>CM070638.1:44821179-46094825 GCA_036346255.1 Ampelocalamus luodianensis
TCTCTAGGTCAGTAATTAGTGTCTTACATTTCGGTTCACATGGTCAGAAAAATTATGTGCTTCTTAGAAAATTTTGTTGATATATTGTTAAACTATGAAAAACATATGTCAGATTAAAATGGCACGCGATTATAACTAAACTTGCAGTCTCATGGAATGTGCAATTTTTGTTCTTGTGTAGTGTAATTTCCACTACCTTTTTCTTTTATTTTTATAATAAATTGTTTTTTTATGTTTTATTATATTTTATATTAGGGCTCACTTGGTTATGATATTTATGTCCTTGGTAGAATGATTTTTATTTCTTTAGTTTTTGAATTAGTTCTTATTCAGAATAAGTTCACGCATGTCATACTCTCACCTAACTCTCAACTTCAGACTCTCAACTTTAGAGATGGCAATTGACATCCATGTGTATTTAATATTTCTTTATGTGAACTCATGTTCTTATCTGAAAGCAAACATGTGTAACTTTGGGCAATGTTATTCTTAGTTATATTATCGAATCCGTGGAGGAAGAATCAAAAGGAATATTGGATGCCATTTTATTGGATTGCATGGATTGCATTGGCAGACAAGAAGCAAATGATTACTACATGGTATCTTCTGGATTGCATCGGTGGAGAAGAAGCAAATAAACATTGAATGTCAGCTACTTCATCGAATTGGTGTAGAAGAAGCAAAGGAATATGTGGATTTCAAAGTATGAATTCAGTAGCACAACACTCACCTGGGGCTTCTAGTTCATTTTTCTGAGATCCACACGCACAGGCCAGTACCTATCTTATTCTTTAATTTTTTTTGCCTTCTTTCTCTTTTTCTTTCTGTCATATTTCTTCTCTGGTTCTTCTCTGCTCTTCTTTTCTTGGATGATGGGTAGGATCATGTCATTTGCTCTTGTTCTAATAAAAAAATATGGGCTTTGTATTCAACTATTCATCATTTTTTCTATTTGTGCTGTTTCAGGGATGAATATATTGAGCATTGTATTAGTTTGAAGGTCTCGTGCTCAAAACTCGGTCTAAATGGTCCCAACCCATCATGGAGCAGACCGTTAATGGTTCACATTTTGAGAATTGCAGACTGGTTAAGGATCCAGAAAGGCTGGCTCATGTGAAATAGAAGAAAAAAAATAAACACAAACAGAGGGCCACGGGGTGGGGATCTAAGGGCTATGAAAATCGACTTTAAACATGTTTTTTTCAGTCGCCTGTGCAATCGAAGGCCCCTAGATTTAAACATAATGGTAATAAATTACCTACGGGCACCACATTCAAATGTTTGAAGATAACCAAATGACCTATATAAAATATAGTGATGATTTATTTATGTTTTCGTTCGTTATATTTGTTCCTGTGCTCCCTCAAGCACTGATCGGCTAATTGCATGGATAGTACTTGAATTTGGTGGCTGGCTACAAAAAGAGTTTCAGAAAAGTTTCAGCGGTAGTATAAAGATGCAGTATATCAGGTATGTCTTGCTCCCAATTTTAAATATTGCATCAATGCAATGCGGGCACCATTACCATGGAAAAAAGTTTGTTCTGTTCAATTTACAAGAGAAGAACACACAAGAGGCACAACCATCAGTATGGCCATCATTTGAAGTACTTACTACAAAGTTAAATTTCGTAAATAGCGAATTCAATTGTTCTACATGGGGTTGGTGTATATACGTTCTCGTAAAGGAAATAAAAGACTCATGTGTCACTCCCACAGGTGACCCAGGAGGCGAGGCCCTCAGCTCAATAGCCACCCACCGCCAACTCCTGTCGACCATCGCCACGGCTCGGCACCAGCGGTGGCCCCCAACCTCCTCCTTATAACATCCCAAAATTAGAGTTTTAAAAATCTTTTGTGTATATCAATGTTCACATAGGCGCTAGTTGGGTGGTGGAGCAGACACCTAGGCACTTTGCCTAGGCGGCCAACTCAGGCGAGGTGAGGGGAGCGAGGCGGCGCAGAGGCAAGGGGGCCGAGGCGAGTGCACGGAGGGGCAGGGGCGAGGTGTGGAGGAGGGAAATAGAGGCGAGTTGAGCAAAGGTGAGGAAGCGAGGCGAGAGGGGGCGCACGAAGGGGTGGCAAGGGAAGAAGGAGCCGGTCCGATATAAAACAATCTTGGGCGTCCGATCCAAAATAATCTAGGCTGCCGATCTAAAAAATATCTAGTTATCTTCCTCTCCCTCACTCGTAGCTCTCTCTCTCTCTCTCTCTCCTCACTCACAGCTCTCTCTCTCTCCCCCCTCAATCGTAGCACTCTCTCTCCCTCTCTCAGCTCTCTCTTCCCTCTCGGGCTCTGGTGCGCCTCTCTGGGCATTGCCGCGCCTAATTCTACGCCTCGCGACCTCCTCACAACTATGGCGGCAGTGTGACGACGGAGAGATCAGCGGCGACTATGACCTAGCGGCGGCAGCAGAAATGAAGGTGCCATGCTCCCCCCTTCTTTTCTCCCACATGCCGTCGCCCGGCAACCATGGTGGCTAGACTCGCCGGGCACCTAGGCGACCGCCTAGGGAACAGTGTAGTTTAGGTTCTCAAAAAATTACCAATTTTCATTGAGTTAATAAAGCTTAAATGGGAATTTAAAAATTAAAACTATTTAATTTCATTATTGTAAACTTCAATTAAATAAGAAACAATGTCAATGTTAGTGGGAACCGTGTTGGTTGGGCTTCTTGTGTTCCAAGTAATTTTCTTGGATTTTTGAGTTTGTTTGGTATTTATTTGAGCTCATTTGAATTTGAGTCTTTTCTTAAATTTTGAAATCAATTTCTATTTCTTTTTCTCTTGCGGGCGAACTAGCTTGGCCCATTTCATTTCTCTCTCCGGTCGACCTTTTCCCAGCCAAAACCACGCCCATGTCCCTTACCGGGACAAGCTGCGTCCGTGCTCGGTCCAATCACACGGGCGCTTGCCGGTCCCCACCTACCAGCCGCCTCCACACGGGCTCCATTGCGGCAGACATAGCCACCGTCGCTACTGCGCATGCCACGATGCATGAGCTGTCGGACCTGACTAAGTCGCCCCTTGGCTTCTATGCCCCACACGCATCCCTAGGCCATAAATAGCCACCGCCCACACACCACCTCACCTCATCCATCAACACTGCTATGCCGAGAACTCCTCGCATGCGCCACCGCCTAGGTCTTCTTCTCGAGCGGTTCGCCCTCTCGCACCCGTTCTCCATCGTCGGACCACCTCGAGCCACCGTATCTGCGTCATTGTCTCGAGACTTTTCCAAAATCCAAAAATAAACATTCAGGAATATTCCGTGGGTCCCGCCTGTCAGTTTCTCTCTCCCTTTTCCTTTTTCAGCATTTTTTTCTTTTCGAAGAAACTTTCGACAGCTCGCTCTTCCTCATACGATCTCCGATTGAACCCATTCAAGTTTCTAAATTAATGTAAAATCAAGCCCTAACTTCCAATATGATTCAATTTCAATTAGATTTTATTTTTTTTGAATTTTTTTTATGCTTTCTCTCGTTAGGCGTTGACGTTCTGAATCGTCCAAATGAGTGAAGTCCAAGGAAGTCGAAGATCGAAGATAAAAAATAGCATCATATTTATGGCAAGGCAAGTTGTGCTTTTGATCATATTGCACCCAGTTTTTCAAAATTACTTTGATTCAAAGTATTGCATGCTAATTCAATTATTAAACTATTTTCTACTTTGGGATTAGATATGCAATCTATTTGATTATACATACCTTGATAATTGTATTACTCGATCATTTCTCTCTAGCTTGGTTAATTACTAGTTAGTATTATCATAGCGCCAACGTGAGTTGGTTAGACACGATTAGTATGCTTAGCCTTGCAACGGGTCATTAATATCATTTTGAAATATTAATATCATACTTTCCTAAGTAATTATGAAAGATGTTGTGAAAAGACTATGCGTTGTATGATGTCACCCATTGATAGCATGTGATGCACGTAATCAATAGGGTGGAAAAAAAGATTTGTATTGAGGCGAGTGGGAAGGATTTGTGAAATGGTGGAGCTTTGTGATTGGAAAATATGAATTGTGGTGACTTAGTTAGAAATTGACAGTCTCGTCTTAGTCGATTAAGGACTTCACTTTGTGCGCCATTAAACTGAGTCTTACTGTATGACCATATGCTTAGTATGCGACAGGCCTAACTTAGTAAGTTATGGAGTCTCGACATTGACTACTTAGGGGGAGGTTAAGTACTCTATGATGGCTGGAGGTGTAGACTACTCAATAGGGTCATATTTATGGGCGGTTCGCCATCTTCAGGTACAATGGTGTGCGTCGGACCAACGAGTAAGGATGGGGTCGACAGTATGCACATCGGGAGGGTCATTGTCGAGATGAAGTTTGGAAAGGTTTTGTTACACTACTACTGAAAGGTCTTCACGAGCGGTTCAAAAGCGTCATCACGAGCGGTTTCGTGAGCCTTACGAGTCTATGGGTCGATGATGACATGATTCATCACGACGGTTATTCAAACCGTCTATGATGCATCTTATCCGCAGACGGTTATTAACTCGAGAACCGTTTGTGATAGGTAACTTTCCTGAGCGGTTTGTAGATAAAATCGTTTGTGATAGCTAACTATCACGAATGATTTGTTATTGAAATAAATGCATGATGACTTCTCTCTATAGACGGTTTGTAGTGAAACCGTTTGTGATGATTTTTCTCTATAGGCGGTTTGTATTGAAACAAATGCATGATGATTTTCTCTATAAAGTCTTCAAGCGATGGTGCTTGTGCCTTTAAACTAGCATCATATATATATATATATATATATATATATATATATATGTTCATAGTCCCTCGGTCACTTTAGAAGTCGTGCACGCAGCATGAGGAGGATGAGACACGACCACGGACAACTTCATCGAGCCCTGTAAGTTCAAAAGCATGGCGCCAAGAGAGCATCAGGACATCCAATTACGGATGTCGAAGTCGACGAGTAATTGGGCGTCGCTATGTTGAAAGTAACGTGGGCGATACGATCGGATGAGTTGTGCATCCACGTCACTTTCTAAACACAACAACGTCCAATTACACGTCGACAACATCCGGTAATTGGATGTCTGGCGCTCTCTGGCGACCATGCTTCTTGAACTTGCGGGCTCGATGAAGTTGTGCTGGCTGTTGTCTCATCCTCCTCATCTCGCGTGACGACCCGCAAAAGTGGTGAGGGACTACGAACTATATATACATAATATATATATATATATGATGCCGGTTTTAAAGGCATAGCGGATTTAACTAGAAACTTTATAGAGAAGAATCGAGATCCATTGTAGAAGTATCATCCAAGGCACAATCTATACACAATACATAACGAGGAGTAATCTAACGACTCAAGGCACAATTAATCTATACACAATATCACATCCAATTGCATTTGTGACATCAATTCATCATAGAAGTATCATCTAAGGGCACAATCTATACACAATATATAACAACAGGTAATCTAACAGCTCAAGGCACAATTAATCTATACACAATATCACATCCAATTGCATTTGTGACATCAATTCATCATAGAAGTATCATCCAAGGGCACAATCTATACACAATACATAACAGCAGGTAATCTAACAGCTCAAAGCACAATTAATCTATACACAATACATAACAGCAGGTAATCTAACGACTCAAGGCATCAATTCATGTCGATGAAGCGATCCGTCTGAGCGAGATGTCCTTGGCGCATCTCGTCTCATCCTCCTCATCTTTGCGTGGTAGATTTCTTAGGCGTCCGTGGTAAATAAAAATCATGATCCGGTCTGGACCACGGCGCATGACGAACGGCGGCAAACACACGCCACCACCAGCAACCCATCCAAGGAGAGGCGGATCCGCCGAGGTGAGGTAGTCAAGGGAGCGAGAGGAGCGGCGTACCTCGATTCGGTGGCGTAGATGGCGGGGTGAGCTCGATTCAGCTTAGGAGATGGTGGGGCGAGCTCGATTCGGCGAGGAGATGGCGGCGAGCTTGATTCGGCGGCGTAGATGGCGGGCGAGCTCGATCGGCGGGGAGGTGGCGAGGTCGAATCGGCGGCGGGGCGTCGTGATCTTGGGCGGCCAAAGTCACGAACCTAGCGCTACGGGAGTGATCGATTAGGGTGCAAACCCTAGCACGCGACTCCTATTAATAAAGGTATATCGCAGACGGTACTATTTCGTGATACGTGTCATAGACGAGTCCATAATATAACCGTGCGTGATATGGTCTCATATCACGAGCGAGTCCATAATAGAATCGTCATGAGGCGCATCACTGACGGTCCCATAATAGAACCGTCATCCTTTTGTCTCAGAGGTGAAATATAGTTCCAAAAATTTGGTAAAATTAAATTAATTCATGATAATTATTCTAGTATTTGAATAAATTGGTTCCAGATGATGATCATAAGTTTTTATTTCTATTTTCTTTTGGGGAGTTGCTTTAGGTTAAGATTTAATCTTATGATAAATCATTGATGGTGCAGAACAACATAGCGTATAAAGAGAAGTTCTCTCTCGTTTGGAAGTGATATGTGATAAATACATAAATACAAATTGAAAATTCAGAACATTTGACACATTCTGATATAGATAAATGCAAATTATAACATATATATACATAAAACAGCTAATTTTTTACGGTAAGTAGTCCAACACCTTTGCAAAGAATTTGGCATACTCATGCCTAATCCTGCGATCATCGGCGAAGAGACGCGTGGTCGTCCCACCGACACGCCGCGGCCGGTGCTCGTGCACGGTGGCGATCCTCCGACAGCGCCCACCCGGCCACGGTGGCGGCCTTCCTCCCCACGCCGCCGCTGGATCATGTCCACGGCAGTCTCGCACCGCCTGCACTCCCGGTTGGTCATCCGGCCATCTCGCTTTGTCTAATGTATCGCTTTGCAACGTCGCGCATCTCGCTTGCCGTGTAGAGAGTAGGCGAGCACGTGGGCGCGGTCTTGTGGCCGGCAACAGCGCCGCCGCCATTCAAGGAACACGAGGCCACGCCGCATGTCTTGGGGCGAAGACAAGCGCGAGCCCGCAATGAAGCGAGCCTCGGGTTCTGCGGCGGCGGCAGTGGTTGACGACGGTGAGGTAGCGCTTGTAGTCCCGCCACTTCATCGCCTCCTCCGCTCGGCGCCATGCGCATCCCACGGTCGCGCGCTTGGGCGTCTTGTACATGGCCTTGCAACTAAACTTCAAGGCGTCGATATATAGAATCTTAATACAAAAATTAATTCTCGGATATTGGACACAAAGCGAAATCATCACGAGATTTAATTTTTGCACCGTATCATGATCGACTTTTCGGTTTGTATGCTACCGTCATCTTGAAACCGACTATAACCGGACCTCTATACCAAAAACAAAAGAACGATGACGTGGCTCGTGAGGTGCAAATGTCACCATGGGGTGAGGAGAGCTCGCGCCATGAGGGCGGCGATGTGGGCGACGACCTCGTCGGAAGATCAGGGCGGAGATCGCCGACCTCCTCGTCGCTCTGTCATGCTCGGCGTGCTCACCATGGTGTACTATTCGTGCAATGTACCATGCGTGCTGCCATGGAGCGCGATAATATATCACTCTTATAAATTAACGTCGAAGAGACACATTTACGTCGTGCGCGAGACGAAAAGACGCTCGGCGCTCGTCGACGCCGAGACGAAGAGACGCGCGGCGCCGTCGGGGCGGGAGGCGAAGAGACGCATGCATAACGCGGGAGTTGAAACATTTAATTATCATAGACGGTTCGATAAAAATGCGTGCGTGAAGTATACCATTATCACGCACGGTTAGTTAAAAGAATCGTCTTTGAAGTTTCACTGACGGTTGTTTGTTACAAGCTGTTTGTGATAATGGTTTACTTCACGACGGTTATTTTTACGAAAATGCACGCGATACTTTACGCGGTTTTAAACACGAACGTGCGCGTGATATTTCCTCTTCAAGTATCACAGGCGGTTTAAACACGAACCGTCGTGATATTTCCTCTTCACTGAGCGGTTTTAGCGCATCCATTTACAGGCGGTCTCTAAACCAAAACCGTGCAGCGATTTCATGTCTGACTGACGGTTTTGGCCAACCGCGTGATGAGGCGTCCAGTATTAGCCTTTTTATAGTAGTGTTATGATTGCTCAATCGCATACTTTCGTATGGCGAGTCATGGTAGACATGATGAGTTAATTTTATCTTATGGGTAAATTGTACAACCTCTGTAGAGTATTAATAATCTATTCGAATAGCTATGTCCGCGGTCATAGATATGCTCGGGGATTTCACACGAGGGGTAGACTTTCATAAAACAAATTGAGAGGGACAGCTGTATGAATAAACTTATGCAGCTGTGTGAAATAATGGATTTAGACTAAAGGAGCTTTGTGAAATACTTATTAAATCATTATTATTATTAATATCTGTTTTCAATTAAGTTTGCAATATATTATTCATATTCAACTGTAATTGTTGCTTTTATGCAAAAGAATCATAGATGTCATATCCTTTGGAATAAGCCATCATCTATAATTGCATTCTGTGGTGCAACTTGCTTATTACTCTATGTACTCATTCTTGCTATAAACAATGTTGTTCAGTGGATCAAGACTACATTAGTTCAGCGTTTGTCAACAATGTCTACTTCAAGGATCATAGAGAATTAGGTCACACTACCCGAGTCGATTGCCTCTGTGCATATGGATGGGCTTCACTGAATTTATTCTGTTTCCTTCCGCTGTAGCTTATTTGAGATATTCGTCTTTTGAGACATTAATTGTAAGCTTTGTCCTTAAGGTCGCTACTCTGATAATTATTATTATTTGACTATCTCTTAGTTATCTTTGCATATGAAATGATATTTCATCAATATTATCACTGTGTGCACTAGCGTGATCCTAGACTAGTGCATACACACGGAGGGTCCATATTTGCACATTTGGGTCCCGGCGGAGGTGGTACTAGAGCCATATCGAGTGTAGATCGTGACCTTAGTTACAATGGCCGTTTTAGGAAAGACTTCAAAAAATTATTTTACAAATGGAAAATCTTAATGATGTGCTATTCTCACCTTGTCCGACTTCTATACTTTTTCATTCTATTCTTTTCTCATCATTTTATTCTTTTCTCATCTATTTTCCTCCTCACCATTTTGAGTAATAAATTGAACTCTCTCTTGCATAACTTCTATAGTTTATCGATATCTGTGCCAAATGTCATGGTGGATGCCCTGAAGTCTTTCAAGCAACTTTTGACAACCATGCAACCAACAATGACATCTTCCCCCGTTCAAGATAAGTTTGTCATAAGAATTGAAGACATAGAAGATGTTGTACGTTGCCCATGTCTTTACACCCGAATCGTCAACAAGGACCGCAATCAATCAACATTCGTCGAAGACTGACTAGTCAAGCTTCCTTCAAACAAGCCATATAAGATAGATCAGTTAAGGCTCACCTTGTGTTTTCAGCCGAGTCACCAAGTTAAGTTGGAGTTTAATCGAGTAGATGATTAGGATTTGGTTTTGATTCTCCTGTGTGTAGTTTGGCTATGAATTTTATGCTTCTTAATAGCTTTTCGACTATTTGTATGTTCTTTGGTGTTTTTTTGGTTTAACCTGCTCCCAAATATATTTTCTTCCCTTCCCTTATGTTTTTTCCTCTCATCTATTAAACCGGTGAAGAATCGTCGTAGATGGTTGATACCTGCAATAAAGCAAGTCGCACTCGATCAGATAATACTGATGCCAATGTCAATTCGAGTGGACATTTACCAATACCGGAGTAGCAGATCTAAGCATGGGACAATTGTTTGCAGCTCAAACTCGGTTTATGAATATGATGATGCAGAACATGAACAACATGATGATACAACAGAATCATATCGCTGCTAGCTTAGTCAATTTGTTGAATCAGAGTAATCAGCGACTACCGTGCATCGCCACTAGTTCTTCAATATTCTAAGTTATCGGGGTACATGATGACCCATCCACCTACTTTCTCTCATTCCTTAGAACCCTTGGAAGCGGGGGGCGGCTTGATCTATGGAGAAAAGTTTGCCATTGCCTAGTGCAATGATAAGGAGAAAGTTCTCTATGTCGCTTATCAATTGAAAGAGTTGCATTAGATTGGTGGAAAACTACTACGCCGCCTATTAGGATGAGCAAACCATCACTTGGGCGAGTTCATCGCCTCTTTCGCATGCAACGTAGGACATCAAACAAGAGTGATCAAGAGAATCATGCTATTCGATGTCTTATATCCGATTTGGTCATTGTCATTTAAAGTCTTGCCAACCAATTAAGTCGAGAAGATTATGCATATACCTATTGTGGAGACATAGGTCATAGTGTTGATAAGCTCAAAATCAATTATTCCACATGTGATGAGGAATCATTCCGTTGGAGAATGTCTAATGAGTAAGATCATATGTTTCTTTCGTGAGGGCAAGGACCATTGCAGAAAATACCATGTATTCAATGTTGACTTAACACAACATCGTGAAGGAATTTTGAACCGTTGTCCTGCGAGCATTAGAAAAGGAGACAAATCGTTGTTAGTACAAGATATGTTAGTTGGGAGTCAAAGAAGCAAAATGTTGACCACAACAACCGATCTCAAAAGAGAAGCAAGCATGTAACATCGATGCGATTAGCGAGTGTGGTAAGCAAAGCCACTGGACCATGAGATGCTCTATAAAGCGACAAGCTCCAACCTTTAAGAATGATAGTCGTTCGCCATAATCTTATCAAGAAAGTCACAATGGCGATACATTTGTGCTACAAGTATCGTGAAAAGGTCACTACAACCGCCATAGTCCTAAGAAGAACCAGTCACCCACTCCGGTCGCAAGCATTCTATAAGTCATTTCATTTAAGATTAACACAGATTAACACCTAGAGCATACCGTAAAGCAGCAGGATCCATTTGTTCGATCGACGAAACCCGTAAGAACCACGAAAATTCTCGTGTTCCAAGTAGAGCCTCGACGAATAGATAATGGAGTAGACTTAAATGAAGCTCTCAAAGGTCACTGTTGAAGCAAGCAGCCGTGAGAATTACCCCCAATCACTCGCCATTTGTTTGGGCTATGCGGCGAGCGGGCGACTACCCACCAGCCACCATCCCTGACCATGTTGAATTTGTTTGGTAGCCTAGCTACGTAAGTGCCCGCCGGAACTCATAGTACTGATCCACTACTAGGTCCGGAGCGACCGTGAGAATGAAGAAGCTTTCGGACCTGCGGAGAGAGGTGTTCAAAGGAATGCAGAGAATGTGTTCGATGGAATGCCACGGCAGGATGAAGCCCGTGCTGCACCTGCGCGCAAATGCTGTGCTCCACGCGCTCGCGCCCGGCGCCGTCGGAGAGGCAGGTGGCAACCGCGGGATGCATTTCGCGTCTGGTACAGCAGCCTCCGACGACGAGCAAGAGCACGCCCCGCCGTCGCGGCGCTGGTACCGCGCCGCCTACGCCAGGCTACTCCGGCTCGCCGGGTCGCTGCGGGGCGTCGAGCTTTGCGACGGCAGGGTGCGTCACGCTGCTACGGGGTCCGTTGTGGACGACGCGCACGTCGCCGCCCGAGTGGCCAACTTCGACGCGCTCGCGGGGAAGTTCGCCGCGACCCAGCACCAGCCGGCGCTTAAGGCGATGTCGCTGAGCTCGCTCACGAGGGTGTGCGACGTGCTCGGCGTGTCGGCGCAGCTGAGGAAGAGCGTGCGTCTCACCATTTGCCCGCAGGTGACGCAGCACCACGTCTGGCGGGGCGCACTCGAGGAGGTGCTCAGGGACCTGCAGGCCGACATGGGCTCCCTGAAGCGCCATTCACCGGCTATCCAGATGGCGGAGCAGATCGCGTCGGCCTGCGCCAACTTCCTGTCGTACACCGCCGATGCGGCGACGTCCTCGTCGCCGTCCTGGATGCGCCCGACGTCGTTCAAGAAGCCTACGGAGGCGCCACCGCCGGCGAAGACCTGGCAAGAAGTGCTGGACATGTTCACGGACCTGGCAAAGAGCCTGGAGACCGACGCGCGGCTAGCGGGGCATGCGCAGAAGGTCGAGGCCATGAAGGAGGGGCTGTACCAGATACGCGACATCGTCGTGGAGAGGGACATCGGCTTCAAGGAGGCGCGCCGGCAGGACTGCCTGGTGCAGAGGAAGTTGTCCAAGAGCCTGGGGCACTCCTCCAGGTGTCTATACGCGCTGCTACTCTTCTACCTCTACGGCACTGTCCGGGATGTCGAGTTGCATATCAGCAAGCGCCTGTCAGGCAAGGGAGAGAAGAATGTCACTGTGCATGCCGCAAAATTCCTCATCAATGGCGATGAATTGGCAGTCAGGAGCGGCGTCAAGCAGCTGAGCCGTGCTCTCGGTGTCTTCAGGTTTGTCTGGGAGGCGGCAAATGCTGACAGTGGTACTGACAATGACAAGGATGTTATCGTCAAGAAAAACAAAGGCATGGATGCAAACGGAGTATTGAAGCTGCAAGGGCATCTCTGGGGCTTTGGTGTTGAACAGAAGGTTGTCACATACAGAGGATGTGTTCCATGTGCATCAGATCCAACTGCCCTGAATTTCCATTTCTGCAACATCTTATGTAAAATCATCCAGCTTCTGAACATGAGTTGAAACCCGTATGCGTTCAAAATTGATCGTACGAGGAACACAACAGATACAGGTGCAATCTGAAATGCTACTATTTTTCACTAGAGCTCCTTTTGTGAATTTGTATACGATGCAACTGCATACTGTGGGGGAAGATACATACGGAAAGGGCAAAACAAGAAAAGAGACCCCCTTTGTCCTCCTACCACCATAACTTATGGAACATCTTTTTCTTCCTGTATACAAAAGATAATATTTGGAAATTCTACAATCTTCTTGGAGAATCAAAAGTTTGTGCTTTCAGGTTAGAGATTTCAAGCCATGGATCTGTGAGATAGGTGCTTGGTCGTGTTGGGTAGAGTGCATTGTTGATAGGACTATAGTTGGCTGCTCCAGCTGAATAGGCTGGATGAGGAGGTGACGGCAAGCAACTCCGATTTGACTGCCTGTACTGCCGTAATGGGCTAGAGCATGGCGAGACGGGCAGGGACATGTTCATACGCACATTGGATGGGTTGCTGGACAAAACAGATTAACAAATTCTGTTAGACAATGGAAGTGATTTAAGTTATGACTTTAATAGAAGAAGCAGAACATACATGGAAGAGATCCTGCGAGTTGATATCGAAGGAATGTCATATGTTGGTCCTGGTAAGTTTCTCATCCCAAGGTCTGTATCTCTTAGAGGTAATAAGCTTCTGTAGGATGAAAACTCGATGCTTGTCTTTACCTGAAATATAAACATAATGGTAAGAAATTACAAAAGGGCACCGCTTTCAAACTTGAAGATAAATAACCAATATGACGATAGTGATCAATTGTATTCCTGTTTCCTTGTATTTATACCTATCTTCCATCTAGCTCTAACTGTTCATCATACAAAAAACAGGCATAACAGAGAGCCACTATTTGACAGTGCATAGTCATAGACAGTATGTAGAAGTCGTACCGTGCTGTTTTTCCATCGGTGGAAGATGGGAACATATCCCTTGTCATGCTAGACCTGGAGCTCCTAACTGTAGCTTGGTCTTTGACCCAAGCATGATCTATTAGTTTAGCAGCAGTTGGTCGAGCAGCAGGATCACGCTGCAAGCAGAGTTTCAGAAAGTTTTTTGCCTCAAAAGAAAGATGATCTGGGATATCAGGTATGTCTTTACTGTTCCCAATTTTAAATATTGCAGCCACCTGTGAAATTGATTATGAAAGCTTAGCAGACAATCAATAGAACAGGCACCATAACCGTGTACAATCATAGCCACAAACTCACCCCTTCATACTGACTCCAAGGAGGTCTTGCAGTTGCCATCTCAAGAATGGTGCAGCCAAGGCTCCAAATGTCCACTGAAAGGCTGTAGCCATTGCTATTCATAATAACCTGAGAAAAAATTTCGACAAGAAAAAATAGGCATTGGTTGATGTTCAACTTACAAGGGAAGAGTACAAAGAAATTTTCAACTTCAGTAGCCTTACCTCAGGAGCCATCCAGTAAGGGCTTCCTTTGAAGGATTTGATAGATGTGTATGCTGATATCTGTATAAATATAACAAATGATTAATGAAAGGATATCATAGGAAAATAAGGATGGTAGTTACCTGATCGAAATGTCAGATAATTAACATAATATAGTACTTACATGCTTGGCCATACCAAAATCGGCAAGTTTTATATCACCATTAGGATCTACAAGTATGTTTGCCTTTGATATCCCTGTGAGAAAAGGTGAGTCTTCATCAATAAGAAATAAGAGTGGCATGTGGGTTTGCAAAAGAGGGTCATCCTCTACTTTGTATTAATGATGTAAATCACTGCCCATACCTATGCACTGTATTCCGCCCATGCAAGTATGCAAGGCCGGAAAGGATTTGTGCTGTGTAGTTCCGAAGGATTGCCTCCCCAAATGGACCATATTCTTGAAGCAACTTATGGATAGAACCCCCAGAAACATACTCAAGATAGACTGAAAGTGTCTCACTAGACTGCTTTGCAATATAAAGTATACTCAGACAAAATTCTGAAGTAGCAAATCAAATAGAATTCATTCATAATTTACACCACAGTGGTTTATGACTGGACATATATTCTAACTATCAATCTAACTATTGCAGCAATGCCTAAATATCAGGTGTTAGATTGCAGTGATTGTGAGTGTTTTGGTAACTTCCGATGTAATTACACGCTCAAAAGGGATTAGATCAGGAAGATCATTGTTGGCTTTATAATTACCAGTTCACTGCCATAATACTGCACAATGTTTGTATGCGATAGCTGACTCAGAAGCACCATTTCCTGTCCATGAGAAGCAATGTCAGTATGAAAGAACTAAATTTTGTTCCACAAGATCGATGCTTATTAATCCAATATTTTCAAAAGATGATTACCTGATTTAACTGCCTGAGACACTCTTTTGAGTTAGAATCATCAGATATAACCTTGACCTCTTTAATTGCACACATTTGGCCACCTTCACTGCATTGTTTGAATAATAATTCAGTACACTATAGAAAATAAATGTTTGGCTTCTAAAGTATGAGAGAAAAAAAATGCTTTCAGAATCAAACTAAGCACCTGTTGAATCCAAGGTATACTTGCCCAAATGTTCCACTGCCTAACAACTTCCCCTTCTTCCACTGCGAATGAAGGGAATGGGAAGATGAGCAAGGGGAGCCTGGAGGTAGAGGAAGAGGGTGGGGTGAGCTTGAGCTCCGTGAATCATCCTGCCATGCAGTAGGGGATCCTGGGCATTGCCCAAATACTCTTGAGTGCACGGGGGAGGTTGGACAGTGGTTATAGCCTCTTGAGCTAGGGGGAGAGCTTGGCGTTCGTGTACTGAACACAATTTCTGTTGATTTCCGACCACGGCAGTATGTACTTCGATCATTTGAAATATTCAGACTCTGAAGCTGAAATTCTTTCCTTGGAGACACTGAAGTTTCAGACAATCTGGGATGCTCGAAGCCTGATTATTTGTGAAACAGTGTCCTCCTTCTAGCACATGACTTTGTTTCCGAGAATCAATAGCCAGTGTTCTGCCTGCCGGAAGCATGCTACTTGCATCTGACACCCTATTGAATCAGACATGAAAATCAAGTCTCAGTTGATATGCACATCAATGAACCAATCACTTTGTATATGCACATCTATGAGCCAATCACTTGATAGCAGTAGTTTCTTTCACCATCCTAGAGCTATATCTCCAACAATAATTGGGGCAGAAATAAAGTCCATAGTAATGTTCCACATTCGAAAAAACACGTCGCCAATTATTGCTTAAGGCAACTATTGTCTCCTATGTTTGGAAGCATATATGTCTAAGTGGGGATCCAAAAATATTTGGAAAAGTTGACCCTAAATGTAACAGAAAAAAATGGATGAGCTTAGCAAATCAGCAGTTGGAATTGCCTCGAAAGATTAACACATAAATCAATTTATAACAAATTTATTCATCACAAAAACAACACTGATTTACAGAACTGATCACACAAAAGATCTGTTACCAAACGGAGATCCAAACAAAAAAGATTCCAAGTAGCAAAAAATAATTCTCAATATTGAACCCCATCAAAGAAGCCAGAGAGCTCCCCAAATGTTACAGAGGAGAGATGAATCAATGAAGATCCATTTCTTTTCAGAAGAATACATTATCAAAATATGCCGCTTGGCACAATTAGTCAACAGGGCAGTAGAATTCGGCTACAATTGGACTAATTCCCCCAGACAAATTGGACTAATTGCCCCAGACAATCACAATTCACAGAACTGATTAGAGCACAAGTGTACATCTTTCATGAGGCAAACAGTCGTCACGACTCTAAACATACCTAGAGACGGAAAACAAACCAGAGAAACATCAAAATTGCAGCTCCAAACCCCACCAAAAAAAAAAAGAATACAAAACAATTGAAGCACCAAGCAAAACAGCCGCAAAAATCAAATCTTGGCACAAAAAAGAGGACAAGAACAGCATAACTCCGCCTCAAATTCCCCACCAAATCCATAAAAAAAAAGGCGCAAATAACCCCCACGCTTTACGGCATCCACACCAAAAATTCAGCAGAACAGCAGCAGGAACGGCCGAATCAGCCCTCAAAAATGAAGACTTTACAACGAATTCAGCACCGGACCACCCAAACTTTAGCCTCTCCAAGAACTAACCAACCACCCAAACTCAGCGAACAAACCACCGGACCAACTACTCTGCCGTCTCTCTCTCACACCTGTAAATTCCAAGATCCGGCGGGTCGTCGGACGCCGCCGAGGACCCGAGCGACGAGCTGCCCCCGCTGGACGCGGACGCCGACGCGGACACGGACGCGGAGGCCGAGGGCAGCGGCGCCGGCCGCGGCAGCGGGTGCCCCACCGCCGCCGGCGGCTGCGGCTGCTGCTGCAGCTGCTTCCCGCGGCCTCCCTTCGCGAGAAGCGCCTCGTCGAAGCTGCTCGCCTTCTTCTTGTCCTTCTCCTTGTCTTTGCCAACCGCGGCCGCCGGAATTGAGCCGGCGTCCCCCAACGGCGCCGCCGCCGCCGCCGCACCCTCGCTCTTGCTCTTCCCCTTTCTCCTCCACCACACCGGCATCCTGCCTCCCCACGGCGCGGCCGCGCAAGTAGCGCTCCTTCGGCCGCGAGTACTAGTGCACAGAGAGAGAGAGAGAGAGAGAGAGAGAGAGAGAGAGAGAGAGAGAGATGAAATGAAATGAAAATGGCTAGTCACAGAGGAAGGAGGGAGGAAGAGGAGGCGGCGGAGAGAAGCGTACACGCGCGAGAGGAGAGGAGAGGAGAGGAGAGAGCGAGGGACTCTTGTTAACGACCGAGGTCGCCGTTGCGGGCCCTTCTCCATGAGCCCCAGCCGCGCAGCCGGCTCGCCGTGTACGCGTAGCAGTTTCTCTTCCCCGGGAGCGGTAGACGTACCTCTATCTCTCTGTAGCCAGTGGGCCCACGCGCTGAGCGTCTGCCGCGGCAGGTTTAAGTGGGGCCCACGCAGCGGGTGGGGGCTGGCGCGTGGGGCCGTGGCTACTCGTGACGTGGCGGCTCCTGTGTGGCTGGATGCGGGGCCCGCTGGTGCGGTAGGCGCGGAGTTGCCTTATTACGTGGGATATCCTATTACTGCTACGCGCACACAGAGTGCAGTGGTTATCGGCTGCCAGTGTTTCGTCGTTTTAATTAGTGGGGACATAATTAAATTATCGATATTGATATTATCCTTTTCCTAATTAAGGGTAGGTACCAATGGTGATGGAGGATTGATAGTTGCGTCTCTCTCTCATAAAAGTTCACTTTGTGTGGTCTTTTATTTGATCGTAGATTTAACTAATAGTGTGTGTTTACCTTATCTGATGACTTTGATATATATAGAACATCACCGTCCCGTCGGAGTGTCCCCTAAGAGGTGGGAAGATCAAGATGTTGATTGTGCTTGTGAGGATTCTTTTATATGAGTAGCAGAGCAGTAGAAGTGCATATTCAAATCGAACTACTCCATTTTTTTCTTGTGTCCTACCATCTGGTTGTTTGTACTGCCTATAGACTTAAATGAAAAAAAAAAACTATGCACCACTTTAACTCTGGTAATAATTAAATAAAGTTATATATGTAAGGTAGCTCCTGCGATAACATATTTTTTTTGCGAAAACAATCATAATATAAATCGTCTTTGTAATCAAGCTATGCAAAACTGTACTGAAACGGGAAGGAGCTCCTGAAATCAGCAGCAGTTGTCCTCCACCAGCAGGCAACACAGGTAGGCCATAAAGAAGAGCTCGAGAGTAGCCATTGCATCTCCTCTCCGTATACTCCACTCTCACCGTCAATCAAGGCACAGAATGCAAGGTTCATGCACACGGGTGGGCAGCAGCTAGGGTACGGAAGGCAGAGGCCAGCCGCCTTTGCTTCGCGGTTGGTTCGTTTTGCCTTCTTGTACGGGGGCCCGTTCGCGTCTGCACGTCACCGGTTGAATCGCCGGCCTTCATCGCCTCATCTCGCCTCCTTTTTCTCCCCAGTTTCCTCGATCGTTATCACATGAGGCATGCGCGTGTCGTGCAGCCTTCGGCAATCCGGTCCCAAGAAGAAACTTGCGCACAGCGCACGCAGCGGGGCACACGGGAAAAGGCCTCCGTTAATCTCTCGAGGTACGTGCAAAAAAGTTGGAGGAACAAGAGGGGGCATCGTGCTGCATGCGGGTATCTACTGGATTTGTGTCTGGCCAACAGATAAGCTAGCTGAATTTTCAGATGGATGTGGCTACCGGTTAGATCATCTGTATTCGATGAGTCCAACGATCATACAAACAATGTAACCGTCGGGTTAAATCCTGCGATCGATTTTGGATGCACGCAACTACCGTTAGATTATCTGCATTGATAGCCCAACAGCTATAACAATGTAACGCTGGGAATTAAACCCGCACTCTGTTCCCTGTTTAACTTTGCAATATATATAGAGAGGAGAAATGGTATGGTGCTTACGAGTCGTCTTCCACTTCTCGTTGAAGTAACTTCTTAACACATACAGTCGCTTGCGGCTTGCCGGTAATAAGCCGTCGATCGCTCATTCGCTCGTGCCTCAGCGTCTTCTTAATTAACTCTCGAGCCATCCATGGCTCCATACATGCCACCTTACTTATTTCTCTGCCTCAACCGCGTCGTCGTCATCATCAATCAGCATCATCCCCTTGCGGTCACTCTAGCTACGTACGTAGTAGTGCCCACTCTAGCCGTCCTCCCTCGATGTCACTCCCACAGTGACACACATCCTCTTGCTCAAGGACATGGATACCAATCTGCACGTTGTACAGTGCCCGCCCTTACAATATATAGAAGTGGTTACATGTGATATCGTCTTCCAACGTTCATAGCTTATACAGTGCACTGAATTTACAAAAGGCGAAATTAACTAGCATAGGTCTGTTTGGAACGTGAATGAATTTTTCGAATGAAATGATAGAACTTAAACAAATCTTGTATGCGGTTAGAGCAACACTCAATACGATCTGTAAACGCGGAAGCATATATACCTGATGAAGATGCCATTGTGCTTTGCAGATTTGAAGCAGTAGATGAACAAACGCTCAATCTACCTAGGTTAGGTCTTTCCCGCCAAGAGGTAAGCCATAAATTTCAACTATAGATGGAGATAAGTGGTATGGCATGAGTTACCCTGATAAGAGGACCATGACCTTATTTATAGCCTTTAGTATTATAATCATATTCTGTCATATAATTAGAGATAGATTTCAGACAGGTCTCTACACAGATTTAAAATTCAAATCCATATTTTTCTTAATAGAGACTCGGGCTCTTAATAATTTTAATTTCATCACCTTATTTATTTGAGCCAATCAGAATAGATAGCTGATATTTATTTAAACTCATATAGGTCCACATAACGAAAATTAATTCAACATGAAAAACTCCGTTTTTTTAACACAATTCCTGTGAAACACGATTTTTTTTTTTTAAAAAAAAATTGTGTTTTGTTTGATACTACGGTTCGGCGAAATTTTTTAAGCACAGAGCACGCATGTCTAGTAGTTTCTAGATGGAGGTGGAATCGGCTCCAACTGCTGCCTTGTGGCTTTCCTCCTTATCTACATCCACATGCATGGAAAAGTTACTAAAACACATTTGTCAGGATGAAAAGATCTCAAGCACGTACATAGTAACATATAGCACGTTGAACAACACAAAACAAAGAGCTATCAAGAAAGGTGCATACCACCATCACCACTTGCGAGGCTTAAAATAATAAAACTTTATCTTGTCTTTGTGGGAAACGTTCGGCCAAGCTTAGCTTAGCCAGAAACCACTACTCGACGTGTGTGACGGATTCCGGTAGGTTCAGCGGGATAAACAAACCCACGATGTTTTTTCTCCGTAGCACACGTAAATTACGCGTAACTCGAGCGACATGAGAAGTTTTTTTCTCCGTAGCATGTAAATTAAGCGTAACTTATCGCTCGTAACAACTAGACCAGCTTTAACATGTAGTTAATGGAAGTCGAACTTGATCTTTGGCTAGACAACCAAAATGTTACACTGTTTAAACGACCCAGGGGTTGGCTCACGTGTGAATTTTCTGGTACATTTATTTGTATTGTGAGTAGTGCTTCTTGTATGCTATCCAATACTATTGTAAAACAGCATTGTAAGTAGCGGAGTACATGCACGGTATTGGTAATTGCAAAATACAAAACGGGCCGAGCATGGGTCTAAGCACTACTTAAAAACATTTACAGGTTCACAGTAAAACAGAGCATTTAGGTCAAATTTCCAAATAGTTTGTGCATCGTATCAGGGTCGTACCTGACATTTTGGGTGCTCTGTGTTAAAATTAAAATTAGGCCATACACTTATAAAAGTCAACCGTCAAAATAAAACGCGTTATTTTTTATATTACAATTGTAATATTTTTTCCCATTACGAGAGTTCAAAGGATTCGGTCCAACTGAAAAATAAGTCTCTAAACTAGTACCAGAACTTGGAAGTGAAAGCATCATTCTTCGGATATGCCTTGAAGCAAAATCTTCAATTAACTTTGTAATTGGTCTTTCTCAAATTAAACATCAATTACAAGTGATACGTTAAGTCTTTCCTAAGTCATTGTAGAATGCAAGTTGAACTTTAACAACTTTGATTTAGAAAATTTCTTCCTTGCATATGCAATATTCGCCGAAATAGTCAACAAAATTATATAAACAATTGCATTATGAAAATAATTTAGCCATTCATAAACTTTAAAATATCAACAAGGCCCCATATTTTGTTAGGAATGAATTTAGCAAAAGAAAACAAAGAGGTGGAAGGTGAAGAAAATGATGTGAATCAGTGGTAGTTTTTAGGAAGAAGAGAATAAATAAGTTCATCACTTATTAGTTCTTACTCCTACTAGCTAGCACAAAGATTAGGAAATAATCACTCAAGAGTGTATAAAAAATGGGGGCCTTAATATTTTGGGGGCCTATTCAGTAGCTCATGCATCTCATACGGGCCTGCATCACAGTGTGCAGTGGAGCCCACAGACATTGTGTGCATATACCGGCCGGATCAGGATAAAGGTTTTCCTTTTGCTTTCGGGAGACGTCGTTTTGCATGTGCTGCCTGCTCTGCTAGCTAGTGGTGTGCGTGGTACGATCCATCGGGGGCCTGTAGCTTTGGGTGCAGGGAATGTGCAGGAGAGATGCACGCAGGATAGCAGCTTCCTGCCTGCATATTATTGCCTCCGCTCGTTGCCTTTCCGCGTTTAATGAGACAGACGACACGTCCGCGTTGGTTCGTCTATCCGTGCCTTGTTTGTCCGTTGCATCGACCTGCCATGGAGACCAAATTGCTCGGTGCACACCGCACTGGATATATACATGCTTCAGTTCCGAGGTAATCAGGTACGCTTCAGGCGCACAGCTTTCATCTTTGAAAAGAAAAGGGGAAAAAATACGAGTTCACTGTAGGTCATGTCAGGAATTGTGGGTTTGCAACGGAATTTTGCACGATTTTGTTGTAGTGTTTCGTGGGTAAAGTTTGGTTGAAGTCACTACATTCCAAACATAACTTGGAATTTGTAACACACAAATAGACCCATCTAATTTGCATATAGCGCGTAGCAGGACCAAGAACCCTATAATTTAGGAAAATTAACAGCATGAACATTACGATTTAGGTTCACGTCCAAT
Organism: Ampelocalamus luodianensis; assembly: GCA_036346255.1. Taxonomy (NCBI): domain Eukaryota; kingdom Viridiplantae; phylum Streptophyta; class Magnoliopsida; order Poales; family Poaceae; genus Ampelocalamus; species Ampelocalamus luodianensis. The sequence goes on from CM070638.1 coordinate 44,843,413, forward strand.
GTGATTCCACATTGCCAAAAGCTGATAGGAAATCGTTACAGGTTGGAAGAAATTACAGGTAGAAAGTGCTTAATTGGATAACTCATTGTAATAGAGGGGCTTGAACTAACAAAATCAAACCAAGTACATGTGCCCACACCAGATCGAACAAGAAATATTTTTTCGTATCAACAGAATTACTCCGCAGAGTTTGATTCCGTACCATTTTACAAGTAAAAAAAACGCTACTATAGATCGAACATACTGGCTTGAGAAAGATAATTCCAACCCCATTACAAACTTAAACATACGCACACAATTAAAAAAATGCTTGCATCCATTATCAAAGCAGCGTGCTCCCATCCTCGTTTAAAGGTGTCGCGATGGCACTCGGTGTAGCGTGCATGCGGATTGTAGACCAAGCAATTTCCCTCGGAGCCGTCATGGATGACGCACGCCCTCCATATGCAAGCAACCTCCATCAGTATCAAAATCTAGTGCCCCAGTTACTGCTGGAAGGAGTTTTCTTTTGTTACTGCAAATCACTTCAGTACAAAACAAAATTCAGGCCAGCCTGCTGCTAGCTGTAGCTCCGTGTCTCTGTCCACCAGCCTCATCCGCCAGCGGTGACAGTGACGGCCGGCGAGTCACACGCACGAGCTATAGAATGTTCTTCCTCTGACAGATGCAATCACGAGGTGGTAGTCAAGGTTGTCAGACGGATTGGAGGTTCTTGGGAGAATCGATAAAGAATCTACGATCAGATCTATCAAAAAAATAATTTTTATAATCTATTTTGTATTTTAACACTTGTATATTTTTGGAACTATAATTGTAGAACTTTTGTTTACCAAAACGCAGTGCAAAAAAAATATCATTTGTTATTCATGCAAATTATAATGGTCATCAAAAAATAAAAAGTAAAAATTTACAATGAAAGAGACATATGCAAAACAAAATATTTATGATAAATCACCAGAATAGGTATAATCGGGTAGGATTGCATGAAATTTTTTATCACGATCATACAATTTTTTTTGTTAGAATCGTAATAATATTAAGATTCAACTAAATTAAGACTCTACCATAGGATCAGATCGGTCCAGTCAATCTAGATAGTAGAAATGTAGGATCGTATGACTAGAATCGAGGTTCTGACAACCTTGCTTGTAGTGTCTATTTTGTAGTACAATATATAATAGGACTAGTGAGTTTAATAATCCGTGGCTTTTACTTATGTATGTACGAAATCAAAAGGTACAATACTAAACACATCATGGTATATACATTTTCTCCATTACGATGGCTTTTAGTGAGGTCATGAGGCTGCACGACATGACGTGTACGAAAAGTGCACTAATTAACACAATAGGTTTGAAAGTTAGAGTATGTAAATCTATTAAAGTTTGGCGCGAGAGGCGCTTTTTTATATAATAGGTTTACACTCTATTTTCATTAAAAGAAAACATAATTACAAAAAGTTAACAAACCGCGAGAGGTGCTATAAACAAACAAGAGGTTGGGCATCTCTCGGAGGTTTCGTGTGAACGTGTTTTTAACCAATGTCTTTTCTTCTAACAAAAATCTCTTGGTTAATTTTGTAATAGATTAGGGTACCTTAATTACGTTCGCCAATTTGTCTCTCTACAAAATATGCGTCACTATTGAAATCATTGGTTTTATGAAAAATATCCAACTCGTTGTGATGGGCAATTCATTATTCTCTAGAGGTTAATTAATTATCACAATTTTATATAGGAGATCCCGAAGATACGCAGACGAGAGAATATTACTATACTCGAGATCATCATGGATTAATGAATCAAATTTGACGATGTTCTCGCAATCGGGTTCGGTTGACCTGATCGTAGCCACGAACAAATTTTAATTAGCACATGACGACAATAAATTGACTCAAAACTAGTTTAGGTCCATGCACCCAGAAACAACTGCGTTTTTCCTTAATTTAATTATGTGCCAATGAATCAAGGTATCGTATCTTACTATAAAGCGAGCAATTTTACTGTTTAGTACTGTAACATCAGTGCTGCTTATTATTGATCTAAACCGTCCTCTCGATTGAATGATGCAGAAGAGGCCTAATACACCTCTATTCTGCGGCTCTGCCGTGACTAATTGCTACGAACGAGGATCCGCGTCCGGACTAGCTAGCCAGTCATCCAAGTTTCCTCGTCCAATCTAACTACGAATATATATATCTGCGTAGTTTATGCTTATCCTATCGTACTTGCGAGTCCATATGGAGTCCACCGAGGTAGGTAGCGTGCGGGCCGGATGATCAGGCCGTCCGTCCAACATGGAGCCACAGCCGCCAGTCCATAAACAAATTAATCTCGTTAATTGCATGCGTAAACTACAATTAATGCCCTCTTCTTCCTTGATGAGATAACTACAATGCTCTATTCATCGTGAGTTCATGACAGCCACTCAGCCAGCCCTCGAAGGAAAACATAAAAGCTCCTCCAAGCACAGGGCCTAATTATTCTCTCTCTCTCTCTCTTTCCTTTTATTTTTTAGATATGACACCATGTACACCTTATAATGCTAAATGCACAGTTTCAAGATTAAAGGGGTTATATATTAAGGAAAAAAAACCCACTTTTATCTCACCAAGACTACTAGCAATGCAAATGCAAATGCAATGCACCACTGGACCATCACCATGTGGTCCATGTCCATGCATGAAGCCGAAGCAGCCACTTGTTTTCTTTCTTTCTTTTTTATTTCCTCGCAGAAACCATTGGTGGTGCGGTGGCAACTTGCCCGCTAGCCACACTAGGAATTCGACACGTGTTATTAGTGTTCATACAACGCGGCATGCCTGCATGCCTGGCTTGCGTTTTTTTTCTCCAACTCAATGACGGCATGTCCGCATATGCATCAGGCTAGTAAGCTCTCGTTCTCTGCTGAGAGCATGTGATCTTTATTGGGTTTATGGGTGTTCAACTGAACACCTAAAATTTTGATAGAAATATATATATATATATATATATATATATATATATATATATATATATATACTTACTTTTAGTTGGATCAAATCTTCATATGTGTACGTCAATAGCGTTTAGTATGCCTGCATATGCATCAAGCTAGGTTAGTACGCTCTCGTTCTCCGTTGAGAGCATGCGACCTTTCTTCTCCAGAGGTGGACCCATGCAGGTTTAGGGGTGTTCATTTGAACACCTAAATTTTTTTACAAAATGTAGTATATAGTATGTATGTTATACATATATACTCTTAGTTGGGTCAAATCCTCATATGTGTACATCAACAGCGTTCAGACCCAATCCCACCCTACCCACACCTCCCGGGCCTAACTCATCTCCCTCAACCTATCGTCATGCGAGCCCATACCGCCGGTCAAGCTGCGCCATCCCATGTCTAAAGGCCTCAATGCCCTAACACAAATAACCCTAACCTCTCTCTCTCGACTGCGTTCGATCGCGGCGGTTGTCGGGGTGAGGCTTGGAGGTGGGAGGCGGAGCAACACCGACGAGCGGGCGGCGACATGCTAACTTGCGAGGAGTTAGCGGCGCTGGCTGTGCTTGCAAGCCCATAGCGCAGAGCATGCATCTTTGCGCGGCTGGGAGAAAGGGAAGGAGTGCTGCAGCGAGCGAGCGCCACCGGGCACCAGCGATGAGGTGAACGGTGAGGCCGAGAAGAAGAATTGGCAACATGCACATCTACATCAATTCCCAAATCCCTACTCGGACATAGATACCCAATTCCCTAATCCCCAATTCACAAACCGGTTTGAAAGAGTAATTGTGATTGGTAAATCTTGTATTTTTGTGAATTATAGATCTTAGAGCTTTGAAAAACGAAGAAGTCTGTAAATTTGAAAAATGACGAAGAAGTCTCGATGCAACAGCAAGCAGGCGGCGTTGGAAGCGAAGTGAGGGCGTGAGGCGGCGCGGCAAACAGGGAGGTAGGGAGTAGCTGGTATTACGGCGAGATCTCATCCCTATGTGAATTACGTTCGGTCTCCCACTCTCTCTCCCAATTCCGAAATCAACAAATCCCAAATAATTAATTGAATGATTGTCTTTGTGAAATGTAGATCGTATAATCTTCATAAATGGAAAAGAAGTTTGTAGATTTGAAATCTTTGTGGGATAGTGCAAGTTAGACTCACATAATAAAGGAAATTTTCTTGAACTTTTAAATTAGCTAGCATTAAATTTTCAAGAAATTAGCAAAGGTGGTTCCAAGGTACAATGAAATGAAATGTCTGTCCTTATAATTGCATGAAGAGTCGTAGAATTAAAATTGTATTTTTCTTAATTATTTTATAATTTTTTCACATTATTTTGAGATATTTTTGGTAGGGACAATTTGCACTTTGATTTTTGTTACCGAGGATCTTTCCTTTTGTCCAATGAGCAATATTTTCTTAACTCCAAATACTCATCTCGAAAATCCTAGATCCGTCATTGTTCCCCAGATCTACGACCAGCCCCCCTCCCCTATCTTCTCTCTGGTTTACCGTCGGTGGCGAGCAGGAGGGGGTCCCACCCGTCTCTCTGGTAGTGGTAGCTCTTACTTTTCGTTATGTGTACAGATGGAGGGTTCCTTGTTGTGTTCCGCTCAGTCGCCATGGCCGTTAGCTTCCTCGCAGAGAGCAGCCGCCGGATTCAGCCGATCAGTTGTCACAGCGGCTTAAGGACCAGTGTTTAACTTCATATTTCTTTGTAGGTCCTTCTGTTCTGTTATAGGACTTGGTAGTAATTTCATTTTAGTTGAAGGTCCTGTCTATAACAGCGGGGCTGCTTGTACTGTTGTACTTCACTTTTGAATCAATACCAGTGCATCTAGACCCTTCTGGGCCCTATTTCCTTAAAAAAAAACAATACTAGGCAAGTAGTATTGCTCTTTTGCTTTGTCTGGATCGCTCCACGTCATCAATTGATCAACGTGTGTGGTTACAAACTTGCAGTAGGTTTAACCGCGCAATCAGTGGACAAAGTGGCCCGGTTTTCTGGGTCGCAGAAATTCTACCAGCTCGATTCGGGATACCTGTACTTAGATCTGATCAAACGCCGGACTGAGCTAAGTTTGAAAAATCTGATCATCTCAAACTGGCATGTCCGAGTCCTGTCCAACCCAAAAATTGATTTTCTAATTTAGATATATTATTTTAATCTTTTTGGGCTTTTGGCCGAGAATCGAGTCCCAAGCCTGATCTGAAACAAACTGGCTTAGGCGGCCCGCACGGAGTCACCTGTGAACAAGTCTATATACTTGACCGTTGATTATGCTAAATATACCTACCTACTCAGAATTGAAACAAATTGGCTAGAGAAACCATCTTAGAGCTCACGACTAACAGATCGTTGGTTCAAATCCAAAAAAATCCTATTGAGAAATCCACAAAATTAAATAACACATCTAACTAAGAATCAAACTTTTAGTCATCGGCTATAGAGGCAAGGTGCCACACCGTTAGACTATGTTACGATTGGACTATATGTTATTTGATTTCTTAATTATATCATGGGATATGCAAAGTTATACGATGCAATACTATTTTTCTTTCTTATCTCATGAGTCAAACGATGAAAAATAGTCTCGCAAAGAAAAGTAAAAATAAAATGCTTCAACTTTCAACTAGTTTGAAGTAGTTAGGCCATTTGGTGATCGGCGTAATTACAAGCAGTGGGATCTAGGATTTCATCACGTCTCAAAGCTAAATTCTAATAGGCTAACATTCTAGAACTAACATCAATTTATACCCACACAACGACATAACAAAAAAAAAGAGTCACAAATGAATTATTAACATGAAACTTTAGCTCAATGTTTCAATATAAAACATAATAAGAAAAATATGGCACCTAAATAACAAAGATTTAATATCTATCTTAAGAAGTGTTTAGAAATGTAAATTGTTGCAGATTGAGAAGGAGAATTACCCATGTAAACAACATGACATGCTTGAAGCAAGTGTTGAGATGTGCTTCTTCCTTGAGCTTCACAATCGTCTGAAAGTGCGAGTGGTATATGTGCGCATACACCCTGAATAGGCGCTTGAAGATCGTCGTGATGACCTCGCAGAAGTTTGGAGGGAAGGGAGTCCCTGTTGGCATCACAATTTTGAACCAGAGAGCATGATCAGAACTCTTAGCAGGGTGCCAAGATCAGTTGGTTAGCTAATGATGAGTTACTGAAAAAAGAGAGTAGTTATACGCTTATTTCATACAAGGAAACCCACTGCTTTCTATTTAGTTTAGTTTTCCTTGAGCAATTGTTCCATACAATTCTGATGTACACTCAACAGAAACTTTATCAATAGAAAGTTTTCCACAAAGTGTGCCATCTGAATTTGAACAGTTAATTTAGATATGTTTAACCAACTGCGATTTCCACCATTACAAAACTAATCTGCAACATCTCTCAAGCAACCATTATTGGCAGGAAATCATTTAACAAGCCATCAGTAGCACTTATGAATCATATGCATAGTTCAAACTCCAAGAAGCTTCATTCTTGGAGACTGGAGTGCAGATGACAGATGTTGATCCTAATTCCTACGGGTGGTGCATAGCTTATAGCTAGAAAGATGGTACTGTACAGCGAAGGAGATTGAAACTTTGGTGTGCCATGATTGAGAGCATTCTATTGTCGGCGGCGGGAGGGACGGACCATGCGCTCGGCCTCGGCGGCGGAGGGACGGAAGAGCGCGCGGAGATCCCCGTAGGTTCGTCCGGAGAAGATGAGGTCGAAGGAGCCGTCGGACAAGGGAGGTTGTGGGGTCGTGCGGCGAACAGCGGCGAGAAATCGACGCAGATCGATCCGGTGACCGGCCGACTCCGCGGCGTGGAGCGCGTCACGAAGGGCACACAGACGCTGCCGGGGCGAGGGGCGGAGGCGCGGCGCGGCGCCGGGCGTGTGGGTGGCTGGGAGCCGCGGAGGGAGCCGGGAGGGGCGGTCGGCTGCGGCGGGGGTGCGAGGTCGCGAGGGCGTCGAGGGCGTGAAGGGGATTAGGTCTGCAGGGGACATCGGGCATGGGATGGTCGGGAGGCGTGGGATGGGCGGGAGGTCCGGGCGGTGGGCGGTGAGCCTCGAGCTAGATGTTGCCACACTTTTTGTTGGCCATGTATATGAAAATATTTTACACTGCTATTTTTGCTAGGTCTCGGGCTACAACCCACCCTGCCCGAGGCCCAGATCCGCCCCTGATTACAAGTAGAGTAATGTTCACTAGCAGCTCAGTTTATAGCAGGCCAAACTGATATCGATAATTGATGTTGATATAAGAAAGAATAATTATGAAGGTACAAATGTACATTTAATATGGTTGACACAAGTTCAAATGATAGTCCAACTGAACTCAATAGTCCAGCAACGAAAAAGTCCGCGAGATATAGCCATGTCGAGAAGACAAATTTGCTGGCAACTTGTATTGGCATGAAATATATTATAGGCAAAAAAAAGATCCATAGGAATTGTTTTGGGCATACCTTCTACTGTTTTGTCCAATGTGATAAGAAAGCCAATAGAACACAATTTAGTCATGCATGCAGACAATGCAAGTACGTTCGAGTTTCAACATTCAGATATTGTTCTTTATTAATTATACTTATTTTTGTAATCTAGCAATGCAACTCTTATCTACTCTACAAAATAGCTTACACAATTTACATAGCGGACCTAGCACTTTGCACTTTGTGATTTCTTAAATATTAAAAAGAATTGGGACACCCGTATACAGCACAGTGGTAAGGTAAGGTTGTCACCAATAACGATCACATTTCGAGTCCCACTAACTATATATTAGGTGGGTTATTATAGTTTTGGAAAATTTGATACAGTGATATCTCGGTTGCTAGGCTTTAAGGATGACTGATAACCAATTGCACCCCCTTTGGAAAAAAAAAGGTAAATTTTGCTACAAGACACTCAATTTTTTGTGTCCTTAGCTATGGACACCCAAAAAATGTGTCTTGGCCAAAAGACAACAAAAATTAGTGGCTATTTCTTGTTAGACACTCCTCTCATTAAAATAATATATCCAGATGATTAGGAGGGAGAAACATTGTAAAATGACCTCAATGCACAGTGTCTGGCTCGCTCGGTCGGTCGGTCTAGTTCAACCGTCTACATACAGTATCGGGATCGGTGCGCCGCAATACTGCACAGTGACGTAGAGAGAGACAGAGCAGGGGAGGTGGCGACCCGAGATCACTGACGGCGAAGGTGGGACAGGGGATCACGGAAAACAGTAAAAATAGAATTATGGGGTCACGAGGAGTCTGTTGGTGGTGGCGGAGGCCAGAGTGGTCCACCAGAGCGTTGCCTACGGCGAGGGATAGAGGCGGTGTCACTATGGCATTTGCACAAGGAGAGGAAGAAAGCCGAGAGGGGGAGGCGGTGGGTGGTGGGAGCGGATGAGGCGAGGAGTGTAGGCCTCTGAGGCGGCGGGTGGCGGGAGTAGAGGCGAGGAGCGACGGTCGTGGCAGCGGAGGAGGAGGCGAGGGTGGCAGCCGTGGCGAGCGCGTGAAGAGGAGGCGAAGTTTTATTATTATTGTTCTATTGGAATGTTATATTAAAAAAAAACTAGGGACACCCGTATGCAGTACAGTGGTGGGGTAAGGTTGTGACCAACAACTAGCTAGTCCAATGGTATGTACATGTGTCTTGTAGCTAACAATCACATTTTGAGTCCCACTAACTATATATTAGGTGATTTAATGTGGTTTTGCAGGATTTGATACAGTGACATCTCGGTTGCTGGGCCTTAAGCATGGTTGATAACCAATTGCCCCCCTTTGAAAAAAAGAGAGTAAAGTTGTGGTGGTTTAGGTCAGAACGGTTCAAGTCCCATTCTCATTCTTTATTTAATAAAAAAATATTCGGTTGCTCTTTTGTATTATTGGTTTTAAGTATTAAAAAAAATAAATGCAAATTTTATTTGTAGTACATGTATGTTTTGGAATCGTACGTGGCACAGCTGACATGCCCCTTTGCATACATTTTCATCCAAGGTAATATTTGGGTTCACTTTAGCAAAATCGTGAAAATTCTAGGTTATTTTTAAATTTATTTATTTTTCTTTGATTTATTAAAAATATTGACAACTAATTGCAGCTGGGAGCTAAGGTATGAATACATTTGGATCACAATGCAAAAAGGTTATATTCAAGCTACAATCATACTTTTTTGAAAATTAAGTTTAATCATACTGATCGCATATTTTAAAGAAGTCACAATCATCATAAAGCAACCCTTAGCTTAGTTTATCCCTCAAGTTTTTCTTTATAGATGGATTAGTTCGAATGCTTCATTAAAAATTAGAAACCTCTTTTTGGTTAACATGTCTCTTAATCATACTACTAAAGTTAGAACTCTTCACCAAAAGTGCGACTTTTGCTCTCTTCATGTGATGAGAAGCTTCATCTTTCGTAGAATTTATCTGAAGTGGAATTGCAACAAAAGATAGAGTAGTCCTCAAAATTAACTATGATTCATTCTCTAATTAATAATGAAGATCTTCTGGACAGGAAGGATAGGTAAATAATTTGATCACAATAAACATTGTTCTGCTAATTGGTTATTGTTGACTTGTTGTGCCATCTGGTACAGGTCCTTCATGGCAAAGCTAGTATATATAGCTAGTATTAAGAAATGTCACATCTGGTTAATTTATTTGTGGTAATGTGTGCAACTAATCACAACAACCCTGTGATGAAAGCAAAGTTGATGTGGAATGTGATGGATGCTTCTGAACTACGAAATGTGATGATTGAATTTGCAACCCGTTTCGTACTCCTGGGAGTATGTACTCCCACTTCTAATATACCACTTAAACACACATATTATACTTTTTTTATCATTTTCAATATACTTAAATACCAATTATAAGATACTCCAATGCGATTTGATTGAAAAAATTTCATCGGAGCCCTTTGTTTTTCGCTATATATCCTTTTTCACATATAAAAGAAGTATATACACAAATTTTGCTATAAAAGTGGTATTTAATAAAAATTTTCATGGAACTCACTTTGGAGTATCTTATAATTATTATTGAAGTATACTCAAATAGATAAAGAGGTATTATGATACGATTTAAGTGGTATATAAGAGGTGGAGATCGTTACTCAGGAGTACCATACTATTTTCCTATATATATATATATATATATATATATATATATATATATATATATATATATATATATATATATATATATATATATATATATATTGACACATGTAAGATTCAGGTAGGATACCTACCTCCTTTTTCTTTATTTCTCCTACCATCAGATCCGGTACTATTAATTTATTCACGAAAGTGCATATTTTTATGACATGAACATCATGGTAATCAACAAAAGAAAACGTCCTTTAATTTTTTTAAAAAAATTGAGAAAGTGTATACAGGTGAGATCAAACTTGCATCCAATTTGGGCACTTTCTTTAGCTGATAAATTATAATGAGGAAGGATTTACAAATTAAGAAATTTTGTTAATTTTGGGGAATTATCACCAAGCCCATCCAATTTACTGTATTTTAGTACATACAATTAATAAATTAATTAACTGTTAGTTTTTATCAGTCGGCTAGCCGGAAGTATGAAGTTCAAATGAAGAACAGAACTATAAAATGTTCGGATTTATTCATAAAAATATATATGTGCATACCGGATTCAATATCTTTTTTTTGCGAGAATTTACCGGATTCAAGATCTGATGTGGCAAGTTTGGTTTTGCTCAAAACAGATCATTAGCTAATACTAGCACTATTGCCATTCCCTTTATGTGATTTTTCAGATGCACTATTGCAAGTAGTTGCAGTCCTAAAACTAACATGATTAGGAAGGTGAAAAACATTCCCTAATTAAGTCTTAATCTATATATATGTGTGTGAGACCTACAAAGCATATGCATCGATGATTAGCAATGAAGCATCTACAAAATCGAAGTGGGCCCCAGGAGAATTTCTAGAAAGGGATGCAAATCACCAGCTGCTGCCTCCTAACAACATAATTTGTCAACTTTGTTCAAGAGATTCATCATCATTCACCCCTTTGACATTCGGTTAACTAGCCAAGCTCCAAATTAATGGTTAGTCTATATATACGCGTCTTAATTTGTTTGCTTGTCTCTAGCTTCAGGCTTCAGTTGAATAGTGTTTACATTTACTATAATCTTTTTCGAGCAGATCAAAACGTACGTATAAGTTAACTACGAAATTTTCTCATCAATATATGCTATTTTAAAAAAAGTGACGAAAAGTGAAATTTCTCACTGCTATTAAATTAAGAGGAATATGACATGAGAATGTGTGCATTCCTTTCTACCTAATCATGTATGGATCTTCGATGAAATGGATATGAAAAATCATTTTTTAAGTAAAATTTGGATATCTGTTTGTTATTAATTAGTAGTAATTAACCTGCATCAGTTACAAGCAGGTATGTGTGCTGGTATGAACCATATGAGTGTCTCTGTATTTGAGCTATGTAAGCTATCATCATCATCACCATTATCACCCTGTTCATATAATAAAGCGAAAATTCAGTCTATGCCACTAATGCTTTGTGGCTTTTGGTTTTTGCCGTTGCTTTTTGCCCTATTGATTTTACGCCATTGGAATCACAAAGTTCTTTGGAAAATATCACTAGCGACTCAACTTTTCTCAAAATTACAGAACTGGCCTTACCATTTTCTTCTCTCCCTCTCTCGTGTTCTCCCCATGACTCATCTCTATCTTTCTCTCTCCTTCTATTTTGGAGTTTCAACCCAATCTTTTTCTCTCATGCGGCAGCAGCAATTAATGCAATGCAAGGCAATTTTGTAAATTGGAAAGGGCATAAAGTTTACAATTCCAAGGGCATAAAGCCAATAAGTCAAAAAGCAATAACAAAAAACCAAAAGCCACAAAATATTAGTGGTATATACGGAATTTTCTCTATAATAAATACATGAAAGACGCTCTAAGTGGCCGGGTGCACCTTTCTGTTTATTTTTTCTTTTCTGTAACTGAGTTGTAATCGCCTAGTTTCTGTTAATTAAGGACAAAGTTAGGTACTTAGGTATATAGATGGAGGGGATGGTAGAATGTTTATTCATAAATCATAACACATTTCGCTTTGGAGATGAAGATTTGATACGCATTGAGGTTGGGGGAAATGGAACAATGACTCAGCAACGACAAACTAGTACCTTCGTAGGCTATATGTGCAAGGCATAGCTACAACATACAGCCTAGTAGTGGGCTTTTTCTGTCTATGGTCTTGCTGGGCTTCTAGGCCCATCTCAAATTGATCTCCTTGGAGGCTTGGAGTGCCAAACTTCTATTTTAATGACATTTTTTTTTTGGGGAGAGACGACCGTCCTATTTATTTATTTATTTTCCTATTTACAACCCAAAGTATGGGTAAATACATATATTCATATTCATATCCATATATTTTTTGAACAAATACAAATTAGATGTTGTAACAAATGCGAGTCGAAATCCTATTGAATTCGAATATCCTACAATATAACTAAGTTATGAAAATAAAACAGCAGGATCGGCATACTATACATATTCCTATTCTTGTGTATTTTCACGTACTATACATTCGTATTCGGTGGCCATCAAAGATACTATCCATAGCCATATTCGAACTACGAATGTCATTTCGCTTACAAGATTTGCTACAAAATGGGCTACCCGAATTCATTTCATACCCGTGCCCTGTAGAGGGAGGAGAAATAGGCGAAGGGGAAGGATTAATTCATAGTTGTGTCCACATATATTTTCCAGCCGATCGAATGATGTTTGTATTCTTAATTTAAGAATGCAGACATGCACATCGCCAGGCCACAGCCAAATTAAGAAATTAAATGTTGTGTATTCAAGATTTTGTGAGCCCTTCGAGTGGAGCAATGTATGGGTTACTCCAAATTTCCAGTTCTCCACCAACAAACCCATAATGAAATAACAAGAGTATAACTGTATAGGGGCATTTGCATAACTGCATAAGGTACATCCTGCAGCAACAGACCACACAAGAAATTTCCTTTGGTTTTGCTAGCCTGTTATGGGCCTGCTTCCGCGGCTGTTTGGTCCCCTAAACCTTAGCCAAATTTTGTCACCAAACTGTTTGGCATGCGGACTCGGCGATATGTCGCCTACCGACGGCTCTGCTGTGCTATTTTTGGTATTGATCTCCGAAAGGGGCTATTTTTGCTATTACGCTTGTAAACATTGCTATTTTAGTCAAAAACTCGGCAAACATTTGCAATAATTGGTAGCAAACCACACAACCCCTCCGTTTCTCGCTTTGGGAATATTTTGAAATTCTTTTTGCGAATTTTAAGTTTGGGATAAATACTAATCCCTTCAGTCACATAAACAAGTTGTTTTGGACATCGGTACGGTCCCTAAAATTAGCGTTGTTCATTCGGTTTGTTCTGTAAATACGATGCATAATGTAAATATGATATCATTAATTCGGTAAATACAATATAATTTATAATATGGTTCGGTTTCGGTAAATACCAATTTATTTAGGTACGATATCAGTAAATACTACATTTACCAGAGTTGATGCGAATTGTGGAACACGACGATTTTCGGTGCAATAACAAAATGCTAACAAGTATGGCAAATATAAATGATACTATAATATATACATGCTCTGAAGTGTGAACCACTGAAGTGATTAGCAGCAGCAAACAAACAAAGCCCAGCCCATTTTTGAGCTGCACGTGAGAACAGCTGAAGAATTAAAGGGGAAGGGAGGATCGGCTTGGGCTGGCCCTGCCCAGCCAGCCTGCGGTTCATTGCCTCAGCCTCCGTCTCTCCTGGACTCTTCTCCGCGCCCTCGTCGGCTCATCCTCTCACTTGCCACCATTGTCCGCAGCTGAAGCTCCAATCTCGCGAGCCCCGCCGTCCTTCGCCAGATCGAAACACCATGGCCACCCTCCCGTTGTTGGGGCAACGCCGGCGGCAGCAGCTTGCGAGTTCCACTGTGCTGGATTGCCATCGGAAGCGAGCACCAAGTTGTTTGGAAATTAAAATCGCATTGGATCTGGGCAGCTATGGGTGATCCAATAAGGGAATATATCCTACACTAGTGTTTGCTATTGTCACACTTGATATGTTTTTCTTTGCATCGATGTGCTCATTTGGATTTTAAATTTTGACATTGTATCACGTTTCAAAAAAACTAAATTTTGACATTATATTTCTCTAGCTAGTATTTCTGCGCACATTGTATTTTGACATTATATTGAATGATAGATAGGGCACCGCGAGGAAATAAAAACTGCTTTAATGGGCAGAGTGAGTACTTTATTAACTAGACATTTCAGTTCAGCCTTTACACATATGGAGCGAACTGCATGGGGTGCACGTCTGCACAGAGTGGAACTAGACATTTTTTTTTTACTATTTCAAGTATGAGGTATACGTAAATAATATGTAACGAGTTATATTAAAATTCAGAGTACATGTAACGATCATTATATGTTAGTCATACCAGTGGCAGAGCTTCAAAGTGCATGGGTTCCACCCAAATTTTGCCCTAAAAACCTAATATATACACCCTTTATACACAAGACATATAATAACTAATACACACTCCTTCCTCAATTGCTTTCTATGCAGCCCACGGCCAACCCAACAGTCCCAACATGAATTTTTATTATTATTTAATTCTTTTTTTATTAATATTACTTAACCCCTTGCTAACTTTATTTCTAATTCTGACCCCTTTGGCCACGCCACCCGTTTTGTTGTGGCCCAACCTGCCACGCAAGCGCTCGTCAGCGTGCCGTGTCAGCATGGAGGGCTAGCGTGGCATCTGTCATGCCATATCTCATGGCGTGATGAGTTCGCTTGTCACGCCAACGTTCGTGGCGTGACAGTGGTGACTAGGAGTTTCGGCGCAGCCAGTTATTCATTTCCCCCCATCTTCCCTATCTACTCCCGTGCGCCTCTCTACTCCAACCCAATCTCCTCCGTCCTCTCGCTGCCGGCCGTCCCACCCCCTCCCCCTGGCTGTCCTCCAACCGGCGGCAGTCCTCCCCCCGTCGGGCTTCATCCAGCCCGCCGGCAGTCCTCCCCCCATGTTGGCCCCAGTCCACGCAGTAGGTCGGGCCATTCCGTAGTAGTCCCCCGTCCTACCCGCCATGTTAATCCTATCTCCTGAAGGCATGTATACTTACATGGTCCGGATGCTTGTGCCGCAGTGTACCTTAGTAGTAGCGAGGATGACTAAAACAATTAGCCGAATCATCATGCCATGTGACCATGTGTAACTTGCTTCTCTCTGTGGACTTTAATGTATTTCTGGTTCTGTGCCTCGCACTTTACCTTCGGTCGAAAGCTTTCATCAACACGAGTACATTTGTAATCTCCAAGCCTCATACAAAAATTGGACTTTGTGACGATGTGAAAATAAATGATCCAAACGCAACGATGTGAAAATGAATGATACAAAAATATTTTTCCACGAATGCACGTATGTTACCTTACCTCAAAAGTTCGACGCTCGACAGCAGCCTTCACGCCTTTCACAACTACGCATCTTCATCAGCGGTGTCTACCATATGTCCATCCTTGTGCCTCATGTTGTACCGTATAGTCCACATATTTGTTAATTTTTCCAGGATGCAATATGTATCAGTTCTACAAAATGCGTTCTACAAGTGTACATACATTCCAATAATTTTCTCGAGTCGTATGAGGGGAAAACCCCCTATACGTTTCTAGGGGGGTATTGTTTAGCTACATCTATCCCAATAAGCTATCTATTGAATCGCTGCAATTGATGCTCGATCTCCAAGAGAAGGAAGAGATCTTTGAAAAGTAGGTTTTTATGATCCGATAAAGAATCTAACTTATTTCAGCAGGGCTGTTTGTGGGCTTTATGGTGCATGAAAGACGTATTGAAGTAAGTCAGACTCGAGTGTAATATATTAATGTGTAACATCCTGAATTTTGTGTGGCAGTTCCATCGCATGAAAATGTGAAAATTTACAAACTTTTGATTCATCTTGTTGACACTTGGATATCAACGAAGTTTTGTTTGGGGCTTTTTTCTGGAATTGAGTTATGAAAATTGATTCAATAAAAGAAATACAATGGAGACAAGAATTACTAAGGTACTTAGTGCCATATAGCAAGCGAGAAAAGCATACTTAAGTTCTGCAACAATTTCTATTTTATTAGCGTGGCCCTAACCGATTGCTTTGATGCCAACTATAGCGCTCTGTGTCATTACCTCGAGGGTAATCACATTTAAGCAAGTAGATTATTATTTGTTTGCCCGATAGGACACCACTTCAACGAATAATAAGCCTTACTAAAATTAACACAGCAGAACAATAAGATAGAAACTGTACTTTATTACAATAGGTAGCCACGTAAGGCTATGGTGTCTAATACAAGTATTTAATTACGTACAACCGCAAAACAGGACAGACCCCTCGCTTGCCTACCTTGCTCCGCCAGACGTCTACTCGTCCCACTCACCGAATAAGGTGTCCACCTTACCTTGGTCCTCGTAGTAAGCGCCCTAGTCTCCTGCAGCCTTCTCGGCATCTGTGTATCCTTCATCCCACTCGGGATAATCCCCGGTTGGACTAGGATCTAACAAAGGAAGTAATAACAAGAATGAGTACTAGTATATTCAGCAAGCATTTATTAGCGATGATGCGCTGTATGACTCTTCTTGTTGATTATCACATTTTCTAGCTCATCTCTTTCTCTGGAAATTAATTTACCAAAATTTAAGTGGCAAGTTTTAATTTCTGAAAAGACTACTAATCACTCGGTGAAAAGATAGACCCCTAGCGGTCACCGTAGCCTCCAATCCTGGAGACAGGCATGAATTCATGGTTTTATATAGCACTGCGTAGGCTTGTACCACTTTACCCTTAGCTACTCTGAGCTCTCTTTAAGCTAGGTCTCCCACATTTCCTTTGATGCAGTATCAAGTTCAGAATATGGAACGTTTTCCATGGTACGTGATTAAGTCTCCACCCATCTATTTTTCATCAGTGTTCTAGGATGCTCACCCAGTCTTCAACCGAGTTCCAATATTGTTGATTGGGCCGGTTATCCCTTCACCCAACACTCCACCTACGCTAATATATGCGCCTTGGATTCCCCACTTCTGGACTTGCGCTACCGGTCCTGAGTTCCTCCATCACTCTCATATTATATTACTTACCCGATGTGAAGAGTATAGTAACGTAACAAGATAGCATTTTCTACCCGTCGAAAACGGAAAAATGGTTGGCACTTAAATACGACCCCTTATCCGAGTGAGAGTTTTGTTAATCCTTATATATTATCCATATGTAAAGGGTCACACTTTCCCTCTCTTTCATGTGCAAGGGCCCCCTTTACCATCCTAGTATTTACTCTTATAGCACAGCTACTCCTCTCAGCTGTACTGCTCTCTTTTCTCATGCTTCATCTCTTTTCTCTTATCTTTTTTATCTGATTTGATTTGAGAGATAGTTTTAATGAACATATATCTAATGATACAGAAAGGTAACTTTTACATTTAATATAACTAGGTTGATAGTCAATAGAATAGGTTTGCCTTCGATTCGTAGTAAAGCTCGGCGTCAACGGATTCTGGATCAGCTACTCTTGCCTGAGCCGGTTCGTCTTCTGCAATTATACAGCAGACGTGTATAACAGAAATTCTTAGTTGTTTGGGGTGCTACTGGATTTACACTAACTTGCTACTCACTTTTTCAGCAGAATTTAACTTAAGTGATTTTTTTAGATCCCTGCTAGGTTAGTGTTTCCCAACGGCTAGTGTCCTACGACCTGCTTTTATCTGGGTCCCTGGAATCTTCCAAAATTAAACTATCCTAGTCTAACGATATACGCTCGCACTCAAAAATACAAAACACTACACGCACCTGCACTATGCACTGCACCACACGAAACACTACACTCACACCACTTCACTTCACACAACACACACACACACAACACAACACACACACACACACAACACAACACACACACACACAGCACACACACAACACAACACAACACACACACACACACACACACACACACACACACACACACACACACACACACTTAGCACACACGCAGCAGCATACGCAAGCAACAACACAACACTTCGCACTTGCACCCGCACAACACACACAAAACACACACTCACTCTCGGCCGCACTCGCTTTCTCTTCTGCGCCTCTTCTTCATGGTGGATCTCCTCCTCTCTTCCAAATCCGGCTCCACCCGGGGTGTTGATGGCTTTCTGCGGCTTCCCACCACTGGTCCTCCTCCGGATCTGCGCCGACTGCTTCTGGGTGCCCTCCGGGTGAGCTCTTGTGGTCGCCTTCTTCGTCGGTTCTACCCGCCATCTCGGTTGATTTCTGGTGGGCTTCTTCCTCTCCTTCAGCTCCTACTCGGCTCCGGTCCTTGGGTGCTACTGTGCTTAGCTACTTCGGTGGTTCCCCTCTACCCTTTTACTCGCATTACGATTTTCCCCGCTATGCCGATTTGTCCCAAATGTTGATTTGTGGTACTTGTTGAAATTGCGGGTGGATGTTGGGGGATTTTGGGTGATGGCGTGTGGGCTTGTGGTTGTGGTAGGGTTTCGGTGATTGCATAGTTGTGGCTTGGTGATGGCTTTGGTGGGTTTCTGTGGTGGCTCTGTTGTGGCATGTGGCTTGCCGAACATGGTTCCTGGGCAGGGTGATTTCGGTGGTTTCAGTGGGTTTAGTGGGTTTTGGTGGTGGCAGTGTTTGTGGTGGTGTGGAGATGTACTGTGGCTTTATTGTTCTATGGGTCTCGGTGGTGGCTTGGGCATGGTGAGCTTGTGGCTTCTGTGGTGGCATTATGGGCTTGGTGATGACTTCGATCTTGGCTTCAAACCCTAACTCAGATGATTCTCCCTTTTCCCCTTTTTATACTTTGTTAATTTTAGTTTAGCCTCTTGTTCTATTCTTTTTCCATGCATGCTTGGGGTAGCTAGCTAGGGTTGTCGTGACGGGACTCAGGGTGGGGGTGTTGCATCGGGGAGCTCATCCCTGCTCTCAAGGGCACTCGGTGGCTCTAGCGGGCTTGCCACTGGCGGTGTGGTGTCCCTGCCGACTGAGGCATAGTGCCCTCTCCCTTTGGTCACCTTGCCTTGTCGGTTGAGGCTGTGTGCAGTGCGAGTGTTGTGTGTTGACGCTACGAGTGATAAAATAGGAATGGCTATCATGTGGGCTTACCTGTCAGTCGGTTGGTAGGGGAATGATTAGTTGGTTCTAGAGCTTGGTCGGCCCTCTGGTGGTGGTGGTTGGCTTTGCGGTTTTTAGTTTGTCGTGGTCGTCCACTGGTTGCTGTGGTCTTCCACGGGTGGCCTTGGTCGTCCTCTATCTTCTCAGCTCCTCCTTGCCTCCTGCTTTCTTTCTTGACCTCCCTCTTATTGGCTGTGAGTGATGAGGGGGGCTGAGGGTGCTTTCTTTGGCTTGTTCCCTTGCTCTGCCGAGGGGGGGGGTTAGTGTGCTGGCTCCCTCTCCCTTTCTCGATTGAGGCTGGTTGTAGAGGGTGGCAATGGGTGGCTTGGCTGTGCTTTTATGTGTGGCTTGGCTGTGATGAGGTTATCTCTCCCTCCTGTTCCTTGCCCAGTTTGCCCTTACCTTATCTACTCTACTCTCGGTGGGGGTTGTTTGGTTGTGTAAATGGCATGGACCAATGGTCCATATGGCACTATGCGATGGATTTTCTGCAGCTAAGGTAAGTTGAAAAAGTGGGTGTTGGGTTTTGCTAAATGCCGAGTGATGAAACCCACGGAAGTGAGAGGATGGCGACTGGCCCCGGACAGTTTGGGAACCTCGATGAGCTTCACGCTATCTGACGGCATTCCTTCTTTCTTCTTACTCCCCTTTATTGTTTAGGTTTGCTCTTGGTCTTTTGACTTTTACTTACAGGGAATGGAATGGTGGCAGGGTTAAGGGTTGGCGGTGGAAGGCTATATTTGCTGGCAATACTCGGACAAAGGGAATGCAATAGCATGCAAGAATTTATTTTGTAATTTAAATAAATGCTATAATTTTTATTTTGCTTTGATGTAACGAATTCTTGTAATTAATTCCGAGTTTGTATTAATGTTTTATTTTTGCTGCAAGAAGCCATATTG
Organism: Ampelocalamus luodianensis; assembly: GCA_036346255.1. Classification (NCBI taxonomy): domain Eukaryota; kingdom Viridiplantae; phylum Streptophyta; class Magnoliopsida; order Poales; family Poaceae; genus Ampelocalamus; species Ampelocalamus luodianensis. Next base: position 44,863,538 of record CM070638.1, read on the forward strand.
CAAAATCTATTGATGAACTATTGTATTTAATGTTTACAATGTATTCAATATTTAGTATGTAATTTATTTCCTATTACTGTTTCTTATTACTGTTTATTGTTGTTTAGATTAATTTAAGTGTTCGGGTTCTTTCAATCTCGGTCGTCCATATGTCAGATCGACCAGCGCCCTTCCCTTGCCCTCACCGCAACCCTATCCCTCCGCACCCTCTCGTATCTCTCTCTCTCTCGCCGTGCCCGCCCTCCCACTCTCACCCCTCTCCTTCCCCACCTGCGGCACTCCCTCCCAACCCGCCGTGCCCACCCTCCCTCTCCCACTCTTGACGCGCCCTCCCACTGCCTTCCTCCCCTCGCCTGTGCCTCCATCGCCCCTACGACGCCCCACCCTTACTGCATCCGCGCCAGATTCCCTTCCTTGGCATGCTCTGCCTCCATCTTGCGCGCGCGTCGCTCCCCTCTTCGTCGAAGCACCACCACCATCTGGAGCCAGCGTCGCGACTAGTGATTCCTTCTCTTCCCAGCGTTTCCTTCTCTCCCTGTTTTCTCTCGCACACCTCCCCAGCCCTTGCCGCCGCTGGAGCCACCCCACGCCACATCTCACCACCAGCGTCTCTTCCCACTGTTTCCTTCTCTCCCTATTTTCTCTCGCACGCCTCCCGTGCCCTTGCCGCCGCTAGAGCCACCCTGCGCTGCATCTCACCACCAGTGCCCCCACTGCACCGCATCCTACCGCCCCACCCCGCGCCCAGCCCTCGGCTTGACCCCCTAACTTGAATGATGCACCACCAGCGCCCCCACTGCACTGCATCCTACCGCCCCACCCTGCGCCCGGCCCTCGGCTTGACCCCTAACTTGAACGACGTGGCGGCAGCGATGAGCGAGAAAGAAGGGGGCGAGTTGATTGCGAACACATGCGAAGTTGGCGGTGGCTGGCAAGATTGCGCCACCGGTAGGTCCAGTTCTTCTCTCTCTCTTCTCTCATCTCTCTGATCTTGCTCTCCTCTTCTTGCTTAGGGTTTCTAAGTTCTGGCGCAAAATCTCTATTCTTCGGCTGTGAAGATTGACTTTTACCCTTTCATTCTTCTGCGAATTTTAGGGCTTTAAATTGTACAATATCGATTTCAGGAGATTGTTGGTGGTGGGGAGGATTAGGCCTGTGTTCATGTGAAACCCCCATTTTTTTTTTACTGTAATACAGATAAATGGAATGGTGGTTGCGGCTGTAATCTCATTTGCATGTTCACCCTGCTGAGGTAATTAACAATTCTATTTTTTTTAACTTAATCTAATTCAAGTAAATGATTTACCAATTTTATCCAAATTAGTCTCAGAAGCTTGTTGCCATACTATATTTCTTTGCAAATGCTGCACATTTTTAGGTTGCATCTAGAGATGGTCCACTGATCATATTGTTTGTTGGTGTGCTTGTAGAGACAGACATATTCAGGTGCTTTCTATTTTTTTTTCATTTTTCTAATTTGCTTATGTTGCTAGCTGTGCTTTTCTACAATATTAACGAGGCTAAACATATCGGAAGCAAAAGCAATTTTCACACATTTATTTAGTTAATCCTGTTGCTGCTGAGATCATTCAATCAATGGACACGTTGACACACGGGAAACATCATCGAATGTGGAAGAAGCACTAATCATACGGAGGACTGAAGACAAGCAGAAAATGATGGCTTCTTTATCTAGGAGCATCACTCAAGAAAAACAGTAAAAAGGTAGTAGTAGCAGTCACCTTGTGCCTTCCGGTCAGAAACCCTACTGTTGCTCTGCTCCCGTCGCGGCCGCGCACCGCCGCCTCCTCTCATCCTCTGGTTCCCCGTCACGGTCCGCCTCGGCCGGCGCCTCCTCCCTGCGGTTCCCTGTCGCGCGGCTCCTCCTCCGGGCTCCCCGTCGTCGTCGTGCCTCCATCCCTCCCAGTTGCCCCTAGGTCAACCGCCTCTCTCTGGCCCTCGCCTCCCCCTGGCCCTCTCTGCTCGCCGGAGCCTCCCTCTAGCTTTCACCTCACTGGACCTCTCTGCGCCTAGCTGGCCTCGCGTCCTCTCTGCTTTGCCTCTTCACTCTTGTGCGCACTACACAGTAGTACTAGTAGTAGCCCAGTGCGATGCTTTGCTCTGTGAATTAGTAGTAGTAGCACTGTAGTAGTGTGAATGTGTGATTCTTTGTTCTGTGACTTAGTAGTACTAGTAGTATTAGTAATTAGTAGTAGTAGCAGTGCGAATGTGTGATTTATTAGTACTTAGTAGTATTGTAGAGTGTACTGTAGTAGTAGCATTGTGCTAGTGGCACTGTTTAGTAGTCATTACTCATTGCTTCATTAGTCATTAGTCAATTACTCAATTAGCAAGTTGCATTGTAGCAATTATGATTGTAACTTGTAAGTTTGTAACAATTGTAACTTGTAAGTTTGTAACAATTGTTCATCAAAGTTCATGAATTGTAGAATGTCATCCGTTGCGTCGGCCACGATGGAGGTGACTACAGAAAGCCTTAAGAGGAAATCCGAGGATATAGGGTGGGAGTATATGGAGTGTTGATTGATCCAAATAATATGGATAAAGTAAAATGCAAGTTGTGCAACAAAATTGTTTCTTGAGGAGTGTATAGGATAAAACAACATATTGCTCACATTAGGGGCAATGTTGCTAAATGCCTTTTGTCCACAAAGGAAGATCAAGAGAAGTGCATCAAATCAATCGTGGAGGCACAACTTAAGAGGAAGACTAGGAAAGAAAAAGAACAAGAAGTTAGAAATGAAGTTACCATTGATGAGGATGTCATCGGTGATGTTGATGAAGATCTTGAACTTGAAGATGTAGGAGTCTCGGCACGTCGGAAGTTGGGGCCCATGGATAAGTTTGCAATGCCTATTGATCCTAGTACATTGAGTTCCAAAGAATTACGGCAACAAGCAATTAGTGCTACTATTTGGAAAGAAAGACTCCATAAAGTAATGCAATATGTTGCTAGGTGGATTTATGAATCAGGTATTCACTTGCAACTGTTGTAATGTCTATTACTAATATGCGAATGACATCCTGGCGTTGTTTACTAACATAAGTAACATTGTATTATTATTGCATGCTGTCCAAGTTGTCACCGATAATGCTTGAAACAACATGGCGGTGAAGGCATTATTGAAGGACAAAAGGCCTAGCATATTTTGGAGCTCATGTGCAACCCACACTATCAACTTGATGCTATAAGGAATTGGGAGAATTTCAAGGTTCAAGAAGACACTTGATCAAGCCAAGTCACTAACCATTTTTATCTACTCGCATCATAAGACATTGGCCTTCATGAGAAAATTTATAAAGAGGGATATAATAAGGCTCGGGGTGACTAGGTTTGCTTCCTATTTTCTCACTTTGCAAAGCTTGATTGAGAAGAAACTCCAACTAAGGTCGATTGCGCTTAGCCAAGAATGGGAAAATTGCATCCATTGTAAAAAAAAAAAAGAGGCAAAGGCAAGGCATCCACGGCTATATTGGTGAGTAGAGTATTTTGGAATGATGTTTCTCTTTGCTTGAGGGTATTTGAGCCATTGGTAAAGGTTCTTCGAATGGTTGATGGGGATGTCAAGCTTTTTATGGCCTTTCTTTATGGAGAAATTCGAAAGACAAAGAAAGAAATCATGGAAGCCATGAATAATATAGAGAACAACTACAACCCCATCATAGATATTATTGATAAGAAGATGAAGAATAAGCTTGATTCTCCATTGCACTTGATGGCATACTTCTTGAATCCATATTATAGTTATTGTGATAGCTCCAATTTTTTGGATGATGTTGTTATGGATGGAGTATTCACTTATGTGGAGACTTTTTACCATGATGATGACGACAAGCAAAGTCAATTGCTAAATGTGGAGTTGGGTATCTTCAAAGATCAAGAAGGCCACTTTGGGAAAACGGCAGCAAAGACTGGATGCAAAGATTATGAATTTAATCCGGGTTTAATAATTAATAGTCAATTTAAATACATGCATGCTTGATTGTAAATTTGTCATATACTAATTATTTTCTTGTTCCTAGTATGTAGCTAAATGGTGGTCTACTTATGGATGTAAAGTTCCCGTGTTACAAAAAATGGCCATGAGGATACTCTCATTGACTTCTAGTTCATCCGGTTGTGAAAGAAATTAGAGCACTTTTGTAGGGGTTAGTCTCTAAACTTCTCTAAAGAGTAAAGAGTCATGTCTCAATACTCAATCTCTACATTAGTACATTACATTTAACTAACTATACTTCACTTTGCAATTCGTAGATACATAAAAAAGAAAAGAAATAAACTAGATGTTGATCGCCTTAACCATCTAGTCTATGTTCAATACAATGCCAAATTGAGGAACAAAAAAGAGAAGAGAGAGAAGAAGAACATAGATCCCATTATAGGTTTCGAAGCTAATGAAGCTCAAGGATGGTTAATTGAAGGCGGAGATGATGATCAAGATGTTGAGCCCGCTACGGGGCTTACATGGAAGGTAATTGAAGAAGTATGTGGGGCTAATGAGATCTTAGAACTTCGTAAGAGCGCAAGAGTGAGACAACTTCATGAAGAAGATTTCAAGTCTGATACCAAAGAAGAGGAGGAGGTCAATGAGGAGGAGGAAATTGAGTATGAGTCTGACCAAGAAGAAGCGCTTCCAACCAAAAATTAGGAGGAAGAAGATGACTAGTCATTCACTCATTTGATCATCAATTTATCATACGACTCTATTTATATTTGGCTTACTTGTTTTATTTGTGAGACCTTATGAACTATTTATATTGGACTTGCTTGTTTTATTTGTGAGATCTTATGAACTATTTATATTTGGTTTGCTTGTTTTATTTGTGACTTGTTTCATTGTTTGAACTATTTGTTGTTACTTATTTGAATTATATTTTTATTTCATCATGTCATCAACTTATGATACATCAACTCATCAAGGTCATTACATCTAGTCTTCAAATATATTTGCATCACACCAAGCCACCAAGGTAACATCTCTTCTTAGTTCTTACATAATTACACATATACATACATACATGATACATGTAACATCTCTTCTTACATAATTACATACATATATACATGTAACATATACATAAGCTTGGACTGATGCTGGAGGCGATTACGCTTGCAATTCTGTTCAGCCGCCTAGACCCCGCCTAGGCGCCCTAGGCGCTAGGCGGCCACCCACCGCCCGCCTAGCGTCTAGCGCCTAGCTGAACATTGATTAATATATATAAGTGCTTACGATTTTACTCTTCCTAGCGACAGGGCATCAACATCCACGCAGGAAAATGCAAGAAAAATAGTCAAAGTGGCATTTTGCTAATCTAAATGTGTTTGTGCGAAACTGCGAAAGCCTGGACAAGTTCAAAGCCAACTTTTCTTAGCATCCATAGTACCTTTGGAAGATTTTAGTATTTCTATATTTCTTATACCACCATCGAAGAAGCATACATCCCATTGACAATTCAACACGCAATTGGCTTTTTTTTTTTCCGGCCACAGTGGGCAGAATTTTTTTATTAATTAATCTTTTTTTAAATTTAATTTTAAAGTTAACCCCCGACGCACTTTATTTCCAATTCTGACCCCTTTGGTTACGCCACCATCCGTGGCGTGACAAAATAACACTATCACACCAGCCCATTTTTGGGCAAACTCTTGTCACGCCATGGGTGGTGCCGTGATAGTGTTGTTTGGTCACGCCACCACCAGTGGCGTGACAAAAAGTGTGTTTTTGCAGACTTATTCTATGGTGTGACAATGTTGTTTTGTCACGCTATAGATGGTGGTGTGACCAAAAGAGTCAGAATTGGAAATAAATTGCGTCAGGGGTTAACTTTAAAATTAAATTTTAAAAAAGATTAATTAATAAAAAAAAGTTCCAGTGGGCACCACCAGCTTTGGCTGATACCTTGCTTTTTCTGCTCGCACACACGCAATTGGCTTTTTCCCGGCACACAAACAAAGATCCGCGGCCGCAATAGGAACGTCCATCTATCCTGTTCACACCATCTCTGAGAGCATACACCATCATACTACGACCAATTTGTAGTCGTAAGATTTTCTACGACCACCTAATAGTCGTACGGCTCCCTACAGATTTCTTGACCAAGTATATTTCTGGTTAAATGAAACACCAGTCGAAAAGTTTTTCCTTCGACCATTATTCCACGACCACCTTGTGGTCGTAAGGTCATCTACGATTCCTCTCCCCAAGGAAGTTACTTTCACTTGAAGCTGGGAGAGGCTAGATGACGAGGATATAATAATCCTTATTTAATTGTTTATCTGTAATTCTTATTATAGATAAATATACCATCATATGGTTCTTTAGTATACTCCTTATGTATATAAGGGAGAAGATGACTAGGTGGTCGTAAGTACTTCTACGACCACCCCCGTAGTCGTAAGTCTTTCTACGACTACTTCATGATCGTAAGTTTTTCTACGATCATCTCCTAGTCGTAAGTTCTTCTATGACCAGTACTCAGTCGTAAGTTCTTCTACGACTATCTCATGGTCGTAAGCTCTCCTACAACCAGGTCAGCCATGGTCGCCCTATAATCAATTGAGCCTGCAGACATATGGGCCCAATTGATTAGGAAATCTAGATCGTGGACGTACGCTGTTATTCTCTGGGATAACTGCACATAATGAGCCACTATCTCTGACGAGTAACTGCCAGACAACGTAGAGGGGTTACTACTCCGGTGATTACTACCATCAATGCGCCTGTTATATGAAATGATAAGGCACCTCTTGACCTGGAGAAACGGTTATCTCTTCGCTACTATAAGAAGGCTATAGTCAGAGAACTAGAGGGCGGCCGATTGGAAACACACAACCGGCGATAGATAATCAGGAGCATAAGCATTTGTCTTGTCCCATGATTGTAACCAACATACTGAATACATACACACAGGAGTTATTATTCTTTCCGGAGAAGGTCAAAACCTTTATAAAAAAATCTCCGTGTTAATCTTTCTGCGTGATTTGAATCTTGAAGACCCCCCTCGAATCAAACAATCTTTATGTAAGATCTGTTTTAAAACATCAACAACTTTCAGACAGGAAACTCAATTTAGGGCTGTTACACGAACTGTGGGAAAATGTTGTTTCTGTCCCTACAGGCCTGGGTTCGAACTAGGCCCCTGCAAACTTGTGAAAGATGCTCTATACTAGTTCATTTTTGTATGACGATTTGATGCAAGGGATATGCACTTGAGTGCGCAGTGAATGTTAAATTTGCATGCTTTGTTTAAGTCGTATGTGCACTTTTGTGCTTGTCTGTTAACACCCTTCTTACTCTCACATCATTATGCTAAAAAAAACTGAACATATTTTTTTTCCTGAAGTCATCTCACACCAAAATTTCACATAATTAATTCCGTTCAAGTCATTAAACTAATAGCCATTACACACTAGCCAGCAACATCTTACAGCTTTTAGGAATGGAGGGCAGCAGTGGGCGCATCAGCACGGGTCAAAAGGTAGGAAAATGCAAGAAAAATAGTCAAGGTGGCATTTTGCTAATCTAAATAGTTCAAAGCCAACTTTGCTCAGGCCCAACGCACTAACAACGAGTCACATCGTTCCAACTCAGTGTTAGCGGAGTAGACTCCATGCACGTTACGTGCATGTGTCCGACAACCCAAGGCAGTTAGGAAACTATCTATCCTTAGGAAACTATCTGACGATTGTCTGTTAGTCCTTTATTTTCGGTGTATCTTGAGTCGGTTGCCAACTGAACTCTCTGTACCTTATATACATCGATGGCTCAATGCAATCGCCTCAAGGCGTCTTTCTCTGATCGCTTTCATGGTATCACGAGACTACCCGATCCTGCCTCTTCTCGATCCGATCTCCTTGATCTGATCGTCTCTACCCAACCACCTCTTTCGATGACTCTTCCTGATGCTGTTGCTGCCGCCCAGGAGGCCGCAGCCGAGGCCGCCCGTCTTACCATCACGGCCCAGGAAGACGCCGCCTCCAAGGTGTGCTATGGGCGCAAGCCGTCGCCGTCTCCAGCGTCAAGCTCATCGTCCCCATTACTCTCGACCTCCAGGCTGGCAATTACGCCAGTGGTGCGGCCTGTTCGAGGTCGCACTCGAGAAGTATGCCCTTGCCGACCATATTTGTGCGGCAGCTCCATCCAAACCCGACGCCCAATGGTACCGCCACGACGCCCTCGTCCGCTCGTGGCTCTACGCCGCCATCACCTCCGACCTCCTCGCCATGGTGATGGACGCCACCGCCACCGCCCACGACATCTGGTCGCGCATCGCCGGTCTCTACCGCGACAACGCCGAGACGCGCTCCATCTACCTCGAGCAGGAGTTCCATGGCCTCATGCAAGGGTCTATGTCTGTGGCCGACTACTGTCGCAAACAGAAAACCCTCGCTGATGAACTCACGGCCGTGGGCACGCCAATTCCCGACCGGCGCCTCGTCCTCAACACGCTGCACGGACTCAACCGTCGCTTTGCGCACATGCGCACATTGCTCTCTATGCAGCGGCCGACGCCGTCCTTCCTCGAGATCCGTTCTGCTCTCATTCTTGAAGAGCTCAAGTCGAACTCGGACTACACCCCGCCCACGACGTTCCTCGCCAATTCGGGTGGCTCGTCCGATGGCACCAGGACCTCTGGTGGCTCCGGCGGTGCTTCTTCCCAGGCCACCAGCGGTAACCAGGCGCGCAACAACTCCAACCGGTCCAGCTCCAACAATCGCCGCCGCAATTCCAATCGTGGCACCAACAGTGGCGGCTACTCCATTAATGGCGCGCGCAACGGCCCTTAGTGCGCGCAGCACGCAGGGCTCGGCCCAGTGGCCCTCCTTCCAGCATCCATGCGCCGGCTCTATCCACATGTGGCCTGGACAGAGCCCACGGCCCACACAGGGGATACTCGGCCCACGACCACCAGGCGCGTTTATAGCCCAAGTCCCGGCTGGCGCCCCTGGCTCTGTTGTGTCGTGGCCTCCTCCAGCGCCGATCTTTGCACCGCTTGCTCAGCATCGGCGTATGGCACTGCTCCACCGCCACCTCTCCAGCCCGCCTCCTAGGATCAACAACAATTGATGCAGGCCTTCAACACCATGTCCTTGACGCCTCCTTCGTCGGACTGGTTCATGGATTCCGGGACATCCGCGCACATGACCTCAGACATTGGTACTCTCCTTTCCTCCTCCCCAATTTCTTCCGCTGCCTCTCCATATGCCATTGTTGGTAATGGTTCACGCATTCCCATTACTCACACTGGCTCTACTTCCATTACTTTTCCCCACCATTCTTTTCGACTGAACAATGTCATCGTCACACCTTCGTTGATAAAAAATCTTATTTCTGTTCGTCGTTTCACCATTGATAATCACTGTTCTGTTGAATTTGACCCCTTTGGTCTCTCTGTGAAGGATCTTCATACCAAGAACGTGATCATCAGGTGCAATAGTTGTGGCGATCTCTACCCTCTCCATTGGCCACCTCCAGCTCCTCATGCACTCTCCACCACCACTTCGTCATCTACTCTGTGGCATCGATGTCTTGGACACCTTGGCAACCAAGCGTTGTCTCATCTTGCTAGTGCTTCACATATCTCTTGTAATAAGCTTGCTGTAGACCCCTTATGTCATGCATGTCAGCTGGGCAAGCATGTTCGTCTACCCTTTTATCCTTCCACTACTCGCACTACTAGAGCTTTCGAGTTATTGCATTGTGATTTGTGGACCTCGCCAATCCCTAGCATTTCTGGTTACAAATATTATCTCGTTATCCTCGATGATTTTACTCACTATTTGTGGACATTCCCGCTCCGGCTCAAATATGATGTTTTCGACACCCTTCGCAATTTTTTTTTTGCTTATGTCGATACTCAATTCTCCTCCACTATTCGCGGGATTCAATGTGACAATGGTTGTAAGTTCGACAATCATGTCATGCGCCTCCATCTTCTCTCCCATGGCATAGCACTCCGCATGTCATGTCCACATACCTCCCAACAAAATGGGAAGGCCAAACGCATTATTCGGTCCACCAATGATATTCTTCGCTCGCTTTTGTTCCAAGCTAGCATTCCACCGCCTTATTGGGTTGAGGCTCTTCACACCGCCACCCATATCCTCAATCTCCTCCCCACAAAGTCGCTCAATTTCGGCATTCCCCACCAAGCTCTCTTCGGATCCTCTCCCGATTACTCTCATCTTCGTGTTTTCGGTTGCAGATGTTATCCGAATTTTTCCGCCACCGCTCCACACAAACTTGCGCCGCGCTCCAAGTCCTGTGTTTTTCTTGGGTACCCTGCACATCACAAAGGTTATCGTTGCTTGGATCTTACCACCAATCGCATTATCATTAGTCGCCATGTTGTATTTGATGAACATTTGTTTCCTTTTTCTGAGCAACCTAACCCGCCCTTGCCATGCGATTTTGATTTTCTATGCAGCTGCTCATGCGCCAAACATGGTGCCGACCCCCATTGGCCGTACTTCCAGCTCGGCCTCACCGGCGCCACCTCTATCTGACCAGGTCGTTCCCTCGGTCCCGCTGGCCTCCTCGAGTTACCAGCCTCCTGTGCGGCCTCACGCCGCGCCCATCCCGCAGCTGCCTGCTATGCCCACGCCACCCATTCCTGTGCCTTCCACGCTAGTCCAGCAGCCGGCGTTGCCCAGTGCGCCACCGATTGCCCACGCACAATCGCATCAGCATGCCCCTGTTCCTCCCGCTGCAGCCGCGCTCACCACCGCCCACCGCCGTACTGTTCCCCAACTTTCAATGAGCATGGCATGACGACCCGTGGGAAGCGCGGTTTTCGGCAGCCGGTGGATCGGCTGAACTTGCATGTAGCCGTTCCATCGCCGCTTCCATGTACCTATCGCGCTGCGCTTAACGACGACAACTGGCGTCGCGCTATGGAACAGGAATATGCCGCTTTACGCACTAACAATATGTGGGAACTTGTTCCCCGACCCCGTGATGCTAATGTTGTTTCAGGCAAGTGGATTTTTCGACACAAATTGAAGTCTGATGGCTCCTTGGATCGATACAAGGCGCGATGGGTCCTCCGCGGGTTCTCTCAACGACCCGGTGTCGACTTCGAGGAGACGTTTAGTCCCGTCGTCAAACCGGCCACTGTGCGCACCGTCCTCACCATTGCGCTCACCAATGAGTGGCCGGTTCACCAGCTCGACGTCAACAACGCCTTCCTCAACGGCACGCTGGCTGAGACGGTATACTGTCAGTAGCCCTCTGGCTTCGTCGATCCTGAACGCAGCACACACATGTGCCGCCTCAACCGTTCCCTCTACGGCCTCAAGCAAGCGCCCCGGGCATGGTTCAGTCGCTTTGCAACATACCTTGCCTCCCTCGGCTTCTCGGCATCCAAGGCTGACCCTCATTTGCTCACCTCATACCGCGCGCGACCTCGTCTACCTACTACTGTACGTCGACGACATCGTCCTCACCGCCTCTTCACCAGCCCTTCTTCGGCGTGTCATCGACTCCCTTCACCGCGAGTTCTCACTCAAGAACCTTGGTGATCTGCACTTCTTCCTTGGCGTCTCCGTCACGCGCACCGCCACCGACTTCTTCCTTAGCCAATGCCACTACACCGAGGATATCCTCGCACGTGCCGGCATGATGAACTGCAAGCCGTGCAGTACGCCCGTCGACACCAGCGCCAAGCTTCCGTCTGCAGGTGACCCTGTCGCCAATCCCACCGACTACAGAAGCCTCGCTGGAGCCCTTCAGTACTTGACCTTCACGCGACCGGACATTTCTTACGCCGTACAACAGGCTTGCCTTCACATGCACGACCCGCGTGAGCCGCACGCCAACTTGCTCAAGCGGATTCTTCGTTATCTCAGGGGCACCATCGACCATGGCTTACAACTGCATCGCACTACACCGACTTCGCTCACCGCCTATACCGATGCTGATTGGTCCGGTTGTCCTGACACTCGAAAGTCCACCTCGGGCTACGGTGTGTTCCTCGGCGACAACCTTATCTCATGGTCCTCCAAGCGCCAGCAGACGGTTTCGCTCGATCTTTGGCGAGTACCGTGCCGTCGCTAATGACGTTGCTGAGTCCTGTTGGCTTCGCCAGCTCCTTGCGGAACTACGCCATCCACTTCGGCACGCCACCGTCGTCTTCTGTGACAACATCAGTGCGGTCTACCTCTCGACAAATCCCGTCCAACATCAGCGGACGAAACATGTCGAGATCGACCTACACTTTGTTCGGGAACGTGTCGCTCTCGGTGAAGTTCGTGTTCTTCATGTGCCAACCAGCTCTCAGTACGCTGATATTTTTACCAAGGGTCTTCCGACGGCGGTCTTCAAGGAGTTTTGCTCCAGTTTGAACGTCCGCCCCGCTCCTGTTCCAACTGCGGGGGGGTGTTAGCGGAGTCGACTCCATGCACGTTATGTGCATGTGTCCGACAACCCAAGGCAGTTAGGAAACTATCTAGCAATTGTCTGTTAGTCCTTTATTTTCGGTGTATCTTGAGTCGGTTGCCAACTGAACTCTCTGTACCTTATATACATCGATGGCTCAATGCAATCGCCTCAAGGCGTCTTTCTCTGATCGCTTTCACTCAGCATCCATAGTACCTTTGGAAGATTTTAGTATTTCTATCTTACACCACCATCGAAGAATTTTCCCGGCCACAGCTGCAGCTGTCGGTGGGCACCACCAGCTTTGGTTGATACCTTGATTTTTCTGGTCGCACACACGCAATTGGCTTTTTCCCGGCACACAAACAAAGATCCGCGGCCGCAAGAGGAACGTCCATCTATACTGCTCACACCACCTCCGAGACCATACAGCCCTTTGAGCATCCCACACAGTGGGAGCGAGGCCAACTCAGAGAGACCGGTGCAAGGACGAGCAGCCATGGCGGAAGTCGGGGGGATGCTTGCCTCCGCCGTCCTCAAGGTGGTGGCCGGACAGATTGGTTCCGCTATCGGAGATCAGATCACGCTGCAGTGGAACTTCAACGACGACCTGGAGGGAATGAAGATGACGCTGGAGTCTGTGCAGGAAGTGCTCAAGGACGCCGAGAGGCAGTCCACCACCAACGGAGAGGTGCGGCTGTGGCTGAAGCGGCTCAAGAACTCCATGTATGACATCTCCGACATGATGGACAAGTATGAAGCCAACGCTAAACCGCCTGCACGGACGGTACGTATGCAGCGTGCACTTCACAAAACCCAATTATTGTTGCTACTATTGCTTGCCGTGAAACTGGATTTGATTTGTTTTTTGGGAAACGAAAAAAAAAAACTGGATTTGAATGTAACGTGCTAGTAGAACAGCGTACTTATCTTATTTCTGTTTGGGGCTAAGAGGGATAGGTGTTAACGTGTCATTCCACAAGTTTTACATTGTGAAAAATGTACAGAATTTTCCAACCTACTGACAATTCAAATGAAATCTCTTGCAGTTGGCAGCTAGGATCCCCTGTCTCACAATTGTTCCCAAGATTAGCATGGCTATTAAGATGAAGAAGATGAGAGCGGAACTGGAGAAAATCACAAATCAACACCAGCGTTTCACTTTCACCACAGGCAGTAGCTCTAATGTGCAGCAAGTTACTGATACACGGGAAACATCGTCGAATGTGGAAGAAGCACGTATCATAGGGAGGACTGAAGACAAGCAGAAAATAATGGCTTCTTTATCTGGGAGCATCACTCAAGAGACCACCATCCTTCCCATATATGGCATTGGAGGCATTGGCAAGACAACCTTGGCAAAATTGGTTTTCAATGATACCCAGTTCAAAGACTACTCTCGGGTGTGGGTTTATGTGTCCCAGACGTTTGACTCGAATAAAATCGGCAACTCTATAGTTTCACAAGTATCAGAAGAGCAGAGCCAGATGACTGAAAAGGAGATGATACACAAACGCCTTGGGAAGGTACTTGCCGGAAAGAAGATTCTTATTGTTTTAGATGACCTGTGGGAGAAGGATCAATCTAAATTAGATGAGCTGAAGTCTATGCTAAAGGTTGGAGAGGGTGGCGAGGTGGCTGTCATAATAACCACTCGTGATGAAGGGATTGCAAAGAAAATTCGCACCGTTGAGCCATACAAGATAGAGCCCTTGACAAATGACATGTGCTGGACTATCATAAAACATAAAAGTGCCTTTGATGCTAGACCTGACAAAGAGCAGTTGGAGCTTATAGGAAGGGAGATTGCAAAGAAGTGTGGAGGTGTGGCATTAGCGGCTCAATCCATTGGGTATACATTGCAGCCTATGACGTTTGATGAATGGGAGTCGGTGAAAAACAGTGATATCTGGAATGTACTTGCTTCAGAAGATGAATCTTCACCTCATCACGTACTTGCATCCTTGAAGCTAAGCTACAGTAGTATGCCTCCATACTTGAAGTTATGCTTTGCCTATTGTGCAATCTTTCCAAAAGGACACAATATAGATAAAGATGATCTAATTCACCAATGGATTTCTCTTGGTTTCATCGAGACAGTTAACATACTCTCCACTAGGCAGCTTGGTGAGAATTATGTTAGTCATCTTTTGGGGATGTCCTTCCTTCAACATCCAAAGTCACCATTGGTGAGTTAGTGCATACCTCTACAATTGAACAGTTTTATTATCTTGAACATGTTGTGGTGCAAGTCACATGCTGCATATTTTTCATATGGAATAAGTCCATTTTACACCCCTGAACTTTGGTTCGAGTCGAAAAAACCCCCTGAACTCTAATACCATTTGGTTTACACCCTCGAACCATTTGGTTTACATCCCTTGGGCCGAAACCACCCGGTTTATCGTCTATGTGGCACTCGGACCCACTTGTCAGATGCCAAATGAGAGAGAGAGAGAGAGAGAGAGAGAGAGAGAGAGAGAGAGAGAGAGAGAGAGAGTGAGTGCTGGCTCCTGGCGCCGCTCATTCCTCCCCAAATCTCTCCTCTCCGTTCTCTCCTGGCGCCGCCGCCTCTTCGCCCGGCCGCCTCCGGGTTCAGCCCGTGCTGCTCGGCCCCGACCCACCCCCTCTTGTGTGGGCGCTCGGGCCTTGTGCGGCGCCGTTGGCGGGGTGGCGTGGGGAGGAGGAAGGGGTGCGCATGGGCTACGCCCGGGGGTGGGGTCGGGGAAGCCTGGGGGTGGCCGTGGTGGCGGGGCGGCGGCGACCGTGGGCGGAGGAGAAGGAGTGGCAGCAGAGGAGCTTCTCGGCGGCGGAGAAGAAGGGTGGAGGTGGGGAAAGAGTAGAGGGGGATTGGGGGCACGGGGGTAACGCGTTGTATCGCCCTCGCCTTCCCCCACTTCCGTCGCCACTGCGGTAGTGTCCCCATCGACGACCCCCACTGGCGCCAACTCCTCCCGGCTCGTGCCGCTCCTCCTGGCCCCGCCACACATGTAGAGGTAACCACCCATGAGCTGGAGCCTATGTGCTGGCGGATGGATTTGACGAGCTCCTCGGCGTGGTCGCAGGCGACGCGGAAGAGCTCCCAGCGATGCTTGAAGGCCTCGAGCGTGGTGTCCGTGGCCACCGTCTTCTCTCCGCCCGACTGACCCCCAAATTGACCACTCGAGGACAGGGTAAGGCGCAGCCGGCAGCGGCGGCAGAGCCGGAGACGGCAGCGGACCGGCGGTGCCAGCAGCACCCGAGGGAGGAGGCGCCAGGGCTGGAGCCAGTGGAGAGTGGCGCCCTGGGGGTGGAGAGGATGCGCAGATGCGCACGGAGCACAGCTAGACGCCACGTCAGCGAAAGATGTACACGTGGACGCCACGTCAGCTAAAACTAGGGTAGTTTAGAGCGAAGGGGTTATTTGATCTGGTTTTGACAGTTGAGGGGTGTAAAGTGAACGGTTTTATAGTTCAAGGTGTTTTTTGAACTCGGTCCATAGTTCAAGGGGTAAATTGGACTTATTCCTTTTCATATTGATGCTAAGATCGAAAGCAAGCATTATATTGTATTAAAGTATCCGCATAACATAAAGTTGTGAGTTGCAACATACTACCTTTGTTTTCAAATAACTGATGTTTCAGAAATTGATGCATCCCCCTCATACATGTTTGGCTATTATTTTTTACTATAGTATGTTAATACAATAAAAATAAATAATAATCCCTCTGTCCAAAAATGTAGATTTTTTTTTAAAAAAATAACATACTTGGTCAAAAATAGTAGGTGAGGATTTTTTTTACTATAGGATTGTAAGTCAAGTTGTTATCAAGAATGAAGTGGAGCAATCTCTCTAGAAAACACTTAGTAATACCGACAAAACAACCACAACAAAAGGGAAAAGGAGTTGGCAAAGCCATTAAAAAATTTGTGAACCACAACCTCAAAAAGAGTACTAGAAATTGTTGTTCTTTCGCAACACCCTCTAACTTTTGGTCCTTAGATTTGTAACCTTGACATAAGTCTATTGCTCAAAAGTGCAAAGAATAGTTATTGAAACTAGGATGTTGAAAGATTATTCAGCCAACATAATCATGAGCGGCCACAATAATACAAGTATCTTTACCTTTGCATGGATGATCCTATAAACTCGGGCCCAATTAGGAAATGGCCAATGTTGTGCATGTATACTAGCGGTTGGATTAGCCCCACATCGAGAGTTTATAGTGGGAAGTACTAGCATATAATGGCTGATGGACCCATTATGGTAACTATAGGTTAAACCTTTTGAGGGAAGCAAGGACTACATGTACATAGCTGTGTCTAGCGTGGGGATTGAACTTTAGTGAGTTTTGGGCCCCAAGTTGTTACAGATGGTATCATCTCATCAGTCTATGCTGGGGAAGTAGACCTATTTGTTGCTGCCCATCACAAGTTAAATACACTTCTTGGCATCTAAAGTGTATGCACGCGCTGCCAAGGGCGTTATCCCTTTAAAAGGGTGAGTCTAACACCCTGATCCAATTTGGAAATGGTTTAGGTGTGTGTATACCCCGACTCAATTTGGAAGTGATCCATGTGAACCATGTACTGTAGTATTTGTGTGATCCCAAGTGGAGGGTTTAGATCGAGGAGTTCATCTATCTTGAGGGCGTCCGTGAGTTGCATTACTCAAGGACGCCCCCTCCCAGGCATGTAAGGTTGTGTGGAAAAAAATGTTCCGAAAAATTGCTCAACTGAAAAACGATTCTAACATAAAAAAAAATTGATTCTAACAAAAAAACAATTGAGAAAAACCGTTTCAAAAAAATTTCAATGAAAAAAGATCGATTTGAAAAAAAAAAGACTGAAAAAAACTCGATTAAAAAAATACTGGTCATCATCGATGATGGATTTGGTAGCACGCGGCGGTGCAGGGTCGTAGCCCGACCGTGAGTTGAGGCAGCGACGATAAGTAGTGGTGGCAGAGTCGATCGAATCGCGGCGGCACAAGCATGGGGGGGGGCACGTCGTGTTCGGCGGTGAAGGAGAAGGTGAAAAGGAGCACCGAGCCCTCCAGATCCAGTGACTCCCCTCCTCCAGCAACAGCAAGGAGTGGTGACGGCAATGTCGATCGAAGCGCATCGGCAGGGAAGGGGGAAAGGAGGGCTACATCTACTTCACCTGAGTGGTTGTACAGCAACTAGCGGTGGCAGTGGACAGCGAAGAGGGGAAGGGAAGGAGCTGCGGCGCGGTGACGGTGAGCAGAAGCGTGCATCACTACGAAGAAGGTGAAGAGGGAGAGAGTCGGGTGTGTGAAGTGGCAAGAGAAATGTGGAATCGAACTCACAGACACTCGTGACATCCAAAAAATTCTGAGCATTTGAAATTGTTTAAAAATATGGGATTTTAAAACCTTTTTGTTTTGCTTCCTCAATATTCAAATTTTTTATTTGTTAATTGAAACCTCAACCCCAAAAATAGAAAATTGAATTCAAACCAAGTTTAAAAAGAAAAGAAAGAAAAGAAAAATAAACTGTAACCTCAAAAGTGCGGTCTTTTCCGAAACACCTGGCCCAGCCTGACTTCCCCTTTTTCTTTTTCCTTTTCTTTCTTTTCTTGTATTTTCTTTTTCTCTTTTTCTTTCCTCTTTCTTTTACTTTTTCTTTTCTTTCCTCCTTTTCCCTCCTGGCCCACGCGCCAACCTCCCTTCCTCCCCTGCTCGCTTCCCTGGCGCCATGCCACCGCTGGCATCACGCGCCTCGCCGCTTGCACTGGCGCCACATTGGCCGTTGACCTCGTGCCTACCCCTGTCACCTCACCCTGTGCCCACGACGTGGCCGACATCGCCCACACCTCCCCCATCACAATCGATGCCACTGCAGCCCTGTCGTTGCTCACGTCTGCACTGCTGCTCCCATCACCGCCACTGGTGTGCAATGCCGCCGACCACGTCATCATCGTCCTCGCCCTGCCCCATTTAAGCCACGCTCGGCTTCACGTCCTCTGGTCTCCCCCCCCTTCCTTTCTCCTCTCTGTTCGGGTGCCGCTACCCCCACCAACGTTGTTGCTCCGGTGAAGCCTGGCCCGCGCCAACACACCCCAAGCATCGCCTCAGCTTCCCCTCTTTAAGATCGAGGAGGCTGACTAGAGGGGGTGAATAGGCAGCTTTAAAAACTTTTGGCTAAATCCGAGTTTTATGCGGAATTGTAAAACAAAAAGATTTAGCTTAATTGAGACTTATATCAACTAGTCTTGACTAAGTGCACCGACAAGCTAACACTATTGACAAAGATAGCAAACATACAAATACATGTAAGTAATTTAATTCTATGAATGTAAATTGCAAGAGAGTAAAGCTCAAGAAAGCAAACCGCAAGAACACTTGAACTTTTTCCCGTGGTGATCGAAAACTTGCCAGTTTCCCTTAGTTCACGTTGAGGTAAGCCCAAAACGAATTTCACCGCCTCCACAAATTAAGCCAACACCTCGAATCCACTCGGGGTTGCTCTTCCTCCACTCCGAAGATGGTGAGCACCAAGCCACTCACAAACTCCTGGGTCTTCCCACAACCTTCTTTGAGAAGATCACCGGCACAACTCCTTTAAGTCGTCTAGGTGTTGGCAAACACCAAGAGTAACAAGTCGAAGACGCTCACTTGAACGAATCAAGTGTCTAAACTCAATGGATATACAATCTACCACCTAATGCAACACATGCACTAGGATCTTGATCTCTAAACTCACTAAATGCAAAACATGCGCATAAGATATGAGAGGGCTTGCTCTTTGCTTAAGAGAAATGAATATGACACCAGCACATCTCCCACAACCGACCACAAGGGGTATTTATACCTACGCAAGAAAAACTAGCTGTTGAGAGAGAATCTTAAAAAAAAACAGGAAAAACCGGTCTGACTGCCAACCAATGGCTGGTCAGACCGTCCTTGCTCCAACGGCTATAAAAACTAGCCGTTGGACACACACCCGGACTGACCACCCTCACAAGGGCCAATCAGACCGCCGAAGGGGCGGTTAGACCGCTCCGCTCCATAGAGGAGCAAACCAAAACCAGAGAAACACATCCTCTGGAAAAAGCTAACCGGGGAGGCTGACCGTGGGGCCGATCAGACCGGCCAACACATGGCGGTCAAACCGACTGCCTACCGGTTAGATCGGTCAATAGGGGTGGTCAGACCGCCAGGAGGTTTGGACCGGAACTTAGCCTGGTCAAACACCTCAGGGGCCGATCAGACCACCACACAGCTCCGGTCAGACCGCCACATAGCTAGAAGGCTGAAAGACAGACTGCACATCGCTTCAACTCAATTCGCAAAACATATTTGCCAATTAATGCAAGATGTAAACAAGGGTTGAAGGCGAGATTCTCAACAAGTTGCAAAACACATTTGCCGACTTTTAGAATCACACCACAAGGAATATGGTACATGAACTTAAACCATTTACAAAACACATTCGCAAATTAAAGTCACATGCTACAAGGATTATGCATGAGCCTCAACTATTTGGAAAATACATTCTCAAATATCGGCAACATGCTAACGAGAGCTAGAGCAAGCAAAACGAGCTATCAACACATGGCACACTCAAGCTACTATTTAAGACCTCTCTTAATAGTACATCAACCTATATTAGCAATCCGATCTTTACTCCATACACCGAGATCGGTAAAATGACTAAGAACATATCTTTAGCCTATGCTAGTCATATCTTTGCCTTGCGCATTCACTTAGAGCTTTAGGATGATGATTCACTCCTCTCCAAGATTGGGTTTTTTACTTGAGCATCAACACATGATACAACTCACTTGATTTGATGATCTTCAACACATTGAGCCATCAATTTTCTTCATCATCATGTGACTTAGTCTATTTCACCAACTCATGGAAATATTAGTCCACATCACGATTGTCATTAATTACCAAAATACTTCATTAATACATAATGACGGGTCTAGATTCTTCACCCTCCCGGTGCTCACCCCCTCCCGTCTCCGCAGCTGAAGCGCTGGGAGCACATCGTCTTCCTCCCCTCCGGTGCTTGCCGCCCGACAAAGCCGCTATCCTCCATCGCCGTTCCAGCTGACACGGTTAGCCATTCCCAAATCTACTCGCGTCACTTCATGTTCCCGGCCACGTCGTGTAAAACCCCTAACCCAACTTGAGGAAACCACCACCGGGCCTCGCCACGCCGCCATCTTCCTCTGATCCGGCCGAATCCCGCCACCGCTGCCATTCTTGCTCCGGTGAGCCATCTTCCGATTCCTCGACTGGCGCGTCAGTCGTGTCTCCCATGGCGCACGTTGTTGGCCCGCCTTGGTCCACCCCCGTCGCCACCGTCGGCACTGGTGAGTTCTCCTCACTCCCTCCCGCTCGGGTGCGCCACCTTTTCTTTCTTCTTCCCCTTCGACACCACTGCACCATGCCCTCTCCACACCCGGTCGCCTCGGTGCTACCCGAGCGACGCCGCTGCCAACTTTAGCCTCCTCTCCCATCCGGCAACCCATTTTTCGGGTCGCCGCTAGCTCTCCACAGCCCCCTCGCCGCCCCTGACCTCCTCTGCTTCTCCCCTGCTCTGTCCCCTCTCAGTCTCTCTCTCTCTCTGTTGATGCATGACAAGTGGGCCCATTTGATTAGAAGGTTAATTAGTTGGGATTAAGTAAGTAACAATTTGCACTCTAGTTAAGTGATTAGTGGTTAATTTAGACAATTGGAGATTGAGTTGGAAATGGCATTGTAGTTAAGCTAACCAAGGTGATACATGTAGATGATTAGGAATGGTAAGATAACAGTGAGCAATAAGCTATTATCAACTAAAATGCAAAGAAAAATTTACTTAAGAATTATACTAATATAATTCATTTAGGCCATTACTAAAATAACAATGTGTCATGATTAACTAGTCAATGAATCATTATATAAAGATGTTAATAAATAACACGCCATGGTTAATGATCAGTAGACTATACCCATTAGGACCTAGGTTAAAATCATTAACCTTGTCACTGTTTCAACAAGCGATAGGTCAAACCTTAAACTAGAGATCACGTAGTAAGTAAACTAACTAAAGGATAAAACTAAAGTGATCAACTCAGGTAGTTAGAACCAAAGATGATATAGTCATGTTTAGGCATGTACATACACAACAGATCCAATGACCAGTACGCCCTAGGCCATTATCATACAATGATAAATGACAATAATGACAATGCGTCAACGGCATGTACACCCACTAGTAGAGTGGTAATAAAGTAATACATTATAAAAACATACACTTACAAGTAGGCTCTTACCAAATTATCAAATAGGTTAAGTGATCACTTTAGTTGACATCTAACTAGGATTGTGACATGTCACTGACGCATAGGCCCTACACAATAAGTAGTAATATTAAGCGTTTAGTTAAACAATTCGCCGGTGATTAAGTTAGGTGTAATCGTTATACTAGATAATCGTGAAGGTTAGCGATAGTTACAACCTAGCTTCATGCTAGTGATAGTAATCAAGATGATAAAATTGATCGCTAAATAAGGAATAGTTGGGAAGAGCCCATAGGCCTTGTATAGTAGTTATCTACTTAACCAAAAGTAGTTGTTAGCAGATGTCATGGCTAAGGATCAACCTAGTATGATAGGTTTACTCTAGTATATGCCAAGCCACGTAAGTAGTAAGACTAAGTATAGATCACCTCAAAGATAAAACCCAAAACCGTAAGACACCACTGAGGGTGTAAGACCAGCGTCTAGCCAATGCTCGGAAGTTCCAACTAAGGCTCATGGAACTTTCTTGATAAATATCAAATCATAAAAAGAAATCATTAAGTAAACTATACCCCATGTGTCGGTGAGACTTATGTCTACCCTATGCAAACCCTTGAACCTATACATAGGTCTCACCTGACTTTTATGGAACTTCCTCGATAAATAGGAAGTAATAACAAAAGAACTCATTAGATCAGCTAGGCGCCGCATGTGAGTAGTGATGAGATGTTCCCAAGTGGGTGATAGTAATCCAACCACCAGACAACATCATATAACCTCTAGCTATCATCCATTGTTATCCGTTCCCAGTAGATGGACAATTCATAACTCGAAGGAGAGTCAGAGAGTTCGACCTAACTGGGTGATATCTCATGTCTAGGTAACTGATACAGAATATTCCTATGAATATTCTCTCACTCCCATTGGAGTCCTAACTCCTTGCCTTAGCGGACTTCCCGAGAGCCCGATCCCTCTCGCCTTTACTCCGGATCAAACGATTACCTGACCCTAGGTCTGGCTATCAACCCAAAACCCCACCACTGGTCCAAACGAGTAGAGTTTGGATTTATCTACTTTGGTCTGAAGTACTTCCTTCATCAACTCCACTAAGTATGATTAGTTTCATCTGGAGTACTTCCGTCTTTCAAGATACCCGTAGGTATATTTAGTTTCGTTTGAAGTAGTTACTATTTTAAACACTCTTGGGTTGATTGACTTTCATTTGAAGTGTTACCTTGGTTTACTTGCCTTTGGATTTATTGGATTTCATTTGGCTGCTTTCATACGTTCTTGCGTTCGATCGTAATATGCGTAATTAGAAGTTCGAAGCCCGGGAGGAGCAGTAGTCCGAGTAGGAGGAAGACTAGATTATCAAAACATTGAGCAAGACGATTATCAGAACATTAAGCAAGGCGAGTCAACACTTTGATCATGTTGCACCTACTTTTGAAATGCAATTATGTTGGACCGAAAAGGCGACTAGAGGGGGGGTGAATAGGAGCACGATCTCTTTTTCTCCCAAATCAGATTCAATACGAATCTCACTCCATTAGCTATGAAAGCTATAAAGATCAATCAATCAAGCACAGCGGAAGACTTGTACTGAATCTCCTTTAAATCCCCAAAAGAAACGATCAAAAACACTAAAATCAGCCTAATGAACAGTACCAGCGGTCAGACCGGTGAACAGTGGGTGGTCCAACCGGTGAACAGTAAAATCAGGCGAATAAATAGTAAACAGACTGAAAAACGAAATTGAAAATCGACGTAACTTTTGATTCGTAAGGCCAAAACCCACGAAATTTGAGACACACCTTCTCTAAGATATTAGGAATCTATTCCAATCAAAGATTACAGAGATCCATGCCAAAGTTCCTATCTTTTTCGGTTTGTACGAAGTGTGCTCCAAAACCGAACAAAAATTGAAATATGATATAGAGACTTGCTCGTGGGTGATTGATGATCATGACGACCCTAGATGGGTTCCCACATGTTGCAGCAAGTTAGATCATGGAAAGAAACCAACCAAAAACTCGCGGATCAAGGAAAGACTCAAAATCATCAAATAGAGAGAAAGAAAACAAATAGACTCATCTTTGAGAAAACTTTCTTTGGATTAAGAAAACAAATAGACTCATCTTTGAGAAAACTTTCTTTGGATTGATTTGATGTGGTATTGGTTTACAGCCACTCCATCAATAGAGGACAAAGACTCAATACATGAGCACGAAATCAAATCCAACTCTCTAGAACCCTAACCTCCAACTATCAACTCCCTAAGCACAAAAACAAAACTAGAGTTTACAAGTAATGAAAGGGTTGAGGGGGTGCAGCCACCTCCCTCTTCTATTTATAGTGGAGGCTTAGACCTTCTAGAAGAATAACCCTAATGGGCTCCCGTTAAGGCCCACACACAAACGGGTCACACACGCACGCATTTTAAAGCGTCATCTTCATCTCCTCTTGACCTAATCCGCTTCGCTACGCACCGTGTTGCACCGCGGGTTGGCAAAAGGTAATCAAGGCGGTATTTGGTAAGATTACCAAAATACCCCTTCTCGGTCCTTCTCCGAAGACCAAGTCCAAACATCGCGAAGCAGTTGCATGCTCCGCCACATGTAGGTTGATCCAGCGGCTCTCATCATGTCGGCAAGTCTCTCCCATCCGGCTCCCACCGAAACCACCATGGCACTTGCACCGACCCCCGCGTCGCTTGATTCAACCAGTCGCACCGAACTACCCGTTCGGTCACCTTTGTCCATCTTGCACCATGCTTGAGTCCAATGACTTCACCCGGCATCGTCGATCATTCTGAACCTCAGCTCTCCAAGCCTAGTCTCGATCATCCTCACCGTTGATCGTCGCTGACCACCAAGCAACCTACACAACAATAGACAAGCAAATCGAATCCGGGAACAAGTTCTTCACAGCTTGACCCACGTTAGTCAAAACACGCATCATGCAACACATATGCCATGAAACCCATGAGATTGACCTAACAACCAACACATCGCTGCCAAGAAGGCCAGCGACTTAAGTCAAAACCGGTTAGACCGCCATCATGGCCGGTCGGATCGCCCCTGCCGGTCTGACCGCCAGCCCTTACGCCCGAAGCAAAACCGATCAGACCGCCAGAGGTGGCCGGTCTGACCACCACAAGGTCGGTCTGACCGCCACCGCCGGCTCGACCGCTCGACAACGAACTTACCAAAACGCTGCGTGTTTACGCAAACTTTCGACGCCATTGCCAATTGTCTCATCATTCTAAGATCATGAGCATATCTCCATGATATCCACAAATTATATTGTTTTAAATTACGAAATTGCATTGTCATGATTCATACAAATATGCTGACTTAGCTCATAGCTAATACCTGAATGATAATTGTGTATAACCTTTCCATCCTTGAACTTGGACACTATCCTTTGTCACCCTAGAACTAATGGTATACATATTAGCTACTAAAATTGTATCTAAATATCATGCTTAGCCTTGTTTAGATACATTGACATGAAGGCAATTATTTGCCCCAACATCATTCAAAACTTGAAACTGGATTTGAGTCGTTGAGGTTGGAGCTTGGCTGATATGTTGAATTAGAAAGGTATTTCAAAACAAAAGAAAACCCAAAACAGATTTCGACTTGGGCGGTTGGAAACTGTGGCGGATGTTAGTAAAGAGCACGATAGAGTGGGTATAGAGAAGTACCGCCCAAGTTAATTAAGGACACGGATTTTGTGATGATCTCTCGTGTAAAAATAGTGCAACCACAAATCTATAATGGGTATGACCTGGCTAACTAATTTGTTCGCCATAGCGTGTTTCGCCATTGGTGGGTGTAGTGTGGTGTGGATTAAGGGTAAGGGAGCCATTGAACTGCACGGTGCAAGTGGGAGACCTCCCGGGGGCGCAACCCAAGGAGGTGATACCTAGCGGGTGGGGTTGCGTTGAGGTGGGGCATTGTAAAGACTTTGTGATAATTATCTTAGTCGTGCACCTATGAAATTGTGTCAGACGGACATTATAAGTTGATTATCTCTTTTGGGCAAAGTGCGCGAACTCTGTAGAGTGTAAAAACTATCTAGATAGCCGTGCCCACGGTCACGGGCTAGAAATAGTTTTTATTTTTATAAAACAATTTGTGGGAGGGAATGAAAAGATGGGTTGGAGCCCAGAGATTTGAGATGGGTTGAAGCCTAGAGATTTGAGATGGGTTGAAGCCTAGAGATTTGAGATGGCCTGGTTGGCAACCAGTGAGAAGTATGAGATATGACCCGAGAAAGAACATGAGCATTGGATAGATGAAACCACTCAATGATATAGGAGGTTGGAGCCTCCACTAGTATTTTACAACAAAACTCAACTTTGTTAAAACCTGTGTTAGTTAAAAATGATAGGTTTCAGGATTTGCTACTACGTAATCTATTTCAATAAGTGGCTTTATGCAAACAAAAGAACCACAAGCCATTCTTTTGATCAGCCTTGCATATTATATAACTGCATTATGTATGTTGGCTCGCGAATACGGTTGTTTACTCATACTCGCTCAATATC
Organism: Ampelocalamus luodianensis; assembly: GCA_036346255.1. Classification (NCBI taxonomy): domain Eukaryota; kingdom Viridiplantae; phylum Streptophyta; class Magnoliopsida; order Poales; family Poaceae; genus Ampelocalamus; species Ampelocalamus luodianensis. The sequence goes on from CM070638.1 coordinate 44,889,728, forward strand.
ATTATTTAGTAAGTGTAAGAGAAGAAAGCTACGTGGGCACTTATGAGTATTCGTCAAGACTGGAGATTAAAAAGGTCAAGAACTATGTCACGAGCCCCAGTCGATTGCCTGTGGGTATATCGTGAGGGTTCCATGTGTTGTATTTCAATTATGTTTCGACTGCTGATTTCTTAAAGGTATTAGGTCTGGTCAGCTATTCTGAAACACAAAAGCTATAAGGTATATTTACACTTTATTTATTATTATGCAATAGCTTTACATTTTCATGATATATGTTTGATATCCAATGACGTAACTGTCAGCACTAGCTACTAATCCAGAGAATGGTGTTGTGAACACAGAATATTCCAAATTACAAATTTGAGATCTGACAAAACTTCGCCACGCAAAAAAAAAAAAAAAAATCTGGACCGGACAGCCCGCATAACCTCTTGCGTGGATTAGATGGCTCTGGATGGCGTCCATGAGATGGGGAAGTCAAGGGTGCCCTTAAAATAGCGATTTCGTAGATTGATTATAGATTATCATTTAATGCCCGGTGGCCCAAATGTTATTACTCCAAGTTAACTATTTTGTGTGAAGCGAGGATGGAAGTACAAGAAAGTTGCTACATGTGTAGCTATATTCCGAGTGGGTGTTGGCCTTCATTAGATTTTTGTCTCTAGGGTGTTTCATAATCCACAACATCCTTGCCAAAGCAACATTATTTGTCTCTTAGAAACCCAAGTGGCCTAACTGACATGCTTTTACCTACCCTGTTAATTTTTAAATCTGGAGATCTATGTGACAATTCGGATCAGCAAGATTAAGGAACTTGGGTGTAGTTTTCACTATTTTTTTCTTTTCTTTGTTGAGTTTGCTAGTGCATTGTTGTGCCTCTTTACGTATTATCACATATTTAAGGGAAAATTATATTATAATATGTCAGTAAGATCTAGTATGAAATAAAATAGAGTTAAAAAAACTAGCCGGCACCCTCAAAACCAAGGTTGCTAGGATCTCCATAGTGTAGGATGTGATCCCAGCAAACCATTGCAGTCTTGCTCGTACATACGATCACAATTATGTGGTACCATATAAAATACTGGTCCACGGGCTATTTTTAGAGTTACATTTAAGGCTCGATCATACCAAGATCCTAGATTCGATCTTATAATCCCAATCCTACCAAAGTTCATGGGATTGCGATCCTAAACAGCTTGCTCGCAAGTACTACACAATAGTGTGAAACTTATTTCAATGGAAAAGGGTATAATATCCAATGGTTACGAAATTTAAAATTAACTCTTGGCGCAGAAGAGACCTGCGCAAGCAGGAGCATGGCAGAACACCGCTTTTGCATAAAACTCTCATGGTTTTTTTGTAATTCCAATAAGAATTGTAGTTAGGGCCCAGTGGATTGAGGGCCAGATGTTTGCTCTTTCTTCTTACAATGTGTAGCATTTATTCCTTTTTCCCCCCAAAAGTTGAAACATGCCATCAGTTAGCATTATAAAACGATTAGAATTCAGAAACCTGACACTACTAGGTGCTTTTGCTGCAGACTGAAGCTGTTACATTGTTCACCATGCATGACCTGGTGCATGACCTCGCAAGGTCGGTCATGGCCGATGAAGTTCTGGATACTAGCAAAAAGGGCAATATTGGGGGAAACTGCTACCGCTATGCATTGCTCGCAGATTGCAGCAAGCCATTGAACTTATCTGTGACTTCTCCTGCCAAGATTAGGGCACTGTGTTTTATGCACTGTGGTAATATTGAGTTTCGTGATGCTGCATTTTCATCAGCTAAGCACCTGCGTGTCTTGGATTTAAGTGAATGCAAAATACGGAAGTTGCCACGTTCTATTGCTCGATTGAAGCAGTTGAGGTATCTGAATGCTCCACGGATCCATGATCCATCATTTCCCAAGTGTATCACCAAGCTCTCAAAATTAAATTACCTGAAACTTCGTGGATCTGAAATCTCAACACTACCAGAGTCTATTGGTGGAATGGAAGGTCTGATCTATCTTGATTTATCATATTGTACGAGAATAAAAAAACTCCCAAAATCATTTGTGGAGCTCAAAGATTTGGTTCATCTGGATTTATCATACTGCCGTCAGGTCGAAGAAGGTATACCGGAAGCTTTGGGTGTCCTTACCAAACTCCAACATTTGAATTTGAGCCATTGTGGAGTTAGGCTGCATCTCAGAGGGCTGCCAGAAGTCATCGTCAGTCTAACCAAACTCCAGTACTTAAATCTATCGCAGTGCATGAGTCATATTTTAAGCAACTCATCAACAGAAGAATATGACAGTTTCATTGACCGTATCAGTACCCTTTCCAATCTAGAGCATCTAGACTTGTCCAATAGTCACCGTCTTGTTAGTATACCTGAAAGTGTTGGCAAGCTCAAGAAGCTACGTACACTCGACCTCTCGGGCTGCAGACGACTTGCGAGGCTTCCAGAAAGTCTGGCTAAAATGGATAGTCTGAAGGCTCTAATTGCGAAGGACTGCTTTAAACTGAATGAGTCCATGCATTCCAGATCCAACACTTTTGCCTTGCTGCCACACTTTGTGGTGCATGCTGGTGACGGTCAATCTAGAAGCAATCTTAACCTGCTTCAGCACGCAAATCCTGCTGATGAGCTGACGATAAGTAGACTTGAAAATGTGAAGTCCGCACATGAGACACGGAGTATAAAACTGATGGAAAAACGAAGAATTAAACAACTGGTATTCAGGTGGACTAGCGCCGCTGAGAGGTTTGTGGAGGACATGGAAGTGTTGGGAGAGCTAGTGCCACCAAGCACTTTAGAGCGGTTTGAGATAACAGGTTATAATAGTGTCAGCTTTCCGGCCTGGCTAATGGGTATTACTCATTATCTCCCTAATATTAAATCAATTGTTATGTATGATTTGCCCAGGTGCTGCAGCCTACCACCGCTCGGCCAATTACCAAACCTAGGAGATCTGACTCTCTGGTCTATGGACAGCGTTACGAAAATTGACGAGCGCTTCTGCGGCGGCGCGAGAGCATTTCCTCAACTGGAGAGTTTTGAGCTAGAAAGTATGAAAAGCTTGAAAGAGTGGAACACGACATACTCCTATGGCGAGGATGGTGTGAGCGAATTCATGTTCCCCAACCTCAAGCGCCTGGAAATAAGTTGTTGCCCCAAGTTGAGGTTGAAACCTTGTCCTCCTAGAGCAACTGGGAGTTGGAAGATATGGGATAGTGATGAAGTAATATCATCATGGGCAGAGGATGTGTCACACACCGGTGCTTCCTCTTCCTCTGCTCTAGTAAAACAACTGGAGGTCGAATCCTGCGAGGTGCCTCTGCATCAGTGGAGGTTGCTTCACCACCTCCCTGCCGTCCATGGATTAACTATCTCCCGTTGCAGTGATCTGACCAGCTCTCCAGAGATCATCCGAGACCTCTCCTCCCTCGAATCACTGACATTAGTAAACAATGGCGAGGCAGAACTGCCGAAATGGTTGGGTGAGCTCACATCTCTTCGGCAGCTGGAGATACGACACTACTCGGAGCTAAAGGAATTGCAAGAGATCATCAGGCAACTCACTTCGCTACAACAACTACGTCTGTCCTATTGCAAAAGAATGACGTCACAACCGCATTGGTTAGGAGAACTCACCTCCCTCAAGAAACTTGAAATCCGCGGATGCGAGAGCATCGAGTCTTTGCCGGAGAGCATACGGCAACTCACCTCCCTCAAGAAACTTGGAATCCTCAGATGCGAGGGCATAAAGTCTTTGCCGGAGAGCATACGGCAACTCACCAACCTCGAAGAACTACAAATTAGTGGCTGCCCTGAATTAAAGCGGTGGTGTGAAACAAAGGAGAACAAGAAGACGCTCGTTCACATCCAAAAAAAGGTATGTGATAGCTCTCATTCATGGGAACTATTTTTTTTTTTTTTTGGAATGGAATGTGAACTACAATTCTAACTAACGAAAGTATTGACTTTATCTATTTTGCAGCATATTAGGTAGTAGTAGTAAGCTAGACATTATTACTGCACACCAGGCTGTAAAATCAAGGGCCTTGTGGCCGGTTGAGTTTCATGGGTTGAAGAGGGATCATCAGGAGTAAAAGAGATTTTATGCACTTGTTGAGATAAGGTGACTCGTGTCTTATTACTTTAGGATTTGCGAAGAAGCAGAGACACTTTGGGTCCACATGTCTGCCCTTACAACAAAGCCACAGATTGAAGACTCAACCCTACTGACTTCGGGGTTCCACAGGTAAGGCACTCTAGTACATGACACATACATCTAGTAATTAAGAGACTTAACCTATCCTTTCGTATAATACTCATAACTAGCTGTAGCTACTAAGGAATCGTCGACCGATCGACATGCGAATCACTCGTTCCAGCTGGGATGCCATCGGAGTGAATACGGACGGATATCACTCATTCTGTATTATTTTTCATATTTTTTTTCTCATAATTGGAGTCAGATACGAATATGAATACGAATGCGGATAATCTCGGTCATGAATACGGAGCGAATACATACCAAACCGAATACGGATTGTGTCACAAATATTTATTCAGATATTGCGCAAAAACACAAACCATATATGTCACACAAATAGAGATCAATTAATCATACTATATGTCCAAAATGCAACTATATTAGTAATTTAACAAGCAAATTTAAATACATCACATGATAACAGAGGCTAGCTAAGCAAGTGGTAACTAGCAAGTACATGACAGGAGCTAGTTAAGCAAGTAGTAACTATTGACTAGCAAGTAGCAAGTCACAACTATGTTCCTGTGCGCTAGTGCTATGAATTATTTTTCTCGTTAATTTTTAAGCCTGGATTTTTTTTAAAGGTTATATTCTTAGTGATGGCAGCTCTGGGCATGCAAATTGGTCCTGAGGCTTCTTTGGACCATGAATCAACTAGCATGATTTTTTAAAATAACTTTAAATACAATAATTAGTAGTAATTATCTTTTTATGAGGCAATTGATTGATATAATCAAACTATTTCACAACTAATGTGAACTTTCTGTTTGCATTTCACATAATGTTTTGCTGATGGTGTTCCTTGTCCAATCTATGTGTTCTGCAGTTATAACACCTGGGTTTCATGCCTTCTCATAGAAGCTATGGTTAGAGTATTTACCAAATGTTCGGAGAGACGAACAATATTAAAGCTTGAAGAACTTACTGGAAGGGGAGACCATGGGAAAAACTCTACTGAGCTGGCCGCAATGAGGGCTGGGGAGGGAGGTCACGTGATGAACCCGAAGGTCTTATTTTTGGCCCGATCTTTCGATGAGAAGATACGTTCGGTGGTAGTCGCTCAACTCTCACGATCCTGGCCACGAACACGCAAGGTCCGAAACCACGCAATCGCTGAACTGCTCGACAAGTCGCTATGAATCGTGCACGAATACCTGGTTGACCTGATCACGAAGATCGATTCCTGCATACACCGAAGAAGCACGCAAGAACAAGATAAATAAGCAATCTGAAATTACGAATATAAATAAAATACTTGATAAATTGGGATTCCGAAGCGGTATTATGGTTGGTCTAGTCGACATAAGCCAATACACGAAGTTGCATAGAAGCTAACTTTTAACTAAACAAAATCCCCAGAATTAGAGGGGAGGCGGCCACTATCTATAGGAGGAGGGAGAGGCGGTGTGGATACTGTTCATGCATGAACAGTACCATGTGAATAGTAATCCTAGGTTGCTATATGGGCTAGGGAGGTGGCTGGCCCAAATATCTTAAAGTGGTGGCTGTCCTTTGGATCCAATAATTGATACAAGGCCCTCGGCCTAATGTAAGGTGGCGCAGCACCAGTTATAAGTGAAGCGAATTCGTCGGCATGTTGGAGCATGTTGGAGTAGCGTTTGACGCAGCCGAATCGATGGCAGCAGAGTAGCTCGGTTGGAGGTGTAGTAACGGTCGTATCCGAAGAGTTGATGTCCTCATCATCCTCCCCTTCTTGCATTTGAGTCGTCCTCGACTCACGCTCATCCTCCGGCGACAAGAAAAGCTTTAAATCTTGTACCAACCCATTCTCAACTTTCTGCAAAATGTTAGCAACAGCAGGTGGCAAAGAAATAGAGAAGGGTGATTGTGCATGCATCAAATTAACACATGTATATTTTCTCATAGCATTCAGTGTGCAACTCAATTTTCAAGTATAAATGAAGTAAACAGTAGAGTTATGCATTGCCTGGTTATGAAAGAAAATTGTCCTCAACTTTTGTAAGTTAATGGGCAGCACAACAATTGAGTTCAAAGTGCACAAGTCATTCATATAATCAGAGTTCAATTGAGTAATGGCAAATTCATCTAGCAATGGTGAAAAGATTTGTAAGTTCTTCCATACTTCAACATCATTATTCAGATTGTCAATGTTAGATGGTGCAATAAGAGATGAACATATAGGTATAGGATAATCCACAAAATTCAACACACAAGAATTGTTGTTCGAAACAACATGCTTCAATTCATCCATGTGATCACAAGTTATGCATATTCGATATATAATGATCAAATGAAACTTATAACCAGGGGTGTAGGCACTAAGCAAGGATTTCAAACATGCGATTGCAGAAATTTTCTTCATAGCATATGACAATTTCATAGGTAGATCCAACATAATGTAACATAAAAAATTAGCAGGAGAAATTCTAGTCAAAACTTCTTTATGTCTAACCAATTCCACATGATCATTATATGCTATTAACTCATCACATGAAGTACTCACAACAACAGGCAATTCAATTATTTTATCACATGGTGCACTCAAGTCAGCAGGTAAATCAGCAATTTTATCACATGGTGCACTCAAATCAATGCAGTTTGAATTCTCTACTTGAAACATGTATATATCAGAATTGTTTTCCACTAAATTTTGCTCTAAAATAGCATGAACAGTTCATAATTGTAGTTCTTCACAAGCATAGTCATCTTGAGTGATGATAGCACCTTGGTTTTTACCTTTTTGGCTCTCCTCAGATGATGTAGGTGCATCTATCTCCTCGTCTTCCTTCTCAACCCATGGAGTCGGTAGTTTAATCATCTCATTCTCCTCTTCGACATGGTTCTCAATTTCCTGCAAGTTGTTAGTCACAGAAAAGGAAACAAACACATGTTTGTTCTTATGTTCCCTATCATCAAGCATCCGCAATTTCTCCTTAATCTGACATTCAATCTTACAGGCAAGTATAAACAAATGAGAGAGAGAGAATTATATTTTTTGTGAACAAGAATGTCATGAATTTCTTGATTAAGCCCACTTAAGAATCTATTCTCTGTAGCTTCAGCATGTCCCTCTAAGCCACAACGCAACAAACGAGTTTTCAATTCATGATAGTATTCCCTGACAGTTCTACTATGTTGTTTTAAACGTTGCAATCTGGCTAGAAAATAATCAGCATAATATTTAGGAACGAATTCATCTCTCAAAAGTTTCTTTAAAGCATTCCAAGTTTTACGCACTCTGTCATGTCTACGCAAATACTTCCACCAAAGTATTGCATCTTCAATAAAAAATACTAGTGGCAGCTTTAATCTTTTGCCTATCAGACAATTCATAATATTCAAATTCTTTGTCTAAAGCTATCTCCCAGTCAACATAAGCACCAAGATCAAATTTACCAGCAAAGGATGGCACAGTGAGTTTAGTTTTAGTAGAAGTACTGTCATGATCATATACCTTATGTGGTGGACGATCTTGTCTCAAACGTGCATCTTCCTCGCGGACTTTCTGGCGTTCCCGTTCAATGGCTCGAAGAAGATGTGGATCTAGCTGGAAATTATCCCGAGAACCTGCCATAGTTAGTAGAAAACAAAGAACAAATCACAGTGTATATGTCCCTATGAACTACTAGGTTCTGGAGTTTCACAAGTCACTCACACTCAAGCTTATACCTAGTTCTTACAAGTTCTTACCAATGCGGCAAGGAAGTGGTATAACCGGTGGCTGGTTCGTGATACTCTCACTTGCGATTAGTCCAATGATTGCGAGGAACGGCACCTGCTGAGTTAGTAGGAAGTAGAGCTCGAAAGACTAGTATGTAGCAAAGGAGTAGCAATTGTTCAATTCAGTATGCAAAGTTGAAAAGCAGTTCAAGGTACTAGTCACAAGTACTGGTCTTAGTCTAAACCAAGCCTAGTTAGAGCAACTCGCAAGCACGACTAGTAACAACAATGGAAGGCCAGCATAAGAACTATCTAAGCAAGCGAGCAATGGATGACTATGCCAATCGGAACAAAGAAATAAATATCAAGAAAGGGAGGCCGTTCTGAATTTTGTTTTTCTTCTTCTTCTCTTGCTTTTTTTTCTTCTCTTTTTTTTTTTCTTTCTTCTCTTTCTTTTCCTTTTTTTTTTGTTCTCTCCTTTCTTTTTGTTCTCTTTCTTTTCTTTTTTTCCCTCAGAAAGCTGCTGGGAACCGAAATTTTTTTTTTTGGCCTGCTACAGCTACCAAAGTTGCGCACTGTAGCAAGTAGGGTTTTATTTCGGGATGCTACAGTAACCGGATTTTTTTACTGTGGCAACGCGCAGACAGTTTCCCCTGGTTCTTTCCTTTTCCTTTTTTTAACCTCAGAAAGTGACTGGGAATTGGAAACCTTATTTTTCTCGGGCTACTACAGTAACCAAACCCGCATGCTACATACCAAAACCGCGTGCTGCAGTAACAAACCACGTGCAACAGTAACCAGGGGTCGCTAAAGTGCCCGATTTTTTCCCTTCGGCTTCGGCGAACCAAAATTCTGTTGCTTGCTGTTCCCACGTTGGATTCGGTGGACTCAGGCGTTGCTGGACTCGGTGGATGCCGCAGCAGCAAGGCTGGTTGTGGTGGCAGTGCCAAGGAGCGGTGGCAGCAAACTGGTGGCGGCGGTAGGGCTTGGTGGTCGCCACGACAAGCAAGAGGAAGCGGCGGCAGAAGCACTGGATGTTGGGGCTGCGGCAGGGGGTGGAAGAACAACGCTAAACAACTTGCAAGAGACTCTAAACTAAAACTAATCTAGACAGAAACCAGCACAAGACACAACGATGCAATTGTCGGGACCTGAGTTACGATTCGAACCCTGCGTATATCTCGCACTAGTCCAGGATCACGCTAGTGCACACAGGGTTAACACAGGTAAATATCGATCCACACAAACGATAAATAAACTAAACGATTAGTTTGAATAACAAATAAGGGTTTTGACCTTAAGGTCGAGTTTACACTTATTAAGCCACGCAGGCTAACAAAGAAATAAAACAAAGAATGAACGAAAAACTCCAGCGTAGATCCCACCAATTCACCACAGCAACCGATCGATCCGCATCTTAACGCACGATCGCCTTCAACTCTCCTCCGAAAGCAAAGTAGACTCCTCCTCTTCGTAGGTTTGGGCGCAAGTTTTACAACAAGCGTGAGTACACAACCGCACTCGCAAATCATACCACAATGCAATGTATAGATGCAGCTTATTCCAAATAAAAGGCTTCGTGGTTCTTTTGCATAAAAGCAACATTTGCAATGGAATACTATAATAGATTGAAAGCATAATTCAAAACAAATAGACAATAATAATTTTAACATTTGTTTCACAAAGACACACACAATAAACAGATTATTTCACATAGCCATATGATTGAGATCACACAGCTCCCATTCCCACATTTTATGAAAACTACCCTCGTGTGAAATCCCGAGCATGTCCATGATCATGACGCGCTATTCGAATAGATTGTTTAACACTCTGCAGGTTGTACACTTTACCCACAAGATACAACTAGTGTAGCAAGCACCAATCGTAACAAAACAGTTGGAAACTTCATCTCAAATATTGACATTCCCGGTGTGCTTACAAACCGCTATACCACCACATAGAATTGGTATAACACACACCGGCCGACAGGGAAGACGAATCGTCCCGCGATGCAACCACCAAGTAGTCACACCTCCACCTGTCACACACCCTAACCTATCCACCGAACATCAATGCCGAGAATCCATAACTTACTAAGTTAGGCCCGCCCCATACCGTGCATGTGGTCGCATAGTGAGGCTCGGCTCAATGGCGCACAAAGTTAAGTCCTTAATTGACCAAGGCAAGACTTCCATTTTCTAACTAAGTCACAAAGACCAACATTCCCATCACATAGACCACCATGTCACACGCCTCCACCACTTGCCTCGCCTCTAAATCCTTTACCACCTAGCTGGTTTTAGTGCAACACATGCCATCACGAAGTAATAACACATAGCACACAGCTTTTACACAAAGTTCCATAGTCACTTAGTCATAATTAATATTTGCAACTTACATATGATGATGACTCGTGGCATGGCTAAGCAATTGTACTCGCATCTAACCAACCCACGTTGGTGCTATAATATTACCAACTCATAACCAATCTAGGGTGACAAGGAATTATGACATACAAGGCCAAGGTGTGATAACAATTTGGATAATAACTATGCCCAAAGCATTTAAATAAATAATTAAAGTAGAATGCAATAATTTAACACAAAGTAATTTGAAAACTGGGTTCAAGATGATCAAAGGTATGACTTGCATTGAAAAAGGTCTATGTACTGGTCTTGATCTTGAGGTGCTCCTTCTTCCACAAAATTTCCCGACGAATCGACGTCTACTCGCAAACGAAACAAAAACAAACAAAACAAATAAATAACAGAGGCAAAATAAACTCCAAAAATTAAATAAAAATCTCAGATAAATAGAGCTTGAATTTAGACAAATTTAGAAATTTGAATGGGCTCAATCGGAGTTAGGATGCAAAAGTTATGAGCTTTGGAAGTTTGAATCTAAAAAGAAACCCTAATTTAGATTTTCTGGAATTTCCGAATTATTTCTCTAAAGAAAATCGGATTATTGCGCAATCTCGTCGCCGAGATGTTCGGACGGGTGACAAACACCGACAGTGGGTCCCACTGCCGGTGACACTGCATCACGATGAGACTGGCTCACCGAGCCTCGGTGGGATCCGGTGGATTGCCACGTGGTCCGAGTTGACCAATCACGCACGCACGACACGCCGACGGTGGCTGATCTGGTGCCGACTTCGCGAACACGTGAGCCGACGGTCGCCGACACGGGGCGACACGCGCGCGCGGCCGCGAGGTGGCGAGCCATGTGGTGGTCGGGATCGGCGGTGCTCGACCGCCCGACAATGGCGAACGGCGCGTCTCGCCGAGGTGAGTGGTACCGGATGTAGCCCGTGTTATTGCGCAGATGTGGGTGCACTCACGGTGGTCGGAGACATCGCGATACCGGCGGCGAGGTTTAGGCGCGAGTGCTTTGCATCGTGGACGTGGGCTCGCGGCTCCGCGAAGTGGATGGCACCAGGAGATTGCTTATGCTCGTGCGATGCTGGTGGTGCAGCCGGCGAGCTCAGGACGGCACTGACGGCGGCGGAAGCGACGAAGAACAGAGCGGCGGTGAAAACCCTAGAACTCCAATCGCGGCGACGCTGAGCTCGGGAGGATGAGGTGGCGGCTGGGTTGCGGAGGTGCCGCGATCCTCGGGGCTATTTATAGGGTCGGGCTGCCCGGGATAAGGAATCCCTAAATCGAGTCCGAGAAGAACACGACAACGATTTCGGAAATCCGGGGATAAGATTTGATTCGAGATATGATTTTAACAGAAACGCGGGAGGTTAGGGATAGAATTTGTACGCTTTCTAGAAGGGCTTTAGTTGGAAAAGAGGCGTTGTCGGATGGAGCTTTGAGCTCGGTAATGGCGACGACTCGGCGCCGCGAGGAAGACGACGACGCGAGGAAGACGGGGCGACTGACGCGCGGGCCCACACGCCAGCAGCAGGCAAAGGCGCGCGTGGCGAGGCGGCGGTCGGGCGAGTTGCATGAGTGGGCCACTAGCGGGCGTCGCGCGAAAAGGAGATGGGCCGGAGAGATTCGGCCCGAGAGGGATTTCTGAGATTTTAATAGGTTTTCTATTTTATAAATTACCAGAAATTCAAATAAGCAATAGAAAATAGCAAATGAACTCAGAAAAATTCTAGAAAAATCTAGAAAATATATCTGAGCACATAGGACCCAAATAAAATAGTTTTGGCTATTGTTCCACTTGGGATTATTCACATTAAATGTTTTTGATTGCAAAGTCTAATATTAAGCTTTTGAAATTAAATTCAAATAAAATCCAAATGGTGAATTTTCTCCCGACTAACTATTAAAAGATTTTTAAGCTCTGAAAATTGGGATGTTACAAACCTCCCCTTAAAGGAATCTCGACCCGAGATTCAAAGCTAGAGAAAAGGCTAGGAAACTCTGGCCACTCTTCTTCACGCTCCCACGCTGCTTCTCCTTCGAGTGGTTGGTCCACTGACCTTGCAAAACGAACTGCCTTGCTTCTTGTGAGGCGCTCTGCGACATCCAAAATCTTGACCGGCTGCTCCTTGTAGGTAAGATCCTCCTTCAAGTCAATTGATTCCAACGGCTTGCTCTTCCGCACACGAAGACACTTCTTCAATCGCGAGACATGAAAGACATCATGTACTCCGCTAACGACTACTGCAGCTCCAATCGTAAGCAACTTCTCCACGGCTGTTCCAAAATCTTGAACGGACCAACATACCTAGGGCAAGCTTCCTTTGGCATGAAACCTTTGACACCTCGGCGGGTCACTCAAGATAAACGAAATCCTCGCTTCAAAATCGAGATCACGGCGACGATTATCGCATAGCTTTTCGCTCGGACCGACTATCTTCAATCTTTCTCGATCATGGCCACTTGCTCTTCGCTTGAATGATGTCCGGACCAACACCGATCGCTCACTGCTTTCACCAATTCAACGGTTCGCAAGCACGCCATACAAAGCTTCAAATGGTGATATTTGCGGTCGCTTGATAATCGTTGTTGTGCGAAAATTCTGCATACGGTAAACTTTTATCCCATCGGATAGCGTTAGCTAGAGCACAAACTCTCAAAGATATCCTCCAATATCGATTAACTCTTTCTGTCATCCCATCTGCTCGTGGATGATACGCGGTATCAAATTCGGATGGGTACCAATGCTTCATGCAAGCTCGCCAAAACGAGAGGTGAATCGGGATCTCGATCGACACTATCTTTTGGGCACTCCATGCAACCGACACTCGCCATGTACAACTCGCAAGGCGATCTCCGAGTACGTGGTCTTGATCGGCAGAAATGGGCGACCTTGGTTAGACGATCGACTATTACCCGGATCGAATCGTAACCGATTGGGTCTTGGGTAAACCGGTGATGAAATCCATTCGATCTCTTCCCACTTCCATTCGGAATCTTCGGTTGCGCAAACTGCTGGTCTCTCGGTGTTCGCCTTTACTTTCTCGTGTGTCGCACAAGGCAACGAACTCTGCGACTTCTCGCTTTCAAATTTGGCCACCAAAATTTAGTCTTAACATCCTGGTACATCTTGGTACTTCAAGGGTGAATCGAATACTTTGAGTCATGGGCTTCCTTTAAGATTAACTGTCTTAGACCATCGATATCTGGTACACAGATACGACCATTAATCCAGAGTATGTCTTGATCATCCTTGGTGAAATCTTTGAATTTCCCTTCTGCCATTTTGACCTTGATGTCTGACAACACAGGATCCTTTGGTTGTGCTTCACGAATTTGCTTCTCCAGGGTAGACTGCACTTCCAAATTGGTTACAAATCCGTCAGACACAACTTCTAGCTTTAGCTTTTGAAGTTCTTCATAAAGTTCTGGGCAACTTTCCTTTACTTCCAAAGCATTGCAGTAACTCTTACGACTTAGAGCATCTGCGACTACGTTGGCTTTTCCGGGATGGTAGTGGATTCCAAGATTATAATCCTTGATCAATTCTAACCATCTTCTCGCCTCATATTCAAATCGATGGGTGAAGATATACTTTAGGCTCTTATGATGCTGTAGACTTCACAGCGACACCGATGAGGTAATGACGCTAAATCTTTAAAGCATGCACTACGGCAAATAATTCCGGATCATGAGTAGGGTAATTCTCCTCGTGAGGTCTCAATCGCCTTGACGCATAGCGACGCCTCTTCCTTCTTGCATCGAACGCATCCTAATCCTTGACGCGAAGCATCACAATAGATATCGAAATCCTTGCGAATATCCGCGAGAATCAAGATCGGGCCAAGTCAAACGTTTCTTCAACTCTTGAAAACTTTCCTCACAGCCGAGTCCAAGTGAACTTTTCTCCTTCTTCAACAATTGCGTCGAGGCTTAGCAATCGATGAGAATCCTTCGATGAAACGGCGGTAATAACTGCCATTCCCAAGAAATGCGAATCGAGTCACGGTCTTGGGCTGCTCCCAATGTAACATCGCTTTAACTTTACTGGGTCAATCGCTACTCCTACGGCTGTCATCACGTGCCCAAGGAAATCCACTTCCTTCTTCCAAAAATCACACTTACTGAACTTGACATACAACTGATGCTCTCGAAGTTTTCCCAATATTATCCTTAAATGCTCGTGTTCTTCCTCCGACTTGGAGTACACCAGAATATCATCAATGAACACAACCACGAACTTGTCCAAATATTCCATGAATACTTTATTCATCATGTTCATGAAGTATGCAGGGGCATTAGTCAGACCAAAAGACATGACTAAGAACTCATAATGTCCATACCGTGTTGAGAACGCGGTCTTCGGTATATCCTTAGGATAAATCTTTAGCTGGTGGTAACCTGATCGCAGGTCGATCTTTGAGAATAATCCGGCTCCTTTCATCTGATCAAACAGATCATCTATCCGGGGTAGTGGGTACTTGTTCTTGATAGTAACTTCATTGAGAGAACGGTAATCAATACACATCCTCATACTTCCATCCTTCTTCTTGACAAACAACACTGGTGCTCCCCATGGCGACGAACTAGGTCTCACGAAACCTTTCTCAAGAAGTTCTTCTATCTGCTTCTTCATCTCTACCAATTCATCGGCTGACATTCGATAAGGTCTCTTTGAAATTGGTGCTGTCCCTGGCACTAGGTCGATGACAAACTCAATGTCACGATCCGGTGGCATTCCCGGCAATTCTTCCGAAACACATCCGATATTCATGACCACCGTACTTCTTCTAAGAAAAGGGTCTTCAAACTGTTTACTAGCAAATGTCCATCACGAATCGAGGTAGCTAGAAACTCTACCTTGTTTCCTTTGGCATCCTCGATCGTTACGCTCTTCTGGCCACAATCTAGCACTGCTTTGTGCTTGGATAACCAATTCATGCCAAGAATGACATCTAGGGTTTGAGTATCTAGGACAATTAGGTTGGCTAGAAACTCAACTCCACTATGAGTAACTTAGCTCTAAACATCCCACTCTAGTACTTAGCTCGCTCCAGCGATCGACTAACAGAGTATGCTTAAGTTGCATAACATCCAATTTATTTTGGTTGCAAACATTCCGAAACAAACGAATGCGAAGCTCCGAATCAAACAAAGCGATGCAGTACCGAGTTAACGTAAACTTACCCAAGACGTCCGGTGATTCTGGGCTCCTTCCAGTGACGTGGTTGACACGCCTCGATCACGGATCGTGGTGCTCCTCCGCTTGACCGGCAACTTGTGAAGCTCCTTGGTTGATGCAGTGCTGGTGTCTTGGATGGCGTGGCTCCAAGGTTGAAGCGCATCGAGTGATTGTTCCCCTTGCGGACACCGTTGGCAAAATGTCCCGCCGACGGCACAGCGTAATGACCTTTGCGCGCTCTCTGGTTGCTTCTGAATTGGGGTTGACAGGTGCAGGGTTGCGGAAGTTCTGCGCAATCGGGCGGGCGCGAAGTGGGTGCGGTACTCAACGAAGTCCGGTGGAAACTGTTGAACTGTGCCGCACTGTTCTTGCCCTCTCTTTGTGATTGATGGTTCCTTTGCCGAGCCATCCGGTGTTTACTGCTTATCCTCCGCCTTGCGTTTGTCCTCCAAAACAAAGGTTTTGTTGACCAGCTCTTGGAAATCAGGAAAAGTATGAGCGATCAAACTAACTTGCAGCCCAGTGTTTAGTCCCTTCAAAAAGCGACTCTGGCGAGCCTTGTCCGTGGCTACATCTTCCGCTGCATAGCGAGCTAGCTGAGAAAACTTGTTGAGGTAGTCAGACACTAACATAGCTCCTTGCTTGAGAGCGCGGAACTCATCCTTCTTCAGATCGATAATGCCTTCTGGTACGTGATACTGGCGGAATGCCGCAGAAAATTCCTCCCATGTGATATCCTGTGGTGTCTCATGGCGCGCATGAAGTTCTCTCACCATTCAAAGAAATGCCTTTCCATCCGTGAGTGGCATACGAACCTTTTCACGATCGCCTGACCGAGTGATCGCAGCTTTCTTTCAATAACTCGAGCCAATCATCGGCTTCCACCGGAGAGCGTGTCGTAAAAGGTTGGTGGACGAGTCCTCATAAATTCTCGCAAGTTTGGATGGTCCATGGTGACCATGAGCACCGGGCTCCATCTTGTTGGTTGTTGTTGTTGTTGTTACGTTGTTCATAGCTTGCATCCGAGTCATCATAGTGTTCATCACCGAGTGCTGTCTTTGCCATGAAAGCTCCAAGGTTCTCGCAAGTCAATTGGGGTGCTTGTGGCGGAGCGCTCGCGGTCGGTTGCTCGTTGCTTCCAGTCTTGGGTACCGGAACCACTAGCGCGAGCCTCACGAGTTTGAACCATCCGCGAAGCTCCTTAGGTTAGATAAGGTAGCAAGCACAAGATAAGTTGAGAACTAAGCAGGGGTAGGTTAAACCCAACAAAACACAGCTCCAGAAACTCAAATGAAATACCTTTATTACTTAGGGTCTTAGCATGGCTGCAACAAATGCCTAAGGGCCTTCGCAGCTCATACTCGCACTCAAAAAGAAACAACGACCTAAGCACACAAAACTACCGCCTAAAGGGCGACTCACTAAACTGAAACTGGCTAAGCCTGAAAACTGGAACTAAGACCAACTACTCGAGAAAGCCTCCACAACCGCGGCGACGCTCCTGACGGCTGTAGACTCGGAAGTGAGCCGGCATCTTGGCAAACTGATCCTGATGCCCTAGAATCGGTGCAAGCAGAACAGCGTTTCCTGCAAGCCGCTCACCGCTCCTCCGCTCGCATCTTCTTCGGGCTCAACTGGGCCTTCCTCTGGATCTTCTTCAGAGTCCTCCTCGGGGTCTTCCTCTTCTTCGGGGACTTGGTCGTAGAGAATCTCTTGCAGAGTGACGACCTTCTCTTCAACTCTCTGCAAGGCTTCATAGACATGATCCAACTCCGTGATGGTTCTCTCCAAGGCTTCCTCCTGGGCAGCCACGAACTGGGCGAGGTGCACCACTGTAGCGTTGCTCTCTCCTTCTGTGGACGGGTAGCGTGCTGGCAAGTCCACAGCTGCAGCTCTGGGGTGGTAACGGAAGACGGTGTCTTGAAGCTCCGTGCGTAGATGTTGCGTGACACGCAGCATGGCCAAGCGCGACGACTCTGGATAGCCTCCACCAAGTGATCTTCCTCACCGAGACGCATGGGTTGGCTTGCCTTATCGCTCCTCCCGGCGATCGTCAGGCGACAAATAACTCCACGGTTCTCGCCCATTCACAATCCAAAAGTTGCCGACGCACACGGACGATCAAAACCTCCAAGAACACGCAATGCTTCCAAAGCTCGGCAAAGATACCCTCCAAAGGCGCCACCATAGCTCAAGACGAGGCATCTGTCAAGACAGACGAACAGGTAAGAGCAACTTTAAAACAATGGGAGAGAAGAGATTATAGCAAAAGTTGAGGCGAGAGAGACATGAGAAGAGTTAAGCAATCAATTAACTTTGCAAGTTAATTTTTTCTTTTAGAAAATAATTTGGACACTCTAAAGACGGCCAATCTAACTAAGGTCAAGACCTCATCAAGATGGCTCGATACCACCTCTGCCGGGACCCGCACTATGATTGAACCCTCTGTATATCGCACTAGTCCAGATCACGCTAGTGCACACAGGGTTAACACAGTAAATATCGATCCACACAAGCGATAAATAAAGTAAACGATTAGTTTGAATAACAAATAAGGGTTTTGACCTTAAGGTCGAGTTTACACTTATTAAGCCACGCAGGCTAATAAAAGAATAAAACAAAGCAATGAACGGAAAACTCCAGCGTAGATCCCACCAATTCACCACAGCAACCGATCGATCCGGACCTTAACGCACGATCACCCTTCAACAACTCCTCCTCGAAAGCGCACGACTCCTCCTCTTACGTAGGTTTGGCGCAAGTTTTACAACAAGCGTGAGTACACAACCGCACTGCAAATCATACCACGTAATGCAATGTATAGATGCAGCTTATTCCAAATAAAAGGCTTCGTGGTTCTTTTGCATAAAAGCAACATTTGCAATGGAATACTATAATAGATTGAAAGCATAATTCAAAACAAATAGACAATAATAATTTTAACATTTGTTTCCACAAAGACACACAAATAAATGATTATTTCACATAGCCATATGATTGAGATCACACACTCCCATTCCCACATTTTATGAAAACTACCCTCGTGTGAAATCCCGAGCATGTCCATGATCATGACGCGTTATTCGAATAGATTGTTTAACACTCTGCAGAGGTTGTACACTTTACCCACAAGATACAACTAGTGTAGCAAGCACCAATCGTAACAAAACAGTTCGAAACTTTATCTCAAACATTGACATTCCTAGTGTGCTTACAAACCGCTATACCACTCACATAGAATTGGTATAACACACACCGGGACGGGGAAGACGATCGTCCCGCGATGCAACCACCAAGTAGTCACACCTCCACCTGTCACACACCCTAACCTATCCACCCAACATCAATGCCGAGAATCCATAACTTACTAAGTTAGGCCCGTCCCATACGGGCATGTGGTCGACACAGTGAGGCTCGCTTCAATGGCGCACAAAGTTAAGTCCTTAATTGACCAAGGCAAGACTTCCATTTTCTAACTAAGTCACAAAGACCAACATTCCCATCACATAGACCACCATGTCACACAGTCTCCACCACTTGCCTCAGTCTAAATCCTTTACCACCCAGTTGGTTTTAGTGCAACACATGCCATCACGAAGTAATAACACATAGCACACAGTTTTACACAAAGTTCCATAGTCACTTAGTCATAATTAATATTTGCAACTTACATATGATGATGACTCGTGGCATGGCTAAGCAATTGTACTCGCATCTAACCAACCCACGTTGGTGCTATAATATTACCAACTCATAACCAATCTAGGGTGACAAGGAATTATGACATACAAGGCCAAGGTGTGATAACAATTTGGATAATAACTATGCCCAAAGCATTTAAATAAATAATTAAAGTAGAATGCAATAATTTAACATAAAGTAATTTGAAAAGTGGGTTCAAGATGATCAAAGGTATGACTTGCCTTGGAAAAGGTCTATGTACTGGTCTTGATCTTGAGGTGCTCCTTCTTCCACAAAATTTCCCGACGAATCGACGTCTACTCGCAAACGAAACAAAAACAAACAAAACAAATAAATAACAGAGGCAAAATAAACTCCAAAAATTAAATAAAAATCTCAGATAAATAGATCTTGAATTTAGACAAATTTAGAAATTTGAATGGGCTCAATCGGAGTTAGGATGCAAAAGTTATGGGCTTTGGAAGTTTGAATCTAAAAAGAAACCCTAATTTAGATTTTCTGGAATTTCCGAATTATTTCTCTAAAGAAAAATTGGATTATTGCGCAATGCTGGCGTCAGCGAGGATGTTCGGACGGGGTGACAACAAACCGACAGTGGGTCCCACTCGCGCTGACACGCTCACGGTGACTGGCTCTCACCGAGCCTCGGCCGGGATCCGGTGGATTGCCACGTGGGCGAAGTTGGACCAATCATCTGCGCGACACGCCGCCGACGGGCCGTCTGATTCGTGCCGACTCGGGCGAACACGCGTGAGCCGACGGCCGGCCGACACGGACGACACGCAGCGCGGCCGCCGAGGTGGCGAGCCACGTGGTCGGGTCGGGGATCGGCGTTGCTCGACCGCCCGACAACGGCGAACGGCGGCGCTCGCCGGAGGTGAGTGGTACCGGGGCGTAGCCCGTGTTATTGTGCGATGTGGTGCACTCACGGTGGTCGAGACGACGCGATGGCCGGCGGCGAGGTTTAGGCGGCGAGTGCTTTTGATCGGTTTGACGTGGGCTCGCCGGCTCCGCGAAGTGGATGGCACCGTGAGATTGCTTATGCTCGTGCGATGTCGGTGGTGCGATCGGCGAGCTCAGATCGGCATCGACGGCGCGGAAGCGACGAAGAACATAGCGGCGTGAAAACCTAGAACTCCAATCGCGCGACGCTAGGGCTCTGGAGGATGAGGTGGCGGCTCGGGTTGCGGAGGTGCCGGCGATCCTGGGGCTATTTATAGGGGCCGGGTGCGGGATATGAATCCCTAAATCGAGTCCGAGAAGAACACGACAACGATTTCGGAACCGGGATAAGATTTGATTCGAGATATGATTTTAACGAAACGCAAAGCGGGAGGTTAGGGATAGAATTTGGCACGTTTTCTAGAAGGGCTTTAGTTGGAAAAGAGGCGTTGTCGGATGGAGCTTTGAGCTCGGTAATGGTGGACGACTCGGGCGCTCGCGAGGATGACGACGACGCGAGGAAGACAAATGACTGACGCAAGGGGCCCACACGCCGCCAGCGGAGGCAGCGCGCGCGGGTGAGGCGGTCGCGAGAAGCCAGCGAGTCGGGCCACTAGCGGGTCGTGCGCACGGGAAAAAGAGATGGGCCGGAGAGATTCGGCCCGAGAGGGATTTCTGAGATTTTAATAGGTTTTCTATTTTATAAATTACCAGAAATTCAAATAGGCAATAGAAAATAGCAAATAAACTCAGAAAAATTCTAGAAAAATCTAGAAAATATATCTGAGCACATAGGACCCAAATAAAATAGTTTTGGCTATTGTTCCACTTGGGATTATTCACATTAAATGTTTTTTATTGCAAAGTCCAATATTAAGCTTTTGAAATTAAATTCAAATAAAATCCAAATGGTGAATTTTCTCCCTACTAACTATTAAAAGATTTTTAAGCTCTGAAAATTGGGATGTTACAGCAATCTACAATTCAAAGATGCAAAAACTAAAAAGAACAATGCGAGGCTCAAATTGGTTTGGACGATGAACTAAACCTTTTTTTTTGCTGTGTACTGTAGGGAAAAATCTCACCGATGAACTGTACCTCTGATACCACTTGATGAACCCGAAGGTCCTATTTTTGGCCTGATCTTTTGATGAGAAGATACGTTGGGTGGTAGTCGCTCAACTCTCACGATCCTGGCTACAAACACGCAAGGTCCGAAACCACGCAATCGTTGAACTGCTCGACAAATCGTTATCAACCATGCACGAATACCCGGTTGACCTGATCACGAAGATCGATTCCTGCATACACCGAAGAAGCATGCAAGAACAAGATAAATAAGCAATCTGAAATTACGAATAGGAATGAAATACTTGATAAATTGGGATTCCAAAGTGGTATTATGGTTAGTCTAGTCGACACATTCCAATACACGAAGTTGCATAGAAGTTAACTTTTAACTAAACAAAATCCCCAGAATTAGAGGGGAGGCAGCTACTATCTATAGGAGGAGGGAGAGGAACAGTACCGCGTAAACAGTAATCCTAGGTTGCCATATGGGCCAGGGAGGTGGTTGGCCCAAATATCCTAAAGTGGTGGCTGTCCTTTGAACCCAATAATTGATACAAGGCCCTTGGCCCAATGTAAGGTGGCGCAGCACCAGATATAAGTGAAGCGAATTCGTCGGCATGTTGGAGTAGCGTTTGACGTAACCGAATCGATGGCAGCAGAGTAGCTCGGTTGGAGTTGTAGTAGCGGCCGTATCCGAAGGGTTGATGTCCTCATCATTACGAGGGCACGGCACGGTAGCGAGGGAGGGCGCATATGGGGGGAGGCAGAGATGAGGAGGGAGGTTGCAGTGGTGGTATGGGAGGAGGGAAGCGGCGGCGGCAGCGGTAGCAGCGACGACGAGGGAGGCGGTGGCGGCGAGGGAGGAAGGATACTATCGAGTGTTGACTGTTGTTGACTAATGCGGAGGATTGTGGAATTTTGTATTATAATGTTACTGGATAGTTTACCAGATAGCTTTGACTAATTTTCTAGATAGCTCTGAATCCGACAGATACCTCTTTCCCAAATCAGTTTTCGTATCCGGCAAAAACTATCTGGCTCTGAATCCGAAATCTGAAAACACCCTTGGATATCCGATTTTACGCTCCAAATTTATTCCGACAGACGAACAGCTAGGAACTATCCACTTCGCTTGCACCCCTTGAAGATGGAGCAAACTGTGCATGCATGGGGTGCACGTCTGGCTCGCATGCTGCAAACCTATATATATATATATATATATATATATATATATATATATATATATGTGGAATTTTGGGCCGTATTGTCACATTTTGAGATCGTATTTGCATAAATGGGCGTCTTCGAAAATCAAATGTGGAAATAGCCCCCTACCGCATGGCCACCGTGCGGCAGCCGCCGAGGAGCCGCCACATCGCTCGCTGCCACACGCCCGCCATGTGGTGGCGTTGCCACACACCATGCGGTGGCGCTGTCGTACGGCCGTCGTGCGGTGGCCCACCCGCCCGCCACGCGCCCCCTCCCCCCATTAGGGTTTCATCTAGGGTTCGGTTTCGACTGTGGTCATGGGATTTTTTAAATATAGCAAATGAGTTCAAAAAATTATAAAAATTTATGTGAATGCTCCTAACACGGTGTACTTTCTTGTGTAATTTTTTCCATAATTTTACTCATTCTAATTTTACCTCGCAATTCCATTTAAGTGTACTAATTTTATCCCGCCACGTGTCACCCCTTCCCCCTCTCGCATGCATGGCCACCTTTCCAACCGTCCATCCTCCCTCCTCCGCACACCTATCGACTCCTCGCGGCTGTCCCCCCTTGCCTGCAGTGCTGCGCGTAGACAACGCATCCGAAATTCCCAGCGCCAACGCAATGCGTCCACCTTCGCTCAGCTATAAATACCGAAATCTCGCAGGCACTCTTCACTCATCAGAATTGTGCTTCGCTTGTCATTCTGGCGCTCGTCGCTGAGGACTCAGAGAACTTAACATAATTAATTTTTTTTGAAGATTAAGTATTTGCTTGCTGCACGTCACTCGTCGCTCGGCTTTTTTGATAGCTTACCCTCGAAGGGCAAGTAATTTGTCGGATGGTTTTGTCGTTAGTACCATAATTAGTTAGTTTACTGGTTATTAATTAGTTTAGTGGTAATTAGTTAGTTTACTGGTAATTAATTAGTTAGTTTAGTGACAAATAATT
The DNA here is from genome assembly GCA_036346255.1 of Ampelocalamus luodianensis. NCBI lineage: Eukaryota > Viridiplantae > Streptophyta > Magnoliopsida > Poales > Poaceae > Ampelocalamus > Ampelocalamus luodianensis. The sequence continues at coordinate 44,913,081 of CM070638.1, forward strand.
GGTCGTAATTAGTTTAGTGGTTATCAGTCCCACATATTAAATTAGTGCGAATTAACTACTCGTAATTTATTTAATGGTAATTAATTATTCTTATTTAGTTAGTTTAGTCTCTGTTAATTAGTTTAGTAGAAAATAATTAGTCGTAATTAGTTTAGTGGTTATCAGTCCGCCATATTATATTAGTGCAAATTAACAACTCATGTAATTAGTTAGTTTATTAGTAATGTAATGTACGAGTTACGCATAATTTACATCTTTGCTACGTTCTTCACTGTATGGTGCACTTACATCCTTGCTACGTTTTTCTTATGCTGTAGGAAATGGATGAGTTCGAGGGGAACTGGCTATGACACGGCGGAAACTAGTTGCACACACCTCCGGAGATGATAGATCCAACTAACATTGTTAAATAGGAAGCTCTTTCTTAATTTATTAGTTTTCTGTAGATGATATTCTTTAATATTGTATTGTATCTTAGGCTAGATAAGATTGTGCGTGAACCAACTAAGGGAAATGCATGGCGTGCAGATCATATAACGATGTATCATAGCCTTCAAAACGCACACGAGTTGGAGGTTACAATACATCGTTATATGATCTACATGCCACACATTTCCCTCAGTTGGTTCATGCACAAGCTTATCTAGCCTGTCGTACAATATAGTATTAAAGAACATCATCCACATTAAACCGATAAATAAATAAATAGTGTCCTATTTGATCGGGTTATATGTGATAATACCCCTCCTCCTCCATCCCGATTACATGAAACCCGCGCTTGTTTCATGTAATGCTTGTAACGCTTGAAATATTGACAATTATCTGTATGAAAACGTACATTACGACATGACCTGATTCCGGGTCGAGCCGCTCCCCTCCTATGCCCATTGAACACCCTCTGGAAGGGCCCCCGGCGGGGGTGGAGCCACCCCTTTGGTGTCAGGACACCTGCAAGTGCGTCAAATTAACCGACGAGTGGACCATTAGGCAGTGCTACTGGTGCTGCCCAAACTACTGCGCAAACTACCCCGACCGCAAGTTTGACACGCGGAGCCACAGGCAACCGGTAATGAAATCGTATTTCAGTGCACACCACTATTTTGCTTCCTGTTACACCGTAACCACGTCTCTCTTCCCACCGCAGTCTCCGCCGGGCCTATGTGACTTTAGCCAGTGGATCGACGACAAGATCCACCCCTACGACATGTGGATGCTGCTGACACAGAAGAGCTGGGCTAGGGAGGACTGCTAGGGTCGTGAAAGGCACCTCGAAGAGCTGTAGGCTGAGATGGACGAGAAGGAGAGGCGGGAGAGGCTACGTGAGGAGTAGGAGCGCAAGCATGCCAAGCGACGCGAGGCCGAGAGGGAGCGGAAGAGGGCCATCGCGGTGAGAGCTAAGGCGCAAGGCGAGGAGTACAACGCCGAGTTGGGCCGCAAGGGCAAATGGCCACGTTCCACGCAGTAGTTCGACCCTCTTTGTCCACATGTCTCATGTATTCCTAATTCTCTAAAGGCATGCGTGTACTATCCTTGGTTCATTAGCCTGTGTGCCATGTAACCCCCTTGTCGGATCAATTGTCGTGTTGTTATCGTTGCATCATTTCTCCAAAGTTCTCCAATGGAGTTGCAATGCAGTTAATTTTTGGAGCTCATTCATACATTAGATTCCTATACCACCGTCAAAATCACTATTGGTTGTCAAAGATCGTTTTCCAAAAGTAGAGAAAACTATAGCATATTTGGAATATCCCACAACCTCCTCTAAACCGCTAATATATACACCTTGCTGTCAAGACATGTATATCACCAAAATATAACCTAGGATGTTTATATACAAGCACGCGTCCAGAAAGCAACATATTGTATATCGATGTCTCCAATGAAGTTGCGTGAAGAGTCTTAAAAAAATCATAATTTTGGAGCTCATTTTCTACGTTTACAAATTCGTACAAACAGTACACTTAAGTAAAATTGCGAGGTAAAATTAGAATGAGTACAATTATAGAAAAAAATTACACAAGAAAGTACACCGTGTTAGGAGCATTCACATAAATTTTTATAATTTTTTGAACTCATTTATTATATTTAAAAAATCCCACGACCACAGCCGAAACCGAACCCTAGCTGAAACCCTAATCAGGAGGGGCGGGGGACACATGGCGGGCGGGTGGGCCACCGCACGGCGGCCGTGCGGCAGGGGGCTATTTCCTTATTTGATTTTTGGAGACACCCATTTCTGTAAATACGATCTCAAAAAGTGACAATACGACCAAAAATTCTATATGTCTGCTCTCTGTATATATACGTACACAGCGCTGAATATATACACAGTGAGCTGAATTGATAGCAACAACGTAGAAACGCACAATTAAACATAGATCGATCGAGGCGCCATATATACACAGTGAGCTGAATTGATATCTCTAGAGAGTAGAGATAGAACGGAATTAAGGTGATGGAGTGGCACCGGCACGTATATATGGCAGCCGCCGCGAGCAAGTACGTACTACAGTTTGGTGGTGGTGTGGCTTGGGCTGGTGGCACCCCCGGCCGCGGCGCAGCTTCCGCAGTGGACCGCCGCGACTGATCAGTCGGTGTGGTCTAGCTGCATTACCAAACTCGCTGCGCTCAGCAAGGAAGCCATAGACCGTTCCCGTCCCGGCACAAGCATAGCAGTGCCGGCTGAGGCGTTGAACTCGGATCGATGGCTGCTGCCGGAGGCTGCTGGATCGCCGGAGCCTCAACGGCATCCCCGTCTTCCTAATTTCTGTTTTGTAATATGCTACATATAGTCGTGTATACAATGTCCCCCTCCTAATTAAGGATCAATCCCGCCTCACCCTTCCTACCGCCCTACAATACTAATGTATGTACCGTCTTCGTTCTTTTTTACTTGACGTCTAAGAATACATGCCGTGAAACTTTCACCGCCAATATGTTTAGAACTAACTAGATTGGCTACATGAAATTATATTATTTTATTTGTATGCTCGCTGTAGTGTCTCCAAAACTACTCCACCTACTATATATCACCTCCTAAGCATGCTGCAAGTACTAACACCCTCCGCTTATAGTATGTCTACACACTACACGTACCATAGTTGTCGCCAGAGATAAACCACCAACTACTGCCGACTGGCAACTATATATGCCTACAATGCTCAACGTCTTGTTGTGGGAAAGTTTAGGACCTAAGTACCGTAATTTTGCAAATTAGGGGCAAAAAAGGATACTATCCATATTCGTATTCAAATAATGATATGTATGTCATTGCATTTACTAGATTTTCTACAACCTGAATTCGGATGTCAAGATAAAATGGGCTATCCGAATTCATTTCGCACCCCTACGCGCAAGAGGGAGAAGAAAGAGGCGAAGGGGGATGATTCAGAGTTGTGTCCACATATAAAATGCATTCGAAATTTTCCAGCCGATCAAATGATATTTCTATTCTTAATTCAAGAATACAGACACTTGGCCACAGCCAAAGAAATTAAATGTTGTGTATTCAAGATTTTGTGAGCCCTTCGAGAGGGTAACGTTTGGGTCATTCAAAATTTCCAGCTCTCCATCAACAAATCCATACATCCGAAAAGTTCTCCTCAAATGAATTAGGTTCACTATTATAATCCTGTAGAAAAAGCAAGACTATATATGTACGTACCTCCTGCAGCTGCAGACCACACAAGAAAAGTTCTTTTGCTTTTGCCAGCGAACGTAACTACATTTTTTTTTTTTTGCGAATTTGAAGTTTGGGATAAATACTAGAAGCAATTAGAAGCACTTTGGTATATAAGTTAATTAATTTAAAAGAATGATTTTTAGATAATAGAAGAGAAAATCGCTCTCAGCCACTGCATCAAGGATGGACATAACCTAATTCATTACAAAGTTCCAAGTTGCAAAGTAGCCAAAAAGTTTAAAGTGGCTCAAAGCCTTACAACTAAAAGACAACTGAACTTTAAATTCAATCATTACAAATCATGTGATTACACCGCCACCCATAATTGTTGAAGATTTACTTCGTCACATATTCCAACCTGGCGCTGCCAATCAACATGGACTCCTTCTGGGTCGATCGGTTTCTACATATCTGTCTATGCCCTCATCCAGTGTCCACTCAATAAGATAACCTGTAAGGGATTAGTGATAGCCTTTTTTATGATAACCTGTAAGGGATTAGTGATAGCCTTTTTTATTATTAAAAACAGTATTATTCTAATATAACCAAATAAACCAACATAAAGCACTAGGCTCCCACTAGAAATTGATAGGGCACCATGAAGAAAAAACTGCTTCAATGGACAGAGTGAGTACTAATTAAGTAGCCATTTCATAAAATAGGGTATATCCATTGCATTTAACTGAATGTGAACATGTGATCATCGGTCATAATGCCTTGAGTTCCTCGTTCGAGCTAAAAAATTAAGTAGTTCAACTCTCGTACTTTTTTTTAACTAGTTAGCGTGCACGTGGAATCCATGTCGCTACAAAAATATAAAATGAAAATGACGATAATATTTAGATCATTATTTTGGACAAAGTAAAAAGACACCTAAACAAAAGTCTAAGACAGCTCACATGAATTTACGCATCCCAATTCTCACTGAATTTTATTTCCTAGATTCCTAACTAACATGCTATAATTAACACTTATCTGAAAATTCTTTTGCCAACTGAGTCACTATCCAAATCATTTTGTATATTTTTCTTACAGAAAATAAAATGAAACAATTCGGACAAAACAAAAATAATACTTAATATATAAGCCGGCAAGGTCGGGACTTAGAAAAAGTACCGAAAGAATGCCTGCTAGTGCTAGGTACTTTGGCAAACAATCTAACTTTGAGGCTTTGAGGACCTAGCCAAAAAAAATCAATTCTCCCCTCACAAAAAAAAAATCCTCCAAAACAGGAAGCACCATCTCAATTCTTAAACATAAAAGATTACTGGGTCAGCAATTGTTGAACTCTAAAAATAACGAATATTCTATTGCATCCGGTGCTCAATTATTGTTGCCAATTGTGAGCGAGGAAAGTTGCGCTATCTTTGATTGTTAAAAACAGAGTATGTGAGTTACACATATATATATTACAGTTATCATGTGAACGCGTTACAACTATCATATGAACGTGTGATCCCTCAGAAGAGAAAGCGTCATGCATGCAGGAAGCCGAGGCACCAGCCGTGCATGCAAAGCCATGCATGGAAGGTGAACAGTGTCATGCATGGGAGAAGAAAGGTCCAGCGCTGATCTAGGAAATAAATTCTTTCTAACACGCCCCCGCAATTGGAATGTCGCCAAGGCGGACATTCAGACTGGACCTAAATTCGATGAAGACGGAAGTTGGCAGCCCCTTGGTGAAGATGTCAGCATACTATGATGTCGTTGGGACGTGAAGAACGCGAACATCCCCCAAAGACACGCGCTCTCGGACGAAGTGAAGGTCTATCTCGACGTGTTTGGTGCGCTGATGCTCCACCGGGTTTGTCGATAAATAGACGACACTCACATTGTCGCAGTAAACCAAAGTGGTGCGATGAAGAGGGCTGCGGAGTTCATGGAGTAGTTGACAGAGCCAGCAAGCTTCCGCGACAGCGTTGGAAACTGCCCTATACTTAGCCTTAGCACTGGAGCGAGACACAGTATTTTGACGCTTGGACAACCAGGAGAAAATATTATCACCGAGGAACACAGCTAACCCGATGTGGACTTGCGCATATCTGGACATCCTGCCCAATCAGCATCAGAATAAACCACGAGGTCTGTAGACTGTGACCGGTGAAGCTGGAGACCATAATCAAGGGTGCCGCGTAGATACCAAAGGATCCGTTTGACCGCCGTAAGATGAGGCTCCCGAGGGTCGTGCATGTGAAGGCAAATCTGCTGGATGGCATAGGAGATATCTGGTCTTGTGAAGGTCGCATCGCAGAGCTCCAAAGAAGACTCGATCGAGTAGCATTGCTTACTGGGGAGCCAGTAGAGGCAAACACTTTGGGATGAGTGTTAATAGGTGTACTACAAGGTTTACAGTCTAACATCCTAGCACGCTCCAGAATATCCAAAGTATACTGTTGTTGAGAGAGGAAGAGGCCACTCAAACTCTGCTGAATAGAGATACCTAAAAAATGATGAAGTGCGCTGAGATCTTTCATGGAAAATTCTCGTTGGAGGGTGGCAATCGTCCGGTGGAGAACAGGAACAGAGGATGTTGTCAGGACGATATCATCAACATAAAGAAGCAAGTAAACAGTGTCACCACCACGGTGATAGATAAACAGTGACGTATCTGTCTTGGCCTCCACAAACCCGTGGGACAACAAATATGAGGCGAAGCAACTGTACCAAGCATGCAACACCTGTTTAAGCCCATAGAGAGACTTGTTCATGCGACAAACAAAGTCAGGGCAGGAAGAATCCACGAAGCCCTTCAGTTGGGTGCAATAAACCATCTCAGATAGAGTGCCATGAAGAAATGCATTTTTGACATCCAGCTGATGAATAGGACAGTCCTTGGAGAGAGCTAGAGAGAGTACTGTGCGCACGGTTGTCAGCTTAACAACAGGACTAAAGGTCTCATCATAATCAATCACAGGACGCTGAGTGAAACCACGAAGAACCCAACGAGCTTTATATTTATCAAGAGTGCCATCAGCAGTAAACTTGTGCTGAAAAATCCATTTGCCAGTGACAACGTTCGCCTTGGGAGGTCGTGGAACAAGATCCCATGTGTTATTGGCGAGCAAAGAAACATACTTAGCTTCCATGGCACACCACCAGTTTGGATCGGCCAGGGCAGACAAATAGGTCTTCGAGATTGGCGACAGTGCATCAGCATGAAAGGTGAATCGATTAACTGGCTGCTGAAACCCGTGCTTGCCGCGGTGACCATAGTGTGGGAGTTGCTCACTGGCGAGATCGGAACCGCACCATCAGGGAGAGCACCCCCACAGTTAGGACTATGTGCACCACGGGAGCAGGAGCGGGTGTGGCCAACGCGGGTGATGCAGCCAGTCGCACCGGTGAGGTGCCGCGTGCGGGAGTAGCATCCAACCTAGCTACCAAAGGATCTGATGAGGTACTACACGCAGGCGTAGGGCCGAGCGCAGGAGCCAGCCCAGTAGCCAGAGGCGCCGGTGACGCATCGCTCAGGGACGTGACGACCGGTCCAGTAGCCAGAGGCGTGGGCGTCCCAGCATGCGGGGGCACAGGGCCTGGTGTGGCTGTTGGCCCAGCGACCAGTGGTAGGGTACCTGCAGGAGAGAAAGGACATTCTGGTCCGATGAGCACCAGTACGTTCTCAATAGGTGATAAAAAATCAAAATCATTAGTGGATGGAGTGTTTGACTCGATAAAGGGAAATGATGTCTCATCAAATATTTTGTCACGAGATATGATGCCTCGATTGGACAAAGGATCAAGACATCGATAACCTTTGTGGTCCGAGGAATATCCAAGAAATATGCACAAGGTGGAGTGAGGCGATATTTTGTGTGGAGCGGTGGCGGAAAAATTGGGTAGCACTTGGAGCCGAACACACGGAGATGGTCATAAGTGGGTTGCACTCCGTAGAGGGCAAAATAAGGTGTGGAGTGGCTGAGGGTTTTTGTTGGGAGACGGTTGAGTAAGTATGTGGTGGTGTGAAGTGTTTCGACCCAAAAGGATGGTGAGCAGCTTGCCTGAAAGAGAAGAGAGCGCACAATATTGTTAATGGAACGTATGATCCGCTCAGCTTTGCCATTTTGTTGAGAAGTGTAGGGACACGACATGCGAAGGTTGACACCATGTGTGAGGAAGAAATTGCAGGCGGAGGAGTTGTCAAACTCCCATCCGTTATCGCATTGGATGTTCTTTATTATCGTGCTGAACTGAGTTGCCACATAAGAGAAAAAATTAGAGATGGTGGAAAAGGTATCGGACTTTAGGCGTAATGGAAAGGTCCATACAAAATAAGTGCAATCATCAAGAATGGCCAAATAATATTTGTAGCCGGACACACTAGCAACAAGCGATGTCCAAATATCACAATGAATTAGATCAAACTTGTTGGTAGCTCTAGAGTTTGAAGTGGTAAATGGCAACCGTACATGATGACCAAGTTGACAAGCATGGCATATAAGATCATCAACATTTTGTGACACGAGATGGCAGAAAAACTGGCAAGCTTGGAGATGGCTTCGTGTCCAGGGTGGCCGAGACGACGATGCCAGAGGGTGGTGGGAGCAATAGCCGCAAGATCACAAGGGGACGGTGCCGACAGGCAAAGAGAATAAAGTGGACCGAAGCTATTGCACCTAGCGATCACATTCCAAGACCGAAGATCCTTCATAGAGAGGCCAAATGGGTCAAACTAAATAGAGCAATTGTTGTTAGTGGTAAACTAGCGGACTAAAATTAGATTCTTAATAATACTAGGAGTAACTAGAACATTATGAAGATGAAAGGGACCAGGGAGAGCGGTGGAGACAATAGAGGTGACGGGTAAAAGGGACCCATTACCGACAACTATTGATGAAGGAGTAAAGGACCATGGCGAATGAGTGGAGGATAGGTTACCGACATCGGATGTCATGTGCGAGGATGCCCCGGAGTCCATGTACCAATTAGTCGAGGCTAGCGGAGCAAGGGTCATGGTGTTGAACGCGTTCGCCAGGGACTGCTGGTCCCATGAGCCGAACAGTGGAGTCTAGGTGTCGAGAGGTTGCTGCGTAGCTGGCGGTGGTGCAGGCGCCTGCAAGGACGGGTAGACTGGTTGTGGCGGCATGAAGAGGAGGTCAGGAGGCGGTCCTGCGAAGAACGCCTGTGAGGCGATGCCAGGGCGCAACTGCTGCTGGTACTACGCGCCCTGCGGATGCCCCTATTGTGCCCCTGGAAGCCGCCCAGGTTGGCTGCCAGGATGGGGACCGGGCCACATCTGAATGGTCCCCGTCCATGGATTGTAGAAGGAGGGCCAGCCGGGGCCATCCCCATTGCCATTGCCATTGCCATTGTCGCCATTCTTGCCGCGGCGGCGATGGCGGTTGGAGCTGCCAGACCCACCCCCGTTGTGGGTAGATGGGCGGGTGACGCTGTTTGGGCTACCTGTGGAGCCACCAGGGGGCTTGGTTGAGTGGCCTGTCGCGGCGGAAGTGGCAAGGAAGGCGGTGGATGGTCCCGATGAGCGCGAGGCCGTGATCATCTCCTCGAGGAGGAGATTGGATCGGACCTCGAGGAAGGTGGGGAACGACCGCTGGCGCTTGAGGAGGGCTGCCATGTATACGGACTTGTCGTTCAAACTGCGCAAGACGACGAGAACGAGTGTTTGGTCGGTGACAGACTCATCAAGATCCCCGAGGGCATCAGCCATGCTCTTCAACTTCCTGCAATAATCGGTGATGTTGAGATCACCTTGAACAAAAGAGCAAAACTCAGCATCGAGGATGAGGGCCGCGTCTCCCGGTTGCCGACGAATTGTTGTTCGAGGGCGAGCCACACGAGCCGTGTGGTGGTGTGGGGTGCCATGACGATCTCGACCAGATCGGGGGAGATGGTGTCGTAAAACCACTTACAAACGACATAGTCCATCTGGCACCAGTTGGTGGAGTCGACACGAACGGTGTCGGTGAGGACGTGGTCGGAGAGTGAGTACTTGCCGAGGGTGGTGAGAAAACGACCGTACCACTTGCTGTAGTTGGGGGTGACGAGATCGAGAACCACAGGCACAAGGGCCCGGATGTTCTGGACGACGACGGCCTGTGCATGTAGGTTAGCGATGGTGGTGGCCTCGTAGAGGAGCATCATGTGGTGAAGTTCCTCTTCACAGGCATCAACCTCCTTGGTGCAAATGGGCAGCCTCCTCGTCGAGAGCGCAGGCCTCAGCCTCTGCGCGCTGACATGCAGCAGCCTCCTCACGTTCACGGGAAGCCCCCTCCTCGTGTCGGTGTGCAGTGGGGTCGTCGTTGGCCATGATCTAGGGTAGATCATGTGTAGCGGCAGCTATGTTTTAGTGGACGCGGTGGTCGCAGGATGCGAACACCTCTGATACCATGTGAGCGAGGAAAGTTGTGCTATCTTTGATTGTTAAAAATATAGTACATGAGTTACACATATATAGATTACAGCTATCATGTGAACGCTTGATAGCTATCATGTGAATGCGTGATCCCTCAGAAGAGAAAGCGTCATGCATGCAGGAAGCCGAGGCACCAGCTGTGCATGCAGAGCCATGCATGGAAGGTGAACAGTGCCATGCATGGGAGAAGAAAGGTCCAGCGTTAATCCAGGAAAGAAATCCTTTCTAACACCAATATGGCAATATACAGCCAACTAAAGGATTGGTAGCTTGGAAGCTTTGCTTTTATAGATGAGGTCACTCTACGTTTGCATAGGGTGAAAGATGAGCTGTAACATCCCGATTCAACACAGAGCTCAGAATGTCACTAACATATGCTAATTATCAATTTAAACATTAATTTGCCATAATTTCTAGCAAGCAAATTAAGATTAAAACATGTCCGTAGGTCACAAGACGAATGTTTAAAGTAATACTAATCAACTAATAAATTTACCAACTAGTCTCAAGCATTATTCTACGCAATAAATAAGTCCATGAATAACGATATAAAGGAAATAACCAATATCTCTAGATTTATAAGGAATCACTCTAAATACATATTGAATGTGTAGTTGTTTCGCATGTGGTGCTTATGATCTATTTCTTCCCATGTATGTTACCATCAATAGTCACCTAACATCAGCAACAAAGCCAGCAAATACATAATAAAGCTATAAACAACAGTTTATCAACCATAATCAAGATTATCATCATCATCATCTATCTATTTAATGTCATTCTAATACTCAAATAAACAAGTCATATTCTATATCGATAAATTTGCACAATTTAACAATTTACTGATATATGCAAATGCACCATCATGCTCATATGCGTCTGAATAGCTGATATCGGTATAGCGGAGTGTTGACCCATAAATGAACCGCTCTATCCTTCACTCCCGTGAAATCTCCACCGAAGTAGGATCTTATCTAAACCACTCCGGACTAGTCATGTATCTTTCTCACTGACTTTATCGGAATAGTTACGTGACTTTCTCACCGACCTGGCTCGTGCAACTTCTATCATGATAAATGTAAATAATACAATATCTTTAATAATTCATCAACATAATTCATCTCATTAACTCAATATCTTATTTTCATTCACCCAATGTCATCAACATTATGTCTAAGAATAAGCTTAACGAAAACATAATAAATAGCATGATAAGTAATATCAATGACAATCCCCGAATTCTACCATGTCTCAGAATCTGTCAGCACAGACCACTTCACAATTTCTTTTATTTAATTATAAAACTTGAAATGTAACATCTCCAAGTTAATTAATGATAATTAGTATGCATCTCATTGACATACATGTTGCTTTTGAAACAATTGCATATTTTATTGCACTTGGAAAATCTAAATCAAAGATTAAACCTACACTTCAAATTCTAATTCCAAAAGAAAATAGAAATAAAAACTTATGATCATCATCTGGAAATAATTTATTCAAATACTATATTAATTATAATGAATTATTATAATTTTTTCCCAAATTTTTGGGACTGATTTCATATCACAGAAAATTCAAACTCAATACAATGACCTACCCTAGGGTTGAATTTAAACTACATAAATTAAATCATGAATAGTAAGGTTTAATAATTTTTATGCAAACTAGAACATAACAGGAACCTCCCTAAATTATTTCAGGATTTTTAGAATTTTATTTCTATTTTAGGAAGCTCAGTCAAAGTGGTAGTTTGAGAATTAAGTCAGTCAAACTTTTGACTCGAACTAGACCTAACCCAACTATTTAAACCCTGGTCCAACCGAACCTTTTGTGTCTGACCCAACCAACTTGCATTTGGACCGTCCGATCAAATCTTGGCCGATCACACAAACCCGCACCGCACTGGTCGGTCCGAATGGAACCGAGTGCACCTGATGCGCCACTTGGTCCAGCCGCACCAGCTAATCCGCACCTCTTCGCTAAGCCACTGATGCGCTGGGCCCGCGCGTCAGTCTCGTCGTCCTCCTCACGCTGATGAGCTCAGGACTTGCGCGCCACACGCTTGCCGAACCCTGCACTGCCTCCATCAACACCGTGACCGCACTACCCTCCTTGGCCAATCCCTGAGCATCGCTGTGTGACACCGCGTCCATTCCCGTCATCCCTTAAGCTTAAACCCCCTCCTGCTCCCCCATTTCACTTCACTTTTTTAAGAGAAGGAGGACGCTATTCTGTGCACCTAGCTCAAGTAAGCTCCTCTCCTGAGCATCCTCTTCCTTCTTCGTCCAACGCCGCCTCCATTTCCTCTGACCAGTGCTTTTGTCTTCGCCTGTAGTGCTCGGAACTCCAAGGTTGCCTTCCTCGGCTCCAGTGCACACACCCGAAATGCTCCGCTGTGTCTTTTCTCCTCTGGTGAGCTATCTTATACTTTTTGCGTGTCATATCGTGTGCGTGGGCATGGTTATCATTTCCCCTCAACTCATTTGTCGGATTATTCATAGGAGCTCAAGAATTTGGACCTTGCCCCTTTTTGTCGGCCGAAGACTCTATTCACGGTCGTTTGTCGAAACCAGCAAGACAATCTCCAATTGCTTGTGATGACACCATCTTTGTGGTATTTCTGAGCTATCCCGACCGTTCTTTGCCTTTCGTTTTGCTCAGGGTGCCTTCCCCACGTTGAGCTCTTCGTCGCTGGCGTCATTGACGACGACAAGGATCCTCTGGTGCTCCTCCACCCCCAACTTCACCACGGCGAGTTTCATTAGGGTTCATAGAGTCGTTTCCATCGCTTCGTGTGGGCAATGTCCCCTAGCACTGACCCATCACTGTGCATGTGCTGTAGCCACCGTACCCGGGTGCCGCCGGAGATGAAGACGAAGGCCTTTGATCCTCGCGCCAAATTGGAGACATCGTAGCAGCCCCAGGAGACTAGACTTGGTGCTGATTTTCGTGGAGAAACCTCTACATCAATCTTCCTTAGCACCCGTACTCATCTCCTCTGCTCAACTTCGCGCCACCACCGGCCCAGCTCCAGTCACCTTGACTCCGTTCGAGCACTCCGGTAAGATCCACTCTTCTCCCTCTAGCTCGTGCTCCCACTAATTCCTCCCCTAACCCTCTCTGGCACCACCGCGCCTTATCACCCCCACGGCCGACCGCCCCATGCCCATGCCGAGCCGCCATCGAGCCGCCTGAGCCCCAAAACCGCCAACCCTAGCCTCCTTGTTCCCCAGGCATTCCATTTTTGTGGTCACCTCCGCCATGCCGTCGCTTCCCCGCCGGCGACGAAGCACGCCCAAGCCGCCCTGGACCTCCCTTGCGACAGCCCTCTCTATTGTCTCTATACATGAACCTCTGTCACTGAAAATTTGGAACCCACTTGTAAGGCTAACCATCTCTTGGTTGTCCTTTAGTTCACTCCAATGCATTAACCTTTTTGAAGTTTGAATCTTGAAGGAAGTTTAGATAGTTCCTTTTCAGTTTAGAGATTTTCTTTTCCATTGTCTGTTGAAATGGGCAGAAAAGGTAATCTAAAAATATTGAGAATTGTCATTAGACTACTGACTTTGCTAATACTTGTAGTAAGAAATGCTATTATTTCATTTAGCTAATTTCTCACTCAATAGATGTATTTAAATGGATATTCGAATTAGTTAACAAACTCTCAGGTTGATTCATCACTTGGACGAGTGAATAGAGAAGGAGATCTGATGAAAAATTTAAAGCAACAGTGGATTACTGACATTTCTAATGCAAGTTCTTAGCAAGGTTTTTATTCATTTAGCCCTTAAGAATAGACCTCCCTTAAGACCACCCTCAGGACCTCCTCTAGGACCTCCCTTAACACCACCCTTAGGACCTTCTCCAGGACCTCCCTAAAGACCACCCCCGTGGCCATTTCGCAAAGATCACCCTAAAGACCACCCCGTGACCGTTTTGTAAAGACCACCTCATGGTCATTTTGCAAAGACCACCATCGTGACCATTTTGCAAAGACCACCCCGTGGCTGTTTTGCAAACACCACCCTTTGGACATTTTGCAAAGACCACCCTAACGATCTCTCACTGGCCATTTTTGCAAAGACAACCCTAACGACCTCCCTCTGGTCTTTTTGCAAAGGCCAAAAATCCAAAAATGAATTACTTACACAATGAAAATTGATATTAACTTCCAAAATACATAACTAACTCATTTTAACTCCAAAAACAGTGAAACCAATTTTGTTATTTTTCATTTAAAATGAATTTTATTTTAAAATAGGTTTCAAACATGTCTTTATAGCAGAGGATATACTTTTGAAAAATGATCCATTAACTCCATTTTTTGCATAAGAAAAAGGCTGATAACTTTAGAAATTCATAACTAATTCAGAAAAACTCCAAATGAGGTAAAATCAACTATTTTGATCTTATATTTATATTATATATTTACCTATGTACTCCTAATATTCAAAAATGTTCTGCAAAGTTTTACCAAAGAATTTAATTCGAATGAACAGTAACAGATTCTATTTTTCTTTTGATTTTCTAGAAAGCTGAGATTCAAACCCCTATAAATTTCACATGCTAAATCCAAATGGAATAATTCTTTCACCTAAATTAATTGAAAATCATGACCTACCTACTGTATAAATTTCATGCATTTTTGAGTACTTTGAATTTTTGGCTTTATTTGATATTTATTGCAATATCGTCTTTCGATTAGGTTTTCGACGATACTATTATATTCATGAGATCAATATGTGAGTAACCTGAGATTGAACAAGTGGTACAGCAAAGGTGCGAGCACCCTCCTCTTGATCATATTGCTCCCAGTGGTTTTAAAAGTTTTGTGTGAATTTTAATATCGCAATTGCATGTTATTTAAAAAGTATGTTCATGGGTAGAAGTAGTAAAATTCCTAATTGTTGCATTGGCCCTCCTTTCAATGTTGATTACCCTTTTACCTTGAATGACTAAGGTTATATGTTATATGGGTTTGTTTACTAGTTTGTAGAATGATGCTTAGCCATGCTAGTAGTTGTAGCTGAAAGCGGTTGATGGAGCTAGTCCATTGGCCGATGGATTGAATTGAATCTTGATGAAATTTGAGAATTTTTATGGACTGGATTATGTTGAACTTGAGGAATTTTTTCCAGATCTTCACATCTGGGATTTGTGAACATGTTGTGCATGGATTTTATGTTTTTAACTTGGACGGGTATAGAGTGATAATGAAATATTGTTGTTGTTTGTTATTATGGGATTGTGTAGCCCCGTCTGAGTGTTTAAGGACCGGTCTATGGTGTGATGAACCAAGTCTTACGTGCAACCACACGCTGGGATAATGGCGAAGGCTTGGCTGACTAATTTGTCGTGTGTTAGTTATCAAAACACAACCAGGTTGACAATTGTTGTTGTTATTTTTAATTGTTCTCTTATCAATCTGGTGGGGGCAAGTTTGTCGTTCTCTTACTTGCCCTTAAGGGTTATTTGTTTGAAAGGGACTTACTTACACAACGAGGTTCACCGTGGTTCTAGCGCGTATGATAGCCTACCATGGGATTCTGAGCCTCGGGTGGTTTGATAGTTAGGACATGGCATTGTAACGGCCTCGTTATGCTACCTCAGTCACACTCCTAAGGAAGAGTGCATTGGCCAACACTAAGAGGAATGCATATCATGTGGGTAAAGCTGTACAACTCTACAGAGAACTAAATTTATTCGAATAGCCTCGTCCTAGGTTATAGACATCACTTGTGGGAAAGTAGGCACAGTTAGCTTTTGGGAAATTAAGTTTGGGTTATGGTTGGAAATGTTACGTCATTATGCTAGTTTGTTCAGATCTTATGTTGTCACGAATGGGGAGTTTGTGTTGTTATAATTGGAGTATCTACTGATTTTTGATAAGGAGTTTGGAGTACCTACTGTTATATAACATTTCTAAAATGTTTTTACAAATGGCAATTAGAATCTATATTGTTTATCTAAATGAAAATTTTGCTTTATGCTGAAAATTGACGAGTGTAGTAGCCTTCCTTTGATACTCACATGCATCCTTTTTTTTTTTTGAAAGTCTCGCGAGTAAAACTTTGTACTTGAAAAGTGTCTATTTGATTAGGTGAGGACAACAGGCGCAACGGCTTTAACTCCAGTTGGTTGCTTGTGGGATTATGGGCATGCCAACTCGGTTATTCCCTTGTTACTTTAAGTTTATCTTCCGCTGCAATTTATTGTTCGATGATTACTTTTGGCCAAATGGCCCTCTTATGTAACCTTGTACATTAAGGTTCTATTTAAATGATGTTCTATTTGATTCTTTTCTCTTGTACGATTGTGTATGGATATGATTGCAATGTTGTATTAGGGTATGTGCATGTTAACCACTAATCATTGGCAGCTAACATGAGACACATATTCGGGCACTCGAAATCGTTTCCGTCTCAAGTTAAGTATTGCATTTTCAGCGTAATCACTTAGCTTGGAACGGATCTGATCTCGGGGAGGCCTCACATGAAAGGATATGAATGATACCAGTTCTGGAAACTACTCAAAATTCCCTAGCTAATTCAAGTTCTCACCAAAATTTAATTCTGCCATGTACTAGGTGAAAACGGCCTATCTACACGATCTCTACCAACGATGCCCAAATTTTGGAAAGTGACCTTCCCGAGGTCGTAACTTTTCGCTCTCTACTCCGAATCCAGTGATCTAGACCTTTCTGGAAAGATAACAAAATTATCTACATTGTGTATAATTGAATGAAACCGTAAATCTGAGCCTAAATACCTCAAATTGCTCCCGCAATGTCCTCCATCGAAACTCGACAAACTATGGCATTCTGAAAACCAATCTTCCCTAGGGCAAAACGACCTACGAAATGTACAACAACTAATCCATGGAAATCCTTTTTTGTGTGTTTGTCATCTTTTGTGCCGTTTTCACATGAGTAATAGTGTGAGTGGTCTCGGAATGCTAGATTGGAGTTTTCCTTTTTTTTGACACGGGTAATGGGCAGGTTTAGTCAAGTGAGATTTTTTTATGAGAGACAAGCGAGATTCTAAATACAATTTTGAAATGTGTGGTTCGAGGCTGAGAAAAAGGTCACCTTTGAACCTAGTTTTTCTTTATATCATAGCTCACACTTGTGGTGTAAAAGTAAAACCCTTGATCTGCACAAACCCTTCATAGTACTTACAAAATTGAT
The DNA here is from genome assembly GCA_036346255.1 of Ampelocalamus luodianensis. Taxonomy (NCBI): domain Eukaryota; kingdom Viridiplantae; phylum Streptophyta; class Magnoliopsida; order Poales; family Poaceae; genus Ampelocalamus; species Ampelocalamus luodianensis. The sequence goes on from CM070638.1 coordinate 44,930,322, forward strand.
ATGTCTAAGTCCTTAAAAGTTGGGGCCAAGAGCTAATGTTAATTATTTAATTGTGGGGGCTTAGGGCCAAGGTCTTGTGTTAATTAATTAAACTCGCCAAATCAAGACTACCAAATGTTAATATCTCCTTCATTCATATTTCTTTTATGTTACAATGTTTATTGTGGGGAGGGCATCTGTTGATTTCTTCCTATGTTGAGTTGTATTACATTCCTAGTTTTAGACAAGAAAAATTTCAATCAAAAAAATTATTTGGTCTTTTGCTGAAAAGTTTATATAGATAGCAAGTAAGCGAGATAGCGTCCGCACAGTCTTCGCCGCCGTCATCGACGTTGTCGAATGCGTCTGCGCTCCGATGAAAGGAGGTACCTAAGCAAGATGGCAGAGGAACATCGAAAAATCCTGAGGGCCGAATGACCATTATGGAGGTCACTCCCGTTGGGGTCCCTCTACATCCCAAAGTGGAACAAGTAATATACCTTGATTCCTTAATCAAGAGCCAATATGACTTCACACTTCTGCAACAATTAATCGACAGGTAAACTAATTTCATCTATAAATAACTCTATGTACCCTTCATTTGCAATGGCTGAGGTTAACTTTTTTGAATCATGTAGGTCGTTCGCCGCGTACACTACCAAAAGAGGGAGACACGTGGAACACTGCGACATGTGACGCAATTTCCAGTACCCGCTAGTACACAATAATTCTATATCACACTTCATAATGATGCCTCTCAAGCTGAACAAACCTATGTATATAATTCTATTTTTGCAGTGCCACCAGCAGCTACATGGCAACGTATGTGGATTCTATGTTTGCCGTCATATGCAAGAAATTATGGGTGTTAGGCCTAAGGATCCAGAGGTTTGTCAATCTCACAATTATTATTTCCTATTTATCAATTAATATATATATATATATATATATATATAAGTGCTTATGACTTTACTCTTTCTAACGACAGAGCATCAACATTCGTTTAAGTACAGTCCAAATGAATAAACTCTTCTAAATTCGAGGACATCTCGTCACCTTCTTAGTGACGGAGGTCATTAACCCAAAAGGAGAGTTTCACGCGGCCGAGACTGAATAAATTTTTTAGTGACAAACAAGGTTTTCTTACTGTATCTGTAAACATGTTGTGAAAACATTATGACAATTCATCTATAATCAATCTGTAAATTTGTTTATCTATGATATATATGTGTATCTGTGATCGATATATCTGTAGCTGTGATATATCTATGTATTTGTGTATTTGCTTATATCTATTATCTGCATATTATTTTCAGAGGTCATGGCTAGCATTTTCTAAGGCTAGCTGAAAAACAGAAAATTTCCTATATACAGAGCGAACTATCACAGACAGTTTTGTGGTATAAACCGTCTATGAACACCTACTAGCACAGATGGTTCTATGCACCAATCGTCTGTGATATGTAGCCCGTCATAGACGGTTGGTAAACACAACCGTATGTGATGGCCGACATATCATAGACGGTTTCGTTGTCGAAGCCGTCTGTGACAGTTAACGTTCACAAACAGTTATTTATACGAACCGTCTGTGTTGTGACTTATCACAGACGGCTCAAAAACCGTCTATAATAATCGCTTGTTATCATAACGCAATAAATCAGACGGTTCAGAAACTATTTTGTGATGAGGGTTTAGAACCATCTGTGATGACCCTCTGTGTGGTAGTGCAACATCCTTCCAAAAAAAGCAGAGGTTGATTTTCGTATTGCCCGAAGGAAACCTGAGATTCATCTAACTTCGGAAACGCGATAAAAAAAAAGAAAAAAAATACACAACTTTTGCATACGACCTCCGATTGAGGTGATTCTTGATCCGTTGGAAAGGAAACGAGAAGTCCGGGGAATCTGGGGATTTTATCTACGCAGACGCACCGGCGCGCTTGTGCCGCTCCGACCCCAAAAAAACATCGTTTAGGGCCTCAAAACGGGCCGGCAAACCGAGAAAAAAATCAAGTTTCTCAGAATTCGCTCAAAATTGACAAAGACCTTTTACAAGTGATTCTAAGGTTTCCCGTGAAGACGGCATCCTTTTTCGAGCCTCCGAACTCCGTGTGCAACGTTCTCTAGCTCTGCCGCGCTGTGCTTTCGTTTGTGTTCTAGGCTCGCGTCTCTAGTCCGGTCTAGCCTAGGACTAGCACTAACCGGCGTTGAACGATTTTTCAGCTTGCATTCTCTGATTTGATAGTTACTAATCCAAACTGATGGTCAAACAGAGGTGGTCAACCGCACACTTTCGATGCTACTCCTGACCATGATCAAGAAGAATCTGTGAGAGTGGAAGGATTGTTTGTCGCACGTGGAATTCGTTTATAATCGGGCCGTGCACTCCACTACACAGTTGTGTCCTTTTGAGGTGGTGTATGGCTTCAAAACCTTTACGCCGCTTGTTTTGCTACCACTTCCAAGTCAACACCGTGTTCATATGGAGGTGTCCAAGCGAGCTGAATATGTGAAGAAATTGTAATATCTCAATTATCATTAAAGAGTGCAATAAAAAAATTAGAAAATGCATTAAAGGAATCAAAAGAGAAATTTTAGAATTTGTGAGAGAATTGGGCCTTGGGCTTTCGGCCACGGCGACCTAGCCCAAGTGGGCAGGCCATTAAGTGGCCAGAGGGGACATAGCGGCTGTAGGTTTTTTTTTTAGTCTTTCGGAGTTTTGGCTCTCGGCTGGCGGCGGTAGGGAATGAAGGAGAGCAAGCGGCGACTTGGTTAGAGCGGCACAAGGGGAGACGTGCACTGCTTTTGAAGAACGAAGGTGCGGCGGCCGCTGGAAATCTGCTAGGGGCTGGCGGTTGTTGGTGGTTATCTCTCCTAAAAACCGATCTAGGTAAAGGTCTTGTGATTTGGTAGGAGACAAGGTGCTTCGGCAGGTATGCTAGAGATTGATTTTGAGGCATTGAATGCATGTGCTGGCTGATTAATTAATTAGGGGTGCATCGGTAGTTTTGTTGTTGGGATTAGTTAATTGGTGCACTGCTAGTTAGGAATATTTAATTGGGATTGTTAGGGAGAGAGAGATTAATTTATTAATGATTACTTTAATAGGGCTGCTAGTGATAGAATTTTTACAAGACCTTTTGTTTGCAACGGTGGCTTTAGTAGTTGACTAACTATTGGAGTACTACTTCTTTTGATTATTTAATTGGGATTTGCATGCACGAGCATAAGTGCTACTAGCAAAGTTTGCCTTAGGCTGAATTAGTATTATGACTAGATAATAAGATGCATGCTTGCGGCTGGTAGTAGAGCAATTAGCACTAGAAATTAACTAGTAGTATAACTTTGCTTTGTATGGATGCGTGCTGTCTTGAACAGTAGATAAAGAGAGATTTAATTAGAGATTTGAATCAAGATTAATTAGAGAGGGATTTTAGAATTTTCTAGTCGAGGGGCCGATTAGTAGATCTGGTTAATCTGCTGTTCTGTTGTATGATTTATTCGGATACCTTAATGGCAAATTTTGGGACTGTCGTCTACTAGATAATTGTAGGTAATTTCAGTATCTTTCCATAGAATATTTAATCATATTGATCGGATGATTAGGTTGTGAGTTACGAATTTTGTAAGCCTGCTATCTAGAGAGTTATCGTCTTTTGGCAGCATCTTAGTAATCTGTAGATTAAAAATAGTAAATGAGATAATTAGTGTTTTTGATATATATGGAAAGTGTAGATAATTTCTTAAGCGTTCCAGAGAGCCCAAGAACATAATTTTTGGGCGAGTAGAACAGAAGTTATGATGATTTTAGTGCTGGGACAGCGGGTAATGTATCCAGTAGTTCTGAGTAAAAATGTCGGTTTGGTGTAGGCATGCGATTACGGTTATAATAAAGTGTAGGAGTTGTAATGTATGTTTTTTTAGATGCGTGTTGGATTATTTGTCCAGGGAGTGCGGTCTCGTGTGCGTTATCGCCATTTCGCTCTCCAGCGTCACAAGGATAAGAGGCAAGTGCATTGTAGACGGTGGTCGTTGGTTGATGACTGTATGCTTTACCATTTGTTACCATTAAATTGTTGTGCTTTTACTTATTTAATTGCAAGTAATGTTAATGGTAAATATTTATTCCTTATTGTTAGGCAATGGTAATGTTGATGAAACTATGAATATTTGTGCATTCATAAGTATTATTGCATATGAGAAGGTGATCATGTTGATCACAACTCCACGGGAGTGGAGGTCCCCGATCCTTGAAGAGGACGGGCTTGAGAGTGTATCATCAACGAGTGAACACTCATGCTATACCGGTATACGCAAAAGAAGTGCATGTGGACATGTAGTGTAGAGATGCATAGAATGAAAGGTAGTTGATGATTGAGTATGTGAATAAAGAAAGAGAATTGAATGATTGAGCATGAGCATAAAGAAAAGAGAACAATTAATGTTAATAATGATATTGTGTATTGTTGATTAAGCATTGTACACTGCTTACTATTGTGCTTGCTGAGTCGTGGACTCACTCTTGCTCTACTGTTGTTTTTAGGTGATTGTTGACGACGCTTCTTGGGAAGGGTTAGCACTTGGAACACTGCTTACACTCAGTTATTTGACCAATTGTCATGGGAAACCGTTATATCATTATGATGGAATATCTTTTAGGAAATGATAGATATTGAATAACCCTATATGATTGATTAGGACTTGTTTGTACATTCCATAGAATTTGTGCTTTTGGTTTTGTGCCAATTTTGAATTATCATCTTGCTATGCTTCTAGGGCTTAATTATTTATGATTGTGAAGTCTTTATTAATATTTTATTGTGACCCGTGGACGAGCTTTGATATTGAGTTGCTTGTTGTATAATTATTGTAGGTTGATGTAAATTAAATTGTTAGGGCAGTTTAGTAGCATTCCAAGCTCAGCGTTGGGCTGGGGTGTTACAGAAATTGCATCTAAAAATAAAAGAAGAGATAGAGCGCAAGGTAAGTTCTATGCTGAGAAGGCGAACAAGAAAAGGAAGAAGATGATTTTTCAACCAGGTGATTTGGTTTGGGTACACTAATGGGTATTACTCATTATCTCCCTAATATTGAATCAATTGTTATGCATGATTTGCCCAGGTGCTGCAGCCTACCACTGCTCGGCCAATTACCAAACCTACGAAGGCTGGCTCTCTGGTCTATGGATAGCGTTACGAAAATTGACGAGCGCTTCTGCGGCGGCGCGAGAGCATTTCCTCGACTGGAGAGTTTTGAGCTAATAAGTATGAATAAGTTGTTCCCCAACCTCAAGCGCCTGCTAATAAGTTGTTGCCCCAAGTTGAGGTTGAAACCTTGTCCTCCTAGAGCAACTGAGAGTTGGGAGATACGGTATAGTGATGAAGTAATATCTTCATGGGCAGAGGATGTGTCACACACCGGTGCTTCCTCTTCCTCTGCTCTAGTAAAACAACTGGAGGTCGAATCCTGCGAGGTGCCTCTGCATCAGTGGAGGTTGCTTCACCACCTCCCTGCCGTCCATGGATTAACTATCTCCCGTTGCAGTGATCTGACCAGCTCTCCAGAGATCATCCGAGACCTCTCCTCCCTCGAATCACTGACATTAGTAAACAATGGCGAGGCAGAACTGCCGAAATGGTTGGGTGAGCTCACATCTCTTCGGCAGCTGGAGATACGACACTACTCGGAGCTAAAGGAATTGCAAGAGATCATCAGGCAACTCACTTCGCTACAACAACTACGTCTGTCCTGTTGCAAAAGAATGACGTCACAACCGGTTAGGAGAACTCACTTCGCTACATCAGGTTAGGAGAACTCACCTCCCTCAAGAAACTTGAAATCCACGAATGCGAGGGCATAAAGTCTTTGCCAGAGAGCATACGGGAACTCACCAACCTCGAAGAACTACGAATTAGTGGCTGCCCTGAATTAAAGCGGTGGTGTGAAACAAAGGAGAACAAGAAGACGCTCGTTCTACGTGCCCATGTATGTGAGAGCTCTCATTCGTGGGAAATATATATATATATATATATATATATATTCTACTCCCAGATGTAGTTACTCCTACTTTTGATATACCACCTAAAAGAACTTGATATACTCCTTTATCACTTTGGTTATACTCATATACTAATTATAAGATACTTCAATGTGAATCATATAAATATATATATATATATATATATATATATATATATATATATATATATATATATATATATATATATATATTTGGAATGGAATGTGAACTACAATTCTAACTAACGAAAGTATTGACTTTTATCTATTTTGCAGGTTATTCGGGAGTAGTAGTAAGCTAGACATTATTACTGCACACCAGGCTGTAAAATCAAGGGTCTTGTAGCCGGTTGAGTTTCATCGGTTGAAGTGGGATCATCAGGAGTAAAAGAGATTTTATGCGGTGGTACGGATCTCTGACTTGTACTTGTTGAGATAAGGTGACTCGTGTCTTATTACTTTAGGACTTGGAGATATGTGCTACATGAATTCTAGATGAATCCTAGGATTAGGATTTCTACTTCTCTTTAGTGTAGGATTTTTACTTCACTTTAGAGAAGAATTCCCAGCACTAATCGATATCTTTGTCCAATGCCCAAGCAATTTTCCCACATTTACACGCAAACCTCTGAGCCTTGCCTGAATAGGTGGCGACCACGGCTGTCGTAGTCCCACGACACACGCGCTCCAGTTGAGAAGCCCTTGAACATGGGTGCACCCTGGAAGATTCAGAGTAAGCTCTGGAGGATGGCCTCAGGGAGGTTGGTACTCGTCGACATTCCTATAGACTTCTCACATAGTGGACATTATGAAATTGTATTTCTTAATTTTATAAAATTCTAGAAAAAATACATAATCAAGTCCACTATGTAAGGAGACTGGAAAAAATTCATAATGTTTGGACCTCATTTTCTATATTAGGAAATTCCTACAAATTGTATACTTAAATGAATTTTAGAGATAAAATCAGAACGTATAAAAGTTTTGAAAAAAATACACAAGCAGTTAAACTGTGTCGGGAGACTCCACAAAAAAATTGATAATTTTTTGAGCTCATGTTCTATATTTAAAAAATTTTGGAAAAAACCAAGATGTCATTTATTTATTTTTTCGATGTTCGCGATGTTATTTTCCAGCCCGAGACAAACGGAGTGTCATTCCTCTAATTACGCTCTAACGCGATGTTAGTGACCTAATTTTCCCTAATATATAAGGACAGCGCCAAAACATTTCGCCTCTCGTGCAAGCATTCAAAAAATTTCCCGAATCACAGACGGTTCGTATTAAAAACCGTTTGTGACTCTGTGATTTTACCATGATTTGAAATACCTAACTTTATAATTTTACCATGATTTGGAATGTCCAACTCCCTGATTTTACTATAACTTGGAGTGCCAGAGTTAGACATTTCAAGTCATGGTAAAATCTCAGAGTTAGACATTCCAAGTCATAGTAAAATCACAGAGTTAAACATTTCAAGTCATGGTAAAATCATAGAGTTAAACATTCAAGTCACAAAGTCAGGTAAAATCGGGAGATACTTATCATAGACGGTTTTTAATACAAGTCGTCTATAATGAGGACAGGAAGTCACAGACGGTTCATGTTGAAAACCGTCTGTAAAGTATCACAAACGGTTCTTAGCGCAGCAGTAACACATATGGTTGATAAACAAAACTATCTGTGATTGTATTTTAATACTAACAGTTTTGGTCGACCGTTTTTGATGAGACGTCTAGTATTAGCCTTTTTATAGTAGTGGCTTCTTTGGACCAGGAATCAACTAGCATGATTTTTTAAAATAACTTTAAATACAATCATTAGTAGTAATTATCTTTTTATGAGGCAATCGATTGATATAATCAAACTATTTCACAACTAATGTGAACTTTCTGTTTGCATTTCACATAATGTTTTGCTGATGGTGTTCCTTGTCCAATCTATGTGTTCTACAGTTATAGCACCTGGGTTTCATGCCTTGTCATCGAAGCTATGGTTAGAGTATTTACCAAATGTTCGGAGAGAACAACATTAAAGCTTGAAGAACTTACTGGAAGGGGAGACCATGGGCAAAACTCTACTGAGTTGGCCGCAATGAGGGCTGAGGAGGGAGGTCACGAGGGCATGGCATGGTAGCGAGGGAGGGCGCGGGGGGGGGGGGGAGGCGGAGATGAGGAGGGAGGTTGCAACGGCGGCAAGGGAGGAGGCGACGGCGTGGGAGGAAGGAAACTGTTGTTGACTGATATGGATGATTGTGGAATTTTGTATTGTAATGTTACCGGATAGTTTCGACTAATTTTTCGAATAGCTCTGAATTCGACAGATACCTCCTTCCCAAATCAGTTTTCGTATCCGGCAAAAACTATTTGGCTCTGAATCCGAAATCCGAAAAACACCCTCGGATATCCGATTTTACGCTTTGAATTTATTCAGACGGCGAACAATTAGGAACTATCCACTCCGCTTGTGCCCCTAGTTCCATCCTTGAAGATGGAGCGAGCTGTGCATGCATGGGGTGCACGTCTGCCCTGCATGCTGCTAACATATATATATATATATATATAGGAAAAATATTTTCTACTCCTGGGTTTAGTTACTCCCATTTTTGATATATCATCTAAAAGAACTTAACATACTTCTTTATCACTTTGGGTATACTTATATACTAATTATAAAATACTCCAATGTGAACCACATGAAAAAATTGCAAGAGAGTCTATAGTTTTTAGCATATTTTGTAAATACCTTCATATTCGCATATAAAAAGGAGTATATCTAAAAAATTATACATACCACCCCTGAAAAGGTGCGAATACCACCTAGGTGGTCTTATATACTCGTATACTACACATACATACTCTCGGTTGCGCAAAAAAATACTCTCTACATTGTGAGATACGAAATAGGGAGTAACTACACCCGGGAGTAGGAAAAAGGCTTCCTATATATATATATATATATATACTCTCGGGAGTACATACCTCCCACTTTGAATATACCACTTAAACGAGTATATTATACTTCTTTATCATTTTCAATATACTTAAATACCAATTATAACATACTCTAATACGACTTCATTGAAATTTTTTCATTGGAGTCCTTTATTTTTACTATATACCCTTTTTCATATATAAAACAAGTATACACAAAAATTTTGCTATAAAAAATGGACTTTAACGTTTTTTTTTTCTTCATAAAACTCACATTAGAGTATCTTATATATATATGTGCCCTCTGTATATATACGTAACGCTGAATATATACACAGTGAGCTGAATTGATAGCAACAAGATAGAAACGCACAATTAAACACAGATCGATCGAGGCGCCATATATACAGTGAGCTGAATTGATATCTCTAGAGAGCAGAGATAGAACGAAATTAAGGTGATGGAGTGGCGCCGACACGTATATATGGCAGCCGCTGCGAGCAAGTACTACTACAGTTTGGTGGTGGTGTGGCTCGGGCTGGTGGTAGTGTAACATCTTAAAAGTGGCTGAATATAAAAATATAAGATTTTTTAAAACTAATATAATTATCTGTTATCATCATTTTTGCTTGTATTCTCGGGAGTTATTTGATTTGTGTTTTCTTTGCCAGCACAAGTGATGAAGAACATAAACCCTAAAAGTATAAATTGTAATAGGCAAGGTTAAACTTAAAAAGAATTAACCCTTTTTAAAAATCTAAGTGGAAACCCTAACATCATCGGAAGCATGTTCAAAGCCCAATCCTCTAAATAATTAATCACCAAGTGAGAATGTCTTAGCAAAATACTAGAATTTCAGAAATCATCGTAGTCCTGTTTATTTTCCTTTTTCTCAATTCTTTTCCCTCTTCCTATTTTCTTTTTCTCTTCCTTGCTACTGCTCCTGGGCTGTGCCATATTGAGCTGGTCCGGCTCGACCAGCTCCTGCTGCAAAGCCAGCCATGCCCATCACTGCTGCCAACCAGGGTCTTGACCCCGCCGAGCGTCCCACGAGTACAATGCCGGCCCCTTCGCCGAACTCCACCCATTGCTTATAAATAGCCACCCTAAGTCCTTGCCCTCTTCCTTTTGCCATTGCCCACCCTCTCACGAGCACCAGCTAGCGAGAAGCTCAAGAACTCGTTTTGGGCCACCGCGCCTCCCAGCCGGAGCATCGCCATTGTCACCAACCCGTGAAGCACTCTCCCTGTTATCTGCGTCAGCATGTGTTCCAGAGCCCACGAATTAATTCCCCTCAGCTAATTTCGCATTTCGTTCGCAGGACTCGCCGGCATTTCGTTTTTCCCCCACTCCGGTCAAAAACCCTATTTCCACCACCGTGCCATGTTCGGTGAGTTTTACTTCAATTCTTCTCACCTTAAGCGCTATCTTGAGTCACTCATACCTCCCCAATCACTCACGGTTCCTTTCTTCTCCTAGGTTACCTCCTCCACGCGTAGCTCCCCCTCGCCGCTGCCGGTCATCGTCGCTAGAGCTCCACCGACCGCCTCAGTAGCCACCTTCAGCACCGGTGAGTTCCTAAGGTCATGTGGAAGCTCATGCGCACACCATTTAGCTAAGGATATCACTGAGTTTCAAAATGGTATAGCAGCCCCGTGAGCCCCGCCGCCAAATCCCGTCGCGCCGCCGCCACAAACCGCCGGAGCTTCACCGCCGGTGTTAGTGGAGTCGTCAGTAGCCTAGGGTTCCATTTTTCGCATTTGCCGACGCCGCCGTACCCCCTACCGTCGACGACGAGCTGGAGAAAATCATGCTCGGGAGTGCTCTGTTTGTCCGAATGTGGACAGGTCCTGTAGCTACATAATTAGACCGAATCTCGGTCGTTTTAGGGCACCATTAGGGCTAAGTAATAACTATCGTTGATTAATGATGACCCGGTGTCGCTGACCTGTAGGCCCGGAACAGAAATCCAGGGATTATTAATACTATGGTTTTCCCGTAGAGTCACTAGCGCATGGGCCCAAATTACTGTTTGTAAATGGCTCCGGTGGACCAAACACTGTAGGTATCGATCTCTAGTCCATGCACTGTCTAGCGAACTGAATGTCTGAATCTATACAAGTGGGCCCTGTTTGTCAGTATAATCTTCTTTAGGGAAATTAAATGAAAAAGGAAATCCCTTGGGCCCACCTGTCATTCACTGAGGCAATTCCGGTTGGAAAATAAATCGATAGAAAAAGGAAAGGGCGTGGGTCCCGCCTGTAAGTGAGAATTCTCTCTCTCTCCCTTTTCTTTTTCCAAGGAATTAATTTAGGGTTTCAACTTCGAAAGGCATGTTCTCACTCGTTTTAACTCCGATTCGAGTGATTTTTATTTCTAAATTTATCTAAACTCAAAACCCATCCAACCAAACCAAAAACATCCAGTCTGGAGTTCATTTGAATTTTCAAATGACATTTGAAATCTATGATGTGTGTCCGAATCAAGACTACTAGCATTGCAAATGCAAATGCAATGCACCCCTAGACCATCACCATGTGGCTCATGTCCATGCATGAAGCCGAAGCAACCACTTGTTTTCATTCTTTCTTTTTTTTTTCCTCACAGAAACCATTGGTGGTGCGGTGGCAACATGCCTACTAGCCACACTCGGAATTCAACATGTGTTGTTACTGTTCATACAATGTGTGTGCATGCATGCTTGGCTTGCGTTTTTTTTTTTGCCAACTCAATCGCGGCATGCTTGCATATGCATCAAGCTAGGCTAGTACTCTCTCGTTCTCTGCTGAGAGTATGTGACCTTTCTTCCCCAGCAGAGACGGACCCACCTAGGGTCATAGGTGTTCAGCTGAACACCTAAAATTTTTGAAAAAAAATGTAGTATATAGTATGTATATTATACATATATACTCTTAGTTGGGTCAAATCTTCATATATGTACATCAATAGGGTTTAGCAGCCCAATCCCACCCCACCCACACCTCCTGCGCCTAACTCCCCCTCAGCCCATGCGTCGCGCGAGCTCATACCGCATCGGTCAGGCTGCACCATCCCGCGTCTGAAGGCCTCAATGCCCTAACCCAGTAAGCCTAACCGCTCTCTCTCTCTCGACTTTGGCTCAACGTGGCGGCGGCTGTCAGAGGCCGAGGCTCGGAGATGGGAGGCCGGAGCAGCGCCGACGCCGAGCAGGGCGGGGCGACTTGCCGACTTGGTGAGGGAGGCAGCGGTGCTAGCACAGCGCTGCAAGCCCAGAAGCGCAAGGGCCGCGTGCGACGGCGGCCTGGGAGAAGGGGAGGTGATGAGGGCATCCCTAACACTTATACATCTTCTCCTATTGGTGGTCACGCACATACTGAGATGGACGCCATAAGTGAAGCTATAATTAATACAAGTGCAGAAGTGCATGTTGGTCCACTGACTAGAGCAGGAGCTAAACTTCTAAATCAACAGGTGCTTTTGTTTCTTAATGAATCTTCTAATGTCATTGATGAAAATTGGGTACTACCTCATGCAAATGTTGTGCATTCTTAGGTTTGAACATTGTGAAGCCTTTGAAACTGAGAGGAGGAGAGGGAGGCCGGAGCCAAAGCGATGGAGGAGAAGCTCACGTGGGTCAAGAAAGAGGAGAAAAGCCCAAGAATTCAAGCCCAATTCGGATCTTCCACAAGTCAAACCGAAATTCATCTCAGAATTAACTCAGAATTCAATTCGGGACAGCCCAACAAACCTGTAATAAAAAGGTCATGACTTTTACATACGGAGTCCGATTGGGGTATTCTTGGACTTGTTTGAAAGCTTATTCCAAGACCCACACAATGGGCATGGCCCTAGCTTCAGATGACTTACGGTTGCATTGCTATGGCCGAAACAATGTGATGGATTTAAGTTAGGTTTTCCTTTTTGTGTGTTTTTGGGTCTTAGCCGAATTGGAGTTTGATTCGGCATGTCTAGCCGGCCCTAAGCCGTGTGTGAGTCATGGAGGGCGCCTTAAGTACCCTTGCCCCTCCCTTGTATCTATTAAACCAGTTTATGCATAAGATTGAAACATAGCTATTGCTTGTTCTTTCGACACCAGAGTTCATGCGAGGACTTTGAGAGAGGACTAGGCGATCCATCGTTTCGTGCTGCAATTCAAGGTCAAGTCGTCGTTCCATTGGGAATTGGGGACTTGGCGTTCGTCGTTTATGGTCTCGCGACGAACAATTACTCGGTGCGTTTGGGCGTTATCCAAAGAGTTGAGGGTTCATGCATGCGCTCGAGTGTTCAGCTAGTGACATCATCTACTTCGCATCCACTATACACGGTTCCTCGCCGAGAAGATTGGGCCTCCCCCGTATCATGTGGTATCATATTCTAGGTTTACTCGGTGAGAATTTCTTTACCCGTAGCTAGATTGATTTTCTGTCCTATAGTCCAAAACCAAAAATTGTAATACCAAAACCGTAGTTTAATCTGTTATTTCTTGTGTGTTTAGTTAAGTTTCCGTCCATTAGAGTTTTTGTTTTAGTGCTGATCCGTGTGATACTTTGCGTAGCTTAATCTTGGTAAAAAAATATTGCTGATTGAACTCCCTCAATTAGCACCCAAAAACAGTAATCCGATCTGTCCTTGTTTTGGAGCTCGGCTCAGTTTGGGGCAAAAACCCTAGCTAGTTTCTCCTTCAACCCATGTTGTTGCCATGGGAAGAAGAGAAGCCAGCCATCCTACAAACCCTAGCCGCCTTGGGTTGTGCCACCTTTTGGCCGTGCGCCGTCTTGAGAGCACAATCCGAGATGGTGTTGTTTCCCTATTCGAACTCCTTGGTGGGACTAGCGTCCGAATTCAACTCTACTCCAAATTGTTGGTAGCGTGTGCTATCTCTTTCGGTTTGGCCGAACCACTTTGGTCTTTGTACTTCACTTATATCCTTTCATCTTGAGACTATTCGCTGTCACAAGTGTCGATTTGTTGTCCTTGATTCACTTTGGACGGTAAGCTTGTGTTGTTTTCAGGACAGTGAGTTGCGAGCGTAGAGAGAGATTTTGTTTTACTAACCCAGATATAACCTCGTTTCTTGTTTGTGAGTTGTTGCCATGTCAGGTCACGAGGAGGATGCACCTAATCCGGAGGCGCCGGTTACGTGGACAGAGCACACTCGGTTGCGCGATATGCTTCAAAAATAACTTCATGATGGTGACAATGGCGTGCGCGATGAGCTAGGGGAAGTTCAGACTGGATTGAACACCCTTGGAAAGGAGGTCACGCAACTGCGTACGTCCATCAACAATAACTTCCTGGAGTTACGTGCCATATTCGCACACCACAATCTACGTGGGGTGCGCAAGCTGACGATGCCAGTGTGCATGGCCCTCCGGCCGTTCTGCACAATGAGACCGAGGAGGAGTGTGTTATTCGTGTGGACGAGGAGCGACCACCGCAGCATGCCCTCGTGCGCAAGGGCGTGGCCGAGGCAACGGCGGCCACAACAGGGCCCAGGGTGGGGGCGCACCACTGGGTGCCTAAGGAGGCGATGTGCACGGTGCACCTCGTAGCTGGGCTGATGAAGCCAAGCTCTTCGATGATGATGAGTTCCCCATCGACGACTACGACGACCGACAGTGCCACCACCGCAACAACGTGCATCGTCCTCGACACAACAACGCTGAGGGTTTTTGTCTCTAAGCCCAAATTTACTCTTCCTATATTTTCAGGTGGTACAAATGTAGAACAATACCTCACTTGGGAGCTAAAAGTTGATAAGTTGTTTTGGATGAACAACTATTCCAATGAGAAGAAGTTGTTACTTGCGTCCAATGGCTTGGATGATTATGCCACACATTGGTGGGAGCAGTTCATCTGTAATACCTCAAATGAAATTCGAGATGGGATTATTCGAGGGAGAATAATCCGGGAGAGAATAACTAAATTACAGAGAAGGACTTTATAGCAAATCGTTTTGACAGAAGAAAAGAGGGAGTTTTTCCTAAAACTTCGACAACCTGGGCTTGGGCCTTGGCCCAAGTGGCCTAGTGGTGGCCGGCCAAAAGGGGGGAGGCGCCACCCTCCCCCAACCCTAGCCACACTCCCTCCCCTCCCCTTTGGCCGCCCCCACTCCCTCCCCTCTCCTTGGCCGCCCCCATCTCCCCTTCCCCCTGCGCCTCCCCTCTTCCAACAGCACCTCCTCCTCCATTGAAGCCCCATGCTGCCGGCCAAGATGGTGTTCCCCGCTGCCGGAGTCGAGGAGGAAGAAGAAGGACCGCTCGGGAGATCGATTGGCCAAGAAGAAGAAGAAGGAGAGGAAAAGGGAAAGGAGAGATTGTGGCCTAGGGTGATGCTCATCGCGTTCAACAGCAGGTTCTTCAAGGGTAATCCCAATTCCCCTCCGATTAGTTGTGCAATTGGATAATTAGGCAATGTCGGTATTAGATCTGTTTAGGGCAGATAGGATTGGCTGACATTTTTGACGAGGTTAAAAGTAGAATCTGTCCTGGACGCCTCCTAGAAAGTTGTAGCCAACGTCGATACCTTTTCGTAGAGTTCAAGATCGCATCGTTTGGACGAGCGGAACAAAAGTTATGATTTTCGTAGCGCTACTGTTCCGCAAATCTGCTGTGGTTCTGACAGATTTTAGTAATTGGACTTAAACTGTTAGCTAGAGGAGTTTCTGGGAGGTCTCACTATAACAAAAAATGTAGATAATTGTCATAGCTTTCAGGGAAGCTAAAGAACACGAAATTTGGATCAGTATTGTGAAAGATATGATTGTTGGAAGTTGCTGTCCAGAAACTCTAACGTGAAATAGTTGCTCTGTTAATCTGTTTGGTAGGGGTATTAGATGGCCGAATCTGGAAGGCTCACCAAATAGGTTTAGGTGGGGAATTTGTTAAGCTTTACAGAAAGACTAAGAACACCTTATTTGGACTCCCGTACAAAAAGATATGAATTTTAGAACGTGACTGTCCACAAAGGGGACAGAACAACATTTAGAAAATTGGAGTTGGGATCGTGTTAAAAACCTATTGCTAGTTCGGGTTTGCTTTTATAGTTTGCTTGGTTCATTACTGTGGTCTTAGTTTATGTTCCTAATGTATTAGGTGGGGGATTGGTACCGGAGGCAGCTTCGTCTTCACGTCCTCCGTTCCCACGCGGTCAAGGTAAGTGCATTGTTTGATTCATGGTTGTGATTGATTGGTCATGCTTGTGTGCTTTTCGTTATGTGATAGCATAACGAGATTGTTGGCATGGTGAATGTTTAAGATTGATGGATGCTCCAAATAAGTCTATGCTCTATTGTTGTATGATGTTATCGTCTTTTGGTAATCTGATGATGAGTAAATGAAGATCATGTGCATATTGAGATCATGTTGAGGCTTGGTCACGTGGTGACCAAGTATATTTTCCTTTGAGATCCCCGTCATGAATGTGACGGGCCCGAGATCCCCACACTCGTGGAGTGTGGGCTTGAGGTCCCCATTACTTGTTGAGTAATGGGCAATTGGTCCCTGTGCTTGCGAGCACAGGCATGGTATGCGGCGACGGTTGCATACTTTTCATTACCGGTAGTAATGCACACAGAAAGATAAAGAGAAAGGATCCTTGAGCATTGCATTTGCATGTGAGATGTTTTATTGGTGCGTTTCTGGCTATGGATGCTAATGTTTTAACCTTTGTGGTATGCCTTTATTTTGTACTTGCTGAGTCTGTGGGCTCACTCTTGCTTTCATTATTGTTTTAGGTACCCAATTCAAGAACAGCATGCATGGGAGGGAGTAGACTTGATTTGGATTCACTCACTGCCACTCATCTTTAAAGTTGATTAAGTTTTAGTCGAACCTTAATAATTTAGCAAACTGCTTAAGAGTTGATTATGATTATGCCTCATGCAATGGATTAAGTGTAATAATGATGAGCAGAGTAATTAAGACTCCTTTGGATATGCTAGTTGGTTAGTATGTTTTGAACGCCTATTGATGATTCTGGATGTTGGATTAATTGTTTATGATTTATCTAAATGTTGGAACCTCCATGTAGTTAACCTTATAAAGGAGGTTATGTCGAAATTTGGTAGTTTGAACTTGGTTTTGAATTATTTAATGTTAGTTTAGTAGCATTCCAGGCTCACGTTGGGTTGGGGTGTTACAGTTGGTATCAGAGCGGGCTGTAGGTCCGTGGTGAACAGATTAACGACTTAGGTAACTTGGCTTGTTAAAATTTGCTAATGGTTAAATAACTGAAAACCTGACACACTGGTGCACAGTAGTATGGGGTGGGTCAAGCATTCCATTTACGCTTCTGTTATGTTGTATTGATGATTCCTGTTATGAGTTGATCTTACATACCTATAACATGTTTCTATGATTATTATGAGTGAGAGTAGCCCATGTTGAGAGGATTGAGGTCATGGTCGTGGCCCTGGGCTTTACCTGGTTACATCATTGTTCGTGGTAAGAGGTTAGCGAAGTGATTACCTCGAGTACCATAGTTACGGGTTCTGTGGGTGAATACCTTTAGAATAGTTGTTCAAAGTTGTTCTCTTCTTGAGTTTGGTTTGGACCAATTTTGGGTTTGGATGCGGATGGTGAGATTTGTTGAGATTTCACTTGGCCTCTATTTGTGTCTTGGGAGTTCTGCCCTTCTTATTGGAACATCTGATTCATTTGTTCGCTTGGTATTCGAGATGTTGAGAGTTTTCTATTGCAAGTTCTTATCATGTGAAATCTTTGACTTTGTGTATTTCTTTTGGATTATTTCTAATTTTGGAAGCTAATGCCTGAAGGGAGTTAAAGTTCTTTTGTGAGGTCTTGATATGTTTAAACGAGAGGTGTTAAACATAGAAGTTCATTAATAAGGTTTGAGTTATCAGGTCGGATCTTCAGTGTCGTGCCTAATTTGTCTTAACCCATATCTTTGGAATTGGAGTTGATTAATGAGATATTGTCACAGAGTAATTAGTTGATGAGAAGGTTGGTCATTAAAATTGTTTAGGTTGCCAAACCAGTTGGATCACTTAATCTCAATGGATAAATTTAATTGTGTAGGAAGGGAGAGATGAGGATGTATTTGACGGTTGTCCTAGTGGATAATAATATGGAAATTTTCTTTAACTGGTTACTTGATGGACATACATAATGGCTAGATTGAAACGTGTAGGCCGGATTAGATGAATGTTGAGGCAGCATCTTGTGAAACCCTGTTTTATAGGAGATGATATTATTGAATGTTTAATTATACTTTGCCCTAAACTTTGAGCATAAAGTGGAAGGTTGATTTTGTGTTTATAGATAGTTATGTGACTGCAAATAGAAGTAGGACCCTATTTGCATACGTGATAAATACAATTATCAATTGTTAATGATAGCTGGAGTGGGTGTTGAGTAACACTAATGGTCGAGTGGACGAGTGAATAAGTAGTCTCTGATAGCATGATCTTGTTAAAAGAGGTTTGTTTTAACCTCGTAGTTGTGTTTCTTTTGGAAAGGTTTATGATGGGATTTTAATAGGAGACCCGTGTTTGCATGATGGTAAAGTTGTCGGATTAAAGTATGTCCTTGATGAAAGAGTCTTGGTATAACCTTTAAAGTTAGATAGTAGATTCCCACAAAAAAAAAGGTTGTTGTAGTGAGGTTGAAGATTTTGGTATACTCTCAATTGAGGATGAGATGATAGAGTGGTATGTAACAATTTGGTGAGCCCTTGGGGGGCTTAAAATGGAAGAATAGACAATAGTGATTCATGTTAAGAATGTATTATTCCTGAAGTTAAAAAGATTGTCTGCAAGAGATTGTGACTTGGGGGAATGATAATGTTTTTTTTTTAGAAAGAAAGTAATTTGACAGCCTTCCGTAATATCGGTTAGATGGAAAGTTTGGAGTTTTGTATTTGGTAGTTCGGGCCTAATGTGGTAGCTGAAATTGTGAGAAAGGCGATGCGTGAGATTGTTCTAATGGGTTCTTAAGTAATTAATGTTAATTGTTTCTTCTTTGGGTTGACAAGTGGTGATGTAATCGAAGGGATTTGCTTTCTCTGTTAACAAAGAAAAAGTGCGTACCATAAGTATTTGAAGTGAGAGTTCAGGATGGTAACCTGCAACTTTTCTATCGTTGCCGCTTAAGTGTTTCTTGAGTTTCAAAAGAAAAGTTTTATTGTGATTTGTTGATGTTTGAAACTCCCTTCTTGTGTTTCGAGATCAATGATATTTGACTATTTCTCTTAGTCTCGTGCTCATTGTGAGGAGTAGTGTTTCCTCGTGTGTTAAAACTTGTATTTGTTTGCTCTTTCTTGTGGAGAAAATTATTTGACTTGGGTTGCAAGGCCTTATAGAGTGAAATGTGGCGATTGGTTGGTGGTGGTTAACTAAATGATCGCAGTGAGAATTATGGGGTCAAGCTATTTGAAGATCAGTAGAAAGTGATTTGGTTTTATCTTATAACTCTTGGAAGGAATTGGATTTAAATGGAATGATTATCATTAAAGTAAAACAAATTAGTGTTATAATCAGTGAAACCCATAGCGAATTGTAATCCAAGAACTTTCAATCATGTTGAAATGTTGGGATTATCGAAAGTCTGGAAGTTTGATCAATGTGTTAGAGTATCGCGATTGGGTAATTTTTGCAAGGTTGGGTAGGTGATCTATGACTGTGTAGTTTAATGGGATGTAGGGTTAGCGAAGTAATTTAATCGTAATGTCAATTGATGGAATAGTAGGCAAGGTTGAGATGTTGGCAGGTATGCTCTGGTTTTAGTGAATAACCTTCTGGGAGATAGAATCATTCTAAAAGATAATTTGAGCGAGGAAAAAAAATATTTTACATGTGAATGATAATGTTTGAGTATGTTTAGAGTGTGGGAATTTTAGTAAGTGACTTTGAGGATTTCTCAATCTTTTATACGAAAAGATGGTTGTAGGGGGTCTTGGAGGTTGAATTTGGGCTTTGCATTTTTTTTAATGCTAGAATCTTGGTTGCCAATGGTTATGTGTAAAAGTAGTAGAATAAGAGTGGATTTTGAGTAGTGGGATGATCTTTGATAGTATCCTTTGGGTGTAGTAAATGAGGGTGCATGGTGTGAATCTCAAAATTGGTTATCCTTAATGGATTGAGGGATGTGATGGTGGGTGAATTCTATATTGAGTTGCATTGAGAATTATTCTATTAAAGTAATCCTTTCGGTATAGAAGTTGGCTAGAGTGTGATATTGTGGATTGGAGTAGTCCCCTTGCATAAGTGTGAATTTTGTGTTCGGTTGAACATAGCTTTGAGGTTGCCAATTTAAGATAAAAGAGTCAATGTGTTATGCGATGATTTGGGATTTTGTAGTTTAAGAGAAAGTTAAATTCTCATAAGAAAGATTGTGGAAAAAGGGTGTGATCTTGGATAGTGAGATATTCTTTTAGTTCTTACTTGAACTATATGGTTATGGCGGATGTCATTTACAAAAATTGAGTTGGTTCTTGTCTGTATGTGTGATTCTTTCCAGTACAATAAAAAAAGTTAATCTGGTTTTTGAGTGATTTCGCTTTTGGCTTGCGTGGCATTTATTTCTAAACTACCTACTTGAAGAGTGGAAAGGTTTTCGTGGTAAATCCATTGATCTTGGATTGGGCTCTTCTAAGGGAAGATGGATTTGATGAGTTGGATGCATTATGACTCTTTTGTTCTCAGTTGAGTTCTTCGGATAAATGAGTTGGTAGGCGAGATCTTTGTGCATCCCTTGTTAAAGGAGATGCTGCTTATATATGTAAAGTGATAGACTGAGAGTTAGAACGAGAGTTTTATGTGATTTGTGCAGACGGTGTACTCTGGTACCAAAAAAGGAAGTGTAACCAAATGTGTGCTGGATAGGTTCCTTAGTAGCGGGAATTTGTGGTTTGGCGTATCGCTAGGACCGTCCTGAGTCCATGCGCGGAGTACGCATCGTCTTGTTGTTACAGTGCTGAGAGAGTACCAAAGAGGTCCAAAGTTTGAAGTTTCGCGGAAGCCACCGACCTTTGAGTAACATCCTGCATGTTGTTAGAGAGACCAGAGCGAGTGCTGAGGCACAACTCGTTGGTTTGTGTCAAGGTACCTTGGTCCCATTAGTTCGAGAGAGAGGTGACTTGGGAATTGGAGTCTCGCTTACGTGAGTATTAGCTGGATTGTTCACAGTGGGTGTGTGGTATAGTGGGAAATATCTAGCTATGGTTGTTTCTTGGCGTTAAGCGTGGTTAGAATTGGGTCGAATTCCGTTTAAGGGGGGTAGAATGTAATACCTCAAATGAAATTCGAGATGGGATTATTCGAGGGAGAATAATCCGGGAGAGAATAACTAAATTACAGAGAAGGACTTTATAGCAAATCGTTTTGACAGAAGAAAAGAGGGAGTTTTTCCTAAAACTTCGACAACCTGGGCTTGGGCCTTGGCCCAAGTGGCCTAGTGGTGGCCGGCCAAAAGGGGGGGAGGCGCCACCCTCCCCCAACCCTAGCCACACTCCCTCCCCTCCCCCTTGGCCACCCCCACTCCCTCCCCTCCCCTTGGCCGCCCCCATCTCCCCTTCCCCCTGCGCCTCCCCTCTTCCAACAGCACCTCCTCCTCCATTGAAGCCCCATGCTGCCGGCCAAGATGGTGTTCCCCGCTGCCGGAGTCGAGGAGGAAGAAGAAGGACCGCTCGGGAGATCGATTGGCCAAGAAGAAGAAGAAGAAGAAGAGGAAAAGGGAAAGGAGAGATTGTGGCCTAGGGTGATGCTCATCGCGTTCAACAGCAGGTTCTTCAAGGGTAATCCCAATTCCCCTCCGATTAGTTGTGCAATTGGATAATTAGGCAATGGCGGTATTAGATCTGTTTAGGGCAGATAGGATTGGCTGACATTTTTGACGAGGTTAAAAGTAGAATCTGTCCTGGACGCCTCCTAGAAAGTTGTAGCCAACGTCGATACCTTTTCGTAGAGTTCAAGATCGCATCGTTTGGACGAGCGGAACAAAAGTTATGATTTTCGTAGCGCTACTGTTCCGCAAATCTGCTGTGGTTCTGACAGATTTTAGTAATTGGACTTAAACTGTTAGCTAGAGGAGTTTCTGGGAGGTCTCACTATAACAAAAAATGTAGATAATTGTCATAGCTTTCAGGGAAGCTAAAGAACACGAAATTTGGATCAGTATTGTGAAAGATATGATTGTTGGAAGTTGCTGTCCAGAAACTCTAACGTGAAATAGTTGCTCTGTTAATCTGTTTGGTAGGGGTATTAGATGGCCGAATCTGGAAGGCTCACCAAATAGGTTTAGGTGGGGAATTTGTTAAGCTTTACAGAAAGACTAAGAACACCTTATTTGGACTCCCGTACAAAAAGATATGAATTTTAGAACGTGACTGTCCACAAAGGGGACAGAACAACATTTAGAAAATTGGAGTTGGGATCGTGTTAAAAACCTATTGCTAGTTCGGGTTTGCTTTTATAGTTTGCTTGGTTCATTACTGTGGTCTTAGTTTATGTTCCTAATGTATTAGGTGGGGGATTGGTACCGGAGGCAGCTTCGTCTTCACGTCCTCCGTTCCCACGCGGTCAAGGTAAGTGCATTGTTTGATTCATGGTTGTGATTGATTGGTCATGCTTGTGTGCTTTTCGTTATGTGATAGCATAACGAGATTGTTGGCATGGTGAATGTTTAAGATTGATGGATGCTCCAAATATGTCTATGCTCTATTGTTGTATGATGTTATCGTCTTTTGGTAATCCGATGATGAGTAAATGAAGAGCATGTGCATATTGAGATCATGTTGAGGCTTGGTCACGTGGTGACCAAGTATATTTTCGTTTGAGATCCCCGTCATGAATGTGACGGGCCCGAGATCCCCACACTCGTGGAGTGTGGGCTTGAGGTCCCCATTACTTGCTGAGTAATGGGCAATTGGTCCCTGTGCTTGCGAGCACAGGCATGGGTATGCGACGACGGTTGCATACTTTGCATTACCGGTAGTAATGCACACAGAAAGATAAAGAGAAAGGATCCTTGAGCATTGCATTTGCATGTGAGATGTTTTATTGGTGCGTTTCTGGCTATGGATGCTAATGTTTTAACCTTTGTGGTATGCCTTTATTTTGTACTTGCTGAGTCTGTGGGCTCACTCTTGCTTTCATTATTGTTTTAGGTACCCAATTCAAGAACAGCATGCATGGGAGGGAGTAGACTTGATTTGGATTCACTCACTGCCACTCATCTTTAAAGTTGATTAAGTTTTAGTCGAACCTTAATAAATTAGCAAACTGCTTAAGAGTTGATTATGATTATGCCTCATGCAATGGATTAAGTGTAATAATGATGAGCAGAGTAATTAAGACTCCTTTGGATATGCTAGTTGGTTAGTATGTTTTGAACGCCTATTGATGATTCTGGATGTTGGATTAATTGTTTATGATTTATCTAAATGTTGGAACCTCCATGTAGTTAACATTATAAAGGAGGTTATGTCGAAATTTGGTAGTTTGAACTTGGTTTTGAATTATTCAATGTTAGTTTAGTAGCATTCCAGGCTCACGTTGGGCTGGGGTGTTACATCATCCGTAAGCGTATAGAGCACCATGAGTTGCCGATTATCACCTGGGAGCAGATGAAGCAGCATTTGCGGGCACGCTTTGCACCTCGCCACTACAATTGCTCACTATTTGATAAGTTGACAGGGCTGCAATAAGGTATGAAATCAATTGATGAATATCATAAGGAAATAGAGACTGTCATGACACATGCAGATGTCCACGAGAATGAAGAACAGACCATGGTGAGATTTCTAGCTGGCATGTATCATGCTGTCAAGCGCATTATCAATCACCATCCCTATAATGATATGATTGAGTTGTTGCACCAAGCACGCGAAGCCGAGCGACAAGTGATTGAAGACACACGGTTCGCTACCCGTTCACGTTCTTCAGCTAGTCCGGGACAGCCATATAACAATAGCCAGCCAAACAAGAGCACTCCAGTCGGAAGCAATTCGGCGATGCGCAATTCCGCAAGTAAGAAGCTGGAGAATACACTATCACCGGTGCGTCGACCTGCGGCGCCCGCTACTAGTGCGACCTCGTCTATGGGATCAACAGGGCGTTCACGTGACATTATTTGCCACAAGTGCAAGGGCGTTGGCCATTTTCAGAGGGACTGCCCAAATGTCAGAAATATGCTTATCACAGAGGATGGTGGTTATGTTTCGGCTAGTGATGACGAGTCGTCTGATGCACAACCAGTCTTGCACACTGATGACATATAACAATATGAGCGCGATCCTGAGTTTCCTAACACTGAGCAGTATTCTATTGTTTGCACGCCCAAGGTGCTTAGTGTGATGCTATCGCCGTCACTCGAACAGCGGTGCAATTTGTTTCAGACTTGGGCAAAGCTTGATAAGGGTAAGGTGTGCAAAGTGATCATTGATAGCGGGAGTTGTCACAATTTGGCTAGCAAGGATGTCTCATAAGTTGGGTTTGAAGTATTTGCGCATCCGCGTCCTTATCATATGCAATGGTTGAGCGACAAAGAGAAAGTGAAGGTGAACTATATGGTGCGTGTGACATTTTCTATTGGGAAGTACACCGATACTATGGACTGCAACGTTGTGCCTATGACGGTGTGTCACTTGCTCTTGGGACGGCCATGGCAATATGACCATTCCGCTGTTCACGATGGGCGTACGAATCGCTACACATTTCGATGGAACAATATGGATGTCATCTTGAAGCCGCTTACACCGCAACAGATTGTCAAATCCTCCATGTAGAAAATTGAGATGCATGTTGAGAGTGCACAAGAGCGAGAGAACCATCTGAGTAGTCACAAGAAACGTGAGGGAGAGAAGAATTTAGTGATGTTAGCCACCAAATCAGAGATGAGAGAATTCAGCGAGGATCCTAATTTGGTGCATGTTGTACTGCTGTACAAAAACGCATTGCTTTCGACTAACGACTTAACTTCTCTTCCTAGTGGTATTGCTTGTGTTTTGCAGGACTTCAACGACGTCTTTCCAGAGGAGGTACCAGCTGGGCTACCACTAATTCGTGGGATAGAACATAAGATCGACTTGATTCCAGGAGCGTCGCTGCTGAACCGACCACCGTACCACACCAATCCCGAGGAAATAAAGGAAATTCATAAACAAGTACAAAAGCTTCTCTCCAAAGGGTATGTATGTGAAAGCTTAAGTCCTTGTATTATTTTGTTATTTTAGTTCCTAAGAAAGATGGTTCATGGCGTATGTGCGTAGATTGTCGAGCGATTAATAATATCACAATTTCATATCGTCATCCTATACCTCGCTTAGATGATATGCTAGACGAATTGAGTAGTGTTGTTATTTTCTGTAAGATAGATTTGCGCAGTGGTTACCATCAAATTAGAATGCATGAAGGGGGTGAGTGAAAAATAGCCTTTAAAATGAAATTTGGGTTTATGAGTTGTTAGTCATGCCTTTTAGTTTAACTAATGCACCTAGTACATTCATGCACTTAATGAATCATGTTTTAAGGCATTTGATTGGTAAATTTGTGGTGGTGTACTTTGATGATATTCTAATTTACAGTCGCACTGAATCTGAATACATAGACCATCTTAGACAAGTTCTACAAGTTTTGCATGAGGCTAGGTTATTTGGTAACTTAGAGAAGTGCACTTTTTTGCAAAGATTGTGTTATCTTTTTGGGCTATGTTGTTTCTGCATAGAGAGTTGAGGTAGATGAGTCTAAAATTGAAGCGATTAAAAATTGGCCAACTCCTGTGAACATAAGTCAGATTAGGAGCTTTCATGGGCTCGTTGGTTTTTATCGACGCTTTGTGAAGGATTTTATCACCGTCACTGCCCCTTTGAATGAACTTACTAAAAAGGGTGTTGAATTTGTGTGGGGGGTAGCGCAAGACAATGCTTTTGCTGAACTTAAGAAACGCTTGACTGAAGCACCGTTGCTTGTTTTACCTGATTTCACTAAATTTTTTGAAATTGAGTGTAATGCTAGTGGATTGGGTATTGGCGGTGTTTTAATGCAAGAGGGTAGACTGGTAGCTTATTTTAGTGAGAAACTGAATGACGCTTAATTGAATTATCCAGTCTATGACAAAGAGCTTTATGCGTTAGTGCGTGCGATAGAAACTTGGCAATACTATTTATGGCATAAAGAGTTTATTATTCATTATGATCATTAGGCATTAAAGTATTTAAAGGGCCAAGCAAACCTGAACCGTGGACATGCCAAATGGGTCGAATTCATTGAGTCGTTTCCTTACACTGTGAAATATAATAAGGGAAAGGAAAATATGGTAGCTGATGCTCTTTCTAGGAAAAGTGTGCTTTAACTCAATTAGGAGTGCAAGTTCCTGGTTTAGCGAGTTTGCGTGATTTATATGCTCATGATCATGATTTGTTTGTTCCTTATGCACATTGCAAAGAGGGAAAAGGCTGGGATAAATTTCACATCCATGATGGGTTTTTATTCATACTAACAAATTGTGTGTTCCAGAATCCTCTGTGCGTTTTCTATTACTACAGGAATCACATGCAGATGGATTGATGAGACATTTTGGACGTGAGAAGACGTTGTCTATGCTGAGCGATCACTTTTATTGGCCTAAGATGAGGTGAGATGTGAAGAGGTATGTGCAGCGATGCATTACTTGCCACAAAGCGAAATCGAAGTTGAATCCACACGGTTTGGATCATTTTTCGAAGATGGCACACTTTATTCTGTGCCACAAGAGCGACGATGCGTCGCATATTACTGACTTATTTTTCAGGGAGATCGTGAGGCTACATGGCGTGCCACGCACTATTGTGTCGGATCGTGACGTGAAGTTCATGAGCTACTTTTTGGAAGATGCTTTGGTGTAAACTGGGGACGAAGTTGTTATTCAGCACAACTTGTTATCCCCAAACTGATGGTCAAACAGAGGTGGTGAACCGCACACTTTCGATGCTACTCCGGACCATGATCAAGAAGAATCTGCGCGAGTGGAAGGATTATTTGCCGCATGTGGAATTCGCTTATAATCGGGCCATGCATTCTACTACGCACATGTGTCCATTTGAGGTAGTTTATGGTTTCAAGCCCTTTACATCGCTTGATTTGCTGTCGCTTCCCAGTCAACACCATACTCATATGGAGGCGTCCAAGCGAGCTGAATATGTGAAGAAATTGCATCTCAAGACAAAAGAAGCGATAGAGCGCAAGGTCAAGTACTATGCTGAGAAGGCGAACAAGAAAAGGAAGAAGATGATTTTTCAACCAAGTGATTTGGTTTGGGTACATTACCGCAAGGATCGTTTTTCAGAACACTGCAAGTTTAAATTGCTGCCGCAAGGTGATGGGCCTTTCAAGGTGCTTGCGAAGATCAACAACAATGCCTACAAGATAGAGCTTTCCGGCGATGACTATGGCGTGAGCTTTACGTTCAATATCGCTGATTTATCACCTTTCTTTGGTAGTGACGATCCAGCGTCAAGGACGACGCCTTTTCAAGAGGGGGAGGATGATGAGGGCATCCCTAACACTTATACATGTTCTCTTATTGGTGGTCATGCACATACTGAGATGGACACCACAAGTGAAGCTACAAGTAATACAAGTGCAGAAGTGCATGTTGGTCCACTGACTAGAGCAAGAGCTAAACTTCTAAATCAACAGGTGCTTTTGTTTCTTAATGAATCTTCTATTGTCATTGATGAGAATTGGGTACTACCTCATGCAAATGTTTTGTGCATTCTCAGGTTTGAATATTGTGAAGCCTTTGGAACCGAGAGGGATGAGAGGGAGGCCGGAGCCAAAGCGATGGAGAAGAAGCTCAAGTGGGTAAAGCAAGAGTAGAAAAGCCATTCAAGCCCAATTCAGATCTTCCACAAGCCAAACTGAAATTCATCTCAGAATCAACTCAGAATTCAATTCGGGACAGCCCAACAGACCTGTAATAAAAAAACCATGACTTTTACATACGGAGTCCGATTGGGGTGTTCTTAGACTTCTTTGAAAGCTTATTCCAAAGCCCACACAATGGGTATGGCCCTAGCTTCAGAAGACTTACGGTCGCGCCGCTATGGCCGAAACAATGTGACGGATTTAAGTTAGGTTTTCCTTTTTGTGTGTTTTTGGGTCTTAGCCAAATTGGAGTTTGATTCGGCATGTCTAGCCAGCCCTAGACCGTGCGTGAGTCATGGAGGGTGCCTTAAGTTCCCTTGCCCCTCCCTTGTATCCATTAGACCAATTTATGCATAATATTGAAACATAGCTATTGCTTGTTCTTTCGACACCAGAGTTCATGCGAGGACTTTGAGAGAGGACTAGGCGATCCATCGTTTCGTGTTGCAATTCAAGGTCAAGCCGTCGTTCCATTGGGAATTGGGGACTTGGCGTTCGTTGTTTGTGGTCTCACGACGAACAATTACTCGGTGCGTTTGGGCGTTATCCAAAGAGTTGAGGGTTCGTGTATGAGCGCGAATACTCAGCTAGCGACATCGTCTACTTCGCATCCACTATCCACGGTTCCTCGTCGAGAAGATTGGGCCTCCCCCGTATCAGGAGGAGCGTGCGCAGCGGCGCAGGGCGCCACCGGGCACCAGCGATGGTGAACCAGCGAGACCAAGAAGAAGACGTGGCGGCGTGCACATCTACATCAATCCCCAAATCCCCACTCGGCCACAAGTACCCAATTCCCTAATCCCCAATTCCCAAACTGGTTTGAAAGAGTAATTGTGGTTGGTAAATCTTGTATTTTTTGAATTATTGATCTTAGAGCTTTGAAAAATGAAGAAGTATGTAGATTTGAAAAATAAAGAAGTTTGTAGATTTGCAAAATGAAGAAGTCTGTAGATTTGAAAAATGAAGAAGTGGCGTTACGACGAGATCTCATCCCTAGGTGAATTACGTTCGGTCTCCCACTCTCCCTCCCAATTCTAAAATCAACAAATCCCAAATAATTAATTGAATGATTGTCTTTGTGAAATATAGATCGTATAATCTTCATAAATGGAAAAGAAGTTTGTAGATATGAAATATGTGGGATAGTGCAAGTTAGACTCACATAATAAATGAAATTTTCTTGAACTTTTAAATTAGCTAGCATTAAATTTTCAAGAAATTAGCAAGGTGGTTCTAAGGAACAATGAAATGACTGTCCCTAAAATTGCATGAAGAGTCACTGGGTTAAAATTGTATTTTTCTTAATTATTTTGTAACCTTTTTACATTATTTTGAGATGTTTTTGGTAGAGACAATTTGTACTTTGGTTTTTGCTACTGAGGATATTTCCTTTTTTCCATTGAGCAACATTTTCTTAACGCCCAACGCTCTTCTCGAAAATCCTAGATGACCGAAAATCCTAGATGCGTCACTGTTCCCCAGATCTGCAGCTAGCCCCCTCCCTATCTCTTCTTTGGCTTACCGTCGGCAGCGAGGGGAGGGGGTCCCACCTGTCTCTCTGGTAGTTGTAGTTCTTACGTTTCGTTATGTGTACAGATGGAGGTTCCCTTGTAGTGTTCCGCTCTATCGCCATGGCCGTTAGCTTCCTCGCGAAGAGCAGCCGCCGGATTCAGCCGATCAGCTGTCACGGCGGCTCAAGGACCAGTGTTTAACTTCATATTTCTTTGTAGGTCCTTCTGTTCTGTTATAGGACTTGGTAGTAATTTCATTTTAGTTGAAGAACTGGGCTGCTTGTACTGTGGTACTTCACTTTTGAATCCATATCAGTGCATCTAGGTCCTTCTGGGCCCTATTTCCTTAAAAAACAATACTAGGCTAGTAGCATTGCTCTTTTGCTTTCTCTGAATCGCTCCACGTCATCACTCATTATCGTGTGTGGTTACAGACTTGCAGTAGGTTGAACCGCGCAATCAGTGGAAAAAGTGGCCCCAGTTTTCTGTACTCCACCGTTGATTCTGCGAAATATACCTACCTACTCAGAGTTGAAACAAATTCGCTGGAGAAACCATCTTAAAGCTCACGACTAACAGATCATTAATGGGTTCAAATCCTAAAAAATTATATTGAGAAATCCACAAAATTAAATAACACATCTAACTGACAGTCAACATTTTGGTCATCGGCTATAGAGGCAAGATGCCACACCGTTAGACTGTGCTACAATCGGACTATATGTTATTGGATTTCTTAATTATATCATGGGATGCAAAGTTATACGATGCAATACTATTTTTTTTTCTTCTTATCTCACGAGTCAAACGATGAAAAATAGTCTCACAAAGACAAGTAAAAATAAAATGCTTCAACTTTCAACTTCTTTTGCATGCACCTCCGACCTCGCCCTCTTGAAGGAGCTGGAAATGCATAAGAAAACATATAATATGCACACAGCTAGTTAGGCCATTTGGTGATCGGGCGTAATTACAAGTAGAGTAATGTTCACTAGCAGCTCAGTTTAGCAGGCCAAACTGATATCGATAATTGATGTTGATATAAGAAAGAATAATTATGAAGGTACAAATGTAGATTTAATATGGTTGACACAAGTTCAAATGATACTCCTACTGAACTCAATATAAAAGGAGTACATGTCCAGCAACGAAAAAGTCCGCGAGATATAGCCATGTCGAGAAGACAAATTTGCTGGCAACTTGTATTGGCATGGTATATATTTATAGGCAAAAAAAGATCTATAGGAATTGTTTTGGGCATACCTTCTACTGTTTTGGGCATACCTTCCGCTGCGATGTCTAGCTCCCAAGATTGGTGACTTATCACGAGTAAGTTAATCTCAAAACCGTTCTGACGGGATTTTGACACAGTAACCATCTTCGTTCACTGGTGTATCTGGAAATAGCGTAATGCTAGAATCTTTGAGGGACGCTGCCGGCCTACGACCGAAGTGCTCTAGAGTAAGGATAAAATCTTCTCGTGAAAGGCCGTCGGATGTGTTTCAGCTTTTTAGTCCCTTGTGTGTAATATGACGGTGCTACCTTAGCACGGCTAGTTGAGGCTGCAGGATTTTGTTCCGATTCAGAGAGTTTTCTCTCTCTTTTTTTTCCTAAACTTGTTCTCCTATTTTTAATATATTTAGCCTGAAAATCTTCCAACCGGCCCGTCGAATATCTAAATTGTTAGATAGCCAATGGAACACAATTTAGTCACGCATGCAGACAATGCAAGTACGTTCGAGTTTCAACATTCAGATATTGTTCTTTATTAATTATACTTATTTTTGTAATCTAGCGAGTGGCAGGAGCAGAGGGGGCGATGGGCGATGGCCTCGGCGGCCGGCGGCGGCGGCCATTAATTTATTCACGTAAGAGCATATTTTTATGACATGAACATCATGGTAATTAACAAAAGAAAACGTCCTTTAAGTTTTTTTTAAAATTGAGAGAGTGTAGCTTATATGTAGAAGTAGAGAAATAATTATAGCAGCATCGGGTGAGATGCAAACTTGCACCAAATTTGGCCACTTTCTTTAGCTGATAAATTATAATGAGGAAGGATTTACAAATTAAGAATTTTTTTTAATTTTGGGGAATTATCACTAAGCCCATCCAATTTACTGTATTTTAGTACATACAATTAATAAATTAATTAACTGTTAGTTTCTATCAGTCGGCTACCTGGAAGTATGAAGTTCAAATGAAGAACAGAACTATAAAATGTTCGGATTTATTCATCAAAATATATATACGCATACCGGGTTCAATATCCTTTTTTTTTTGCGAGAATATATATACCGGATTCAAGATCTGATGTGGCAAGTTTGGTTTTGCACAAAACAGATCATTAGCTAATACTAGCACTATTGTCATTCCCGTTATGTGACTTTTCAGATGCACTATTGCAAGTAGTTGCAGTCCTAAAACTAACATGATTAGGACGGTGAAAAACATTCCCTAATTAAGTCTTAATCTATATATATGTTTGAGACCTACAAAGCCTATGAATCGATGTTAGCAATGAAGCATCTACAAAATCGAAGTGGGCCCCAGGAGAATTTCTAGAAAGGGATGCAAATCACCAGCTGCTGCCTCCTAACAACATGATTTGTCAACTTTGTTCAAGAGATTCATCATCATTCACCCCTTTGACATTCGGTTAACTAGCCAAGCTCCAAATTAATGGTTAGTCTATATATACGCGTCTTAATTTGTTTGCTTGTCTCTAGCTTCAGGCTTCAGTTGAATAGTGTTTACATTTACTATAATCTTTTTCGAGCAGATCAAAACGTACATATAAGTTAACTACGAAATTTTCTGATCAATATATGCTATTTTAAAAAAAAGTGACGAAAAGTGAAATTTCTCACTGCTATTAAATTAAGAGGAATATGACATGAGAATGTGTGCATTCCTTTGTACCCAATCATGTATGGATCTTCGATGAAATGGATATGAAAAATCATTTTTTAAGTAAAATTTGGATATCTGTTTGTTATTAATTAGTAGTAATTAACCTGCATCAGTTACAAGCAGGTATATGTGCTGGTATGAACCATATGTGTCTCTGTATTTGAGCTATATAAGCTATCATCATCATCACCATTATCACCCTGTTCATATAATAAAGTGAAAATTCAGTCTATGCCACTAATGCTTTGTGGCTTTTGGTTTTTGCCGTTGCTTTTTGCCCTGTTGATTTTACGCCATCGGAATCACAAAGTTCTTTGGAAAATATCACTAGCGACTCAACTTTTCTCAAAATTACAGAACTAGCCTTACCATTTTTTTTCTCTCCCTCTCTCATGTTCTCCCCACGACTCATCTCTATCTTTCTCTCTCCTTCTATTTTGGAATTTCAACCCAATCTTTTTCTCTCATGCGGCAGCAGCAATTAATGCAATGCAATGCAATTTTGTAAATTGGAAAGGGCATAAAGTTTACAATTCCAAGGGCATAAAGCCAATAAGTCAAAAAGCAATAACAAAAAACCAAAAGCCACAAAATATTAGTGGTATAGACGGAATTTTCTCCATAATAAATACATGAAAGACGCTCTAAGTGGCCGGGTGCACCTTTCTGTTTATTTTTTCTTTTCTATAACTGAGTTGTAATCACCTAGTTTCTATTAATTAAGGACAAAGTTAGGTACTTAGGTATATAGATGGAGGGGATGGTAGAATGTTTATTCATAAATCATAACACATTTCGCTTTGGAGATGAAGATTTGATACGCATTGAGGTTGGGGGAAATGGAACAATGACTCAGCAACGACAAACTAGTACCTTCGTAGGCTATATGTGCAAGGCATAGCTACAACATACAGCCTAGTAGTGGGCTTTTTCTGTCTATGGTCTTGCTGGGCTTCTAGGCCCATCTCAAATTGATTTCCTTGGAGGCTTGGAGTGCCAAACTTCTATTTTAATGACATTTTTTTTGGGGAGAGATGACCGTCCTATTTATTTATTTTCCTATTTACAACCCAAAGTAGAGGTAAATACATATATTCATATTCATATCCATATATTTTTTAAACAAATACAAATTAGATGTTGTAACAAATGCGAGTCGAAATCCTATTGAATTCGAATATCCTACAATATAACTAAGTTATGAAAATAAAACAGCAGGATCGGCATACTATACATATTCCTATTCTTGTGTATTTTCACGTACTATACATTCGTATTCGGTGGCCAACAAAGATACTATCCATAGCCATATTCGAACTACGAATGTCATTTCGCTTACAAGATTTGCTACAAAATGGGCTACCCGAATTCATTTCATACCCGTGCCCTGTAGAGGGAGGAGAAATAGGCGAAGGGGAAGGATTAATTCATAGTTGTGTCCACATATATTTTCCAGCCGATCGAATGATGTTTGTATTCTTAATTTAAGAATGCAGACATGCACATCGCCAGGCCACAGCCAAATTAAGAAATAAATGTTGTGTATTCACGATTTTGTGAGCCCTTCGAGTGGAGCAATGTATGGGTTACTCCAAATTTCCAGTTCTCCACCAACAAACAAACAAAGCCGAGCCCATTTTTGAGCTGCACGTGAGAACTGTTGGATTTAATATGGGCTAGGCCCAAACTTTAATTCTAATTAAATCCTGGAAAATCCCAAAGGCCCATGTGCATGTGCTAAACCTTTTTAGTCCCATATGGAGAGTTAAAGGGGAGTTACACCAATTTATAAGGTGGAACGTGGGAGTCCTCTTGTGGAATTGGAGAGAGCCAATACACGCGCGCTCGCTTCGCCTCGCCTCGCCGTCTGCTTTTCGTGCGGTTGTTATATATAGTCATTATCTGGAACAGAGTCATGTTCTCCAATTCTCTCCACGAAAGACACCACAGTTCTTTGTTGCTGTCTCCGGCGATCTCCATCCCGGCAAGGCGCGTGTACGATCGCACCGGGAGAGCAGGCCTCCGGAACCCTCGTCCTTGAAGGCTTGCGAGCAAGGCGAATAAGGTTTTGGGAGCGTTAGCGCGATCGCTCGCGCTTCCTCTCCATTCGACTCTCTACTCGCCTACAACCGTCACGACTACTACGCGGCGTCCATCGCCGACGACTACTTACCACTACGCCATGACAAACGACGATCTCACAAAGACTCCAGCTGCCGCTTCTTCCACTACTGCTGCTCCTTCCACTGGATCCGGGTATGTCTATTTCATATGTACTTCTTGGTTAGTAATATTACTAGTTGTTACCTTGAACACTGTGATAGATATGCTAGTTTCTGTTCGTCTGGATATTAGTATGTCTATAGTGTTCTTGCTTACTTGCTTTATGAAAGTGGCTAGAATATTCATCATGTTTTATCTACTATATTTTTGGATTAAAGTAATTCGAAAAATGCTCTTATTCTCAACAAGAACAACTGAAGAATTAAAGGGGAAGGGAGGATCGACTTGGGCTGGCCCTGCCCAGCCAGCCTGCGGTTCATTGCCTCAGCCTCCATCTCTCCTGGACTCTTCTCCGCGCCCTCGTCGGCTCATCCTCTCACTTTCCACCATTGTCCGCAGCTGAAGCTCCAATCTCGCGAGCCCCGCCGTCCTTCGCCAGATCGAAACACCATGGCCACCCTCCCCGTCGTTGGGGCAACGCCGGCGGCAGCAGCTTGCGTGTTCCACTGTGATGGATTGCCATCGGAAGCGAGCACCAAGTTGTTTGGAAATTAAAATCGCATTGGATCTGGGCAGCTATGGGTGATCCAATAAGGGAATATATCCTACACTAGTGTTTGCTATTGTCACACTTGATCTGTTTTTCTTTGCATCGATGTGTTCATTTGGATTTTAAATTTTGACATTGTATCACGTTTCAAAAAACTAAATTTTGACATTATATTTCTCTAGCTAGTATTTCTACGCACATTATATTTTGACATTATATTGAATGACAGATAGGGCACCACGAGGAAAAAAACTGCTTTAATGGGCAGAGTGAGTACTTTATTAACTAGACATTTCAGTCCAGCCTTGAAGATATACATATGGAGCGAACTGCATGGGGTGCACGTCTGCACAGGGTGGAAGTAGCTAGCATGTCCAAATATAACGTCAAAAGCTCAACACTGCCTAGCTCTCTGCTCTCTCTCTCCATAGCTTCAGTCCCCTAGCTAGCTACAAAACTCGTTACATATTATTTACGTATACCTGGTACGCGTAGATTAGCGTTTCCGTGTGCTATATATCATCGTGTACGCATTAATTGATTTGGTCATAAAATGTATTTTTCGTGTGTAAGTAGCATGGGGCATCTGGAAAAAGCTATCGCGGCTATAGAGGGTTATCACGGAAGCTATATGCTACACACCACGGTTTACTGTAATATATACATTTTTTACTATTTCAAGTATGAGGTATACGTAAATAATATGTAACGAGTTATATTAAGATTCATAGTACATGTAACGATCATTATATGTTAGTCATACCAGTGGCAGAGCTCATCAAGGTGCATGGGTTCCTCCGTAATTTTGCCTTAAAAACCTAATATATACACCTTTTATACATAAGACATATACTAATACACACTCCTTCCTCAATTGCTTTCTATGCAGCCCACGGCCAACCCAGCAGTCCCAACATGAATTTTTATTATTATTTAATTCTTTTTTATTAATATTTTAAACTTAACCCCTTGCTAACTTTATTTCTAATTCGGACCCATTTGGCTACGCCGCCCGTCTTGTTGTGGCCCAACCTGCCACGCAAGCGCTCGTCCGCGTGCCGTGCCAGCATGGAGGGCTGGCGTGGCATCTGTCATGCCATATCTCATGGCGTGATGAGTTCGCTTGTCACGCCAATGTTCGTGGCGTGACAGTGGTGACTTAGGAGTTTCGGCGCAGCCAGTTATTCATTTCCCCCCATCTTCCCTATCTACCCCCGTGCACCTCTCTACTCCAACACAATCTCCTCCGTCCTCTTGCCGCCGGCCGTCCCAACCCCCCCTCCCCGGCCGTCCTCCAACCGGGGGCAGTCCTCCCCCCGCCGGCTGCCCTCCCCCCGTCGGTCTTCATCCAGCCTGCCGGCAGTCCTCCCCCCATGTCGGCCGTCCTCCCCCTGTGTCCCCCCCCCCCACCCCACCCGCCGGCCGAAGGTAAAAAACCATGCATGTTGGCGTAGTTCTTTGTTCTACTTAGAAATGTGATTGTTTTGTAGATTATGGCTACATATTCATGAATTGCAATGTGAGAATGTTGTATTATTTGTTGCAAAGATATAATAAGCGGGAAATACAATTATGTTTTTATTCACAACATGCATGTCTTGTTTATATCCTTGGAGCAATTGGTATTTGTATGTAAATATGCTTAAATATTGGTTGATGTTTGTGTGTGATTTTTTTATCGGCTGTTTTGTGAACGCTTGAGTGCTATTAGTTGATGTTTGTGTGTGAGAAAAAAAATGATGTTTGTGCAATAGGTACTAGTGAACATTGGACGTCATGTTTTGTGACTGCTTCACCATTTACATTGCATTTTGATCACCACTGTTAAACAAATTAAAGCTCCTTTCAACCTATGGATGGGAAAGAGGGAGAGGAGAATTCTGTCATCTTGAGGTAAAATTTTACCTTTCACTTTGTCATATATTCACTAGTGTATGTGGGTGCTTATATGTGTAAATAGATCCTTAAGGACATCCTATGTTAATCTTACTTGAGTAATTCAAGATACAAAGGGCCTATATAAATATTTCAAACAGAAAATTAACCCTATGCATATATAGTGATTGTTGTTGTGACATATGCTTACTTGCAAATACAATATGTGATTAAGGCCTTCCTTTGGGTGTAAGGGTGAGCTTCTCTAAGCACTAGAAACCGCCTATCCAATTCCCTCAACTGAAAAACAAACCACGCACCTAGACAATTGAGTTTGATGTACTAAGGAATGTTTAGTACTACTTACGAGAGTAGTTTGTTTGCAGTACTGACTTTGCAATGTTTTGTTCGAATTATTGGATGTAGATGGATAAAGTAGTATGTGTTTGTACTGGTGGGCCTGTTAGCCAAACAGGTAGTGGTGCGAACTTTGGTGGCATGGAAGCGACCGTTTTTGTGTTTTGAGAATCACCAGGCTTTCAAACTCTTATAACGAGGATTAAGTCGACCTTTGCATGGGATGAGCAGGGGGTCGTAGTTGGAATGTAGGGCCGATATGACACTGGGTTGGGTTCTAAGGTGTACGCCTTGTTGATGCAAATCTCGTCCGATGATGATTGGGACACATACAAGGAGGTTGTGCTCGTATCTCTGGTCCGGTCGTTGCAGGTTGTGGTGGAGAGGACAATCGCAATTGAGGATTTGCGAAACAATTTGGATGTGGTCAATGGCCCCGGTCTACGCAGTAGGTCGGGCTATTCCGTAGTAGTCCCCCGTCCTACCCGCCATGTTAATCCTATCTTCTGAAGGCATGTATACTTATTAATTATTTCAAGGTTTTAGGAAATTTATTTCTATTTATAAGACCTAGGTCAAAATGACAGTTAAGTTTTAAATCTCAGTCAACCCTAATTAGACTTAGATCAACTAGAGGCATTCAGGACCGTCCAATATAGATCGCACGATCCACATGGGTCGTGCGTTCAGCAGTCCAAACATACTCACGCACCTAGTCATCCGATTTTAAATCAATCGTCCAGATCAAGCGGAAACATTCGGATCATCCGAACGCGTAACGATTATGGATCGTTAGATCTCGATCGGGTCACCCAAACACCAGGTCCGAACGTCGCTATCACAGACGGTTAGTTTAAATAACCATCTGCGATATGGTGTCTATCACAAACAATTCTTTAATGGAATCGTCTGTGATAGTGACGTTCAGATCTGGTGTTTGGACAGTCCAATCGAGATCTAACGGTCTGTAATCGTTGTGCGTTCAGATGGTCCGAACGTTTACACTTGATGTCGACGGTTGATTTAAAATCGGATGGCAGGGCACGTGAGTACATTCGGAGTGCCAAACGTGCGGCCCGTGTGGATCGTGCGATCTATATCGGACGATCCTGAATGCCTCTAGTTGATCTAACTCTAATTAGGGTTGACTGAGATTTAAAACTTAACTGCCACTTTGACCTAGGTCTTATAAATATAAATAAATTTCCTAAAATCTTGAAATAATTCATAGGGCTTCCCGGGAATGTCTAGTGTTCATAAAAATTCTTAAACCTTAATTTTCATGATTTAATTGGTATAGTTTATATTTAAACCTAGAATAGGTCATTATATTAAGTTTAATTTTTCTGTAGGTGAAATATAGTTTCGAAATTTTGGTAAAAAATATATTAATTCATGATAATTATTCTAGTATTTGAATAACTTGGTTACAGATGATGATCAAAAGTTTTTATTTTTGTTTTTATTTGGGGAGTTGCTTTAGGTTAAGTTATAATCTTGTGATAAATCATTAATGGTGCAGAACAACATGGCGCGTAAAGAGAAGTTCTCTCGTTTGTAAGTCTGTGATAAATACATAAATGCAAATTGAAAATTCAGAACATTTGACACATTTTGATACAGATAAATGCAAATTCACATATACATAAAACCGCTAGTTTTACGGCGAGTAGTCCAACACCTCTGCAAAGAAATTAGCATACTCATGCCTAATTCTGCAGTCATGCTGCAGAAGACGGCGTAGTCATCCCACCCTTCCACGCCGCAGCCGGTGCTCATGCACTGGTGGCCGTCCTCCGACAGCGCCCACACCTGGCCCAGCGGCTCGATCTTGTTCCACGCCGCCGCTTGAACTATGTCTGCAACGAGCCTCTGGCACCGCCTGCACTCCTGGTTGGTCCTCTTGGCCGTCTCACACCCGCCGGCCGGCTCGCCCTTGACCTGCTTGATGCAGTGCTTCGCAACGTCGCGCGTCTCGCCGACCGTGTAGAGGAGGAGGCCGAGCATGTAGGGCGCGGCCTTGTGGCTGGCGATGGCCCTGTGGTCGGTGACGGCCGCCCGTTCAAGGAATACGAGGCCACGCTGTATGTCTTAGGGCGCGAAGACAAGCGCGAGGTCGACGATGAAGCAGGCCTCCGAGTTGCCGGCGCCGGCCAGGTGGTTGACGACAGTGAGGTAGCGCTCGTTGTCCTGCCACTTCATCACCTCCTCCCGCTCCAGCGCCACGCTCCTCCCCACGGCGCTCTTCTTGGATGCCTTGTACATGGTCTAGCTACTAAAATTCAAGACGACATAATATTCATACAAGAATTAATTACTCCATAAGAGAAAATTAAAATTAAGGCTAAATTAAGGTCATTCTTGCTAGTCAAATTTAGTTCAGAACTAGATATTGGACACAAAACGAAATCATCAATCACGTACGTGGCTCGTAGGCTGCAGAGGTCAGCCATGGGCTGAGGAGAGCTCGCGGCCATGAGGACGACGATATAGACGACGACATCGTCAGGAAGAGAGGTGATCGCCAGCTTCCTTGCCGTCATGCTCCGCGTGTTCACCACCATGTGTGTATATGTATATCAATACCATGCGCGCGTGCTCACCATGGCGCGCGATGATCATTCTTGTAAAACGTCGAAGAGATGCATCGTACGTAACGTCGGCGCGCAAGACAAAGAGACAACACATCGATCGCCCGTCGGCGCAAGAGACGAAGAGACGCATCGCGCGGGAGCCGAAACATTTATTATCACAGACGGTTCTTATTTCACCCGTCTGTGAAGTATAATTATCACAGAAGACTCGTATTAATAACCGTCTAGGGTGTATCATAGACGGTAGTTTATTGTAAACCTGTGTGATAGTTCTAAATATCACAGACGGTTGTTTTTACGAACCGTTTGTGATACTTCACAAACGGCTTTCATCATGAACCGTCTGAGATGTTACCTCTTCACAGACGATTTTCAGCGCAGCCAGTAACACAGACGGTCTCTGAACCAAAACTGTTTGTGATTTCATGTAATACATATGGTTTTGGTTAATCGTTTGTAATGAGGCGTCCAGTATTATCCTTTTTTGTATAGTAGTGTGTGTGTGTGTAGGACGCTTGTTTCGTACTCCTGGGAGTATGTACTTTATACTTCTTTATCATTTTTAATATACTTAAATATCAATTATAAGATACTCTAATGCCACTTGATTGAAAAAAATTTCATTGGAGCCCTTTGTTTTTTGCTATATACTATTTTTCATATATAAAAAAAGTATATACACAAAATTTGCTATAAAAAATGGACTTTCATGAAATTTTTCATGGAACTCACTTTAGGGTATCTTATAATCATTATTGAAGTATGCTTAAATTGATAAAAATGTATCATCATACGATTTAAGTGGTATATAAGAGGTGGGAGTACGCACTCCCAGGAGTACCATACCATTTTTCATATATATATATATATATATATATATATATATATATATATATATATATATATATGTGTGTGTGTGTGTGTGTGTGTGTGTGTGTGTGTGTGTGTGTGTGTGTGTGTCCTACAAAGCATATGCATTGATGATTAGCAATGAAGCATCTACAAAATCGAAGTGGGCCTAACAACATGATTTGTCAACTTTGTTCAAGAGATTCATCATCATTCATCCCTTTGACATTCGGTTAACTAGCAAGCTCCAAATTAATGTTTAGTCTATATATACGCGTCTTAATTTGTTTGCTTATCTCTAGCTTCAGGCTTCAGTTGAATAGTGTTTACATTTACTATGATATTTTTCGAGCAGACCAAAACGCAATTAAGGCAAAAAGCTATAACAAAAACCAAAAGCCACAAAATATTAGTGGCATAAACGAAATTTTCTCTATAATAAATACATGAAAGACGCTCTAAGTGGCCGGGTGCACCTTTTTGTTTATTTTTTCTTTTCTGTAACTGAGTTGTAATCGCCCAGTTTCTGTTAATTAAGAACAAAGTTAGGTACTTAGGTATATCGATGGAGGGATGGTAGAATGTTTATTCATAAATCATTACACATTTCGCTTGGAGATGAAGATTGGATACACATTGAGGTTGGGGAAATGGGACAATGACTCAGCAACGACAAACTAGTACCTTCGTGGGCTATATGTGCAAGGCATGGCTACAGCATACAACCTCGTAGTGGGCTTTCTCTATCGATGGTCTTGCTTGGCTTCTAGGCCCGTCTCAAATTGATTTCCTTGGAGGCTTGGAGCGCCAAACTTCTCTTTTAATGACATTTTATTTTGGGGGAGAGATAAGAACTTTTTTTTATTATTTAATCTATTTTTTAAAAAAAATTAAAGATAATATCTCCTTAACTTTATTTCTAATTTTGACCCATTTGGTCACGTCACAACGCGTGGTGTGGCAAAAACACGTTGGCATGCCACGGACCTCAGCATGGCAAACGAATACGGTCACGCCACCCCTCTTATCGTGACAGGACTTAGTCAAAAAACAGACATGTATTAGCTCGGAGGGCTATCATGGCAGCTTTGATCATGCCGTGGTACGTGACGTAACAGAGTGTTTTCGTCACACCGCGTGTTATGGCATGACCAAAGGGGACAAAATTAAAAATAAAGTTTGGGAGATATTATATTTAAAATATTTTTTAAAAATAGATTAAATAATAATAATAATAAGCTCCAGAGACAACCGTCCTATTTATTTTTTTTCCTATTTACAACCCCGAAGTAGGGGTAAATACATATATTCATATCTATATCCATATATTTTTTGAACAAATATAAATTAGATGTTGTAATAAAAACGAGTCGAAATCCTATTGCGTTCGATCGGATTCGAATATCCTACAATATAACTAAGTTATGATAATAAAACAACAGGATCGGCATACTTATCCATATTCCTATTCTTGTGTATTTTCACGTGCTATACATTCGTATTCGGTGGCCAACAAAGATACTATCCATATCCATATTCGAATTACTACGAATGTCATTTCACTTACAAGATTTGCTACAATCCGGATCAAGATGTCGGATAAAATGGGCTACTGAATTCATTTCATACCCGTGCCCTCGAGAGTGAGGAGAAATAGGCGAAGGGGGAGGATTCATAGTTGTGTCCACATATATTTTCCAGCCGATCGAATGATGTTTGTATTCTTAATTTAAGAATGCAGACATGCACATCGCCAGGCCACATCCAAATTAAGAAATTAAATGTTGTGTATTCAAGATTTTGTGAGCCCTTCGAGTGGAGCAATGCAAGGGTTATTCCAAATTTCTAGTTCCCCACGAACAAACCCATAATGAATTAGGTTCGCTCTCAATCCTGTAGAAATAGCAAGAGTATAACTGTATAAGGTACATCCTACACTAACATACCACACAAGAAATTTCCTTTGCTTTTGCCACCCTGTTATGGGCCCGCTTCCGCGGCTGTTTGGTTTGGTGATGTGGATATCATGGGGATATGCTCATGATCTTAGGATGATGTGACAATTGGCAATGACGTTGAAGGTTTGCGGAAACAAGCGTTTTCGACAAAGTTCATGTTTTGTCAGGCCTCAGGCGGTCTGACCGGCCATGGTGGCGGTCAGACCGGCCGTGCCTCGGATGGTTTATCGGGTGAACTAGCTGGCGGTCCGACCGGCCAGGGCGGCGGTCAGACCGGCGATGTGGCGATCGGCCGAACTCTTCTTGGCGCGTCAAACCGCCATGTAAGTTGTGTTGGAATTTGAGGCTGGGCCAAAAATAGAGGGTGTAGGCAAGAGAGGAGGTTCTACTGCTCTTGGTCCCATAATTTTTGGAGCCTCCAGGCAAAAGTTCTATTCGTTTGAAATTTCCAGAGAGGTTGCGGATTTCAGAGTTGAAATTTTGGCTAAGTCATGGATCAAGGTCGGCCGGCCTTTGGTTGTGATCGGCCGTGAAGGGAGCGATCGGGCCGCCATGGTGGCAGTCTAACCGGTTTTCACTTGTTTCGTCAGCCCGTGTGGCGGCGATGGTTGTTCGTTAGGTCAATCTCATGGGTTTCAGTGCATATGTGTTGCATGATGCATGTTTTGACTAACGTGGGTCAAGTTGTGAAGA
Organism: Ampelocalamus luodianensis; assembly: GCA_036346255.1. Classification (NCBI taxonomy): domain Eukaryota; kingdom Viridiplantae; phylum Streptophyta; class Magnoliopsida; order Poales; family Poaceae; genus Ampelocalamus; species Ampelocalamus luodianensis. Next base: position 44,973,615 of record CM070638.1, read on the forward strand.
ACTTGTTCCCGGTTTCGATTTGCTTGTCTATTGTTGTGCAGGTTGCTTGGTGGTCAACGACGGTCAACGGTGAGGATGATCGGGACTAGGCTTGGATAGCTAAGGTTCAGAACGATCGACGATGCCGGGTGAAGTTGTTGGACTCAAGTATGGTGCAAGATGGACAAAGGTGACCGAACGCAGGCGATTCGGTGCGACGGGTTGGATCAAGCGGCGCGGGTGGTGCAAGTGCCATGGTGGTTTCGGTGGGCCGGATGGGAGACTTGCCGACATGATGAGAGCCGTTGGATCAACCTACACGTGGCGAACAGCGAGTGCCAGCGCAATCTGGACTCGGTCTTGGAGAAGGATCGAGAAGGGTATTTGGTAATTTTACCAAATACCGCCTTGGTTACCTTTGCCAACCCGCGGCGCAAGGCGGTGCGTTGGAGAAGCGGATTAGGTCAAGAGGAGATGAAGACGGCGCTTTAAAATGCGTGCGTGTGTGACCTGTTTGTGTTGGACCTTAACGGGAGCCCATTATGGAAACTCTTCTAGAAGGTCTAGGCCTCCACTATAAATAGAGGAGGGAGGTGGCTGCACCCCCTCAACCTTTTCATTGTGATTGAAACCCTAGTTTGCTTAGGGAGAGAAGTAGTGGAGGTTAGAGTTCTAGAGAGTTTTGATTTGATTTCGTGCTCATGTCTTGAGCTTTGTCCTCCATTGATGGAGTGGTTGTAAACCAGCACCATATCAAATCAATCCAAGAAAGTTCTCTCAAAGATGAGTTCATTTGCTTTCTTTATCTCTATTTGGTGATTTTGAGTCTTTCTTTGATCCGCGAGTTTTTGGTTGGTTTCTTGCTGTGATCTAACTTGCTGCAACATGTGGGAACCCATATAGGATCATCTTGATCATCAATCACCCACGAGCAAGTTTCTAGATCATATTTCGTTCTTGACTCGGTTTTTGAACCACCTTCACTCAAATGGAAAAAGGTCTGAACTTTGGCAAGGATCTTCACGATCATTGCTTGTAATAGGTTCCTGACAACCTTGAGAAGGTGTGTGTCAAGTTTCATGAGGTTTGGATGCACGAATCAAAAGTTAGCTCAATTTGCGTTTTGGTTTTTCGTGCTGATTTCACTGTTCATTGCACTAGAGGTCTGACCGCCCGAGAGAGAGGTCCGATCGCTTGGAGAGGTCGACCTAGACCAACCGGTCGACCGCCCCGTGAGAGGTCGACGCAGAGATTTGATGTTTTGGTTTTGTGTTGATTTTGCTTCAGGGTTTTGAGTGGATTCAATACAAGTCTTCCGCTGTGCTTGATTGATTGATCTTCATAGCTTTCATAGCTATTGGAGTGAGATTCGTATTGAATTTAATTAGGGAGAAAAAGATATCGTGCTCCTATTCACCCCCCCTCTAGTCGTCTTTTCGGTCCAACAGGTGACAAATTTGCCCCACCAAACTTTAGCCAAATTTTGTCACCAAGCTGTTTACCAATATTTTGATCAAAAGATTAACAACAAAATGGAGTAGAGTGTCAAGGGAGAGGAGAATCTTGTCAAAGTTTGGTAGCAAACCAAATGCTTGCCAAATTTGATCAGCACTACCAAAGTTTGGTAAGACAAGCATGAATTTTGTTTTTCTAGAATAACATTTTTTACATGTGCAATAGCAAATCTAACCCCCTCTCGACATCAAAGCCAAAAATAGCACCACGGAGCTGTCGGTGGGCGATATGTCGCCGAGTTCACACACTGAGTGCCCAGAGCCCCTCGTCCGCGCGCCCGTGCCCCTGGCGTAAGGACTCGGCAGCTCCATGCCTGGGACACGCGAATGAGGGGCTCCGGGTGCCCGGCGTGCGGAATCGGCAACGTGTCGCCCACCAGAGGCTCTGTTGTGCTATTTTTGGCATTGATATATTTTATGGGGCTATTTTTGTTATTGCACACGTAAACATTACTATTTTAGCTAAAAACTCGGCAAGCAATTGCAATAATTGGTAGCAACCCACACAAGCCCGGTTTCTCGCTTTGGGAATATTTTGAAATTCATTTTGCGAATTTCAAGTTTAGGATAAATACTACTCTCTTCAGTCGGTAAACAAATTGTTTTGTACATCCCTTACTATCCCTAAAATTAGCATTGTTCGTTCGGTATGTTCGGTAAATAGGGTGCATAATGTAAGCATAATGTAAATATGGTATTATTAATTTGGTAAATACAATATAATTTATAATATGATTCGTATTTTCGGTGCAATAACAAAATGCTAGCAAATATAAATGATACTATAATATATATACATGCTCTGAAGTCTGAACCACTGAAGTGATTAGACAAACAAACAAAGCCCAGCCCATTTTGAGCTGCACGTGAGAACAGCTGAAGAATTAAAGGGGAAGGGAGGAGAGAGTTAATTGGGCTGGCCCTGCCCAGCCAGCCTGCCTCGCGTGCCCAAAGAGCAGCCTGCGGTTCATTGCCTCAGCCTCCATCTCTCCTGAGCTCTTCTCCGCGCCCGAGCCTTTTTATTTTTTAAGCTTTTTGAAAAATTATTTTTAAGATAGTATCTTTCTAATTTTATTTTTACAATTCTGACCCCTTAGACACATCCGTTTTTATACTAAGTCATGTCACGCTAAGAGTAGTGACATGACAGCACTAGTTTACTATGCTGAGATCTGCGACGTGACAACGTGTTTTTGACACTTACGTGACGGAGTCACAATTGAAAATAAAGTTAAAAAAAACTATTTTTTAAATAATTTTAAATAATAAATTAAATAATAAAAAGAGTTCTCCGTCGGCTCATCCTCTCCCTTGCCACCATTGTCCGCAGCTGAAGCTCCAATCTCATGAGCCCCGCTGTCCTCCGCCAGATCGAAACACCATGGCCAATTAATATATATATATATATATATATATATATATATATATATATATATATATATATCAAACACCATTTTTCCATATATATATAAAAGTCATGTCCCGTCGTTGGGGCAACGCCAGCGGCAGCAGCTTGCGAGTTCCACTGTGCTGGATTGGCATCGGAAGCGAGCACCAAGTGGTTTGGAAATTAAAATAGCATTGGATCTGGGCAGCTATGGGTGATCCAATAAGGGAATATATCATACACTAGTGTTTGCTATTATCACACGATCTGTTTTTCTTTGCATCGATGTGCTCATTTGGATTTTAAATTTTGACATTATATGACGTTTCAATAAAAACTAAATTTTGACATTATATTTCTCTAGCTAGTATTTCTGCGCACATTATATTTCCTTTGGGTCTGTTTTTTCTTCAGCTTGTACCGTTTTTAGCCGGTTTTTATGAAAAAATGGACTCGGTTTCGTTCTATTGTACCGAATTAATTACAAGTTAGTTGATCGGTCCGGTTCAGAGTCTTTAGTTGGTTTTCTTGGTTTCGGTGTAAAAGTGAATAACTCTACCTAAAATGTAATTTTAACCACTTATTTTATGATAATACATGAATAAAATCTAATAAAAATATAATATTACGAAAATATTTTTTGAGACAAATATACATATATATCATTTTCATGTGTCAATCTAAATATTAAAAAAGATTTGAATAGCCAAAGTATGAAACGCGCATTGAAAAAAATTGACTTGTTTTTGTCACCGGAGGGAGCACAAACTATTAGAAGCATTTTGGTATAGAGGTTAATTCAAAAGAATGGAAGGGCAGTGAACCAACTATGATATTATTCTTTTACTCCTTTGGAAGTTCTATTTGGTGGTGATGGTGTATTCAGGCTTTAGCATCTTATGTACCTACCCCTCGAGGATCTTATGCGGATGAATCTGTGTGTATAATGCATGTGGCTTGGAGGATATCTACGTATATATGTATGCATCTGACTCATGGCATGATTATTTTCTTTTTAGAGTTTAGAATTTACGGTATCAATTATTTGGGACGTCGGGCGCTCCGCTAGTGGGTCCCAAAAACTGGCAACCGGCTGCTAATTCTCGTCTGTTTTGGGAACCTGATCATCAGCATACTGAATGATAGATAGGGCACCACGAGGAAAAAAACTGCTTTAATGGGCAGAGTGAGTACTTTATTAACTAGACATTTCAGTCCAGCCTTGAAGATATACATATGGAGCGAACTGCATGGGGTGCACGTCTGCACAGGGTGGAAGTAGCTAGCATGTCCAAATATAACGTCAAAAGCTCAACACTGCCTAGCTCTCTGCTCTCTCTCTCCATACTAGTAGCCTGCCGCGCCCAAGGGCGTGCGATAATGAGACGGGACGGCGCACAGCAACCGACGCAAAAAAGCACGCACGCGAGCGGCCCTTGGACGCGCGGAAAAGGAGCACGCGACGCCAACGCCTGAGGGCATCTTCAATAGTCTAATTTACTTGTCTCTAAGAGATGCCACGTTGGATTTTTACTGAGGTGGAGGGGAGAGAAAGAGAAAAAAGAGAGAGAATCAGATCGTCGTTTGAGGAAGCGACCGTCGCATAACGCAAAACGAGATGGAAGCGACGAAGCTTTTCTCTGTTGGAGAGCGATCGTCGTTTGCTCACGCGCTGTCTTTCTTCTCGGCGGATCCAGTGCGAAGAAACTTTCTTTTCCCCGCGCGAGAAGCTTTTCCGCGCGAAGCTTCTCTTTTCCCCGCGCAAAGCTTTTCGCGTGAAGCTCCAGAACTAGCCAAAGGGTGGAGAGAGAGAAGAGGGGTTCTTGTTCTTGGATGTGCCCTCTCCGACCAGAGCTACAAACATTGCCCCAATCACTGCCCTTTCCACCAAGAGGCTGCACGTTCATTTCTTGTTCAAGTGTTTGCCTTCTCCTGCATCAAGATTTGCCTTTCTTGTTCAAGTATTTGCCTTCCGTGGGAGGAAATTTCAAGGAGATGTCCTTGCTTTGCTTCATCCCTCTTCTTCCTCACTCCATTTCTCCTCCCCACTTACTTTTCTCTGGAGGTTTCTTTGCTTTGGCCGGAAGGCCGTGTTCCTAGCGCCGCCTCCCCCTTGCCCGGCCCGGTCCTTGGAGCCACGCCCGGCCGCCGGCGCTGCGCCCGGCCGCCGGCGCTGCCAGCCCAGCGCCCGCTGCCTCCTCTCGGCCTTGAAGGCCATGTTCCTGGCGCCGCCTCCCCCTTGCCCGGCCCGGTCCTTGGAGCCGCGCCCGACCGCCAGCGCTGCCGCCCAGCGCCCGCTGCCTCCTCTCGCTCCCGCCCGGCCATGAGACCGTTGGTCTTGGGTGGAGGCCGGGGCCTAGCTTGAGCGCCCTGTTATGCTTTTACTAATTAGCTTTCTCTTTTTATGATTTTGGTTTTAAGTTCTAACTTGATTCAATTATCTCTATTCCCAATTCCTCTTTCCTCATTCACCCAGTTCCTTGAAGATGGCTCAGCTCCAACAGATTGTCTAGCACTTTTTATTTCAGGAACACACAATCTTTAGTATTTTGCAAGATAACACTGTGGTTGTTCTGAACACGTGTTGTTTTCATAAACAAGTTGAGCTAGCGGCCTGGTGCTTTGTTTATGAAAATGCCAAAAATCAGAACACAAGTGATGTCAGAAATCAGTGCATAACAAGTGATGTTAGCACAAGTGATGTTATTTTTTAACTGATGCTTCAACATTCTGATAGCTTCCATGATGTTATTAGTTGCAATCTACAGTGGAGTGAGCTCTCAGGTTAAGGTTTGTTAGCTTGAAAATTTGATAAAGCCAAATGATTGTCGTTTAGTTTGACCCAACAAAGAAAAGTAGATCAATTAAACAGACAGTAAATTAGTCTTAAGGCTACAGATCATAATGCACTATGCTAGTTACTACTAATTCAGTTCAGGATTTGTTTGAGCTGGCACATGATACATGATAGATAGATCTGCATCACTTGTAGTTGTAGGCTTTGGACTAGAAGGTCCAATTGTGTATGATTATACCACCTGGTGTTGTTTCACTTGACGTGGTATTACTAGTTTAGTAATATACATGACTGATTACATTGACTGTTTTCAATTCAGTTGGAACCAGTGGACCAGAGATATCAGTGTTCTTCTTGCCATTGACTGCTGCATCTCTATCTTTTTTAGTTGCTTCAGTTCTGGTTCTCACAGCCGCTGAACTTGTAGCAGAACTTGTACCAGGTCTTTTTATTCCCTGACAACAGTTTGTATTCGTATAAAAACAACCCTGTGGAGGGTTGCAAGAACCAGATTTTGGTCCCTCATTAGAATAAGAACTTAAAGCAGGAACATCAGTAGATTTCAGCTGAATATCACCAAGACATGTTTTCACCATGTTGATACTTCTATGATTTAGCCGGCCATCAAAACCAGCAGAGGAAGGATGACTCCTTCCTGCATCATTGAGAGAGATGCATGTTGACTCTTATGCTTCGCTTATTTACAAAGGAATTTGCTGACCTTTCTCCTGAAAAGGCTACTATTCATGTCATTACAAGGGTCCATTCCTCTCCTGCGCTGTTTATTCAAGCTGTTTTGCATAGCCATGATGCTCTAGCATTTAGTTATTACAACAATTGGTTTGACCAATTTCTGCATAGCCAGCATTTGTTGTGCTATCACTAATTGTTGGTTACATTATTTCATCAATCAGGATGGCTCATGCAATGGTTTACAATACTGTGCCGCTCTTGGAAGAGACTATGTAAGTTTTCTGCTCTGCTATACCAACTGAGCTTCATTCAGCCTTTAGCTTCTTTTTTTTATGTAACTCATGATATGGTAGGGTAGGACTAGCACTTTGTTTTTATTTCTGATTATAAGTCAGTGTATAGTTAATAACTTTTGCACTTCAACTTCAAGATAGTCTTGAACAGAGCAGGTAACATAATCTGTATTGGTCAAGTAATAAGTTTGTGGAGATTCTGGCCACCCTCTGGATTGCTTGGCAATATGGGAACATATATGCATGCTTCCATTTTTCACAACATCAGTTATATATGTATGCTTCTTTTTTTCTTTAAAGTTCTATTTGGATTTTTCTATGGTTGCTGCTAACCATACTATTTTGGTGTTCACACAGGTTTATTTGTAAGCACCTGAAGAATTGCTAGTAATCGCTCTTTTGTTGCAGCTAGTTATGTGTGCACTGTCTCGAGAAAGTGCTAGTTATGGCTACATTGTTGGGTATTTTATTTAGTTCTACTTTTGCTTATGGCTAAACTGTTGGAGACTTTATTTGGTTGTACTTTGTAGTACTTGTTTTGGTTTATTGCATACATCGATCTGCTATATGATGAGTCATCAATCTGTACTTTGCATAGTTTGTTGTCTCTTGGATGATGTATGACATGATATGTCGATTTGTTGTTCAGTTCTAGGGTTAGAATCATGCAAAGCTTCAATGCTTGTGAGGCTTAGTGTTAGAATTGATGTTTGTTTATATATATAGATGTAATCAAACAACACATGCAGATCACAAAGATTGAAGTTAGTGTTGATCAGTATGGTTATTTGATTCATGCAAAGCTTAAATGCTTGTGAAGATGTTAGAGACAACCTAAGAGACAAACTATTGGAATAGTTGTCTCTAATATTATCTCAAGATGACATGGAAGGTATTAGAGACAACCTAAGAGACAAACTATTGGAGATGCCATAGAGCGGACGAGAGCGACGCAGGCGGCAAAGATCTAGCTGAATTTCCGTCCAGCCTTGAAGAAATACATATGGAGCGAACTGCATGGGGTGCACGTCTGCACAGAGTGGAAGTAGCTAGCATGTCCAAATATAACGTCAAAAGCTCAACACTGCCTAGCTCTCTCTCTCTCTCTCTCTCTCCATAGCTTCAGTCCCATAGCTAGCTACAAAACTCGTTACATATTATTTACGTATACCTGGTACGCGTAGATTAGCGTTTCCGTGTGCTATATATCATCGTGTACGCATTAATTGATTTGGTCATAAAATGTATTTTTCGTGTGTAAGTAGCATGGGACATCTGGAAAAAGCTATCGCGGCTATAGAGGGTTATCACGGAAGCTATATATGCTACACACCACGGTTTACTGTGATATATACATTTTTTTACTATTTCAAGTATGAGGTATACGTAAATAATATGTAACGAGTTATATTAAAATTCAGAGTACATGTAACGATCATTATATGTTAGTCATACCAGTGGCAGAGCTTCAAGGTGCATGGGTTCCTCCCAAATTTTGCCCTAAAAACCTAATATATACACCCTTTATACACAAGACATATAATAACTAATACACACTCCTTCCTCAATTGCTTTCTATGCAGCCCACGGCCAACCCAACAGTCCTAACATGAATTTTTATTTTTATTTAATTCTTTTTTATTAATATTTTAAACTTAACCCTATGCTAACTTTATTTCTAATTCTGACCCCTTCGGCCACGCCACCCGTCTTGTTGTGGCCCAACCTGCCACGCAAGCGCTCGTCCGCATGCCGTGCCAGCATGGAGGGCTGGCGTGGCATCTGTCATGCCATATCTCATGGCATGATGAGTTCGCTTGTCACGCCAACATTCGTGGCGTGACAGTGGTGATTTAGGAGTTTCGGCGCAGCCAGTTATTCATTTTCCCCCATCTTCCCTATCTACTCCCGTGTGCCTCTCTACTCCAACCCAATCTCCTCCGTCCTCTCGCCGCCGGCCATCCCACCCCCTCCCCCCTGGCCGTCCTCCAACCGGCGGCAGTCCTCCCCCACCTTGCCTCCCACATCTGGGCTTCATCCAGGCCAGCCGCCAGTCCTCCCCGTGTTGCCCCCCGTGGTAGAAGGTAAAACCATGCATGTTGGCGTAGTTCTTAGAAATGTGATTGTTTTGTAGATTATGTCTACATATTCATGAATTGCAATGTGAGAATGTTGTGTAATTTGTTGCAAAGATATAATAAGCGGGAAATACAATTATGTTTTTGTTCACAACATGCGTGTCTTGTTTATATCCTTGGGGCAATTGGTATGTGTATGTAAATATGCTTAAATATTGGTTGATGTTTGTGTGTGATTTTTTATCGGCTGTTTTGTGAACGTTTGAGTGCTATTGGTTGATGTTTGTGTGTGAGAAAAAAATGATGTTTGTGCAATAGGTACTAGTGAACATTGGAGGTCAGATGTTTTGTGACTGCTTCACCATTTACATTGCATTTTGATCACCACTGTTAAACAAATTAAAGCTCCTTTCAACCTATGGATGGGAAAGAGGGAGAGGAAAATTCTGTCATCTTGGGATAAAATTTTACCTTTCACTTTGTCATATATTCACTAGTGTATGTGGGTGCTTATATGTGTAAATAGATCCTTAAGGACCTCCTATGTTAATCTTACTCGAGTAATTCAAGATACAATGGGCCTATATATAAACATTTCAAACAGAAAACACCATGCATATATAGTGATTGTTGTTGTGACATATGCTTACTTGCAAATACAATATGTGATTAAGGCCTTCCTTTAGGTGTAAGGGTGAGCTTCTCTAAGCACTAGAAACCGCCTATCCAATTCCCTCAACTGAAAAACAAACCATGCACCTAGACAATTGACTTTGATGTACTAAGGAATGTTTAGTACTACTTACGAGAGTAGTTTGTTCGTATGGCATGCAGTACTGACTTTGCAATGTTTTGTTCGAATTATTGGATGTAGATGGATAAAGTAGTACGTGTTTGTACTGGTGGGCCTGTTAGCCAAATGGGTAGTGGTGCGGACTTTGGTGGCATGAAAGTGACCGTTCTTATGTTTTGAGAATCACCAGGCTTTCAAACTCTTGTGACGAGGATTAAGTCGACCTTTGCATGGGATGAGCGGGGGGTCGTAGTTGGAATGTAGGGCCGATATGACGCTGGGTTGGGTTCTAAGGTGCACACCTTGTTGATGCAAATCTCGTCCGACGATGATTGGGACACGTACAAGGAGGTTGTGCTCGTATGTCTGGTCCGATCCTTGCAGGTTGTGGTGGAGAGGACAATTGCTGTTGAGGATTTGCGAAACAATTTGGATGTGGTCAGTGGCCCCGGTCCACGCAGTAGGCCGGGCCATTCCGTAGTAGTCCCCCGTCCTACCCGCCATGTTAATCCTATCTCCTGAAGGCATGTATACTTACATGGTCTGGATGATTGTGTCGCAATGTACCTTAGTAGTAGCGAGGATGACTAAAGCAATTAGCCGAATCAACATGCCATGTGACCATGTGTAACTTGCTTCTGTCTGTGGACTTTAATGTATTTCTGGTTCTGTGCCTCGCACTTTACCTTCGGTCGAAAGCTTTCATCAGCACGAGTACATTTGTAATCTCCAAGCCTCGTACAAAAATTGGACTTTGTGACGATGTGAAAATGAATGATCCAAACGCAACGATGTGAAAATGAATGATACAAAAATATTTTTCCACAGATGCACGTATGTTACCTTACCTCAAAAGTTCGACGCTCGACAGCAGCCTTCACGCCTTTCACAACTAGCATCTTCATCAGCGGTGTCTACCATATGTCCATCCTTGTGCCTCATGTTGTACCGCATAGTCCACATATTTGTTAATTTTTCCAGGATGCAATATGTATCAGTTCTACAAAATATGTTCTACAAGTGTACATACATTCAAATAATTTTCTCAAGTCGTACGAGGGGAAAACCCCCTATACGTTTCTAGGGGGGCATTGTTTAGCTACATCTATCCCAATAAGCTATATATCGAATCGCTGCAATTGATGCTCGATCTCCAAGAGAAGGAAGAGATCTTTGAAAAGTAGGTTTTTATGATCCGATAAAGAATCTAACTTATTCAGCAGGGCTGTTTTTGGGCTTTATGGTGCATGAAAGATGTATTGAAGTAAGTCAGACCCGAGTGTAATATATTAATGTGTAACATCCTGAATTTTGTGTGGCAGTTCCATCGCATAAAAATGTGAAAATTTACAAACTTTTGATTCATCTTGTTGACACTTGGATATCAACAAAGTTTTGTTTGGGGCTTTTTCTGGAATTGAGTTATGAAAATTGATTCAATAAAAGAAATACAATGGAGACAAGAATTACTAAGGTACTTAGTGCCATATTGTAAGCGAGGAAAGCATACTTAAGTTCTGCAACAATTTCTATTTTATTAGCGTGGCCCTAACCGATTGCTCTGATACCAAGTATAGCGCTCTGTGTCATTACCTCGAGGGTAATCACACTTAAGCAAGTAGATTATTATTCGTCTGCCTGGTAGGACACCACTCCAACGAATAATAAGCCTTACTAAAATTAACACAACAGAACAATAAGATAGAAATTGTACTTTATTACAATAGATAGCCACGTAAGGCTATGGTCTCTAATACATGTATTTAATTACAACCGCAAAATGGGACAGACCCCTCGCTTGCCTACCTTGCTCCGCCGGACGTCTACTCGTCCCACTCGCCGAATAAGGTGTCCACCTCACCCTGGTCCTCGTAGTAAGCGCCCTCGTCTCTTGCAGCCTTCTCGGCACCTGTGTATCCTTCATCCCACTCGGGATAATCCCCGGTTGGATTAGGATCTAACAAAGGAAGTAATAGCAAGAATGAGTACTAGTGTACTCAGCAAGCATTTATTAGCGATGATGCACTGTATGACTCTTCTTGTTGATTATCACATTTTCTAGCTCATCTCTTTCTCTGGAAATTAATTTACCAAAATTTAAGTGGCAAGTTTTAATTTCTGAAAAGACTACTAATCACTCGGTGAAAAGATAGACCCCTAGCGGTCACCGTAGCCTCCAATCCTAGAGACATGCATGAATTCATGGTTATATATAGCACTACGCAGGCTTGTACCACTTTACCCTTAGCTACTCTGAGCTCTCTTTAAGCTAGGTCTCCCGCATTTCCTTTGATGCGGTGTCAAGTTCAGAGTACGGAACGTTTTCCATGTTACGTGATTAAGTCTCCACCCATCTATTTTTCATCGGTGTTCTAGGACGCTCACCCAGTCTTCCACTGAGTTCCAATAGTGTTGGTTGGGCCGGTTATCCCTTCACCCAACACTCCACCTGCGCTAATATATGCGTCATGGATCCCCCACTTCTGGACTTGCGCTACCGGTCCTGAGTTCCTCCATCACTCTCATATTATATTACTTACCCGATATGGAGAGTATAGTAACGTAACAAGGTAGCATTTTCTGCCCGTCGAAGACGGAAAAATAGTTGGCACTTAAATACGGCCCCTTATCCGAGTGGGAGTTTTGTTGGTCCTTATATATTATCCATATGTAAAGGGTCACACTTTCCCTCTCTTTCCTGTGCAAGGACCCCCTTTACCATCCTAGTATTTACTCTTATAGCACAACTACTCCTCTCAGCTGTGTTGCTATCTTTTCTCATGCTTCATCTCTTTTCTCTTATCTCTTTTATCTGATTTGATTTGAGAGATAATTTTAATGAACATATATATAATGATATAGAAAGGTAACTTTTACATTTAATATAACTAGGCTGATGGTCAATAGAATAGGTTTGCCTTCGATTCATAGTAAAGCTCAGCGTCAATGGATTCTGGATTAGCTACTCCTGCCTGAGCCGGTTCGTCTTCTGCAATTATACAGCAGATGTGTGTAACAGAAATTCTTAGTTGTTTGGGGTGCTACTAAATTTACACTAACTTGCTACTCACTTTTTCAGCAGAATTTAACTTAAGTAAATTTTTCAGATCCCTGCTAGGTTAGTGTTTCCCAACGGCTAGTGTCCTACGACCTGCTTTTATCTGGGTCCTTGGAATCTTCCAAAATTAAAATATCCTAGTCTAACGATATACACTCGCACTCAAAAAATACAAAACACTACACGCACCCGCACTATGCACTGCACCACACAAAACATTACACTCACACCACTTCACTGCACACAACACACACACACACAACACAACACAACACACACACATAGCACACACCAACACACACACACACACACACACACACACACACACACACACACACACACACACACACACACACACACACACGCAGCAGCATACGCAAGCAACAGCACAACACTTCGCACTTGCACCCGCACAACACACAGAAAACACACACTCGCTCTCGCCCGCACTCGCTTTCTCTTCTGCGCCTCTTCTTCTTCGTGGTGGATCTCCTCCTCTCTTCCAAATCTGGCACCACCCGGGGTGTTGATGGCTTCCTGCGGCTTCCCACCGCTGGTCGTCCTCCGGATCTGCGCCGACTGCTTATGGGTGCCCTCTGGGTGAGCTCTTGTGGTCACCTTCTTCGTCGGTTCTACCCGCCGTCTCGGTTGATTTCTGGTGGGCTTCTTCCTCTCCTCCGGCTCCTACTCGGCTCCGGTCCTCGGGTGCTACTGTGCTTAGCTACTTCGGTGGTTCCCCTCTACCCTTTTACTCGCATTACGATTTTCCCCGCTATGCCGATTTGTCCCTAATGTTGATTTGTGGTACTTGCTGAAATTGCGGGTGGATGTTGGGGGATTTTGGGTGATGGCGTGTGGGCTTGTGACTGTGGTAGGGTTTCGGTGATTGCATAGTTGTGGCTTGGTGATGGCTTTGGTGGGTTTCTGTGGTGGCTCTGTGGTGGCATGTGGTTTGCCGGACATGGTTCCTGGGCATGGTGATTTCGGTGGTTTCAGTGGGTTTAGTGGGTTTTGGTGGTGGCAGTGTTTGTGGTGGTGTGGAGATGTACTGTGGCTTTATTGTTTTATGGGTCTCAGTGGTGGCTTGGGCATGGTGAGCTTGTGGCTTCTGTGGTGGCATTATGGGCTTGGTGATGACTTCGGTCTTGGTTTCAAACCCTAACTCAGATGATTCTCCATTTCCCCTTTTTATACTTTGTCAATTTTAGTTTAGCTTCTTGTTCTATTCTTTTTCCATGCATGCTTGGGGTAGCTAGCTAGGGTTGTCGTGACGGGGAGCTCATCCCTGCTCTCAAGGGCACTCGGTGGCTCTAGCGGGCTTGCCACTGGCGGTGTGGTGTCCCTACCGACTAAGGCATGGTGCCCTCTCCCTTTGGTCACCTTGCCTTGTCGGTTGAGGTTGTGTGCAGTGCGAGTGTTGTGCTGACACTACGAGTGATAAAATAGGAACGGCTATCATGTGGGCTTACCTGTCAGTCGGTTGGTAGGGGAATGATTGGTTGGTTCTGGAGCTTGGTCGGCCCTCTGCTGGTGGTGGTCGGCTTTGCGGTTTTTAGTTTGTCGTGGTCATCCACTGGTTGTCGTGGTCTTCCACGGGTGGCCTTGGTCGTCCTCTATCTTCTCAGCTCGTCCTTGCCTCCTGCTTTCTTCCTTGACCTCCCTCTTGTTGGCTGTGAATGATGAGGGGGCTGAGGGTGCTTTCTTTGGCTTGTTCCCTTGCTCTGCCGAGGGGGGGGGGAGTGTGCTGGCTCCCTCTCCCTTTCTCGATTGAGGCTGGTTGTAGAGGGTGGCAATGGGTGGCTTGGCTGTGATGAGGTTATCTCTCCCTCCTGTTCCTTGCCCGGTTTGCCCTTACCTTATCTACTCTACTCTCGGTGGGGGTTGTTTGGTTGTGTAAATGGCATGGACCAATGGTCCATAGGGCACTATGCGATGTATTTTCTGCAGCTGAGGTAAGTTGAAAAAGTGGGTGTTGGGTTTTGCTAAATGCCGAGTGATAAAACCCACGGAAGTGAGAGGATGGTGACTGGCCCCGGACAGTTTGGGAACCTCGATGAGCTTCACGCTATCTGACGGCATTCCTTCTTTCTTCTTACTCCCCTTTATTGTTTAGGTTTGCTCTTGGTCTTTTGGCTTTTACTTACAGGGAATGGAATGGTGGCAGGGTTGAGGGTTGGCGGTGGAAGGCTATATTTGCTGGCAATACTCGGACAAAGGGAATGCAAAGGCTTCAGGCTACCAAGCATGCAAGAATTCATTTTGTAATTTAAATAAATGCTGTAATTTTTATTTTGCTTTGATGTAACGAATTCTTGTAATTAATTCCGAGTTTGTATTAATGTTTTATTTTTGCTGCAAGAAGCCACATTGTAAAATCTATTGATGAACTATTGTATTTACTGTTTGCGATGTATTCACTATTTAGTCTGTAATTTATTGCCTATTACTGTTTCTTATTACTGTTTATTGTTGTTTAGATTAATTTAAGTGTTCGGGTTCTTTCACTCTCGGTCGTCCATATGTCAGATCGAACGGCGCCCTTCCCTTGCCCTCATCGCAACCCTATCCCTCCGTACCCTCTCGTCTCTCTCTCTCTCACCGCGCTCGCCCTCCCACTCTCACCCCTCTCCTTCCCCACCTGCGGCGCTCCTCCCAACCCACCATGCCCGCCCTCCCTCTCCCACTCTTGACACACCCTCCCACTGCCTTCCTCCCCTCGCCTGTGCCTCCACCGCCCCTACGACGCCCACCCCTACTGCATCCGCGCCAGATTCCCTTCCTTGGCATGCTCTGCCTCCATCTTGCGCACGTGCCGCTCCCCTCTTCGTTGAAGCGCCACCACCATCTGGAGCCAGCGTCGCGACTAGCGATTCCTTCTCTTCCCAGCGTTTCCTTCTCTCCCTATTTTCTCTCGCACAACTCCCCAGCCCTTGCCGCCGCTGGAGCCACCCCACGCCGCATCTCACCACCAGCGTCTCTTCCCACTGTTTCCTTCTCTCCCTGTTTTCTCTCGCACGCCTCCCGTGCCCTTGCCGCCGCCAGAGCCACCCTGCGCTGCATCTCACCACCAGCGCCCGGGCCTCGGCTTGACCCCTAACTTGAACGACGCACCACCAGCGCCCCCACTG
Organism: Ampelocalamus luodianensis; assembly: GCA_036346255.1. NCBI lineage: Eukaryota > Viridiplantae > Streptophyta > Magnoliopsida > Poales > Poaceae > Ampelocalamus > Ampelocalamus luodianensis. The sequence continues at coordinate 44,989,335 of CM070638.1, forward strand.
CACTGCATCCTACCGCCCCACCCCGCACCCGGGCCTCGGCTTGACCCCTAACTTGAACGACGCACCACCAGCGTCCCCACTGCACTGCATCCTACCGCCCCACCTGCGTCCGACCCTCGGCTGACCCTAACGAGCAGCGCGCGCGGCGTATGAGCGAGAAAGAAAGGCGGGCGATTGCGAACACATGCGAAGTTGGCGGCGGCTGGCAAGATTGCGCCGCCAGTAGGTCTAGTTCTTCTCTCTCTCTTCTCTCATCTCTCTGATCTCGCTCTCCTCTTCTTGCTTAGGGTTCTAAGTTCTGGCACAAAATCTCTGTTCTTCGGCTGTGAAGATTGACTTTTACCCTTTCATTCTTCTGCAAATTTTAGGGCTTTAAATTGTACAATATCGATTTCAGGTGATTGTTGGTGGTGGGGAGGATTAGGCATGTGTTCGTGTGAAACCCCCATTTTTTTACTATAATACAGATAAATGGAATGGTGGTTGCGGCTGTAATCTCATTTGCATGTTCACCCTACTGAGGTAATTAACAATTCTATTTTTTTAACTTAGTCTAATTCAAGTAAATGATTTACCAATTTTATCCAAATTAGTCTCAGAAGCTCGTTGCCATACTATATTTCTTTGCACATGCTGCACATTTTCAGGTTGCATCTAGAGATGGTCCACTGATCATATTGTTTGTTGGTGTGCTTGTAGAGACAGACATATTCAGGTGTTTTCTAAAAAAAATAAATTATTTTTCTAATTTGCTTATGTTGCTAGCTGTGCTTTTCTACAATATTAACTAGGCTAAACATTTATTTAGTTAATCCTGTTGTTGCTGAGATCATTCAATCAATGGACACGTTGACACACGGGAAACATCATTGAATGTGGAAGAAGCACTAATCATACGGAGGACTGAAGACAAGTAGAAAATGATGGCTTCTTTATCTGGGAGCATCACTCAAGAAAAACAGTAAAAAGGTGGTAGTAGCAGTCACCTTGTGCCTTCCGGCCAGAAACCCTACTGTTGCTCTACTCCCGTCGCGGCCGCGCGCCGCCGCCTCCTCTCATCCTCTGGTTCCCCGTCACGGCCCGCCTCGGCTGGCGCCTCCTCCCTGCAGTTCCTCGTCGCGCGGCTCCTCCTCCAGGCTCCCCGTCGCCGTCACGCCTCCAACCCTCCCCGTCGCCCCCTCCCTCTGGCCCTCTCTGCTCGCCAGAGCCTCCCTCTAGCTCTCGCCTCGCTGGACCTCTCTGCGCCTAGCTGGCCTCGCGTCCTCTCTGCTTTGCCTCTTCACTCTTGTGCGCACTACTCAGTAGTACTAGTAGTAGCCCAGTGCGATGCTTTGCTCTGTGAATTAGTAGTAGTAGCACTGTAGCAGTGTGAATGTGCGATTCTTTGCTCTGTGACTTAGTAGTACTAGTAGTATTAGTAATTAGTAGTAGTAGCAGTGCGAATGTATGATTTATTAGTACTTAGTAGTATTGTAGAGTGTACTGTAGTAGTAGCACTGTGCTAGTGGTACCGTTTAGTAGTCATTACTCATTACTTCATTAGTCATTAGTCAATTACTCAATTAGCAAGTAGCATTGTAGCAATTATGATTGTAACTTGTAAGTTTGTAACAATTGTTCATCAATGTTCATGAATTGTAGAATGTCATCCATTGCATCGGCCACGATGGAGGTGACTACAGAAAGCCTGTAGAGGAAATTCGAGGATATAGGGTGGGAGTATATGGAGTGTTGATTGATCCAAATAATATGGATAAAGTAAAATGCAAGTTGTGCAACAAAATTGTTTCCTGAGGAGTGTATAGGATAAAGCAACATATTGCTCACATTAGGGGCAATGTTGCTAAATGCCTTTTGTCCACAAAGGAAGATCAAGAGAAGTGCATCAAATCAATCGAGGAGCCACAACTTAAGAGAAAGACTAGGAAAGAAAAAGAACAAGAAGATGGAAATGAAGTTACCATTGATGAGGATGTAACCGGTGATGTTGATGAAGATCTTGAACTTGAAGATGTAGGAGTCTCGGCACGTCGGAAGTTGAGGCCCATGGATAAGTTTGCAATGCCTATTGATCCTAGTACATTGAGTTCCAAAGAATTACGGCAACAAGCAATTAGTGCTACTATTTGGAAAGAAATTAAGACTCCATAAAGTAATGCAATATGTTGCTAGGTGGATTTATGAATCAGGTATTCACTTGCAACTGTTGTAATGTCTACTACTAATATGCGAATAACATCTTGACGTTGTTTACTGACATAAGTAACATTGTATTATGTTGTCCAAATTGTCACTGATAATGCTTGAAACAACATGGCGGTGAAGGCATTATTGAAGGACAAAAGGCCTAGCATATTTTGGAGCTCATGTGCAACCCACACTATCAACTTGATGCTATAAGGAATTGGGAGCATTGCAAGGTTCAAGAAGACACTTGATCAAGCCAAGTCACTAACCATTTTTATCTACTCGCATCATAAGACATTGGCCTTCATGAGAAAATTTACAAAGAAGAGGGATATAATAAGGCCCGGGGTGACTAGGTTTGCTTCCTATTTTCTCACTTTGCAAAGCTTGATTGAGAAGAAACTCCAACTAAGGTCGATGACGCTTAGCCAAGAATGGGAAATTTCCATCCATTGTACAAAAAAAAAGGCAAAGGCAAGGCATCCACGGCTATATTGGTGAGTAGAGCATTTTGAAATGATATTTCTCTTTGCTTGAGGGTATTTGAGCCATTGGTAAAGGTTCTTCGAATGGTTGATGGGGATGTCAAGCTTTTTATGGCCTTTCTTTATGGAGAAATTCGAAAGGCAAGGAAAGAAATCATGGAAGCCATGAATAATATAGAGCATGGTTATTAAGTCGTCAACTAGTCGACAAGTCGGTGGAGCATGTTCGACTGGATCCAGCGACTCGACTTGCCAGGTTCCCATCTCGCCGCCGTCGCCCATCGCCACCCTCGGCTGCAGCTCACAGCCGACGCCACCCTTCCACTCCCTTGGCAGGAGCTGAAGCTCCTAACTAGCCGACGGCAGAGTTGGAGGCGACGTGGATCCAGTCGGGGAGGTGGAGGCGAGCTCGATGTGGCCGGAGATCGTCGCCCTCGGCCGCAGCTCCCAGCCAGCGCTACCCTTCATCTCCCTCGGCGGGAGCTGAAGCTCCCAGGTCGCTGATGGCGGAGGTGGAGGCGACGTGGATCCGGCGTCGGGGAGGTGGACACGAGCTCGATGTGGCCGGCGGCTCCCTTTCCCTGTCGCCGTCGCCCTCTTCTTCTCCCTCTCCCTGTCGTCATCGCCGTCACCCTCTGCTCCCTCTCCCCGTCGCCCTCCTCTGCTGCCTTGCTGCATGGTGTGTGTCTCTGTGTGTGTCGGTGGGTGGGTGAGTGGGTGTGCTGTGATGTGTGTGTGGTGTTGTGTGGTGTGTGGCTGTGTGGTGTTGTGTGGTGTGTGGTGTTGTGTGGGTGATTGTATGTGGCTGTGTGTGTGCCGCTGTGTCTGTGTGGTGTTGTGTGGATGATTGTGTGTGGCTGTGTGTGATATGTGAATAGTACCTGTCGACTAGTCGGCCGACTAGGCGACTAGTCGACTAGTCGGCCGCTAGGAGAGTAGTTTCAACTTACCGACTTAATAACCTTGATATAGAGAACAACTAAAACCCCATCATAGATATTATTGACAAGAAGATGAAGGATAAGCTTGATTCTCCATTGCACTTGACGGCATACTTCTTGAATCCATATTATGGTTATTGTGATGGCTCCAATTTTTTGGATGATGTTGTTATGGATGGGGTATTCACTTGTGTGGAGACTTTTTACCATGATGATGACGACAAGCAAAGTCAATTGCTAAATGTGGAGTTGGGTATCTTCAAAGATCAAGAAGGCCACTTTGGGAAAGCGGCAGCAAAGACCGGATGCAAAGACTATGAATTTAATCCGGGTTTAATAATTAATAGTCAATTTAAATACATGCATGCTTGATTGTAAATTTGTCATATACTAATTATTTTCTTGTTCCTAATATGTAGCTAAATGGTGGTCTACTTATGAATGTAAAGTTCCTGTGTTACAAAAAATGGCCATGATGATACTCTCATTGACTTCTAGTTCATCCGGCTGTGAAAGAAATTAGAGCACTTTTGAAGGGGTTAGTCTCTAAACTTCTCTAAAGAGTAAAGAGTCATGTCTCAATACTCAATCTCTACATTAGTACAATGCATTTAGCTAACTATACTTCACTTTGCAATTTGTATATACATACAAAGAAAAGAAATAAACTAGATGTTGATCGTCTTAACCATCTAGTCTATGTTCAATACAATGCCAAATTGAGGAACAAAAAAGAGAAGAGAGAGAAGAAGAACATAGATCCCATTATAGGTTTCGAAGCTAATGAAGCTCAAGGGTGGTTAATTGAAGGCGGAGATGATGATCAAGAAGTTGAGCCCGCTACGGGGCTTACATGGAAGGTAATTGAAGAAGCAAGTGGGGCTAATGAGATCTTAGAACTTCGTAAGAGCGCAAGAGTGAGACAACTTCATGAAGAAGATTTCAAGTCCGATGCCAAAGAAGAGGAGGTCAATGAGGAGGAGGAAATTGAGTATGAGTTGACCAAGAAGAAGTGCTTCCAACCAAAAATTAGGAGGAAGAAGATGACTAGTCATTCACTCATTTGATCATCAATTTATCATACGACTCTATTTATATTTGGCTTACTTGTTTTATTTGTGAGACCTTAGGAACTATTTATATTGGACTTGCTTATTTTATTTGTGAGACCTTATGAACTATTTATATTTGGCTTGCTTGTTTTATTTGTGACTTGTTTCATTGTTTGAACTATTTGATGTTACTTATTTGAATTATATTTTTATTTCATCAAGTCATCAACTTATGATACATCAACTCATCAAGGTCATTACATCAAGTCTTCAAATATATTTGCATCACACCAAGCCACCAAGGTAACATCTCTTCTTAGTTCTTACATAATTACACATATACATACATACATGATACATGTAACATCTCTTCTTACATACATACATACATACATACATACATACATACATACATACATACATACATACATACATACATACATACATACATACATACATACATACATACATGTAACATATACATAAGCTTGGACTGATGCTAGAGGTGATTACGCTTGCAATTCTGTTCGGCCGCCTAGGCGCACAGGCGCCTAGGCGACACCACCGCCCGCCTAGCGTTTAGCGCCTAGGTGAACATTGATTAATATATATATATATAAGTGCTTACGACTTTACTCTTCCTAGCGACAGGGCATCAACATCCGTTTAAGTACAGTACAAATGAATGAACTCTCCGAAATTCGAGGACGGCTCACCACCTTCTTAGTGATGGAGGTCATTGATCCAAAAGGAGAGCTTCACGCGGTTGAGACTGAATAAAATTTTGTGACAAACAATGTTTTCTTACTGTATCTGTAAACATGCTGTGAAAACATTATGGCAATTCATCTATAATCAATATGTAAATTTGTTTATCTATGATATATATGTGTATCTGTGATATATCTGTGTATTTATGTATTTGCTTGTATTTGTTATTTGCATATTGTTTTCAGATGGCATGACTAGTATTTCCTAAGGCTAGTCGAAAAATAGAAATATATATATATATATATATATACATATATAAAGTGAACTATCACATACGGTTTTGTGGTATAAACCGTCTATGAACGTCTACTATCATAGACGGTTCTGTGCACCAACCGTCTGTGATATGTAGCCCGTCACAGACGATTGGTAAACACAACCGTCTGTGATGGCTGACATATCACAGACGGTTCCGTGGTCAAAGCCGCCTGTGATAGTTGGCGTTCACAGACGGTTATTTATACGAACCGTTTGTGTTGTGACTTTTCACAGACGGCTCAAAAACCGTCTCTGATAATCGTCTGTTATCATAGACGCAATAAATTTGACGGTTCAGAAACCGTCTGTGATGAGGGTTTAGAACTGTCTGTGATGACCCTCTGTGTGGTAATGCAACATCCCATATATTGCATTGGAGGCATTGGCAAGGCAACCTTGGCAAAAGGTTTTCAATGATACCCAATTCAAAGACTACTCTCGGGTGTGGGTTTATGTGTCCGAGACGATAGACTCGAATAAAATCGACAACTCTATAGTTTCACAAGTATTAGAAGAGCAGAGCCAGATGACTGAAAAGAAGATGATACACAAATGCCTTGGGAAGGTACTTGCTGGAAAGAAGATTCTTATTGTTTTAGATGACATGTGGGAGAAGGATTAATCTAAATTAGATGAGCTGAAGTCTATGCTAAAGGTTGGAGAGGGAGGCAAGAATGGCAAGCTGCGGTGAAGATGGCGCAATCGATGGCTTATATAGCGATGAGAAGCACACGACACAAGCGGCGAGAATTTGGTGGGCGCGGTGAGAAAACTGAGGCTTCTCTGTTCTTCGCCCGCACAGTCAAAGGGCGTTGTTAGGGGGTGGTTGGCCACTGTGGCGTCATGAGGGTGACGGCGCGGCGGCGACCATCTTTGGTTCTTGGAAAAACGGGGACAATTGAAACCCGAGAGAGGCAGAGGTAGTGTGACGCGCTGGCGAGCAAAGGCAGACACGGGCGCGGCGAGGTGGACAAAGGGTCCTGGCAGGGGGTCCAGGGCGTCAACGAGAGAGGGAGGCGGGGAGCAAGGCGGGCTAGTGCTAGGCCGAGGCAGCGTTGGGCGGGGGCGAGGGAGATGGCCCGTAGCAGGCTTTCAGCCCAAGGAGTAGGCGGGCAAAAGAAAAGAGTTTGGAATTTTGATAAAAGCTAAAAGGTTTGAGGAATTTTTAAATATAGTAAATGAACTTTAAAAATTATGAAAAGTTTTGGGAGGCTCCTAACTTTATCTGGTTTTTAATAAAATTATCCCCACTATTTTCTGAGCTTTCAATTTTTCTTGAAAATTGTTTTGTTCTTCAGACTTTTAAGAGAAGCTTTTAGATAATTACAAAGCAAGAAAAGTTTAAAATCAATGCCAAAATGTTTTCAAGCACTTTCAAACAGAAACTCAATTTAGGGTCATAGCACTGGTCAAAAGGTAGGAAGCGCAGAAAATGCAAGAAAAATAGTCAAAGTTGCATTTTGCTAATCTAAATGTGTTTGTGCGAAATGCTAAAGCTGGACAAGTTCAAAGCCAACTTTGCTCAAGCATCCATAGTACCTTTGGAAGATTTTAGTATTTCTATATTTCTTACACCACCATCAAAGAAGCATACATCCCATTGACAATTCAACACGCAATTGGCTTTTTTTCCCCACGATGGCGAAATTTTTATTAATTAATCCTTTTTTAAAATTTAATTTTAAAGTTAACCCTCGACGCACTTTATTTCCAATTCTGATCCCTTTGGTCACGCCACCATCCGTGGTGTGACAAAATAACACTGTCACGCCAGCCTGTTTCTGGGCAAACTCTTGTCATGCCATGGGTGGTGGCGTGATAGTGTTGTTTGGTCACGTCACCACCAGTGGCGTGACAAAAAGTGCGTTTTTGTAGACTTATTCTATAGCGTGACAATATTTTTTGTCACGCTATGAATGGTGACGTGACCAAAGAGGTCAGAATTGGAAATAAAGTGCGCCGGAGGTTAACTTTAAAATTAAAAATTTTTAAAAAATTAATTAATAAAAAAGTTCCAGTTGGCACCACTAGCTTTGGCTGATACCTTGCTTTTTCTGCCCGCACACACGCAATTGGCTTTTTCCCGGCACACAAACAAAGATCCACGGCCGCAATAGGAACGTCCATCTATCCTGCTCACACCATCTCCGAGAGCATACACCGTCATACCATGACCAATTTGTAGTCGTAAGATTTCCTACGATCACCTAATAGTCATACAGCTTCCTACAGATTTCTTGACCAAGTATATTTCTGGTCAAATGAAACACTAGTCGAAGAGTTTTTCCTTCGACCATTATTCCACGACCACTTTGTGGTCGTAAGGTCATCTACAATTCCTCTCCCCAAGGAAGTTACTTTCACTTGAAGCTGGGAGGCTAGATGTCGAGGATATAATAATCCTTATTTAATTGTTTATATGTAATTCTTATTATAGATAAATATACCATCATATGGTTCTTTAGTATACCCCTTATGTATATAAGGAAGAAGATGATCAGGTGGTCGTAAGTACTTCTACGACCACCCCCATAGTCGTAAGTCATTCTACGACTACTTCATGATCGTAAGTTTTTCTACGATCATCTCCTAGTTGTAAGTTCTTCTATAACCAGTACCCAGTCGTAAGTTCTTCTACGACTATCTCATGGTCGTAAGCTCTCCTACGATCAGGTCAACCACGGTTACCCTATAATCAATGGAGCCTACAGACATGTGGGCCCAATTGATTAGGAAATCTAGATCGTGGATGTACGTTGTTATTCTTTGGGATAACTGCACGTAATGAGCCACTATCTCTGACGAATAACTGCCAAACAGCTTAGAGGGGTTACTACTCTGGTGATTATTATCATCAATGTGCATGTTATATGAAATGATGAGGCACCCTTTGACCTGGAGAAACAGCTATCTCTTCGCTACTATAAGAAGGCTACAGTCAGAGAACTAGAGGACGGCCGATTGGAAACACACAACCGGCGATAGATAATCAGGAGCATAAGCATTTGTCTTGTCCCCTGATTGTAACCACCATACTGAATACATACATACATGAGTTATTATTCTCTCCGAAGAATGCTTGAACCTTTATAAAAATCTCCGTGTTAATCTTTCTGCGTGATTTGAGTCTTGGAGACCCCTTTCGAATCAAACAATCTTTATGTAAGATCTGTTCTAAAACACCAACAACTTTTAGACAGGAAACTCAATTTAGGGCTGTTACACGAACTGTGGGAAAATGTTGTTTCTGTCCCTGCAGGCCTGGGTTCGAACTAGGCCCCTGCAAACTTGTGAAAGATGCTCTATACTAGTTCATTTTTGTATGACGATTTGATGCAAGGGATATGCACTTGAGTGCAGTGAATGTTAAATTTGCATGCTTTGTTTAAGTCGTATGTGCACTTTTGTGCTTGTCTGTTAACACCCTTCTTACTCTCACATCATTATGCTAAAAAAAAACTGAACATTTTTTTTCCTGAAGTCATCTCACACCAAAATTTCACATAATTAATTCCGTTCAAGTCATGAAACTAATAGCCATTACACACTAGCCAGCAACATCTTACAGCTTTTAGGAATGGAGGGCAGCAGTGGGCGCCCCAGCACTGGTCAAAAGGTAGGAAAAATCAGGAAAATACAAGAAAAATAATGAAAGTGGACAAGTTCAAAACCAACTTTGCTCAGGCCCTACGCACGCAATTGAAAGAAGCATACATCCCATTGACAATTCCACACACGCAAAGAAGCATACAAGTTCAAGTTCCAACTCAGCATCCATGGTACCTTTGGAAGATTTTAGTATTTCTATATTTCTTACAACACCATCGAAGAAGCATACATCCCATTGACAATTCCACACACGCAATTGACTTTTTCCCGGCCACAGTGGAGCACTGTAGACGCCCTTAGTTGTTTGGAGCTACCTTAATTTTTCTGCTCGCACACACGCAAAGATCCGCGGCCGCAATAGGAACGTCCATCTATGATCTATCCTGCTCACACCACCTCCGAGACCGAGAGCATACAGCCCATTGGGAGTTCACACCATCTATCCGGCCGCAATAGGAACGTCCCATTGAGCATCTCACACATTGGGAGTTCGAGGCCAACTCAGAGAGACCGGCGCAAGGACGAGCAGCCATGGCGGAAGTCGGGGGGATGCTTGCCTCCGGCGTCCTCCAGATGGTGGCCGGACAGATTGGTTCCGCCATCGGAGATCAGATCACGCTGCAGTGGAACTTCAACGACGACCTGGAGGGGATGAAGATGACGCTGGAGTCTGTGCAGGAAGTGCTCAAGGACGCCGAGAGGCAGTCCACCACCAACGGAGAGGTGCGGCTGTGGCTGAAGCGGCTCAAGAACTCCATGTATGACATCTCCGACATGATTGACGAGTATGAACCGCCTGCACGGAAGGTATGTATGCAGCGTGCACTTCACAAAACCCAATTCTTGTTGCTACTATTGCTTGCCGTGAAACTGGATTTGATTTGTTTTTTGGGAAACAAAAAACAAAAAAAACTGGATTCGAATGTAACGTGCTGGTAGAACAGCGTACTTATCTTATTTCTGTTTGGGGCTAAGAGCCTAGAGGGATAGGTGTTAACGTGTCATTCCACAAGTTTTAGATTGTGAAAAATGTACAGAATTTTCCAACCTACTGACAATTCAAATGAAATCTCTTGCAGTTGGCAGCTAGGATCCCCCGTCTCACAATTGTTCCCAAGATTAGCATGGGTAATAAGATGAAGAAGATGAGAGCGGAACTGGAGAAAATCACAAAACAACACATGGATTTCAGTTTCACCACAGGCAGTAGCTCTAATGTGCAGCAAGTTACTGATACACGGGAAACATCATCGAATGTGGAAGAAGCACGTATCATACCGAGGGATGAAGACAAGCAGAAAATAATGGCTTCTTTATCTGGGAGCATCACTCAAGAGATCACCATCCTTCCCATATATGGCATTGGAGGCATTGGCAAGACAACCATGGCAAAATTGGTTTTCAATGATACCCAGTTCAAAGACTACTCTCGGGTGTGGGTTTATGTGTCCCAGACGTTTGACTCGAATAAAATCGGCAACTCTATAGTTTCACAAGTATCAGAAGAGCAGAGCCAGATGACTGAAAAGGAGATGATACACAAAGGCCTTGGGAAGGTACTTGCTGGAAAGAAGATTCTTATTGTTTTAGATGACCTGTGGGAGAAGGATCCATCTAAATTAGATGAGCTGAAGTATATGCTAAAGGTTGGAGAGGGTGGCGAAGTGATTGTCATAATAACCACGCGTGATGAAGGGATTGCAAAGAAAATTCGCACCGTTGAGCCATACAAGATAGAGCCCTTGACAAATGACATGTGCTGGACTATCATAAAACATAAAAGTGCCTTTGATGCTAGACCTGACAAAGAGCAGTTGGAGCTTATAGGAAGGGAGATTGCAAAGAAGTGTGGAGGTGTGGCATTAGCTGCTCAATCCATTGGGTATACATTGCACCCTATGATGTCTGATGAATGGGAGTCAGTGAAAAACAGTGATATCTGGAATGTACTTGCTACAGAAGATGAATCTTCACCTCATCACGTACCTGCATCCTTGAAGCTAAGCTACAGTAGTATGCCTCCATACTTGAAGTTATGCTTTGCCTATTGTGCAATCTTTCCAAAAGGACACAATATAGATAAAGATGATCTAATTCACCAATGGATTTCTCTTGGTTTCATCGACACAGTTAGCATACTCTCCACTAGGCAGCTTGGTGAGAATTATGTTAGTCATCTTTTGGGGATGTCCTTCCTTCAACATTCAAAGTCACCATTGGTGAGTTAGTTCATACCTCTAAAATTGAGCAGTTTTATTATCTTGAACATATTGTGGTGCAACTCACATGCTGCATATTTTCATATTGATGCTAAGATCGAAAACAAGCATTATATTGTATTAAAGTATCCGCATAACATAAAGTTGTGAGTTGCAACATACTACCTTTGTTTTCAAATAACTGATGTTTCAGAAATTGATACAAACCCCCTAATACATGTTTGGCTATTATTTTTTACTATAGTATGTTAGTACAACAAAATAAATAATAATCCTCTGTCCAAAAATGTAGTTTAAAAAAAAAACATATTTGGTCAAAAATAGTAGGTGAGGATTTTTTTTTACTATAGGAGTGTAAGTCAAGTTGTTATCAAGAATGAAGTGGAGCAATCTCTCTAGAAAACACTTCATAATACCGATAAAACAACCACAACAAAAGGGAAAAGGAGTTGGCAAAGCCAATAAAAAATTCGTGAACCACAACCTCAAAAAGAGTACTAGAAATTGTTGTTCTTTCACAACACCCTCTAACTTTTGGTCCTTTTATTTGTAACCTTGACATAAGTCTAGTGCTCAAAAGTGCAAAGAATAGTTGTTGAAACTAGGATGTTGAAAGATTATTCAGCCAACATAACCATGAGCGGCCACAATAATACAAGTATCTTTACCTTTGCATGGATGATCCTATAAACTCGGGCCCAATTAGGAAATGGCCAATATTGTGCATGTATACTAGCGGTTGGATTAGCCCCACATCGAGAGTTTATCGTGGGAAGTACTAGCATATAATGGCTGATGGACCCATTGTAGTAACTATAGGTTAAACCTTTCGAGGGAAGCAAGGACTACATGTACATAGCTGTGTCTAGCGTGGGGATTGAACTTTAGTGAGTTTTGGGCGCCAAGTTGTTACAGATGGTATCAACTCATCAGTCTGTGTTGGGGAAGTGGACCTGTTTGTTGCTACCCATCGCAAGTTAAATATACTTCTTGTCATCTAAAGTGTATGCAACGCGTTGCCAAGGGCATTATCCCTTTAAAAGGGTGAGTCTAAGACCCTAATCCAATTTGGAAATGGCCTAGGTGAGTGTATACCCCGACTCAATTTGGAAGTGATCCATGTGAACCATGTACTGTAGTATTTGTGTGATCCCAAGTGGAGGGTTTAGATCGAGGAGTTCATCTATCTTGAGGGCGTCTGTGAGTTGCGTTACTCAAGGACGCCCCCTCCCAGGCATGTAAGGTTGTGTGATAAAAAAGCGTTCTGAAAAAAAAATCATTCTAAAAAATTGCTCTACGTTTAATACACAGCTTCTCCAAGATCATAATCAAATTAATGCCGCTACGGCTCTCCCCCGTGATTGGCAAATTGGTGTCGCCAGTGCAATCGACCTTCATTACAAAGCGTTGTATCAATGAGAATTTCAAGCTGGTTCGTAACACCACGGTGATGCTGCATCGAAAGAAAACTCCCACCGTCCTCCTCAAGATTGATATTACGAAGGCCTTCGATACTTTATCCTGGGAGTTCCTATTGAGTGTTCTGGTACAACTTGGCTTCGGCAGCAGATGGCGCGGTTGGTTCGCCGCCATCCTTCGTACGACAACCACGTCGATCCTGCTCAACGGCGGCCGTGGTCCGCCCCTGTCGTTTGCGCGGGGAGTGCGGCAGGGGGACCCGCTCTCCCGCGCCCTGTTCATCATGGCTATGGATGTTCTGCAGGCTACGGCGAGATGGGCCACGTGTCGGGGGTGGCTAAGCCCCCTCGGCCGCCTGGTGACGGAGCCGCGCATCTCCATCTACGCGGACGATGTTGTGCTCTTCTTTAGCCCTTCATCCCAACGTTGTGAGGTGGTGAGGAGTTGTTGTTCATCTTCGGCAGGGCATTTGGTCTCACCTCCAAACTGGCCAAGAGCTCCACACGACCATTCGCTGCGATGATGAGACCGAGATAGCGGTCGCGGCCGCGTTGCAGTGTCGACGGCTTCGCTTCCCGATCACGTACCTTGGACTCCCACTCTCAATTCACTCTCTCAGGAAGAGCGACATTTAGCCGCTCGTCGTTAGTTCTCAAAAAAGTTAGCCGGGTGGAAATCTAAACTCCTAACTCCGGGCGGGCACGTCGTACTCACCAGATTTGTCTTGATGGCGTTGTCGGTTCACTTCATGACGATCTTCAGGCTTCCTCAGTGGGCGATCAAGTTAATAAACCGTAAGTGCCGTGCTTTCGTTTGGAAGGGGTCTGACTGCATCAGCAGCGGTCATTGTTTGCTTGCCTAGTCGAAAATCTACAAACCGCTCCGATGTGAGGGGCTGGGTATCCACGATTTGGCGTCGTTCAGTGCTGTGCTCCGCCTTCACTGGCACTGGAACAGCTGGGATCGAGCCAAAGCCATGGCACGGCGTGACGACTGGCGAAGACGCGGACATCCTGCCCATGTTCAGGGCAGCCACAACTATTCGGCTGGGTGATGGCTCGCGCGTGCGCTTCTGGCATGATCACTGGATCGAAGGTGGGAGCTCGGTTGCCGATGTCGTGCCAGCTCTGTTCTCCTTTGTCAGAAAAAAGAACAAGTCTATTGCGGAGGCTTTCGCCAACAATTCTGGACTAAGGACACGAGGGGGCACATGCGGCGCTGGGCGTTAGCGCGATACTTAAAGATGTGGGACATTGTCGCCGGCACTCCGCTCCACGCCGGCAGGAACGATGAAATTACCTGGAGGCACTCGGTCGACGGCAAGTACTCGGCTTGTTCTGCCTATTAGCTCTTCTTCGTCGCTTCAACAACCTTCGCTTGCCACTAGTGCATCTGTAAATCTAAAGCGCCGTCGCGATGCAAGTTTTTTATGTGGTTGGTCATTCATGACAAGTGCCTCACCAATGATAATCTCCAACGGTGCGGTTGGCCCAATCTCGGGTGTTGTTCTCTTTGCAATCACCCTGGCGAGAGTTGCAAGCACCTGTTCGTCGACTGTCCCTTCTCGACCGAGGTCTGGGCAAGATTCAGGACATGGAGCGGCATCCAGTTCCCGATCCCCTCCGCTGCGATGTCTAGCTCCCAAGATTGGTGGCTTACCACGAGGAATTTAATCTCGAAACCGCTTCGACGGGATTTTGACACGGTGACCATCCTTGTTCACTGGTGTATCTGGAAAGAGCGTAATGCCAGAATCTTTGAGGGACGCTGCCGGCCTACAACCGATGTGCTCTGGAGTATCAAGGAGGAAATCTTCTCGTGAAAGGCTGCCGGATGTGTTTCAGCTTTTTAGTCCCCTGTGTGTAACATGTCGGTGCTACCTTAGCACGGCCGTTTGAGGCTGCAAGGTTTTTTTTCCGTTTCAGAGAGCTTTCTCTCTCTTCTTGTTTCCGTGAACATGTTCTCCCATTCTTAATATATTTGGCCCGGGAATCTTCCAACTGGCCCGTCGAAAAAAAAATTGCTCTACTGAAAAAGCGATTCTAACATTAAAAAAAAATTGAGAAAAAAAAAATGAGAAAACAAAAAACAACTGAGAAAAACCGTTTCGAAAAAATCATTTAAAAAAAACAATTAAAAAAACTCGATTAAAAAAATACTGGTCATCATCGATGATGGATCCGTAGCCTGGGCGGCAGGGTCGTAGCCCAACCGTGAGTTGAGGCAGCGACGACAAATAGTGGTGGCAGAGTCGATCGAGTCGCGACGGATTGGGGGGGCACGTTGTGTTCGGCGGTGAAGGAGAAGGTGAAAAGGAGCACCAGGCCATCCAAATCCAGTGACTCCCCTCCTCCAGCAAAGGCAAGGAGTGGTGCTGGCAGTGTCGATCGAAGCGCATCGGCGGGGAAGGGGGAAAGGGGGGCCGCCTCTGCTTCACTTGAGCGGTTGGACAGCAACTAGAGGTGGCAATGGACAGCGAAGAGGGGAAGGAAAGGAGCTGCGGCGCGGCGACGGTGAGCAGATGCGTGCATCGGTAGGAAGAAGGTGAAGAGGGAGAGAGTGGGGTGTGTGAAGTGGCAAGAGAAATGTGGAAGCGAACTCACGGACACTCGTAACATCCAAAAAATTCTGAGCATTTGAAATTGTCTAAAAATATGGGATTTTTAAAACTTTTTGTTTCGCTTCATCGATATTTGAATTTTTTACTTGTTAATTGAAACCTCAACCACAAAAACAGAAAATTGAATTAAAACCAAGTTTAAAAAGGAAAAAAAGGAAAGGAAAATAAACTGAAACCTCAAAAGTGCGGTCTAGGCCGAAACAACCCGAGCCTAGCCCAACTTCTCCTTTTCTTTTTTCATTTTCTTTCTTTTCTTTTCTTTTTCTCCTTTTCTTTCATCTTTCTTTTACTTTTTCTTTTCTTTCCTCCTTTTCCCTCCTGGCCCACGCTCCAGCCTCCCTTCCTCCCTGCCCGCTTCCCAGGTGCCATGCCGCCGCTGGTATCACGCGCCTCGCCGCTTGCACTAGCACCACACCGACCGTCGACCGTGCGCATGCCCCCGTCGCCTTAACCTGTGCCCACGACGCGGCCGACGTCGCCCACACCTGCCTCCATCACAATCGACGCCACTACAGTCGTGTCGCTGCTCACGTCCGCGCCGCTACTCCCATCGTCGCCACTGGTGCAATGCCACCGCCCACGCCATCATCGTCCTCGCCTTGTGAATAGTGATGAGATGTTCCCAAGTGGGTGATAGTAATCCAACCACCAAACAACATCATATAACCTCCGGCTATCATCCATCGTTATCTGTTCCCAGTAGAAGGACAATTCATAACTCGAAGGAGGGTAAGAGAGTTCGACCTAACTGGGTGATATCTCCCATCTAGGTAACTGATACAGAATATTCCTATGAATATTCTCTCCCTCCCGTTGGAGTCCTAACTCCTTGCCCCAGCGGACTTCCCGAGAGCCCGATCCCTCTCGCCTTCACTTCGAATCAAACGGTTACCTGACCCTAAGTCTGGCTATCAACCCAAAACCCTACCACTAGACCAAACAAGTAGAGTTTGGATTTATCTACTTTGGTCTGAAGTATTCCTTAATCAACTTCCTTGGATATACTTCGTCTAAAGTATCTCCTTCATCAACTCCACTAAGTATGATTAGTTTCATCTGGAGTACTTCCGTCTTTCAAGATACCCTTAGGTATATTTAGTTTCGTTTGAAGTAGTTACTGCTTCAAACACTCTTGGGTTGATTGACTTTCATTTGAAGTGTTTCCTTGGTTTACTTGCCTTTGGATTTATTGGATTTCATTTTGTTGCTTTGAGACGTTCTCGCGTTCGATCGTAATACGCGTAATTAGAAGTTCAAAGCCCAGGAGGAGCAGTAGTCCGAGCAGGAGCAAGACTAGATTATCAAAACATTGAGCAAGACGATTATCAGAACATTAAGCAAGGCGAGTCAGCACTTTGATCATGTTGCACCTACTTTTGAGATGCAATTATATTGTTTTAAATTATGAAATTGCATTGCTATGATTCATACAAATATGTTGACTTAGCTCATAGCTAATACATGAATGTTAATTGTGTAAATCTTTCCATCCTTGAACTTAGACACTATCATTTGTCACCCTAGAACTAATGGTATACATACTAGCTACTAAATTCGTATCTAAGTGTCATGCTTAGCCTTGCTTGGATACATTGACATGCGGGCAATTATTTGCCCTAACATCATTCAAAACTTGAAATTGGATTTGGGCAGTCGAGGTTGGAGCTTGGCTGGTATGTTGAATTAGAAAGGTTTTTCAAAACAATGGAAGATCCAAAACAGATTTCGACTTGGACGACTGGAAAGCATGGCCGATGCTAGTAAAGAGCACGACAGAGTAGGTATGGGGAAGTACCGCCCAAGTCAATTAAGGACCCGGATTTTGTGATGACCTCTTGTGTAAAAATAGTGCAACCATAAGTCTATAATGGGTACGACCTGGCTAAATAATTTGTTCGTCTCAGCGTGGTTTCGCCATTGGTGGGTATGGTGTGGTGTGGATTAAGGTAAGGGAGCCACTGAACTACACGGTGCAAGTGGGAGACCTCCCGGGGGTGTGACCAAAGGAGGTGACACCTAGCTGGTAGGGTTGCGTTGAGGTGGGGCATTATAAAGGCCTTGTGATAATCATCTTAGTCGCACACCTATAGAAGTGTGTCAGACGGATATTATAAGTTGATTATCTCTTTGTGGGTAAAGTGCGCGAACTCTGCAGAGTGTAAAAAACTATCTAGATAGCCATGCCCACAGTCACGGTCTGGAAGTAGTTTTCATTTTTATAAGATAATTTGTGGGAGGGGATAAAAAAGATGGGTTGAAACCCAGAGATTTAAGATGGCCTAGTTGGGAAGAAGTACGGGATATGACCCGAGAAAGAATATGAGCATTGGGTGGATGGAGCCACTCAGTGATATAGGAGGTTGGAGCCTCCACTAGTATTTTACAACAAAACTCAACTTTGTTAAAACCTGTGTTAGTTAAAAATACTAGGTTTCAGGATTTGCTACTACATAATCTATTTCAATAAATGGCTTTATGCAAACAAAACAACCACAAGCCATTCTTTTGATCAGCCTTGCATATTATATAACTGCATTATGTGTAGAGCTGTTCAAACGCTGGGCCGGGCTTGAAAAGCCCTGTCTCAAACAAGCAAGCCTGGGTCCGGCCTGGCCCGGCCCGAAATTTGAATTTCTGATTTAAATATATTATTTTAATCATTTTTTGAAATAAAAAAGTAAATTTTAATTCGTTTCCAGAATTAAAAAAAATATTTCCATTTTTTTAATTGCTTTTTTCGGGTTTGCGGGCTTTCGGGCCAAAATTCGATCCCAAGCCGGCCGGACGACGGGCTCGGGTAGGCAGCGTGGTAGTCGCCGTGAACATGTCTAATTATGTGTGTTGGCTCACGAGTACGATTGTTTACTCATACTCGCTCAATATCATTATTTAGAGTAAGAGAAGAAAGCTACGTGGGCACTTATGAGCATTCGTCAAGACTGGAGATCAAGAAGAGTTCCACGTGTTGTATTTCAATTCCGCTTCTAATTTCTTAAAGGTATTTGGTCTGGTCGACTATTCTGAAACACAAAAGCCATAAGGTATATTTACACTTTACTTATTATTATGCAATAGCTTTACATTTTTGTGATATGTATTTGATATCTAATGATGTAACTGTGAGCACTAGCTACTGATCCAGAGACTGGTGCTGTGAACACAGAATATTCCAAATTATAAATTTTGGGTCTGACGACACTTCGCCACGTGACAAAAAAAAATCTGGACCGGACGGCCCGCATCACCTCTTGCGTGGATTAGATGGCTCTGGATAGTGTCCATGAGATGGGGAAGTCAAGGGCGCCCTTAAAATAGCGATTTCGTAGATTGATTATAGATTATCATTTAATGCCTGGTGGCCCAAACGTTATTACTCCGAGTTAACTATTTTGTGTGAAGCGAGGATGGAAGTACAAGAAAGTTGCTACACATGTGTAGCTATATTCCAAGTAGGTGTTGGCCTTCATTAGATTTTTTTCTCTAGGCTGTTTCATAATCCACATCATCCTTGCCAAAGCAACATTCTTTGTCTCTTAGAAACCCAAGTAGCCTAACTGACATGCTTTTACCTACCTTGTTAATTTTAAAATTTGGAGATCTATGTGACACTTCGGATCAGCAAGATTAAGGAACTTGGGTGTAGTTTTCACTATTTTTTTTCCTTTTTTGAGCTTGCTAGTGCATTGTTGTGCCTCTTTACATATTATCACATATTTAAGGGAAAATTATATTATAATATGTCAGTAAGATCTAGTATGAAATAAAATAGAGTTAAAAAAAAAAACTAGCTGGCACCCTCAAAACCAAGGTTGCTAGGATCTCCATATTGTAGGATGTGATCCCATCAAACCATTGTAGTCTTGCTCGTACATACGATCACAATTATGTGGTACCATATAAAATAGTGGTCCACGACTCCACGGGCTATTTTTAGAGTTACATTTAAGGATCATACCAAGTTCCTAGATTCGATCTTATAATCCCAATCCTACCAAAGTTCATGGGATTGCGAATTGCGATCCTAAACAGCTTGCTCACTAGTACTACACAATAGTGTGACAAACTTATTTCAATGGAAAAGGATATAATATCCAATGGTTACGAAATTTAAAATTAACTCTTGGCGCGGAAGAGACCTGCGCAAGCAGGAGCATGGCAGAACACCGCTTTTGCATAAAACTCTCATGGTTTTTGTAATTCCAATAAGAATTGTAGTTAGAGCCCAGTGGATTGAGGGCCAGATGTTTGCTCTTTCTTCTTACAATGTGTAGCATTTATTCTTTTTTTCCCCAAAAGTTAAAACATGCCATCAGTTTGCATTATAAAACGATTAGAATTCAGAAACCTGACACTACTAGGTGCTTTTGCTGCAGACTGAAGCTGTTACATTGTTCACCATGCATGACCTGGTGCATGACCTCGCAAGGTCGGTCATGGCCGATGAAGTTCTGGATGCTAGCAAAAAGGGCAATATTGGGGGGAACTGCTGCCGCTATGCATTGCTCGCAGATTGCAGCAAGCCATTGAACTTATCTGTGACTTCTCCTGCCAAGATTAGGGCACTGTGTTTTATGCACTGTGGTGAAATTGAGTTTCGTGATGCTGCATTTTCATCAGCTAAGCACCTGCGTGTCTTGGATTTAAGTGAATGCAAAATACGGAAGTTGCCACGTTCTATTGTTCGATTGAAGCAGTTGAGGTATCTGAATGCTCCACGGATCCATCATCGATCATTTCCCAAGTGTATCACCAAGCTCTCAAAATTAAATTACCTGAACCTTCGTGGATCTGAAATCTCAACATTACCAGAGTCTATTGTTGGAATGGAAGGTCTGATCTATCTTGATTTATCATATTGTTGGAGAATAAAAAAACTCCCAAAATCATTTGTGGAGCTCAAAGATTTGGTTCATCTGGATTTATCATACTGCCGTCAGGTTGAAGAAGGTATACCGGAAGCTTTGGGTGTCCTTACCAAACTCCAATATTTGAATTTGAGGCATTGTGGAGGTCTCAGAGGGCTGCCAGAAGTCATCGTCAGTCTAACCAAACTCCAGTACTTAAATCTATCGCGGTGCATGAATTTTATTTTTGGCAACTCATCAACAGAAGAATATGACAGTTTCATTGACCGTATCAGTACCCTTTCCAATCTAGAGCATCTAGACTTGTCTAATAGTGAGCATCTTGTTAGTATACCTGAAAGTGTTTGCAAGCTCAAGAAGCTACGTACACTCGACCTCTCGGGCTGCAGACGACTTGCGAGGCTTCCAGAAAGTCTGGCTAAAATGGATAGTCTGAAGGCTCTAATTGTGAAGGACTGCTTTCAACTGAATGAGTCCATGCATTCCAGATCCAACCCTTTTGCCTTGCTGCCACACTTTGTGGTGCATGCTGGTGACGGTCAATCTAGAAGCAATCTTAACCTGCTTCAGCATGCAAATCCTGATGAGCTGGAGATAAGTAGACTTGAAAACGTGAAGTCCGCACAAGAGGCACAGAGTATAAAACTGATGGAAAAACAAAGAATTAAAGAACTGGAATTCAGGTGGACTAGCGCCGCTGAGAGGTTTGTGGAGGACATGGAAGTGTTGGGAGAGCTAGTGCCACCAAGCACTTTAGATCGGTTTGAGATACAAGGTTATAATAGTGTCAGCTTTCCGACCTGGCTAATGGGTATTACTCATTATCTCCCTAATATTGAATCAATTTTTATGTCTGATATGCCCAGGTGCTGCAGCCTACCACCGCTCGGCCAATTACCAAACCTACGAAGGCTAGTTCTCTGGTCTATGGACAGCGTTACGAAAATTGACGAGCGCTTCTGCGGCGGCGCGATAGCATTTCCTCGACTGGAGAGTTTTGAGCTAGCAAGTATGGAAAGCTTGAAAGAGTGGAACACGACATACTCCTATGGCGAGGATGGTGTGAGCGAATTCATGTTCCCAACCTCAAGCGCCTGCTAATAAGTTGTTGCCCCAAGTTGAGGTTGAAACCTTGTCCTCCTAGAGCAACTGAGAGTTGGGAGATACGGTATAGTGATGAAGTAATATCATCATGGGCAGAGGATGTGTCACACACCGGTGCTTCCTCTTCCTCTGCTCTAGTAAAACAACTGGAGGTCAAATCCTGCAAGGTGCCTCTGCATCAGTGGAGGTTGCTTCACCACCTCCCTGCCGTCCATGGATTAACTATCTCCCGTTGCAGTGATCTGACCAGCTCTCCAGAGATCATCCGAGACCTCTCCTCCCTCGAATCACTGACATTAGGAGACAATGGCGAGGCAGAACTGCCGAAATGGTTGGGTGAGCTCACATCTCTTCAGCAGCTGGAGATACGAGACTACTCGGAGCTAAAGGAATTGCAAGAGATCATCAGGCAACTCACTTCGCTACAACAACTACGTCTGTCCTATTGCAAAAGAATGACGTCACAACCGCATTGGTTAGGAGAACTCACCTCCCTCAAGAAACTTGAAATCCACAAATGCGAGGGCATCAAGTCTTTGCCGGAGAGCATACGGCAACTCACCAACCTCGAAGAACTACGAATTAGTGGCTGCCCTGAATTAAAGCGGTGGTGTGAAACAAAGGAGAACAAGAAGACGCTCGTTCACATCCAAAAAAAGGTATGTGCCCATGTATGTGATAGCTCTCATTCATGGGAACTAGATTTTTTTTTTTTTGGAATGAAATGTGAACTACAATTCTAACTAACGAAAGTATTGACTTTATCTATTTTGCAGGTTATTTGGTGGTAGTAGTAAGCTAGACATTATTACTGCACACCAGGCTGTAAAATCAAGGGCCTTGTGGCCGGTTGAGTTTCATGGGTTGAAGAGGGATCATCAGGAGTAAAAGAGTTTTTATGCGGTGGTACGTATCTCTGACTTGTACTTGTTGAGATAAGGTGACTCGTGTCTTATTACTTTAGGACTTCGGATATGTGCTATATGAATTCTAGATGAATCCTAACAGGATTGAGATTTCTACTTGTCTTTAGGCTTTGTTTGGGAGCACCAATCCCGGCCGGGATCCCCGTCCGATCCCAGGGAAAAATTACCCCGTGGTAAATTTTCCCGCTCTAGTCTGTAGGTCTGTTTGGGTGACTCCGGGACACGGAAATTTCGGCCCAACCCGGCCATTTCCACGGGGGAGAAAAACGACATCTCCTTACGTCGGGTTCTTTCTCCTCGTCGCCGCTGGTCACTCCCGAGTCCTCCCTACGTTGCGCTCCCGAGTCCGCTGTCGCTCCCGTCGAGCACATCCACGGCGCGGCTGCCTCCTGATGCCGACCCGCGGCCACGCCGTCTAGACGGCCCTTCGCCCGCAGGCCGCCCTCCGTCCGCCAGTCGCCCTCCGCCCGCCGGCCGAAAGTAAGAACCTCTCCACCCTCTTGTAGTTTTGGCTCAGATCCGATTTTTGAGCCCCATGGGAATGTGTTTGGATCTGAAATTTTGTGAAGTTAGCTCATCCGGTTGTGATGGATCTGAAAAATTCCTTAGTGAGGAGAAAACTCGTTGCATGTTACAACCTAAAATTCATCTCTAGTTCTTTGATTCTCCAAAAGCTGCTCCTGTATGCTAGTGCGGATGTAGAGCCTTGTGATTCTGTTAGTTTGTTTATATAATCATTAACATCTAGAGGTGCGGGTCCTAATATTGAGGGCAACTTTGATTAATCTTCATCTTCTTTCATGTTCCATGTTATAAAAAATCTTTAAGAATGTTCAACAATAGTTTAACCTTAATTAAGAAAAGGAAACAAAGATCTCAAGTATGATCCAGTGATGTCAAGTATGATAATTTGTTGTTAACAATTTTTATTGTTTACAAAACGAAAGATGGTCTACGGACTACACCTCTGAAATTAGCTTTATTGCTATGACATTGTTTTATATTGGGTACAAACTACAAAAATATGCTTGCCGTAGACATAGAGAGACCTATTATTATTGTGTCCTATTGAAAGAATGGGAGAATGATGCACTATCTTATATTTCTATCTTGATCTGTTGAAGCTGTTGTTGTTTGTGAGCTTGATACAGGTGGGATGGACATTAGCTTTCTATAAAAACTGGGAAGTTTCCTTTCTCAAAAAAAAAAAAAAGAAGCTTGATACAGGTGGGTCAGGGTTTATCAAGGGATGGCAAGGCTCTGAAGCTGGCTTTCCAGCACTGGATCGAGGCTGTGAGTACAAATCGTACTAATCTACCAGTATTTCTTAGTAGTATAGTATTTGCTTTGGATATTGCTGCCTTCTTACATGTGTGTGAAAAGAGGCTACTTTCCAGTATCAGTTGGCTTGGACTTTTTAGTCAGGTGTGAACTTTGATCATAAAAGGTCCACAGCTTGGTGTTGTAGAAGTTCTTGTCCCTTCCTTGCTAAAATCAGATGTTGCGCATTTTGTACCATGTGGTCCTTTTTTCTTTTGTGACTGGAATTTCTTTGTATGGGAAAACTCTGGTCCTAGTTGTCCATCTCGTTGTTCAACATCCGTTACAAATGTTGCTTATAATTCATTTATTCATTCATCTTTTTTTCTTGGCAGGAGGACAAACTGGAGGGAGTTGCCTGTTCAAAGGCCAAACTTGTTCTTGTAACTAAGCCAAGCAGTTGCGACTGTAGGGGCTGTCTCAATAGGAATTTGGCTTTCATCGCTTCTTACATTGCAGTAGGCCTAGTTCAGTTCAGGTGTGTATAGCACGTACAGTTTTACATCTCCCGCTCCTAGCTGCAGATATGTATATCCTTATAGGGTTAATTAATAGGGTAATCTGTTGAAAAGTATCTGAAGGATTTGAAGGACTGAAAATTGTTTACTTCTGCTACTGCTAGCACAGCTGAGTGGCTGAGTGCAATAGGGACGAGTGAATGATCCATCTGGTTGTTTTTTGCAGGATTTGGGTGTGATTCATGCAGGATGCTTGTGGATGGTGAACTTTGTGGCGATGACAAGTTGAAATGAGTGTGGTCCCATAGTGCACTGGTTGTTTAATGTGTCAACAAGTGATTACTTACTAGCCATACTATGTTGTGATGTCTGCTATACTTGTAGTTATTGGTTGATGAATTTACTGGTGACATGTTGCTGAGGTTGCTATGTTCAGATCGTTATAAATCCTATCTACTCTTATCCATGAAGTTTGTAATGATGTCTGCGATACTTCATATTTCTACATATGTTTTGTCATTTTTAAAGTTTGTAATCTTTTCCTAGAATACTTCATATTTTGCATGATGTTGTGATGTCTGCGATACTTCATAGGATAAAGTCTATTTTACAACCTTGAACTTTTCGAAAAGTCCGAAAATCAATCCTAAACTATAAAACCAGACATGAGCCAACCTTCAACTCTCAAAACCGTTCACTTTACCCTCTTTCACTCTAACCATTCTGGTTTCGCTGACGTGGTATCCACATTAGCACCCACGTCATCGTACTTTGTCACCTTAGCAGACAAATCACCTCCTCCCTGGCCGCCGCCGCCTCATCTCCCCCCACCCACGGCCTCACCTTCCCCCACCCACGCCCTCCCCTGCCGCCGCTGCCTCCCTCCTCCCTGACCGCCGCCACCGCCTCCTCCCTCCTCCCTGGTCGCCGCCTCCTCTTCATTTTCCCCTCCCTGCACGTCGCCGCCGCCTCACCTCCCCCCACCCACGGCCTCACCTCCCCCCCACCCACGCCTCGCCGCCGCCGCCGCCTCCTCCCTAATCGCGCCTCCTCCTCCTCCTGATCGCCGCCGCCGCCTTCCTCCTTGGCCGCCGCCTCCTCCCTCCTCCTTGACCGCCGCTGCCTCCCCTCCCTCACCGCCGCCGCTGCCTCTACCTCCTCACCTGTGTCCTCTTCTGCCTCATCTGCCACCTCCAGGGGCTCAGGCTCGAGGACTTCGCCGGCTCGCTACTCGTCGAGGTCGAGGAGGGGAGGACCGAGGTGGAGGGTGTGCTCCGGGAGCACCTAGACATCCGCAAGCAACTCAAGGTCATCAGCCCCCTACTATGGTGCACCTGCCCCCTACTCCGGCTGCGCCTCGCCCGAGCCACGCTCGACTGCCACCTCCAGTTCACCCGTGCTCTATTCGGGCCGCTGTGTCGTCATCACGCCGCCGCCGCCTCAACGAGTCCCTCTTCCCGCCGGCCGCGTCACGCCATGCTCCAGCCCACGAGGATACTTTCCCCTCTGTCAATTGCAAGCTCCACCCACCGAAGAGCCGCACCTCGCCTTCTTCCCCGATCTCGGCCAAACCCGCCGCCACGACCTCTTCTTCTCACTCGGTAAGCCTCCGGTCAATTCCCTCGCAATGGAGCATCCCCGGACTACACTCTCCTCTCCCCCACAACTCGCTTCGGCTCTCCCTCACCGTGGTGCCGCCCCCACGACGCTCCCGTCGCGCCACCACCGGTGTCGAACCCGGGAGCGAAGGATCCCGAATTCTCTGTGTTCATATACCGGTCCAGGATTTCCAGTATACACAGTCTCACAAAAATGAATATCACAATCATATCACGAAAAAGTAAATGACATTAATTGATAGAAGGTTTAATACAACGAGTCTGAATAACAATATCAAATGTCAAATGATAAACACAGCGGAAACAATATAATAGTGGGAGCCACACGATGCGCCACAGGCAATCGTCTGGGTCAAAAGGCCTACTCGTCCGGGTCCTCACCGTCAAGGTAGCAGTCTTCTCCTGAATAAGATTTATTCAGCAAGGATGAGCACAACTTCCGTGCTCGCAAGTTACACCCAATATTAAATTTAAATGCATGCATAAGGAAACAAGTGAGTATGGTAGGGGTTGTTTTGCATAAACAGCATTTTCAGTTTGAATAAGCATAGTAGTTTCTAAGGCAATTTTATACTATGGATAAAATCATATTTTAAAATGACAATGATATAATGTGGATAACCTCCAATGATAAAGTGAAGGATCCCCTCCTAATACTTGGCTTCCCGCCCAAATTTTTGTAAGGATTAACCATCCTCAACATTTAATAAAGCATTTAAAAACCAAAAACAATTCTAACTTTAAGTGACCCTGCTAGCATGTCCATGACCGCGGACGCGGCTATTCTAATAGTTTCTACTCTGCAGAGTTGGTACAACTTTACCCACACGAGGTGACATGCTCGTTATGTCGGCTAATTCACGCTTCCGTAGGCGTGTGACTGAGCAATTACCATGAGGCCTTTACAAGGTGCTATCCTAATATATTCATGCCCGCTAAGGTTTCGCTCCTTGGGACTAACCGTCCTCCGAAAGCCCCCTCTTGCGCCAAGTGGGAATAAAATGTCTAACCGACACCCACATAATCACATGACATAAATATACTAGAACATCACAAATTAGTTAGCCAAATCCTGCCCATACAGGACATGTGGTAGTACGTTATGGCATAGCATTAAGCGGCTCAAAGACCGGTCCTCAATTGACTTGAGCGTCATTCCTACAATCCATGGGCCTTGATCTTAACCAGATCAAACCCGTGCATAAACCTGCACCCACCATTCCGTCCATTTCGCCCAAGTCCAAACCCATTTTGATTTTATTTTGAATAAAAACTTTATTTATAAATCCATGTGGTAAGACAATACCACAATATCAAGTTTGAAACAAATTTATAGAAATTTGGTGTAAACCCTTCCAAATTCTGTAAATGTGAACTAAGCTTGGCTAAGCATATATTTAAATTTTGGTAATATCTTGCCTATGGTATCAAGGTAGTCAGATACAACATTCAAATTTGGCCATACAATAACACATGGAATTAACTATATGTAAAACAGGATATTAAAATATTTATAACAACATATGCATGCAATAAGGAATTTAAAAACTGAAAATAATTTAAATTACTGGGGGCAATATGGTCAATGGTGTAACTTGCCTTGGTCGATGTCTTGGAATTCTAAATCTTCATATTGATCGAACTCTCCGAGTCGCCAGAATTCTATCTGTAAAATCGACAAATTCAATATTCAAATTCAAAATAAATTCACAAACATAGTTCAAATTAACTACAAATTGAAATATTTTGGTTTAGTTAGCTAGATTATAATTTTATATAAAATTTGCAATTTGAATCACCCAATTTGGAGTTCGTATGCAAAAGTTATGAATTTTTGAAGTTTATATCTAAATCTGAAATTTTATTGAATTTCCCGAATTATTTTCCTACTGAAAATCTATTTATTGCGCAGTGATGACGCCAGCTACAGTATTTCGGAATTTAAAAGAATTAAAACTAATTCTGACAAGTGGGCCCCATGTGTCAGTGGGCCGGCTCACAGTGAACCAAGCCCACCGAGCCAAGGAAGGTCTGGCGCGGTGAACCGGCCACACGGCACTCGCGTGGCGATGACATGGCGCCACGCGGGACACCTTGCCGAGGTGGCACACAGGTGGCGAATACGTGGCAGTCCCACGTCGGCAACGACGTTGAGGGGCTCGGGGCCCGACGGCAGCAGCGGACGGCGGACTCGCGCCGGTGAGTGGTGCCAAGCGGTAGCTATGACTATTGCGATCACATTGGTACGACTTGGTTCAAGAGGTCATTGAGGTCGCCTAATCGCCGTCGAGCGGAGGACGAGGTTCGGCTATTGTCGGGAACGTCAACCAGATGTGTCTCGGCGCAGCGAAGGGGTGCCCGAGGTAGTCCTTACGACGGGGGTGTCGGCGGTGAGGTCCACGGTGGCTGGACGTCGTTGGCGGCGGAGCACTTCGTGGTTTTCACTGGCGGCAGCAAAACCCAAAAACAAGGATTGCGACGGCGTTGGAGCGAGAGAGAAGGGGGAAGTGATGGCTTTGGCTTCTGTGGAGGATTGTGCACCCGGGGCTGCCTTTTATAGGCGCCGGGGAGGTCTAGGGAGGTATGGAGGAGATGGGGGTCGTGCGGCGGTTTTGTGGCGACCGTGGGATTACCGGTTGCGGAGACGAAGGAAGATCGTGGGGATCGTGTGCGGTGGCGAGTGCGACTCGCGCGCACGCGCAGGAAGTCTGGCGATTGGAATCGCCGATAGCGGCTTCGGTGGTGGGCGAAAATGGCGGGCGACCGTTGCGGCGCGAGGAAGAAGAGGCGAGGAAGACGATGAGTGCGGGCCGTTGGATTTTAATCCAACGGTCGCAATTGTTAGTTGTGACGCGAAGGGGTACGGTGGGTGATCCGGCCGTTGATGTAGAATCTGACGGGGTGGTGGAAAGGCGCGGCGTGGGGAATTGTCGCCCTAAATCGGACGGTGGGAGAGGGTGAGCGGCGGGCGCGGCAAGTGTGGGCTGGAGTGGGCCGCGCGCTCGAATAGGTTTGGGCCGGAGCCTTAGGTTTCGGCCCAAACTGAGTTTTGATTTTCCTTTTTGATTTCTCAATTGTTTTAATTCTGTTAATTCATATAAGGTTTAGAAAATAGCAAAATACTTCCAAAAATTATGGAAAAATTCATAGAAATTCCCATGCTTATTTTGGACTTAACAAAATTATTTCCAACTTTATTTTGGCTTTTAACTTTGTAAATAATTTTATTCTTGACTTTAAAATTATTATAAAAGCTTTCAAAAATTCCAGAAAATTCCATAACAATAAACAAATTTTAAATTTTTACTGAAATTGAAAAATTGGGCTGTTACAAACCTACCCCCCTTAAGGGAATCTCGACCCGAGATTCAGGATTGGTCAGCAAAGAGGTCGGGATAGTTGGTCTTGAGGTCTTCTTCTTTCTCCCATGTGGCTTCACTCTCCGGGTGATGACTCCACTGCAGCTTGTATGATCTGATGATTCTGCTTCTGGTGACTCGTTCTGCGACGTCCAAAATCTTGATTGGTCGCTCCACGTAGGTGAGATCTTCCCGAAGATCGAAGCTTTCCACGAAGGTATGGTCTTCTGGCGCTTGCAAACATTTCCTCAACTGAAACACATGGAAGACATCATGTACTGCTGACAAGGCTTCTGGCAGTTCAAGCTGATATGCCACTTCACCTATTTTGGCTAGAATTTTGTATGGTCCCACAAATCTGGGTGCAAGTTTTCCTTTTGTTCGGAACCTTCTTACTCCTCTGAGTGGGGTGACTCTGAGATAGACCAAGTCTCCTACCTCAAAGTTTAAATCCCTTCGACGGTTATCAGCATAACTCTTTTGTCGGGTTTGTGCCACTTCGGATGTTCCCTTATAGCTTTGACCTTACTTTCTGCATCTTTGATTATCTCAGTCCAAAGAGCCGATGTTCTCCTACTTCATCCCACGTATGGAGTTCGCATTTTACGCCATACAATGCTTCAAAGGAGCCATTTGTAAACTCGCTTGATAGCTATTGTTATACGAGAATTCTGCATACGGCAAATTCTTGTCCCAACTTTGTCCAAATTCGAGGCACAGGGCTCGGAGCATATCTTGAGTACTTGATTGGTGCGTTAGTCGACCATCACGTCGAGGATGATAGGCTATCTTGAAGTTGAGTCCGCGCCTGGGCTTCATGCAAACTCTGCGAATCTTGATGTAAACGAGAACCTCTGTCGGACACGATCTTCTTGGGTACTCCGTGTAAACAAACAACCCTGGCCACATATAACTCGCCAATTGGTGCTACGTATGTAGTCTTGACGGGGATGAAATGAGCCACTTTGGTCAACCGGTCAATTATTACCCAAATAGAATCATATCTGATTGGGTCCTAGGAAGTCGATGATGAAGTCCATACCAATTTCTTCCCACTTCCATTCGGAATTGGTAGTGGTTTGTAACAATCGGTGGTCGTGATGCTCCGCCTTAACTCGCTGGCACACATCACAGCGAGCAACGAACTCAGCGATTTCTCGCTTCATGCGACCCACGATGCTTTTCCTTGGATCTGGTACATCTTGGTGCTTAGGGTGAATGGAGTAAGGCGTTTCATGAGCCTCCTTGAGTGTTGTTTAACTCCTGTTGGTTAGGTACACAAATGCGGTTCCCAAACCACACAGTTCCTTGTTCATCTTCAATGAATCTGGTGCCTTGCCTCTTCGCATATTCTTCTTGATCTCTTTGATGTCATCATCTTCTAGTGTTTTTCTCACGATCGACCTTGAAGAATTGGTTGTACTTCCAAAGCATTCACACAACCTTGGTGACAATCTCGAGTTCGAGCGCTTCAACTCTTCATGTAGTTACGCTAATCCTACGCACCATCATGGTATTACAATAAGCCTTTACTGCTCAAGGCATGCAACTACATTTGCCTTGCCCGGATGATAGTGAATCCCGAGATCATAATCCTTTATCAACTCTAGCCATCTTCTCTGTCGAAGGTTTAATTCTGCCTGCGTGAATATATACTTCAGACTTTTGTGATCCATGAAAATCTCACAGCGGTTACCAATGAGATAATGCCGTCAGATCTTCAAAGCATGCACAATCGCTGCTAACTCCAGATCATGTGTTGGATAATTCCCTTCATGTGGCCTCAACTGCCTGGATGCATAGGCTACTACCTTGCCTTCCTGCATTAATATGCATCCGAGACCTTGACGGGATGCGTCGCAGAAGATCTCGAAATCTTTACAGATATCAGGTAAAACCAGTACAGGTGCCGAGACTAATCTCCTCTTCAGGTCTTGGAAACTTTCTTCGCAGGCATCTGTCCATTCAAACTTCTTTTCCTTCTTCAGAAGTTGAGTCATGGGTCTTGCAATCTTAGAGAAATTTTCAATGAACCTGCGGTAATAACCCGCTAGTCCAAGGAAACTTCTCACTTCGGTGAGTGTCCTGGGTTGCTTCCAACCTGACACTGCTTCAACCTTGGCAGGATCTACTGCAATTCCTCCTACTGACACAATATGTCCAAGAAATGCCACTTGACTTAGCCAAAATTAGCTTTTTTGAATTTAGCATAGAGTTAGTGCTCTCGAGCTTGTCGATATCATTCGATGTGTTTCGTGTTCTTCTTCATCCTTCGAGTAGATGAGAATATCATCAATGAAAACAACCACAAACTTATCCAAGAATTCCATGAACACTTTGTTCATCATATTCATGAAATAAGCGGGGCGTTAGTCAAGCGAAAGACATCATCAACTTCGTCGCATCCATATTTGGTGGTGAAAGGTCGTCTTGAATATCTTAGTGTCGATCTTGATTGATGATAGCGGATCTCAAATCAATCTTCGAAGACACTTGCTCCTTTCACCGATCGAATCGATCATCTATCACAGGTAAAGGATATTTGTTCTTGATCGTCACCTCATTGAGTGATCTGTAATCAACACACATCCTCATGCTATTGTCCTTTTTCTTGACGAACAACACTGGTGCTCCCCAAGGTGATGAACTGGGTCGGATGTAACCTTTGCTTCGCAGTTCTTCAATCTGTTTCTTCAATTCCGCTAGTTCATTGGCTGGCATTCTATAGGGTCATTTCGATATTGGAGCTGTCCCTGGGACTAAGTCAATTAAGAACATTACGTCCCGATCCGGTGGCATGCCAGGTAGATCATCAGGAAATACATCAGCATATTCTCGAACTACCGGAATGTCTTCAAGTTTCATTTCCTTCATGCTGGTAAGGATGGAACTTCCATTGGTGCAAGTCTTGGGCTTGAACTCGACTGAAATCCCTTCTCCATTAGTGAGAGTGATAGACCTATTGGCGCAGTCTATTTGTCCATGATTCCTGGCTAACCAGTCCATTCCGAGAATGACATCCAAACCTTGGGAGTGCAAGACTATCAAGTCTGCTAGGAAGGATACTCCGGATATTTCAAGAGTAAGGTTTGGGCATAGAGAACTAGTTCTCATTTCTGAGCCCGGGGAATGGATTATCATAGAATTGTTTAAGGGGGATATAGGTAACCCATTTTTTCCCACAAACTTATTTGATACAAAAGAATGCGAAGCTCCGGAATCAAATAGTACTGAAGCTGGTATTGAATTGACAAGAAACATACCAAGCACGACATCTGGCGCTGCTTGGGCTTCCTCGGCCGTGACGTGGTTCACACGTCCCTTGATGAACTGGCCTGACGGCTTTGCAGTGCCGCCGGTGGCTGTGGCTCCTGGTGCTGACTTGGCGAATCTTCTTTCTCGCTTCTTAGGACACTGTTGGCATAATGGCTGTTTCGTTGCGGTGGAAACAGTCACTGCCACCGAGGAGCGAGCTCTTCTGCTGGCGCCCTCCGGTCAATGCGCGCGAAGTTGGAGGTGTTGGCGCCCAGTTACGCACCGGCTCGGGCGTGGAAGATCGAACTTTCCACGCTGCAGTGGCTGCGGCTGAATGAATCGAGGCTTGGGAAGGCCTCCTGCATTAAACTTCTGGGCTGCCATCCTCCGCTTGCGGTTCTCCATCTCATGGTGCTTGGCCTCCTGGCGGATCGCCTTGTTCACCAACTGCTGGAAGTCGGTGAAACTCTAGGAGATGAGCTGGACGGAGATATCATCGTTGAGTCCCTCTAGGAACCTTTCTTGCCGTTCTTCATCTTGGGCCACATCAGCTGGGGCGTAGCGAGCTAGCTGGTTGAAGCGGTGGAGATACTCGCTCACCGAGTGATTGCCTTGGCGGAGTGCATGAAACTCCTTCTTCTTCAGTGTCATCATGCCGGCAAGGATGTGGGCATGACGGAAGGCTCTCACAAACTCGTCCCACGAGATGGCCTGGGCATTGGCGTGGGCGATGCAGAAGTTGTCCCACCACTCCAAAGCTGGTCCGTTGAGTTGATGAGAGGCGACGTAACCCTTTGCGATCGATTGCACCGGGCGATGTCCACTTTCTTTCGATGGCACGAAGCCAATCGTCGGCATCCATCGGCTCAGTCTTTGGGAGAATGTTGGAGGACGCATGCGCATGAACTCGACATTGTCACCCGTGAGGAGGGTGTCTTTGGTGCTTGAGTTGCGGCGAAGCCGCCGCTTTGCGCCTTTGTTATTCGAGTATTATTGAGCGATCGGCGTAACTCGATGAGATGAGTTTGGTTGGCCATCATCCGCTGCTAATCCCCAGTCTGCCACATTGGCGGTGGGAGGCCGAACATGCTGCTCTTGATGGTCGGTATTTCCGTTGTTCTGACCCTGGATGCTGCCATTTCCTGTGTGGGTGTTCACCATCTGCTAAATTTTCCAAGGATTTAGGAAAGGAAAGAAAAGATAGCGCTAAGGGGAATAAGTCTATATTAGCCCAAAAAGCACACAATACCAGACAAAGAATCCAAATTTCTTTTTCAAAGTAGTCCTTTATTTTATTCATTTGATTATGGCTACCACAAAAGGTTAGCAGCTCATAATTCGCAGCTAATTGAACAACTAAAGGGAAAGAAAATATCTAAAATGGTGGAAGTAAACATCTATGGGGTGGATGGGGTGTAGTCCGGGGAGTTACAGGTACTGCCTTGGCCCTTCTTGTACAGAGCCAACTCAGCTTCGGCTGCCTTCAATCTCTCCTCTGCAGCCTCTAGTCTCCCCTGAACGAGATACAGCTCGTCCAGGGTGTTGCCATAGGCGTAATCCATCGCCTTGGCTAACTCCACCTGGTAGGTGATCTCCGGCATATCCTCATTCTCGACTGAGCTGAAGGCACTGCCTAGCCGGGTGGGGATGTGCATGGGGTAGTACTGGAATGCAGTATCCCGAAAGTGAGCGTCGTAGGTGTAGCGAAGTCGGCGGACGACTTCTCTTGCGGTGTCCTGGATGCCGTCCTCGAAGGTCTCCCGACGCATTGGGGCGTCAAAGATGTGGAAGGATGTATCCGGCGCTAAGTTAGAGTAGAGGATGACCTCCACTCTCCATCGCTCCTGCTGTCCCACAATATACTTGTATCCTTGGTATGTGGGTCTCTTCGTGAAACTCAGATGCTGCATCATCTTCCATAGGATATCCGCCCATTCTCCAGCGTAGACTCCATGGGAGATGCGGGTCGGTCTCTCGGCCATCTACAATTTTAGAAAGGACAAGAGTTTAGAAATATTTTTAATAGAGAAAGGAAGAGTAAGACTCTGGAAGACAGGTAAATAATTTGTAAATTTTTGAAAAATAGTCCTTAATGGTTTTACCAATTCTACCGTGGGCCATGACCTACAGTCGATATGGCTCTGATACCACTTTTGTCGAACCCGGGAGCGAAGGATCCCGAATTCTCTGTGTTCATATACCGTCCGGATTTCCGGTATACAGTCTCACAAAAATGAATATCACAATCATATCACGAAAAAGTAAATGACATTAATTGATAGAAGGTTTAATACAACGAGTCTGAATAACAATATCAAATGTCAAATGATAAACACAGCGGAAACAATATAATAGTGGGATCCACACGATGCGCCACAGGCAATCGTCTGGGTCAAAAGGCCTACTCGTCCGGGTCCTCACCGTCAAGGTAGCATCTTCTCACGAATAAGATTTATTCACAGAAGGATGAGCACAACTTCCGTGCTCGCAAGTTACACCCAATATTGAATTTAAATGTATGCATAAGGAAACAAGTGAGTATGGCAGGGGTTGTTTTGCATAAACAGCATTTTCAGTTTGAATAAGCATAGTAGTTTCTAAGGCAATTTTATACTATGGATAAAATCATATTTTAAAATGACAATGATATAATGTGGATAACCTCCAATGATAAAGTGAAGGATCCTCCTAACACTTGGCTTCCTTAAATTTTTGTAAGGATTAACCATCCTCAACATTTAATAAAGCATTTAAAACAAAAACAATTCTAACTTTAAGTGACCACGCTTAGCATGTCCATGATCATGACGCGGCTATTCGAATAGTTTCTACTCTGCGAGTTGGTACAACTTTACCCACACGAGGTGACATGCTCGTTATGTCGGCTAATTCACGCTTCCGTAGGCGTGTGACTGAGC
Source organism: Ampelocalamus luodianensis (assembly GCA_036346255.1). Classification (NCBI taxonomy): domain Eukaryota; kingdom Viridiplantae; phylum Streptophyta; class Magnoliopsida; order Poales; family Poaceae; genus Ampelocalamus; species Ampelocalamus luodianensis. The sequence continues at coordinate 45,024,720 of CM070638.1, forward strand.
AATTACCATGAGGCCTTTACAAGGTGCTATCCTAATATATTCATGCCCTCTAAGGTTTCGCTCCTTGGGACTAACCGTCCTCTGAAAGCCCCCTCTTGCGCCAAGTGGGAATAAAACGTCTAACCGACACCCACATAATCACATGACATAAATATACTAGAACATCACAAATTAGTTAGCCAAATCCTGCCCATACAGGACATATGGTAGTACGTTATGGCATAGCATTAAGCGGCTCAAAGACCGGTCCTCAATTGACTTGGGCGTCATTCCTACAATCCATGGGCCTTGATCTTAACCAGATCAAACCCGTGCATAAATCTGCACCCACCATTCCGTCCATTTCGCCCAAGTCCAAACCCATTTTGATTTTATTTTGAATAAAAACTTTTTTTATAAATCCATGTGGTAAGACAATACCACAATATCAAGTTTGAAACAAATTTATAGAAATTTGGTGTAAACCCTCCCAAATTCTGTAAATGTGAACTAAGCTTGGCTAAGCATATATTTAAATTTTGGTAATATCTTGCCTATGCTATCAAGGTAGTCAGATACAACATTCAAATTTGGCCATACAATAACACATGGAATTAACTATATGTAAAACAGGATATTAAAAATATTTATAACAACATATGCATGCAATAAGTAATTTAAAAACTAAAAATAATTTAAATTACTGGGGGCAATATGGTCAATGGTGTAACTTGCCTTGGTCGATGTCTTGGAATTCTAAATCTTCAGATTGATCGAACTCTCCGGAGTCGTCGAATTCTATACGCTAAAATACGACAAATTCAATATTCAAATTCAAAATAAATTCAAAAACATAGTTCAAATTAACTACAAATTGAAATATTTTGGTTTAGTTAGCTAGATTATAATTTTATATAAATTTTGCAATTTGAATCAACCAATTTGGAGTTCGTATGCAAAAGTTATGAATTTTTGAAGTTTATATCTAAATCTGAAATTTTATTGAATTTCCCGAATTATTTTCCTACTGAAAATCTATTTATTGCGCAGTGATGACGCCAACTACAGTATTTCGGAATTTAAAAGAATTAAAACTAATTCTGACAAGTGGGCCCCATGTGTCAGTGGGCCGGCTCACAGTGAACCAAGCCCACCGAGCCAAGGAAGGTCTGGCGCGGTGAACCGGCCACACGGCACTCGCGTGGCGATGACATGGCGCCACGCGGGACACCTTGCCGAGGTGGCGCACAGGTGGCGAATACGTGGCAGTGCCACGTCGGCAACGACGTTGAGGGGCTCGGGGCCCGACGGCAACGGCGGATGGCGGACTCTCGCCGGCGGTGAGTGGTGCCAAACGGTAGCTATGACTATTGCGATCACATTGGTACCTGACTTGGTTCAAGAGGTCGCCGGAGGTCGCTGGAATCGTCGTCGGAGCGGAGGACGAGGTTCGGCTATTGTCGAACGCCAACGGATGTGTCTCGCGCGTGCGGGGTGCCCGAGGTAGTCCTTGCGACGGGGGTGTCGGCGGTGAGGTCCACGGTGGCTGGACGTCGTTGGCGGCGGAGCACTTCGTGGTTTTCACCGTCGGGCACAAAACCCAAAAACAAGGATTGCGACGGCGTTGGAGCGAGAGAGAAGGGGGAAGTGATGGCTTTGGCTTTTGTGGAGGATTGTGCACCCGGGGCTGCCTTTTATAGGCGTCGGGGAGGTCTAGGGAGGTATGGAGGAGATGGGGGTCGTGCGGCGGTTTTGTGGCGACCGTGGGCTAACCGGTTGCGGAGACGAAGGAAGATCGTGGGGATCGTGTGCGGTGACTGGTGCGACTCCGTGCGCACGACACGGGGAAGTCGGGGCAGTTGGAATCGCCCGTTAGCGAAGCTCGGTGGTGGGCGAAAATGGCGGGCGATCGTTGCGGCGCGAGGAAGAAGAGGCGAGGAAGACGATGAGTGCGGGCCGTTGGATTTTAATCCAACGGTCGCAATTGTTAGTTGTGACGCGAAGGGGTACGGTGGGTGATCCGGCCGTTGATGTAGAATCTGACGGGGTGCTGGAAAGGCGCGGCGTGGGGAATTGTCGCCCGTCCGATTTAGATCGGACGGTGGGAGAGGGTGAGCGGCGGGCGCGGCAAGTGTGGGCTGGAGTGGGCCGCGCGCTCGAACAGGTTTGGGCCGGAGCCTTAGGTTTCGGCCCAAACTGAGTTTTGATTTTCCTTTTTGATTTCTCAATTGTTTTAATTCTGTTAATTCATATAAGGTTTAGAAAATAGCAAAATACTTCCAAAAATTATGGAAAAATTCATAGAAATTCCCATGCTTATTTTGGACTTAACAAAATTATTTCCAACTTTATGTTGGCTTTTAACTTTGTAAATAATTTTATTCTTGACTTTAAAATTATTATAAAAGCTTTCAAAAATTCCAGAAAATTCCATAACAATAAACAAATTTTAAATTTTTACTGAAATTGAAAAATTGGGCTGTTACAACGGCAGGGAATGGGCCGGGGAATCGGCGTCCCTTCGTCGTCCAAACGGCGGGTTCGACGGGTCGGGGGAAATCCCAGGGATTCGGCGGGGATCCCGGCCGGGATATAGGTTCCCAAACAAGCCCTTAGTGTAGGATTTTTACTTCACTTTAGAGGAGAATTCCCAGCACTAATCGATATCTTTGTCCAATGCCCAAGCAATTTTCCCACATTTGCACGCAAACCTCTGAGCCTTGCCTGAATAGGTGGCGACCACGGCTGTCGTAGTCCCACGACACACGCGCTCCAGTTGAGAAGCCCTTGAACATGGGTGCACCCAGGAAGATTCAGAGTAAGCTCTGGAGGATGGCCTCAGGGAGGTTGGTACTCGTCGACATTCCTTTGAACACGTTGAGGACTCCAGTAGAGGCATTGAGGTGGAACAATGCTTCGGGTTCTGAACTAAGGTTGCTCTCGAGTAACCTTAGGGAGGAGGATTGTTTGGTAGATAGGGAAGTGGATTTGCGAAGAAGCAGAGAGAATCGAGCATGCCAATTTCATTCAGTTTGGTTCCCTCATCCCTACAGCTTGTGGCTTATACAACCACACCATCCCCACCACTCTAGTGCATGACACTTTGGGTCCACATGTCTGCCCTTACAACAAAGCCACAGATTGAAGACTCAACCCTACTGACTTAGGGGTCCCACAGGTAAGGCACTCTAGTACATGACACATACATATAGTAATTAAGAGACTGAACCTATCCTTTCGTATAATACTCAAAACTAGCTGTAGCTAACTAAGGAATCGTCGACCGATCGACATGCGAATCACTCGTTCCAGCTGGGATGCTATCAGAGTGGATACGGACGGATATCACTCATTCTGTATCATTTTCTATATTTTTTTCTCACAATCGGAGTCAGAAACAAATACGAATGCGGATAATATCGGTCATTAATACGGTGCGAATACATACCAAACCGAATATGGATTGTGTCACGAATATTTATTCAGATATTGCGCAAATACACAAATCATACTTGTTGCACAAATAGAGATCAATCAACCATACTACATGTCCAAAATGCACCTACATTAGTAGTTTAACAAGCAAATTTAAATACATCACATGATAACAGGGGCTAGTTAAGCAAGTAATAACTAGCAAGTACATGACAGAAGCTAGTTAAGCAAATAGTAATTATTAACTAACAAGTAGCAAGTCACAACTCTCACACCTCTGATACCTGGATACATGGAAGCAAAGGAGAAAAGGTTAGAAAGGTTGAATATTGAATCATAGTTTGTGTACTTGTTTGCTTCATGTGCAGTACCATATGTTCCTGTGCGCGAGTGCTATGAATTCATTTTCTCGTTAATTTTTAAGCTTGGATTTTTTTTAAAGGTTATATTCTTAGTGATGGCGGCTCCGGGCATGCAAATTGGTCCCAAGGCTTCTTTGGACCATGAATCAACCAGCGTGATTTTTTAAAATAACTTTAAATACAATCATTAGTAGTAATTATCTTTTTATGAGGCAATTGATTGATATAATCAAACTATTTCACAACTAATGTGAACTTTCTGTTTGCATTTCACATAATGTTTTGCTATGGTGTTCCTTGTCCAATCTATGTGTTCTGCAGTTATAACACCTGGGTTTCATGCCTTCTCATAGAAGCTATGGTTAGAGTATTTACCAAATGTTCGGAGAGAACAATATTAAAGCTTGAAGAACTTACTGGAAGGGGAGACCATGGGCAAAACTCTACTGAGCTGGCCACAATGAGGGCCGAGGAGGGGGGGGGGGGTCACGAGGGCTCGGCACGGTAGCGAGGGAGGGTGCGGGTGGGGGGAGGTGGAGATGAGGAGGGTGGTTGCAGCGGTGGTGAGGGAGGAGGGAGGCGGCGGCGACGAGGGAGGAGGGAGGCGGTGGCAGCGAGGGAGGAAGGAGACTATTGTTGACTGATATGGAGGATCGTGGAATTTTGTACTATAATGTTACTGGATAGTTTACCGGATAGCTTCGACTAATTTTTCGGATAGCTCTGAATCTAACGGATACCTCCTTCCCAAATCAGTTTTTGTATCCGGCAAAAACTATCTGGCTCTGAATCCAAAATCCGAAAAACACCATTGGATATCCGATTTTACGTTCCAAATTTATTCAGATGGACGAATAGTTACACTACTGGACTCAGGAACTTTGCCGAGTGCCTCAGGCACTAGGCAAAGGCTCCTTTGCACTCGGCAAAGGCTTTGCCGAGTGCGACACTCGGTAAAGGGCACTCGGAAAAAAATTTATCGGCAAAGCAGCCTTTGCCGAGTGTATTTTGTCGGGCACTCGGCAAAGGCTTTACCGAGCGCCGAGTCAAGCCTCGGCAAAGAAAAGGCCGATTCTGGCGCGGCCCTGTTGATTTGCCGCTTGCCGAGTGCCAACCCGCGGCACTCGGCAAATATTTTTACTTTTTTTGAAAATGTCTTTGCCGAGTGTCTCAATGATGGCACTCGGCAAAGTTTTAACAATTTTTTGAAAATTCTTTGCCGCGCCCGCAGGCATGGCACTCGGCAAAGTTTTAATTTTTTTGTGGCTTCTTCGAAATGCCATGGGCATGGCACTCGCAAACCGAAAATCGGGGTTTAGGTGCCCACATTCCAGCTTTGCCGAGTGCCATGACCATGGCACTCGGCAAGGACCCTTTGCCGTGTGTTGCACTCGGTAAAGTGACCCAAAACTGCATTTTTTATTTATTTTTTACATTCCATCACGACAAACAAATCCATCCAAACATATATCAGATCCATCACATATATATCACATCCATCACATATATATCTCATCCATCACATATTTATCACATCCATCACATATATAACAATAAGTGCTCAAGTCCATCCAAACAAATCCACAAGTTCATCACAGTCGACAAGTGCATCATAAGTATATCACAAGTCCATCACCAAGTGAACAACAAATGAAAATACAACTACCATTCATCTCGAAGGTGGCCACTGCGACTGTGGTGAAGGAAAAGCTCCATCATTCAGAGGCGCATGAGGTGGATTATTCGAACCCGCCGATTGAGGCTGCACAAAGGAGAAGAGATTGCATGTGAGACAAGATTACATTAGATACCTAATCTAGGAAGGTAGAGGTCATACAAGCAAAGCACAAGCGAAAGCAAATAACTTTCATACTCACAAGAGTAGCTGCGGTGCGGGGACGCGTGGCGGAGGTTGAGCCAACACCACCGGTACAAATGGCCCGTATGTTGCCCAAGACCTTGTAGGAACTCCGTAATGTCCGCCACCTCTGCGTCTGGCTGCCGCCGGCCTCAGGTGGCCGACATCCTCTGCTTGCTCGGCCTCCGGCTCGGCGTTGCCTCATTTCTTGTTCCAGTAGGCCTGCAATATTTCACTCCAATGTTTCAGTAATGCAAAGCTAATAAAGGTGTGTAAAGATCAATGTACGACGAGTAAAACAGGAATAACCTCGAGTGCGTCGACCCGGGAGCTGTGCAGTGCAGCCGTCATGCCGTGGGCGTATGGCCGGGCTCTCGCTCGTGCTCCGTGCTCGGATCTGGGAGAGAGATGGAGTAGAGGCCGTGTCGATGAGGCCGTCGCCAAGCCAGAACCGCCCATGCTTCTTGCCTTGTCCCACCCTCATGACGATCTCTCCATCAAAGTCACGGGTGCTCGGATCATGGTCCGCCCATGGACCGACCTTGCCGCCGACGATGTACTCACCGATGCGGGTGTGGACGCCGGGTTCGTGTGCGCCTCGGCGGGTCCTCGAGTTGAAGGAGACGTCGGACGCCGCCTTGCCCTTGTGGGCCATACACCATGCACGGAAGTCCGAGCAAGGTGGGCACTATGTGACGCCATGCGAGAAAGACAACAAGATAATTAGAAATCGAGCGAATTGAGCGTCACAATAGATAAATGAATTCGTGTACCCATGCTTGTTTGTATGCGGAGAGGCTGCGGTTTGCCTTGATGGTGTCTTGGACCTTGCATCATCAAACGACGGTCCGGGCATCATCGTGCATCCGAGATACTCCTCCGTGAACCACTTGTCCACGATCATCGCCAAAGACTCGGGATACGATTGGCACCACGAGGGAATCATCTACACGTCATCAAGTATTTGACATATAAGAAGATCAAATTAAACGTGCATTTAATCTCAAAATGAATCAATATTAATGTTCTTCATCTACCTCAAGGTACCGCTCCGGGTCAACGTCATGTTTCTTGCGTCTTTCTTGGTGACCTTCTCTCAAGCTTCGACCGTGGTAGGTTACGATGGCTGGATGCGCACTCGTGATGCATGTTGGTGATGAGTTTTACGAGCTTTGGTAGCCACCGTCCGCCGGCCTCAAATCCTCATCGCATCTGAAATAAGTCCGCATACAAACGCGATGTATCCATTCATTATTTCAAGAAAAGTCCAATGAATGCGATGTATTGAGCAATGTTGTGCGAGGGAGACTTACCCAAAACTCCGCCTTCACCCGTGCCGCCTTGTTGGGGTACTCCGCATTGGGGCGGCGGCGTAGTAGTCAAGCGAGTAGGCCGGCTCCGTCTTCGGCGTACATGACAATGCCGGGTAGTGTTGCACGCTGAAGACCCAGGATGCCATTGGCGGAGCGTGCGCAAAGACTGACACAACCACCCGGTTCTGCACAAGTGATTAAGAAAAATTGTTAGTTTCTCTTTTTTCAACATATCATATGAAGTAGTGGTGACAACATCTAAAGTTACTTACTTTTGCCCTTCGGGCGAATCATCAAGCGTCGGTGAGGATCACGGAACTGAGGAGGCTCGCGGGACCTCGCAAGTAGACACCAAGAGGCAGAGGAGGAAGCGGAACCCGTGCCTACCGCCTCGTCGTCGTCCTCGTCCGCCCCTCCTCCTCGCCCGTCTGCTGAACCGGCTCCTCGCTCAACTCATCCACGGGCGCCACCTCCTCCTCCAAAGACTCCTCCTCCTCCAACACCTCCTCACGCGGCGTGGGAGGAGACGGCCCTCTGCGGCGGCGGTCCTCTTCCTCCTCCTCTGTCAGACCCTCCGCCTCCTCCCCGCGGTCGCGTGGTCTCAGTAAAGCGAGGACACGTTCGACGGTTCCCGCCATCTTTGTTCACTCACCGCAATTAAAAAGAATAAGCAAGACGTAATTAGAAATAGATGCAAAATGAACATAACATAATTACAAAAACATAGTAATACATGTATTAGAAATAGATGCAAAATGAACAAAACATAATTACAAAAACATAGTATTACATGTATTAGAAATAATCTTCATGATTGGGATTAATTTGGATCATAGGTCTCGTCATCACTATCAACATTGTCCAAATCATCAACACTATCCAAGGAGGAATGTTGTCTTCATTGTCATTGCCTAAGCGTAATCGCTCAAGCATTTGTAAGTCCTTCACATTTCGCACCTCGTCTCCAGCGTCCTCGTCATCAACCCTTTCATTGTCTACTTCCATTCCTATCGCTTCGGTTAAGTCTATCTCAAACCTCCCTTGTAGCCCCTCTTCTTGAAAGAACTCTCCATCATATGTGTTTGGATTGAAGTTGTAATCTTCATCGCTTGGGGATGGTAGTTTCACCGTGGCGATACCTTGTGCACAATAGCCCAACCCTTAAGATGCTCTTTGTCTTGGCACGCGTATGGCGTATAATAAACCTGGACGGCCTGTTGAGCCACAATGTAGACATCTTTTCCTGGATAGACGGAATCCTGTCGAATCTCGACTAGCCCAAGATTAGGGTTCGTCTCGTTACTCGTGATGAAACCAGACATTTGAATATGACAGATTAAGAGGTTTGGAACCATAAAATGGAAGTTCGTAGATTTCTTCAATTCTTCCATAATAGTCGAGGCCATCGGTCTGGGCGAAAAACTCATTGTTTGTGGTTTTTCGATTGGGCGACTCGCTCGTAGCTTGCGTGTGAAAACGATATCCATTCACGCCATAACCGTAAATGACTTGACCCTAACGACACACCGCTTTGCAACTTTCTCTCAACTCATCACTTATAGACGATCGGTTTGGGCACGCAAGCTCAAGCGGATAGATGGTTATATTATTCGAGCGCACGATCAACTTGGAATGTCGAACTAAGTACGAGCTAAATTGGACAAGACCTTCGCTTGAACCAAGAAATGAAATCGGGGCTCCACGGTCCCGCACCACAGTGAAAGAAGGGTATCGGTTTCTGCGGGTAGGATCCCTTGATTCATGCCAGATTGACGAAGAAATTCCGTACTAACGAGAAACAAGGGGTTGGGCGAAGAAACAAGGAGGATTTACAGATTGAAACAAGTTCGTTGAGAACTTACCCAATGAACGCAATTTGCACCTCGACAAGGTTGGTCAACACATATAGCATGATCTCGCGCCACTCTTCATTTTTCAATTGCTTAGTGGTCGATGCACTTGCGCCCGAGTTGCCCTTGGAAAAGGCCGAGGTTCGATTCATGTTCGCCAAAGATTGTAACGAGGGGTGGATTATGAACGCTAGGAAGGTTCTCGGTGTAGTATTTCTCTGTGAAGTTTGACACCTCCTCGAGAATGTATGCCTCGCAATGGAAGCCTCAATTTTGGCTTTATTTCTACATTTTTGCGAAGAGTCTTCGACATCTTTCGATTGGATAGCACCAATGGGCTCTGCACGCCCCCATACGTGCCTCATACGGAGGTGCACAATCAAATGCCGCATCGCCAAGAAAAAGCGGGTGGAAAGATCTTCTCCAACTTACGAGCAACACGGGTGCCACTTTTTCCAAGTCATCAATGACGGTCCGAGATAGCTCCTTGGCACAAAGTGGCGGAAGAAATAGCTCAACTCGCCAAAGACTTGCGGACATGCTCGTGGACATAGCCTCGAACCATCGCGGTGAAGCGCTCAATCCATATGTGGTAGTCATGACTCTTCATCCCGTTGATTCGCGAGTGCCTAAGTTCCTCCCTCTTGCATTCGCATACCCATCGTGGAACATTAGCGTCTGGATCCATTCAAGTACTTCCCTCCTTTGGTCCTTTTTCAAGACGAAATCGCCCTTAGGCCTTCTCCATGTCTTCTGCGCGACTAGAGGCATCTCTTGATTTGGTCTATCGCATAACGTTTCGAGTCCACTCTAGCCTTAGGGTTGTCCTTAGACTTTTCGTGTCCATGAGTGTTGTCCAAAGTGCCTCGGCGACATTCTTTTAGATGTGCATTACATCAATGTTATGTGGCGGAAGAAGGTCATCGAAATAGGGAGCCTCGTCAAGCGGACTTATGAGTCCACATATGTTGCTCACCATATCCCACAAAACCACCTTCTTGATTGGGCACGAGCATCTATGTGAGCATGAACCTCGGCACCGATCATAATCAGCGGTGCGGTGCATCACTCGACACCTTTCGTAAAGTTCTTGATGTCTTGTCCGAATGGATGGTCAAGAGGAGGAATTGACGATGTCGTCGAGCGATGAGTACTTGCCACCCTTGTGCAACCAATGGAACCTCACACCTTCCTTGCATACTGGGCATGGGAACTTCTCGTGAACACACCAGGCGCAGAATAACCCATACGTCGGGAAGTCATGCAGGGAGTAGTGGTACCAAACGTGCATTTTGAAGCTTGTCTTTGTAGCTCGATCGTATGTCCATACCCCTTCGTCCCAAGCACGGACCAATTCATCAAACACGGGCTCCATGAACACACCCATATTACTCCCGGGTGTCAGGAATTATCAACGACAAGAATACGTTATGTCGTTGAAAGGAGACGCGTCGGGGAGATTGAGGATAACGAACACGGGCCAACATGTGTATGGGGCAGCCATCACCCATAAGGATTGAACCCATCATTTGCTAGCGCGACACGCATACATGCGAGCCTCATCCGCTTTCTCACGATGTTTGTCATCAAAGCGGGTCCATGCTTCACCATCGGATGGATGTACCATCTTGTCGAGTTATCGCTTGCCATTTTGTGCCATGTCATCTGCTTCGCGATTCCTCGGTCATGTATAGCCGTTGGATCCTCGGTAGGAACGGAAGGTACCGTAGGATTTTCACGGGGATCGTAATCTGCCTCTTCCGCCATCACGAGTCTACCTCTAGTACCGAGGATTTACACTTTGGGCGATTTTTGCATCCTTGTGTTCTTTCCTAAATAGGGCGCACCCTTTGAACAAGCATGTATCCGCTCATACGGCATCTTAAGTGCACGAAGGAGTTTATGTGACTCGTACATGCTCTTTGGCGAGAATGTGGCCCTCCGGAGCGTGGTGCCAATCACGCCAACATCTTATCGAAGCCTTCTCAACTCGAGTTTAACTCGGACTTCAACCCCATTAAGCGTCCAATGGCATCGGTTGAGACACCGTTGACCGATCGTGAAGGGTTTTCGTGCGAATCCATCATGTCGTAGAAACGCTTTGGCGGCCGCCTCCATCTCCTCCTTCTCACGTCCCTCATCGAACCGTCCTTGGTGAAAGTCATCTAACATATCCGCTACCCAGCATCGGCATCATAAGCCTCGGCGCGTGGTCTCACCACCTCCTCTCTCATACGATGGGCTTCACCATGGTGGACCCACCGGGTGTAGTCCGCGTAAATCCATTCTTCAAAAGATGTTTACCCATGTCCACCTTGTTTACCCTTCTCCTGTTTCCACATTTGCTGCGGGGACACAAAACTAGACAATGTCCTTTAGCGAATTTGACAAATGCACTGTTCAAGAAAGCATCGGTCTTGTTCATCCATTCCATGGTGTAATCACTCGACTTCTCCGCCGTGTACATCCAATGACGGTCATCCATCCTCTAACATATGTATCGGCGAGTAATGTAACCATCAATTGCATCTACGGAGACGCTTAATCGGGTTCGTGATCTACGACCATGATACGAAAAGAGGGTTATACCTAGGGTGGCGGTGGAGTCGGGCTAAGCGGGCCGTGTGCGGTCGGTGCGATGGCGGGCGGCGCGATGCGAGCAGCCGACGCGGCGGGAACTCGACTTCGGCTCAGCGGGCTCTTCTCTGCAAAAATGGAAGAAAATCTTGTCATTTAAAAAAATTCGTGAGAACCTCCCATGCAGTGAGGTTTCCAAAACTGTAAAAACAACGACGATGGCCGACAACCACATATACAACCACAACCACTACTACACCTAAAAATATAAAGGAAAGACTTTTACGCTAATGCTCAAGACAAGTGGAAAATACCATATGCATTTAAGAGTTTAGCTACATCCGTGAGATGAACTTGAACCAACCACATAGCTTGCTCCACCCGCGTTGTAAACGTGAATGACAACAAATGCATGAGAACAATGGCATTTAAAATGAAATTGCACCAAACTCATGTGTATTTTTAAAATTAATTATATACTCTCACTGCGCTACATGACATACGTGTGGATGTGGTATTGCAATTTTTCGGACATGAGTATACTAATACACTTGTGGATATGGTATTGCGATTTGTGCGACACGAGTACATTTGGATATATGGCATTGCAATTTTTCTCGGACTAGGTCATGCTCTCTTTCAACTAGGGCTTGTTTAGAATACAAGAATTTTGCAGAAATTTCTGAAAACACAGTTCAATTCTATAAATTTCAAAAAGCTATCATGTTCTAGACAAATAATTGTACTGCAACCCTCCATGTCACTAACCTCAATAGTGGATAGTAGCACAAATCACCTGAATAGTACGCCCTTGTCGCCACCATCATTTTCATGCAACCCACAATCAGTACCATCTGTCTCATGAAGGATGATGAAATGGCTACTTTAGCCGCACTTTAGTACTAAATAGCCTTACAGTTTTGTGGAGAGATTTTCTTGGTTGTGGACTTTTCCTTCTTGTGAGGATGTTATATTTTCTCTTTAACACAAAACAATGTTGACTTTTCTTTAATCCACGTGTAGAAGTGATTTTTGTGGTGTATGCATCCTTTGAACTCCTAATTAACACACACTAAGCGGTATCATTGGTGCAAACTATAGATAATACAACCAAAGAATACATCCTAGACTTAGATGATCGAACTAACCTTTCCTTAACGTGGTGGAAGTGAAGCGATACACACATTAGCTCACAGCAAGAATCAACACTCGAGCTAGCACAACATCAACACTAGATAAAATTACCTCCAAACAGAGGAGCCGGAGGGGCGCTGTGGAGTGGCGGCGCTGACAGGTCGAGCGAAGGCCGAGGAGCGCGCCGAGTGAGGGCGGCAGCGGCGCCGCACGCCTGGTGAGAGAGAGGCGCGCGGCGCAGGCGGCGGCGAGCGGGCGGGCGGTGAAGCGGGCGGGCGCGGCGCCGCGGCGGTGGCGCAGCAGCAGTGTGTCCGTGTGTGCGCGAGTGTGTCGAAGGTGTGTGCGTCGGCGCAAAAACTAATAAGTGTCGAAGGTTTGCCGAGTGCGTGATCCGCACTCGGCAAACAATTTTAATTTTTTTATTTTCTTTGCCGAGTGCGCGATCGGCACTCGGCAAGAGGATTTTTTTATTTTTTTGCCTCCAAATTTTTTACTGAGACCAGGACATCTCCCCATCTTTGCAGTGTAAATGCGTGTGCACTCGGCAAAGACCGCCTTCTTAGAGTCGCCGTCTACAACACTCGGCAAATATTTTTTTGGCCTCCAAATTTTTTGTGGCCCTCCTCTGATGCCGGTACTCTATGTTAGGATTTGGTACATTTTGTGGCTTTTGTTATACTTAGTTAATTTATTTCATTTACTACAATTATTTGGAAAATGCAAATTTGAGCGCGATGCATCGAATAATGGAATTTAATGATTCAAAAAATGATAGTCATGTTATTGAGTGTAGTGTGAGGCGCATTCGAGAGCGGACCCGAAATTCGAACATCTTGTTGTGAAACATGAGTGAACTTGCGTGCGAAGTGTTTTAAATTCTATAAAAAGCAAACAAAGTCCGAAAATTATGAAACTTGTGGAGATGTTATGATATCATATGTGGAGGCTGTGATAAAAATTTGAGAAGGTTTCGTGCATGTTGTCACGTACGATGCTTTCAAACCAGGACATCTCCACATGTGATACTTATATCCCAGCTGGATATGTCCTGGTTTGAAAGCATCGTACATGACAACGTGCACGAAACCTTCTTAAATTTTTATCACAGCCTCCACATATGATATCATGACATCTCCACAAGTTTCATAATTTTCGACTTTGTTTGCTTTTTATAGAATTTAAAACACTTCGCCATGAAGTTCACTGGCCATGTTTCACAACAAGATGTTCAAATTTCGGTCTGCTCTGATACGACCTCACACTACTCAATAACATGACTATCATTTTTTGAATCATTAAATTCCATTATTCGATGCACGTGCGATTCAAATTTGCATTTTCCAAATAATTGTAGTAAATGAAATAAATTAACTAAGTATAACAAAAGCCACAAAATATACCAAATCCTAACATAGAGCACTTGCATCAGAGGAGGGCTGCCAAAAAATTTGGAGGCCAAAATAAAAAATGTTTGCCGAGTGCGGCGACTGCGACTGCAAAGGCGATCTTTGCCGAGTGCCACGCATTTACACTCGAAATATTTATTTTGCCGAGTGCCAAACGGCGGCGCCGCAAAATTTGACGTCGGCGGGATTACCTCAGCCGTCTTTGCCGAAAGTGCCCTCCTTTTGCGAGTGCGGGCACTCGGCAAAGGTTGAATGTACCGAGTGTTAACCTTTGCCGAGTGCATGGCACTTGCCAAAGCGGGCTTTGCCGAGTGTTGTTATTTGCGAGTGTCGCACTCGGCAAAATATCTATTTACCGAGTGCCGCTATTTGGCACTCAGCAAATCTTTTGCACTCGGCAAATCAAGCGTGTCCGGTAGTGTTAGGAACTATCTACTGGCTTGCACCCCTAGTTCCATCCTTGAAGATGGAGCGAACTGTGCATGCATGGGTGCACGCCTGGCCTGCATGCTGCAAACCTATATATATATATATATATATATATATATATATATATATATATATATATATATATATATATATATATATATATATATATATATACCATTTTCTATATATATATATATTCTCTCTATATATACGTACACAGAGCTGAATATATACACAGTGAGCTGAATTGATAGCAACAAGATAGAAACGCATAATTAAACACAGATCGATCGAGGCGCCATATATATACAGAGTGAGCTGAATTGATCTCTCTAGAGACTAGAGATATATAGAGCGGAATTAAGGTGATGGAGTGGCACCGGCACGTATATATGGCAGCCGCTGCGAGCAAGTACTACTACAGTTTGGTGGTGGTGTGGCTTGGGCTGGTGGCAGCCCCGGCCGCGGCGCAGCTTCCGAAGTGGACCGCGGCGACTGATCAGTCGGTGTGGTCTAGCTGCATTACCATTTACCAAACTCGCCGCGCACAGTGTTGGCCCAAACTGAAGAACCTTCAGCCGATCCGCTCAGACGAAGAAACTCACAATCGAATCAATTGGCAGAAAGCGATCCTTGGATCCAGCACACGCACGTAGTGATTACGCTGGAAACACACACGCGAGAACACTTGCTTGGAAAGAATCAACGCATGCACTTGTGCTGGAGGTAAGACTAGAACATGCACACATACTGCTTGGAAGCAATGCACGTACAGCTCACGCTCGGAACTCACGGACACACACAAAGTTCAGAGGGATTTTGGTGATGCGCTGCCGCACGTCATTTTCTTTTTTCTTCTATCTATTGCATCAATCAAAATACATCTGATTACACGTCATTTTAAAGACTACGAAACTTGCTAACCAAGCCAAAACTAAACATGAAAAGCTTAACAAAGGAAGCAAATTAATTTGACTCGATGCTGATTGCATCAGGATCCTGATGTCCTATTATTTTGCAAGTCTGGATTAGTTTTCAACAATCTCTCCCCTAATCAAGACTTGTCTTCTCCTAGTTGGTGACCTTAAACTCGACTAACATGAAAAAATAAATACTAAAACAATCACCCCCCTAATCAAGTTGTCACTATTCGAGCACCTTCTCGCCAAACTTCAGAGTAGCATCGGTTCGTCATCCGCCATAGCGAAATGCGCCACTTCCTTCTTCGGTTTGCGACACTCGTTAGCAAAATGCCCTCGGATGCCACAGTTGTAGTATTTGATATTCCTCTTGCTGAACTTGCGCTCACTGGTATCGGAGTCATTGCTGTCCTCCTCGTCGCTATGGCCGTAGCCACGGTCACCAGCTTTGCCGTGACCACGGCCGCGGTCACGGATCTTCTTTGCACCGCTGCCTGACCCTTCTCCATTCTTCTTCTCTTTGGTGAGGGTCTCTCATTGCGTGCGCGTGAGCAACAGATGCTCACTCTCCTTCGGGTCGCCAAAACAAATTCGGACGCGCTCGTCGTAGGCTTTGTACCGCCCGACAAGGTCTTCGACGGTGAGGGTCTTCAAGTCCACGCACTGCTCGATGGAGGTGACGAGCTGCATGTAGCGCGCCAGGGCAGCACGAAGAAACCTGCGAACAACGGCAATCTCATCTACCGTGTCGCCCAACGCGCGGATCCCGGTGACGACCGACGTCACCCGACCGGCGAAATCTTCAACGGTCTCCCCTTCCTCCATCTTCAGCCTCTCGAAGTCCTTCTTGAGGGTCTGCAGGTTAGCCTCGCGCACATGCTCATGCCCCATGTGTGCCGTCTTGATTGCCTCCCATGCTGACTTCGTTGTGTCTTTCTCGGCGAGGGAAGATATGACTTGCTCTGGCACGGCCTGGTAGATGGCGTACAATGCCATCCGATCCTTCTGGTACTCAGTGGCACTAGGCTCCACTGCTTCCCACACGTTCTGCGCTTGAAGAGTGGCACGCATCTTCATCACCCAAATCGTGTAGTTCGTGCGGGTGAGCTGCGGGTACGACATCGTCACCACACTCTCCCTCTTCACCACCTACGAGGCGGTCGAATCACCTCGTAGCAGGCGTCGCGCGTGCTCGTCGGATGGAGACATACTCCTTCGTTCCCTCGGCATCCTCTCTGACACACGGAAATCATCAAAGCTCTGATACCAATTGTTGGTCCAAACCGAAGAACCTTCAACTGATCCGCTCGGATGAAGAAACTCACGATCGAATCAATTGGCAGAAAGCGATCCTTGGATCCAGCACACGCACGTAGTGATCACACTGGAAACACACGCACGCGAGAACACTTGCTTGGAAAGAATCAACGCATGCACTTGTGCTGGAGGTAAGACTAGAACATGCACACGTACTGCTTGGAAGCAATGCACGTACACGAACACCCTGGAAGCAACAGCTCACGCTCAGAACTCACGGACACACACAAAGCTCAGAGGGATTTTGGTGATGCGCTGCCGCACGTCGTTTTCTTTTTTCTTCTATCTATTGCATCAATCAAAATACATATGATTACACGCCATTTCAAAGACTACGAAACTTGCTAACCAAGCCAAAACTAAACATGAAAAGCCTAACAAAGGAAACAAACTAATTTGACCCGATGCTGATTGCATCAGGATCCTGACATCCTATTACTTAGCAAGTACAGATTAGTTTCCAACAATCTCCCCCCTAATCAAGACTTGTCTTCTCCTAGTTGATGACTTTAGACTCGACTAACATGAAAAAAGAAATACTAAGACAATCACTTCCTAATCAAGTTGTCACTATTCGAGCACCTTCTCGCCGAACTTCAGAGTAGCGTCGTTTCATCATCCGCCACAGCAAAATGCGCCACTTCCTTCTTCGGCTTGCGACACTCATTAGCAAAATGCCCTCGGATGCCACAGTTGTAGCATTTGATATTCCTCTTGTTGAACTTGCGCTCACTGGTATCGGAGTCATTGCTGTCCTCCTCGTCGCTATGGCCGCAGCCATAGTCACCAGCTTTGTCGCGGCCATGGCCGCAGTCACGATTTTTCTTTGCGCCGTTGCCTAATCCTTCTCCATTCTTCTCTTTGGTGAGGGTCTCCCATTGCGTGCGCGTGAGCAACAGATGCTCACTTTGTTGGTGATATGCCCTATGAGGCAATTATAGAGATGATTGTATCACGTCTATGTTTATGAGTTATTGAATAAATGTTATTTTGTTCCTTGAATGAATCATTGATTATAAAGATTAACAAGTATGCGACTTGTTGGTGAAACTCTTTAACTTATATGATGTTGTTCTAAATGAATCTCTAGTCGGATGTCACTGGTCGGAACACCAGTTACTCTACGACCAGCACATGTATTGATTGATGACCATATTTCATCGGTCATAAATATAGGGATATCAAATCAATAATGTGAACACATGTTAGAGAACATGGGGTTAACAGACCCACCTTGAGATACTGTTGAGATTGTTATGATTCTATCACTACTACACACACCTCATCACGCATTTGTTGAGCAGTCATCACGCACGTTCCAACCGCTCGTGTTTTTGTACGCTCCGTGATAAACAAAGTGTTATTACGACGGTTAAAAATCCGTGCGTGATAAGTCACAACACGCATTTGGTTCTAATTATATAACCGCTCGCATTATCTAATTATCACGACGGCTCTATTAAAGAACCGCTCATGTGCTATCTAATTATCACATACGGTTCTATTTACAAACCGTGCGTGATATGCACATATCCCGCACGGTTCGTAAATAGAACCGCCTCGTGATAAAAGATATCCTGCACGGTTCGTAAATAGAATCATACGTGATAAAAAGATATCCTGCATGCGATTTTATTTACGAACCGCTCGAGATATGTGTATATCACGACGGTTATTAAATAGAACGATGCAGGATATCCATATTCCTGCATTTCGTTTGATTGTTAAACCGTCAGGATAGTTACTTCACCTTAACTATTTTTTAAAATTTTCGCCAGCCTCAGAATTGCTAGCCATGCCCTCTAAAAATAGCGGTGCGTAAAATAGATACATCACGATAAATCAACGGACAACCCAAAGTGATCATTGTCAATTACAAACCAACATATATCAAATATTGTCGCTAGTGTACCATTCATTCAATTACAACTATTCAAAGTGAATTACAACTATATCAAATATACATTAATTGTTTCAAGGTCGTTCAGTAGTGAAACTCTCCGTTGGGCGCAATGATATCCGTCATGATGAAGGTGCAAAGCCTCCTCGAACATCCGAGATCTCTTTAACGAGCAGTGAATCTAAATCTATATTCAAAACCTACAAACAAGAGTAAAGTGTTACACATATATATTTAAATTTATAATTAGCAATTATTGCGAGATTGACCAACCTCGGGATCCTAAACCTAGCACTCATGAGAATCGCATATGATGGCAAGCGAGAATGCACATTCTTACGCTTTTTTTTGCATGACCTTTGAAAAATAGAATTACATATATAGGTATAGTCGCTTCGAGACGCATTATTAAGTATGATATAGGATTATTGTATTGTAGCACGCATCGGAAATCGCGTCCTATGATTAAGTGTGGCGTTAGCTCCTTGTATAGCCCTCCTCGGCAATATAGGAGATGAACGACCTACATGTTTCAAAAAGTTAACCTCGGCCATTTCAAACGAAGGAAGACTACAATAGAGTTATGTATGGAGGAAATGAGCACACTGCCGAGTACTTCTTGCACAAGGGTGAAGTCGTGGCCTTTTTTCATTAGGGGAATCAAGGTATAGTACTGATTCCTCTTTGGTATAATGACTAGAAGGATCCAAAGATGCCTACTCATGTATGTCGCTATAGTCATTAAACCTAAGTTCATCTCACAGATAAAGTACAAATGAAATTTGTATAGCAAGTAGTGAAGCACTTACTTGGTTGTAGGGCACCATTATGTAGTCCACGTAGTTTTGAGCAAGCAATCCTGCGATTATGTATGTATTTCTCGGCGTAGGATGTATGCGCCAAGATGCATGGTTTGCTCGAGAGACCACGTGTGGGTCGAGAAACCCACCGTTCTTTCAATCGCGCCGCGCTTTAATCATGTATCTATACATAAGCAATGAGTTGTTATATTACGTGAATGTACGTGAATGTAGAACTTGATTGTACACACTTACGATTGTCGGCATCGTAGAAGTGAGGCATCGAGGGCTTTGAGGTTGAATAGGTCGAATAAGTCGTCCGGCCCACGATGAAGAGGGCGGCTCGTGGAGAAATAGTCCTCTGTATCGGCGGTGATTCCATCAGCGCACCCTTTCTCTTTGGTCTTCTCGCAAGTACCAATATGCAAACTCGACAACCTAATCCAGCGTAGGCTAATCTGTGCTCGCCGCCAACGAGACTTTGAAAGAGTATTTCTTAGGGTTAGGAGGCGGAGCGCCTTAATGTTCTTCGATTTCGATTTGTCCTAAGCGACTTGCGCTGCTACGCGTCTTCCTCTGTCAAACGACTCGGGAACCGTCTGGCGGCATGCTTTTTGTTAAATGCGGTGTCTTCTCCACGGAGCGGATGAGGCGAGCTTACGGCGAAGGTTGAGGTGCGGTCATGGAGGGTCTGCCGGAGAGACATGGTCGTGTCGAGATGGTTGGGGTAGAGTCATCAAAAGTTGAGGCGGCATCAGTAGGGTCGGGGCGATGTCCTTCAAAAGTTGAATTGAGAGGCATGGTCGTGTGGAGATGGTTTGTGTGGAGTCATCGAAGGTTGAGGCGGCCTGCGGGGTCGAGCGATGTCCTTCTTTGGCCCGAATAAAATCGTATAGGGCACCCCTAGTGTTATGATTTCGTCGTTCGGCGAATCTCCGGCGGGGGCCCTAAAATTATCATGTACCATGTCCACGGACCTGGCGTAACCTGCGCCACACAGGCACCGTCTTTGCACTATCCCTTCATTGCATGGATACACCACCCCGCCCGACCTCAATAGACATCCCAACCATCCTCACTTGGAGTGTGCGGTGCGTCGGCTCCTACAAAACGATACGCAATTAGCTAAGGCGTCCTATAGGTCTATCTTTGGAGCATTCGGATGTACATTACCTTGATGTCGCCGATAGGTAATTGGACATCATCGTGTTCACAATTTTGCGTGGGCGGCGCTACTCCGATGTTGAGGAGGATCGCCTACCAAAACAACGGGGCGGCTGCGGCGGTTGTTGAGGAGTAGTAGTTGATTCACTTGGTCCCTGCAATCTTGCTATCTTTTCTTCAAATTTTGCAAGAGCACCGTTCTCTTCCTTCAAATTTTGAAGTAAGCACATGTTCCAACACCGTGTCGTGCTCGGCCTTGGATCTCTTCTGCTCCTATCGTGCGATGAGTCGATGGAATCCATCCTCCAAGATCGTTAACCCCTTTGCCTCGCGTGCGACCCGGTGCTCCTTGTTTCCTGGTGTAGTTAGTATATCCTTCTCACATGCTCAGTTGGAAGGAGCCTTGAACATCACGGAATTCAATTCTTCTTTGTAAGAGGTCATCATGTTATTATATACATTATGAAGTTATAGACTTATTAACAACTAGGTAGTTCGAAGACATTTACCACGGTTGGCCACATCCGTGTCAGGGTTTGTGAGAGATTTCGCCAAGGCGTATCGATGCCTCGCTCTTAACCGGGAGAGAGTGCGCTGTCGTGATCTCGACAAATGGCCTTGTTTCGTTCGCGTCCTCCGCGCCCATTGCGCTGTTTTACCGCGTACCAGTGTGCGAGTTTGTGGGGTGAGTGTTAAGTGTGCGAGAGCCTTGTGCGTCGCACTTTCCTCAAGAAATTTGGCGTCGTCTTCATTTGCACAAAGGCGTCCCATATATCCCGCGACAAGAATTTATACGCCATGAAGGGCGTTCACCGTGTTCACGTGCTTTGTGACAAGCACGCTCTTGAAGGTCCTCCACGCCTTCCGATCGAGAGCAACACACATGCCGTTCCACGCGCCCGGTCTGCGGCCGGAAAGTGAGCGATTTTAAAACTTCGTCCCACAAATGGCTTCTCCGAACATCCAACACGGTGTCCCGGCTCGGTGTGGTGATGGGGACCCGTTCCCTTCAAGTATCCCGCACAAGGTTCGAATCTCGCCATTGCTTTGGGGACTCACGAGATCCCATTGGCATTGACCTCCGTGGCGGTCATTAGGCTGGAGGAATTCTCGATGTTCCTCTGCCATCTCGCGTCGCACCACTTTCCTCGGAGATCCGGACGGCGAAGATGGTGCGGGCGCCATGTAAACACTTGCTATCTATATATGCACGAAGCAATATCGTAAGCTCTAATCGACTGCATTCAGCGGTTTTACTCAACTTAACGAAAATGGTGCACAAGCGTATAATATATAAAGAAGGATTGATGGTAGTTTGTGCTCGTATGAGAGTTGCAAAAGAACAAGTCTCAGTGCCATCTCAATCATATTGTCTATACTCTTCATTAAATGAATATGATAGTATAAATTCAAACTATGAGCTCTAAACAATACTTTGCTTAATCACAAATGATCTCAAGCATTCTGAAAATGATCTTAACTATCACATTCAATCTCGGTATAAGAGAAAAGTTCATCACGAGCGAACGAACAAAGCCCATCGATCAATTTCAGTTCACATTATCAAAGACTATCAAAGTCACATCACGAGACGGTTCGTCAATACAATAGAGCTCAAAAATGAACTAACAAGATATCAAATTGTGATGGCATTCAACCGTCTGTGATAACTAGCATTCAATCGAAAGTAACAAATTAACAGTATATGAAATTGACAGTAGCAAGTAATTTGTACAATAGAGCTCAAGAATCAACTAACTATCACATTCAATCTTAGTATAAGACAAAGTTCATCACAGAGCATGTCAACAAAGCCCACTGATCAATTTGCCATATCTTTAGTACTAGATTTAGTTCACATATTATCTTTAGGAATACTCACAGAGAGGATGCTGTAACAGCCCTAACTTAGGGTTTGTATTTCAAATGTAAAATTTTGAGGAGAAATAAAAACTTTTGTTGTCTCTTCAAATCATTTGGAAGTTTTCCAAATTTTCCCTAGCAATTTCCAATTTTCTAGAAGTTAATTCTTGTGATTGGAAATTGTTGTCAACAAATTATTAACCTTCAAACTGGTGATCATCCTCTAAAATTATTTTTCCTATCATCTTGGTCATCCTATCTACCTCTCTGAATTATTTCACAATTTTTAGATTTTATTTGCTATTTCAAATGGCCAAGTCAAACTAGTTGAAAATCTGGTCAAACCCTAGGTCAGCATGCTTGTGAATTTTCTGCAGAACTTTTCAGTGCATGAAAAGTTCTGGAAAATTATGCAATTTGGTTCTCTGTCTCTAGTAGCTACCATAAAAATTTCTGAAATTTTTGGAGCCTGGAGCTATCCTAAAAATTTCCCAAAACTTCTCTGTCTTCTAAATCGAATTACGAAAACATCGCTTGTCGGCCCGAACCACACTTGGGCTCGAGTCCGATCGCACTAATGGACTCGGTCGCGTCAACTAATCGCACCGCCCGAGTCCAATCAATCGTGACCGTCCGATGAAGATCGAGCGATCCACGCCGCGTCGCGCAACCGACTGTCCGAATGCATACACCGATCTCGGTAGTCCATTAGCGATCGAGCGGTCGACATCTTTCCGATCGAGTCGAACCACGGTTTGCGCCGCGCAACTCGCTCGCGCCCGTTTCTTTTCGCGACTTGTGGGCCATCCTCGCCGAGTCATTCTCGCCACGCCGCCGCCAGACTCAACAGCGCGCCGCTCGCTCTCGCCGCTCGCCGCTGCATGCATGCACGCCACCTCGCCTCACCGGTCTTTTCACGCCCACCGCTCACCTCGCGCCTCCGCTGCTCTACAAAAGCCCACGAGGTTTTCCTACCTCGCTTTACGTCTCCATTGCCTTTCTTCTCCATCGAGCTCCGGGAGCCGTGGCGCGCTGCGCGCCCGAGCGTTCTCTGCCCGGTGATCCCGAGCACGGCCGGCCACGTCACGGCATGTTCCACATCCTCGAAGTAAACCCCTCAAGGAATTTCGGTTTCATCGTGCGTGGAGCTGCGCGTGGACTTTCTTCTCAAGTCCGGCGAAACCGCCTTTCCGCCGCCGTCTTCTCTGGTGAGCTCCAACTCGATTCCTTGCTTGGTGAGCATCACTGGACTCCACCTTTCTTCTCCACTCTCTCACTCGTCCTCTCGTTCACCCTGGGCTCCTGTCGCAGTTGATCGCCTTGCGCGCCGTGGGCTCGTCGCGGGCCATCTCCGGCGACCTCTTGAGCTCCGCGTCATTAGGTGAGTTCCTAAAGCCTCACGATGCTCATCGCGCTAAATTTCATTGTCTTCCTCTCTAGTGCGATCGCACCTTGTCACCCCCATCGCCGCGCCGTGCTCGTCGCGCGCGCCACCGCCGCTTCTCCAAGCAAACCCGCGACCACCCTTAGCTTCAAAGTGACCCACAGGCGACCCATTTTGGCGTCGCACGCCTGCGCCGCCTCCTTCATCGGTGTCGAATCCAGTCGAGCCTCTCTGTTCTTCCTTGTGTTCCTCTGTCTTTGTTGTGGTGCGGTGGGACCCACCTCCTGAGGGATTGCGATTAAGCGCTTATCATGTTTATGATTGTTCATTAGTTCACTCTCATGCATGATTAAAGTTAGTAATTGAGGTTTGAAGGTATTTTAGTGCAAGTTTCCTGTAGCTTTTCTCTTGTCGATTTAGTCATTGTTAGTGAACTGAAAATTGGTTCATACTTGCTAATTAGGTCTTGTTAGACTTGAAGATTTCCTTAGGAAGTAGCGTTTGGCAAGGGATTATGTTAGTTAGTAATTCTAGATTTCAAAACTCGTTGTCATGTTTGATCATAAGGGATAGTTAGCTGTTCATTTTACTGTCTCTGTACTTTTGATTTATCAGTGTAGTAAGATTTGGAGTAGTAGCATGCTGAATTTTGATAACCTTACAATATGTTGGTATGTTGCTTAGGTGTGTTAGTAGCTGAAATTTTATTAAAGCCCATCCTTAATTAGAAAATTGTTAGCATCCAATAGTTGGCTAATTATCTAGTTAGTGTTTTTACCTTCTTGTAGGTTACTGTGCTCTCAACTAATGATGGTTGTTTTGGAATAGCTAGTTGTTTTTGATGTGTTAACTTGATGATTATATAATAGATGTACACACAATCACCATCAAAGTCTGTCCAAAGTTTAAAATATATAAGAGAATTGATTACGTGGTTAACTTTGATAAATGAGTGAGTGGGTAGATCTATCACTTGAAAGCATGTCTATTTGAAACATCTCTGAGCAAGATTTGTCATTCTTTTGTGATAGTCTAGCCTCTGTAATAAATTGGTGTTCGCATTTGATTTTGAGTTTTTGTCGGTGTTATTCGTTCTTATTATTTGTTATTTGTTCGATCGTTAAGCCGATATTTATGCGGCAACCACGAGAACGATCCTCGCAACAAATTGAGCAACGCTGACCGAATGTGCGCGTTTGATCATGTTTATCCCAAAGATTTTAAAGTCTAATATTTTGTTTTAATTTGTATGTATGCATTGCTTAATTTGTGTTAAATTGATTAGTTAAATCCGTAGTTGCATATCCTCGTAGACAAAATATTGATCTCTACTACACGAGCCTAGGTTATTTGTTTGTGATTAGAGGTCGCTGGATGATCTCTTGTCACTTAGTAGATCCGGTCAACTTGCTTAGACATGCTTAGCTATCGGTAGAATCAAGCGGTTATCGACTTTAGTCGGTAACCTTGATCACACAAAATCTACTATAACTTTATGTTTCAGCATTTTTGCTAGTTTAATTGCAAAACTAAAACTGAAAACAAAAATGATTTAGACTTGGGCACAACGGTATGATTGGTGTGATCATTGGGTGTGATTGAATGGTGCAGAGTCAACAAGGACCGAACATCTTGTTACACTGAACCAAGCATTTTGCGTGCTAACCACACTAGAGTATATGGGACCTCTCTTGACCTAGTACTTTGGCGTGTATTGGCTCCGGGTCGCAGGGGGTCGCAGGAGGGATGGAGGTGGGAGCATGGTAGTTGTCCGAAAAGCTTTATCCTGAGTGGGTAGTTGTCTTTTCGGCTTTACCATGTAAGCGTATGGATTTCTATCCATACGAGCGCTCGTAGTTAATACACAATATTGGAAAAAGTCTCGTAGGACTTAGTCAGGTGGCATACCTTCTAAGTGTGCTTTGGCTTAAAGCGATGCGAAGTGTGGGTACATTGGTACACCTGCAGGTTCAAACTATTCGAATAGCCTCGTCTAGGTTATGGACACGCTTGGCAAGGTCTTCCAAGAGTTAGACTACAACATTTAAATTAAAACTTGCTGGGTGGTACGAATCTGGGATTCGTGCTATTGTTGTGGTGACTATTGGGATAGTCACTTCTAGGTTGTTTTATCTTTACTCTTTTGCTATTATTATCCTTTCTTGTATTTCAACATTAAAAATGAATTGCAAACTTGCCTTTAAAGCGTATTACATTATTGCAAATGAAAATTGGCTTTATGCAAATAAAACATATGGCCCCACTAAACAAGCCTGCATGTAGCATATTAGCAGTGCGCTGGTTCACACGTCGGTCTTGCGGGTACAAAGACAATCTTTGTACTCGTGTGCTTTGCTTGATGTTTTGTTGCGAGAGGAAGAAGGTGAGCCTCGGGGCCTCATACGTGAGTCAGTGTTGCCGTTTCGTGGGCGACTAGACTTGGCGGTCGGTCGGATGCCTTGTGGGTTGGAGGCACGATTGGCTTTGTTTATAGCCATCTTATGGCACTTTTGCTTCCGTTGTCGTTCTTGTTTATTTGTGTATCTTGGCACATCGGCCTTTGGTCGTAATAACTCTTCTATTTTGTTTATCTTCCGTTTGGTAGTGGAGTGTTTGGACTCTATGTTTGGAATGGAGTTGATGTCTAATTTTGTATCGAGGTGTGTATACTGCTTTCTGGGAAGTATACATATCTCGAGGATCGCTTATTTGATTTGTGATGCTAGGACCGTGGTTGGTTACATTACAAGTCAAATAAATTGGGGTCCTCACAAAGTTGGTATCAGAGCCATTCTGACCGTAGTAACCCAAGCATGGTCGTCCTTAGGATATTTTGAAAGTCTTATTTTCAAATTATAAAAAGGTTTATGAAAGCCTAGGCAGATTCTCAGATTTTATTCCTTACCTATCTTAGCTTTCTACTCATCTTACTCTAATTTAAGTTTTGAAACTTGGTTTCTCTCTTTACCTTTCAAAAGATAGTTACTACAGGTGGAATTAGTCCAGGGAGAACCATGAAGTTTAATCCAACTAAAACTTGTGGGGATAATAGGGTAAGATGTAAAGTGAGTAGTTATGTGTCCGATTTTCTTTGGTCGAACTTTATCCCGCTTGTGTTTGTTTCTCGACCGCTTTCATGAATTTTGGGCTTTCTTGGTCTTAAATCATTGCTAACTTGTCTTAGTGAAACAGATGGCCGGAGAACGCGCGTAGTCAGCACGTGGTCATGATGAGGAGCTTCCTCCTCCGACCATGGTGAGGTTCTCGCCGATCGAGCGAAACCGCATGGACCGACACGCGCATCTTGGAGGTTATTGCTAGAAATACCTCCACTCCTGCCGTGGTGGCGGCCACCGACTCGCGGGACTTGCAGAGTTCCTCCGTCGCACCGCCGACTTTCTCCCGCTCGAGGACCCTCTCGATGCGGACGATTGGTCGCGCATGGTTGAGCGAAGCTCAACATAGCTCGATGCCGCGCGCAGACAAGGCACTCTTCGCGTCCCCACCACCTTGAGGGCGCAGCTCTCATGGTGGGAGAACTATCTCGCCATGCGGCCGCGCCATGTGGTCGCGTGGGAGGAGTTCAGATCGCCTTTTGTCGGGCCCACATCCCGGATGGCACGATGAAGTCGAAAAGAAAGAATTCCTCGCGCTCAAGCAAGGGCGCAAGTCCGTGACTGAGTACTGCACGAGTTCAATCATCCGCTCGTTATGCTCCAGGAGGTGGCCTCGAGATGAGGCTAAGCAGAGAAGTTTATGGATGGCTTGTCCGAGGAGCCGCAGGACAAGCTATCTATTGTGGACTTCTCGACTTTCGTGCCTTGGTAGATAAGGCCATTGTTGCGAGCATAAGGCAAAGGCGCCGGCGAGTCCCGCAAGCGCAAATGGGAAGCACATCGCCACGCACACCGGCCTCACTCGCCTCGGGCCGGCCAGCTGATGGCCCGTTTCTTTTGCTCCACCGGCGCCAGGCCATCTCGCACCAGCTCGCCCACCGCAGCCGTGTTTCAGCCACGCGCGCCGCGATCCAAGACAGAGCGGCCTCCGCAATCCGGCGGCCGAGGTTACTTGTTTTATTGCCACAACAAGGGCCATTATGCGAATGCTCGCCTCGAGTGTTGCGGCGGCCTCGCCCTAATGGAGGACGCGTGGAGTGGTCACCCACCGACCGTAAGATTATCCAAAGACCGAGGTGCGAGCGGTCGAGTCAACCATCTATCACCGAGGAGGCTCAGAGGCGCCGATGTCGTGATTGGTACACTTCTTGTCAATTCTCGTCCCGCCGCAGATATTTGATTCTCGAGCATCGATTCTTTTATTTCAAGATCATTTGCTGTTGTTAGTGGTCTTCGCTGTGTTCCTTTGGGAGTTCCTTTGCTCATCCGCTCTCCGGGGTCGGAAATGAGAGCTGATTTACAGTGTCGGGATGTTCCTATCATAGTCAAAGGAGTGGGATTTTTGGCAAATCTTATTCGCCGGTTCAAAGAAGTCCGGATGTGATTCTTGGCATGGATTGGTTGTCCCAACACTTGGGGCAAATCGATTGTGCGGGAAGATTGTCTACCTCACCACCCTTCAAAGTAACAGTCGGATTTTCGCCGCAGCCTTCACGGGCCGCATCTATGTGCATTAGAAGCTTAAGCCACCTTGCAAATTCGGGATGTTCCCATAGTATCGACTTTGTGGATGTCTTTCCCGAAGACTTGCCCGGATGCCTCGGTTCGAGACCTTGAGTTTGTCATTGAGTTGCGCCCCAGACGCCTATCTCGAAGGCGCCAGACGGATGCCTCCCAATGAACTAGAAGAATTGAAGAAGCAAATTGGTGAGCTCCAAGCAAAGGGTTTCATCCGTCCCGCCATCTCCTTGGGGTTGTCCGGTGATCTTTGTGAAGAAGAAGGACAAGACTTTGCGCATGTGTGTTGATTACCGCCCTCTCAATGAGGTGACGGTGAAGAACAAATATCCTCTCGCCCGCATTGATGATCTGCTTGATCGCTTGATCGGAGCCTGTGTTTTCAAAGATTGATTTGAGAATGGGGTATCATCGTGTCGGGATCGCTCGAGGATATTCAAGACGGCCTTCACTACTCGTTATGGTCTCATGCGAGTACACCGTCATGTCCTTTGGCTTAACCAATGCTCCACTTTGTTCATGAACTTGATGAATTCGATATTCATGGAGTTTTTGGACAAATTTGTGGTGGTCTTCATTGATGATATTCTTATTTATTCCAAGATCAAGCGAGCATGCCGAGCATCCAAGATTGTTTTGGGCAAATTGCGGAGCATCACCTATACGTGAAGTTCAAAGAAATGTGAGTTCGTTGAAGGAAGTGGCATTCTTGGGCCATGTTCTTTCAAATGAGGCATAGCCGTGGATCCCAAAGAAAGTCAACGATGTTCTATCTTGGGGTCACCAAGTCAACATCGACGATGTGAGTTTTCTCGGCTTAGCGGGTTATTACCGCCGCTTTATCGAGAACTTCTCCAAAATCGCAAAGCCGATGACTGAGTTGCTCAAGAAGGATAAGAAGTTTGTGTGGTCCTCTGCTTGCGATGAGAGCTTTCAGGAGCTCAAGCAGCGATTGACTTCAGCCCCAGTCCTCACTCTTCCTGATATCCACAAGAGCTTCGATATTTATTGCGATGCCTCTCGTCGTGGTCTTGGATGTGTTCTTATGCAGAAGGCAAGGCGCTTGCCTATGCATCCAGCGCTTAAGACCTCACGAGCTCAATTATCCCACCCATGATTTAGAGTTGGTCACGTGGTGCATGCACTCAAGATTTGGCGGCATTATCGATCGGAATCATATGCGGTGTGTATTCCGATCACAAGAGCTTGAAATACTTGTTCACCCACCAGATCTGAACCTCGTGCAGAAGATGGCTAGAATTGATCAAAGATTATGACATGGGTATTCAAGATCATCCGGTAAGGCCAATGTGGTTGCCGATGCACTTAGCCAAAGGTGTATTGCAATACTGATGATCCAAGAGCAAAGAACCGCACTTCTTGCAATTTCAGCGCCTCAACTTGGGTTTGGTTGAGCATGGTTCCTTGTCGCCTTGGTTGTGCAACCAACCTTGGTGGATCAAATCAAGGCAAGACAAAGAATCGATGATGGTGTGGGTAAAATCAAGCGAGAATATCAAGGATGGATCAGCCAAGTGTTTCACGTAAGATGAGCACGGTGTTGTATGGTTTGAGCGGCGCCTTGTGGTCCCAAAGGTCCCGTGAGTTGCGGATTTGATTCTTCAGAGGCCCATGATTCGCCTTTGTCCATCCATCCCGGCCACTAAAATGTACCAAGATCTGCGTCGAGATTCGGTGGACTCGCATGAAGCGCGAGATTGCGTGTTCGTTGCCGATGCGACGTATGTTGTCGCGTGAAGGCCGAGCATCGCCCAGCAGGTCTTCTTCACCCTTGCCCATACCAGAGTGGAAGTGAGATTCTGAGGCATGGATTTCATCACCGGGCTGCCTGCTCATCTAAGGGAAATGATGCCATTTGGGTTGTCATTGACAAAGCTAACGAAAGTGGCGATTTCCTTCCGGCCAAGAGTCACCCGGTGGAACCTCTAGCCGAGCTCTATGTATCAAGGATTGTGAGCTTGCATGGTGTGCCCAAGACGATTGTGTTTGACCGTGGAGCTTTGCTTACCTCTCGGTTTTGGCATAGTCCGCAGGAGGCCATGGAACTCATCTACTTTCAAGACGCCTATCATCCTCGTGATCGATGGTCGACGACGGAGCGCGTCAATCAAAGCTTGAAGATATGGTCCGTGCTTGTGTTCTTTCCTATGGGAAGAATTGGGAGAAGTGCCTACCACTTGCGAGTTCTCTTATAACAATAGCTTCCGTGCTAGTCTCGATGGCACCATTTGAGGCTTTGTATGGGAGGCGATGCAACACCTCTAAACCGGTCGAACGGTGAAAGGCGCTTCTTTGGCGATTCCATTAATGAGGCCGAAAGTCAAGTGCGCTGATTCGTGAGCACTTGCGCGCGTAGCTCACCGAGCGTAAGAGCTATGCGGATCGTCGTCGCCGTGAGCCGAGTTTCCACCAATGATTTTGTGTATCTCAAAGTTTCACCTTTGAAGGGACACCGTCGTTTGGTGTCAAGGGCAACCGCCCCTCGCATGTCCGCCTTATCGCGTCATCAAGAAAGTGGAGCCGTTGCATACAAGTTGGAGTTGCGGCTACACTTGAAGGGGTGCATGATGTTTTCCATGTGTCACGCTTGAAGAAGTGCCTCCGTGTTCCGCTGAGGAAACGCCATTGGAAAATATCGATGTGCGGGAAGATCTGTATTATCGTGAGCGCCCGCTCAGATCCTCGATGAAGTCGAACGCAGCGAGGAACCGTGTGATCAAGTTCTCAAAGTTCGGTGGTCAAACCACTCCGAGGATGAAGCCACTTGGGAGCGGGAAGATCGCCTCCGAGCAGATTACCCATCATTCTTCTCCCAGTTGATCGAAATCTCTAAGTAGATTCCTGTAAGGGGGAGATTTGTAACAGCCCTAACTTAGGGTTTGTATTTCAAATGTAAAATTTTGAGGAGAAATAAAACTTTTGTTGTCTCTTCAAATCATTTGAAGTTTTCCAAATTTTCCTAGCAATTTCCAATTTTCTAGAAGTTAATTCTTGTGATTGGAAATTGTTGTCAACAAATTATTAACCT
The DNA here is from genome assembly GCA_036346255.1 of Ampelocalamus luodianensis. Lineage (NCBI taxonomy): Eukaryota > Viridiplantae > Streptophyta > Magnoliopsida > Poales > Poaceae > Ampelocalamus > Ampelocalamus luodianensis. The sequence goes on from CM070638.1 coordinate 45,056,094, forward strand.
TCAAACTGGTGATCATCCTCTAAAATTATTTTTCCTATCATCTTGGTAATCCTATCTACCTCTCTGAATTATTTCACAATTTTTAGATTTTATTTGCTATTTCAAATGGCCAAGTCAAACTAGTTGAAAATCTGGTCAAACCCTAGGTCAGCATGCTTGTGAATTTTCTGCAGAACTTTTCAGTGCATGAAAAGTTCTGGAAAATTTATGCAATGTGGTTCTCTGTCTCTAGTAGCTACCATAAAAATTTCGAAATTTTTGGAGCCCTAGAGCTATCCCTAAAAATTTCCCAAAACTTCTCTGTCTTCTAAACCGAATTCTGAAAACACTGTTTGTCGGGCCCGAACCACACTTGGGCTCGAGTCCGACCGCACTAATGGACTCGGTCGCCAACTAATCGCACCGCCCGAGTCCAATCAATCGTGACCGTCCGATGAAGATCGAACGATCCACGCCGCGTCGCGCAACCGACCGTCCGAATGCATACACCGATCTCACCGGCCCATTAGCGATAGAACGGCCGCATCTTTCCGATCGAGTCGAACCACCGTTTGCGCCGCACCCAACTCGCTCGCGCCGCCGCTTTTTCGCGACTTGTGGGCCATCCTCGCCGGTCATTCTCGCCACGCCGCCGCTACCCAAACCGGTAACGCCGCTTCGCGCTCTCGCTCGCGCTCGCCGCTACGCATGCACGCCGCCACTCGCCTCACCGGTCTTTTCACCGCCACCGCCTCACCTCGCCGCCTCCGCCGCTCCTACAAAAGCCCACGAGGGTTTTTCCTACTCGCTGTCTCCATCGCTTTCTTCTCCACCGAGCTCCGTGAGCCGTGAGCGCGCCGCGACGCCCGGCGTTCTCGCTGCTCGGTGATCCCGAGCACGGCCGATCGCGCTACGGCATGTTCCACATCCTCGAAGTAAACCCCTCAAGGAATTTCGGTTTCATCGTGCGTGGAGCTGCGTGGACTTTCTTTTCCAAGTCCGCCGAAACCGCCTCTTTCCGCCGCGGGTCTTCTCTCGTGAGCTCCAACTCGATTCCTTGCTTGGTGAGCATCACCGACTCCACCTTTCTTCTCCACTCTCTCACTCGCCCTCTCGCTCACCCTGTGCCTGTCACCGTTGATCGCCTTTGCGCCGCCGTGGGCTCTCGTCGCCGGGCCATCTCCGGCAGCCTCTTGAGCTCCGCGTCATTCCGGTGAGTTCCTAAAGCCTCACTGATGCTCATGCGCGCGCTAAATTTCATTGTCTTCCTCTCTAGTGTAGTCGCACCTTGTCACCCCATCGCCGGCCGCCGTGTTCGCCGCGGCGCCACCACCGTGCTTCTCCGGCAAACCCGCGACCACCCTTAGCTTCAGTGACCCCTGGGCGACCCATTTTGGCCGTCGCACAGCCCGCGCCGCCACTCCTTCATCGGCGTCGAATCCAGGTCCGAGCCTCTCGTTCTTCCTTGTGTTCCTCGTGGCCGCTGTGGTCGATAGGGGACCCACCTCCCGAGGGATTGCAGTTAGCTGCTTATCATGTTTATGATTGTTCATTAGTTCACTCTCATGCATGATTAAAGTTAGTAATTGAGGTTTGAAGGTATTTTAGTGCAAGTTTCCCTGTAGCTTTTCTCTGTTGTTAGTTTTAGCTGTTGTCAGTGAACTGAAAATTGGTTCATACTTGCTAATTAGGTCTTGTTAGACTTGAAGATTTCCTTAGAAGTAGCGTTTGGCAAGGGATTATGTTAGTTAGTAATTCTAGATTTCAAAACTCGTTGTCATGATTGATCAAAGGGATAGTTAGATGATCATGTTGACTGTCTCTGTACTTTTGATTTATCAGTGTAGTAAGATTTGGAGTAGTAGCATGCTGAATTTTGATAACCTTACAATATGTTGGTATGTTGCTTAGGTGTGTTAGTAGCTGAAATTTTATTAAAGCCCATCCTTAATTAGAAAATTGTTAGCATCCAATAGTTGGCTAATTATCTAGTTAGTGTTTTTACCTTCTTGTAGGTTCTGTGCTCTCAACTAATGATGGTTGTTTTGGAATAGCTAGTTGTTTTTGATGTGTTAACTTGATGATTATATAATAGATGTACACACAATCACCATCAAAGTCCATCCAAAGTTTAAAATATATAAGAGAATTGATTCTGTGGTTAACTTTGATAAATGAGTGAGTGGGTAGATCTATCACTTGAAAGCATGTCTATTTGAAACATCTCAGAGCGATTTGTCATTCTTTTGTGATAGTCTAGCCTCCGTAAATTGGTGTTCGATTTGATTTTTGAGTTTTGTCGGTGTTATTCGTTCTTATTCACGTTATTTGTTCGATCGTTAGGCTTCGATATTTGCGTAACCCCGAGAATGATCCTCCGCAACAAATTGAGCAACAAAGCCAAAATGCAAGCGCTTTGATCATGTTTATCCCAATTTTAAAGTCTAATATTTTGTTTCAGCTGTATGTATGCATTGCTTAATTTGTGTTAAATTGATTAGTTAAATCCGTAGTTGCATATCCTGTAGACAAAATATTGATCTCTACTACCTGAGCCTAGGTTATTTGCTGTGATTAGAGGTCGCTGGATGATCTCTTGTCACTTAGTAGATCCGGGTCAACTTGCTTAGACATGCTTAGCTATCGGTAGAACTGGGCGGTTATCGACTTTAGTCGGTAACCTTGATCACACAAAATCTACTATAACTTTATGTTTCAGAGATTTTGCTAGTTTAATTGCAAAACTAAAACTGAAAACAAAAATGATTTAGACTTGGGCACAACGGTATGATTGGTGTGATCATTGGGTGTGGATCGAATGGTGCCCGAGTCAACAAGGACCGAACATCTTGTTACATCAACCAAGCATTTTGCGTGCTAACCACACTAGAGTATATGGGACCTCTCTTGACCTAGTACTTTGGCGTGTATTGGCTCCGGTCGCAGGGGTCGCAGGAGGGATGGAGGTGGGAGCATGGTAGTTGTCCAAAAGCTTTATCCCGAGTGGGTAGTTGTCTTTTCGGCTTTACCATGTAAGCGTATGGATTTCTATCCATACGAGCGGCTCGTAGTTAATACACAATATTGGAAAAAGTCTCGTAGGACTTAGTCAGCGCCAGATACCTTCTAAGTGTGCTTTGGCTTAAAGGCGGTCTCAAGTGTGGGTACATTGGTACACCCTCACAGGTTCAAACTATTCGAATAGCCTCGCCCTAGGTTATGGACACGCTTGGCAAGGTCTTCCAAGAGTTAGACTACAACATTTAAATTAAAACTTGTTGGGTGGTACTAACTGGGGATTCGTGCTATTGTTGTGGTGACTATTGGGATAGTCACTTCTAGGTTGTTTTATCTTTACTCTTTTGCTATTATTATCCTTTACTCAGTATTTCAACATTAAAAATGAATTGCAAACTTGCCTTTAAATCATTACATTATTGCAAATGAAAATTGGCTTTATGCAAATAAAACATATGGCCCCCACTAAACAAGCCTGCATGTAGCATATTAACAGGTCTGCTAGTTCACACGTCAGTCTTGCGGGTACAAAGACAATCTTTGTACTCAGGTGCTTTGCTTGATGTTTTGTTGCAGAGGAAGAAGGTGAGCCTCGGGGCCTCACTACGTGAGTGTGTTGCCGCTTCGTGGGCGACTAGACTTGGCGGTCCTGGCCGATGCCTTGTGGGTTGGAGGCACGCTGATTGGCTTTGTTTATAGCCATCTTATGGCACTTTTGCTTCCGTTGTCGTTCTTGTTTATTTGTGTATCTTGGCCTGTCGGCCTTTGGCTGTAATAACTCTTCTATTTTGTTTATCTTCCGCTTGGTAGTGGAGTGTTTGGACTCTATGTTTGGAATGGAGTTGATGTCTAATTTTGTATCGAGGTGTATATTGCTCAGGAAGTATACATATCTCGAGGATCAGTTTATTTGATTTGTGATGCTAGGACCAGGTGGTTGGTTAAGCATTACAAGTCAAATAAATTGGGGTCCTCACAGATGCCGCACAACAACTCACGGTGCAAGGAGGAGGCCGGTGCAGGGGAGGAGGCCGACGCGGGGAGGAGGGAGGCGCCCGGAGGAGGCCGACACGGGGAGGAGGACGGCGCGGGGAGGAGGCCGGTGCAGGGGAGGAGGACGGCGCGGGGAGGAGGCCGGCGCAGGGGAGGAGGCCGGGGAGGAGGCCGGCGCAGGGGGAGGAGGCCGGTGCAGAGGGAGGAGGCCGACACGGGGAGGAGGCCGCGCGGCCGAGGTGGCAGGCGTCGTCGATGAAGAAGCGGCGCGTCGGGTCTTACGGCCGGGAGGTGAACAGGCGAACCCTAGAGGAGCCGAGAGAGCGCGCGAGAGCCTAAGGGCACGGAGACGGCGACGAGTAAAGAGCAAAACCCTAGGTGCGCTTTTTATAAAAATGATATCACAGAGCGGCTCTATTGAAGCACCGTCGCGATATACTATCACGCACGGTTCTTTAATAGGAGCCGTCGTGATATCATTAATATCACGACGACTCTATTAAAGAACCGTCTGTGATAGTATATCACAGACGGTGCTTCAATAGAGCCGTCTGTGATATTGATGATATCACAGACGGTGCTTACATAAAGCCGTCTGTGATATCTTATCACAGACGGATCCATCATAGAGCCGTCTGTGCTATGGATCTCATTCCCTTCATCTCCCGCGCGAGTGTCTCTTCGTCTCCTGCTCCAGCTTTACTACTTCTTTTATATAAATAGACAACCCTTATCAGAGGGATTTCTCACGAACCTCGATCCTTGATCATCCCCTCTCTCTCCACAAATTCCAAATGGCTTCCTCTCATCCCGGCTGTACTGGCCTACATTATGGTTGTGTACTCGCACCTCTCTGATCGCAACTTGGCCCAAGCTGCGAACAAGACGTCCGTTCGTAATGCAATCCGTTGTAGACCCTCCGATCTACCGGAGACCATAACGGCGATCATCGGTCGATTGGAGCTCCTCCTCCAGCAGACGGTCGAGGCTCTCCAAAGATCCGCGAGTAAACCTCGTCGTGGAGATTGTCCTCTGGAACTCTTTGGTCCGCACCGAGGATGCAGCCCAGAGAGTCGAGGACGACCTCGACATTGTAGGAGAGCGGGTCAGCCTAGCCGAGACTGTGGAGACCAGGGTTGATGGCCTCTGGGATATATGGGACTTGATTACGGAGTCCGAACATCTACAAGAGGAAATTGAGCGTGCAAGGTCACAGGTGGAGGCGTTTGGTGAGACGATCGACATCCCGCTCCCACCGGCCGACGAGAATGCGTGCGAAGATTTGAAGACTAAGATAGGATCGCTCATCCTTTTTTTATCGTCTGTGATGTAAAAACGATAAGGCCAGACTATTGTCTGTGATGTAAATATGGTCTTTAATTTTTATCGTCTATGATGATATGGTCTTTTTATCGCTCGTGATGATATGGTCTCTTTATCATCTATTTATTATTGGGCAAAATTCATTTTGTTAATTATTTGCGCATATACATGCTCGTATGCTATCACGAGACGGTTGAATGAAGAACCATCGTGCTAATATCCTCATCACTGCGGTTCCTATTACTAACAAATCGTTCGTGTTGAACTTGCATGACGGCTACATGTGGAACCGTCGTGATATACTCAATATCGCTGAGACGGTTAATAAGTAGAACCGCTCAGTGATATTGAGTATATCATGCAGACGGTTCCACATGGAGCCGTCTGTGCAAGTTCAACATGCGGTTTGTGGAGAACCGTCAGGATATACTCGTATCACGACGGTTGGAAATAAGAACCGCTCGTGATATTCCACCCTATAAATATAAAGACCCGACAGAGGCCCCTCGCCTCTAGCGCCTCGATCTCTTCTTTGGAATAGAGGGCTTGAGAAGCTTTGCTCTGTGTTGGTGTAGGAGGCTTGTTTATTTTGCTTACCTTGTTCTTGGTTGTGGGTTGCCCTAGCAACTTGTGGCCATTTGGCTTGCATGCATGCTTGCTTTGTGAGGATTGGCTTTGGTGGTAGCTCTCGGTTTGGTGCTGTGAATGAGTGTTTTTGTGAGTGGGATAAGCTTACGTGGGAGTGGTGCATTTCGACTGTGGCTCTTCTCTTGCCCTGCTCATTGGCCCAAGGAGAAGGGCAGTGAGAATCTCGCGGGATATTAGGAATTTTAAATCGTGAGCTCCGAGGGTAACGATCTTTAACTCTTTATATTTGCTTAATAGGAGGAGTAACGTATTTGCGGTTAATAGGAGGAGTAACGATTTGCAGTTTATTAATATAATTTAACACTACTAATTGTTACATGTGTAGCGTAGATGGACCGAATCGATGTACGGTGCGAACCGTGTGAGTGAAGAGTACATTAATGGCGTGATTGCTTTTAAGAGCCGCGAGCGGATATGTGAATAAGGATAGAATTTATGTATCGCCCATGCATTGATTGCGGTAATCAAGATTTTTAACAACCCTGCGCAGATCGTAGGGCACTTGATTCGAAGGGTTTCAAAAAGGGTATACATGTTGGACCATCCACGGTGAAGAAGCGGTTATCAGAAGTTAATAATGATGACATCGGCGAGGAAGTCAACGATATGCCGGATGTGGATCGTGTTTTTGATGACGATAGGTCGACGATGACAATCTGGATCGGATGCTACGCGATGCGTAAGGAAACTACATGAGAGAGAGTTTTGTAAATTCGAGCTCTTAATGGAGGACTCGGGAAACCTTTGTTCCTCGTGCAAGCGGAATACACAAGGTTGTCAACCGTACTTGAACTGCTGAAATTGAAGGCGAGCAATGGTTGGTCCGACAAGAGTTTCACGGCATTGTTAGGTCTCCTAGCGGACATTCTTCCGGAGGGAAGCGTGTTGCCCAGCACCACCTACCAAGCCAAGAAGGTTCTTTCTCCATTGGGAATGGAAGTAGAAAGAATACATGCATGTCCGAACGATTGTATCTGTATCGTAAAGAGTATGCGAGACTTGCATGTATGTCCGTGTGCAAAGCATCCCGATACAAGCGTAAGAATATCGCTAAGGTGAAGCAAGGACCTCCTGCTAAGGTGTTGTGGTATCTCACTGTGATCACACGTTTGAAGCGTTTGTTGCGAACCGAAGGAGGCAAGATTGCTGCGTTGGCACTCGGAGCGTAAGAAAGATGGAAAACTAAGACACCTGCGATTCTCGCGGTGGAGAAACTTCGATCGGACCTTCAAAGAGTTCGGTGCGGCGAGGAACATAAGGTTAGGGTTGAGTACAGATGGAATGAATCCTTTCGGTAACATGAGCAGCCGACATAGCACATGGCCCGTGAACCTATGTATGTACAACCTTCCTCCTTGGCTGTGTATGAAGCGGAAGTACATTTTGATGTCACTACTTATCCAAGGGCCGAAGCAACCTGGGAACGATATTGATGTGTACCTAGCACCATTACTGGATGATCTTGTGACACTGTGGAACGAAGGGGTACAAGTATGGGATGCGATACAAGCGAGAACTTCTCTTTACGCGTCATGTTGTTCTCGCACTATCAATGATTTTCCGCCCTTGGTAACTCGTCGGGCTTCGATGCGAAAGGAGCCAAAGCTGTCCGCATCGCTTAGATGCTACGGAGAGTGTATGGTCAACAACTCGCGCAAATCGTGTATATGCGCCACCGTAGGTTCCTTCCCGTGAGTCACCCATACCGCAAGATGAAAAAACAATTCGACGGAAATAAGGAGGGCAGTTCGGCTCAAGGGCTTTTAGAGGAAAGAGGTCTATGATATGGTTAAGGATATCGATGTTGTGCTTGGGAAGGGATGTAAATTAAAAACCCGTCGGAAGAACATCCGAAGAAGCGGTCAATTTTGGGACTTGCCTTATTGGGAGCACTTAGAAGTTCGTCATCGATCGACGCGTCATGCACGTGGAGAAGAATGTATGTGAAAGCTTGATTGGTCTCTTCTTGAACATTAGTGGCAAAACAAAGGATGGTGTTAACGCATGCGACGCGACTTGGTTGATATGAACATAAGGACCGAGTTAGCACCGAAAGAGACCGATAAGGGACGAACATACCTTCCACCACTTGCTACACTATATCCAAGGCCGAGAGAAATGAATTGTGCCAAAGCTTGCATGGTGTCAAAGTCCGTCTGGTTACTCCGCTAACATTAAGAAACTTGTTTCTATGCAAGATTTGAAATTAATTGGTATGAAGTCTCATGATTGTCATGTCTTGATGACACAAATGCTTCTGTTGCAATTAGGGGTATCTTGCCAACAAGGTCCGAGTGGCAATCTTGAGGTTGTGTTATTTCTTCAACTTAATTGCTCGAAGGTCATCGATCCCGAAGGACTAGATGCTCTGGCCGAGGTGGTGACGACTCTATGTCAACTTGAGATGTATTTCCCTCCGTCATTTTTCGATATTATGGTCCATCTCATTGTTCATCTTGTGAAAGAGATAAAGATATGCGGTCTGTGTTCCTCGCCATATGTACCTGTTCGAGAGGTATATGGGAATTCTCAAGTCCTACGACGGAATCGATCTCGACCGGAGGGCATCATCGAAGGTTATGCAACCAAGAGGTCATTGAGTTCTGCGTCGACTACATGGCTCGTGGAACCGATAGGTGTGCCTCTATCTCGCCATGAGGGAAGGCCGATGGTATCGGGACCATCGGAGGAAATCAATCACTCCCGACCGATATCGCACGCTCAAGCCCATTTCACGGTCTTGCAACACATGACCCAACTGTCCCGTACATCGATGAGCACAAAGACATGGTACGCCAACGTAATCCGCATCGGTCGGAGGTTTGGATCACGAGAGCACAACCGTCGGTTCAACGAATGGGTAAAGGTGCGAATCATGACTGGGAGGTCATCAAGTGATGATACGCTGCTATGGTTGGCAAAAGGGCCACAATTTACAATTGTCACATGGCAAGGATACGACATAAATGGGTACACATTTTATACGGCAGCTCAGGATAGGAAGAGCACAGTCCAGAACAGCGGTGTCCGCATAGATGCATTCCGTATCGATGGGCTGAGGAGCTCGTACTATGGGCAAATAGAGGAGATATGGGAGCTCGACTACGTGCTTTTCAAGATCCCCCTATTTCGGTGCCATTGGGTCCATCTCCCACATGTGAAGGTCGACAAGTACGGCGTCACTACCGTGGACCTCGATCGTGTCGGATACAAAGACGAACCATTCGTACTGGCTAACCAAGTTGTTCAAGTCTTCTATGTAACCGACCCGGCAAATAAGAAGCGCCACGTAGTTCTTCATGGAAAAAGAAGGATTGTCGGAGTTGAGAATGTAGTGGACGAGGAAGAATACAATCAATTTGACGAGTTGCCTCCTTTCGGAGACGGCATCAGGCTCGAGGAAGAACCCAGCGAGGAAGCTAGCTATATGCGTGTCGATCATCATGAAAGACTATATTTTAATTAAGAAATTACTCCATTGTAATTAATTTATTCCATAACATCATGTGTTATGAACTTGTAATATGTCATACGTATATTTTGATGTCAACGTGGAATTGTAATCGCTCCTGTCCTTGTGGACCGTATATTTTGGTGCATTAAAAATTCATTTAATTTGGAAAATAGTCCACCGCACCACCTTTCTAGAAACCTAAAAACTAAAATTTTATGGCAAATAGTCTAACACCTTTGCAAAAAACGGTATACTCATGCCTAATCCTGCGATCGTCATCGCGAAGACGACGTAGTCGCCCCACCCTTCCACACCGCAGCCAATGCTCGTGCCGGTAGCCATCCTCCAATAGCGCCCACACCCGCCCGCTGGCTCGCCTTCTTCCCCACGCCGCTGCGACCATGTCCGCGGCGAGCCTCGCACCGCTCGCACTCCCGGTTGGTGCGGCCGCTCGCACCCGCCGCGGTCGGCTCGTCCTCGACTGGCTGATGTAGTGCTTCCCAACGTCGCGCGCCTCGCCGCCGTGTAGGAGGAGACCGAGCACGTAGGCCGCGGCCTTGTGGCCGGCCACGGCCGCCTGTTCAAGGAACATGAGGCCGCTCTGCATGTCTTGGGGCGCGAAGACAAGCCCGAGGCCGACGATGAAACAAGCCCCCGGGTTGCCGGCGGCGGCGAGGTGGTTGACGACAGCGAGGTAGCGCTCGTTGTCCTGCCACTTCATCGCCTCCTCGCTCCACGCCACGCGCCTCCCCGCGCGCGTCCTTGGACACCTTGTACAAGGCCTTGCAACTATACGTACATACATTCAAGATGTTAGAATAAATAGTAGTATATGCGTCACGTATATTGTAGACATAAAGATGTACGACGTTAATCGTAGGCTGCATAGGTCCTCCATGGGCTGAGAGAGCTCGCGGCCACACGGCCGACGATGTCGACGACGACATCGTGAGAAAGAGCGGCGATCACCGACCTCCTCGCCTTGGTGCTGGCCTGACTGCTCTGCATGCTCACCTTGGCGATTGACGTACTCAAAACCGTGAGACGAAGAGCGATGGGAGGAGTTTAATCTTCGGTGAATTATTTCGTCTTATTAAAGAATTAGGAGTAACTGGCACGTGATACGAAGAGACGCATGTATCGTCGGCGTGCGAGACGAAGAGACGGTTGTGCTCAGGTGAAGAGACACATCGCGCGGGAGAAGAGGTTGGATATCACAGACGGCTCTATATGGGAACCATTTGTGATAATAATATCATAGACGGTTATTTAATAGAGCCGTTTGTGATAGTAGCTTATCACAGACGGTTTACAATTAAAACCGTCTGTGATACTTCACAGACGGTTTTATTTACAAACCGTTTGTGATAAGTTGTCCTCATCACAGACGGTTCGTATTACGAACCGCTCGTGATACTTCCTGACGGTTCTTAATATGAACGTGCGTGATATGTCCTCATCACGAGCGGTTCTTTTTACCAACCGTCTGCGAAGTATCACAAACGGTTGGTAATAAGAACCGTCTGTGATGAGGACATATCACAGACGGTTACTAGACGGTTCCAAAGGGAACCGTCGGTATAAGTTCAACATAGACGGCTCCTTTGGAACCGTCTGTGATGAGGTGTCTGCTATTGCCTGTTTTGTGGTAGTGTATGTGTCATTACTTGGTCCCAAGCAATGTTGATGTATAATCCTTAGACCTGAGATCCGCATGGTTCCCTACATGTGTAAGAGCACTCTCAGGGGTTACCAAACACTACTCGTAACTGGGTAGTTATAAAGGTAGCTTTCGGGTATGCTATGAAACATGCGGAGGGATGTGACTAGTCGGATATGGGATTTTCCCCTCCTAACATAACAGGAGAGATATCTCTGGGCCCCTCGATGTGGTCAGATAAAGAAAGTGCATGGCCATGCCACTAGTGGTGGAAGAGTTCGACCACATAAGGTTATCCGACACTCGATCGAGAAAGTATTGAACAGTCCATGGATGATATAATATCTCACCTGGAGTTCAACTAGATATCGTGAGGCAAAGGGAGAATACACGATTAGGTCACTTAGTTCGATCAGTTACGGACTGGTCATATGGAGATACGAGCTGGTCGTAGACTGGTCGAACGTAATCATAGAGTGGTCGTAACCTGGTCGTAAGGAGTTACGAACTGGTCGTGACGAAATACGAACTGGTCGTATAGACATAGGACTGGGTCGTAAGTGATGAGGACCTGGTCGTAGATCATATTGCATTAAGGTTCGTCCGATATAATTTGTGTGTATTCGGGAATCGTTATGTCCTGCTAGGTGCCGCTAACGACTCGTGGTCAGAAAGGTGTTTCTGAGTCACAACCGAATACGCATAAACCTAACGGGTCACACACTTAACAGGTTGGAACAACCAGTACGGATACGATTTATCAAATGTGTTCGGATAGGATCCGTCATGGGCACTATATAAGGAGATGCTTGAGGTTGTGGCGAGATACGTGAGTTGCTCCACCGAAACCCTAGCCGCCATCTTCCTGAGAGCTCTGTCGTGCGACTTGGTTCTAGCACACTGGCGTACGGTCGTTCCTTCCCTGGATGTGTGGATACCGTAGAGGCGCTGCTACGGTTGCTGTTGCGCTTGAGGACGATCCGCGGTCTTCATAAGGAACTGCAGAGGTTGCTGGAGGAGACGATCGACACGCGAGGACGCTGGCCAATCGATGATGACCACTGCATTGACATGCTCGACGTTGGACAATCGACTACGACCACTGCATCGATGTGCTCTACGTTGGACCAGGCTGCTCCAACTCTTCTTCCGCTGCTCTGCGCGTCTGGTGTTAATGATCTGTGATCATCTTCTTGCTTGGCTTCCTGGTTTACGTGGTAAAATTTTTGAATTGTTGCTATCATAGCCTACCCGTATCCCTTCACACTCTCCTTCAGGTCGCTGAAAAAAATTCGGACGTGCTTGTTTTAGGCTTTGTACCGCCCGACAAGGTCTTCGACAGTGAGGGTCTTCAAGTCCACGCACTACTCGATGGAGGTGATGAGCTGCATGTAGCGCGCCGGGGCAGCACGAAGAAAGCTACGAACAATGGCAATCTCATCTACCGTGTCGCCCAACGCGCGGATCCCGGTGATGACCGACATCACCCGACCGACGAAATCTTCAACGGTCTCCTCTTCCTCCATCTTCAGCCTCTCGAAGTCCTTCTTGAGGGTCTGCAGGTTAGCCTCGTGTACTACGAAACTTCCTAACCAAGTCAAAACTAAACATGGAAAGCCTAAACAAGGAAAGCCTAACAAAGGAAACAAACTAATTTGATCTGATGCTGATTGCATCAGGATCCTGACGCCCTATTACTTGGCAAGTCTAGATTACTTTCCAACACTCAGCAAGGAAGCCATGGACCGTTTCGTCCCAAAGACGAGCATAGCGATCTGCGGTGAGGCGTTGAACTCTGATTGATGGTCGATGTCAAGGTCATGGACCGCCGTGTTGGGTATTCGTACTGCGTGTTATAGATAGTATGTGTTCATGTCGCCCGATAGAATTGGATTCTATGCATAACTCGTTTTTGTAGGGTTTGATGTGAATAGTATAGCCCATTGTGTATGTGATGCATGAATAGATTTTAATGGCATGTGTGTCATGCTATGAGATAGCCATCGAGCTACATATTATTGTATAACGGTCTGCGTACTGACATGTGATGCTTGATATTATCTTATGTAATTCATTACTAGCTCTTAGGAGTAATTGCTTAGTAGATGAATGTGGTCGGAGATTTCGAGCATGGTGGTCGGAGAACAGGAAGCATGCTGATGGAGATCAACATGTTAAGGGACATATTATTTCATAGTTTAATTTGATTATCTGTGAATGTTTGTGTTTATTCCTGTTATGCTATTTGATCATGTTTTATCATTAGATGTTTTAACATGATAGAGTAGTATCCCTCAAGAAAAAATAAGTAAGATTGATGCCTTTCCAATTGCTGCGCCTATCATGATTTTGATCGTTAATTGGCAGATCTACCAAAGTAGGGTGCCATTAACTATCTTAATAAGATGGGGTGGGTGTCGGACACCCACATGCATAGTGTTGGTTTAACTTGACAAGGCTATCAAAATAGTTTTGGGCCTTGGGGCATAGTGTTGGTCGCTGGGGCATAAAGATGTCACCCAACAAACAAGAGTCATATGTGATATGACTGGCAAAGGGTTGCTTACCTTAAATCACTAGGTTTCTAGCAGTGATGCCAAAGCTCACTAGGATTTAATGATTTTTGGATCTTAAACTCACTATATGATGTTAGAGGGAAACATGGTTTAGAACATTTTGTGAGAGTATCTTTTATTGACTATTGATGATTAAGTTTGACCAGGTTTGGACTGGTCATATAGATACGACCAGATACGGACTAGTCGTATAGAGATATGACCAGGTCCGGACTAGTCGTATGGAGATACGAGCTGGTCGTAAACTAGTCGAATATAACCACCAACATGAATGTTTAATAGAAGATCTTACATAAACATAGTGCTGAATTTTTGCATATATTTTCTGTTATAGATCATGGCACCTACTACTTCTTCAGCACCTACCTTTAATTTGCGATCTATTCTTGAGAAAGAAAAACTGAATGGTACAAACTTCATTAACTGGTTTCGTAATCTGAGAATTGTTCTCAAACAAGAAAAGAAGAAATATATTCTAGAGGGTCCCTATCCCGAGGAACCGAGTGTCGATGCTCCTCGTGCCGAAAAGAATGCTTATGAGAAGCATTGCAATGAAGCAGTCGATGTGCACTGCCTAATGCTTGCAACCATGAACTCTGAGCTTCAGAAGCAATATGAGACCACAAATGGTTACAATATGATTGTAAGTCTGAAGGGTATGTTTCAAGATCAAGCAAGGGCAGAGAGGTTTAACACCTCTAAGGCATTATTTTCTTGTAGGCTGTCATAAGGTAACCCGGTCAGTCCTCGTGTGATCAAAATGATTGGTCTCATTGAGAGCTTGGAAAAGTTTAGTTTTCCCCTTCACCAAGAGTTGGCTACTGATGTGATTCTCCAATCGCTCCTTGTGAGCTTTGAGCCTGTCATATTGAATTTTCATATGAATGGCATGGAGAAGTCAATGACTGAGTTGCATGGCATGCTTAAGGGTGCTAAGAAGAGCATCAAGAAAAGTTCTAATCATGTGATGATGGTTCAAAAGAATACTAGCTTCAAGAAGAAGGGTAAGTCAAAGGGAAAGGGAAAAGGCAAAGGAAAGACTCAAGATGAGATCGAGAGTCTCAAAGCTAAGCTTAAGAAGCTCAAGCTGGGTCCTAAGCCTGACACAGAATGTTACCATTGTTATGAGACTGGGCATTGGAAGAGAAATTGCAAGAAGTACTTGGCAGAGATGAAAAAGAACAAAGGAAGTAAGACTTCTAGTTCAGGTATAAATGTTATACAGATTAATCTTGCCACTTCTCCTACACGTTCTTGGGTATTTGATACCGGATCGATTGCTCATATTTGCAATTCGATGCAGGGACTGATAAGGAGTAGAAGTTTGGCAAGAGGAGATGTTGATCTTCGCGTGGGTAATGGAGCAAGAGTTGCTACATTAGCTATTGGCACTTTACCATTAGCTTTACCTTCAGGATTAGTTATGGAATTAAATAATTGTTATTATGTTCCAGCCTTAAGCAAAAACATTATTTCTGCTTCTTGTTTAGGAGCAGAAGGTTATGAGTTCAGAATAAAGAACAATTGTTGTTCAATTTATTTTGAAGATATGCTTTATGGCCATGCTCCATTGGTGAATGGATTGTATGTTTTGAATCTTGAGGATATGCCTATCTATAACATCAATGCTAAGAGACTTCGACCTAATGATATGAATCCCACTTTTATTTGGTATTGTCGTCTAGGTCATATAAATGAGAAGCACATGATGAAGCTCCATAAAATTGGTCTTCTAAACTCATTTGATTTTGAATCATTTGAAACATGTGAATCTTGTTTACTTGGCAAGATGACAAAAGCGCCTTTCACAACCAGAGGTGAGAGGGCTAGTGACTTGTTGGCCCTTGTACATACGGATGTATGTGGACCAATGAGCACGTCGGCCAGAGGTGGTTTTCAGTACTTCATAACCTTTACTGATGACTTTAGTAGATATGGCTATATCTACTTAATGAGGCATAAGTCTGAATCATTTGAAAAGTTCAAAGAATTTTAGAATGAGGTATAGAATCAACTTGGCAAGACAATCAAATGTCTATGATCTGATCGTGGAGGTGAATATTTGAGCCATGAGTTTGGTGATCATCTAAAGAAGTGTGGAATTGTTCCACAACTCACTCCGCCGGGAACGCCTCAATGGAATGGGGTGTCTGAATGACGGAACCGAACATTGTTAGACATGGTACGATCAATGATGAGCCAATCTGATCTTCCATTGCAATTCTGGGGATACGCTCTAGAAACAGCAGCTTTCACTTTAAATAGGGTTCCATCAAAATCTGTAGAGAAGACACCATATGAGATATGGACCGGGAAGAGTCCTAGATTGTCTTTTCTCAAGGTATGGGGTTGTGAGGTTTATGTAAAACGTCTGATATCTGATAAACTCACACCTAAGTCCGATAAGTGCTTCTTTATGGGGTATCCTAAGGAAACTAAAGGATATTACTTTTATAAGCGGGAAGATAACAAAGTGTTTGTTGCCCGAAATGATGTCTTCTTAGAGAAAGAGTTTGTTTCTAAAGGAGTCAGTGGGAGCAAGGTGCAACTCGAAGAAATTCAAGAAGTATCCGAAAATATTTCAACTCCTACTGAACCTCTACAGGATGAACAAAATGTTGTTGAACCTGTAGATGAGGCATCAGCCCCATGAAGATCTAAAAGGCCACGTCAATTGCCTATAAGGTATGGGCATGATATTTTATTATTGGATAATGATGAGACTAAAACTTATGAGAAAGCGATGGTGGACCCAGACTCTGAGTCATGGCTTGAAGCCATGAGATCCGAGATAAAGTCCATGTATGATAATCAAGTTTGGAACTTGGTTGATCTACCTGATAGTGTTAAAACCATTGAGTGCAAATGGATTTTTAAGAAAAAGATAGATATGGATGAAAATGTTCACATTCATAAGGCACGACTGGTCGCGAAGGGTTTCAAACAAATTCAAGGTGTTGATTATGATGAAACCTTCTCACCTGTCGCAATGCTTAAGTCTATCCGGATCATTCTAGCTATTGCTGCATATTTCGATTATAAGATATGGCAAATGGATGTCAAAACGGCTTTCCTAAATGGAAATCTAAGTGAGGATGTGTTCATGACACAACCTGAGGGTTTTGTCAATCCAAAGGAAGCTAGAAAGGTATGCAAGCTTAAGAAGTCCATCTATGGATTAAAGTAAGCATCTCGGAGTTAGAACATTCGTTTTGATGAAGTGGTCAAAGGGTTTGACTTCATCAAGAATGAAGAAGAACCTTGTGATTACAAGAAGGTTAGTGGGAGCAAACTAGTGTTTTTGATCTTGTATGTGGATGCCATACTACTGATCGGAAATGATATTGCTATGCTTGAATCTGTCAAAACTTCATTAAGAAATAGTTTCTTGATGAAAGATTTAGGAGATACAGCATATATTCTTGGAATAAGGATCTATAGAGATAGATTTAAAAGACTAATTGGATTAAGTCAAGATATGTATATTGACAAGGTGTTGAAACGGTTCAACTTGCAAGATTCCAAGAAAGGTTTATTGCCCATGTCGCATGGTATTAATCTTAGCAAGAGTCAATGTCCTACGACCACTGATGAGCGAGACAAAATGAGTAGAATCCTATATGTTTCGGCTATAGGATCTATCATGTATGCCATATTGTGTACACGACCAGATGTGTCGTATGCTCTAAGTGTTACGAGCAGATATCAATCAGATCCAAGTGAAGGTCATTGAATAGCGGTCAAGAATATCCTTAAGTACTTGAGAAGGACTAAGGATGCATTCCTTGTTTATGGGGGTGAGGAAGAGCTGGTCGTAAATGGTTACACCGATGCTAGCTTCCAAACCGACAAGGATGATTTCAGATCACAGTCAGGGTTTGTGTTTTGTTTGAATGGAGGAGCAGTGAGCTGGAAAAGTTCCAAGCAAGGAACGGTTGCTGATTCTACAACAGAGGCTGAGTACATTGCAGCTTCGGAAGCTGCAAAAGAGGCCGTGTGGATTAGAAAGTTCATTAATGAACTGGGTGTTTCCAGTCCAATGGATCTCTATTGTGATAATAGTGGAGCCATTGCACAAGATAAGGAGCCTAGATTGCATCAAAAGTCCAAACACATACTTCGACGATATCACATTCTTCGTGAGATCGTTGAGAGAGGTGATGTGAAGATATGCATAGTGCACACGGATTTGAATATTGCTGATCCGTTGACAAAGCCTCTCCCGCAACCTAAGCATGAGGCGCACACAAGAGCTATGGGTATTTGATACCTGCATGATTGACTCTAGTGCAAGTGGGAGACTGTTGGTGATATGCCCTATGAGGCAATCAAAGAGATGATTGTATCACGTCTATGTTTATGAGTTATTGAATAAATGTTATTCTATTCCTTGAATGAATCATTGGTTATAAAGATTAACAAGTATGTGACTTGTTGGTGAAACTCTAAGTTATCATTCTAAATGAATCACTAGTCGGATGTCACTGGTCGGAACACCGGTTACTCTACGACCAGCTTATGTATTGATTGATGACCATGTTTCATCGGTCATGGATATAGGGATATCGAATCAATAATGTGGACACATGTTATAGAACATGGGGTTGGATAGACCCACCTTGAGACACTATTGAGATTATTATGATTCTATGTGTGATTAGTTGGTCTCAAGCAATGTTGATGTATAATCCTTAGACCTGAGATCCGCATGGTTCCCTACATGTGTAATAGCACTCTCAGGGGTTGACAAACGCTACTCGTAACTGGGTAGTTATAAAGGTAGCTTTCGGGTATGCTACGAAACATGCGGAGGGATGTGACTGGTCGGATATGGGATTTGCCCCTCCTAACATAACAGGAGAGATATCTCTGGGCCCCTCGATGTTGTCGGATAAAGAAAGTGCATGGCCATGCCACTAGTGGTTTAAGAGTTAGACCACATAAGGTTATCCGACACTCGATCGAGAAATTATTGAATGGTCCATGGATGACATAATATCTCACCTAGAGTTCAGCCAGATATCGTGAGGCAAAGGGAGAATACACGAGTAGGTCGCTTAGTTCGATCAGTTAAGGACTAGTCGTATGATATATGAGCTGGTCGTAGACTGGTCGAACGTAATCATAGAGTGGTCGTAACCTGGTCGTAAGGAGTTACGAACTGGTCGTGACCAAATACGAACTGGTCGTATAGAGATAGGACCTGGTCGTAAGTGATGAGGACCTGGTCGTAGAACATATTGCATTAAGGTTCATCCGATATAATTTGTGTGTATTCGGGAATCGTTATGTCCTGCTAGGTGCCGCTAACGACTCGTGGTCGGAAAGGTGTTTCCGAGTCACAACCGAATACGCATAAACCTAATGTATCACACACTTAATGGGTTGGAACAAACCAGTATGGATACGATTCGTCAAACGTGTTAGGATACGATTCGTCAAACGTGTTCGGATAGGATCCGTCACGGGCACTATATAAGGAGATGCTTGAGGCTGTGACGAGACACGTGAGTTGCTCCACCGAAACCCTAGCCGCCATCTTCCTGAGAGCTCTGTCGTGTGACTTGGTGATAGCACACCGGTCTACGGTTGTTCCTTCCCTAGACGTGTGGATACCGTAGAGACGCTACTGCGGTTGCTGTTGTGCTTGAGGATGATCCGCGATCTTCATAAGGAACTGCAGAGGTTGCTGGAGGAGACGATCGACTCGCGAGGACGCTGGCCAATCGACTACGACCACTGCATCGACATGCTCGACGTTGGACGATCGACTACGACCACTACATCGACGCGCTCTACGTTGGACCAGGATGCTCTAACGATTCTTCTACTGCTCTGCGCGTGTGGTGGTAACGATCTGTGGTCATCTTCTTGCTTGGCTTCCTGGTTTACGTGGTAGAATTTTTGAATTATTGCTATCGTAGCCTACCCGTATCCCTTCACACTCTCCTTCGGGTCGCCGAAACAAATTTGGACACGCTCGTCGTACACTTTGTACCGCCCGACAAGGTCTTCTACAGTGAGGGTCTTCAAGTCCACGCACTGCTCGATGGAGGTGACGAGCTGCATGTAACGCGCCGAGGCAGCACCAAGAAACTTGCGAACAACGGAAATCTCATCTACCATGTCGCCCAACGCGCGGATCCCGGTGACGACCGACGTCACCCGACCGGTGAAATCTTCAACGGTCTCCCCTTCCTCCATCTTCAGCCTCTCAAAGTCCTTCTTGAGGGTCTGCAGGTTAGCCTCGCGCGCACGCTCGTGCCCCATGTGCGCCGTCTTGATTGCCTCCCATGCTGACTTCGTCGTGTCTTTCCCGGCGAGGGAAGACATGACTTGCCCCAGCACAGCCTGGTAGATGGCGTACAATGCCATGCGATCCTTCTGGTACTAAGTGGCACCAGGCTCCACTGCTCCCACACGTTCTGCGCCTGAAGAGCGGCACGCATCTTCTTCGCCCAAATCGTGTAGTTCGTGCGGGTGAGCTGCGAGTACGACATCGTCACCACGCTCTCCCTCTTCACCACCTGCGAGGCGGTCGAATCACCTCGTAGCAGGCGTCGCTCGTCGGACGGAGACATACTCCTTCTTTCCCTCGGCATCCTCTCTGACACACAGAAATCACCAAAGCTCTGATACCAATTGTTGGCCCAAACCGAAGAACCTTCAGCCGATCCACTCGGATGAAGAAACTCACGATCGAATCAATTGGCAGAAAGCGATCCTTGGATCCAGCACACACACGTAGTGATCATGCTGGAAACACACACACACACACACGAGAACACTTGCTTGGAAAGAATCAACGCATGCACTTGTGCTGGAGGTAAGACTAGAACATGCACATGTACTGCTTGGAAGCAATGCATGTACACAAACACCCTGGAAGCAACAGCTCATGCTCGAATCTCACAGACACACACGAATCTCAAAGGGATTTTGGTGTTGTGCTGCCGCATAGGGTTTTCTTTTTTCTTCTATCTATTGCTTCAATAAAAATACATCTGATTACACGTCCTTTTGAAGACTATGAAACTTGCTAACCAAGCCAAAACTAAACATGGAAAGCCTAACAAAGGAAACAAACTAATTTGATCCGATACTGATTGCATCAGGATCCTGACGCCCTATTACTTGGCAAGTCTAGATTACTTTCCAACACTTAGCAACGAAGCTATAGACCGTTTCCGTCCCGACACAGGCATAGCAGTGTCGGCTGAGGCGTTGAACTCGGATCGATGGCTGATGTCGGAGGCTGCTGGATCGCCGGAGCCTCAACGGCATCCCCGTCTTCCTAATTTCTATTTTGTACTATGCTACATATCGTTGTGTATACAATGTCCCCTCCTAATTAAGGATCAATCCTACCTCACCCTTCCTACCGCCCTACAATACCAATGTATGAACTCTCTTCGTTCTTTTTTTACTTGACCTTTTAGAATCCATGCCGTCAAACTTTTCACCGCCAATATGTTTAGAACTAGCTGGATTGGCTACGTAAAATTATATTATTTTATTTGTATGCTCACTATAGCACCTCCAAAACTCCTCCACCTACTATATATCACCTCCTACGCATGCTGCAAGTACTAACACTCTCCGCTTATTGTATATCTACACACTACACATACCATAGTTGTCGCCAGTACCAAAGATAAACCACCAACTACTGCCGACTGGCAACTATGCCTACAATGCTCACTACTCCAAACAGTACTTTTCGCGGCGGTGTAAAACCGTCAGGAAAAAGCGAATCATCGTCAGGAATTATTTTACCGACGGGTAACCGTCAGGTATTAGCCATGAGGAGTCCTCCGACGTGGATGTCTTAAATGCCTAATGGTGACCCGATAGGAAACTCATTCGCGACGGTAATTCCCGACGGTGACCGATAGGGAAATTACCCCGGTGTCGGGTTCCCCTGTTAAACCTGACCCCTAATCCGTGTCGGCCACTCGACGGGGAAATACCGTTGTGGATCAATTTCGCGACGATCTTTCGGAACCAACAGATTTTTACCATTTTTAGTGACAGCTGTAACCTGACAGGAAAAAGGTTGAATAGTAACCGATGGTAGGCATTGCCAGCATTTGCAACAGCGTCCGGAGAAATGTAAAATCGTCAGGAAAATTCTAGATGGTTGAACACTAATTTCTGAATCATAAGCAACCTGGCATTCACAGTAGACATCACCAATCTCACACAAGGAAATATAAATCAAGCACATAACACATTCACAATTCAGCATAAACCATTCTTCCATCATATCCAAATTTTATCATACAATCAACTAGTAATAGTACCAAATTAACAACTACCGAAGCTGCTACCAAATTACAAAGCATCCATATGTCGATAAGTTTGCATGCATAAGTTAATAGGTTCACAGTACAAGTTAGGTTGCAAAATAGGCCTCATGTTGAGCCAAGAGAAGTCTTCCATCTACCAAGTTGCTACCATATTAAAAGACCAAAGGATAAGTCCAAAAGCCACAAAACCAAAAGAGAGTCAAGTTGTGGCTGCATGTCTGATTACACCAGAGGCATGTTTCTTAGGAAGTTCCATTGTTAGCTTGGTCTATGCCCGCATTGTCGGCTGCGTCATTGTTGGACACATGAAAGATGGCGTTGTCATTGTCCTCACCGCCATGTTGCCATCAACTACTTGTGTGCCCCCAATCTCCTCGTCGAGGATTTCATGGGCTACTTGTGAGCCCACATGCGAAGAACCAGTTCCCTATAGCAAGCCATATGTACAATCAGTAAAAAGCTACCGTACATGACTCCTGTCCTTGAATATGAAATGTCAAAAACCAAAGACAAGTAGAAGAATTCATCATCCTTGCTTCATTTCTATCCCCTCTTCTTTCTCATCTCTCCAATCATAGCTCTTAAGCATTAAATGTAAACAAACAGTGATGAATTGTCAATCATAATAGTGATGTAAACAAAAATATATTTCTTTATGTAATTGTCAAGTTGACACTTAATATAAAATGTAAAATGCATGTCAGGGGAGAATGTAGCTTCTATAGGCAATCCAATTGCTATAAGGAGGTTATGCCCAGGTGGCATTCCTTGGTACCTTACCATCAACATAGAACTAAGAATGTGGTTATGCCCAGGTGTTACATTAATCAACACGAAGCCTGTGAACTGCTGCACTGCTTGGTGGCATTCTGCCATACCAAAAATAATTAGTTCTCTAGATGAACATTTCATCCAAACAACAAAAGACGAAGATTGTTTGTTGGAATATTGGCCTGGAGACAATAAAATATTTTTGCAATGTAGTAAGTCTTTTAACCTGAACTTGACTTGGTGGTTGACGACACATCATCTAGGTGGTTCTTCTCCGAGCTTCTCGAAAAACATCTGCATTTGGAAGACAACAAATTGAAGATTGGTTATACATGACAAATTCATTGATATATCTTCAGTTAAAGTTGTTACCATTATCATCCGCCCTTGCACTTCTTGTCGCTAGTGAAGCTACGCATTCTCTTAGAGCAAAGCTCGATAAGACGGGGTGTTGGATGGCATAATGTTTCTTCCTTTAGCAGCTGCTATAACGTCAGCCTTCTTCACAGCACCATTACCTATCGGTACGCGGCCATGGGGTAGGCCCCCACCGATAGTGTACAGAACTTTTCCATCCAAGTCGTGCTGCTCTGAATCTTCTGGGTGTTCAGAGCTATTTAGTGCTGCTTGGTAGTTATCCTACAAGTCAATTGAAATATTTCAGTTTGTGGAAATACAATGGAAATAGACCGGTCAATACATTCTGTATACTGCAATTGATGGTTGTATATATTGCACACTTTTACATTAAAAAAACTACTCTTTAACTGATGCTAGTTTTGGCATTGATTTGCCCTTCACAACCTTCAAAACTAAGCTAAAGAAATAATGCCAGCACTGTCCATAATGTAAATGATAGCATACAGAGGTGAGTGATCTAATTAATTAAAGGTGCAATGTAGTTGTCCTCTCTCCAACTCCATCCCCTAGCTACCGGCTGCATGTTACCAGCAGCAGACAGGCCGTAAATCCATGCAGTCCTCCAGGTGAGAGAGAGACAGAGAAGACACTATAGGAGAAGAGAGAGAGAAGCTTGCTAGCTAGCAAGTGATGATAACACCAGTCAGGCAGCCAGCAGGGGTGAACCCTGACTTTGAGTGCACAAAGGCTAGCTAGCTGCACCACAAGTGAGTAACAAAATGGAGGGTTCTCCAGCGACCATCAGCTAGACCACTCTGGTTCATCCTTCCCATACATCAGCTACTACCTTGAGCTCAGGACTTGCCTACCACCACCAATCACTGGAACCTTGAGGTCACTGGCAGCAGCTCCATGGTGTACTCAGCATCACCAATGGCATGTGGGACTAGCAAACATCACGATGGCCCCTCCGGTGCCACGAACGGTGCCATTGCCACACAAGCAAGTTCCAGTACTGTTGCTGCTTTATTGACCTCACCTCAGCACAGGGTAAAATTAAGCATGTTCTTAACTTGATACACATATGATCTATTTTGCACTCATATCTATCGTTCTTAAAGAAACTATACAGATAGACGATATATATCAAATCGAGTGAAAAGAAAAAGTGAACCCTCTGCATGCATGGTGAACAGAACTGAATAATTGTTGCACTAAATGCATCATGCATGCATGTACAACTAGCTACCTGCTTTGCTTTTTATTTCAGGATGGGAGTGAAACAAGCAGGAGCAGGAAGCATGCGCAGAAGAGGGGCAATGGAGGAGGATACATTCATGCCAGGGCAAGGAGGGACCAGGCCATAGACAGCCATAGCTAGAATAATGATTACCATGTGTTGTTGTGCTTTTTGGCTGCTGACTGCAGCACTATTTCCGCTGCTATCCACATTTTGTTCTTCTGAAAGCTCTCTTGGACGGGCTAGAGCGTCATCAAGTTTCTCTCCATGGTTCTCGTAGTACTTCTTGACTGTATCCACATGAGCTTGGTACATATCTCGTACTCGTTTCGCTGCATACCGTTCAAAAACACGGTCAGCCTCTTCCTTGTCATCATCACCCACAGAAAACAAAGCCTGCATATTTATGTAGGAAATGCATAGTTAGATAAAAAAAATGTAACAGTCGATTGTATGTAAACTAGGAGTACCAATCGTACCCAGAACTCTTGCTTCACTCGATCTGCATTTGTCTCTCTAATGTCATTTCCATCCAGATAATAATCTGCCCACGTGGTCGCCGGGCGGATATCAATGGGATCGCCTTGGTGATCCAAGTCCTTTACGGTGCCCGGGTATTCTCGTTTGAGAATAACTCCAAGTTGTGTGCTGTACTTGTAGTCTTTGGGGTGGTAATTTACATACTTGAATTGTCTGTACATAATTAAAACAAGGAAGAAGTCCACTCTACCCCCTCAAGTATCGACATGCGGACACCTAACCCCCTGAACTAAAAAATCGGCCATTTGACACCCCGAAGTTGCAAAACCGGACAACCTACCCCTTCCGGCTATTTCATGCGGTGGTTTTGCTGATGTGGCGTCCGGGTGGCCCGGTATCGCCAGGCGGAGAGCTGATGTGGCATTTCTCTCCATTTCTTCTCTTCCTCATCTCTTTCCTCTCTCCATTTCTCCATTTTTCTCCCACTGGAGCTTTGCTCCCTGGCCGCATCTCCTCCGAGCATCGCCTCCGGCTGGCCCCGCCGGTGCCGCCTACGTCGCCTCCAGCCCGCTCCTCCCTGGCTTGCGTGTCCCCTGGCTCGCGCCCGCCCGCGCATGGCTGCGCCCGTCGCCACGGCGGCTCGACCACGCGCGCCATGCCTCGGCCACCAAATCCGAGGCCACCTGAGGCGACGAGCTGAGCAGCAGGGGGCGCAAGGAGAGCCGAGCTCGGGTGGCCGAGCCACTCGTCATCGACCGCACCTTCATCCGCAACCGCAATGACCTCTCGACATCTTCACGCACCCAAGCGGCGTCCGGCGGCGACGCGGAAAGTTCTTCGAGCGGCCGGCGCCGACCGCTCCTCGCCACGTTCGCCTTGTCCAAGGAGCACAGAGAGCGTCAAGGGCACGGTGCGCCGCGCGCGGCGCGTCGCGGCGTCGCGCCGCCTCGGTGCGTCGATTGTCGTGGCGTTCGGCTTCATCGGCAATGCTCGGGCGAGCCAAACTGCGCAGCAGAAGCGTAGTCGTCTTGTAGCAACCACCGTGCCTTCTTCTTCTTCACCACGGACCACGGACGGCTAGAACGCTCGTCCCGAACAAGTACCTCGGCAATCTGCGTTGGCCGCGTGCCGTCTCTGCGCCCAAGAAGGAGGTCGCGCCGCCGGCGCGGGCGATCTCTTCACCGCGTGCGTCGCGGTGGCGCGGCCATCAACGGCGGTGCGCGGCGGACCGGCATCTGGGGCGGGTGGATGGAGCGCGTCATGGAGACGCAGCGGCGCGAAGTTAACGCTGCCGGTGGCAGGGTCGCCAAGGTTCCGCGTGTACGAGGTGGACTTTGGGTTCGAGAGGCCAGCGAAGGTGGACATCGTGTCCGTGGCGAGGACGGGCGCCGTGTCGGTGGCGGAGGGGTGTGGCGGCTCCGGTGGCATAGAGGTGGGTATTTCGTTGCCGGCAGATGGCATGGAGAGGTTCTGGAGATGCTTCGTAGATGCCATCGCGTTGCTCGCACCATCATCATCGCCATACCAATGCAATTCAATTGACCTGCAAGCAAAGCCCCAAAAAAATGAGGAAAAGATGAGCCGAGCTCGGGCAACCGAGCCACCACGAGCGCGGTGAGGGGCGCAGGGGCCAAGAACGACCGGATGCCAGCCTGGGGAGGTGTGGCACCAGACACCATGATTAAGCATCGGCTAACTCACAATAGCAAATGCATCAAGCCCACATCAGTGAGCAATTCAAGCAAACACTTAAAACCAAACCAAAACAAACAAAAAGATAAGGGAAAGGAGGGGAGCGAGGAGCTCGGGCCGCACGCGGTGGCGATGCGCATCGGGCCGGACTGGGGTAGACGCACGCCTGCGGCGCACAGGCGGCGGCTGGGCCAACCGGTGGCGAGCGCCCAGCGCGGCGAAGTGAGGCCGGTCCAAGTGCGGGGGAAACGCGGGCGAGCCAGTGGTAGCACCAGGCCGAGTAGGCGGCACTGGGCGAGCCAGAGGCGAGCGGCGCTGGGCCAAGCTGGCAGGGAGCGAGCGGACCAGAAATAGAGAGTGAGAAAGAGATGAAAGAGGAAGAAGAAAGCACAGGGGCTTCTACATTTGGATGAACCAAATAAAAATAGAGGAGAGAGAGAATAGAGTAAAGAGAGGAAGTGGGCTCACTTGCAGGTGGACCCAAGTGCCAAAGAAGCCAGCTCACCTAGATGACCTGGCGAAACCGGGCCACCCAGACGCCATATCAGCAAAACCACCGCACGAAATAGCCGGAGGAGGTAGGTTGTCCGGTTTTGTATCTTCAGGGTGTCAAAGGGCCGATTTTTTAGTTCAGGGGGTTAGGTGTTTGCATGTCGATACTTGAGGGGGTAGAATGGACTTCTTCCTTAAAACAAAACGAGTAAGCGGTACACAAGTATCAATTGCAGCTTAGTATGTACATACTATGAATCAGACAACACATATGTACCTCTCTATCTATCTATCTTCCCTAACCATCTCAAACTATACATATATGAATGCTCAAATCTTTTTACAAATGCTCAAGCTCTCAGAATGTATATCATGGAGTCTATATGCTAATACAACAATCCACTCTAGACATTCTGAGATGAATGATGCATGATGGATCATGCAGTATATGTCACTGATGAGAAGTCCAAAAGCATCCCTGACATTATTCCTTTGGAAATCGGTTTTGAGGGGCAGATTGTATACATCTAGTCAGTATTTGGCATAAGCATGGTAGAATTTATGCATGGTTCTCCAAATATTTCAGAAGCACTGTATAATTCATTGCAGTGGAAGTCATACATATAATTCGTGAGCTGCGATACTTACTCATCACCCTTAGGTTCAAGGCCAACCTTTCAACCTTGCGGAAGTACATTGGTGCGTTCTATCCATTCATTAGAGGGAGCACTACCACGATGCCAACCGGTATACATCCATTCACGATCTGCCATTAAATTTTTCTGTGTGTATAACAGAATTAATGCGTCAGTTTTACATATGTGTCATCCCTATGAGAAGTTGTGATAAGAAGAGCATCGACAATAATGATCATGTTGGATTAACCTAAAGAAGCAAAGCAATTCTAGCTAGTAGCTACACAACAATTACGTACACACGACACAGAGACAACGATTCAAACATTACAAGTGCTTCAGCACAAGAAATTGTCATGTGTTTCATATAGCATTTCTCTGTGTATTTTAAATGCAATTACTTGTCAATTGTCATGTGTTTCATATAGCATTTCTCTGTTGTTCAACTTTAAGTAAATAAAACTTGTTCTAATTAGCTATCATTGCAAAAATATAGCTAAGCTAATGCTAGTGTACCTTTATAATTTATACCCATAAAAATAACCAGAGAAAGGGTCCCTGATGTTAGTGAGAATGTCAGCATCAGGTTAAATCCGGCTACCAATGTCAGGAGATGTGTCATGGGCCGGATGTACAGGCCCATGGAAGTGACGCAATGGAAGGCATATTACTTAGCCCTCAAGTATGTCTTACTTATAGATAGAACAAGATCTTATCTATTAGGAAAGTTATCTTTATTAGTTGGAAAGATTAGATTGGATTGTTAGGGGCTCAACCTCTGTATAAGCGGAGCCGCATGCTACCATTATCAATTAAGCAATAAGATGAATTAGTCTCAAGTCCCTCTCCCTAATCTAGACCCTCTATAGCCCAACAGGTGCCCTCTCCTAGTCTCCTCTAAGCGTTGTTCTACCTCTAACCATCGCCGTCGGTCTCCTTTCTACGGTGTTTACCCTAATGAACTAAGGTTTATGAAAGATGATGAAATGATTTATGGGCTAATGGTGTTTAGAAAAAACATTATTGTGTTTTCATCTATTTAGTTCTTGCGGCCTGTGGGATATACTTTGTGGCCTGTAGGATATACATTTGCAAGTAGCTTAAATTTATATCACAGACTGTCATTCCAAAAATAGCACAACATGCAGACAAGCAAATTATTATTACATCACAAAAGGTAGCATCACATTGAACATAAAGATAGCAAGGGGATCTACTAACCGGATAATGTATCCACAGAGCCGCGGGGAGACTTCACCAGACTACACTAGGCTTCACCAGGATTCAGACTTCACCAGGCTTCATCGAGAAGAGTTCAACACGACTACATCATTCAGGATTCACATTAAACTCTAGCTTCCCATTCCTTATCTCATAAAAAGGCAAGAAAACGACTACCATTAGGAGCATACTCACAAAGCTGCGGCGGAGGAGCATACTCACAAAGCTGCGGCGAAGGTGGGGCTTGATTTTGGGATTTTGACGAAGGTGGGTGTCGAGGAGAGGGAGGAGGGGCGACGACGTCTGGATAGGCGGCGGGGCGGCGGGAGGAGGCGAGGCGGCAACGTCTCAGGAGGCGGGAGGGGGTGTCGGGAGGTGTGGAGGCGGCGGTGTCTGGAGGTGGCGGAGGGGGTGGGCATCCAGGAGGGGGCTAAATGGTGGCGTCGTCTGGCGGAGGCAGAGGGGGGTGTCCGGGACGAGGCGGGGGGGGGGTAGATCTAGAGGAGGTGGAGGCGGACAGGGGGTGGGGGCGAGATCTGGAGGAGACGGAGGAGGGCGTCCTGGAGGGGCGGAGGGGCACCACGGCTGGAGGAGGCGAAGTGGTGGCCGGACTAGAGATTGGAGAAGCTAGTACTGAGATAGCGATTTGGGGATTTTGACCTAATGTTTTCTTCTCCTGTCGGTTCGTCCGAAGACCGACCGGAACAAAGTGCAGTGACCAAATTTGTGGCGCGGCAACGAAAATGTGGCGCGGTGAAGCCCGCGGCAACGAAATTCCGGACGGTGAAGCCTGCGGTGGAAATGGTCAACTTCCTGTGGTTACGCTTAAACCAACGCGAATGGCAATTTTCCTGACGGTGGAATATATAACCGTCACTGAAATTGCTTGTATCCTCGGCGATGGATCCAAACCAACGGCAACTAAACCATTCCTGTCGGTTGACTTCACGCCTTTCGGGAAAATAAAACCCCGACAGGAAAGATCAGTTCTCCAGTAGTGGCTCACTGTCTTATTGTGGGAAAGTTTAGGACCTAAGTGTCATAATTTTGCAAATTAGGGGCAAAAAAGGATACTATCCATATTCGTATTCAAATAACGATATGTATGTCATTGCATTTACTAGATTTTCTACAACCTGAATCCGGATGTCAGATAAAATGGGCTATCCGAATTCATTTTGCACCCCTGCGCGCAAGAGGGAGAAGAAAAAGGCGAAGGGGGATGATTCAGAGTTGTGTCCACATATAAACCCATTCGAAATTTTCGAGCCGATCAAATGATATTTCTATTCTTAATTCAAGAATACAGACACTTGGCCACAGCCAAAGAAATTAAATATTGTGTATTCAAGATTTTGTGAGCCCTTCGACAGGGTAACGTGTGGGTCATTCAAAATTTCGAGCTCTCCATCAACAAACCCATACATCCGAAAAGTTTTCCGCAAATGAATTAGGTTCACTATTATAATCCAGTAGAAAAAGCAAGACTATATATGTACGTACCTCCTGCAGCTGCAGACCACACAAGAAAAGTTCCTTTGCTTTTGCCAGCAAACATAACTACATTTGTTTTTTGCGAATTTGAAGTTTGTGATAAATACTAGAAGCAATTAGAAGCATTCGCATCCCGAGCTTGAGGACGCCTCCGGGAGTCCTTCTCCTTGCCCTTCAGCTTGGGGCATCTCGCCCAAATGTGGTTTGGCTCACCACACTCAAAGCAGGTGACAGGGCCACCTCTCCTCCTATTCCTCACTTTGTTATATGCTCTCAAGAATCTGGTGGATAGGAGGGCGAAATCATCCTCATGTATCTTCTCTAGTTGCTCATCGCTTAAAGAGTGCAAAGCGGACAAAGAAAAACCAGATGAGCCAGAATCCAAAGAATCAGAAAAGCTACCCTTGGATGGATCAACCACTAGAGCCATCGACTCTGTCTTGGGGAGACGCGAGATGAAGTCAATCTCATGCGTCTTCAACCTCGAGTAGAGCTTATCCATGGTAAGCTCACTCTTGACAGTGTTGTCATTGATGAAAGTGATCTTCATCCCCCAGACTCGCACATCAAGTGCACCCAAGAGCTGACGTGCATTTTCAGATTCAGTGAACACAAGATCTACAGCACGTAAGTCATGAAGGATTTTGGAGAACCTCCCCCATAGCTCATCCAAGGATTCACCAAGCCTTTGTTCGATCTTTGAGTATTCTTTCTTGAGTTGGTTCTGTCTCACTTCCTTGATCGCAGTAGAGCCCTCATGGTAGTCACAGAGGGTCTTCCAGATCTCATGAGCAGACCTTAAATGAGCCACGCGCTCAAACTCAGATCGACTAAGTCCTTGAATCAAGAAGTTACGAGCTTTGCTATTAGCCTCTACATCAGGAGTGATCACATCGTCATTGGCTGGCACAGCATAAGGATTTTTGACCTTAAGCCAAATTGCGTGTCCTTGAGCCTCGATGTAGGCATGCATACGAGCCTTCCAGTAAGCAAAATCAACTCCATCAAAAACAGGTGGTTTGGTTGAATACTTGTCAGTCGCCATGGCTCCAAACGCCGGTTAAGATCTATGAGAAGAGCTAACCGGGCTCTGATACCACTTGTAGGACCGGGAAGGCGACTAGAGGGGGGTGAATAGGAGCACGCTCAATTTTTCACCTTGATTAGGTTCAACACAAATATCACTCCAGTAGCTATAGAAGCTATGAAGATCAACATACAAGTACTGCAGAGGACTTGTGTTGAAACCAAATCAAAACCCCAATCAAAAGATCAAAACTTGAGATCAACAACTCTCGGGAGCGGTCTGACCGCCGTTATAAAACCGGTCTGACCGGACCTGACGATGAACAGAACAGACAGCTCGAAAACCGAAGCTCAAATCGATCTAACTTTTGATCTACACGACCAAACTCCACCAAATTTGAGACACACCTTCTCTAAGATATTAGGAACCTATTCCAATCGAAGATCGCAGAGATCTATGCCAAAGTTCCTATCTTTTTTAATTTGAACGAAGGGTGCTCTAAAACTGAGTCAAAATCGAAATATGATCTAACATCTTGCTCGTGGGTGATTGATGATCAAGATGATTCTAGATGTGTTCCCACATGTCACAGCAAGCTAGATCACAGCAAAAAACTAAGGAAAAACACGTGGATCAAATAGAGACTCAAAATCACAAAAGAACGAGGAAGAACTTAAAGAGACTCATCTTTGAGAAATCATCCATGGATTGATTTAAGATTGAAGAGGGTTTACAGCCACTCCATTAGGAGGACAAGAGCTCAAACCATGAGCACACCATCAACTCATCTCTCTAGAACCCTAAGCCTCTCCTTTCATGTCTAAGCCCTAAAACACACACAAGAGAATAGAATGGCCAGAGAGGCTAGCATCTAGAGAATATTCCTATCGGGCACCCGTTAAGCCCACACACAAACGGATTTAACTCACGCATGCATTTTAAAGCGCTGTCTTCATCAACTCTTGACCCAAACCACTTCACCTTGCGCCGTCCCGCGCCGCGGTCTAGCCAAAAGGTCATCAAGGCGGTATTGAGGTGAAATTACCAAAATACCCCTTCTCGGTCCTTCTCCGAAGACCGAGTCCAATCTTGGTGAAGCAATCGCCTGCTTCGCCACGTGTAGGTTGATCAACGGCTCTCTCCTTGTCGGCAAGTCTCTCCCGTCTGGCTCCCACCAGGGCCGGTTAGACCGCCTGAGACCTGACAGCACAAGAACTTCACTGAAAATGAGAGTTTCTCCAAACACCTCGACGCTATTGCCAATTGTTCAACACACTAAGATTAGGATCATATCCACATGATCTCCACACGTTTAAAGTAATACTAATCAACTAATGAATTTACCAACCAGTCTCAAGCATTATTCTACGCAATAAATAAGTCCATGAATACCGATATAAAGGAAATAACCAATATCTCTAGATTTATAAGGAATCACTATAAATACATATTGAATGTGTAGTTGTTTCGCATGTGGCGCTTATGATCTATTTCTTCCCATGTATGTCGCCATGAACGGTCACCTAACATCAACAACAAAGCTAGCAAATGCATAATAAAGCCATAAACAATAGTTTATCAACCATAATTAAGATTATCATCATCATCTATCTATTTAATGTCATTCTCATACTCAAATAAACAAGTCATATTCTATATCGGTAAATTTGCACAATTTGACAATTTACTCATATATACGAATGCACCATCATGCTCATGCTCATATGCATCTCAACAGCTGATATCGATATAGTAGAGTGTTCACCCGTCGATGAACCACTCTATCCTTCACTCCCGTGAAGTCCCTACCGAAGTAGGATCTTATCTAGAGCACTCTGGACTAGTCATGTATCTTTCTCACTGACCTCATCAAAATAGTTACGTGACTTTCTCACTGACCTGGCTCGTGCAACTCCTGTCATGATAAATGTAAATGATACAATATCTTTAATTATTCATCAACATAATTCATCTCATTAACTCAATATCTTTTTCTCATACACCCAATGTCATCAACATCATGTATAAGAATAAGCTTAACGAAAATATAATAAATAGCATGATAAGTAATATCAATGACAATGGCGAACAACTCATTATTCACCACTCAACTATGTACTTGCCTCTTATCCACTCGGAGCCGAGTAGCGGGATGGTGGCGGTAGGGCACTAAAGGACACACTCTCTGAACAAATAATTCAAAATAATCTCAAGATCACATCATCACAGCACCAAAATATTACACTAATCGCCCTCGCATATCTACGTCAAGACGACACAATTAACCCAATTCTACCGGACGCACTACCCACTGTCCCAGCAGTCAATATGCTCTAACTTATTCACACGAACACCGAATCTAGAAAACTAATACTTCCTGGAATCCTCACACAATTTCCTACAACCTACTAGTTACGATGAACTTCTAATTCTACCATTTTCTCCCCCGTTTCCTTCCCCGATGACTGTCCCAGAATCTGTCAGTACTGACCGCTTCATAATTTCGTTTCTTTAATTCTAAAACCTGAAAGGATATGAATGATATCAGTTCTGGAAACTACTTGAAATTCCCTAGCTAATTCAAGTTCTCATCAAATTTTAATTCTACCATTTACTAGATGAAAACAGCCCATCTACATGATCTCCGCCAACGACGCCCAAATTTTAGAAAGCGACCTTCCCGAGGCCGTAACTTTTTGCTCTGTACTCCGAATCTTGTGATCTAGACCTTCCTAGAAAGATAACAAAATTATCTACATCGTGTATAATTGAACGAAACCCTAAATCTGAGTCTAAATACCTCAAATTGCTCCCACAATATCCTGCGTCGAAACTCGACGAACTAGGGTATTTTAAAAACCAATCTTCCCTAGGGCAAAACGATCTATGAAACGTACAACGACTAATGCATGGAAATCCTTTTTTTTTTTGGTGTTTGTCATCTTTTGTGCTGTTTTCGGATGAGTAGTAGTGTGAGTGATCCCGGAATGCTAGATTGGAGTTTCCCTTTTTTTTTTTTTTGAGACGGGTAATGAGCAGATTTAGTCAAGTGCGTAGGGCAGCAGTGGGCGCATCAGCACTGGTCAAAAGGTCGGAAAAGCAGGAAAATGCAAGAAATATAATGAAAGTGGCATTGTGCGAATCTAAATGTGTGTGCGCGAATATACAACTCAGCATCCATAGTACCTTTGGAAGATTTTAGTATTTCTATGTCTTACACCACCATCGAAGAAGCATACATCCCATTGACACTCCACACGCAATTGGCTTTTTCCCGTCACACAAGCAAAGATCCGCGGCCGCAATAGGAACGTCCATCTATGATCTATCCTGCTCACACCACCTCCGAGACCGAGAGCATACAGCCCATTGAGCATCCCACACAGTGGGAGTTCGAGGTCAACTCAGAGAGATGGGAGTTCGAGGTCAACTCAGAGAGACCGGCGCAAGGACGAGCAGCCATGGCGGAAGTCGGGGGGATGCTTGCCTCCGGCGTCCTCCAGATGGTGGCCGGACAGATTGGATCCGCCATCGGAGATCAGATCACGCTGCAATGGAACTTCAACGACGACCTGGAGGGGATGAAGATGACGCTGGAGTCTGTGCAGGAAGTGCTCAAGGACGCCGAGAGGCAGTCCACCACCAACGGAGAGGTGCGGCTGTGGCTGAAGCGGCTCAAGAACTCCATGTATGACATCTCCGACATGACTGACGAGTATGAAGCCAACGCTAAACCGCCTGCACGGAAGGTATGTATGCAGCGTGCACTTCACAAAACCCAATTCTTGTTGCTTGCCGTGAAACTGGATGGGAAACGAAAAAAACACTGGATTTGAATGTAACGTGCTGGTAGAACAGCGTACTTATCTTATTTCCGTTTGGGGCTAAGAGGGATAGGTGTTAACATGTCATTCCACAAGTTCTAGATTGTGAAAAATGTACAGAATTTTCCAACCTACTGACAATTCAAATGAAATCTCTTGCAGTTGGCAGCTAGGATCCCCTGTCTCACAATTGTTCCCAAGATTAGCATGGCTAATAAGATGAAGAAGATGAGAGCGGAACTGGACAAAATCACAAATCAACACCAGCGTTTCACTTTCACCACAGGCAGTAGCTCTAATGTGCACCAAGTTACTGATACACGGGAAACATCATCGAATGTGGAAGAAGCACGTATCATAGAGAGGACTGAAGACAAGCAGAAAATAATGGCTTCTTTATCTGGGAGCATCACTCAAGAGATCACCATCCTTCCCATATATGGCATTGGAGGCATTGGCAAGACAACCATGGCAAAATTGGTTTTCAATGATACCCAGTTCAAAGAGTACTCTCAGGTGTGGGTTTGTGTCCCAGACGTTTGACTCGAATAAAATCGGCAACTCTATAGTTTCACAAGTATCAGAAGAGCAGAGCCAGATGACTGAAAAGGAGATGATACACAAACGCCTTGGGAAGGTACTTGCTGGAAAGAAGATTCTTATTGTTTTAGATGACCTGTGGGAGAAGGATCAATCTAAATTAGATGAGCTGAAGTCTATGCTAAAGGTTGGAGAGGGTGGCGAGGTGGCTGTCATAATAACCACTCATGATGAAGGGATTGCAAAGAAAATTCGCACCGTTGAGCCATACAAGATAGAGCCCTTGACAAATGACATGTGCTGGACTATCATAAAA
Organism: Ampelocalamus luodianensis; assembly: GCA_036346255.1. Taxonomy (NCBI): domain Eukaryota; kingdom Viridiplantae; phylum Streptophyta; class Magnoliopsida; order Poales; family Poaceae; genus Ampelocalamus; species Ampelocalamus luodianensis. The sequence continues at coordinate 45,092,146 of CM070638.1, forward strand.
CATAAAAGTGCCTTTGATGCTAGACCTGACAAAGAGCAGTTGGAGCTTATAGGAAGGGAGATTGCAAAGAAGTGTGGAGGTGTGGCATTAGCTGCTCAATCCATTGGGTATACATTGCACCCTATGACATCTGATGAATGGGAGTCGGTGAAAAACAGTAATTTCTGGAATGTACTTGCTATCATAAAACATAAAAGTGCCTTTGATGCTAGACCTGACAAAGAGCAGTTGGAGCTTATAGGAAGGGAGATTGCAAAGAAGTGTGGAGGTGTGGCATTAGCTGCTCAATCCATTGGGTATACATTGCACCCTATGATGTCTGATGAATGGGAGTCAGTGAAAAACAGTGATATCTGGAATGTACTTGCTACAGAAGATGAATCTTCACCTCATCACGTACGGACGTACCTGCATCCTTGAAGCTAAGCTACAGTAGTATGCCCCCATACTTGAAGTTATGCTTTGCCTATTGTGCAATCTTTCCAAAAGGACACAATATAGATAAAGATGATCTAATTCACCAATGGATTTCTGTTGGTTTCATCGACACAGTTAGCATACTCTCCACTAGGCAGCTTGGTGAGAATTATGTTAGTCATCTTTTGGGGATGTCCTTCCTTCAACATTCAAAGTCACCATTGGTGAGTTAGTTCATACCTCTAAAATTGAGCAGTTTTATTATCTTGAACATATTGTGGTGCAACTCACATGCTGCATATTTTCATATTGATGCTAAGATCGAAAACAAGCATTATATTGTATTAAAGTATCCGCATAACATAAAGTTGTGAGTTGCAACATACTACCTTTGTTTTCAAATAACTGATGTTTCAGAAAATGATACAAACCCCCTAATACATGTTTGGCTATTATTTTTTACTATAGTATGTTAGTACAACAAAAATAAATAATAATCCCTCTGTCCAAAAATGTAGTTTAAAAAAAAAACATATTTGGTGAAAAATAGTAGGTGAGGATTTTTTTTTACTATAGGAGTGTAAGTCAAGTTGTTATCAAGAATGAAGTGGAGCAATCTCTCTAGAAAACACTTCATAATACCGATAAAACAACCACAACAAAAGGGAAAAGGAGTTGACAAAGCCAATAAAAAATTCGTGAACCACAACCTCAAAAAGAGTACTAGAAATTGTTGTTCTTTCACAACACCCTCTAACTTTTGGTCCTTTTATTTGTAACCTTGACATAAGTCTAGTGCTCAAAAGTGCAAAGAATAGTTGTTGAAACTAGGATGTTGAAAGATTATTCAGCCAACATAACCATGAGCGGCCACATAATGCAAGTATCTTTACCTTTGCATGGATGATCCTATAAACTCGGGCCCAATTAGGAAATGGCCAATATTGTGCATGTATACTAGTGGTTGGATTAGCCCCACATCGAGAGTTTATAGTGGGAAGTACTAGCATATAATGGCTGATGGACCCATTGTAGTAACTATAGGTTAAACCTTTTGAGGGAAGCAAGGACTACATGTACATAGCTGTGTCTTTCGTGGGGATTGAACTTTAGTGAGTTTTGGGCGTCAGGTTGTTACAGATGGTATCAACTCATCACTCTGTGCTGGGGAAGTGGACCTGTTAAAATATACTTCTTGGCATCTAAAGTGTATGCAACGCGCTGCCAAGGGCGTTATCCCTTTAAAAGGGTGAGTCTAACACCCTGATCCAATTTGGAAACAGCCTAGGTGAGTGTATACCCCGACTCAATTTGGAAGTGATCCATGTGAACCATGTACTGCAGTATTTGTGTGATCCTGTTGGACCGAAAAGGCGACTAGAGGGGGGTGTGTGAATAGGAGCACAATCTTTTTTTCTCCCAAATTGAATTCAATACGAATCTCACTCCAATAGCTATGAAAGCTATGAAGATCAATCAATCATGCTAGCGGAAGACTTGTATTGAATCAACTCGAAACCCCGAAGTAAAATCAACACAAAACCAAAACACGAAGACTCGGGCGGTCAGACCGCTCCAATCGGTCAAACCTCTCCCTCGGGCGGTCAGACCTCTCGTTCGATGAACAGTGAAATCAGCCCGAAAAACCGAAACGCAAATTGATCTAACTTTTGATTCGTGCGTCCAAACTTCGTGAAACTTGACACACACCTTCCCAAGGATGTCAGGAACCTATTCCAAGCAACGATCGTGAAGATCCTTGCCAAGGTTCAGACCTTTTCCCGTTTGAGCGAAGTTAGGTCAAAAACCGAGTCAAAACGAAAATATGATCTTGAGACTTGCTCGTGGGTGATTGATGATCTTGATGATCCTAGATGTATTCCCACACGTCACAGCAAGCTAGATCACGTCCAGAAACCAAGCAAAAACTCGTGGATCAAAGAAAGACTCAAATCATCAAATAGAGAGAAAGAAAGCAATTGAACTCATCTTGAAGAAACTTTCTTTGGATTGATTTGATATAGTATTGGTTTACAGCCACTCCATCAATGGATGACAAAGACTCAATACATGAGCACGAAATCAAATCCAACTCTCTAGAACCCTAACCTCCACTACTCCTCTCCCTAAGCAAATTAGGGTTTCAAAAACAATGAAAGGGTCGACGGGGGTGCAGCCACCTCCCTCATCTATTTATAGTGGATGCTTAGGGTTTCTAAAAGAGTCTCCCTAATGGGATCCCGTTAAGGCCCAAAACAAACGGGTGACACACGCACGCATTTTAAAGCGCCGTGTCCAGATTGTGCGAAGCACTCGCTTGCTCTGCCACGTGTAGGTTGATCCAACGGCTCTCATCATGTCGGCAAGTCTCTCCCATCCGGCTCCTACCGAAACCACCATGGCACTTGCACCGACCCCGCCGCAGTCCAACGATCGCCGCACCGAACTACCGTTCGGCCACCTTTGTCCATCTTGCACCATGCTTGAGTCAATGACTTCACCCGCATCGTCGATCGTTCGAACCTCACTCTCCAAACCTAGTCCGATCATCCTCGCCGCTGACCGTCGTTGACCACCAAGCAACCTTGCACAACAATAGACAAGAAAATCGAATTCGGAACAAGTTCTTCACAACTTAACCCACGTTAGTCAAAACATGCATCATGCAACACATATGACATGAAACCCATGAACTTGACCTAATAAGCAACCATCGCGCCACGGGCGGCGACTTAAGTGAAAACCGGTCGATCGCCACCCTTGGCGGTCGATCGCCATCGCCGTTCGACCGCCATCGCGGTCGACCGCCAACCAAAGGACTTAGCCAAAATTTCAGACCAAATCCGCAACCTCTCTGGAAATTTCAAGCGAATAGAACTTTTGCCGGAGGCTCCAAAATTATGGGACCAAGTGCGGTGAAACTCCTCACTTGCCTACACACTCTATTTTTGGCCCACCTCAAACTCAATGCCACTCAACTTGCGGTCCGACCGCTCATCGACGCGGTCGGATCGCTACCCAAACGGTCGGACCGCCCGACCGGCGGTCGAACCGCCAGACCAATTCATCGAAAAAACACTTGAGGCATGGCGGTCGATCGCCACTAGGGCGGTCGATCGCCGAGGCTGACAGAACTGAACTTTGCCGAAACTTCGTATTTCAAGAACCTTCAACGTCATTGCCAATTGTCACATCATCCTAAGATCATGAGTATATCCCCCATGATATCCACAATCTCCCCCTTGATGAACACATTGGCAATTCCCAACAAATGCAAGTTTTGAGGTTTGAAAAGTAAAAACTCAACGTTTTCGCGCAAAGGCACAACTTGGTCCATATGCAAGAGAAAGCAATGGAAATGACCAAGCTGGCTTCAGAATAGTATAGGCAAGTAAGATAAGGCAAAAGAAAGCAAGAAAGCTTCAATTTCCAAAGACGAGTCAAAAATCTCACTTAAGGTCCATATGAAAGAACAATTGTTCGATATGACCTTTGATCATCGTGAGGATCAAGAATTGCAATTCAAGTTCAGAAAGAGCAATAAGACCATAAGAATGCAAATAAGAAACTCCCCCTCACTATGATCCTCAAATTTCAGAAAATTTCAAATTCTCCAATTTTCTCCCCCTTTTTAACACTTTTAAATCTTCTCACCTTTACACATTTTGAAATATCTTCTCCCCCTTTGACAATGGAGTCATCAAGGAATCACGCCTTCCTCTCGTCCAGAGATAACAAATGCAGAATGAGGAAAAAGCATAAAAAGGAGCATGCATGAAATGCAATGGAGTGGCTTCATATTTTTGTATTTTTCAATTTTGATTTCAAGAAGCTTTGGAGATTACCCAAAAGAACAAGCTAGCATTTCTAATATTGCACAAACAACATATCAGCCTGAAAGCGCTAGCAAGATCATGATAAGACATATATAACAAAGCTAAAGCTAGCAGGCTCAATATAAAGCAATGAATTTTAGCATTTTAAGCAAAGCTTCAAATCTAGCAAGTTCATCAACAGAGATCCTAAGATGATACTAGCCATGTCAAAATGTCAATGTGAGATCAAGAAGCTAACAAAGACCACATTAAGAGACAAATAGGTCCTAAATTGAAATATTTTGCTCAATTTGTCTCAAATGCCCATTTTTCAACAGTTTTTCATTTGCAATGAATATTGAAGTTGATTAAAGGTATATCTTAGTGAAGAAGATCCTGGACTAGGAGCCATCCACAAACTCTTCCTAAGCTTCTACCAATTTTGATAATTCATTTTCTTATCCATGTGCTAGATCTCAAGCCTTGCCGCGACCATCTTAAGCACAAAAAGCTTAAAAGAATGGTCTAGGTCATCCAAAACTCCCCCTGAGTTCATTCCTAGTGCAATGGCAAGCCGTCTCATGAGAAAGAATTGGTGAGATCAGTTTTTTCGCACAAAAGAGACCTTTTTTTTTCACAAGAACAATTTTAGATTCTTAAAAGAACAAGAAGCTCAAGTAATGATCAGTACTAGATTCAAGATCTAACACAGCAATTTTGACAGGGCCAATGTCACAAAAGGAGCACTAATTGCGCAACTAGCTAAAACATCCACAAGTTGCAGTTTTTAGTTCAAGTTGTCTTAAAGTTCTAGCTCATTCAGCAAAGACTTAGCTACACATGTGAAATCATGATAATTCTAGCAAGTCAAAGAACTAGACATGGTATTGAGCAGAATTAAAATACTAAAGCTCAAGAGGGTAATAAGCAAAGCTTCATTAATTTTAAAAGACAAGCAGAAAAACTTATATTACAATGCATCTTTTTGGATTTTCATATAAATGCAATATGATACAATGAGATGCGAGAAGAACTCAAAAAGCCTAAAAAGATCAAAAAGTTCAAAAGAAGATCAAGAAAAGATCAAATGAACAAGGTAAGATCAGGAAAGATCAAACTCCCCCTCAAACCAAACCGTAGGGATAAATTACCCCTAACTCACTTCTTAAGGTGGCAAACCTAGTTGGATCTAAAGGCTTGGTGAGGATATCAGCCAACTGAGCCTCGGACTCCACAAAATGCAGCACAATATCACCCTTCTCGACATGATCTCTAAGAAAGTGATAGCGAATGTCTATGTGCTTGGTCCTAGAGTGTTGCAGTGGTTTTTAGCAATGTTAATCGCGAAGTGTTATCACGAAAAGAGGAACACTATAAAGCGATAACCCAAAATCCTTAAGAGTGGACACCATCCACAAAATCGACTACTGACAACTAGCAAGCGGCTACATATTCAGCTTGATGGATTGTGCAGCAGATCGTTTCCTAGAAGACCAAGAGACAAGAGAAGTGCCTAGGAAGTGACAAGTGCACGAGATACTCTTCCTATCTAGCCGATGACGCAAAATCGAATCGAAAAACCCGAATGGACAAAGAAGAAGAGCAGAAAACCAAATGCCATCTTGGAGGGTAGAGTGTAAATACGAAGATGCGCTTAACGACTTGGCGATGGAAGTCCTCGGAGGCGCTGAAACCTCGCGCGAGGCAAACCGCGAAGTGGATGTCGGTCTTGAGGCCGTTAGGTACAAGAGGAACCAATCATCTTTGCGGTACTCGCGTTGATCCACGACTTCTCCTTCCTCATCGGATCGAAAGCGATCGAAGTCGCCATAGGAGTGGCGATCGACTTGCGATCACCCATCTCGAGCGCTTGAGCGGATCCTTGGTGTGCCGTGCGATGGATGAAGATCCCTTCCTTGCATTGCTTGATTTGAAGCCCGGAAAATAGTTGAGTTCTTCCATCATGCTCATCTCAAATTCCTGGACATGGTCTCGGAAAAGCTGGAAACAAGAGCATGAGAAGAACCACCAAAGATAATATCATCTACATAAATCTGAGCAAGCAGAAGTCATTGCCACGCCTAAGAATGAGCAGTCTTGTCTACCTTACCCATCTCAAAATCATTCTTAAGCAGAAAGGTCTTAAGTCTATCATACCAGGCTCTAGGGGCTTGCTTAAGACCATACAAGGCTTTGGATAGCTTGAAAACATGATGTGGATGCTTGGGATTCTCAAAGCACAGGGGTTGTCTAACATACACTTCCTCCTCTATAAAACCATTCAAAAGGCACTCTTAACATCCATCGATATAATCTAAAGCCCTTAGAAGCAGCAAATGCAAGCAGAATGCGAATGGCTTCCAATCTAGCAACAGGAGCAAATATCTCATCAAAGTCTAACCCCTCAACTTGGCTAAAACCCTGAGCTACCAATCTAGCCTTGTTTCTAACTACAGAACCATCCTCATTTTGTTTATTTTTGAACACCCAACGGGTTCCTATCACATTATGACCACTAGGAGGTTCTACTAGGTTCCAGACTTTATTCCTCTCAAAATTCTCTAACTCCTCATGCATGGCATTGACCCAGCTAGAATCAGATAAAGCATGTGATATATCACGGGGTTGAAAGAAGCAACAAATGCGAATGAGAGTAGAGACTTGGATCGTGATACCATGGCGAGTGACTCGCTCATTAAGATTACCAATCATCGATCCGAGGATGGCGCCTCGAATGTGAAGTGGGCGCCGGGAGACAATATCTCCTCAACCTCCGCAGTACTGCGATGAAGAAGATGCAGCGAGAGCCTCAATTGGAGGTGAAGCGATCGTAGCGAGTTACGGAGCTTGGGCAGAGCCTCAACGGCGCAGTGGAGGACAAGTATCGCCGTCATCATCTTCCTCCACAAAAATGCTTTCACACTGTGTATCACCTAAAGCGTCGGATCTAGCTCGGGGCTAGTCTCATCAAAAGTGACATTGCATGTCTCCTGGACAATGTTAGTTTCAACATTAAAAACCCGAAAACTCCTCGAATGTGCAGGATAACCCAGAAATAAACCATCAAAAGTCCTTGATTCAAATTTATCTAGGTTTTCTGTCTTGAGAATGAAATACTTAGCTCCAAAAACTCGAAAATGAGAAACAGAGGGTTTTCTACCAAAACGAAGCTCATATGAAGTCTTGCCCAAAGACGGTCTCAAGAAGACACGATTTGCAATATGGCAAGCTGTAGAAATAGCTTCGGCCCAAAACCTCCTCGGTGTGCTATACTCATCTAGCATCGTCCTAGCCATCTCGACTAAGGTTCTGTTCTTCCTTTCCACAACGCCATTCTGTTGAGGGCGTGTGGAGAAGAGAATCGATGCTCAATTCGCTCGGCACAAAAAGAGGCAAGCGAGGCATTCTTGAACTCCGTGCCATTGTCACTGCGGATCGCTCTCAAGGCACCGTAAAGTTCGAAGCCAAGCGAAGAACAAGATCACGATAATGACCAAAAGCTTCATCCTTGAAGCAAGAAAGAACACCCAAGTGTATCTCGAAAAATCATCAACTATGACAAGAATGTACCACTTGCCACCAATTGACCGAACCGGCGGCGGGACCAACGGTATCCATATGAAGCAATCGTCGATCAGTCGGTCATGACCAAAGTCATGAAGGGTGTGAGCGGCAACTTGCTTGCCATGCCTACGAGCGCACATACAAAGGCATCCTTGACGGCTTTGAGTTTAGGCAAACCTCTCATGAGATCAAGGTTGCTAACTCGCGTCGATGATCAAAACTAATGTGCCCCAAGCGTCGGTGCCAAAGCGAACTTCGAGAAGAAGGTGTAAACAAACATTTAAGAGAACCGACAAGAGATTCGGAAAAATCAGCTCCAAAGATCCTAGCAACTCTATAAATCCCAAAAACGAGCTCACCAGCAGAATCAAGCACCCGACAAGCATTTTTCTTGAATATAGTCTCATAACCATCATCAAGAAGCTATGAGATAGAGAGTAAGTTAAACCTAAGCTTGTCCACAAGGGCGACGTCCTTTAGGATGAAATTGTCGTTCACCCTGATTGATCCCGTTCCTTCAATCCGCCCTTGAGTATTGTCTCCAAAGGTGATGAGGACATCACCTATCGACCGCGTGAAGGAGGTAAACCATTTTGAGTCTCGGTCATGTGGCGTGAATAGTGGTCGACGAACCACGTGTCCTTCCTTCCGCGGCGATCCCGAAAATCAAGGCACGGAAGAGCGATGTGTCTCAATCATCAAGTTAGTTAAACATGACTTGGGAACCCGATCTTTGAGACACACGTCTGCGAGTAGTATGTAAAGCGAAGTGCTATCCTTGATTCTATTTGAAATTACATTATGAGCAATGGTGACTCTAACATGAGAGTTATCTGTCTAGGAGCATGAGCATGATTAGCATGTGAAATAAATCCTAGACCAGGTTTCTTCCTTTCTAAATTACCATGTCTCACAAAAGCTCTAGGTTGATTAGATGACATTCTAGCAAGATTTTCTTAGCATTTTTCAACCTCGCCAATGAACTCAACCAAATGCCCATCCTTCTTGCAATAGGTGCAATGGTACTTGGTACCACCGGGAGAAGCACCTTTTGGTGAGCAGATGGTTGGGCAAAACCTCTGATTTGAAGGTGATCTTTGCAGGTTGGGACTCAAATTCAACTAAGCCATTTCTCAAAATTTGAATGTCATTAGATTTATCACGGCAAAGTTGTATCCTAACCCTTGCTTCTTATAAGGAGTTTTGACTTGTCAAGAATCATGTTTAACTGTTTCTTACCTTCAGAAAATCTTTCTAATGTGTCATTAAGGTAAGCAATTTCTTTTCTAAGGTTAACACATGAATCACAAGTTTTAGCGTTAAGCCTCTTCTTATAAAGAGCAACTTCAAGCTTAAGAGCTTCACATGAAGCACAAGTAGCAGAATTAATACTGTCCTTAAGCTTGGCATATTTAGCTCTAGCTGCTTCTACAACATCATGTACTTCACGTTCACGTTCTAAGCAGACAGAGCAAGAGCTAGATTCAACCACATCAGAAGCAACCAACTTGCTAGACTCTAAATATTTTTCGCAAGGAGCAGATTTAACTTCAACTAGTTCAATCCTAGCATTTTCAAGTTGTTGCAAAGCAATATCATGAGCATATTGCAGTTTAGCTAGTTCAGTATGTAAAGCATGGCAAGATGAACATTCATCAGATTCAAGACTTTTAGCATTCACAAGTTCTAATGTGAGTTTATTTACTTGTGACTCTAACTCCTCATTCTTAGTCATGATGAACTTTAAAGCTTTATCCTGACCTAGCATTTGCTCATAGACAGTTTCGCATCTAGCAAAGAGAACATCATAGGAAGGAGATACCTCATTGTTGTCATCGATGTCGTCGGAGTCAGCCATGAAGCACATGCCTGTAAAGTCCTTGGTCTTTCCCTTCTTGTCTTGAGGGAGCTCCTCCTCCTTGTCCTCCTCGCTCCCGGAGTCCACATCGCTCAATGATTGATCTCCAAGAGCGGCAAGAACACGGTGAGTAGCCTTCCTGAGCTTGGCATCATCAAACTTGGACTTGCGTCCCTGAGGCTTCTTCCAAGCTGGCTTTTCATCCTTGTAGTTGTCCTGCCCTTTCAGCTTGGGGCAATTTGCCCAGATGTGATTAAGCTCTCCACACTCATAATAAGTCACAGGGCCGCCTCTCTTTTTGTTTCTCATATTGTTGTAGGCCCTTGTAAACTTCTTAATCAAAAGTGTCATCTCGGGCTCAGGAATACTTTCAAGATCTTCTTCTTGGATTGCAGATAAAGAAGCAAGAGAAATTCGGAAGAAGACTCAAGCGACCCATCGAGGCTCTCTTGGCGGGTGCTACTAAAGCCATGTTACCCTTCTTAGAATGGTGAAACTACGGATCTCATGAGTCTGAGCTTGCTATAGAGCAGCTCAAGGTTAGATCGAGAGAGTTGACATTTTCTGAATGGCGGTAGCCTTTATCTCCCACTCCTGGTGTTGATTGCGGCCGGAGATGGATGGCATTTTGGTATGTAAATTCAATACCAACAGCCTTCATCTGATTTATCACTGTGCGGCTTTCCGTGCGATATCTCCTTGCTAAAGGTCTATCTCTCATCTTTCAAGCTGGTTGAATGGATTATAGAAGGTACAAGATGTAAAAATTCAGAGATTTTCGATCCAAGAGTCGCATGAGAAGAAAGCTTCCGGTTAGCTTGATATGGGTTCCGTGATTAATCGTTTGCTATGTTAGTATCTATACGTGTGTATTAGATGTATAAAGCCCTTACTTTCTCTAAATTTAGAGAGAGTTCCACTACCAACACAACGTAATCAACTCGATTCGTTAGAACAGAACAGAGGGAAAGAAAATATGGCGGGGGACAAATTTCTTGTGAGCAAATAGAATTGCTTGACTTGTTCAATTAAGTTCAAACTGTACAAGCTTCTTCCAAAGCATACAGCTTTCTAGATGTATATGACGATCTCTAGACAGATGGATCTTATATGAATAAATCGAAATGAAATAAATAAAGAATAAAGCCAAAAAAATAAGTCAAAGATAGAAGAGCCCAGATTCCAAATGAAGAAATGGAAACTCGAAGGAGAGAGCACTCATCTTGGGGTGGGCTTACAACTTATATGCTTTCAGCAGTTATCATCTCCGCACTTGGCTACCCAGCGTTTACCGTAGGCACGATAACTGGTACACCAGAGGTGCGTCCTTCCCTGTCACAGCCCCAACTAATTAAATTGGATTATAATGCATCTCACTAACATGCATTATCAAATTCAAATCATTTCATAATATATTGTACTTGAAAAATCTAATTTGAGGTGAACATACACATCAAAATTCACTTTTCAATTCAAATCAGTGATAAAAAGTTGTGATCATCATCTGGAACCAATTTATTCAAATACTAAATTAATTATCATGAATTAATATAATTTTTCCAAAATTTTTCGGAACAGTTTGAACATAATTAAAATTCAAACAACCTTCATAAACATACCACATGTTTGAATTTAAATATCACAAATTATATTATGAACAGTAGGGTTTCATAATTTTTATGGGAACTATATACTCCCAGGAACCCCCACAAATTATTTCATAATTTTTGGAAATTTATTTCTATTTCTAAGCCTCGGTCAAAGTAGAGAGAAATAAATTAAATTACAGTCAAACCCTAGCCCAAACCCTAGACACTGTTCATTGGACTCGAGTCCGACTCGGCGACTGGACTCGACCCAACCGCCTAACTGCACCTCACATGCGTCCGTCGGATTGAAGATCAACGGTCCAGATCTCGCCACCCCGTCGACCTGTCCGAATGCCCCCACTCATCTGGTCCGTCCTTTCGCAATCCAACGGTGCTGATCAAACCATTTGCTACGCACCGCGCCGCGCCTTGTATCGCCGACGCCTGTGGCCCACCGCCGGCTCCGTCCTCGACCTCCATTGGCGCCCTCAGGCATCCCGTGCCACGCGGCCGCGACGCCCTGAGCACCTCCGTCGACGCCGTCACACCACCGCTGCCGTTGACCAACCCGAGAGCTTCTCCACCTAACGCCGCTCTCGTTGCCGTCTTCTTCCTGGAATAAGACTCCCCCTATGCCCTTCGTTGAACCTCACTTCTCCTCGGTTGTGAGGGAGAGGAGGCTTTCTCGGTTTCTACTTGGGTAGCTTCCACGGGTGGTGCTCCTCCGTTCCATGTTCGTTGGCATTTCCATTTTTGCTCAAGCGAACTCTTGCTTTGCTTGTAGCCTCGCCCATCGTCGTGCTCTGGCTCGGTGCGAGCACGCTCAGAAGGACACCTCGTGTCTTCTTCGTCTCGGGAGGTATGATCCACATTCCATCGCGTCACTTTGTATGCCTTAGTTTACTAATCAAAACCCCTCACTTGTTTTCGGCAATGCACGGCAGGATCCAGTTAATTTGAAGGTGTACCTCTTTTCAGCCAAGGACAACCCTTTTCGTCTCCCACTTAGGTCCGGTAAGCTTTTGTCAAATTCCTCGCTTCTGTAGCTTCCTCCGATGAACTTTAAGTCATCTTGACCATTATTTTCTCCGGGTTTTGCTCAGGGAATCCTCTCCTCGCGAAACCGAGTTGTCGTCTCTGTCTTCTCCTGGCTCCAACACGGCTCGGTCGACCTCCAACTTCCCAAGCTTCCACGCCTCGTGTGACCTCCACGAACCTTTAGGTAGCTTAAGCAATCGCGAGTTGCACGAGGAGCTCGGTTAGTTGCATGCCCATTTGCCGTATAACCCGCGCGCTCGTCTCCTGCTGGCCGCGTGACAGCTCGGCCAGCGAGACCACATGCTTATGATGCGCAAGACTATTGCGGAGCTAATGCGACTAGTGGCGTGCTCGCCGTGGCGCGCGTAGCGCCGGCGAGCCGCCGAGCAAGCGGCGGTGACGTTGTTGCCGTCTTTGTATTAGGGCGAGTCGCGTAGCTCGTCATTAGGCGCTAAGCACCGATGATTGGCATTTAATGGTCGTCTTAGCGCCGTAGTTGAGTCATTGGCGTGTGGGGCCATGCGTAAAGCGCGTGGGTGAGAGAGGTGAGTGAGAGTCGGCGAGTGGGCCTAGCCCATTAACCCGTCAGACGCCGCAGCGCAGCGCGTGGACCAAGTTCCATAAGCCGTCGTGACGATGAACCCCACCGTCGGCGCTTCGTTTTCTTTAACTGAGTTAAATGGAAAATGCACTATTCACGGGCCCGCTAGTCATTGATCATGCTAGCGTATACCTCGTAAGGAAAGCAGTAAAAACTTTAGTAAATTCGAAATCAGTTTATTTGCACATGAAAAATAGTTATAACTTTAGAAATGCATAACTAAATCATTTTAACTCCAAATCACATGAAACCACTTCTGGAAATTTACATTCTTAATGTACTTCCTATCAAAATTAGTTTCATACATGTCTCTGTAGCAGAGGGCTTTAATTGGAAATTTATTCATTAAAATCATTATCTCTACAATAGGAAAATGGACTGAAATCTTTAAAAATACATAAGTAATTGTTGGAAGCTCCAAAAACAGTGAGACCACTTTTGATAATTTTCATTTTCAGTGAACTTAATTCTAAAAATAGTCTCCATGTTACCTCTGTCACAGAAACTATTTTGGGAGAATATACTCCTTAACTCCATTGTTTTATACTATAAAAGGTGATAACTTTGAAAATCAATAACTAAATCATAAAAACTCCAAAAGGACAAACTCAACTGTTTTTAACTTATAATAATATTGCCTATTTATCTATGTGATCCACGTACTCACCATTTGTTCTACAAAATTTCACTTCATAATTAAATTACATAATGTAAACTATTGAAATCAAATTCAAACCATTATAACCTTCATATACTAAATCAAAATGAAATAATGCTTTCACTAGAAATCATTTAAAATCATGACCTAACTACTGTAGAAAAATCATTGCATTTTTGAGCATTTTGGTTTTTGAGTTATTTTCTCGGTATTTATTTGATGTTATAATTATATAGATCCCGAGCATATTGATATCGACACTTACGCTCGAGAGTGAGCAGCTCTGTACCAGCAAGGCAAGCATCATTTGAACTTTCTTTTGCATCATATTTGATCCCAGTTTTGGTTAAGATAGTGCAATGATAATTGCTTGCATGCTATTTTGATTATGTCAATATTTTTGTGATGTGTAGTTTAGTTATGTCCTATGCTTGAGGTTAATCTTGAATTATGCCAACTCCTATATGCTTAAGGTAGGATGTGTGAATTATGGGTTATAGAATTGCTTAGCCATGCAAGTCTAGATACGGTAGTTCGATCGTCGGGAATAACCCGGCGGTTTTGGGATACACACAACTCTTACTTTATGTTTTTATTTCAGATCTTTGTAGCTGTTTTATGAGTTAAACTTTGTCACTTTTAAATGAGATTTGGTCCGGACAAGTGTTGGTTAGTGATGGTGCTTTGTGCACGAGCATTGGGTAAGTGGAAGGACTTGTCTGGACAATTGAGGACCAAACTTTGGGTACCTACTGTTCAAGCAACACTCGTGCTGCCACACGCGGGTTGGGAGCCGTATGGTTAAGTAGGGGGAGGGTTTTATTGTGTTAAGTCCTTGGTGGTGTAAGGGGCATAGCGACCGTGAAATCCAATGTTCTTTGAGGAGCCGATGTAATCCTTTATAGTGTGCAAGGGAGCACCAATTCGTTTGTTTTGATTGCATCGGTATTTCCAATATAACTTGTGAGCCCCCTAGCAAGTGCTATCAGATGCTTGTACTAGGCAAGGAACCATCTCACAAGGGGGACTTAGCTCAATAGGGCCTTCTTGCTGAAAATGACTGTATCTTGATTTACCCGGCCGGCATACCATAGGAAGTGTGCTATTTCAGAGGCCTCTGGAGGCTTACGGGCTAATCAAGTCGTGTGGGTAAGTAGTACACCCCTGCAGGTATAATCTATTCGAATAGCCGTGTCCACGGTTATGGACGACAACTTGAAATTTGTGGTCGCTTATTGTTAGACTTTTAATTAAAATTGTGGTTGAACTTGGTATTCGTCATGAACGGGATGTTCATGTGTTTAGTACATCAAAGTGGGCTGCCACCTTGGTCTTGGTATGATTCAATTGTTTATCACTGAAATGCTTTACTACATGCTTTACTTCTACTTCAAATCTGATTTTAAAATGGGCACATGAAAACTAGTATGTGTAGGATGTTAATGGTGGCGTCTCTTTCGCAAAACTAAACCAATATGAGCCATCCTTTGAATGACCCTTATGCATAACTATTTTTATTTGTGTAAGACTTGCGAGTACACTTGTACTCAGCCAGATGTTTGCTGGCCTTTTCAGGTGAGGAAGGTTACGATTATGATGATCTCGCTAGTGTTGACTTGGGTGACACTAATGAGTAGTGTGCTACCATTTAACTCCCAGTCGGTTGCCGATGGGTGATGGGCATACCCCTGCTGGTCTTTTGCTTTATCTATTTACTTCCGCTGCTACTTGGTACTTTATTTGAATTTGGCCGGTCGGCGTTGTAATAAGCTGTAGACCTTAACTATTATGCAGTATGTCTTCTTAATCTCTTGATGTATGCGTTGTATGGATGTAATCAACGTTGGTTGAGGGTATGAGTATATTGGTCGTTGATCTTGGGAGCCAATATATGTCATACTCATTGTTAATGGATCCCCATTTAACTCACTAAGTGTAGTGCTTCGAATCGGAAGAGAATCGACAATCATGTAGTGTTCGCGAGGGAGCGGCGCGCATGATCGTTGATGCTCTAGTATTCGGCTAAGCCTCTCACTTGGATGGAGTTAAATTGGAATTCATTTTCCGGAGACCCGTGATTATGTCCCTAAGACCTTGTTTAATCTCGGTCTTAAGGAGATAATTACGGGTCCCCACGTTGGGTATCGAGCCATCTTGTTGTAGGTTAGAGGTATGCATGGCGTTAGAGTTGGTAAGCCTACAGAGTCAAAATATTTTGAAATTATCAAATTACTTTGAAAGTTTAAGTTAAGAATATCTTTTATTCCTTATCCATCTTAGTATCTTTTCTCTGCTGATCCTATTTTGGTTTATGAAACTAACTTACCTTGCCTTCTTGCCTTTAGATGAATCCTCAATACCTTGTTCGCGAGACCCAAGCTGAAGGAGTGGATGGATACCCGACGTTGCTACGAGACATGATGTGGAGGGCGAACTTCACATATCAGCCCACTTATTCCATCTACCGCCGCGATCGAGGACCTGGAATGGAGGAATTCATGGCAGTGATAGATATCGTTGCTAGACAAGTCACGAGGAGCATACCTTACCGCTTCCAGGCGCGTGGTACCTCTGAGGCCATGGCGTTACAAGAAGTGGCTTTGGTGGCCATGAGTCGTCTTCGCTACGACCTGACAGAGTTAGCCCAGCCCCCGTATGATCACTTTCCGATGCGTGCACGCGCTAGGGACGTGAACTCGTTTGCTAGGATCCAGTTTGGGGAGGACCCCCAAGTCAGGCAGTTAGCGAGATTGGTCCACGTAATGGACCAAATGCATCGCTGTATGGTGCATGAGTTGTGGGAGACGCGACGGCGTCTCATTGAAGCTCAGGAGCACTTAAAGCTCATGCATGACATGAGGCTCATTCATCCCAGTGTGCTATATGGCACTAATATGATCTCCCCTTATCTTTCTGCGCCAGCAGATTGTCGTCTTCCCGTGGTAGAAGGTCATATTAACGTCATAGGATCACCCTTGCGTCTTCCTAATCTAGGGACCACGATGATCTTGGATCCACAGGCGCATCTACTGGACGAATTTCCGGTGAACTTTGACCGGAATAATATCTAGGCTGTTAGGGCAGGGAGCTCTATGTTTGAGCTTGTATCCTTGGGTTTATGTAATAGGGTAGTAGGTGTCGAACTGATGTTTTATTTGCAAACACTACTATTTCAGTTGTAATCTTAAGCCTGCGGGCGCTTATGTACGGAGTTGTATCGATTTGGCTTTATGATAAATGTTTGGTGTTCCATTTGATGTTACAATTTTCATGCTCTTTGATATTGATTGTGCATGTATGGCTAAGTAATGGCTTTTGTCTTATTTACTAACCATCCTTGTCTAATACAGGATGACAGGACCGACTACGTGATCTGGAGCCCTGCGCGGCAGAGGCTCCCCATCCCCATCTAGGGCACCACGTCTAGCACCTCTGAGCGATTTCTACGATCAGGGACAGTCATCCCAGCAGCCATCTGAGCGTGGCGAGCCCTCTCAGCCGCCATCCCAGCAGGGCGGACCGCTTGAGGAGGTGCTCCCTCCGCCGCCATCCATGGTCGAGTTTATGATGATGATTGAGCGCAACCGGATGGACCGCACCGGATGCTTGAGGCGATCGTGGCGCAACACCGCTCCAGCTCCGTTCGGCCGGGGGGCTGCCCGCCCGAAGCGTCCGGAGGTCTCGCGAGTTCCAGCGGACCAACCCTCCGACATTTGCGGGCGACAAGGACCCGATGGAGGCGGAGGGCCGCCGCACAACGCGTTGAGAAGAAGTCAACATTGCGCGGTGCACCGAGTTGAGAGAGTCTTGTTTGCCGCTATCGGTTGGCGGTGCGGCGAGCACGTGGTGGGATAGTTATTCCGCCATGCAGCCGCGTCACGTCCGACTTGGGGCGAGTTCGTGGCAGCGTTCCGGAGGCCCATATACCGGAGGAAGTGCGCTTATCAAGCGGCAGCCTTCCTGCCTTGAGGCGAGGCGGAGGACGATCACGGAGTACCTACATGATTTCAACTACTTGGCGGTATGCTCGGACGGCGTCTCAACGACGCGCGTCGCGAATGAGTTCTTCCATGGATCGGAGAGTTGCGGCTTGTTTTAGCCGCACATGATTTCGAGGAGTTTCCGATCCGGTTAACAAGGCGATCGTGGTGGAGCATGAGAGCATGACGGTGGATGAGTCGAGGAAGAGGAGGAAGGCCTTTTAGACGGCGGTGGCGAGTGGCGGCTTTCGAGCCACGCCGGGACTACCTCGGGCACCTCGTGCCCGGCCGGCACCATCGAGGCCTCTGTGGCACCTCCACGACCTTCTCCCGGCGGCTCGGTAGCACGGCGGCCGAGACCTGACAGGCGGGGCGCACAAGCGGCGTCATCTGTTTCCATCGTGGCCGTCGGGGCCACTATGCTGCATGCCTCGCCAGCGGCGAGGATGCCCGGACGTACTCTGCTCCAAACCACCAGCTCGGCTCGGCGAGGCCACCGCCACCACCACGAGGGCAGCACCTACTCCACCCGCCTTGGCGTGGTTGCGTCAACCACGTCTCGGCCGAGGAGGCGACAAGCGCACTGACGTCGTGCTAGGTACACTACTTGTTAATTCATGTCCTGCATCGCTTCTATTTGATTCGAGCATCTCATTCATTTATTAAAAACGAGTATGCTGAAATTAACCAATTCAAGATACATACACTACACCCACCTTATCATATTCAGTCCCGAGGTCGGTTTTCTCTGATCAAGTCCGCAGGACGTAAAATTGAAATACAAAATGTTAACTTTTCACAAACTTAATAGTGATAAGTTCAGTGGGCATCGATGTTATCTTAGGGATGGATTGGTTATCTAAGAATCAGGGGAAGATTGATTGTGCCCAGCGGTCTATTTCAGTGACTAGCGAGGATGGCATCCAGGTAGTCTTTGCACCTTTAGTGGGTAGTTCTCACCTATATGTTTTAGAGGCGAGTACCTCTCTCGCACTAGAGGAGGTACCAATAATGAGTGAGTATCCTGATGTGTTCCCTGAAGAACTTCCAGGAATGCCCCCTGACCGAGAGGTAGAGTTTGTCATTGAGCTTGCACCCGGTACCGCGCCCATCTCAAAAAGGCCATATCGGATGCCGCCCAATGAGCTAGCTGAATTGAAAGAACAACTGAAGGAGTTGCAAGACAAGGGTTTCATCAGGCCTAGATCCTCGCCTTGGGGATGCCCGGCTCTCTTTGTCAAGAAGAAAGACAAGAGTCTACGGATGTGTGTTGACTACCGTCCGTTGAATGAGGTCACCATCAAGAACAAGTATCCGCTTCCGCGGATTGATGACCTATTTGACCAGCTTAGTGGAGCTCGGGTGTTCTCTAAAATCGACTTGAGGTTAGGCTACCATCAGATTAAAGTTAGAACCGAGGACATTCCAAAGAACGCCTTCTCTACTCGTTACGGTTTATGCAGTACAGTCATGTCCTTTGGTTTGACCAATGCTGACCTATTTCATGAACCTCATGAATTCGGTGTTCATGGAATACTTAGATCGGTTTGTAGTAGTTTTCATTGATGATATCCTTATCTACTCTAAGTCGATCTTGAGCACGAGCAACATTTGAGACTTGTGTTAGAAAAGCTTACGCCACCATCACCGTATGCCAAATTCAAAGAAATGTGAGTTTTGGCTTGAGAGGTTAGTTTCTTGGGACATATCCTATCTAAAGGCGGTGTCGCTGTTGATCCTAGTAAGGTACGAGATGTCCTTGAGTGGAAACAACCCAAAAGCATCACTGACATTCGTAGTTTTCTTGGACTTGCGGGATACTACCGTAGGTTCATCAAGAATTTCTCAAAAATCGCGAAGCCTATGACCCAACTTCTAAAGAAAGAAAAGAAATTTGAGTGGACAGTAGAATGCGAGCAAAGCTTCCAAACCCTGAAAGGATGCCCGATGTGAAGCTCCGTGCTTGTTCCGCGGACATTCACAAGAGCTTTGATATTTACTGTGATGCCTCTCGCCATGGACTCGGTTGTGTGCTTATGCAAGACGGCCGAGTGGTGGCCTACACCTCGAGGCAATTGAGGCCCCATGAGGCCAATTATCCTACACACGACCTAGAGCTCGTAGCTGTGGTTCATGCCTTAAAGATTTGGCGACATTACCTCATCGGTGTCGTTGCGAGATCTACACCACCATAAGAGCACTGAAATATATTTTCACCCAAGCCGACCTGAACTTGAGACAAAGAAGATGGCTTGAGTTGATTAAAGATTATGATATGGGACTCCATTATCATCCGGGAAGGCTAATGTCGTGGCCGACGCATTGAGCGAAAAATCTCGGTGCAATCGTTTGTCGGTAACTCCTTTTCTCGCAGCTTATGTGCCGCATTGCAAGGCCTACACTGGAGATAGTTGAAGAAGGTTAAACTTGCAGCCCTCCGTGTGACTTGCACACTTGAGGACCAGATTAGAGAAGCCCAGAAAACTGATGCGGAAGTGGCTCAAATTGTAGAACTAATGAAGCAAGGCAAGGCAAAATGTTTTAAGCAAGATGCACAAGGTACTCTATGGTTTGGAAACCGTTTGGTGGTGCCGTTTGATCGCCACTTGAGGGAATTGATTCTCAAGGAGGCTCATAACTCAAAATTCTCTATCCACCCCGGGAGTACGAAAATGTATCAAGATTTGAAAAAGAAACTGTGGTGGAGCCGAATGAAGCGACACGTTGCGCAAGATGTGGCCGAGTCGATCTATGTCAAAGAGTCAAGGTGAGCATTTGAAGCGGTGGCACTCTAGATCCCCGCCCATTCCCGGTGGAAATGGGAAGAAGTTGGCATGGATTTTATCACCGGCCTTCCTAGAACTAAATCTGGGTTTGATTCCATATGGGTGATTGTGGATCGATTAACAAAAGTTGCTCACTTCATTCCTGTCAAGACCATCTACCGTGGGGACAAGTTAGCGAGCTTTACATTGCAAGAATTGTTTGTCTCCACGGTGTTCCAAAGGTGATAGTTTCGATAGAGGCCCTCAATTCACCTCCTATTTCTCGGGAATGCTTACATAAAGCGATGGGGACAGTCTATCTTTTAGCTCAGCTTATCACCCGCATAAGCAGATGGACAAGCGAGAGGGTAAACCAAGTCTTGGAAGACCTTCTCAGGCTTACGTATTATCCTCGGTGATAGTTGGGAAAATGTTTACCGTTTGCGGAGTTCTCCTACAACAATAGTTTCAATCGAGCATTCAAATGTCACCCTTTGAAGCATTGTATGGGAGGGCTTGTAGGACACCTTTGAACCGGTGCGGCGGGAAAGGCCATTCTATGGCCCAACCTTGGTGGAAGATCTTTGAAGAACAAGTTCGTGTCATTCGCGAATGACTTAGGGCGGCTCAATCACGTCGAAGTCATATGCTGACCGCCGCCGTCGCGAGTTGAGTTTGAAGTGGACGATCATGTTTATCTTAAAGTCTCTCCTATGAAAGGAGTTCGTCGCTTCCAAATCAAAGGTAAATTAGCACCACGCTATATTGGACCTTTCCGTATTCTAGCTAAGTTGGGATCGGTGGCCTACCGGTTGGGTTGCCAGTCACTCTCGAGCGTGCATAACGTCTTCCATGTCTCCCAACTCAAGAAGTGTCTTGAGTCCCAACGGAAGCAACCGAGTTGGATAAACTCGACTTGCAACCCGATCTATCTTATCGAGAGAGCCCGATTCGTGTCCTTGAGGAAACCGAGCGTAAGACTAGGAATCGTAACATCAAGTTCGTCAAGGTTCAATGAAGCAACCACACGGAGAATGAAGCAACTTGGGAACGTGAAGACCGGATGCGAGCGGCATATCCAGACCTCTTCTCTACCTGAAGTGCCTTCGTATCAAGAAAGGAAAGGTAAAACATAGCAATGTAAACAAATTTATTCTTATGGCATAATTATAGCAGGTCAACACTATCTTCGAAGGAAATCAAGACAACGTAAATTATAACTTGTAATGAAAACTATCTAATCCTTCTCCACCCAGATCTCGGGTCGAGATCTTTTGTAAGGGGGGGGGAGATTTGTCACAGCCCCAACTAATTAAATTGGATTATAATGCATCTCACTAACATGCATTATCAAATTCAAATCATTTCATAATATATTGTACTTGGAAAATCTAATTTGAGGTGAACATACACATCAAAATTCACTTTTCAATTCAAATCAGTCATAAAAAGTTGTGATCATCATCTGGAACCAATTTATTCAAATACTAAATTAATTATCATGAATTAATATAATTTTTCCAAAATTTTTGGGAACAGTTTGAACATAACTAAAATTCAAACAACCTTCATAAACATACCACATGTTTGAATTTAAATATCACAAATTATATTATGAACAGTAGGGTTTCATAATTTTTATGGGAACTACATACTCCCAGGAACCCCCACAAATTATTTCATAATTTTTGGAAATTTATTTCTATTTCTAAGCCTCGGTCAAAGTAGAGAAATAAATTAAATTGCAGTCAAACCTAGCCCAAACCCTAGACATCGCTTCATTGGACTCGAGTCCGACTCGCGATGGACTCGACCCAACCGCTTAATCGCACCTCACATGCGTCCGTCGGATTGAAGATCAACGGTCCG
This sequence comes from Ampelocalamus luodianensis, assembly GCA_036346255.1. NCBI lineage: Eukaryota > Viridiplantae > Streptophyta > Magnoliopsida > Poales > Poaceae > Ampelocalamus > Ampelocalamus luodianensis. The sequence goes on from CM070638.1 coordinate 45,114,300, forward strand.
ATCTCGCCACCGTCGACTGTCCGAATGCCCCCACTCATCTGGTCCGTCCTTTCGCAATCCAACGGTGCTGATCAAACCATTTGCTACACACCGCGCCGCGCCTTGTATCGCTGGACGCCGTGCCCACCGCCGCCTCCGTCCTCGACCTCCTTGGCGCCCTCAGGCATCCCGTGCCACACGGCCGCGACGCCCTGAGCACCTCCGTCGACGCCGTCACACCACCGCTGCCGTTGACCAACCCGAGAGCTCCTCCACCTAACGCCGCTCTCGTTGCCGTCTTCTTCCTGGAATAAGACTCCCCCTATGCCCTTCGTTGAACCTCACTTCTCCTCGGTTGACAGAGGAGAGGGAGACTTTCTCTCGGTTTCTACTTGGGTAAGCTTCCACCGGGTGGTGCTCCTCCGTTCCATGTTCGTTGGCATTTCCATTTTTGCTCAAGCGAACTCTTGCTTTTGCTTGTAGCCTCTGCCCCATCGTCGTGCTCTAGCTCGGTACCAGAGCACGCTCCGAAGGACACCCTCGTGTCTTCTTCGTCTCCGGGAGGTATGATCCACATTCCATCGCGTCACTTTGTATGCCTTAGTTTACTGATCAAAACCCCTCACTTGTTTTCGGCAATGCACGGCAGGATCCAGTTAATTTGAAGGTGTTCTCTTTCACCAAGGACAACCCTTTCGTCTCCCACTTAGGTCCGGTAGCTTTTGTCAAATTCCTCGCTCAGAGCTTCCTCAGATGAACTTTAAGTCATCTTGACCATTATTTTCTCGGGTTTTGCTCGGGAATCTCTCCTCGCGAAACCGAGTTGTCGTCTCTGTCTTCTCCGGCCTCGCACGACTCGGTCGACCTCAGACTTCCCCAAGCTTCCACGCCTCGGGTGACCTCCACGAACCTTTAGGTAGCTTAAGCAATCGCCAGTTGCACTAAGGAGCTCGGTTAGCTGCATGCCCATTTGCCGTTTAACCCGCCGCTCGTCTCGGCTAGCCGCGGTCTGAGCCGGCTCGGCCAATGAGACCACATGCTTATGATGCGCAAGACTATTGCGGAGCTAATGCGACTAGTGGCGTGCTCCGCCGTGGCGCGTAGCGCCGGCGAGCCGCCAGGCAAGCGGGCGGTGACGTTGTTGCCGTGCCGTGGGGTGCATCGTAGCTCGTCATTAGGCGCTAAGCACCGATGATTGGCATTTAATGGTTGTCTTAGCGCGTAGTTGAGTCATTGGCGTGTGGGGCCATGCACAAAGCGCGTGGGTGAGAGAGGTGAGTGAGAGTCTGACGAGTGGGCCTAGCCCATTAACCCCGTACGCCGCGCGCAGGTGCGCGTGGACCAAGTTCCATAAGCCAGGTCGCTGACAGTGGACCCCACCTGTCGGCGCTCGTTTTCTTTAATCTGAGTTAAATGGAAAATGCACTATTCACGGGCCCGCTAGTCATTGACTGCGGCTAGCGTATACCTCGGTAAGGAAAGCAGTAAAAACTTTAGTAAATTCGAAATCAGTTTATTTGCACACTGAAAAATAGTTATAACTTTAGAAATGCATAACTAAATCATTTTAACTCCAAATCACATGAAACCACTTCTGGAAATTTACATTCTTAATGTACTTCCTATCAAAATTAGTTTCATACATGTCTCTGTAGCAGAGGGCTTTAATTGGAAATTTATTCATTAAAATCATTATCTCTACAATAGGAAAATGGACTGAAATCTTTAAAAATACATAAGTAATTGTTGGAAGCTCCAAAAACAGTGAGACCACTTTTGATAATTTTCATTTTCAGTGAACTTAATTATAAAAATAGTCTCCATGTTACCTCTGTCACAGAAACTATTTTGGGAGAATATACTCCTTAACTCCATTGTTTTTATATTATAAAAGGCTGATAACTTTGAAAATCAATAACTAAATCATAAAAACTCCAAAAAGGACAAACTCAACTGTTTTTAACTTATAATAATATTGCCTATTTATCTATGTGATCCACGTACTCACCACTGTTCTACAAAATTTCACTTCATAATTAAATTACATAATGCCGGCTTATTGAAATCTGAAATTCAAACCATTATAACCTTCATATACTAAATCAAAATGAAATAATGCTTTCACTAGAAATCATTTAAAATCATGACCTAACTACTGTAGAAAAATCATTGCATTTTTGAGCATTTTGGTTTTTGAGTTATTTTCTGTATTTATTTGATGTTATAATTATATAGATCCGAGCATATTGATATCGACACTTACGCCATCGAGAGTGAGCGACTCTTGTACCAGACAAGGCAAGCATCATTTGAACTTTCTTTTGCATCATATTTGATCCCGTTTTGGTTAAGATAGTGCAATGATAATTGCTTGCATGCTATTTTGATTATGTCAATATTTTTGTGATGTGTAGTTTAGTTATGTCCTATGCTTGAGGTTAATCTTGAATTATGCCAACTCCTATATGCTTAAGGTAGGATGTGTGAATTATGGGTTATAAATTGCTTAGCCATGCAAGTCTAGATACGGTAGTTCGATCGTCAGAATAACCCAGCGGTTTTGGGATACACACAACTCTTACTTTATGTTTTTATTTCAGATCTTTGTAGCTATTTTATGAGTTAAACTTTGTCACTTTTAAATGAGATTTGGTCCGGACAAGTGTTGGTTAGTGATGGTGCTTTGTGCACGAGCATTGGGTAAGTGGAAGGACTTGTGCGGACAATTGAGGACCAAACTTTGGGTACCTCTTGTTCAAGCAACACTCGTCTTTGCCACACGCGGTTGGGAGCCATATGGTTAAGTAGGGGAGGTTTTATTGTGTTAAGTCCTTGGTGGTGTAAGGGGTATAGCGACCGTGAAATCCTATGTTCTTTGAGGAGCCGATGTAATCCTTTATAGTGTGCAAGGGAGCACCAATTCGTTTGTTTTGATTGCATCGGTATTTCCAATATAACTTGTGAGCCCCCTAGCAAGTGCTATCAGACGCTTGTACTAGGCAAGGAACCATCTCACAAGGTCTTCCAAATCTCATGTGCAGTCTCGAGATTGCAAATCCTATCATATTCCTGTCTACCAAGCCCACCATACAGAAAATTCTTTGCCTTACGGTCACTAGCCAAGAGGGCTTCAGAAGCCGGTGTAGAAACCTCAGGCAAGATGAGCGGATCACGAATAGCCTCCCAAATACCTCATGGTTCGCTCTCAAGAAAGACACGCATGCGGTTCTTCCAAAAGGCAAAGTCGTGCCCATCGAAGATATGCGGTTTGGAGGAGTACTTATCCATCGCCAAGTTCAGTGACCGGTTAAGATCAAGATTGAACTAACAGGCTCATACCACTGTTGGACCGAAAAGCGACTAGAGGGGTGAATAGGAGCACGATCTCTTTTTCTCCCAAATTGAATTCAATACGAATCTCACTCCAATAGCTATGAAAGCTATGAAGATCAATCAATCATGCACAATGGAAGACTTGTATTGAATCAACTCAAACCCCAAGTAAAATCAATACAAAACCAAAACACGAAGACTCGCGCGTCGACCTCTCACGGGGCGGTCGGACCGTTAGCCTAGTGGTCGAACCGCTCAATCGGTCGGACCTCTCCTCGGTGGTCGGACCTCTCGTTCGATGAGCGATGAAATCAGCCCAAAAACCAAACGCAAATTGATCTAACTTTTGATTCGTGCGTCCAAACTTCGTGAAACTTGACACACACCTTCCCAAGGATGTCGGGAACCTATTCCAAGCAACGATCGTGAAGATCCTTGCCAGGGTTCAGACCTTTTCCCGTTTGAGCGAAGTTAGGTCAAAAAGCGAGTCAAAACGAAATATGATCTTGAGACTTGCTCGTGGGTGATTGATGATCTTGATGATCCTAGATATATTCCCACACGTCACGACAAGCTAGATCACGTCCGAAACCAAGCAAAACTCGTGGATCAAAGAAAGACTCAAATCATCAAATAGAGAGAAAGAAAGCAATTGAACTCATCTTGAAGAAACTTTCTTTGGATTGATTTGATATAGTATTGGTTTACTGACCACTCCATCAATGGATGACAAAGACTCAATACATGAGCACGAAATCAAATCCAACTCTCTAGAACCCTAACCTCCACTACTCTCTCCCTAAGCAAATTAGGGTTTCAAAAACAATGAAAGGTCGACGGGGTGCAGCCACCTCCTCATCTATTTATAGTGGATGCTTAGGGTTTCTAAAAGAGTCTCCTAATGGGCTCCGTTAAGGCCCAAAACAAGCGGGTGACACACACACGCATTTTAAAGCGCCGTGTCCAGTTGTGCGGCACTCGCTGCTCGCCACGTGTAGGTTGATCCAACGGCTCTCATCATGTCGGCAAGTCTCTCCCATCCGGCTCTACCGAAACCACCATGGCACTTGCACCACCCCGCTACGCTGATCCAACGATGCCGCACCGAACCGCCTGCTCGGTCACCTTTGTCCATCTTGCACCATGCTTGAGTCCAATGACTTCACCCGCATCGTCGATCGTTCAACCTCGCCTCTCCACGCCTAGTCCCGATCATCCTCGCCGTTGGACCGTCATTGACCACCAAGCAACTGCACAACAATAGACAAGCAAATCGAATTCGGAACAAGTTCTTCACAACTTGACCCACGTTAGTCAAAACATGCATCATGCAACACATATGACATGAAACCCATGAACTTGACCTAATAAGCAACCATCGCCGCCACGGGCGGACGACTTAAGTGAAAACCGGTCGATCGCCACCCTTGGCGGTCGGCCACCATCGCGGCCCGACCGCCAACGTAAGGCGATCGACCGCCACCAAAGGACTTAGCCAAAATTTCAAGATGAAATCCGCAACCTCTGGAAATTTCAAGCGAATAGAACTTTTGCGGAGGCTCCAAAATTATGGGACCAAGTGCGGTAGAAACTCCTCACTTGCCTACACCTCTATTTTTGGCCCACCTCAAACTCAATGCCACTCAACTTGCCGGTCCGCCAGCTCATCGGGGCCCGGCCGGACCGCTACCCAAACGGTCGGACCGCCGACCGGCGGTCGAACCGCGGACCAATTCATCGAAAAAACACTTGAGGCACGGCCGGTCTGACCGCCACCAGGGCCGGTCTGACCGACTGAGGCCTGACAGAACCTGAACTTTACCGAAAACTCGTATTTCCGCAAACCTTCAACGTCATTGCCAATTGTCACATCATCCTAAGATGATGAGCATATCCCCATGATATCCACAGATCCCAAGTGGAGGGTTTAGATCGAGGAGTTCATCTATCTTGAGGGCGTTCGTGAGTTGCATTACTCAAGGACGCCCCCTCCCAGGCATGCAAAGTTGTGTGATAAAAAACGTTCTGAAAAAAAAACATTCTGAAAAATTGCTCAACTGAAAAAACGATTCTAACATAAAAAAAATTGAGAAAAAAAATGAGAAACAAAAAACAATTGAGAAAAACCGTTTTAAAAAAAATTGATTTTTTAAAAAATTACTGGTCATCATCGATGATGGATCTGGCAGCGTGCGGCGGTGCAGGGTTGTAGCCCGACCGTGAGTTGAGGCAGCGACGACAATTGGTGGTGGCAGAGTCGATCGAGTCGCGGCGGATTGGGAGGGGGCATGTCGTATCCAGATCCAGTGACTCCCCTCCTCCAGCAAAGACAAGGATTGGTGGTGGCAGTGTTGATCGAAGTGCATCGGCGGGGAAGGGGGAAAGGGGGGCTGCCTCTGCTTCACTTGAGCGATTGTACAACAACTAGCGGTGGCAGTGGACAACGAAGAGGGGAAGGGAAGGAGTTGTGGCGCGGCGACGGTGAGCAGATGCGTGCATCGGTAGGAAGAGTGGGGTGTGTGAAGTGGCAAGAGAAATGTGGAAGCGAACTCATGGACACTCGTAACATCCAAAAAATTCTGAGCATTTAAAATTGTCTAAAAATATGGGATTTTTAAAACTTTTTGTTTCGCTTCATTGATATTTGAATTTTTTATTTGTTAATTGAAACCTCAACCCCAAAAACAGAAAATTGAATTCAAACTGAGTTAAAAAAAAAAGAAACCTCAAAAGTGCGGTTTAGGCCGAAACCACCTGGCCCAGCCCGACTTCTCCTTTTCTTTCTTTTCTTTTCTTTCCTCTTTCTTTTACCTTTTCTTTTCTTTCCTCCTTTTCCCTCCTGGCCCACGCGCTAGCTTCCCTTCCTCCCCTGCCCTCTTCCCTAGCTCCATGCCGCCGTTGGCATCACGCGCCTCACCACTTGCACTAGCGCCACACCGGCCATCGACCACGCGCCTGCCCCCGTTGCCTCAACGTGTGCCCACGACGCGGTGAGCAGATGCGTGCATCGGTAGGAAGAACGTGAAGTGGGAGAGAGTGGGGTGTGTGAAGTGGCAAGAGAAATGTGGAAGCGAACTCATGGACACTCGTAACATCCAAAAAATTCTGAGCATTTAAAATTGTCTAAAAATATGGGATTTTTAAAACTTTTTGTTTCGCTTCACTGATATTTGGATTTTTTATTTGTTAATTGAAACCTCAACCCCAAAAACAGAAAATTGAATTCAAACTGAGTTTAACAAGAAAAAAAAATAAAAAGAAACCTCAAAAGTGTGGTTTAGGCCGAAACCACCTGGCCCAGCCCGACTTCTCCTTTTCTTTCTTTTCTTTTCTTTCCTCTTTCTTTTACCTTTTATTTTCTTTCCTCCTTTTCCTCTCCCGCCCACGCTAGCTTCCTTCCTCCTCGCCTCTTCCCTAGCTCCATGCCGTTGTTGGCATCACGCGCCTCACCACTTGCACTAGCGCCACACCGGCCATCGACCACGCGTGTGAGGACCCCAATTTATTTGGCTTGTAATGCTTAACCAACCACCTGGTCCTAGCATCACAAATCAAATAAATTGATCTCGAGATATGTATACTTCCTGCAGTATACACACCCCGTTACAAAATTAGACATCAACTCCATTCCAAACATAGAGTCCAAACACCACACTACCAAACGGAAGATAAACAAATAGTAGAGTTATTACAGACAAAGGCCGACAGGCCACAATACACAAATAGACAAGAACGACAGCGGAAGCAAAAGTGCCATAAGATGGCTATAAACAAAGCCAATCAGTGTGCCTCCAACCCACAAGACATCTGACCGGACCGCCAAGTCTAGTCATCCACGAAACGGCAACACAACTCACAGAAGTGAGGCCCCTGAGGCTCACCTTCTTCCTCTGCAAAAAAAACATCAAGCAAAGCACCTGAGTACAAAGATTGTCTTTGTACCCATAAGACTGACGTGTAAACTAGCAGACCTGTTAATATGCTACATGCAGGCTTGTTTAGTGGAGGCCATATGTTTCATTTGCATAAAGCCAATTTTCATTTGCAATAACATAATACAGTTCAAAGCAAGTTTGCAATTCATTTTTAACTTTGAAATAAACTGCGAAATAAAGATAGATACAAGTAACCACCTAGAAGTGACTATCCCAATAGTCACCACAATATAGCACGAATCCCAGTTCGTACCACCTACAAGTTTTAATTTTAAAAGGTTGTAGTCTAACTCTTGAAAAGCTTACCCAAGCGTGTCCATCACCTAGGGCGAGGCTATTCGAATAGTTTTAACCCCGCAGGTGTACCATTGTACCCACACTTGATCGCTTTAAGCCAAGGCACACTTCCGAAGGTATGCTGGCACGGCTAAGTCCTACGAGACTTTTTCCAATATTGCGTATTAACTACGAGCCGCTCGTATGGATAGAAATCCATACGCTTACATGGTAAAGCCGAAAAGACAACTACCCACTCGTGATAAAGCTTTTCTGACAACTACCATGCTCCCACCTCCGTCCCTCCCGACCTCCTGCGACTCGGAGCCAATACACGCCAAAGTACTAGGTCAAGAGAGGTCCCATATACTCTAGTGTGGTTAGCACGCCGAAATGCTGGATAAAAATTCACTCACAAGATGTTCGGTCCTTAATTGACCGGGCACCTTTCCAATACACCCAAATGATCACACCAAACTTACCATTGTGCCCGTCTAAATCATTTTTGTTTTCAGCTTTAGTTTTGCAATTAAACATAGCAAAAGTGTCAAACGTAAAGTTATAATAGATTTTGTGTGATCAAGGTTACCGACTAAGGTCGATAACCGCCTGATTCTACCGATAGCTAAGCATGTCTAAGCAAGTTGACCGGATCTACTAAGTGACAAGAGATCATCCAACACCTCTAATCACAAAGAAATAACCTAGGCTCGGTAGTAGAGATCAATATTTTGTCTACAGGGAAATGCACTACTGATTTAACTAATCAATTTAACACAAATTAAGCAATGCATACATACAATTTGAAACAAAATATTAGACTTTAAAATACCGATAAACATGATCAAATCGCTTGCACGGGCTGTTGCTCAATAAGTTGCGGAGGGTCGTTCTCAGGGTTGCCGCAAATATCGAAACCTAACGATCGATCAAATAACAGCAAATAAGAACGAATAACACCGACAAACTCAAACATACAACAACATCAAAACATACCAAAATCCACACAACAGCCTAAGCATGATTATAACAAAATTTTAGAAACAGAGAAAAATTCATTTTAAGTTATCAAAAATTTTCTATGAATTTTCTAAGTTATAAACACATCAAAGCACTAGTTAATACTTAACGAATTTCCATGAACAGAACCAGTATCTAAAATCTATCTTAACAATTAGTATACGAAAATGGAATTTTCTGAATTGGGTTCATTGAATTTGGACAATTATTGAAAGAGATATGCATTTTCCAATTTAGAAGATACATAAGACATCATTTTATTAGTTAATAGATTTTTACTACAGAGACATGGATGAAACTAATTTTATCAAGTAGTACCCTTTAAAATGAAAATTAACAACACTGGTTTCATGCAATTTGGATAAAATTTGAATTAGTTATGCATTTACAAGTTTAATTGAATTAACAGTTCAACAGAAAACACAAACCAGAAATACTAAATCACTTCCGAAATCTATAATGCATTTATTCCATTTCGCACTCACAGCCAGCTAGCCCTCACATCGACAATGGCGTGCGCGAAATGCTTGACGAACAATGCACCCGCGGTGACGGCGTGGCGTATTCTAAGAATACGTCTTCGGCTTACCAAAGTGCAAACCTAACATACTCTCACAGAGAAATACGCTTCCAAACGGAGAAAACGCATAACCAGAACTACACACCCTAAGCGCGGCAGATGGACCCACAAGGCAGAGACTAAGAGAAAACATAACGGTTGAAATAAAGGATTTCTAAACGCGATTTAACAGAGAGGGCCCACAAATCAGAGACTCAGACTAAACAAGATTAGCGCTAAACTAACTCCACCGGCTCTCACCGGCGCACAAGACGGCGGCGACGCGCCGCGCGATGGATTACGCAAACCGTGAGTTTCAAGACGAGTGAGTGATACCTTGGGTTCACACGGGAACTTCGCGAACCCGCAGGTGGCGATGCGGGTCCGATGGTCACCGGAGTTGAGCTCACGACGGCCGAGGCGAGAAGAAAGCACGGTCCACGCAGAGAAGACGATACGAACTTCTAGAAGACTCGGAAGGTGTGCTTAAGCTTTCACCTCAACACCAGGAGCAAGAAGCACACGATAACGCCGACGAAGAAGGCCCGAGGTGGCCGGAATTTCCACGGCGGCGGAAAACCGAGCTTGGAGAAGAATTGGTCTCACGCCCGCAATGATGCACCAAAGATGAAAATGAAGACACCGTTAGGCTCAGTGCATCAATGCGATCCCAAGGGACTAGGTGACGGCTAGAAACTCACCGATCGCAAACGAGCTCACGGACCGAAATTGCGGGAGGCGGAGATCACGATACCGCCACGATGATTCATCCGACGCCAAGGATCCCGGATGGGTAAAATGGAAGCGGCGAAGAGATTAGATCACGATGGCGTGGTTGCGGAATCAAGAGCGGTGCTAACACGACGGTGCTACCTTCGTCCTCTTCTCCGGCCGAAACAGAGAAGCGGGCGAAGAAAGCGAGAGAGCGAAGGAAACGATGAATGAACGAGTGCGGTGAGGTTATAAAGCTCGCGATGTTTCGAGAGGGACACGCGCGTCCCAACGTGGCGGCGGCGCGGCGTGGCAAGCATGCGCACGCGCCGTGAGCTCCGGTGAGGTGCGGAGAAGACGAGGCATCATGCGAGGTGGGGCCCATATGTCGGCGATGAACAAAGCGGTGCGACGATTGCATAGACTTCGATCAAGAATGTATCGACCGTTGGATCCAAATGGACGGCCGAGATTGGTGTATGCATTCGGACAGGTCGGTTGCGACGCGGCGTGGTCGCTCGATTTGCATCGGACGGTCACGATCGATTGGACTCGCGCGGTGCAGCTAGTTGACGCGACCGAGTCAAGTGGCGCTGTCGGACTTGAGTCGGGCTCGGGTTCGAGCCCGACAAACGGTGCTTTCTGATTTTCGATTTTAAAAGCTGAGAGAGTTTAGGAAATTTTTAGAGATAGATCCCGAGCTCCAAAATTACGAAATTTTTATGGTAGCTACTTGAGACAGAGAACAACATTGCATAAATTTTCCAGAACTTTTTATGCACTGAAAAGTTCTGCAGAAAATTCACAAGCATGCTGACCTAGGATTTGACCAGATTTTTAACTAGTTTGACTTGGCCATTTGAAATAGCAAATAAAATCTAAAAATTGTGAAATAATTCAGGGAGGTAGATAGGATGATCAAGATGCTAGGAAAAATACTTGCAGAGGATGATCACAAGTTTGAAAGCTAAGGATCTGATAACAACAATTTCCAATCACAAGAATTAAATTCTAGAAAATGGAAATTGCTAGGGAAAATTTGGAAAACTTCCAAATGATTTGATGAGACAACAAAAGTTTTTATTTCTCCTCAAATTTTTACATTTGAAATACAAACCCTAAGTTAGGGCTGTTACAAATCTCCCCCCCTTACAGGAATCTCGCCCCGAGATTCGGATCACTGGGAGAAGAAGGACTGTAATGCTGCTGGAGGCGATCTTCCCGCTCCCAAGTGGCTTCATCCTCGAGTGGTTCGACCACTGAACCTTAAGGAACTTGATCACACGGTTCCTTGTTCTGTGTTCAGCTTCTTCGAGGATACGAACGGGACGCTCACGATAAGACAGATCTTCCTGCACATCGATATTTTCCAATGGTGTTTCCTCAACTGGAATACGGAGGCACTTCTTCAATTGCGATACATGGAAAACATCATGCACCCCCTCAAGTGTAGCTGGCAACTCCAACTTGTAAGCAACAGCTCCCACTTTCTTGATGATGCGATACGGCCCGACATATCGAGGAGCCAGTTTGCCCTTGACACCGAAACGACGGTGTCCCTTCAAAGGTGAAACTTTGAGATACACAAAGTCATCGGCCTGGAAACTCAACTCACGGCGACGCCGATCTGCATAGCTCTTCTGCCTGGACTGAGCTACACGCAAGTGCTCACGAATCAACTGCACTTGACTTTCAGCCTCATTGATGGAATCTGGACCAAAGAACCGCTGCTCACCGCTTCACCAGTTCAACGTTGTTCGGCAGCGCCATCCATACAAGGCCTCAAATGGTGCCATACCGAGACTAGCCTGGAAGCTGTTGTTGTAGGAGAACTCGGCAAGCGGTAGGCACTTCTCCCAATTCTTCCCATAGGAAAGAACACAAGCACGGAGCATGTCTTCAAGCACTTGGTTGACGCGCTCCGTCGACCATCGATCGAGGATGATAGGTGAGTGAAGAGAGACGGTCCCCATGGCTTCACGTAAATCGTGCCATAGCAGAAGTGAAAAGAGAGCCACGATCGACACAATCGTTAAGTGGCACACCATGCAAGCTCACAATGCGGGTGATATAGAGATCGTCAATCGACCGACACCGAGAGTGGTAAATCTGCAAGAAGTGTGCTCAAGGTAGTCGAGTCGAGATCCCGAGTCGGATCGATTTGCCTCGGTGGATCGATCGTAGATCGAATCGTAGAATCGCGATTCTACGGTTTGTAAAATACACATATTTACCATCTATACTATAAGTTTGTATGATTCTTATAAGGTTTACCGCTTACTTATTACCAAAAAGGGCAAAACACTTCTTATCACACAAGAAAAGCATAATGGTTACGACATGATGGGTGATATAGTTCGAACTACTGGGAGAACAAAGATTACCACACTGATATAATATTTTGCATGCTCCTTGTTTATTTATAGTTTCATTCTAAGAAATTAATATTAACAAATTTTGCTTTAAAACAAAATATCGACAAAGCTTTGCCTCTAAAAGCAATTGCCCTAAGTCTCTACAAGTAGGATCGATAGTCGCCGTGGGTTCAGAGAACCGTAAGACTCTAAGAGTAAGATCGCGATCCTAACTACCTTGAGTAGGATCGGATCGACAGTGAGACTCGGATCGACAGGCTGTCGTGGGTTCGTAAAATCGTAAGACTCTAAGAGTAGGATCGCAATCCTAACTACCATGAGTGTGCTACCTTCGTCAACCGATCGATAACAACCCAGATAGCATCCTTTCACGAAGAAGTGCAGGCGGACCGGTGATAAAGTCCATGCCTACAGAATCCCACTTCCACTCTGGTATAGGCAAGGGCTGAAGAAGACTTCTTTGACGCTGATGCTCGGCCTTGACACGACAACATACGTCGCATCGGGCAACAAACCTGGCAATCTCGCGCTTCATGCGAGTCCACCAGAATCTCCGACGCAGATCTTGGTACATTTTGGTGGCCCCGGGATGAATGGACAACGGCGAATCATGGGCCTCCTGGAGAATCAAATCCCGCAACTCGGGACCTTTGGAACCACAAGGCGCTGCCCAAACCATACAACACCGTGCTCATCTTCCGTGAAACACTTGGTGATCCATCCTTGATATTACGCTTGATCTTACCCACACCATCATCGATTCTGTGTCGCTGACTTGATCTGTTCCACCAAGGTCGGCTGCACAACCAAAGCAGCAAGGGAACCATGCTCAACCAAACCCAAGTTGAGACGCTGAAATTCGGCAAGAAGTGCAGGTTCTTTGCTCTTGGATCATCAGTATTGCAATACACCTTTCGACTAAGTGCATCAAGAACCACATTGGCTTTGCCGGATGATATCAATACCCATGTCATAATCTTTGATCAATTCCAGCCATCTTCTCGCTCGAGGTTCAGATCCGGTTGGGTGAACAAGTATTTCAAGCTCTTGTGATCGAATACACCTCACAAATGATACTGATCAAATAATCCGCCAAATCTTGAGTGCATGAACCACAAGAAGAAGCTCTAGATCATGGGTGGGATAGTTGAGCTCATGAGGTCTCAATCGCTCGGATGCATAGGCAACCGCCTTGCCTTCCGCATAAGAACACATCCAAGTCCTCGACGAGAGGCATCGCAATAAATATCGAAGCTCTTGTGGATATCGGGAAGAGTAAGGATCGGGCTGAAGTCAATCGCCGTTTGAGCTCCCGAAAGCTCTCATCACAAGAGAGACCACACAAACTTCTTGTCCTTCTTGAGCAATTCGGTCATCGGCTTGGCGATCTTGGAGAAGTTCTCGATAAAGCGGCGGTAGTAGCCCGCTAAACCGAAAACTCCGCACATCGGTGATCCGACTTGGGCTGCCCCAAGATAGAACATCGCTGACCTTCTTGGGATCCACAATATGCCTCCAACGAAAGAACATGGCCCAAGAATGCCACTTCCTTCAACCGAACTCACATTTGTTGAACTTTGCATATAATCGATGTTCCCGCAATTTGCCCAAAACAATCTTGGATGCTCGGCATGCTCGCTTGATCTTGGAATAGATAAGAATATCATCAATAAAGACCACCACAAATTTATCCAAATACTCCATGAATCTTTGAATTCATAAGGTTCATGAACAAAGCCGGAGCATTGGTTAGACCGAAAGACATGACGGTGTACTCGCATGACCCATAACGAGTAGTGAAAGCCGTCTTTGGAATATCCTCGATCGATCCTCGACTGATGATACCCCATTCTCGAGATCAATCTTTGAGAACACAGGCTCCGGTCGGTCGATCAAGCAGATCATCAATGCGGGCGAGGGTATTTGTTCTTCACCGTCACCTCATTGAGAGGACGGTAATCAACACACATGCGCAAAGTCTTGTCCTTCTTCTTCACAAAGATCACCGACAACCCCAAGGAGACGAATGGGGACGGATGAAACCCTTTGCTTGGAGCTCACCAAGCTGCTTCTTCAATTCTTCTAACTCATTGGGAGGCATCCGTCACGCGCGCCGAGATAGAGGCGATCTGGAAGCAACTCAATGACGAACTCGGATCTCGAACCGAGGCATCCTGTAAATCATCGAAACACATCCTCAAAGTCGATACTATGGGAACATCCACGAATACGCAAGGTGGCTTTGTCTTTAATGCACATAGATGTGGCCCCTCACATTTGCGCGCGAAACCCGACTGCTTTCTTCAAGGGTGGTGAGATAGACAATCTTCCCGGCACAATCGATTTGTCCCAAGTGTTGGGACAACCAATCCATGCCAAGAATCACATCGGACTCATTGATCGAAAGAATAAGATTTGCCAAAAATCCTACCCTTTGACTTCAATAGGAACACCGCGCATTCCATATCGGCTCATTTCGAACCGGAGGCGAATGAGTAAAGGAATCCCCAAAGGAACACAGTGAAGACCACTAGCGAACAAATGATCTTGAAATAAAGAATGTGATGCTCCGAATCAAATAATCTGCGGCGGGGCGAGTTAACGAAAAGTGTACCCATCACGACATCTGGCGCCTCCTGAGCCTCCTCGGCTGAAAGGTGGTTGACTCGACATTGCTCGCACCCTTCTTCTTGAATCACCTTACGGTCGTGGGTGACCACTCCCCTGCCCGCGTCCTCCATTAGGACGAGGGGCTGCTGCAACACTCTAAGGGCAAGCGTTGGCGTAGTGGCCCTTGTTGTGGCAGCGAAAACAAGTAACCTCGGCCGCCGGATTGCGAAGGCCACTCTGCTGCTGGATCGCAGGCGCGCGTGGCTGGCTCACGGCTGCGGTGGACGAGGAGGTGTGCGATGGCCTCGGCGCCGGTGGAGCAAAAGAATGGGCCACTGGTGCTAGCCCGGCCGAGGACGAACAAGGTGGTGTGAGTAGGCGATCGCCTCCCATTTGCGCTTGCGGACTCGCCGGCGCCCTTGCCTTATGCTCGCAGCGATGGCCTTATCTACCAAGGCACGAAAGTCGGGAAGTCCACGATAGACGGCTGTCCCGCAGCTCCTCGACAAGCCATCCATAAACTTCTCTCGCTTAGCCTCATCCGAGGCCACCTCCCTGAGCATAACGAGCCAAGTGATTGAACTCGCAGGTACTCAAAATCGCACTTGCGCCCTTGCTTGAGCGCGAGGAATTCTTTCTTTTCGGCTTCATCGGGCCATCGGGATGTGGGCCCGACGAAAAGTCGACTGAACTCCTCCCACGCGACCACATGGCGCGCGGCCGCATGGCGAGATAGTTCTCCCACCATGAGAGTGCGCCCTCAAGCCGGTGGGACGCAAAGAGTGCCTTATCTGCGCGTGGCAGGCTATGTTGAGCTTTCGCTCAACCATGCGCAGCCAATCATCCGCATCGAGAGGTCCTCGAGGCGGGAGAAAGTCGGCGGTGTGGTACGGAGGAACTCGCAAGTCCCCGCGAGTCGGTGGCCGCCACCACCGGCGAGAGTGGAGGTATTCCTAGCAATAACCTCCAAGATGCGCGTCACGTCCATGCGGTTTCGCTCGATCGAGCGAGAACCTCACCCATGGTCGGAGGAGGGGAAGCTCCTCATCATGACGGTAGCGCGTTCTCCGACCATCCTGCTTTACTAAGACAAGTTAGCAACAACTTTAAGATCAAGAAAGTCCAAGATTCATGAAAGCAGTCCAAAAACAAACACAAAGCAGAATAAAGATCAACCAGCAAAAATCGGACACATAACTACTCACTTAACACCTTACCCTATTATTCCCACAATCTTCCATAGTTCTCCCAAAACTAATCCCACCAGATAAGTAACTATCTTTTGAAAGGGAAGAGAGAAACCAAGTTTTCAAAACTCAAATTAGAGTAAGATGAGAGTAGAAGGCTAAGATAGGTAAGGAGTAAAATCTGAGAATCTGCCTAGGTTTTCATAAACCCTTTTTATACTTTGAAATTAAGCTTTTTCAAAATATCCTAAAGACGATCGAGCTTGAGTTGCTACGGTCGAATGGCTCGATACCAACTTTGTGAGGACCCCAATTTATTTGGCTTGTAATGCTAACCAACCACCGGTCCTAGCATCACAAATCAAATAAATTGATCTCTAGATATGTATACTTCCTAGGCGGTATACACACCTGTTACAAAATTAGACATCAACTCCATTCCAAACATAGAGTCCAAACACCACACTACCAAACGGAAGATAAACAAATAGTAGAGTTATTACGCACAAAGGCCGACTGTGCCACAATACACAAATAGACAAGAACGACAGCGGAAGCAAAAGTGCCATAAGATGGCTATAAACAAAGCCAATCGGTGTGCCTCCAACCCACAAGACATCTGACCGGACCGCCAAGTCTAGTCATCCACGAAACGGCAACACAACTCACGTAGTGAGGCCCCGAGGCTCACCTTCTTCCTCTCGCAAAAAAACATCAAGCAAAGCACACGAGTACAAAGATTGTCTTTGTACCCGCAAGATCGACGTGTAAACTAGCGGACACTGCTAATATGCTACATGCAGGCTTGTTTAGTGGAGGCCATATGTTTCATTTGCATAAAGCCAATTTTCATTTGCAATAACATATCTGCTTAAAGCAAGTTTGCAATTCATTTTCTTGTTGAAATAATCGAAATAAAGATAGATACAAGTAACCACCTAGAAGTGACTATCCCAATAGTCACCACAATATAGCACGAATCCCCAGATTCGTACCACCCTGCAAGTTTTAATTTTAAAAGGTTGTAGTCTAACTCTTGAAAAGCTTACCCAAGCGTGTCCATCACCTAGGACGAGGCTATTCGAATAGTTTTTAAACCCTGCAGGGGTGTACCACTGTACCCACACTTCAGACCGCCTTTAAGCCAAGGCACACTTCCGAAGGTATGCTGGCACGGCTAAGTCCTACGAGACTTTTTCCAATATTGCGTATTAACTACGAGCCGCTCGTATGGATAGAAATCCATACGCTTACATGGTAAAGCCGAAAAGACAACTACCCACTCAGGATAAAGCTTTTCGGACAACTACCATGCTCCCACCTCCGTCCCTCCTGCGACCTCCTGCGACCCGGAGCCAATACACGCCAAAGTACTAGGTCAAGAGAGGTCCCATATACTCTAGTGTGGTTAGCACGCGAAATGCTCCGGATAAAAATTCACTCACAAGATGTTCGGTCCTTAATTGACACAGGCACCTTTCAGTCACACCCAATGATCACACCAAACTTACCATTGTGCGCGTCTAAATCATTTTTGTTTTCGCTTTAGTTTTGCAATTAAACATAGCAAAAGTCTTTGAAACGTAAAGTTATAATAGATTTTGTGTGATCAAGGTTACCGACTAAGGTCGATAACCGCCAGCTTCTACCGATAGCTAAGCATGTCTAAGCAAGTTGACCGGATCTACTAAGTGACAAGAGATCATCCAACAACCTCTAATCACACAAATAACCTAGGCTCGGGTAGTAGAGATCAATATTTTGTCTACAGAAATGCAACTACGGATTTAACTAATCAATTTAACACAAATTAAGCAATGCATACATACAATTTAAACAAAATATTAGACTTTAAAATCTTGGGATAAGCGTGATCAAATCGCTTGTTCAGTCATTGTTGCTCAACAAGTTGCGGAGGGTCGTTCTCGGGTTTGCTGCAAATATCGAAACCTAACGATCGATCAAATAACGACAAATAAGAACGAATAACACCGACAAACTCAAACATACAACAACATCAAAACATACCAAAATCCACACAACAGCCTAAGCATGATTATAACAAAATTTTAGAAACAGAGAAAATTCATTTTAAGTTATCAAAAATTTTCTATGAATTTTCTAAGTTATAAACACATCAAAGCACTAGTTAATACTTAACAATTTCCATGAACGAACCAGTATCTAAAATCTATCTTAACAATTAGTATCACGAAAATGGAATTTTCTGAATTGGGTTCATTGAATTTGGACAATTATTGAAAGAGATATGCATTTTCCAATTTAGAAGATACATAAGACATCATTTTATTAGTTAACAGATTTTTACTATAGAGACATGGATGAAACTAATTTTATCAAGTAGTACCCTTAAAATGAAAATTAACAAAGACTGGTTTCATGCAATTTGGATAAAATTTGAATTAGTTATGCATTTTACAAGTTTAATTGAATTAACAGTTCAACGAAAACACAAACGTAAATAATAAATCACTTAGAAATCTATAATGCATTTATTCCATTTCGCACCTACAACACTAGCCCTCACATCGACAATGCTCACGCGAAAATCTTGACGACTGCAGCCGGCCACGGAGGTGGCGTCGGCGTATTCTAAGAATACGTCTTCGGCTTACCAAAGTGCAAACCTAACATACTCTCACAGAGAAATACGCTTCCAAACGGAGAAAACGCATAACCAGAACTACACACCCTAACTGACAGCATGGACCCACAAGGCAGAGACTAAGAGAAAACATAACGGTTGAAATAAAGGATTTCTAAACGCGATTTAACAGAGAGGGCCCACAAATCAGAGACTCAGACTAAACAAGATTAGCGCTAAACTAACTCCACCGGCGGCTCACCGGCGCGCACGGGGACGGCGGCGCGGCCGCGCAGTGGATTACGCAAACCAGTGAGTTTCAAGACGAGTGAGTGATACCTTCGGGTTCACAGGAACTTCGCGAACCCAGAGGTGGCGATGCGGGGTCCGATGGTCACCGGAGTTGAGCTCACGACGACCGGAGGCGGAGAAGAAAGCACGGTCCACGCAGAGAAGACGATACGAACTTCTAGAAGACTCCGGAAGGTGTGCTTAAGCTTCGCCTCAACACCAGGAGCAAGAAGCACACGATAACGCCGACGAAGAAGGCCCGAGGTGGCCGGAATTTCCACGGCGGCGGAAAACCGAGCTTGGAGAAGAATTGGTCTCACGCCCGCAATGATGCACCAAAGATGAAAATGAAGACACCGTTAGGCTCAGTGCATCAATGCGATCCCAAGGGACTAGGTGACGAAGCTAGAAACTCACCAGATCGCAAACGAGCTCACGGGACCGAAATTGCCGGAGGCGGAGACGACGATACCGCCCCTGATGATTCACTGGACGCCAAGGATCCTGGATGGGCAAAATGGAAGCGGCGAAGAGATTAGATCACGATGGCGTGGTTGCGGAATCAAGAGCGGTGCTAACACGACGGTGCTACCTTCGTCCTCTTCTCCGGCCGAAACAGAGAAGCGGGCGAAGAAAGCGAGAGAGCGAAGGAAACGATGAATGAACGAGTGCGGTGAGGTTATAAAGCTCTGGCGATGTTTCGGAGAGGGACACGCGTCCCCAACGTGGCGCGACGGCGGCGTGGCAAGCATGCGCCGCGCCGTGAGCTCCGGTGAGGTGCGGAAGACGAGGCACATCGACAGTGGGGCCCATATGTCAGCGACAGAACAAAGCGGTGCGAACAGTTGCATAGACTCGATCAAGAATGTATCGACCGTTGGATCTGAAATGGACGGCTGAGATTGGTGTATGCATTCGGACAGGTCGGTTGCGCACGCGACGTGGGTCGTTCGATTTGCATCGGACGGTCACGATCGATTGGACTCGCGCGCGGTGCAGCTAGTTGACGCGACCGAGTCAAGTGGCGCGGTCGGACTTGAGTCGGGCTCGGGTTCGAGCCCGACAAACAGTGCTTTCTGATTTTCGATTTTAAAAGCTGAGAGAGTTTAGGGAATTTTTAGAGATAGATCCCGAGCTCCAAAAATTACGAAATTTTTATGGTAGCTACTTGAGACAGAGAACAACATTGCATAAATTTTCCAGAACTTTTTATGCACTGAAAAGTTCTGCAGAAAATTCACAAGCATGCTGACCTAGGATTTGACCAGATTTTTAACTAGTTTGACTTGGCCATTTGAAATAGCAAATAAAATCTAAAAATTGTGAAATAATTCAGGGAGGTAGATAGGATGATCAAGATGCTAGGAAAAATACTTGCAGAGGATGATCACAAGTTTGAAAGCTAAGGATCTGATAACAACAATTTCCAATCACAAGAATTAAATTCTAGAAAATGGAAATTGCTAGGGAAAATTTGGAAAACTTCCAAATGATTTGATGAGACAACAAAAGTTTTTATTTCTCCTCAAATTTTTACATTTGAAATACAAACCCTAAGTTAGGGCTGTTACAACGCCGCTCTCGCCGCCAACTCGCCTCACGACACCTGCCGACGCCGCCACACCGCCTCATCACAATCGACGCCATTGCAGGCGTGCCGCTGCTCACATCAGCGCCGTTGCCCCCATCGCCGCCACTGGTGCAATGCCTCCACCCACATCATCATCGTCCTCGCTCTGCCCCATTTAAGGCACGCTTGGCTTCACATCCTCTGGTATCCCCCCCATTCCTTTCTCCTCTCTCTTCGGGTGCAACCACTTGTTGGGTTGATCTCTCGGCTAACAACCCCGAGAGACACGGGAGACTTGGCCCTCTACGCGCCCTGATCGGGGGCGCTACCAACCGTATGGTTTTCGGTCCCGTTCATCGAGCGCAACAATAAAACTGAGGGGACTCGACAGGCCTACTATATCTTAAACGGTTCTAGGCTAACGAAATCCCAAACAACCCGATCTATCTCGAGCGCTCAGGTGGGCGAAGACCGGAGGACGAAGATCGACACCGTCACTGTCAAGCTGTCGTCATCGCCGGCCTTGTCCACGCCTTCCCTACGACCACCGACGGTGCTACATCGACCGATCCACTACTCTAATGGCATCTTCATCTTCGGGTAAGCACTCACGTTTCCGCATATAATGTTCAGTCTAGGTGTTCATGATTTGGAGCTAGGGTTCATGTCTAAGTTCGAGATTAGCCCTAAGTTTATGTCTACATTTGGTATCAAAGCTACCCTAGACTCTCCTTGAACCCTAATTAGCCCCAAACCGAACTTGAACTTGCTTGGATCTAATGATTAAGGGTTCGGATCTAAGGTTTAGTGTCCGGATCTAATGTTTTATGGCCCGTTTTTAGCATTTCAGAAGGAGAGGACTTCGATTTTGAGGAACCCTAAGAGATCCCGAGCCAACTAAACCCAAATCGGAACCTCCCGAAGACCTTTTCCCCAAATCAAACCCCCCAAAATCGAAACCCTAAGAAATGATGCGGCGGAAGCCTACCTTTTGGAGTCGCCGGAGTCTCTTCGGCCTCAGGCGCCACCGTAGCTCCACTCGACGGCGGTGTGCGCAACCTCCGTCGCACACACGCGCCGACGAGAGGAGTTGCAACGGCGCCGCCTCAAGCCGCCGCTGCCACTGATGCTCCCTGAGCGCTCGCGTTGCCGTAGCTCGGTGCGTGCGCCTCAAGCCGTCGCCGACGCCGCCTCGCGCGTGAGCGCCGCTGCAGCTCCCGTGTTTTTCGCGAGGAGGAGAAGAAAATGAAGTTAGGGTTAGGTTTTTGGGGATTTTATTCCTCTCGGGATTCATCTCTGGCCGTCTATCAGATCCAACGGCCGTCGGCGCCTCGGGAGGAGGATTTGGGCAAGTGGAATCGGGCGCGCTGCTTTGGGTCAGATGCGTGGAGGTGGGCGAATTCCTTTGTGTGCCCATGAACAAAGGGGTTTTCTCTTTTTCTTTTATTTTCAGTGCATTTTCTTATTATTAAATCCTTTTTGTGCACTGTTTTAATAAATTTTTTTTGTTGCCTAATTATGATATATCATGAATAATGTATTATTGCCCAATATTGTGCTTAGTCTCTGATTAAAATTGAACCAACGAGATATTTTAATTAGAGATTTTATATTTTATGTTTTGGCATTAGGTATGCATACGATTACTTTCTGACCAACATTGATTGTAGTCGTGTGTAGCCATATTAATTGTTTAGTTCTTTTTCATTTTCTGCCCAAAGGTGATATGAATTAGAACTATGGTTTTTGCATGTTATTAATCAGACCAACATATGGTTAATTGCATGCAACATATTTTCTTACGATTATTTCTAATTTTTGCCCTGTATTTTGGTATTCAGCAATAAATGCATCAAATGTTGCTGCCACAATCGACAACATTGAGCGACTACGAGGAGCAATTTTCTCACTTGGAAAGAAAGGATCCATATTGTCCTTGGGGTTTTAGATCTCGATTATGCTTTAAGGTGCGGCTCCATTCCCCAATCAAGGTGAGGAAAATTATAATGACAAAAGAAAATTTATGAAACTAATGCCGAGAAATGGGAGCGGTCCAACTGCCTATCACTTATGATTATGAAGACCTCCATTTCGCTTGGGATCGGGAGCAATCCCGATTCGAAAATGCTAAAGAGTATCCGCTTGATGAGGAGAAATTTAAAGGCTCCACAAAAGTTAATGCCGCATTTCTAATTCGGAGGCTCTTGACAACTAAGTATGATGGATCCGGCAGCATAAGATAACACATTATGATGATGACTGATATGGCCGGAAAACTTAAAGGCATGGACATGGAGATATCTGATGGTTTCCTAGTGCATTTCATTATGACTTCTCTTCCCTCTGAGTACACATCTTTTAAAATCAATTACAATACTCAGAAAGAAAAGTGGAACATGAGCGATTTAATCGCCATGTGTGTCCAGGAGGAAGAGAGAATAAGGACGGAAAAGAGAGATCTTGCACTTCAAGTTGGTGGCTCCAACAAAAGGAAGTTCCAAGGGGACTTCAAATCTAAGAAAAAGTTGCAGTTCTCCCCCAACTCAGATAAATCGGGGCCTAAAGTGCACAACGCACCTAAGCCCCATGTGGCTCCCGCTGGAGCACCTAAAGGGGGTGAATGTCATTTCTGCAAGCAGCCAGGGCATTTTCAGAAGGACTGTGTCGGATTCCTAAAGTGGCTCGCAAAAAAGGGCACCGATACAATAACGCTCATTGATGAAACTCTTTATGCTAATTTCTATTAATTCTTGGTGGATTGACTCAGTGCAATCGTGCACGCATAAACTCTTTACAGGATTCCTTACCGTGAGAACACTAAGAAAGGGGGAGCGAAGCCTTAGAGTCGTGGATGGAAAGGAAGCCGAAGTAGAGTCAATTGGATCTATTTCATTAATTTTAGACAACAGCTTTTTGCTTCGTCTCAATAATGTAGTTTATGTTCCTTCTATTAGGAGGAATTTGATTTCAGTTTCTTTGTTGGATGATGAAGGTTTTAATTGTATGTTTGGTGATAATAAATGTATTATTACGTTTAATTCTAATGATGTTGGTCTTGCTTTTAGACAAGACAAGCTCTATATGTTTTCCCTTAATGAATCTCCTGTATCCTTAAATGTGTGTGATGCTAAGTGTAAAAAGAATAATGAGACTTCTTCGAAATTGTGGCACTGTCGTTTAGGCTACATTTCGAAGGGGAGAATGGTGCCCCTCATTAAGGAAGAGATTCTCCACCCATTAGATTTCTCTGACTCAGACCACTGCATTGATTGCATTAAAGGAAAATATGTGAAGCAAATAAAAAAGGGACTACTCGCAGCACAAGACTCTTAGAATTAATTCATACTGACATTTGTGGTCCTTTTCCTGTGACATCAGTGGATGGTTTTGATTCCTTTATCATATTCACTGATGATTTCTCCCGTTATGGTTATATCTTTTCCATTAAAGACTGATCTGAGTCACTTGACAAATTTAAGATATTTAAGGCTGAAGTTGAAAATCAGCACAACTTAAGAATTAAAGTGGTAAGATCGGATCGTGGGGGAGAATATTATGGAATACATGCCCCTTATGGACAAACTCCTGGTCTTTTCGCTAAGTTCCTTCAGGAAAATGGCATTGTTGCCCAGTATTCTACACCAGGTGAACCTCAGCGGAATGGGGTAGCTGAGAGACACAACTGTACACTTATGGATATAGTATGGAGCATGCTTAGCCACTCTAGTTTACCAATTGGTTTGTGGATGGAAGCACTAAAGACAGCTGCACACATTCTCAATCGGGTTCCCAGTAAATCAGTACCTAAGACACCTTATGAAATATGGACTGGGAGAAAACCGAGTATGAAATATTTATGAGTGTGGGGTTGTCGTGCTGAAGCTAAGATATTTAATCCACATATTGGGAAATTAGACCCTAAAACAGTAAGTTGTCTTTTTATTGGGTATCCTGAGAGATCCAAAGGGTATCATTTTTACTGTCCTGATAGGACAACTAAGTTTGTAGAAACAAGGCACGCTGTGTTCTTAGAGAATAATGAGGGGCTGGAGCCTAGGAAAATAGATCTTGAGGAGAAGCGGGTTTACGTTCCTTCACCGCTTATCACAGAGACCTTTATTCCTGTGCCTTAGGTGGTTGCACCTCCAAAGAGAAAATCTTGTTGTTTCACCTCATCGTTGAGGTCTCTCAAATTCCTAATGTTGCACCTAATGATGAGCCTCAGCCTCCTATAATAACTAATGAACCTATTAGAAGATCACAAAGAAGAGAGAAGATCCGCCATCTCAAATGATTATGTTGTATATATGAATGAGGATATTAATGATATAGGAAGGTAGATGATCCTACCTCTTATAAGGAGGCCATGATGAGTGAACATTCTCTAAGTGGCTTGATGCCATGAAGGATGAACTAAAGTCTATGAGCACTAATGATGTATGGGACCTAGTAGAAATTCTGACGAGTCAAACAAGAGGTCAGTAAATGGGTCTACAAAACCAAGCATGACACTAAGGGAAATATCGAAAGGTTCAAAGCAAGGCTTGTAGCAAAAGGTTTCTCACAAAGAGAGGGGATTGACTATAATGACATCTTTTCTCCTGTCTCAACCAAAGATTCATTCAGAATAGTTATGGCACTTGTAGCTCATTATGATTTAGAGCTGCATCAGATGGATGTTAAGATGACATTTCTTAATGGCGACTTGCAAGAAAATGTTTACATGGCTCAACCAGAAGGTTTTGTCGTGAAGGCAAGGAGCATATGGGATGTCGACTTAAGAAATCAATTTATGGCTTGAAACAAGCGTCGAGGCAGTGGTACCTCAAATTCGATAAGATAATAAGGAATTTTGGTTTTAAGGAAAATGAAGTTGATAACTGCATATATGTTAAGTTCAAGGGGAGTAAATTCACCATCTTAGTGCTTTATGTGGATGACATCTTATTGGCCAGCAGTGATAAGGATATGCTGTTTGAGACCAAGAGATTTCTTTCATCTAATTTTGATATGAAGGATCTTGGTGATGCCTCTTACGTTCTTGGCATTGAGATTCACCGAGATAGGTCCAAAGGAATATTAGGTTTATCTCAGAAGGCATACATTGACAGAGTACTGAAGAGATATAATATGCATAAGTGCTCTGGCTCGCCTGCTCCTATTGTTAAGGATGATAAGTTTGGGACATTTCAATGTCCAAGGAACCAATATGAAATTGATCAGATGAAGTCAGTTCCTTATGCTTCAACTGTCGGAAGCATTATGTATGCTCAAGTATGCACACGCCCTGATTTAGCTTTTGTAACCGGGATGCTTGGCAGATATCAGTCAAATCCGTGACCGACCACCGGAAGGCGTTAAGAAAGTCTTGTGCTATATGCAAGCTACTAAGAATTTCATGCTCACATATAAGAATTACGATAACCTTGAAGTTGTTGGTTATTCGATTCGATTTTATGGATGTGTTGATACTAAGAAATCCACGTCGAGTTATATCTTCACACTCGCCGTGGAGCTATCTCGTGGAAAAGCTCCAAACAAACCCTTCTGGCGTCTTCAACGATGCAAGCTGAGTTTGTGGCATGTTATGAGGCTACCAGGCGTCAGTATGGCTTAAGAACTTTATCCCGGGACTTAGAGTGGTAGACAACATCTCTAAACCACTCACCTTATACTGCGATAACGAACCCGCAGTCTTTTATGAGAGTAACAACAAGTCAAGTGGTGATGCCAAACACATTGATATTAAGTATCATGTTGTGAAAGATAGAATCCAGGATCAAACCATTAGTATTAAGCATATTAGTACTAAGTTAATGCTTGCGGATCCACTTACTAAAGGCTTACCACCCAATATCTTTCGTGATCATATTGTCGGCATGGGTTTATTGGAAAGCCTCTGATTCTTGATAAAAGGACCTTAAAGTAAACCAACTCCCATTAAGTATAATGAATATCCATTTCAAGATAGGATAGTACATTATAGATACTGAGGTTGTATGGCACTTTATTAGCCATACGACGCATTATCTTGGTATGCTATTTTATTGAGAATGGGCTTATGATGTTAGCCTTACGATCAAAGGGGAGAATATTGGGTTTATCTCTCGGCTAACAACCCCGAGAGACACGGGAGACTTGGCCCTCTACGCGCCCTGATCAGGGGCGCTACCAACCGTATGGTTTTCGGTTCCGTTCATCGAGCGCAACAATAAAACTAAGGGGACTCGGCAGGCCTACTATATCTTAAACGGTTCTAGGCTAACGAAATCCCAAACAACTCGATCTATCTCGAGCGCTCAGGTGGGCGAAGACCGGAGGCCGAAGATCGACACCGTCACTGTCAAGCTGCCGTCACCGCCGGCCTCGTCCACGCCTTCCCTACGACCACCGACGGTGCTACATCGACCGATCCACTACTCTAATGGCATCTTCATCTTCGGGTAAGCACCAACGTTTCCGCATATAATGTTCAGTCTAGGTGTTCATGATTTGGAGCTAGGGTTCATGTCTAAGTTCGAGATTAGCCCTAAGTTTATGTCTACACCACCCCCGCACAACGTTGTCGCTCCGGTGAAGCCTGGCCCGCACCAACACACCCCAAGCATCACCTCAGCTATCCCTCCTGGTGCTTAGCTCCCCTCCCCTCCCATCTCCTCAGCCGAAGCAGCGGGAGCACATCGTCTTTCTCCCCTCCGGTGCCCGCCGCCCGACAAAGCCACTACCCTCCATCGTCGTTCCGGGCGACACGATGAGCCATTTCCAAATCTACTTGTGTCACTTCATGTTCCCAGCCACGCCGTGCAAAACACCTAACCCAATTTGAGGAATCCACCACCGGGCCTCGCCACGCTACCATCTTCCTCTGATCCGGCCGAATCCCGCCACCACCGCCATTCTTGCTCCAGTGAGCCATCTTCCGATTCCTCGCCCCCGAAGCCTCCCAGACCTCCCTCTTCCTTTCCCCCACCACCCGCTTCGGCTCCCCCTCTCCCTAGCACTGCCGCCCCGATGCACCAATCGCGCTGCCCATGGCACACGTCGTCGGCCCACCTCGGTGCACCCTCGTCGCCATTATCGGCACTGGTGAGTTCCCCTCACTCCCCTCCCACTCATGCGCGCCGCCTTTTCTTCCTTCTTCCCCTTCGACACCACCGCCCCGTGCCCTCTCCACGCTCGACCGCCTCGGTGCTCCCCGAGAGACGCCGCCGCTGCCAACTTCAGCCTCCTCTCCCCTCCAGCAACCCATTTTTGGAGTCGCCGCCAGCTCTCCGCCGCCCCCTTGCCGCCGGCGAAGCACGCACGAGCCGTCCCTGACCTCCTCTGCTTCTCCCTGCTTTGTCCCCTCTCAGTCTCTTTCTCTCTCCGTTGATGCATGACAAGTGGGCCCATTTGATTAGAAGGTTAATTAGTTGGGGATTAAGTAAGTAACAATTTGCACTCTAGTTAAGTGATTAGTGCTTAATTTAGACAATTGGAGATTGAGTTGGAAATGGCATTGTAGTTAAGCTAACCAAGGTAATACATGCAGATGATTAGGAATGGTCCGATAACAGTGAGCAATAAGCTATTGTCAACTAAAATGCAAAGACAAATTTACTTAAGAATTATACTAATATAATTCATTTAGGCCATTACTAAAATAACAATGTGTCATGATTAACTAGTCAATGAATCATTATATAAAGATGTTAATAAATAACACGCCATGGTTAATGATGAGTAGACTATACCCATTAGGGCCTAGGTTAGAATCATTAACCTTGTCACTGTTTCAACAAGCGATAGGCCACACATGGTTAATGATCAGTAGACCCATTAGGACCTAGGTTAAAATTGTTAACCTTGTCAGTGTTTCAACAACTGATAGGTCAAACCTTAAACGAGAGATCACGTAGTAAGTAAACTGACTAAAGTGATCAACTCAAGTAGTTAGAACCTAAGATGATATAGTCAGGTTTAGGCATATACATACACACCTAATCCAATGACCAGTAGGCCCTAGGCCATTGTCATACAATTATAAATGACAATGCGTCAACGGCATGTACACCCACTAGTAGAGTAGTAATAAAGTAATACAGCATAACAACATACAATTACAAGTAAGCTCTTATCAAATTGCCGAATAGGTTAAGTGATCACTTTAGTTGACATCTAACTAGGATTGTGACATGTCACTAACGCATAGGCCCTATACAATAAGTAGTAATATTAAATGTTTAGTTAAATAATTCGCTAGTGATTAAGTTTGGTGTTATCATTATACTAGATAATCGTGAAGGTTAGTGGTAGTTACGACCTAGCTTCATGCTAGTGATAGTAATCAAGATGATAAGATTGATCGCTAAACAAGGAATAGTAGGGAAGAACCCATATGCCTTGTATAGTAGCTATCTATTTAACTAGAAGTAGTTGTTAGCAGATGTCATGGCTAAGGATCAACTTAGTATGATAGGTTTACTCTAGTATATGCCAAGCCACGTAGGTAGTAAGACTAAGTATAGATCTCCTCAAAGATGAAACCCAAAACTATAAGACACCACTGAGGGTGTAAGACCAGCGTCTAGCTAATGCTCGGAAGTTCCAGCTAAGGCTCATAGAACTTCCTTCATAAATATCAAATCATAATAGAAATCATTAAGTAAACTATACCCCATGTATCAATGAGACTTATGTCTACCCTATGCAAACCCTTGAACTTATGCATAGGTCTCACCTGACTTTCATATAACTTCCTCGATAAATTGGAAGTAATAACAAAAGAACTCATTAGATCAGCTAGGCGCCGCATATGAGTAGTGATGACATGTTCCCAAGTGGGTGATAGTAATCCAACTACCAAACAACATCATATAACCTTCGGCTATCATCCATCATTATCCATTCCCAGTAGAAGGACAATTCATAACTCGAATGAGGGTTAGAGAGTTTGACCTAACTGGGTGATATCTCCCATCTAGGTAACTAAAACAGAATATTCCTATGAATATTCTCTCCCCCATTGGAGTCCTAACTCCTTGCCCCAGCGGACTTCCTAAGAGCCCGATCCCTCTCGCCTTCACTCCGGATCATACGGTTACCTGACCCTAAGTCTGGCTATCAACCCAAAACCCCACCACTAGACCAAACGACTAGAGTTTAGATTTATCTATTTTGGTTTGAAGTATTTCCTTCATCAACTCTACTGAGTATGATTAGTTTTATCTGGAGTACTTCCATCTTTCAAGATAGCCTTAGGTATATTTAGTTTCGTTTGAAGTAGTTACTACTTCAAACACTCTTGGGTTGATTGACTTTCATTTGTGTTTCCTTGGTTTACTTGCCTTTCGATTTATTGGATTTCATTTGGTTGCTTTGAGATGTGCTCGCGTTCGATTGTAATACGCGTAATTAGAAGTTCAAAGCCCGGGAGGAGCAGTAGTCCGAGCATGAGCAAGACTAGATTATCAAAACATTGGGTAAGACGATTATCAAAACATTAAGTAAGGCGAGCCAACACTTTGATCA
The DNA here is from genome assembly GCA_036346255.1 of Ampelocalamus luodianensis. NCBI lineage: Eukaryota > Viridiplantae > Streptophyta > Magnoliopsida > Poales > Poaceae > Ampelocalamus > Ampelocalamus luodianensis. The sequence continues at coordinate 45,144,261 of CM070638.1, forward strand.
TGTTGCACCTACTTTTGATATGCAATTATATTATTTTAAATTATGAAATTGCATTGCTATAATTCATACAAATATGTTGACTTAGCTCATAGCTAATACCTGAATGATAATTGTGTATAACCTTTCCATCCTTGAACTTAGACACTATCCTTTGTCACCCTAGAACTAACGGTATACATACTAGCTACTTAATTCGTATCTAAGTGTCATGCTTAGCCTTGCTTAGATATATTGACATGCGGGCAAGTATTTGCCCCAACATCATTCAAAACTTGAAACTGGATTTGGGCAGTCGATGTTGGAGCTTGGTTGGTATGTTGAATTAGAAATGTATTTCAAAACAAAAGAAAACCCAAAATAGATTTCGACTTAGGCGGCTGGAAAGCGTGGCGGATGCTAGTAAAGAGCACGACATAGTAGGTATGGGGAAGTATCGCCCAAATCAATTAAGGACCCGAATTTTGTGATAACCTCTCATGTAAAAATAGTGCAACCACAAATCTATAATGGGTACGACCTAGCTAACTAATTTGCTCGTCTCAGCGTGGTTTCGCCATTAGTGGGTATGGTGTGGTGTGGATTAAGGGCAAGAGAGCCACCGAACTACACAGTGCAAGTGGGAGACCTACCGGGGCGCGACCCAAGGAGGTGATACCTAGCGGGTGGGGTTGCGTTGAGGTGGGGCATTGTAAAGGCCTTGTGATAATCATCTTAGTCGCACACCTATGAAAGTGTGTTAGATAGACATTATAAGTTGATTATCTCTTATGGGTAAAGTGCGTGAACTCTGCAGAGTGTAAAAACTATCTAGATAGCCATGCCCACGGTCACGAGCTGGAAGTAGTTTTCATTTTTATAAAACAATTTGTGGGAGGGAATAAAAAGATGGGTTGGAACCCAGAGATTTGAGATGGGTTGAAGCCTGGAGATTTGAGATGGCCTGGTTGGGAACCAGCGAGAAGTACGGGATATGACCCGAGAAAGAACATGAGCATTGCGTGGATGGAGCCACTCAGTGATAAAGGAGGTTGGAGACTCCACTAGTATTTTACAACAAAACTCAACTTTGTTAAAACCTGTGTTAGTTAAAAATACTAGGTCTCATGATTTGCTACTACATAAACTATTTCAATAAGTGGCTTTATGCAAACGAAGGAACCACAAGCTATTCTGTTGATCAGCCATGTATATTATATAACTGCATTATGTGTGTTGGCTCGCGAGTACGGTTGTGTACTCGTACTTGCTCAATATCATTATTTAGTAAGTGTAAGAGAAGAAAGCTACGTGGATACTTATGAGCATTCGTCAAGACTGGAGATCAAGAAGGTCAAGAACTAGATCGTGGGCCCCAATCGATTGCATGTGGGTATATCGCGAGGGTTTCACGTGTTGTATTTCAATTCCGCTTCTGATTTCTTAAAGGTATTTGGTCTGGTCGGCTATTCTGAAACACAAAAGTCATAAGGTATATTTACACTTTATTTATTATTATGCAATAACTTAACATTTCCGTGATATATGTTTGATATTCAATGATGTAACTATGAGCACTAGCTATTGATCCATTGACTGGTACTGTGAACATAGAATATTCCAAATTACAAATTTTGGGTCTGACAACACTTCGCCACGTGACAAAAAAAATCTAGACCGGATGGCCCGCATCACCTCTTGTGTGGATTAGATGGCTCTGGATGGCGTCCATGAGATGAGGAAGTCATGGGCGCCCTTAAAATAGCGATTTCGTAGATTGATTATAGATTATCATTTAATGCTCGGTGGCCCAAACGTTATTACTCCGAGTTAACTATTTTGTGTGAAGCGAGGATGGAAGTACAAGAAAGTTGCTACACATGTGTAGCTATATTCCGAGGGGGTGTTGGCCTTCATTAGATTTTTGTCTCTAGGGTGTTTCATAATCCACATCATCCTTGCCAAAGCAACATTCTTTCTCTTAGGAACCCAAGTGGCCTAACTGACATGCTTTTACTTACCCTGTTAATTTTTAAATTTGGAGATCTATGTGACACTTCGGATCAGCAAGATTAAGGAACTTGGGTGTAGTTTTCACTAAATTTTTTTTCTATTTTGAGCTTGCTAGTGCATTGTTGTGCCTCTTTACATATTATCACATATTTAAGAGACGGCGCGCCACGCGCACAGCTCGCTCTGAGCACCTCCGTCCTCGCGCCCGTGACGCCGTGATGCACCGCCCTCCCCGACCACTCCTGGAGCTCCCCCTAGTAACGCCGTCTCTTCCTCCGTCCTTTTCCCCGCTTTAACCCGCCTCCCTGCTCTCCCTTTCCTCCATTCCTCCTCTCGGTGGCCGAGGAGGAAGAGGCTCCCTCTTGCATCTCCCTCGGGTAAACTTTTCACCGTCTTGTCCCTCGGCTCGTGCTTTGCATGCTGTCTCCATTTTTACTCATCTGAGCTCTTGCTATTGCTTGTAGCGTCTGGGGCAAACTGGTGCCCCCACTGCCTCCAGAGCGCGCCCGCGAATGCCCTCTTTGTGCCATTCTTCGTTTCGGTGAGCTTCTTGCTTTATTTTGCGCGTCATCTTGGGCCATGGGGTCTAAACCTCATTTCCCCTCATCTAATTCCAACAATCCATTCGCAGGATCATTGGAATTTGGCGTTCTTCCATTTTGTCGGCCGAAGAGTCTATTCACAGTCCATTGTCGTTTTGGTGAGTCTTTCCTCGATTGCTCGTGGTTACACCATCTTTAATGCCCCCTGAACCTCTTCCAACCGTTCCTTGTTGGTCTCATGGCGCAGGGTGACCCCTCCACGTGAAGCTCTCCACCACTAGGGCCATTACCGGCGACCGCTTCTCACCGAGCTTCACCGGCCCCTCTACCACTTCGGTAAGCCTCGAGGAACCCACCAATAGCTCACCAACGCATTGCTTTGCTTGATGCACCACCGAAGCGTCGCATGCACGTTAGCCGCAGACTACCGCCGCTTGCCGCCGGCTAGCCGCCGGTGCGGGACATATCAGCCGCCGCCACCGCCACCTTGGGCTTCGTGAGGTTACCAGGAACCCGTTTCGGCGCATTGCGCCAGGACCACGGCACGGCGAAAGCAAGCCACCGTGCGGCCGCGAGAGAAGAGTGCCACGCTCCGACAGCTCCTGTAGCAGTAGATTAAGGTTAATCGCCGTCTTTAAAAGCTAATGATTACTTAGAATTCCTAAATGGCTGTCCTAATGACTCTTTGTGCCACTTATACGCGGGCCCTTGAACAGAAAACAAAGGGGTTTAAATGCTGGTTTAAGACAGGTTCTTTGACATGTGGGCCCGAGCGCCATAACTGTGCGGTGGATCATTTACACTATGCTGTGGACCGAAGGTCCACACACTATGCCATGCACTGGGTCTGTGATAAGTAGGCCCCACCTGTCAGCACTCAGTAAATTGGATAATTAAAATGGGAAATGTACTGTGCACTGGACCCCACTTGTCATAGGCTATGGCTAGGTTCACCTCGGTGGAAAAAGTATTTAATACCTAAGAAAATTCAGAATATAATTATTTGTACACTAAAAATTGTTGTAACTTCAAAAATCCATATCTACTTCAAATCAACTCCAAATTGAATGAAACCACTTCTGGTAATTTTAATTTTTAATGAACTTTATGTTAAAATTGGCTTCAAACTTGTCTCGGTAACAGAGAGCATTATTTTGGAAAATGAACTATAAACACTATTATTTTTACACTATTAATGCTGATAACTTTAGAAATCAATAACTAAATCATGAAAACTCCAATTAGGGCAAACTCAACTGTTTTGAACTTGTAATAATATTACCTATTTATCCATGTAATCTATGTACTCACCAATGCTCTACAAATTTTCATCTCATAATTAAATTACGTGAATGAGGCGTATTGAAATCTGAAATTCAAACCACCATAACTTTCACACACTAAATCCAAATGGAATGAATCTTTCACCTAAATTCATATAAAATCATAACCTACCTACTGTATAAATTTCATACATTTTTGAGCATGTTGTATTTCTGGTTTTACTTGATATTTATTGCAATATTGTTTTCCATTAGGTTTTTTGACGATAACGATATATTCGTGAAAGTATTATGATTATAACCTGAGAATGAACTTGTGATACCAGCAAAGGTGCGAGCACCCTCCTCTTGATCATATTGCTCCCAGTGGTTTTTAAAGTTTTGTGTGAGTTTTATTATTTGCAATTGCATGCTATTTTGAAATATATGTTTATGGGTAGAAGTAGTTAATCTCCTAATTGCTGCATTAGCCCTCCTTTGAATGTTGATTACCCTTTTTACCTTGAATGATTAAGGATATATGTTATATGGGTTGTTTGCTAGTTTGTAGAACGATGCTTAGCCATGCTAGTAGTTGTAGTCGACAGCAGTTGATGGAGTTAGTCCATCGGCCGGTGGATCGAATTGAATCTTAATGAAATTTGAGGATTTTATGGATTGGATTATGTTGAACTTGAGGATTATATCCAGATCTTCGCATCTGGGGTTTGTGGACATGTTAGGCATGGGTTTTATGTTCTTAACTTGGACGGGTGTAGGTTGATGATGAATTACTATTGTTGTTTGTTGTTATGGAATTGTGTAGCCCCGTCTGAGTGTTTAAGGACCGGTCTGTGGTGTGATGAACCAAGTCTTACGTGCAACCACACGCCGGGTTAATGGCGAAGGCTTGGCTTAATAATTTGTTGTGTGTTGGCTATCAAAACACAATGGGATTGACAATCGTTATTGTTATGTATTTAATTGTTCTTTTGTCAATCTCGTGGGGGCATGTTAAGGGTCGCCTTACTTGCTCTTAAGGGTCTCTTGTTGGATAGGGACTTACTTACACAACGGGTACACCCATGGCGCCGATAAGCGACTTTCGACCATGGTGTTGTTTCCTCGGGTGGTTTGATAGTTAGGACATGACATTGTAACGGCCTCGTTATGCTACCTCAGTCACACTCCTATGGAAGAGTGCGTTGGCCGACATTAAGAGGAATGCATATCGTGTGGGTAAAGCTGTACAACTCTGCAGAGTAACTAAATCTATTCGAATAGCCTCTTCCTAGGTTATGGACAACACTTGTAGGAAAGCAGGCACAGTTAGTCTTCTGGGAACTTAAGTTTGGGTTATGGTTGGGAATGTTTTGTCATTATGTTAGTTTGTTCAAATCTGAAAATTATTTCTTGAACGCGTTGTTCGCGCGTTAAATTTGTTGAGGAATGAATTGTGCCACGAATGGGATGTTCGTGTGTTGATTATACTTGGAGATTATACCTTTGATAATCATTACTTACTATCATAAAATGTTTTCTAAATGTTTTACAAATGGCAAGTTAGAATCTTTTATCTTTATGAAAAACTTGCTTTACGCCAGAAATTGACTAGTGTAGTAGCCTTCCTTTAATACTTACATGCATCCTTATTTCTTTTGAAAGTCTCGCGAGTACAACTTTGTACTCTAACAGTGTCTATTTGTTCAGGTGAGAACGACGGGTGTAACGGTTTTAACTCCAGTTGGTTGCTTGTGGGATTGTGGGCATGCCAACTCGGTTATCCCCTTTTTATTTAAGTTTATCTTCCGCTGCGATTTATTTGTGTTAATTAGATTTGGCCGATCGGCCCTCTTTTGCAACCTTGTACTATAAGGTGCTATTTAAATGATGTTGTAATTGATTCTTTATTTCTTGTACATTGTGTATGGATGTGATTGCAATGTTGTGTAATATGATATGTGCATGTTAGTCACTGATCCTTGGGAGCTAGCATGTGACACATATCCGGGTCACTCGGAATCGTGTGCGTCTCACGTTAAGTGTTGCGTTTACGGCGTAATCACTTAGCTGGATACGAATCCGATCTCGGGGGACCTCACAGTATTACTCATTATCTCCCTAATATTAAATCAATTGATATGCATGATTTGCCCAGGTGCTGCAGCCTAGCACCGCTCGGCCAATTACCAAACCTACGAAGGCTAGTTCTCTGGTCTATGGACAGCGTTACGAAAATTGACGAGCGCTTCTGCGGCGGCGCGAGAGCATTTCCTCGACTGGAGAGTTTTGAGCTAGCAAGTATGAAAAGCTTTAAAGAGTGGAACACGACATACTCCTATGGCGAGGATGGTGTGACCGAATTCATGTTCCCCAACCTCAAGCGCCTGCGAATAATTTGTTGCCCCAAGTTGAGGTTGAAACCTTGTCCTCCTAGAGCAACTGAGAGTTGGGAGATATGGGATAGTGATGAAGTAATATCATCATGGGCAGAGGATGTGTCACACACCGGTGCTTCCTCTTCCTCTGCTCTAGTAAAACAACTGGTGGTCGTATCCTGCAAGGTGCATCTGCATCAGTGGACAGTGGAGGTTGCTTCACCACCTCCCTGCCGTCCATGGATTAACTATCTCCGGTTGCTGTGATCTGACCAGCTCTCCAGAGATCATCCGAGATCTCTCCTCCCTCGAATCACTGACATTAGGGCACAATGGCGAGGCAGAACCGCCGAAATGTTTGGGTGAGCTCACCTCTCTTCAGCAGCTGGAGATACGAGACTACTCGAAGCCAGAGATCATCAAGCAATTCACTTCGCTACAACAACTACGTCTGTCCTGTTGCAAAAGAATGACGCCACAACCGCATTGGTTAGGACAATTCACCTCCCTCAAGGAACTTGAAATCCGCAGTTGCGAGGGCATAGAGTCTTTGCCGGAGAGCATACGGCAACTCACCTCCCTCAAGAAACTTGAAATCTACTATTGCGAGGGCATCAAGTCTTTGCCGGAGAGCATACGGCAACTCACCAACCTCGAAGAACTACAAATTATTGGCTGCCCTGAATTAAAGCTGTGGTGTGAAACAAAGGAGAACGAGAAGACGCTCGTTCACATCCAAACAAAGGTATGTGCCCATGTATGTGATAGCTCTCATTCATGGGAACTAGATTTATTTTTTTTTTTGGAATGGAATGTGAACTACAAGTCTAACTAACGAAAGTATTGACTTTATCTATTTTGCAGCATATTAGGTAGTAGTAGTAAGCTAGACATTATTACTGCACACCAGGCTGTAAAATCAAGGGCCTTGTGGCCGGTTGAGTTTCATGGGTTGAAGAGGGATCATCAGGAGTAAAAGAAAAGAGATTTTATGCGGTGGTACGTATCTCTGACTTGTACTTGTTGAGATAAGGTGACTCGTGTCTTATTACTTTAGGACTTGGAGATACGTGCTACATGATTCTAGATGAATCCTAGAAGGATTGGGATTTCTACTTCTCTTTAGGGCTTGTTTGGATTTTAGAGGGCTTTTGAAGGGCATGTGGAATCTCCCTCAAGCCCTTGGGGAAATGTTCCATCCCGGAAAATATTATCTACCACCATTTGGAAGATATAGGGATGAAAATTCTCAGAAAAAAATCCGAAAAAAACCAGTTGGAAATAGAGAGTTCGAAAACATCACAAATAATTCTAAAAACTCATAAATACAAATAAAAAATTCAAATTCGTCAAAATATGACCAATTCAAGAAAAAAATATAAACTAAATTTGCACCATTCATAACAGATCCAAACATCCACACATTCATAGTCCTAACAAGTAAGTAAGCAGAATTACATGATAAGGATCAACAGTAACATTGGCCTAGAAGCATTGATGATGCACAAATATCAGTTGAAGTTTTAGGAATTACAGAAGCTAACAAATGTAAGTGCAGAAGTACATAGCATCATCGTCATAATGAACTTGAACTGCATCTGGCTCTTGATCGCGATTTTACCGTGTTTGATTTTACAGTGCACGCTAAGGTGTCTCCTATCATCATGGGCAGCAGGCGGTCGGAAAGAGAATCTTGCAAATTGGATCTTAAGAACCAGGCGCCAGCCTCACATCAAAACGGATTCTGCAAAACAATCATGTGGAAGTTCAGTCAGTGCAACCAAGAAATTCTTATTCTTACCGGTTGAAACTTGCTATACTTAGCCCTTCGGTGTGTTCTGCAGAAGTTTGCCACTAGAAATATTTACGAAAAACGAGTGAACTTTGTAGGAAGATGGTTGGTGCATGGAAGTCTGAAACTCAACATGATGCGAGAGTTAGACTCTAGAGCTACTGTATATTGTCCAATTCTCCGGTATAAACCGAGCGAAACTAGACGCGCTGGCGCAAATCGACAGGTCACATCGCCCCGATTCCCCTCCCCCGTCCGATCTCGCGCGCCCCGTCGTCCTCGCCGTTCGATTTTTTTTTCTTTGCGTGCCCGTTCCTTTGTGTCGAATTTTTTTTAAAATAATATTATTTTAAAAGATATTTACCAAAATAAATAGTCGTTTAAAAAAATTACAAAAATATGTCCTCGCGCCGCTTGAACGGCGATTCATTCTATCGCCATTCAATCGCGACAGGGACCGCCCCGCCTCGCCGCCATTGAGGTATTTATCGCCGCTTGAATCGGCGACAGAATGAATCGCCAGCTTCAATCGGGCGACAGACCTATCGCCGATTGAATCGCGATATCTACCAAATTTCTAGACGCTTTTTGCTTTTTCCTATTTCACTTAGGCGGTTTGTGATTTTCATAAATTTTAAACGATGCAAATCATTAGACTCGCAATAACATTTTATCATCATCGTATGTTGTTCTACTACGATTAATTTTTGGAGAATTTAGCGAGAACGTTTGAGGTATGAACGATTCGTAAAAAGGAAGATAAGTGATATTGCGATTCGCTCGGGAATTCATACACACTGATATTACAGAACTTGCAGAAGAACGTCATAACACTTAACTAAAATGATAATTGACAACATTGATAATAATATTTTTGTCGTGGTCGCGACGTCAACGTCTCCCATGTGGACTGCCTCTAGTCGGGGCACCGGATGAGGTCCCCGTGGTGACGTCCGGAATGTCGATGTCTCCTTGGTCCTGAGTATTTCGCGTGGGGCATGTCTTGAAGGTGTGCCCAGACTCCCTGCAAATGGAGCACTTCTTCGTGCGACGTCCAGGTTCTGCCCCGTCCATATCGTTCCTGATGCGTCGTACCTGTCGCCGGCCAACCTTTCCCTTGAGCCTACCAATGTCTGCGGCCCAGATTAGTTGCTCCCAGGATGGATGGCCAACAACGGCGTAACCATACATCTCTCCACTCCATGTTTGCATCATCGCCTCCTTGGTGAAATAGTGAGAGAGGTACTGACCGGGATGCTGCGCCACCGTCGAACAGGTGGCCATGACATGGGAGCAGGGCTTATGCAGAAGAAGGGGCTTGTTACAAGTGCATACGCAACTATCGCGGCGTAGCGTGCACTCATGGGTGATCCTCTCGTGGTTAGTCCCGCAACGTCCTTTATCCCTGCACATTATCTCGAAGCGAAGCTCCCTCGTGCCCATCTTGAATGCCCAGTGCATCTCACCCTTCTTGCTCTTCTCCTCCATGTATGCAGTGATCATGGCGGAGTAGAGTACTCTGTCATTTGTCATGGTGAGCGACGCATTGCTGCATCTGTTAACAAAGTAGTTTGTGGTACCGCGGAGAATTGCCTCCACAATACCAACCAAAGAGAGGCACCTGACGCCGCGCATGACCCAGTTGTAGACATCAGCTAGGTTGGTTGTCATGATACCATATCGAGCACCACCCCTGTCATGCAGCAGCGACCACTTCTCCTTAGGCTCGTGCTCAATCCATTCTGAGAAGCATTTGACCTGTGCCCCTGTCTTCCTCGTGACACTAGGAGCGTCTGTGGGTAGCTGTGGCAATGCTTGGGGGGCCTGGTCGGCGCTTGGGGCGGCCCTTCTCGCTACCTCCCTTCTGTGGGTTTGGGTCCGGTCGTCCAGAAACTTCCAGAGTGTCTCGAACTTACGCTGCTGGTTCTGGTTGCACATGCGCTTGAATAGGTTCATCAAGTCCTTGTTGCGGAACTGCTTATAGAAGTTTGCACCCAAGTGCCTCATGCACCACCTGCTCTGTAGATCCGGCCATGGAAGTGGAACGTTCTCTCCTCGTTGTAGCTGAGTTATTGCACGCAGCAGGCCTGCGTGCCGGTCATGTACGAGGCATACGTTGGGACGGTCCTCACATTCTTCAGGAACCACAGCCAGCTATCCGTGTTCTCGCTTTCAACGAAAGCGAATGCCACGGAAGAACTTAATTGTTTCGTCCGTCGCTATTGCGGTCGATGATCCGCCCTTGTACCTCCCAAATCGTAAATGTGCCATCGATACACAAGATTGGACGACAGTGCCGGAATGCATTGATGCATGGACCAAACGCGAAGAATGCTCGCTGTAGTAACCTCTTATTAGGCCACTTCGGATGCGTGGCGTCTTGAATGTCAACATGAGTGTCGGGATTCCTGTCTTATATGACTCGGAGTTGCCTAGGGAGGTTGTGGTAGGAATCCTCGAACGTGCCGAACCTTGATTCCAATACCTTCTGTTTTGCCCTCCAAGCCTTGGTATAGCTGATAGTGTACTGGAACCTTGCCTCAATGGCCCGAATGATGGATCGTTGCTCAAAATCTAGGTTATCCACGATCTCACCATACATGAGATTGGCGATGAAGCCTGATGACATGTTCCGGTGGGACTGCGCTGACTCAGCAACGACGCATGTGTGAGGGACCACTATGGAGCACTTCCAGTAGGTGTCCCACTTGGGCTGAAATGCATGCACCCGCCAAGGACATCCCTCTATGCCGCACTTCACGTTGTAGCATCTTGGGGTAGACTTGACGACAGTGAATGTGCGTCGCACAGACAATGCCCAGAATTTGACCGCATCTTGCACGGCCTCCTTGTATTTGTACGTAGCTCCTAGTCTAACCTCGCTCTGGTCGTACTCCCATGGTACTAAGCGACCTACTCTAGTATTCTCCCTTTATCTCACGATATCTGGTTTGAACTCCAGGTGATATAATGTGTCATCCATGGACTGTTCAATACTTTCTCGATCGAGTTGTCGAATAACCTTACGTGGTCGAACACTTCGACCACTAGTGGCATGGCCATGCACTTTCTTTATCCGACCACTTCGAGGGGCCCAGAGACATCTCTCCCATTATGTTAGGAGGGAAATCCCATATCCGACCAGTCACATCCCTCCGCATGTTTCATAGCATACCCGAAAACTACCTTTAGAACTACCCAGTTACGAGTAGCGTTTGGCAACCCCTAAGAGTGCTATTACACATGTAGGGAACCATGCTAATCTCAGGTCTAAGGATTATACATCATCATTGCTTGAGACCAACTAATGACACATAGAATCATAACAATCTCAATAGTGTCTCAAGGTGGGTCAATCCAACCCTATGTTCTCTAACATGTGTTCACATTGTTGATTCGATGTCCCTATATCCATGACCGGTGAAACATGGTCATCAATCAATACATGTGCTGGTCGTAGAGTCACTATGTTCCGATTAGTGACATTCGACCAGGGATACTTTTAGAATGACATCATACAAGTCAAAGAGTTTCACCAACAAGTCGCATACTCGTTGATCTTCAGAACTAACGATTCATTCAAGGAACAGAATAATATTTATTCAAGAACTCATAAACATAAACGTGATACAATCATCTCTATGATTGCCTCTAGGGTATATCACCAACAGTGTTGCCCTCCTTCATGACTTTGTCCCCAGCCTCCCTCTCCTCCCTTTTGGTTCCAAAGTATTTAAGTTTGTCAAACCTGAGAATGCACCAAGTATTGCCTTTAGATAGTAACCAATTCTCATCGACAACACAAGGAAACTTATTAAGAAACAAATGCACCTGTTGTTTGAGAAGTTTAGTTCTTGCTTCATGAACAACCTCATAATTAGTAGGGATATCCTCATCATACTTTGTCTGAAGTATTTCCGTCACCAACTCTACTAAGTATGATTAGTTTCAGCTGGAGTACTTCCGTCTTTCAAGATACCCTTAGGTATACTTAGTTTCGTTTGAAGTAGTTACTACTTTAAACACTCTTGGGTTGATTGACTTTCATTTGTTCATTGGTTTACTTGTCTTTGGATTTATTGGATTTCATTTAGTTGCTTTGAGGCATTCTTGCGTTCGATCGTAATATGCATAATTAGAAGTTCAAAGCCCAGGAGGAGTAGCAGTCCGAGAAGGAGCAAGACTAGATTATCAAAACATTGAGCAAGATGATTATCAGAATATTAAGCAAGGCGAGTCAACACTTTGATCATATTGCACCTACTTTTGAAATGCAATTATATTGTTTTAAATTATGAAATTGCATTACTATAATTCATACAAATACATTGACTTAGCTCATAGCTAATACATGAATGATAATTGTGTATATAACCTTTCCATCCTTGAACTTGGACACTATCCTTTGTCACCCTCGAACTAATGGTATACATATTAGCTACTAAATTCGTATCTAAGTGTCATGCTTAGCCTTGTTTAGATACATTGACATGCGGGCAATTATTTGCCCCAACATCATTCAAAATTTGAAACTAGATTTGGGCAGTCGAGGTTGGAGCTTGGCTGGTATGCTGAATTAGAAAGGTATTTCAAAACAAAAGAAAACCCAAAAAAGATTTTGACTTGGGCAGCTAGAAAGCATGGCAGATGCTAGTAAAGAGCATGACAGAGTAGGTATGGGAAAGTACCACCCAAGTCAATTAAGGACCTGGATTTTGTGATGACCTCTCGTGTAAAAATAGTACAACCATAAGTCTATAGTGGGTACGACCTGGCTAACTAATTTGTTCGCCGCAACGTGGTTTCGCCATTGGTGGGTATGGTGTGGTGTGGATTAAAACCTATGTTAGTTAAAAAAAATACCAGGCCTTAGGATTTGCTACTACATAATCTATTTCAATAAGTGGCTCGCGAGTACGATTGAGTACGGTTGTGTACTCGTACTCACTCAATATCATTATTTAGTAATTGTAAGAGAAGAAAGCTACGTGGGCACTTATGAGCATTCGTCTATAATAGAGATCAAGAAGGTTAAGAACTAGATCGTGGGCCCCAGTCGATTGCTTATGGGGTATATCATGATGGTTCCATGTGTTGTATTTCAATTCCGCTTCTGATTTCATAAAGGTATTTGGTCTGGTGGGCTATTCTGAAACACAAAAGTCATAAAGTATATTTACACTTTATTTATTATTATATAATAGCTTTATATTTTCATGATATGTGTTTGATATCAAATGATATAACTGTGAGCACTAGCTACGGATCCAGAGACTGGAGTTGTGAACACAGAATATTCCAAATTACAAATTTTAGGTCTGACAACACCTCGCCACGTAAAAAAATTGGATTGGATGGCCCACATCACCTCTTGCATGGATTATATGGCTCTGGATGGCATCCATGAGATGGGGAAGTCAAGGGCGCCCTTAAAATAGCGATTTCGTAGATTGATTATAGATTATCATTTAATGCCGGGTGGCCCAAACGTTATTACTCCGAGTTAACTATTTTGTGTGAAGCCCAAATGTTATTACTCTGAGTTAACTATTTTGTGTGAAGCGAGGATGGAAGTACAAGAAAGTTGCTACATATGTGTAGCTATATTCCGAGTGGGTATTGGCCTTCATTAGATTTTTGTCTCTTGGGTGTTTCATAATCCCCATCATCCTTGCCAAAGCAACATTCTTTCTCTTAGAAACCCAAGTGGCCTAACTGACATGCTTTTACCTACCCTGTTAATTTTTAAATTTGGAGATCTATGTGACACTTTGGATCAGCAAGATTAAGGAACTTGGGTGTAGTTTTCTCTATTTTTTCTTTTTTGAGCTTGCTAGTGCATTGTTGTGCCTCTTTACATATTATCACATAATTAAGGGAAAATTATATTATAATATGTTAGTAAGATCTAGTATGAAATAAAATATAGTTAAAAAAACTAGGTGGCACCCTCAAAACCAAGGTTGCTAGGATCTCCATATTGTCGGATGAGATCCCATCAACCATTGTAGTCTTGCTCGTACATACGATGACAATTATGTGGTACCATATAAAATAGTGGTCCACGGGCTATTTTTAGAGTTACATTTGAGGCTCGATCATACCAAGATCCTAGATTCGATCTTATAATCCCAATCCTGCCAAAGTTCATGGGATTGTGATCCTAATAAGTCCACTTTACCCCCCTAAACAATGGTCCGAGTCCAAAAAACACCTTGAACTATAAAACCGTTTACTTTACACCATCAATTGTCAAAACCAGATCAAATTACACCCTAGGTTGATTTCATTAGTGGTTTTAGCCATGTTGGCAACCACATCATTGGTTTTGGCTTATGTGGCAGCCACGTCATTGGTTTTGGCTTACGTGGCAGCCACATCATTGGTTTTATACATGGGCGGCGGTGAGCTGGCGGCAGGGAGCCAGCGGCGGCGGGGCGGCGCCTCCTTGATCAAGAACTCGGCGCGACGCGGGGAGTCACCCTACGAGTAGGAGCCGGCCGAGAGGCGAGCGTTGGTGGTGGCAGCGATGGTGGGGCCGACCAGAGACGCCAGGAGGAGCAACACCATGGAGGCCCGAGGGGAGGTTGGGCCGGGGGAGAGGAAGCCGAGCTAGGAGGAGGTGGCGCCATGGAGGGGAGGTCAGGCCGGGGAGGCGGCGACGAGGGCACCAGTGGCGGGACTGGCGGCGCTATGGAGCGGCGGCGCAGGGCAAAAAGGGCGGCGGCGGGCGCTCGGGCCTTGTGCGGCGCCGGCGGTGGAGTGGCCCGGGGAGGAGGAAGGGGTGCGCACGGGCTGCACCCGGGGGGTGGGTAGGCCGGCGGTGCGGTCGGGGAAGCTTGGGGGTGGCCGTGGTGGCGGGGCGGCAACGACCGTGGGTGGAGGAGAAGGAGTGGCGGCGGTGGAGCTTCTCAGCGGTGGAGAAGAAGGGTGGAGGTGGGGGAAGAGTAGAGGGGGATTGGGGCGCGGGGTGACGCGGCGGGTTCAGTGAAACACTCGCCGGTGCGGCCGAACGGCGGTGGGGCGATGGTGGCCGAAACCAGGCAGAGATGGGGGCTTCGGCTCTGGCGGCTTGCTCAACGGTGAAGAAGAAGAGGGGAGGTGGGGGGAAAGTGGAGGGCCCTGGGAGGCACGGGGTGACACGGCCGGTGTGGTGAGGAACTCACTGGAGGCAGCGAACGGCGGAGAGGCGGCCAGGGCGTGCCCAGCACGTGCTGGGTGCCAGGGGGCAAGGGGTGGTTGGGCCAGGCTAGAGAAGAAAGAGATGGGGCTGACATGTGGGATCCATGTACATGTGAACGTCACGTCATCCAAAACCGGGGTGGTTTAGATTGAGGGGGTGATTTGCTCCGGTTTTAATAATTGGAGGATGTAAAGTGAACGGTTTTGTAGTTGAAGGTGTTTTTTGGACCCAGGCCATAGTTCAAGAGTGTAAAGTGGACTTATTTCAATTTAAAATTAACTCCTGGTGCGGAAGAGACCTGTGCAAGCAGGAGCATGGAAGAACACCGCTTTTGCATAAAACTCTCATGGTTTTTGTAATTCCAATAAGAATTGTAGTTAGGGCCCAGTGGATTGGGGGCCAGATGTTTGCTCTTTCTTCTTACAATGTGTAGCATTTATTCTTTTTTTCCTCAAAAGTTAAAACATGCCATCAGTTTGCATTATAAAACGATTAGAATCCAGAAACCTGACACTACTAGGTGCTTTTACTGCAGACTGAAGCTGTTACATTGTTCACCATGCATGACCTGGTGCATGATCTCGCAAGGTCGGTCATGGCCGATGAAGTTCTGGATGCGAGCAAAAAGGGCAATACTGGGGTAAACTGCTGCCGCTATGCATTGCTCGCAGATTGCAGCAAGCCATTGAACTTATCTGTGACTTCTCCTGCCAAGATTAGGGCACTGTGTTTTATGCACTGTGGTGAAATTGAGTTTCGTGATGCTGCATTTTCATCAGCTAAGCACCTGCGTGTCTTGGATTTAAGTGAATGCAAAATACGGAAGTTGCCACATTCTATTGCTCGATTGAAGCAGTTGAGGTATCTGAATGCTCCACGGATCCATGATCCATCATTTCCCAAGTGTATCACCAAGCTCTCAAAATTAAATTACCTGAACCTTCGTGGATCTGAAATCTCAACACTACCAGAGTCTATTGGTGGAATGGAAGGTCTGATCTATCTTGATTTATCATATTGTTGGAGAATAAAAAAACTCCCAAAATCATTTGTGGAGCTCAAAGATTTGCTTCATCTGGATTTATCATACTGCCAGGTTGAAGGTATACCGGAAGCTTTGGGTGTCCTTACCAAACTCCAATATTTGAATTTGAGCCATTGTGGAGATGAGCTGCATCTCAGAGGGCTGCCAGAAGCCATCGTCAGTCTAACCAAACTCCAGTACTTAAATCTATCTGAGTGCATGAATTTTTTTCCAGGCAACTCATCAACAGAAGAATATGACAGTTTCATTGACCGTATCAGTACCCTTTCCAATCTAGAGCATCTAGACTTGTCTAATAATTATTGTCTTGTTAGTATACCTGAAAGTGTTGGCAAGCTCAAGAAGATACGTACACTCGACCTCTCGGGCTGCGTACACCTTGCGAGGCTTCCAGAAAGTCTGGCTAAAATGGATAGTCTGAAGGCTCTAATTGTGAAGGGCTGCTTTGGACTGAATGAGTCCGTGCTTTCCAGACTAAAATGGATAGTCTGGTGACGGTCAATCTAGAAGCAATCTTAACCTGCTTCAGCATGCAAATCCTGGTGAGCTGGAAATAAGTAGACTTGAAAATGTGAAGTCCGCACAAGAGGCACAGAGTATAAAACTGATGGAAAAACAAAGAATTAAAAAACTGGAATTCAGGTGGACTAGAGCCGCTGAGAGGTATGTGGAGGACATGGAAGTGTTGGGAGAGCTAGTGCCACCAAGCACCTTAGAGCGGTTTGTGATACGAGGTTATTATAGTGTCAGCTTTCCGGCCTGGCTAATGGGTATTACTCATTATCTCCCTAATATTAAATCAATTGATATGCAAGATTTCCCCAGGTGCTGCAGCCTACCACCGCTCGGCCAATTACCAAACCTACGAGGGCTGGTTCTCAGGTCTATGGACAGCGTTACGAAAATTGACGAGCGCTTCTGCGGCGGCGCGAGAGCATTTCCTCGACTGGAGAGTTTTGAGCTAGCAAGTATGAAAAGCTTTAAAGAGTGGAACACGACATACTCCTATGGCGAGGATGGTGTGACCGAATTCATGTTCCCCAACCTCAAGCGCCTGCGAATAATTTGTTGCCCCAAGTTGAGGTTGAAACCTTGTCCTCCTAGAGCAACTGAGAGTTGGGAGATATGGGATAGTGATGAAGTAATATCATCATGGGCAGAGGATGTGTCACACACCGGTGCTTCCTCTTCCTCTGCTCTAGTAAAACAACTGGTGGTCGTATCCTGCAAGGTGCATCTGCATCAGTGGACAGTGGAGGTTGCTTCACCACCTCCCTGCCGTCCATGGATTAACTATCTCCGGTTGCTGTGATCTGACCAGCTCTCCAGAGATCATCCGAGATCTCTCCTCCCTCGAATCACTGACATTAGGGCACAATGGCGAGGCAGAACCGCCGAAATGTTTGGGTGAGCTCACCTCTCTTCAGCAGCTGGAGATACGAGACTACTCGAAGCCAGAGATCATCAAGCAATTCACTTCGCTACAACAACTACGTCTGTCCTGTTGCAAAAGAATGACGCCACAACCGCATTGGTTAGGACAATTCACCTCCCTCAAGGAACTTGAAATCCGCAGTTGCGAGGGCATAGAGTCTTTGCCGGAGAGCATACGGCAACTCTCCTCCCTCAAGAAACTTGAAATCCACTATTGCGAGGGCATCAAGTCTTTGCCGGAGAGCATACGGCAACTCACCAACCTCGAAGAACTACAAACTATTGGCTGCCCTGAATTAAAGCTGTGGTGTGAAACAAAGGAGAACGAGAAGACGCTCGTTCACATCCAAACAAGGTACGTGCCCATGTATGTGATAGCTCTCATTCATGGGAACTAGATTTTTTTTTTTTTTGGAATGGAATGTGAACTACAATTCTAACTAACGAAAGTATTGACTTTATCTATTTTGCAGAATATTTGGTATTAGTAGTAAGCTAGACATTATTACTGCACACCAGGCTGTAAAATCAAGGGCCTTGTGGCCGGTTGAGTTTCATGGGTTGAAGAGGGATCATCAGGAGTAAAAGAAAAGAGATTTTATGCGGTGGTACGTATCTCTGACTTGTACTTGTTGAGATAAGGTGACTCGTGTCTTATTACTTTAGGACTTAGAGATACATGCTACATGAATTCTAGATAAATCCTAGAAGGATTGGGATTTCTACCTAGAAGGATTGGGATTTCTACTTCTCTTTAGAGCTTGTTTGGATTTTAGAGAGTAATATCCCAAAAGGGATTTTGAAGGGCATGTGGAATCCCCCTCAAGCCTTTGGGGAAATGGTCCCTCCCGGAAAATATTATCTACCACCATTTGGAAGATATAGGGATGAGAATCCTTAGAAAAAAAATCCGGAAAAAACCAGTTGGAAACAAAGAGTTCGAAAACATCACAAATAATTCTAAAAACTCATAAATACAAATAAAAAAAATTCAAATTCGTCAAAATATGACAAATTCAAGAAAAAAATATAAACTAAATTTGCACCATTCATAACAGATCCAAACATCCACACATTCATAGTCCTAACAAGTAAGTAAGCAGAATTACATGCTAAGGATCAACAGTAACATTGCCCTAGAAGCATTGATGATGCACAAATATCAGTCGAAGTTTTAGGAATTACAGAAGCTAACAAATGTAAGTGCAGAAGTACATAGCATCATCATCATAATGAACTTGAACTGCATCTGGCTCTTGATCGCGATTTTACCATGTTTGATTTTACAGTGCACGCTAAGGTGTCTCCTATCATCATGGGCAGCAGGCGGTCCGAAAGAGAACCTTGCAAATTGGATCTTAAGAACCGGGGCGTCAGGCTTCCTCACATCAAAACGGTATTCTGCAAACAATCATGAGGAAGTTCAGTCTGTGCAATCAAGAAATTCTTATTCTTACCGGTTGAAACTTGCTATACTTAGCTCTTCGGTGTGTTCTGCAGAAGTTTGCCACTAGAAATATTTACGAAAAACGAGTGAACTTTGTAGGAAGATGGTTGGTGCATGGAAGTCTGAAACTCAACGTGATGCGAGAGTTAGACTCTAGAGCTATTGTATATTGTCCGATTCTCCAGATAAACCGAAGCGAAACTAGACGCTACCGCGCAAATCGGCAGTCACGCCGCCGATTCCCTCCCCTGTCCGATCTAGCACACCCCGTCGTCCTCGCCGTTCGATTTTTCTTTTTTTTTTTTGCTTTGCGTGCTGCTCTTCGTGTCGTCGACGCAGCCTACTTGGTTCCTTCCTCATCTCTCGCCGCTCTCGCCTGCCTCCTTCGCCGACGCCACACTTTCCCCATTCTCTTTCCCTCTCTCCACGCCTCGCAAGATCCACAGCTCCGCCCCCGCAATCGCTCCGCCGGTCCTCCCCGGCCCTTCCACCTGCCTTATTCACCGCCGCCACCTCCTCCTTCCTTCACGGGTTCCACGGGCCCCCTCCCCTTTCACCGCGCTACATCCATGTCAGAACCATGAAATCTTGAGTCCGAAATGAAATCATTGAGGTTTCTGAAGAAACACTTCAAGCGTCTAGATTCAACGATGACGCTTCGCGAGGATCTGACGGCCAATATATATCCCGTTTACGCTTAATTGATTTCCCGTTTCTGTTATTAGCATTGTTGCTTGTAACCCCGTTAGTTTTTCTTTTTCATGTTATTGGCAGGGACAGCCTACTCCATATAAGCCGCTCGAGTGTATCGCTGAGATCAAGCAATGAAATATTATCTCATATCTACTTTACTTTTGTTAGAACCCTAAGAGTAGAGTAAAATAGTTCCTCCTCTATCCCAAGTTCTATCTCATCAAATTCTATTTCTTCCATCCTTTCCCAATTTGATCATTCTGTGATTTATCCACACAAATTTGCTTCGGTTCTCTAATTTATTCAGGCCTAATCTTCTTGGGTCCTGACAATCCAGACCTTTCTCGCCTGGTGGGGATGATCCCGCCGAGATGAGCACCACCAGGCCGGACCACCGGCGCCACCACCCACTGTTCCTCCGGGACCTCTCCTCCCCGGTTTCATCGTCCGTCCGCCTGCCCCCGGCCTCCATGCGCCGCGAGATCCAGGCCTCCACCCCGCCGCCGCCTCACCCGCTGCTCTCCCTTGACGACCTCTCCCACCACTCCCCTTCTCCGCAGCCCCCTACCCCTCCGCAGGCAACCATGACCCCGTCGCCTCCGCCCCCTCGCGCCGGCCTCTTCTCCTCCCCGCTACGCTCCAACGGCTTCCCCGCCCCCGCGGCGTGGTGGTCCCCCTCGAGGGAGGAGAAGGCTAGGGATGGTTCTCCGGTGCATGGTGTCGTGCATCAGCAGCAATCCCCGACGACAGCGTCGGGGCAGCAGTCGCAGCAGCAGGTGGCGCTCATCACGCTGCCGCCACCCAGGGAGGTTGCGCGGCCGGAGATGCCGAGGGATTCGGTGCCCGCCGCTGGCCAGGTCGACGACGAGGAGTGGGTCACCGTTTTTGGGTATGTGGCCTCGCCTCTTGCTGATTCGATATGACGAATGTGTCAGATTTGTGATGGAATTTGTGGCGTTGGATTCATATAGTTGTGTATGCTTCGTGTTGTAGTAAATTAGACGTATTGTTGTTAAGGAATTGGGTAAGTGGATTAGCGTATATAGAATTGGTAATTCTGTCTTGTATAGTTGTAGCAATTCTGTGCGATCAGGAAGAACCATGTAGTGATGCGCTGATGCAGTTGTGAAATTCTATGTTTTTTTTTAAATCGTTTCGTGTTATTGATACCAAGATTAACAAGACCTTAGCTGGCAACAAGAGACTGGTTAAAGTTGATATCACTTTAACCATTTAGGTTGATTATCCATCTTGACGCTTCAGGCAACGTCCAGATACCCACTAGGCTACTATGGTCAAAAAGTGGTGAAGAGTAGAGACCAAGATTTGAATTGTTGGCATGTTGAAACTTGGAAGATCCTTTGGCCAGAACAATCATTTTGGGACACAAAACTATTACTCTATTGTCTCTGTCTCTCTGATTCTCTTCCCCTGTTTTAGGAACTTTTCTCATTTGGGATGATGCAATCTATATTTTTGCATCTACATTTTACATGCACTAGACAGTCATACATACCATCTGGTGATCCGGAAACAAGTGCCTATGCTTTGATTGATATCATTGTATTTGGAAAGATTTCATGAATATATATCCATAAGACCATTGTTGTACTTAGTATATCTTTTTCTTGCTCTACCTCATTTAAAGCAAATCTAATGTGTCTTAAAACCCTTTTTCGCTCACATTGCCTCCGCGCGTAAGGCGCGCGCAGGGCTACTAGTCCTTTGGTATAAATAGAGTTAGAAAGGGCCAAAGGAGAGACGGGACACGTTTGGGTAGCTTGTCCGCCGTCCGATTTGTCTGTTGATTCCGTCTTCGCGTTCGCTTCCGCAGCCTGGCGTTGTTGGATGCAGCGTTCTCCTCGCCGGCCGTCGGATCGCGTTCGTTGTGCTCGTGTGTTTGCCCGCGGGGTTCCTAGGTCTGCTGCCCGATTAGGCTTCAGATTCCTCCTTTCTTCAAGTATTTGTTCATTTCTGTTTCACTTTTTCACCCCTTTTTTTGCAGTGTTATGATAAATTTTATATCCCTTGCTTTCTTAGTCTTTTTCTTTGGGCACTGCTTTGATGAACAAGCCAGTATATGTGAGATGCTTGCTTTGAACTTCAGTCTCCACTGAAATTGGGGCTGCATAATCTTGGCACATTTGCTGATATTGGAGGAATCCTCTGCAGATTGGGGTGGTCCGGTTGTTGTTGCTGCTTCTGATTCGTCATGGCTTCCTCTCAAACCTTAACGCCACAATCTTTAAAAAAGAGAGAAACTATTTTCTTTTAATTACAGAAAGACAACAAGTAGACCGTTTCATGTTGGGGCACTGAGTTTTGGAAATAATGTATTGCATTAACGTCTAGCTAATCTTAATCTTTGACCGTTGTGTGCTATAAGTGTCTCCTATTATGCCTTGATCTATAAAATTTGCTTGGTTTTGTAGGGTGGTTTGAAAAAAGAGTGTGGAAAATTGAACTTGACATGATCATCTGATTTGTTGTTTTGTATCATTTTCATTTCTAGCACTTAGTGCCTGGCAACAAAGAATATTTCTGCATAAGGTGCTAATTTTCGAAGTTTCTAATGTTATGCAGGTAGTTTGCGGTATGGCGGTATTAGATTTTCATGTAGGCTGATTTCTAATGCTTTGATCGACTGCATTGGCTTTGAAGTTAAAAGTTCTCCTAAGAAGCCAAGGAGTGCCGTTCTGTGTCCTGTTTGGCTTTGATGGCGATGATGTCGCCAAACAACCCGATCTTGCAAGTACTCGTGGTGGTGGGATAGTCATATAAGTCCAAGAACTCAAAATGGCTCCAAGAAAATCTCACAGGTATGTTACATTCTTTTTTTCTATGTTTTATTTATTTTATCGTATCGTTAAACATGGAATTAAAATTTTATTTTAATTGTGCATTTGTGCTGCACTTTTGTTATGCATCAATGTTGATAGTATTTAACATTAGTTATAGACTTATAGCCCCTTAGTTAGACTTATAGCCTCTTAGTTTTAGGCCCGAGGTTTTGTAAAATCCTGGCTCCGCCACTGCTGGGGACAGTGGGCTCCAACCTTGTTGGATCCAAGTACCAAATTTGGGGCTTGGTACAATCACTATGTAGTATTTACTCTTGCTAACTCTTCATCCTTCTTGGTGTTAAGACTCTTGGAGTTGATGATTGATTATCTTGGTGGATATGAACCATTGATCGAGTGTTCATGGTTGTCGGTGTAGGGGAACCGGGTCGATGAGCTCAAGAGCCAGTCAAAGCGACTCCTCGGTGTTGTCGTGTAAGATTCAATCTCCACGTGTGACAAGTTCAGGAGTGATATGGTTTTTCTTGACTAGGTTTTGGTTTCTGCAGGTTTGCCCCTACCATTACTACGCTTACTGGGAGTTTCAGAAGTATGAGGACATGGATCCCCAGGTACCAGTCCATGCAGCTGAAGACCAACAATTCTGCTCAGGTAAAAAAATCATCGGAACACTGGTAGATTCGGTGGAGTAACATGGAGTTTAATTGTGGTAATATTGCAGATTCAACACATCACTGGCCTTCCAAAGGATTGGCAGGGGAAGACGAGCAGAGCTGACCAACTCTGCTCAAGATCTCCTTTCTACAACAATGTAAGCAGTTTCTTGCAAGAAACTTGTTTTGAGTCTTCGGATTGATATGCCAAGACTCAAGATTTAAGCTGCTACTAATATGTTTTCTTTTTCTGCATTTATAACAGATGATGAAGCGCTATGAACTAGATTTCAGAGAGAGGGCAGGGAGGATGGGATACAGTGTGCAGACATCAGTGAAGAACTTCCAGATGACTTTGGAGGTAACATTCCTTCTATTTTCATGTGAGCTTTCATTGTATGAGTTAGATCGTCCTCAGGCTGGCAGCATAAATAACAGATCAACAACTTTTGCTTCACAGGAGAATGGAAGGCAGACAGTTCTGCAGCTTGGTAGGATTGGTAAGTCTAGGTACATAATGGACTTCAGGTGAGCCGTCAATCATGCTAATTGTTCGTCGTCATTCACCATGTATATAACAAGCAACGTTTTCTAATGGGGAGATATCTTATGTAGATGTCCCTTGACTGGCTACCAGGCATTCGCACACTATGAGATGCAAATGCAGCGAATCGTTTTTGCAACTGTTATTTTTCTTGACGAAACTAGTTGAAACTTGACGAAACTGGAAGGTATTGTATGAAACTTAATGAAACTTGCCTCTAAAAGGAATGAAACTAGTTGAGACTTAATGAAACTTGATAAAACCGGAGGGTGTTGTATGGAACTTAATGAAACTAAAAAAATGGAACAACTGATTTTTTTTATGAAACTTGTCTAAAACTCGACGAAACTGATTTGAAATTGCATGAAACTTGCTCTACAAACATGAAGAAACTTAATGAAATTGTCTTATCTTTGCATGTCACTATTGAAAACTTGTCTTGGACTAGATAGAATTGGATGAAACTTCATGAACCACCTTTGAATTAGCATGAAACTTAATGATACAAAGTGAAAGCAATGGTTCGAACTTAATCAAACTGAATTTTGCATTAGTACAATAAAGAGGATAGCTAACATCATGGTTCATAACCATGCTACATTTCAGACTGTTGTGTCACATATATCCCACCATTTTGCGTATGAAACAGAGACTTACACATAGGATTTTACATATAGCCATGTCACATTGTTTTCAGCAATGCTCAGAAGTTGCAAAACTAATTCCCTAAGTAGTGTGTCATCCACAAAAAAAAACATTGCAGCCATACAAGAAAAGCACATGGGCGGAGGGAAAAAGTCCTCTTGTGTAGTTTCAATTGGAGATCCAGATAGGGTTTAGATTATTGAAACGGTGGTGTATTGAGCCTATAAGCAAGCTCCCCCTCTTGTATTCTTCCACGTTGGCCTGCATCACAAGAATTTGAGAAGTTTCGTGAAGTTACAGAGTATCGAACCAAGTATCATATAGTTTCACCGAAAATTTGTTGGTCCTAAATCCGCAAGTATCATAGAGATTCATTCACCAAATTGAGGGTTCCTAAAAAGCTGTAGGTATCATAGATGTTCATTAACCAAATTGGGGTTCCATAATCCGCAAGTATCATAGAGTTTTATCAACAAATTTGGAGCTCTTAAAATCTGCAAGTATCATAGAATTTCAAAAAAAATTGGAAGGTTCCACAACCAAGTAATAAAGAGTTTCACATAAATTTGGAGGTTCTAAAATCGCAAGTATCAAACAGCTTCATCACCAAAATTAGGGTTATTAAAGCCGCAAGTATCGTAGAGTCTTATCACCAAATTTGGGGTTCCTAAAATCTGCAAGTATCATAGAGTTTCAGAAAATTTTGGAAGGTTCTACAGACTAGTAACAGAAGAGTTTCACACAATTTTAGAGGTTCTAAAAGTCAAGTATGACAGAATTTCAACAAGACTTGGAGGTTCTAAAGTCAAGTATCGTGAGTGCCAACAATTTTTTATGCTCTACAAGTCAAGTATCATAGAGTTTCACCTCAAACTCCCCCCGTGTGGCCTTTGCTGCTTCTCCTCCGACTCTTGTGCACCACCTCACCTCGGCTTGCCCCCTCCCCGCCCCCGACGTTGTGATACGGAGTAAATTATAGGAACCCTAATTTGTACACGAGTTGGTATGATCTTTTACGATACAATTATGCAACAAGAACTCCTTTCCCACGTACGCAATCAAATAGCAGCAACCCCTTCTCTTCCTTTGGCCAAATACAAGAACAGTAAGCAAACAATCAGATTGATATGTGTGTAGATGAACATAGTTCTCTGGGGTGAAGGATTCAATCAGCCTCCACCTGCCCTTGCTCTCGGTCAAGAATGGCAGCGACTAGTATTACAGATAGATGAGTTCAGCAGTCAACGATAGCCCTCCACCCGTGAACGCCACAGTACACGAACGAAGTAGTAGATCAACACGGTCAGCTTGTGAAATTGGTCGCTCACGAACACAACTCACGAAGCAATCAGAAATTCTCTAGATGAGAATCACAAGAACGTGGCACGCATATGGCTGCCAAACATGGCAATTTTTTTTCTGGATATTTTACTCAATGCTAAAACGCCTTCACGTACAAGGGCTAAGCCCTGGCCTTTTAACATGGCCGACTCACCCGGACAGAAAAGGAGGAATCCCTATTTTGGCCATGCCTCTGTACAGGACTCGGATTAGGACTTCACGTAGGAACCAATATATATAGCCACGCCTCTGTACAGGACTCGAACCTAATGAACACTCGGAAAACGACTAAGAATTTCCGAAGGAAACCGATCGTTTTTTTTTTCCTAAGACGCGCCGGTTCCATGCAGGACTCTTTAAAACCGACTCAAGCTTCTAATCTATATGCGATTATAAGTCACACGTATACATATACTAATTGAATGTTCCTACTTTGCTATAGATAAAAATCCAAAAGGATTAAAAAATATATATTGTCTCAAGCATGTTGAGCCGTGGTTGTTGCCTTGAGGTGATACTGACCAAAATATTACGTATATCACCTTTTTACTCGGAGCTCACAAGGAAACAAACTCAACAAAGAAAACCCTGACTAGTAAAGAAAACTTACTTATTTAGTAAAAATTGGGACCAATATAGCTCCAATCTGAAGATAACTTGGAAAGGAACTTGCGCGTTTGATTTCCGCCGTTTCCGAGTTTATTCCCATGCTGCTCCTTCCTTCTACACGTGCCCTCGGCTTCGGCTCCCTGTGCTTGATTTTTGGCCGACGTGCAGCAGCAGCTTGCACCCCATGCAATGATGGGCTGATCTGATGGCACCAACCCTCGGCCTTCTCCACACGCATGTGCAGTGCAGCCGCAGCAGCTCCACCATGCACTGTACCTTGCGCATGTACTTGCCTCTCTCTCTCGTTCCTCTCGGCGTTAACTAGTATTTCTCAGACTAGAAAAAAAATTAATAACATCTGAAACGTTTACGGTTTTTATGCCCGTATCACGTTGCCTTCGGCTTGGCCACGAGACGCGGCTGCTGCTCCTGCCTCGACGCCTCCTCCGATTGCGATCGTGCCGCCAGCTCCTCCTTCGGCTATTGCGCGCCACCTCACCTCACCTCCCTCCTCCCCTCCCCCCGGTTGCATGTGCTCCTCCTACGCGCTCTCGCGTGCCGCCTCACCTCAGCTCCTTCTGCGACCAACCTCCTTTGATCCAATCGAGGGGGGAGAATGATATTGAGAGGGGAACGAAATTAGTGGAGTGAGAGGACAGGAATGAACAGATAATGTGGAAATATGGGCAAATCAGGAGCGTTGGTTTGGTTCAAATCGGACGGACACGGGTTGTACTGTTAGTTGGCTCAAAACGCTATAGTATTTTATAGTATTTCACTTTTATATTAGTCTAGATGAGTTATGTGCTACCATAAATCTGGAATTTCTTAAGTACTGGATGAGAACCTTGTTATAAAATAAACTACTGACCGATCAGGTAGCGCAGATTACTCCATAAATACATATGTGAAGATATCCGACCGATCCATCATTTGAATTCAACTCTATCTAATTAATACTTCCTTCGTTCTATTTTAAGTGACACACTAGACTCCGTGCCGTCCAACTTTCTAATATATGTTTAAAAATATTTAGACTGGCTACATAAAAACTATATCATTAGATTTGTCATTAAAAATACTTTTATAATATTATAATTTTATTTGTATATAATAAGACTACATCAGGACTACAAATACTTTATGAATATAAATAAATTTTCCTTGAAAATTGAAACTGAAACAAAGTAAATCAGATATAAAAGTAAATCCAAAGCGAAGTTCAATTCAAAATTAAAATTAGATTAGAAATAAAACTAATAGAGAATAAAATTAAACTCAGTGTAAAAATTATATTAAAGTTAAATTTGGAAAATATTTAGATTCAAATTTACAACAAAAGGCGGTAGCATCCAAATGTAATTATATTTCAAATAGATTTAGAAAAACACACTAGAAAACATTAAAATTCCAAATAAAAATTGGAAAATTTTGAAATTAGTACTCCTTCCAAATTAGGATTCCACAGTTCAACTTTAGTGTCCAATTATATATATATTCAGAATTGTACTTACAAAAAATACATCACAGTTTTCAAAATTTAACATTATGAAAACATGTAATATTTCATGTTTCTAGATTACTGGCAATGTTGTACGAGGAGACCAACATGCCAATTAAAGAACCAGTTCTGAACTAATGAAAGTTGATGGTCCTCAATGATTTATCCTAATACGATTGGAGTTCAAAACCCTCTTCATAAAAACAAAACTTAGAAGATGTAACTCATGCGGATGCAAGGTTGATGACTAGTTTTGCTATTTAGGGGCCTCTTTTAGCATTTACTTCAACCATAGTGCACAAATATAGAAGATATGACATGTTTGGAATGCAAAAGGTTGTGGATTGTAGAATATGAAAACTCTTTCGTTTAGTTCGTGTCAATCTTTTGGGAATTGATACGCCTCTTACGTCTGATGCCAGATAAAAAAAAATCGGATGCTTCATCCTTCCTCCCACATCGTAACTCAACAACAGCTCATTTACTCAACCCCCACCCACCAAGTTTTGTCTCCCCAATCCCACATTTCTCTCTCCTCTTAGCTCAACAACGCAACCAATGAATCCACAAGGAGGAGCTGGAGAGCGAGACCCCGATGCCATCAACGTCAATCAGCCGGCCTCCACACGCCCAGGCCTCCTCGCGCCTGATCACCCCACCGCCCCGGGCACCCGGCCTCCCGTGCCCGGTCGCCACCGCGCCGATCCCGAGCCATCTCCACGCCCAGTCACCTCATTCGTCGCGGTTGTCGTGCTGTCCGGAGCCTAAGGCCGAGCACGTCGGTGCTGTCGTTGAGGGTGAGGCCGGCTAGATCCAAGGGCTCGTAGGCGCAGATTGCAACTGGGCCAGGAGTATGCATCAGGTAGCAGCGGTGCCTGTGTAAATGGGACTCAACATGACTCGCCTTCCTCGTCGACGGCGGACAGCATAGCCCTCTGCCTTGCCACATCACCTCCTCCCCCGAACTGGTAGACTGTTGCAGGCATTCTCTCAATTTGTTACAGCGCTTCTGCTCAATTGTTGGGGCAAGTGTTTGTTTTTGTTGCACAGTACTTTTGAAATATAGAAA
Source organism: Ampelocalamus luodianensis (assembly GCA_036346255.1). Lineage (NCBI taxonomy): Eukaryota > Viridiplantae > Streptophyta > Magnoliopsida > Poales > Poaceae > Ampelocalamus > Ampelocalamus luodianensis. The sequence goes on from CM070638.1 coordinate 45,173,189, forward strand.
TGGTATTTTTGTTGCAAGCATTCTCTAATTTTGTTGTGGGCCATTTACTCAATTGTTGTATCAATTGTTTTGGTTTGCTGCACTTTTCTTTTTGAATGTGTTTTTTCTTGCAGTGGTTTGTTATTTTTGTTGCATTAGAGTTGATTTTTTGTTGCACAAAGAGTTATAATTTGTTGTGCTTGTTGTGTCAAGGGAGGTTAGACTTATTGTGTCTGGGTGGGTTTTTGTTGCGGCAACAATTTATTTTTGTTGCGCCTGGCACCTAACCATGTTGTGCTTTGTGTTGCAAAGATCTGATGGCCGATACAGCACTGGTGGCCTTGGCGGCCTTGACGCCCTCGATGGCAAGGCAGGGGAGAAGGAGCTTTTGTTGCCCTTGGGGGGTTTGTGATGTTTCTTAAGTCCTTTTTGTCTGTTTCGGTTAGGAAGAAAAAATATGTCGAGATCGGACGGCTGACCCGTCACACTAGATAGAACGGCAAAGCACAGCGTACAGCGTTAGCGCTCGGATCGTACGTTCGAGCGCTAGTCGCGTCCGTATCTTTTTTTTTTACCAATAATAAGAATTGGGCATTGCTAGTTAAGCAAAGTATGAAGTGTTGAAAGGTGATTTTGTGACGCTGACGGTGTAAAAAAAATGGCAATGACATACCATACCTGGATTAAGTCAACCAAATTGAAGTTCTTTTTTTTTGGTGGGTGGGGGGGTGTGTTTAAACGGACAATTGTGAAGTAAATTATGTAGACTTTTTCTATTTTAGAACTAAGCAAATTAAAATGAAATGAGGCCTTATATTACGAAACGGATAGAGTAATTAAATAGGTTTGACAAGAACCTCACTGTAACCCATTCAACGTATTCCTTCTAGTTCCTCTAATTACAGACGTATTTTGCATAAAGTTTTGCATAGCCCCCAAAAATAGTTACTCATTTCAATAAGCACCCATTAGTTTTGTAGTTGCAATCAAATTCAAACCATGCATGGTAAATCAGTTCTCTCCACAATTAAAATTAGTGGTTCTGGCTCCTGTTTGGCTCAATTCCGTCTCAACCGCCCATTCCACACCAGTCCAACATGAACTCTATTATTTTTCAAAAATGATAGTTTAGGCTCACCTATTTATATCTAAACAATACTAATGTATACCAGTTCCCATTGCACAATTTTGAGAGAGAAACAATGCAGCCAAGTCACCTCAACCGCACTGCAGGAGGTACAAAAATCAGGTGACCCCAAAAGAACCTCATCCACATGCAGAGTACAAGCCCCCGGCCACCTCACAATCCCAGAGTTGCAAATATCCACAGTTGCAACACCCTATCCTCGTCCTCACCAACCATTGCAATTTGCAACTTTGCAGCTTGGCTTCTTCTAATCTAGCTGTGGCAACACACACCAAACCAAAACTGGCAAGGTGCAAGGAACAATTGGCTAGATAGCTAGCTACGCAGGATTCATTCTAGTCTGGTTAGTTTGATTTGCAGCAGAATGGCTTTGGAGACATGCTTCAGAACCTGGGCTCTGCTGCATGCTCCCCAGGCTTCACCTGGCAACAGCAGAAGCTATGGAGTTTCCAGGAGGACTGTCGTCTCCCTGGCGCCGTCGACGGCGACTTCCTCGTCGTCGGTTTTGTCGGTCAGGCGCGTCGGAATGAGGAAATCTCGCTTTGCTTGTCAGGCCAATGTGGTGGATGAAGGTGAGGACATAGTGTCTGAAAATTTCATGTTTTCGTTTTGGCTTGTTTAGTGAACATTCAGTGGTTACAGTTACTCCCCTCGCATGCTGCTCCTGGGATTATTCCAGTTATTAGCAGAAATCTCAGGCGATTGTGCAGTGTTAAACTGTAAAGATATCTCTTGACTTGGCATGTTTTTCCATAATATGGATTGTGTATTCGTTGAGCCGTAAATATTTGGTATTTTCAATTATTAATTAGATGTAAATTGATATAGATGCTCAGAAAACGGCAGTAAAAGGGATGGCTACTCACAAAACATTTACGTTCCCATGACTAACTCATATCTCGCAGCGCAACACCACACGCAACTGCAAACTAGTTAGTTAATTAATTGAAACAAAAAAGCATAACTTGCAACAAAAAAATAGTCATTGATCATTATTAAGGCGGTAATTAGTTAGTCGGCATTGCAAGAAAAATAAGAATTCCTTGCACCTGCTGCAACTCTTGCTGCTGTTGATGGTGATGGTGGTGGCTGCAGTGCAAGTCGCCGACGAGAAGAACTGGGAGAGCATGGTGATCGGCAGCGGGTCGCCGGTGCTGGTGGACTTCTGGGCGCCGTGGTGCGGGCCGTGCCGGATGATCGACCCGGTGATCACGGAGCTGGCCAAGGAGTACGCCGGCAAGATCAAGTGCTGTAAGGTGAACACGGACGACTGCCCCAACATCGCCTCCACCTACGGCATCCGCAGCATCCCCACCGTCCTCGTGTTCAAGGACGGCGAGAAGAAGGAGAGCATCATCGGCGCCGTTCCCAAGGCCACCCTCCAAACCATCGTCGACAAGTACATCGACGCCTAGCCACCTAGCTAGGCCATGCAACGCAGCTACTCCAAGATCAAAAATTCAGAATATCAGATCAGATCATCACACCATATCTTGGTAGGACAAGAAGGCTAGCTTGTGGGTTGTATGTATATCATCACCCTGCTGTGTGTTTTCACGCAGCAGCTTGTACTAGCTTGTAACTTGCAGGAAGAACGTTTGGTAATTCTGTTGCTGTAACTTCGGTATTCTAGTGCGAAGCATAAGTACTGCTGAGCTTTGATCTAATTCCAATCTATACAAGGTGCAGTAACACAGGTGACAAGAAGACCCTGGGATCCGTCATCCGTGTTACTTTTACATTACATTATCAGAGAGATGCTTGCTCTGGACCGTCTGCACTAGGCACTCCAAAGTCCAAATACATCAGAACATACTGCAACTGACAAATTTTGCACTTCACATGTAACTAATTCAGAAATTTCACCTTGTAGGTGTCCATGTGCACGGTGCAAATTAAAATTGTTAGAGATATATATGTATAGTTTGTTATTCCCCATTGTTATAAGGGGTTCTTTGCATATTCACCGCATGTACTTGTGTATATGTACTGACCCATTGGGCTCATATTGAATACAAGCGTTATTCATAACATGGTATCAGAGCGAACCTAGGGTTTGCCGTCGCTCCGCTTGTCGCCGCCGCCGCCGCCGCCGACGTCGTCGGGTCTGTAGGTCGTCGCCTTGACGTCATCTTGACGTCTCCCGAACGGAGGAGCCGCCTCCGTCTCGGCTTGAGTCGGTCGGCGCCATCTGCGGCGTCCACGCCGCCTCCTCCTCGGCTTGAGTCGGCCACCACCGCCGCTCGTCCACCACCGCCGCTCGGGTCGTTGTCGTCTCGGGGTTGTCGTCCTCCCGCTTGCAGTCGGCCACCACCGCTGCTCGTCCACCACGGCGCTTGGGTCTCGGCCGCTCGGGCCGTTGTCGTCGCTCGAACACCACCGCCGCCGCTCCACCCGCGCCGCTGTCGCCGAGGCCGCTCCATCCGCCGCCGTCACGGGGATCGCTCCGCCCGCCGCCGGGCCGCGCCATCGTCGCTCGGGGCGCTTCATCGCCGCCGCGCCACTCGACGCCCCGCGCCGCGCCGGGAAGCGGGGAACCTAGTCCCCCTCCCCGTCGCGATTGCCGGTTCGGCCGTGGGCGGTTTTAACTCGGTCGTGAAGAAGAAAAATGTGGTTCTAACCGCGCGCCGTCCCAACGCCGCCTACCAATGGGCATCGTTTCCTCCGCTTGCTGCTCGGTGATCTTCGATGGTGTTAACTACACCGACTTTGTGTCTCACATACGCATCCACATGCGTGGTCTTCGTCTCTGGGGCGTCCTCTCTGGCGATGTTACCTGTCCGCCTTGCCCTACACCTCCGATAGAGCCTACGCTGTTGCGCTTGCCCAACAACAAATGACAAAGGCGCTCACGAGACCGCCGCTTTGCGATGATGAGGCTATCTCGCCTACCAGAGGCTCGATTTCTACAAGGATCGCTGACCGCCTACACTCGGTGAGTGCGACGGCGGCGCTCGGGCTGCTGCGTCCTCATCGCCGATATCCACCTCGTTCTCTTACGAGGTTGTGGGACTCCTCTCGCTTTCGGATATGGACTCACCTTCGTCAGCGCTACGAGCCCTCTGGTGATGCTCTCTACCTGTTCGTGGTCCGCCAAGAGCACTCTCTTGAGCAGGGTGATGCTACTGTTGACGTCTTTTACGCTCAGAGCTCTGGCATCGGCGTCACCGGACTCTCTCCGCCTTCTTGGTCCGCCGCTCTGTCGATCTTTGCCTAGGCAGACGCGTCTTGACACGAGTTTCAGTGGATCTACGAGTTCCTTACTCGCCTTCATCCCGAGTTCGGCGGCGTGCCCGGCTCCTTGCACGCCACTCGTGTCACTCTTCGAGGCCCTTGCGAGATACGAGCGAGAGAGACTCGCTTGAGTGGTGCTGGCTCGCCGCCACTCCTCCGTGCTCGCCGCCGCCCACATGCTACACCGCGCTCCACGCTTGACTGCTGCCTCCGCGGCTACCACAGAGGTGGTGGCCGCCTATCCGGCGGTGGTCGTCCTCACCGCTCCTCTTTGCAACAAGGTCGGCCACATTGAGTCCCGATGCTATAAGAAGCGGCGACATCTTTCTCGCCGTTCTTCTACTAGCACCGCACGGTGCTTCTACATCGACACTTGCATCGACTTCTTGGCAGGTTTCTCTCCGAGCAAGAGATAGCGGACTTGGCGCTTGCTTGCCGCCGGTTCTCCTCGGCGAGTTCTGCGGGCTCTCACTCACGACTCTTCTGCACCGAGAAACCACCTCCTACACATCAGTACCTCCCCGTGGATTCTTGATTCTGGAGCATCTTTTCACATGACTCCTGATTCTTCCACTCTGTCTTTCCTTACATCCCTTGATTCTCCTGTCAGTGTTTTTACTGCTGATGGTACATCTCTTTCTGTCTCTAGTCGAGGACCTCTTAGCAACTCATCTTTTCATGTTCCTTCATTTGCTTATGTTCCTTGCCTTACCATGCGACTTCTTTCTCTTGGCGGTCATCGATCTTGGTTGTCGGGTCATTCTCGACTCGACTCTTGTTGTGTTCAGACCGCCACACGGAGCTCGGTTGGTTACGGCCTCGGCGCCTTGACTCACAGCATCTCGGGAGATTGGTAGCTTCACCTTCCTTCCATCACTACCGTTGCCGCCACTCTCAGCTTCTACCACTTCGCCTACCAGCTCTTTCCAGCAGTGGCATCACCGTCTTGGTCATCTATGTGGATCTCGTCTGTGTCGTTTTTGGTTCGTCGTGGTCTTCTGGGTGCTTCTCGGAGATGTGTCTTTAGATTGTCAGGGTTGTAAGTTAGGTAAATAGATCCAGCTTCATTATCCTCATAGTGAGTCAGTGTCTCAGCGTCCTTTTGATCTTATTCATTCAGATGTTTGGGGTCCGCTCCTTCGTTTGAAAGGGGTCATCGATATTATATCATTTTATAGATGATTTTCTCGTCACACTTGGATATATTTCATGTCTTCTCGTAGTGAGGTCTTATCTATCTATAAACAATTTGCCACTATGGTCCATACACGCCTCCACCCCTATTCGTGTCTTTCGTGCGACTCATTGGAAGTACCTCTCTCGTTACCTGCGCAGCTTCCTTACTGAGCAGGGTACTCTCGCTCAGTTCTCTTGTCCTGGTACTCATGCTCAGAATGGTGTCGCTGAGCGCAAGCATCGTCATCTCCTTGAGACGGCTCGTGCACTGATGATTGCCGCCTCTATTCCACCTCACTTTTGGGCCGAGGCTGTTTCCACTGCCACCTATCTCGTTAACATCCAGCCCTCTTCTGCTCTTCAGGGTGCGATTCATGTTGAGCGTCTTTGTGGTCTTCTTCCTGACTACTCTGCCCTTCGTATGTTTGGTTGCGTTTGCTATGTTCTCCTCGCCCCTCGAGAACGTACCAAACTGACTGCTCAGTCTGTTGAGTGTGTCTTTCTGGAATACAGTGTCGAGCACAAGGGATATCGGTGTTGGGATCCTGTTGGTCGACGGATGTGGATTTCTCGGGATGTGACTTTCGACGAGTCTCGTCCCTTCTACCCACGTCCTACCTCTCCTTCGGCTTCGGCTTCCTCTGTGGAGTCTCTGTCCTTTTTGACCTTTCCAGATACACCTATATCTGTCTTACCCTCATCCACCCGTCCCACTGAGTCTTCACATATTCCTCATGTGGCCTCTCCGCCATTTTCGCCACCTGATTCGTCTCCTGCAGCTCCTCAGGCTCCTCCCACTACACTCGTCTACACTCGTCGACCTCGTATTAAGGATCTTCCAGATGAGCCATCTTCTCCTGATGTTCTATCTTCTCCTGATGATCCATCTTCCCCTGATGGGTTATCTTCTCCTCACTCGCTCTCGCGATCGCGATCGATTCGGCCTCCCGCTTTCGTTTTGGTTTTTAGTGCGGCTACTCTTGAGCCTGTCTCCTATCGGGATGTTGTTACTCATCCTGAGTGGCAGCATGCTATGGCCGAGGAGATTGCTGCCCTCGAGCGTACTGATACTTGGGATCTTGTTCCTTTTCCATCTCACTCCTGTCCCATCACGTGTAAGTGGGTCTATAAGATTAATACTTGCTCTGATGGTTCTCTTGAACGCTATAAGGCGCGTCTTGTTGCTCATGGCTTCCAGCAGGAGCATGGTCGTGACTACGACGAGACTTTTGCTCATGTGGCTCACATGATCACTGTCTGCACTCTTCTTGCGGTGGCGTCTGTTCGCCACTAATCTGTTTCTCAGCTTGATGTCAAGAATGTCTTTCTTAATGGCGAGTTGCGTGAGGAGGTCTACATGCTTTCGCCACCTGGGTATTCTGTTCTTGAAGGCATGGTCTGTCGTCTTCGTCGTTCTCTCTATGACCTTAAGCAAGCCCCTCGTGCTTGGTTTGAGTGCTTCTCCTCTGTGGTCACTACTGTTGGCTTTTCAGCTAGTGATCATGATTCTGCGCTCTTTGTCCACACTTCGTCTCGTGGTCGGACTCTTCTTCTTCTGTATGTTGATGACATGATCATTACCGGAGATGATTCTGAGTACATTGCCTTTGTCAAGACTCGTCTTAGTGAGCAGTTTCTTATGTCGGATCTTGGTCCTCTTCGTTACTTCCTTGGGATTGAGGTTACTTCCACTCCAGATGGTTTCTTTATGTCCCAAGAGAAGTATATTCAGGATCTTCTTGATCGCGCCTCTCTCACTGATCAGCAGTCTTGTTGAGACTCCATGGAGCTCAATATTCACCTCAAACCCTCGATGGCGAGCCTCTTTACGTCCGACTACGCTATCGTCATCTTGTTGGGAGTCTTGTCTATCTTGCATTACTCGTCCAAATATCACTTATCCAATCCACATTGAGTCGGTTCGTATCTACTCCCACTCGAGTCCACTCACCACCTTCTTCGAGTCTTGCGATACCTTCGTGGGACTATCTCTCGCCGTCTTTTCTTTCCGACTCCAACTCGTTCTGACTTCAGCTTATTCGGATGCTACTTGGGCGGCGATCCTCCGATCGCGGTCTATCTCTCGCTTCTTGTGTTTTTCTTGGTGGTTCTCTCATTGCACGGAAGACGACGAAGCAGATCGATGTCCGTTAGTCGCAGAGGTGAGTTGCGCGCTATGGCTCTCTTGTGAGAGATTACTTGCTCACGGTGGTTACTTGAGGATTTTAGTGTTTCGTCACTACACCGACTCCTCTCTTGTCCGATAGTGCAGTGTGCTATCGATGTGCCGAGACCACGTGAAGCGTGAGCTTACCAAGCATATTGGTGTTGATGCTTCCTTCATGCGGTCTTGTGTGCATGACTAGGTGATTGCTCTTCAATATGTGCCTTCAGAGCTTTAGATAACGGATTTCTTCACGAAGGCCCAGACTCGCGCACAGCACGATTTCTACCTCTCCAAACTCAGTGTTGTTGATCCACCATGAGTTTGAGGGAGGGTGTTAAAGATATATATGTATAGTTTGTTATTCCTCATTGTTATAAGGGGTTCTTTGCATATTCACCGTATGTACTTGTGTATATATACTGACCCATTAACCTCATATTGAATACAAACGCTATTCATAACAAAAATACTGTTGTAGTGAGTAGCTTGGTGACAGGGCAGCATTAAGCTGACGAACAGCATGCAGGCCAAGCTGCTTATCTCAAGGGGGGGGGGGAAGGCAAATTGATTTAAATACTCACAGTATAAAGAATGCCAATTTTGCCAGTCAGATCAACCGACAAGCCTACGAAAACATTCCTGATACTTTTCCACTAGTCAATATGACAACTTAAACAGAGTACAGTAAGGCTACAAAGAGAATTCTCAGGCAAAGAGAAGATATCAGCACATATGCTTGCTAAGGCGATGATAAATTACATATCGGATGCCATCCGACAAGGAAAAAGGAGAGGGAAAACTTTTCCGGGTGAGAAATAACACCAAACACCAACACCGATGGTGGCTGGTGCAGGCAGGCTCTAATCCTTTAACTCTATCTTTCGGTAAGATAACTGAAGTGAAGGCAACAGAGTGCTATAGTTGCATAATACACAGGGAAACAGCTAAACAAACGGTTACAACATACAGTGACCAGCTCAGATGCTTGCTATCGCTTATGATTCCTTTTCATGGCAGCATTAGTGCAAAGCCCCAATGTTTTGACCCAAGGGAGGTTATGGCACCCTAACTGATGGTCCATAAGCAATGAGCCGTGGTGAGGGCAGCTGCATCATCATATTGATCTTTAATGTTTTCAGTCACTCTATTGAGAGGGTTTCAGTCATATTGAAGATTATTGAAGTTGTTTGCTGCTCTAAGTCCACCCAACAGTTGATTCCCTATGTCATGCTGCTGCTGCTGATGCTGTAGTTGGCCCAACTGTGATAGGTCATGTGCACTGTGATTCATTCCCATCCTCCCACTCATTGTCATTGCATTGTTTGCCATTGCCATTCTCTGTCCGCTAACTGCAGGATTTGGACCAAGCCCACCCATGGCCCCAAAACCCATTCCTCCCATTCCTGGTGTATTTGTGACAGTATTACCAATTAAGCAGTTAAACCCATTAACACCAGAGGTAAGTCCATTTGGTCTCTTCATGTCATTCCCTGACTGGCCAACACCATTCATTTGTGATGACATCATCATCTCTTGCAAGATTCTCTGAACCGAGCTTTGGGACTCATTTGGCTCAGGCTCCTGAGACCGGGTTGCAGGTGGCTGCATCGGAGGTAAGCTTGATGATGCAGTTGGGGAGCTGAGTTGGTTTGTGTTCTGAGGGGCGGGCATCATATTGTTATTGGATGTTGTAGGCACCGGGGAAGGGAAAGAGGCAGACGGATTTGACTGCAGTGAGCTTGTGGAGTTCACCTTAGGAATTGCAGCATTATTTCCACTGTTATATGGACCATTGGCACTGCTCATTGGATGATCTTGTCTAGAATTTATTGAACTCTGGAGGAGGCCAACGACAGATGGTGAGGGTGCAGATGTAGAGGGTGCGCAACTGAGAGAATTATTTGATGTCACATCCGCATTGGCGGAGGCAGAAGCCTGCAAACCAGTCATAGGAGCAGAATTTTGACCACTCTGGTTAGAACTCTGGGAATAGGTTGCTGCTCTTCAGGTTGTTGCTGCTGTGGTTGAAGAGGATTGATCCCTGATGGAGTCCTCCGAGGAAAGTTATGCAAGCTATCTGAAGAAAACAATAACAGCAGGTGTTAAAAATAGGCAAACATATTGCAATAGCAAATTACAATAACATTAGTTGGACTAGAAACTACAGCCTAGGAAGCACCAATACGCGATACCGATGCAGCGATACCGATACAGCGATACAATAATTCCCCAAAATCACCGATACTACAATATATATATATATATATATATATATATATATATATATATATATATATATATATATATATATATATATATATATATAAAAATAACAAAAAGAAAGATAGCCGTAGTCTCATAATCATAGATAATATTAAGACTTAATAGTCAAGTCTCAAGTCAAGTGCCGCCGCCTTGCCTCTCCACCGCCGCTGTCCGCCAGGTCCTCGTCGTCTCAAGTCTCCTCTGCTGTCTTGTGCGTGTGGAGGCAGGAGGCGTCGTCAGGAGATATGGGGATGGGGACTGGAGGCGTGGTATGGTGTGGCAAGAGATCAGGAGATGTGGGCTGTTGTTGGGCTGAGCTGTATCGGAGAAGTATCCCGGAGTATCGGAGTGATTTTCCTTTTTTAAAAATAAAAAATAGCCCGATACTCCTTCGATACGTATCGGTGCAGTATCGGTGTCTACTACATGGCGAATGGCATAGCAGCAAACTACTGTGCTTTGTGACCAGGGATAAAAATCAGCAGGAACCAGCGGGTTCCCAGCCATCCCGCCATCCTGGTAAGGACCAGGTACAATGTAGCACCACCGGTTCTGAGGTAATTAAAAGTTCTTTCCGTGGAAATGCATAGCTAAGTATTATTGAAGATTAAATAGATTAAAATAAATAAACAACGCCACTGAAATTATAAAAAAAAAAAAGGAGAAAGGAATAGCAATCAGGAAACTCAGGAAACCGGTTACCAGCTAATCCCTGGTTCCTGGGTGTGGTCCGTTACATTTGAATTACTGGTTTCTTGATCCCTGGTTGTGAGTTGTGACAAATCGACACCAGCATGAAACTATAATTACTGTCTCATCTGACAAAATTGAATGCTCTCCCACCATATTAACTAGCCTACAATATTTAGGGGGCATGACTACAAATTGTACAGGACAAAAACTTGACTTGATAAATAATGGTGATTAAAGTATACAATCCAAAAAAAACTAATGGAGCTGTTGTAAAAGTATAAGAGAACATGAGATGAGACTGACCCAACAAAAAAGATTAAAATGTCATACCGATGGGTCCAGATCCAGTCTGCCTGCTGTAGTCAATCAAATCTTTCATACAGTTAACCACCTCAGCAATCTGGGAGTATCAATGTTTCGGATGACAAAAATGATAGGTCAGATAATGAACTTAAATGGTATAGGTAAAGTTGGTAGGTGTCACAACAAAGAATGTTAATCACACTATGTACAAAGCATAAAATTTTGCATAAAATAAAACGGTAACTTAAATTGTTTAAAGCACAGAAAACCAGAACAGGTGAATAGAAACTGTATCAGATAAGAGTGTACCTGAAGGCAGCGGACATATCGTTTTGTGTATCCTAAATCATTTACCAGAGGCACCTCCAGTGCTTTAGCCAACTGGCGGGCACATGCCACAAACCTAATGGTACAAGATTGGCATATAAGGTCAATTTGCATGAACTCTAAAAGGTAAAATAAAAATTGATGGGAGTTGGTGCATGGCAACAATAATTCAAAGAAATGGTCAGCGAGAAAAATAAGAACAATGCAATTTATGTGCTACCCTGATAAGCACATACTGTTCTATCCTGGTAAGTCCTTTCAGGAGATAGAAGTTGTGATCAGAGGTGCAAAAGTTAATGTGCTTAAAATGATAGCATAAAAAAAATCAAAACAGAGCACCCATTGCATACAGGCATCATTTGCTTATAAATATCCGGCCATTCCTTGAACATACCATAACACTAGCCTTTTGTTGTCAACAGATTGTGAGTTGTCTAGAAGGAAATTACCCGATAACATAATGTTGCAAATTGCTAACAGAATACATGTGAAAGCCTCTGCTTGAGCTAACCATCACATAATATCCAGTACCCTGCACGCACTCCCAAGTCTAACACTCAGCTATAATGCTATCTTTTCTGTGACAACTCCATTTTCTATACTTGTTCCAGAGTCACCATGATATTCAACCAGAATCCCATCTCCAACATATTAATCAGCTAATTGTTTGTTTAAATCTGATCCATTACAGCTTATAAAGATAAGCCAGATACACAAATCATGCCTATAATGCAAGGTGCTCCAAAAATAGGGGGCCATATTTTAGTGATTTACAAAGGCCTAGACACTGGGTTGAGGTTTCCTTTTTCTTCTCATAATAAATGCACAACCGTTGAAGTATGTATAAATTACCCGTCTTCCCCTAACAGCATAAGCTTTTGGGTGAGTTGGTCGGTGCATGAAAATATTGTATTAGGGCAAGAAGTCCTGAGTTCGAGACTCAACAGGCTCATTTTTTAAAAAAAAAAAAACGTAACTGTGTGCTTGTGCAGTTAGACTGGCCGTCCACTCGAGATTCCAGCACCCTTTGCATTTGCGCTGATGACTGGCCTACGCTTGCGTCCCAACAGTACCTCACCATATTTAAGCCACATCTCAGGCTTGAAGATGAGCCTGGACATGAATAAATTGCCCACATTTCCTTAATAGCTTCAACTTTTAGGAGAGTTGGTCAGTGCATGGAACTCTTAACTATTTTCTAAACTAAATTTTATTCTTCAACCACATCCAGTGATCTCCTTTCACACATCAAGCATGTAACACAGGGTGGCTCACCAATTGAATGGCCAATATCATTGTACTCATGGATAATACTCTGTATAGTGTACATCACCTACGACTAAAGATTGCATTCAGAATGCTCAATAGGATATCATTCTTATTGGTCATACACCGTGAGAGTTCTTTTTACGGAAAAATAAATAAATGATATTTTCCATAAAAATTGCAGATCCAATAATTCCTCGTCTACTTAGTGCGCAACCATATGTGAGGTGAAGGACCTATCAATTTGCTCATTTATTTTCCTAACAAAGCTTCAAGATGTTGCACAGTAGAGCAAGTTATTTAGCTGCTCAGGATGAAAGATGCAACCGTAGATTTGGTAGTAGAGGTTAAATCTCCGGGCCAAGAGTATCGCATATAGGGTTGTGCAAAAGCTTGAGGCATGTAAGCTGTTCAGGCTCAGCCCAGATTTAGCTTGGAAAGAAAGAAAGGTGGCAAGCATGATAACAATCACAAGGTCACTTCCATTTGTGAAGCAGGTTGGGCCACAGCCCGCTTGCTTGGGTCCTGTTAAGTAATAGCTCATTTACATAAAATTCATGTAAATTATAAATAAAGTTTATGTAAGTGGGCGCTGGGCTCACCTAGCAGAAAAAACCGATCATTTTACCCCCACCCAAAAATTTTCTTTCTGCCCAAGCCCAACTTCTAGTCATCATTTTGTGAATTGTATAAGGAGATGTATAGTTACTTGTTACATTACTGTCTGGCTAAGAGCAGTGTCATTTTGTTTTGTTAAGTTAATACATATCATTTTTAGGAGTGCCTGTCTAAGAGTAGTGCAAAACCATCTAGTGCTACCATGCAAACTACCAATGTAGGCGATTGGATGACATTTGGATGGACTATATTTAAGTTGACTTACCGACCAGATGGGTGATAGTAGCACCTAGCTAGAGGGTCATATGCTAAGACCAAATCAACCACAATAGACATACAATGCTGAATGGCTAGGCGATGTATCATATGTATACAACTTAGCTCCCAACTCCAAGGATCCTCGTTTTGGAAGGCAGCTCACACTAGCGTAGATTTAAATAGTCACTAACAATAAATAATTACAAAAGTAGATATACAATTCAAAATTGTGCGACAAATAAGCTTTACAAAATGTGTACTGTACTTAAGGGTTTTCACTTTTCAAGGAGCATGCCAAAACTCTCATGACAGATCTTTCAAATCCTTTGGTAACACCAAAAAGAATACACTAGTGGGGAAAAAAGATTAAAGAAGAATTGAAAGATGTTTCACTTTCACCTTACAATACTTTGTTATTACCTTGTTTGAAAGCACTCAAGAGGGTATTCACTGTATTAAAACATGAGATCCATTTATCTAATCATGTAGAGGGAATCCACCCACATTATTTTCATGAATATCTTACATGTCTTGAGATCCACCTTTACTATTCTATAGTAATCCTTAACTGTCCATTCTTTCCTTGAATTTTATTTTAGGTAAAATCAGCAAGGTTTCATAATAGGAACATCATATAATGATCTACAAATATGCATGTAGAAAAGAGGTGGATAAACCATTTAACGATAAAAGAATAGATAGCAGCAGCATCAAGTTGGATAAATCATTTTAATGGCAAGAGAATACAAAAAACGGTTTTGGCAAAGAACTGAAGATGAAAAGTATCAAGCACGTCAGGGCCAAACTTCTTACGAGTTGCAGTTATTCTGCATGTCCTGAGTTGACAAACTCGTCGAATTTTGAACAGCAACCTGGTATTTTTGTACAACTGCACCAAGCTGACTAACCTGCATAAAACATCAAGGGTGCCAAAATATATTAAACCCTTGTTACCAAAACTGAAAATTCAGAATGAGATCTGCGACCTGTGAACAAAACTGTCTACACTGGAAAGGCTTAATACCTGAGGTATTATTGATCTCCGTGGAATAAGTTCCTCGTGACGCCTAGCACAGAACTCCCAAGATGCAATCTTAAATAAAAGGAAATAGTACAGGATTGTGCAATATTTTAGTCCAAAAGGCACCACTTATCAGAGAATAATGTAAAAGAACCACCATTACGATGGAAAGAACAAATTGGAAAATTGAACTATGATACCTTGAGGTCTGGATTAAAAACTATCCTCAGATGCCCCTCGCGTACCACACGCAATTGCTCAAAGACACTTTCCTGGATTGCTTTTGTATAGTCCAAAACAATCTGACCAGATGCATTTTGGGATTCACGTGGCATGTCGACATACAGTAGTTCTTCCAAGGTACCACTGGCATATTTGATTTGGCACAACCGTGGTAAGACCTCGACTGTTGTCTCTGTACAGGTAGTAACATAGGATCAAAAAAAAATTTAAAAAAAATGAGTGAAGAGGAAGATGTGCAAATTAAAATGATGCTTACCGAAGCCTCGGCCAGGCTTCCGATTGCAGATCTCACAGTGCCATACATCCTGCAAGGGCAATGTCACATGGAAAATCTTAAAATAAAAAATTGAAAGGAAAAAATATACAAGAAATACTAGGTGTTACTCCACATCCTCCAGTTAAATAATAGACCAGAATTTACTTGCATAAATCAAATATGTGAAAATGAAAAAGGGTCTAGATTCCATGGTAGCAGCATACTAAACCTGAGGAAAACTCCAGTAGTTTGACGACCACTTCCATAGAGAGATACACACCACCTCTTTTTAGCATTTGGAGCAAAATACTCATTGACAAAGTTTCTCCAATATTCAATATTATTATCCTGCATCAAAAGGAACAAGGAGATACACTAAGTTGCAAGCACCTGGAATTCGCTTGGAGCATCAAAGTACTCATTTGAAACAAACCACAAAAACTTACTTGTGGTCTGTTTTGTTGATGATACATGTAATGGGTCAATCTCTTTGCACAGGTTCCTGGCTCGTAAGGAGCCGGCTTTCCTGGAGTTCTCATGTTTAGACTCTGTTGACGAAATAACTGCTGCTGATGCTGTTGTTGTTGCTGCTGCTGTTGCTGCTGCTGCTGTAATTGGTTTCGCTGCAAAGGCAGATTCTTTAGAATCTGTTGTTGCTGTTGCTGCTGCTGCTGCATATGCAAGATCCGCTGCTGTTGCAAGAGGCTCAGTTGAGCAGCAGCAGCTTGAGAGTTCTGCTTTGTCAGCTGCAACAAATGGTGGTGGTGCTGCTGCTGCTGTTGCTGCTGTTGCTGCTGCTGCTGCTGCTGCAGGAACGCCGATGGGTCTGAACTCGCTTGCTCCATCTTCACGGCACCCAAACTCCTCAACACTTGCAACTGCTGCGGTTCTTGTTTTACATTGCCAGCATTGCGCATCATCTGGACTGGGCCGTTCTGGTCAGACTGCCCCATCTGCGGTTCCATTTTGACCCCACCCATGCTGCCACCATTCTCCAACTTCACAGTCCCCTGCGGCTGTTGGAGCTGCTGCGGTGGCAACTGCTGCTGGTTGTAGGACATTAGTGGTTGCTGCTGCTGCTGCAAATCCTGCACAGCATCCAGCTGTGGTTGCTGCTGAAGGTTATCTGAACCCAGCTGATTGCCCAAACTAACCTGTGAGGAGGAAGGGAACGAAAGAGGATCAGACCCTCCCGCGCCAACCAAATTGCCAGCACCATCAAGTCCTCCTCTCTGCTGGAGTGCACTCATCGGAAGCCCACCACCTGGCATTTGCCCTGGACCCGGCACAGGGCCCCCATTTCCAAACGACGGCCGGTTGAGCAGGGACGAGACATTCGACGCGCCTCCGAGAAGGCCATTACCGCCAAACTGCATGCGCGGGGAGACGAGAGAAGAGAACGGGGACTGTGACGGGAGCACGCCGCCGCCCCCACCCATTCCCGGCTGGCCACCACTCAGCAGACTAGAACCCGTCCGGAGCAACGAAGCGGCGCCGACCGGCTGCCCGGGCCCCATCGGGTTCGGCGGCCCCGACGACACCATCTTTGCAGGCAATGGGAGACCTCCGAGCTCCACAGAAACAACTCCAAGATCGAGAGCGCCTCCACTCAACTCACCATCCTTTCAGCCCGGCACGCCCGCAAGATCCACCGGAATTGAGCAGGAAGAAGAAGCATCCCCTGAAAACACAACCAAAGATTGAAACTTTAAACACAACCAAAGATCTAGAACAGCATCCCCTGCACAAATCTACTAAACATCGGCAGGAAACCAGCATCAACGAGCAGCAAAGCGAACTTCTCCTCCTCAAATCCACCGCAACCAAGCGAGAAACAGCACCAAATCCACCCAAAAAAATCACGCCACGGCACCAGAAACAAGCGGAATTAAGCAACGCCGAGCTCGCGAGCACCTCCCAGATCGCAGCTTCCCACGCCCGAACTTGCAAGCCAAGCGAAATTAAGCGGCGGCGGCAGCAGCAGCAGCAGCCATGTCACCCCGAACCCACCAGGAGAAACAAACACACACCGCAACTCCACGCACTCACCGCCTCCAAGCCACCACCGCCGCACGGGCCAATCCCCCTCGGAATCCGGCGATCCCGAGCTCAATCCGCGGCAAATCGCGCGGCGCGGCCGGTAGAAGCGTAGTAACCCTTGTCCGCCGGCGCCGCCACTTGCCGAGTTGCAGTGCCGCCGCCGCCGCCGCCGCCGCGCGGGCTGGCTCCGCTCCGGCTAGGGTTTAGGCCCCGCCGCGCGCTCGGGGGGGACGAAACAACAGAAATAATAATATAAAAAACAATCTGCTATTTTTTCCTCTCTCTTCTTCTTCTGTGTGGGAGCGATGGGATTTGGTTTAGCCTCTGTGGGGAAGAAGGGAGGCGAAGCGAGAGGAGAGAGAGAGAGCAGAACAAAGCAGGAGAGAGAAAGAGAGGGGGGAAGCGAAGGAGAAAAACATTGAGACTTTGTCCCCGCGGACGTCAAAACTCCATTGGATTTCATTAAGAGCCGGGGGCGGCGACCTCGCTGATACTCTCTTACGCTCACTGACAGGATCGACCCGGGTGCGCGGGGCCCACCTGGTAGCGACATGGCACACGCGGGGGGCGCGGTGCACGTCGGTTCGATTAAGGGGCCATTTTTTTAATCTAGTTTAATCCGTGCGCTGAGGTTAAAGAGAAGTCAAAAAGGAGTGCGTGCTCCATGCCATGGAATGGCCAATGGTGTGGCTTGGTATATCCTCCTGTCATGGATGACGCTGATGATGTACAGAAATAGAATGTTACTAGTGGTTAGAGACTTAGGAGTGCACTAGTGTAGTTTGCTTTGCGAGTGCACTTTGTGTTGTGGCTAGGCTTTTTGCTATTTGTTGCAAAACAAAACGGTTCAGTTACCGTCTGAATCGGAGAAAATTCACGCGTTCTATGCGAGGCATAAATGTTGGTGTCGTACTTAAGAGGACATTTGCTTCGCTTTTGCTTGGTGGCTAAATTTTGGCTGGTTGGACGGATGTAAGAAAATCTAGGGTGGAATTTCGGGCACTTGTGATTTATGTGTGCGCGTCGCCTGTAGAAACCGTCTGCCTTGGTGGATAAAATCGAAACCCCTTGTGAGTAGGGCTGGCAAAAGAGTTCGTTATGGGTTCGAATCAAAATTGATTCGATTACAGTAGTTAATTATTTAAAATTGAAATAGGTCGCTTTTGAATTGAAAAAAAAAAGGTTAATGAGACTCAACAGTGGCTCGTTAGCTCGCTTTTAAAATAATCACTTAAACAATAGATAAAATGATTTCAAGTCGAATTACGTCAATTTCAAATATAGCTCAATAATAGCTCGTTAAGCTATATAGCCAACCCTTCTTGTGAACAAGGATCCAGAACCGAAGGGGGAAAAGAGGAAATTATATGTACACTATCACTCATCAATTGAGAAAGAGGAACACATAACGAATGTCTGTTTGATATGCTGATAAGTTACACTTTGGTTTTTCAGAAGGAAGATACATGGATAAGGAATATTATCTACAAGGCAGCAGTAACATGCCATTTGATTGTCCAATTCTATCCATCTAATCAAACAGATCAACACACACCAGATTAATTGCTACAATAAACACTGTAATAAAAAAAACAGCTCATCCTTGTAAACGTAACATGGCACTGTGCAATTCAGGTTACAGAGCCCTGAATATGGATGATGTGCAAACGAGGCATGTGCGCTTGTGATTTCTGTGTGCGCGCCGCCCGTAGAAACTAACAACGTGACAGTGTATGCTTCTCCTAGTCCTAGCCACGCTTTTCCTTTTATGTGCAGGTGTAAAGGGGGCGAACCTAACGGTATGTCAACTAGGGCTAGAGCCCACCCTACCGCTGATCGGGCAGTGGATACTTTCCTGAGCTCTTTTATCTATTCATAGAGAAGTGAATCATCAAGTCTGGAGATAGAAGAAGACTAGTCCCATGAGCACCAGTCTATTTCAGTCCCTGGTCCGCCACTAAGTGTCCAAAAAAGACCATGCTTTCATGCTCGGCTCTGCAAGGTACATATATGCACTTTTTTCTATTCCACTCTTAGTGTTGCCCTCTAGATTGCTAAAGCTAATCTGTAGATGATAGTAGATGAACTGTTAGTGAGGACTTGATTAACATTTGAGCTAGGTTTCATGCAAAGCCCTCCCTGGTGGGCCAGATGGAATTTGTCCAGGATACAGAGACTTCTTGCTCAACATTATCGAAAACCACCTTGTTCTTGATGAGTTGTGTTCCAAAGGACTTGCCATGTGTATGCAACTATGCACACAAGCTTTGGCATGCATGCGTGTATGGTTTTGATGGCCCGTCTTCTTCCGAATCTAGGTCACAGACAGTGGTCCTCTCCCTCTTGCAAGGTCCAATGGACTCGCCAAACACATGAAGGAAGCTCTGCTTCAGCATAGCATAGATGTGTATGTGTGATATGTTAACTACTAGTTACAACGGATCATCTGCTTTTGCGTGTGAAGACACCATGGTGTCTTTCCGCTCATCTTGATTATCAACCGTCTGATTGGACATTTTCATGGTCAACATATCTTTGTTATAGAATTTTTTAAAAAAAAAATAATATTTTTTAAAAAAAATTACAGAAATAAAAATACGTCTTTTTTTTACAAAACTCGTCATTCAAATTTGCGACAAAACCCTATCGCCCATGGAACAGGGTCATATCGCCAATTCAGCTCTCTACCGCTCCATATCGTTAATTGGGACTGAATCCCTGGATTGCTCTTGTTTGAAGGAGGTATATGCTACTGGAGAAGTCTCTGTCGCCAATCGAAATTGTGACAAGGTTTAGTTTTGTAATTTTCTTTTTTGGCTATTTATTTATGTAATTCTTTTTTAAAAATGTATTATTTTAAAAAATCCTTTGCTATATATGTAAGGATTTTCGCTTTGGCTACCGACTGGTTGACCGGTCTATTTTGCCATGTAAGGATCACGCTTTGGTTAAATCCATTTTACTGACTAGCTTCCTTTTGCAGTGAAATATGTTTTCTGAATAAGTAGGCCTGAAATATATAAGCTAGCAACTCTTCGTACGTACTTAGCTTCCCATAATACTGTCACAATACAGCAGAAGATAGCTCGACGATGCCAAGCTGAGTACAGACACAGACACCGGATCATCCGATCATGCGCAGTCACTGGCCATGGACCACTGTCGTCCAAGCTTGGGCATCCAAGAAGGCAAGTTTATGCTTATGCATGCGACTCACTGCCATTTCTAATTGGCCTGACCCTGCACAGGAAGTCGCAATCGCAGAGAGGAAAATGCCAGTGAAAGCCACTCACAATGCTCCAGCTAGCTTCAATGTTTGCTTACAATTTAGGGAGCAAGTACAGACAAATTAAAGTATCTACCGGATATATAGAGGCCTGCAAATATACGATGTCCGCGGGACACGGGGAATCCTCTTAAGTTCATATAGGAATTAAACTGTTCATCTGAAATTCCCGTGATCTAAGCAAGCTGATGCGCATGCACCTGCAAGGTGAGTTGATCAGGTGGCATATATGCAAAAGCCCATACACCAGCCCTTGCACATTGCAATGATACCTGGTCACCTCACCAACCTATCTATTATTCATACATAAAAGTATATATAGATAAGATGCCGAACCACACATGCAATTGCACATAAGCTAGCATGGCCATTGCACGAGTTTTTGGAGCATTTGCATTGAATCCTCTGTGCACGTTAAATACAAAAATAGCACCGAAGAGCCGCATGAGCATAAAGCGTGTCAGTCCGTGCCCCGGGCGAGCTAGCTCATCCAGTGCCCTAAGGGCGAGCTAGCTCGTCTGTGCTCTAAGTGCGGTGGAGCCTTGTTCGTGGCTATGGATGGAAAAAGCTCGTTAGTGGGTTTGCTAGCTCGATTTAAAATTACTCCAATTGCACTCATTAATTGGTTAAACAATGAAATGAGTCTATTTCTAATGAAATTGGATTTCGCTCTAACTCGGCAGCTTAGCTCGTTAACTTGATTCTAAAAATACTTCCAAATTATAAATAAAATGATATTAAATCAAATTATGTCAATTTTGAGAAAAACTCAATAAGGTGAGGACTTGGCTCGATATCCACTCCTATCCGTGGCCCCGGAGCCGGACTCGCTCAACTTAGCGCCCAGGGGCACAGGTGCCGATGCCCGTGCATGCCACGTGTGAGGGAATCGATCGTTCCATCGCGTCACACCGGTCATTCATGTCCCACATGCGCAAAAAAAAAGCCCATGGGAGGGAATCAGATTCCCTCCTGTCTCTTCACGGTCAGTGCAAATCCTTCGTTCACATGGCTATATAACCCGGCGTCGCTCTCATTCTCATTCTTCACCCGAAAACCGAGCGCTAGACAAAGAGAGACAGAAAGAATCGAGTGAGTGAGAAGTTGTGCGATCAACCAAAATTAGTTCCAATTTCACTGCGATTAAAGAGTGTTTAGAGTAGTGCTTAGCGGTCGCATTAGTAGAAAGTTAGACATCAAGAGAATGTATTTTTTCTCCTATGCATTATGTTTATTAACTATGTAATTAGTGTTAAATTAATTTAATCATAATTACTTGGTCCAAATTCACTAGTTGTAATTATTTAGTCATAGTTAATTAATCATAATTACTTAGTTCTAATTAATTTAGTTGTAATTAATTAGTCGTAATTAATTTCATCTTGATTATTTTAGTATTAGTTAATTTGTCATAATTAAATTGGTCATAGTTAATTAGTCATAATTAAATTGATCGTAGTTAATTAGTCATAATTAAATTCACTAGTCATAATTAATTAGTTTTAGTTAATTAATCATAATTATTTAGTCCTAATTAATTTAGTAGTAATTAATTTATCATAATTAATTAGTCATAATTTAACTATTTGTAATTAATTTAGTCTTAATTAATTAGTCATAATTAAATAATTAGTCGTGATTAAATAATTAGTCGTAATTAAATTCATTAGTCGTAGTTAATTAATTGTAAATATTTAGTCGTAATTAATTTAATACTAATAAATTTAGTCCTAATTAATTTTGTCGTCATTTTATTTTCACGAATAGTGTTGTAATACTTACACTTTTCTGTACTTCATTTCATTTTAATGCTTCATTTCCATGTTCGGTCTAGCTGTTCTAGATAGGACTCTTGGTTTCCCTTGGACATGGCTTAGGCATTCCAGTCAATGCCCTGCGAATGCACTGGACGAGGTTGTTAGAATGCACCTCGTCATGTACCTTTTAAATCTTTTCGGTTGGGTACGTAAGGTTTCCAACGTTGGAAGACCTCGAGTTGTTTCACGTAGTTGAACATGTACTTCTGCTCGATGAACACCTTATCGTACATGTCCAGGCCGTCGATCCATTGGAAGAAGTTGTAACGCATCTCCGGCTGTCATTATGCGCAGATAAAATTAGCAATATGTGGAATGCAATGTAAGATGTGAAAAAATAATGTGTGTGTAAGTTCTCTTACGAGGATATTCTCGCATGTGTAGTACACCCGGGCAGTGGTCGCCGGGTGTATGGACTGAATGATCCAAGTTGGTTCTTCGCACACATACTACAACGCATGGAAAGTCTTGTGGTACCGGCACAACCTTCATAGAACAATTCTGATAGGTTTTAGTCTTCTCGGCAAACCACTTGCACTTACGCAACATCACCACATAGTAGTCTGATATTTCCAAGGACAACCTAATGTTCTCCTTCCTCTCTGTTGTGTGAAACAAGCTGGACTGAAGTGTTGGTTGTGGTGTTATAGTGTTTTCCCTATCTCTCTTCTCCTCCTTTTATAAGCGGATAAAGTGCGATCTTTGAGGGTGGAAAATATGACTAATGGCGAGTGTGATAGTGGTGAGTGGTGTTTACTCACTACAAAAAGCTGGTACGTGTTGTCATTTGAGTTTGAAAAGATGTAGTGGCAGGGTGTGGTCAATTCGTTATGAAAAGGTGGGATTACTGGCGATTGGTGTCTACTCACTGCAAAAGGCTGGGTTGTGTTGTCATTTCGGCCTGAAAAGGTGTAGTCGCAGGGTGTGGCCAATTTGGTCTGAGAAGGTGGGACGGTTAGTTAGTGTTGTCCACTCACCGACAAAAGCTAGTCCGGGTTGTCGTTTCGGTTTGAAAAGGTGTCATGCCAGGGTGTGGTCAATTCTTTCTGAGAAAGGTGGCGTGAAAAGGTGTAATGGCATTGTCTTGCGAATTTAGGTATTGTAATGTTATGGAAAATACGGTACTTACACTCAGGTTGTTGTTCTATTGTTGTAGTGTAATGTTATGTACATAAAAATCTAGTTGCTGAAATCGAAAGACCTCTGATTACCATGTACACACATAAGTGTACAACATCCTAGATACATACACACATAATGTATACAATCCAATTACATACTGACTAGTACGAAGCAAGTAAATGCACAATGCAAATAAGTACAATGGTACACTACGAGCTAGAATATGTCTCACTCGTTTGAGTCACTCTATGCTCACTGCATCTGCGTCCACATCCTGGTCTTGCGTTGAGCACAGTGTTGTAAAAATCGGTCATGATGGCCGATTAGTCGACCGTTTAATCAGAGTCGGCGGGCAAACCGCCACATATACATGAATCGGAGCACAGTTAACGCTTGTGAACGCCAAATCGCCGCATTATCCGATTAGTCAACCGTTTTCGTATAATCGCCCCGCATAATCCGCATAAAACGGATGATTAATCAACTGTTCCAACCGTTTTTTACAACAAGAAATCAGCAAAACGTACAAAAAAAGATTGTCGTGTAGAGCATCGTCGGTCGTGGTTCCAAATCTACACTACTAGCGATTGATGAAAGTGAGAGTGACAAGGGATTGGTTGCCTCTGAAGAGGATTTCCTTGCTTCTGATGAGCCTGAGACTAAAGTGTCTGGTGGTGATGTTGTTCTTAACAATGATTCAGAGTAACTGATTCTCTCGTGGTTATGGGTCATTTTGTGTATTTAAATTTCAAACTTAATTCTTTTGGTGGTCGTCTGCTTGATGTGTTAAGTTAGTCTAGTCTATGTGACAATGTATGTTTTTAATCTATTATCTAAACCGTTGCAAGTCATACTTTGGTGTAGAACTATAATAGTCATGCGATCAATCTTGTTATCTTTTGAGTTAATAATGAAGTTATCATATACAATTAAAGGGTGGTATAAGTTTATTTGATAGTATTGACAATATAATGTGTTCAAATATCTACGAAACTAGCATTATGATCAATTATGTGAGAACACCAAATTGTCCTCATAATTACGATTAATCATCAGTATTCGATTAATCGCTTGGCGGTACCCTATCGTCAACAACCGTATTCCATTTTTACAACCTTTGTTGAGCATGTCCTATAAGGTACGTCAGCCGGTGCGGAGAGCATGTCTATGTGCGAAAACATAAGGAGACCATTGAGTTGGCTAAGGTGCATCAACAAGTTGACTCGGCCAGGTGAGTATCGTCAAGCTAAAACACCTGGCGGCTACCACTTGCAATGATATCGACAATGAGCGAGTCAATGAATCCGACCGGGCCACGACCCTCCAAGTCGATGTATGAGCGGCCTCGGTGCGGCGTAGATCTAGCCTTGACTATACAATGTACTAAGCGCCCGGCGTGGTGGAGCTCGTCGTCTTTGGTACCCGATAGTTGCGTGCTCACCGTGGTCCTGTGATGTGTATCCTTGGTACGCTACTTCGTATTGCTGACTGTAGACAAGGGGGGACACTAGGTAGTAAGGTCCAAATCTGGACATCGTGTAGCCCTCCATGGCAGTAGCTGGGATGAGCACATCTTCATCGGTCGATTTGTCATCACCCCCATGCCCAACTGAAGATTGCAAGATGAAATGATGTTAGCACAACGTAAGGCGAAATCAATAATCAGAACGTAAATTGAACATAACTTACCTCCTCCATCCACAGTGTGGATGGCCGACGGGGAGCGCTAGGACGGCCGTCGATCTGACTAGGCCATGTAGTGTCTCTTGCATCTGCATGCGGTCGTACGGACGTTGATCGCAGCAGTGATGCATCCCGACGGACGTGCGGTTGGAAGATAGCATGATGTTAGCACAACTTAAGACAAAATAACTAAAACTGATGTAAATTGAGCATAACTCATCTCTTCGATCCGTAGTACGGATGACCGGCGGGAAGCGCTAGGATAGCCACCAGTCGCAAGCCCAGCCCAGACATGGTCGGGATCGGGCCAGGTCGCCCGTGAATAGGTCTAGGGACGGTTAGTTAGTGTTGTCCACTCACTCACAAAAGTTGATCCAGATTGTTGTTTCGGTCTGAAAAGGTGTCATGTTTGGGTGTGGCCAGTTCTTTCTGAGAAAGGTGGCGTGAAAAGGTGTAATGGCATTGTCTTGCGAATTTAGGTATTGTAATGTTATGGAAAATATAGTAATTATACTCAGGTTGTTGTTCTATTGTTGTAGTGTAATGTTATGTGCATAAAAATCTAGTTGCTGAAATTGAAAAACTTCTGATTACCACGTACACACATAAGTGTATAACATCCTGGATACATACACACATAATGTATACAATCCAATTACATACTGACTAGTACGAAGCAAGTAAATGCACAATGCAAAGAAGTACAATGGTACACTATGAGTTAGAATATGTCTCACTCGTCTGAGTCACTCTGTGCTCATTGCGTTTGTGTCCGCGTCCTGATCTTGCGTTGAGCATGTCCTATAGGGTACGTCAACCAGTCTGGAGAGCGTGTCTGTGCGGAGAACATAGGGAGACCGTTGAGTTGGCTAAGGTGCATCAGCAAGTTGACTCTGGCCAAGCTGAGTATCGTCAAGCTGAAACCTGCTAAACTGGCTACCACTTGTAATGATATCAGCAATGAGCGAGTCAATGAATTCGACCGGGCCACAACCCTCCAAGTACGATGTACAAACGGGCCTCGGTGCAGTGGATCTCTAGCCTTGACTGTACGATGTACCAACTGCCCCCGGTGTGGTGGAGCTCTGTCTGTGCTCGTACCCGGTAGTTGCGTGCTCGCCGTGGGCCTGTGATGTGTATCCTCAGTACGCTACTTTGTATTGATGACCGTATACAAGGGGGACACCCTGGGTAATACGGTCCAAATCTAGACATCATGTAGCCCTCCATGGCAGTAGCTGGGATGAGCACATCTTCATCGGTCGATTCGTCATCACCCCATGCCCAGCGAAGATTGCAAGATGGAATGATGTTAACATAACGTAAGGCGAAATCAATTATTATGACGTAAATTGAACACAACTTACCTCCTCGATCCGCAGTGCGGATGGCTGTCGGAGAGCGCTAGGACGGTCGCCGATCTAACTAGGGCGTGCAGTGTCTCCTACATCTGCATGCGGTCATATGGATGTTGATCGCGGCGATGATGCATCCGACGGACGTCACGGTTGGAAAATGATGTTAGAACAACTTAAGACAAAATAACTAAAATTGGTGCAAATTGAGCATAACTTATCTCTTCAAACCGCGGTACATATGACCAGCGGAAGCGCTAGGATGGCCGTCAGTCTCACTACATTGTGCCAACCTAGGGGGAGCTAGGTCAGTCCACTTGGTGAGCAGTTAGAAGCACGTCGTCTCTCGTTGGACCGTAGCTCAAGTTCTTGGCGATCTGCTTGGCATCGTCGTAGACTGACTTCAACACCCAGAGAAGCCCCCCAACGGTGTGACCACTCTCGCTGAGGACGAGCCAAGATTCGCGTGTGATCCGCAGGCCTGGTCCAACTGAAGTTACCCATAAGGGTTGTTGAGTCACAAACATTAAAAATATCATGTTTGAAGCGAGCACAAGTTGTTAGTATTTTATAGAGTAGTCATGCCGCGAAGCTCCGTGTCGATTGAAGGAGTGCTAAAGCCTCTCCTGGTGCATAACATGCTCTGGACGCTCCGACAGAGGACAAGTGAGTCTGGTGCGCGCCCGTGGTACGCACCACTCCATATACTCATGGCAAGTCTGCACATCGTACGGTCGCTACTCCTGTAGAACCTTGATGTGTGTTGTCTCCGCCCACGCCGTAGTCCATTGTTGTTGTACTGCTGATCAGTTCTCATTATGTTGGCCTAGCCTCGATTGCCTACATTGGAGAAGGATATATGTGAGGAGAAGCGGGTGTGCAAGGCAGCGATAAATGATACTCGGATGGAGTTGCACTCACGGTGGGCAACTCACTCGAGCATCCTCTGGGGGTGGCACTACTTGGAAAAGACGAGGCCATCGCATTACGTTACGGCGTGTAAGGCTCTACCATATGAAAAAAAAAACAAGGTGGCATGTTGTTTCCCACAACCCCACGTCCTGTGTGCACTGCACTGACAGTCCGCGCGACGCTGCCGTGTGCACGAACTCTAGGCTCCATGGAGACCATATAATGTTATCATCGTACAACATCTTGAACTCGTTGTGGAACATAGGGTAGCACCTCGTCGATCATCATGGCCTAATGTAACTTGCTAGTAGTCTCTGCAGCAAACATGCTTCCTATCCCCGGGCATGACTATTCACATATTTCTACCTCGTCTGGATCTCGTACTTCCTTCTCAGGCCATCGATCGCCCGGATGTTGTGCATCTGAGCTTTATGCATCTTCTTGTCCATATACCTCTGCATATTCTCAAGCCACTACTTCCCTTCATACAACTGCCGCCTCACTGCAGTGGCTCTATTTACAAAATAATTGACGGTGCGAGTCCAGGTCTTTTTAACGATCGCGATGATAGGGAGGCACCGCACACCTTTTAGCACGTTGTTGCACACCTCGGATATGTTGGTTGTCATAATGTCAGATTTCCTTTTAGCATGCGAGGGATAGAGAGAAGGGGGGTTGATGTGACCAACGACGGGACATGGGAATCATATTTCCTCCCACGGGCGTGTGCGTCTGTGCCCCTAGCGCACAGATGTGGGAGCTCCGGGCCCCAGGCACACGAACACGGCGGCATCGGGCCCCTAGAGCGCGGACGAGCCTTAGCCACCGGTGTCTCCACAGTGCTATTTTTTGTTTTGATCTCCGAGTGAGCAAGATTTGCTACTATACGCATCAACGGTGCTATTTTAGTAAAAAACTGGAGTAGTTACGAGTAGCATGGAACGAGAGAATGGATCAACGAATTGGAATTGGAATCGGAATGGACGCACGACACAGCAGTACCAGCCGCACGCACATCACATATGCAGTTGGCCGTAGGTCATATCCAATCATGCCTCCGTGCCACGCGGATTGGCGACAGCCGATCTGAGTTGGAGCCGTAGAATCTTCGCTTCCCCTTGGCAGCAGCCTCCCCCTCCCCTCTCCCCTCCGTGCTAGCTAGCTAGATGATCTGCCCCACCTGTGTCGTTGACATGAAATGCAGCCACGCAGCCTAGGCCAGGCCAGGGGCCGGGGGCATATGCGTCTTAGTTTCACTTTGGCTTCGGTATGTGAGTCAGAACAAAAGCTAGCATGCAAGCATATGCATGTCACTAGTACAATTAAGCTAGCTCCAGTGATGGATGGATGGATGGCGATCTGGACGGTTAAAATGGAATTCAGTACAGGTTTGTGGGGGCTTTTGTGCACTCATGCTGGGGCTTTCATTTTCGGGCTAAGCTGGCACATGTGAGTGCTCTAGCTAATTGTCACGGTAAATAGTACTCACTCAGTTCTTTTTTTACTTGATACAGTTGATTTTTTCACGGTCTTCGAGATGTGATTTTGATCATAATTTTTATTATTTTTACATTAAGATATACTAATAAAATTATAATATTATGAAAGTATTTTCAACGACAATTCTAATGATATAATTTTTATATAGCCAATCTAGATAGTTTTAAACTTATTTAAAGTTTGACCGTGAAAAATCAACTGTGTCAAATAAAAAAGAACGGAGTAAGTAATATGGGGGTTTAGTCGATTTTATCGTCGCAGATTGTGCATGATTTTCAAGCATTTGTATGTGATTATGTAATTGTGCTCTAGCCGATTCCTCTTGCTTTAAAGGAAAGGCGTGTATACATGTAGTTAGGTTAGGTGGAGGAATTGTGCTCACATGCAAGAGGTTATGATATTCCATCAATCCTAAGCCTTACAGGTGTACCACGTACCCTTGTATTATGAGGCTTAATTTAATAATTAAAGTTGGCTGTATGCTAAGGCTTACTGGTCACTAAGCTGGCTTACTCACACACAAGCCTCTAATTAAATCTCACCAACCAACCTCTTCTTTACATGCATGCTATCCTTTTCACTCGAGAATCCCAATTTGATCTTTCATTAGAAGGTTCCATTTGATCGATGGCCGGAGACCAACACACAGGTCATTGGCGACTTCAACTTTTAGAATAGCAAAAGTCAGATGTGTCGAAAGCAAAGGTCGTTATTTGGCCATATATATTGGTAGGTAGAATACTACAAAAACAAATGTTACTAGACAATTAGCCCTTGTGAGCCAAGGGCACATGCCATCTCTTGTCCCTTGCTATCCAAGTAAAGTTGCAATAAAACTTAAGACTTGACTAATAGAAATTAAAAGCCTAAACGTGAAGCGTTTAGTTGTATTTGTATATTTGATTTCACATGTAGTTGTTTGAGTCCTAAGAACCCCTATTCAAAAGGTTGATACTTTTCAACACACAAAAGAAAGTGTTTTTTTTTTACCAAATACATTAAAAATAAAATTTTCTTAAGAAAAAGAAAAAGGTTGTGTATATGCCAAGGAACACGCAGTAATAGATCCAGCGCGACTTGGCCTAGTAAGTAGTGACTGTGTCTAATTGTAAACAAACGTATAACGTATATAAACTTAGGTTAGGACTTAAAATTATAAACTAGATTATCTCAAAAGAAAAGGACAATATCCAAACATGAGTAAAACTTCCATTGGTGAGATAAGAGGCAAATCAATCATTTGTAGTTAGTTTCCAACCGTTGCATAGTTGAACGGTGTGCACTCTTGGTTGATCTCAAGCTAATGACCAGAGTTCGATGCCCACCTAACGCTATTTGTGTGTATTTTCTACCCTCATGACATGTGGATCTTAACCTTAAGAGACGGTTGTGGCAACCAATTTTACGCACTTTAAAAAAGGAAACCCTATGTAGGAGCGGAGGCAACAGGGGTGCCCGGGTACACCCAAAAATTGTGGAATGTTGTGAATGAATTTTTTTAAAATTGTTGTGATTTGTCAATGTAGAGACGTGAAGATGAATATAGACATCCTTTTTTTTTCTCAGGATCAAGAAGGATCAAGAAAGTGAAGGCAAAGAAGATTTTATCTTCTCCATCACCGGCTGAAAGGTTCCAAGGGTTGGAGACTCGAGAAGGAAGAGGGGGAACTCAAGTAAGTGGGAATCAATTGCCTTCTTATCAAACGGAGAATATTGATGCTGTGATTGATGATGTGGTTGCTGTCAATGCCCAACCCCAACCTCAACCTAGAAGCATGAGAGCTTCAAATTCACTTCCTAGCAGTGAGGAAAGTATTTATGATGTTGAGCTTCTTCCACATGATCTAAGTAAATAAGAAATAAGTGTCTTTTGGAAGATTAAAGTGTTGGCATACTTGCTTCTCAAATTAGTATTGCTTCTACCGGTAGCAACGACGAGTATTGAAAGAGTATTTTCCGTGATGAGCCTTGTGAAGAAAAAGTTGATAAATAGTATGGACGATCAATATTTGAATGATTGTTTAGTTATATTTATTGAACGAGATATTTTTTTAAAGGTTAGCGAAATAGACCAATAGCAATTATGAAAGAAATGGAGGCAAAAGGGAAAGGAGTGAGTACTTGCGGTCCTTCGAAAAGCCTCCTAATTTAATTTGACCTAGCTCACACGGTATTGCAAACGTGTACCATAAGAACAGCGACCGAACAACTGAACGCAGGTGCTTTTGCCTTTTGCTTTTCCTTTCTAGGAATCCAAAGGGGTGCAGGTTATTGTTCAGAAGATCAACGGCTGCCAGCTCCCAGAGGAATAATAATCAGTCCATGTTCGAAGAACCCCTTGGACGGCTGAATTAGTCCATTTCGCAACTCCCGTTCAAAGATCAAAGCCCAGATTGACCCGGTTCATGTATTTTTGGTTATATATATAGGAAAAATACTTTCTACTCTCGGGAGTAGTTACTCCCACATTTGATATACCACCTAAAAAAACTTGACATACTCCATTATCACTTTGGGTATACTCATATACTAATTATAAGATACTCTAATGTTAACTACACGAAAAATTTGCAAGAGAGTCCATAGTTTTTAGCATATTTTGTAAATACCTTCATATTCGCACATAAAAAGAAGTATGTCTAAAAATTGTACATACCACCTCTGAAAATGTGTAAATACCACCTATATAGTCTTATATACTCGTATACTACACATACATACTTTCGGTTGCGCAAGATATTCCCTACGTTGTGAGATATGCGATATACGGAATAGGGAGTAACTACTCTCGGGAGTAGGAAAAAGGCTTCATATATATATATATATATATATATATATATATATATATATATATATATATATATATATATATATACACCTCTGAAAATGTGTAAATACCACCTATATAGTCTTATATACTCGTATACTACACATACATACTTTGGTTGCATAAGATATTCCCTACGTTGTGAGATATGCGATATACGAATAGGAGTAACTACTCTCGGGAGTAGGAAAAAGGCTTCATATATATATATATATATATATATATATATATATATATATAAAGAGCATGACAACGAAATCTAATGTGACATGCGAGCAATCCGAGCGCTCACTAAAATTTTGATAACACCAAAATTTGGTTTGTCCACAATCCAAATAACAATCATTTTATCAAAGTTTGGTTTTTTTTTTCAAGTTTTAGCTATACCAAATTTTGTCTCGATTCATTAGAGCAGCAACCAAACAACCCCTAACATTCTCGATGACCCAGCCTGTAATCCTGGTTCCTCGATCAAATCCTTTACTACCGAAGTCCCCAATTCTGAAACTACGGAAGCGAATGTATTCGCACGGGGGCACATGTTTCGTGGTGATTTTGATATCGTTTTCAGAAAGAAAAAAGTACTAGTTTTGTAATTTTGGAGGAATCCTTCGTTAATGGTCGTGAATGATTGACTGATTTTTTCCCCCAAATCTTTCGCACCATTGACAATTTGGAAGACGTCTCGAGAAAAAAAAAACAGCCTTAGTTAGGGAGATGATGTATTTGTTACTTGTCAGTAGCATTATGTTCCTTCAAAAAGTTACTGCTTCCCAAATATGGCTGCATTTTGCAAAACCTTGCATATATAGGCCTTCATTTTGCTGGCCGAGCCCATTCCAGCTGCTCTTGCTTACCTGGTCCAAATCAGTGCTCGAGTTCGTAGCCTAGTGGGCCTGCAAGTACAAATTGTCGGACCAGGTTAGATTTTCTCATTTCTCTCCCTCAGAAAAAGGTTAGGTTTGAGAACCGAGCGCAACTCAGTTGGTCATCAGCGCGTGGTCGCTCAGTGCCCACCAGTGTTCTCACCGTAATAAAAATTAGGTACCACGTGTGCATCTTCGGTAGGAAAATATGTGCCTATGTTTTTTTAGACTAATGCAAATTAGATTCTGGAATGATATTTGGTTAGCAAACTCTTCACTAAAAAGATAATATCCAATCCTTTATCATGTGGTGACGAAAAAGGATGATACAATAGCAAATATTATGAGATCGGCTCCTTTAAATATTTCTTTTCGTAGATCTATTATTGGACCTAAGTTACATGCTTGGAATGAGTTAATTTTGAGAATTGCTAATTTACATTTAAATTTTCAAAATGATATTTTTAGATGGAATTTGAATAAGTCTGGACTGCTTTCGGTACAGTCTTTATATGCGACACTTATTAAAAATTATCGAGCCCCCATTAGGCATTTTTTTTGGTTACTTAAAATTTCATTAAAAGTGAAAATATTCCTATGGTATCTCAAAACAGGGGTAATATTAACTAAAGATAATCTGCTAAAAAAATGGAGGAGAAGCAAAATGTGTTGTTTCTGTATTTCAGAGGAAACAATTCAACATCTTTTTATTGACTATCCCTTTGCACATCTATTTTGGTGGGCTGGTCAATGTGCGTTCAATTTACCTCCTCCTGTGAATATAGCCAACATATTTGAGAATTGGTTAGCTGGTATCCCAAACTTTTTTAAAACTCAACTCCTTGTGGGAGTTAGTGGATTATGTTGGTCTATTTGGTTATGTAGGAATGATACTGTTTTTTTTAATAAAAATACTATCACTAATCCATTGCAGGTTATCTTATTGAGTGGGTACTGAATAAGGCATGGGCAAATATGCAGAAACCGACCCAGAAGGAGTCCATGTTGAGTGAGAGTGCCAGGTTGGAGTATGTGACGAAGCAAATCTTCAACAATCATGGGTGGCAGTGTAGTCACAGGATTTGTAATAATTGAATTTAAAGTTCAGTCATCTTTTGGTTGTAAGGTTTCAAGTCACTTTTAATTTCTTGGCTACTTTGGAACTTAGATCTTTGTAATAAATTAGGTTGTGTATATTTTTGATGTAGAGGCCAGGAGAGTTTTTTCTCTTCTATTATCTAAAAATGTTTTTATGAGACTGTAGTGCCTCCTAAAAAAATCACAGCGTGCGTAGGAGATGTGCACGCGTGTATGCAGGGACGAATTCAGGTCTAAATTTTAGGTAGGACGGAGTTACAAGCGTGGACCAAAGAGGATTATCCAAAACCAAAAGATTTTGACAAGTAGATCGTGATATTCTTTGGTGGTTGAGTGCACACTCCATTTGATTTGATAAGTGAATAGCAAATACTAAAGATTTATCACCTAGACACGTACTATTAGAGCTTTTCCCCGTCTTATTGCCGCCTTGCTTGCTCATCTTGACTTGACAAGCCCCTCGCCGACCTTGCCAACTCCTGTGATACTTCTCAAGTACAATCCACATAAGAACGTAAGAGAGCACGATTGTTTAAGAATAAGATTATATAGCAAAAATACAAAATGAAGAGCAACTAAAAGAAAACAAAAATAAAGACTTTCAGTATGATTATCTTTTTTTGTCTCATGGCTTAAAAAGAAGTATCTTAATTAATGATAGGAGGACTCAAAACTTCTGAGTTGAATCAAATACCGATACTTCTTAGGCTACACAACAATGCCAATAGGCAATAGATAGAGCACTACATTTTTTCATCCATGGGAAGTATGTTGTAGAGTGGATATGTTCACATGAAGCAATTAACCCAAGGACATTGAACAAGTAAAGTATCAAAAAGAAAATTGAACAAGTGGTACTAAACTGCTCTAATAGATAAAGGAAGAAACTTTCCTATAGGCTATAGCACTCCAAATGTATATAAATTCCCTCCATAGTCCATACAATTACAGCCAATTATCTCATAGT
Organism: Ampelocalamus luodianensis; assembly: GCA_036346255.1. NCBI lineage: Eukaryota > Viridiplantae > Streptophyta > Magnoliopsida > Poales > Poaceae > Ampelocalamus > Ampelocalamus luodianensis. Next base: position 45,207,615 of record CM070638.1, read on the forward strand.
AGTTGTTTCAACTTTCAAGCAAAATCCAGACCAGCAAGCAATGTGCATCAATGTTGATTGTTGAACTCACCCTGGGGCCTAGGAGTGGCCGCCGCGCTGTTTTGTTCCCGTATGCAAGCAAACCTTCCTATTTTCCGATCTCCCTCCTCGGTGCATATAAAAGGAAACCGACCGCGTCATATTGAGCCTCTTGATCTCCTCTTTCAACCCCCTGATTTGGTTTCCTCCAAATCGCTCTCGTTTCATTGCAATCTGCAAAAAGAACTGAGCTCCAACCGAAGGTCTTCTTCGTCAAGTTCCGCCTCCATCCGACGCCTCCCGACCGAACCATCTGCGCCGTTGAGTTCGCCTCGCCGTGTTCTACGTCATGCTTCCATCCGCTTGATACAACCCGTCGCACTGAACTTTCCGTTCAATCATCCTTGTCTATTTTGTGTCATACTTGAGTCTACTGACTTCACCCGATATTCTCGATCGTTCTGGATCTCAGCTCTCCAAGCCTAGTCCCAATCATCCTCATCGTTGATCGTCGTTGACCCCTAAGCCTCCTTACAACAATAGACCAAGAAATCAATTCTGGGAATAAGTTCTTCACAACTTTATCCATGTTAGTCAAAACATGCATTAAGCAACATATATGCACCGAAAACTATGAATTTGACCTAACCGCCTTACCGGCCAGCAAACAGGATAAAATCGGTCAAACTACCACCCATGGCTGGTCTGACCGCCCCATGGGAAGTCTGATAGCCTAGTATGGCTAGTTTGACCACCAATACTAGGACTTAGCCAGATTTTATCCCTATAAATCCGAAACCTATCAGGAAATTTAAAACAAATAGAATTTTTGGCTCTAGGCTCCAAAAAATTATGAGACCAGGTGTAGAAGAATCCCCTCTCTTGCCTACACCCTCTATTTTATTGGCCTAACTCAAAATTCAACCTAAAGTTTTGGCTGGTTAGACCGCCCCTCATGACCGGTCAGATCGCGCCATGGTGGTCGACCACGGCTCTTTGGCTGCCCCAAGGCGGTTTGTGCCGATGGTGGTGGTCAAACCGCCCGACCACTTGGCTGCCCCAAGACCGGTCTGACCGCCAGTGACTAGTCAAACCGCCAGCTAGGTCGGTCTGACCGCCTACATCCTAACAACATCTGAATTTTACCAAAAATGGGTGTTTCGACAAACCCTCACCACTATTGTCAATTATATCATCATCATAAGATCATGAGCATATCCTAATGATATCCACAATTTGCAACAAGCCCATGTCTCCACAACCCACGCCACCACAGATCTAGCCCACATGCTGATGACTCCATCGTCTTCCTCCCTTCGAGCTCCTATGAGTCCTATCTTCTCACGCATGGTGGCCACCACCCGAAGCAAACACGAAGGTACCTAGGGGTAGGTCTCTAGGTACCTCCGAGAGACCCAGGGCAGCTACCCTAGCTCGCCCCGGTGGTAGTTCCGCCACTGCTCTCCTGTGTAGTTATGCCATTTGCTGCCACCAGAATAAGATGAAAACATTGTTTTGTTGCCTTGCCCTTGCCCGACTACTGGACTAGAAGAAAATGTTAGTACTACCTTCGTTCTTTTTCACTTGACGTTCTAGAATCCGTGCTGTCAAACTTTCTGGTCAAATGGGCGGCACAGGTCGTGTGGCCCAAGCACGATAAGCTCGACAGGACTAGGGTTGGCCTGTGTAGCTCATCTCGGCTAGAACAATTTTAAAAATTGCTAAAACGGTTAAATTTTTGAAAATTCTGATCATTACCGTGCCTAAATGGGTCTAATCGCGTCGACGCGCCGAGCCGGGGTGCTTGTAACATCCCAATCCTTAGCTTGTGTTTCAAATGTAAGAAAATGTGTAGAAATTAAAACTTTTCTTACATCTTGTTATTGTTTGAATGTTCTGAAAATTCTTGTAAAGAAATTATGGAAAATTCAAAATCACAAACCTCTTTTGACCTAAGTCTTGAACCTTTGAAAACGTTTTCTGGATAATCTTGTGATCATCCTCTGAAAATAATTTTTCTTAGTTCTAGGGATGTTGTGTGACTCATCTAAAAAATTTCACAATTTTTAGAAATTGTTTGAATATTTTAAGAGGTCAGTCAAACCAATTTGACTATTGGTCAAACCCTAAATCAGCACCTTAGTAATTTTTTGGAGAAAAATGCTTTGCATTAAAACATCTGAAATTTTTATACAAGGCCAATCCTGGAGTTGAGCACCTCCTGTAAAAATTTTGGAGTTGTGTAGCCCTATTTAAAAATTCCTCAAAGTTTCAGCTTCAATTCTAAACCCTAGTCAACTTTACTGTTCAGGTCTGAGTCGTACTCGGGCTCGTGGTTGAGCCCAACCACCTTAACGCACTCAGGCTCGGTCCTTAAGGCGTGTTTCTTCTCAGCCGTTAGATCTCTTTTCAACTGCCATGATCTTAGTGAACGTTCGGACCTCCCTGTCGTCCACTTCAATCTGAGCCGTTCATTTTCGATCGGACCGGTTAGATCTCTTTGAACTTTTGGACTGCCCAAAAGTTTCTTTTAATCATGGCCATCCAATTCTAATCCAACCGTTGTTGAGTTTGGACTCGTGCCTTTTGGGTTTGGCTCAACCCACTCGCTGGCTTTGGACTCGAGCCACTTTGTTTCACTGACTGGTAGGGCCATCGCCTACGCTGATCATCTTCTTCCTCTGCCTCGTGTGCGCGTGTGACAGAGCAAGACGTAGGGGAGAGCTCTTTGTTAACCTTCGTGTGTCACTCCCAACGGCTCTTAGCCTCGTTTTCTTCACATGCGTGTTTTCACACTCCACGATCGTCACCTCACTTGCTCCCATCGCCTCTATTTTGTCTTGGACAAGCCTTTGGCCATGTCTGCCATTAAGACTTGTCCTTGCTCACCTTTGACCTCAGGCTATTTGTAATGCCCTAGAGCTCCTCTTTGTGTTCCTTTACAACACCCCTTAGCTTCCTCTCTGCTCAAGTGAGCTCCCAAACCAGAAAAACCTCAAATCGTCATTGTCGGCCGTGGAGCTCTTCATCGCCGACAGCACTCCAGTGGTTCCTTTGCAAATCTTTTTCGTGTCACTTTGCGCCCCTCTCCATCCTAAGCATTTACCCTAACTTAATTTTGGGTTGCATTCACAGGAATCATCCAATTTTGGGTTTTGATCTTTTCGGTCGAAAATCACCCCTTTCTTCTCCAACTCCGGTAAGGTGTTTCTTTCTTCAATTAATTGCTCATGGACCTGCTCTGAGCTATTATGAAGCTAACCCAATGACTCGGTCCCTTTCTTTTTGCTCAGGTTGTCCCCTCCACTTCTTCTTATTCGGCGCCGGTAAGGTCCTACATCGCCGGAGCCCCTCTGTTCGCCTTCTTGCCTCTATAGTGTTGAGGTAGCCCCTTGGTAGCCTCTAGTAGCTGTAGCACCCGCTACCTTGAACTGTTGCGGAGCTTTTCATGCTTTTCATCTTTGGTCGTACTTGCGCTGCCACTTCTCTTCGGCTCACCGGCGTTCTAGGCCGCCGTCACCGTCGAGAGTGAGCCCAGTAGGTGCGTAAAGCTATTGTGCACATAGTGGTGCCCTTGGCTTGCGTCGGCAAGGTCCGCATCGCCGACAGTGAGGCCATCTTTGCCCTCGGTCTTTTGTCGGACGAGGATGGCACTGTGTGTTGTCGTTAAGACATGGATTCGGTCATTAAATCCACTAATCATTACTAATCATTAGTTTAGTAATTAATGGCTATCATAAATGGCTTATTGTGTCACTTACAAGTGGGCCCGCACACTTAAACCCTCACTGTGCACTTAAAACCCACGTGTGTTAAGTGCACAGCGCTAGCTCCGCTCTGGGCCGTCAGATCCTGATCAACGGCCCAGATCCCTAAACGTTCGGACCACCCCATCGCCTCAAGTCGATGTGGGTCGTCCATATCGTGATCTACGGCTCAGATTGCGTTAACGTTCGAACCGTCCGAACTTCACTTCAATCTAAGCCGTCCATCATTAGACCAACGACCCACGTTTGCTGAAACGTTCAGACCATCAAACTTTTCTTGATGTGGACGTTGGATCTAAATCCAACGGTGAGCCTTTGTTGGGCGTGGCGTCGCGCTGCGTTTCTTGTCTTTCGATGCTCATGGGCATTGGATTTAATCTCAATATTGAGCTTTTCCACGTCGGTTTAGTTTATTTGAAAGCCCAAAACCATTATTTGTAAACTGAAAATTGTATTGAACTTCAAAATGTCATAACTAATTCATTTTAACTCCTTTTTAGATGGTTCCAATTTTGTTAAATCTCTGTTTAACTGAACTTTAATCTAAAAATATGTTTAAACCTTGTTCTGTACCAAAAAGATTGTGTTAATTATATTATCTTGCTCAGCATTAATTATTGCTCTGGAAATTCTTTAAAACTTGAAAAATGCATAAGTGATTCTTTCTAACTCCAAATTTAGTAAACTAAAATTTATTAGGTTCCTCTGTTAGCATGCTTTAGTGTAGAGTAGGTTTTAATTATGTCTTTACCTCTCAAAATCTTGTGCTTTACTTTCATGACTTAGAAAAATTATAAGAAAATCATTTTAACTCCAAATGAAGTGAACTAATTTTTTGCTATGCTTAGAATATCATGCTCTGCCTACCATAAAATTTTCATGTTCTAAAACCTCACGGAAATTTGTGCGATAAACGATAACAAAAGCAATTAAATTGGAATTTCGATCGATTGAAATTGTTTAGGCTATAACTTTTGCATGCTTAGTCCAAATTGAATAATTCTTGTTGCTAAATTCATTTAAAATATTTCTGTACCTGTTGTGTAAATTTCATGGATTTTGGTTGACTTTGATTTTTGAGCTTTTTTCGGTGTTCGTCGTTCTTATTGGATTTTCTCGTTCTTGCGATAGGTTCCGAAGAATTTATTAAAAATGAGAGTGATCCTTTGTAGCAAGAAAGTGATCTCCAGCAAGGGAAGCAGATGTAGCATTCATTTGATCATATTGCTCCTATTATTTTTAAAGTCTAATATCTTGTTTGCAAAGTTTATGTATGTATGTGCTATTTTGCTGTTAAACTATTGTCGATTAGTTGATCCTTTAGATGCATAGTCTGTAGACAAATGTTCGATCTCTACTACTGAGCCTAGGATTATATTCTCTGTGATTTAGGGTTCGCTGAATGAGCCCTTACTACTTAGCTTGTAGTCTACAAGTTGTTATTGCTTAAAAATGCTTAGAACGGTAGAATTGGGCGGTTGTCGACTTAGTCGATGACTTTGATCACACAAAAACTTATTATGACTTTATGTTCAGCACATTGTGCTATGTTAATTGAGAAAACTAAAACTGAAAGCAAAATATTTTTAGACTTGGGCACAATGGTAAGATGGTGTGCTTTTGGGTGTGAATGGATGGTGCGCCCGAGTCAACAAGGACCGAACATCTTGTTACACTAAACCAAGTATTTTTACGTGCTAACCACATGAGAGGGAAATGAGACCTCTCTTGACTTAATACTTTGGCGTGTATTAGCTCCGAGTCGCAGGAGGATGTGTGTGTTGTGTTGTGGTAAAATGAGGGTGGTGTTTATGTGTTGGGTGCATAGGAGTGGAATTCTTTCTAGGTTCTCCACACCGAGGGGTATTATAGTTGTCCATGTTGCTTTACCCTATATGGGTAGTTGACTCCTGGCTTTACAATGACTCCGATGCAACGTATGAGTTTCTATCCATACGGGCGACTCGTAGTTGATACACAATATTGGAAAACGTCTCGTAGTACTTAGTCGTGCCGGCATACCTATGGAAGTGTGCTTAATCTTGTGGCAAAAAGGCGGTTTGACATGTGGGTACATTGGTACACCCCTGTAGGGTTCAAACTATTCAAATAGCCAAATCCTTGGTTATGGACACGCTTGGGGAGGTCTTTTGAGAGTTAGACTATAACCTTTTCACTAAAACTTGAATTGGGTGGTACGAATGGGGAATTCGTGCTATATTGTGGTGGCTGTTGGGTTAGTCACCTCTAGGTTGTTATTTATGCTACTTATTGTCGTCTCGCTGTTATTTCAACAATTTAAAACAGATTTAACAAATTGCCTTCAATATATTACATTATTGCAAATAAAAATGGCTTTATGCGTCCAGTGAACCATATGACCATCTCATTTGTTTCAGCTTACATGTAGCTATGTATAGGCTTGTTATTCGTAAGTCTTGCGAGTACATTTTTGTACTCAGTTGTATTGCTTTATTGTTGCAGAGGAGGTTGATTCCCAAAGGATTGACTTTTGTGAGTTTTGTTGTGGTGTGGACGACTAGTTTGGTGGCCCGGTCGGTTGCCTTGTGGGAAATTGGCAAACTGGTTGGCTTTTGTTATCGCCATCTTATGGCACTTTTACTTCCGCTGTTATCTCGTTACTTTGATGTCATTTGGCTGGTCGGCTCTTGTGTAATAACTCTATATTATGTATGTCTTTGCTAGACTCGGTACTATAAGTTTGTATGAAAATGATGCATGATTTTGTAAAGGTGTATGTGTACTGCATTTCTGGGAAGTACATGTCCACCAAGGCTCTAGATATTTGATCGGTAATACTAGAACCATTTGGAGGTTAAATATTACGAGTTAAATACCCTGGGTCCTCACAGTGCTGACCCAAGCACGACATGCCACATCAGGCTGAGCCAGGCCTAGGTCAGGCCATAGGGACGTGCCATGGGCTGGTCCGACAGGCTTGGCTCGTTTGGACACCTCTAGTTTGACCACCAATTGGCTTTAAACTATTTATTGGTTATGTAAAAATTATATAATTAGATATGTCGTTAAAAGTACGTTCATATTATTATAATTGTATTAGTACATCTAAATATAAAGTTGTAAAAAGTAGTTGTCAAAGTCGCACCTCGGAGAAAAAAAAAGAGAGAGTATAAATCATGTGCCGTACTCCCTCCGTTCTCTTTTAGACGCCGTTTTAGAAGCATTTCTTTGTTCCCAAGTAAGATGGATTGTTTACGGTAAGACTGTAATTAACACGAGCAAATATGCCATAAGACGTCATAAAGTAGTGCATTATTAGAGAGCTAAAACGGCGTCTAAAAAGGAACTGAGGTAGTACCTGAAGATGGACACGTCATCCCGCACGCACGGCCGTAGCGATGGAGGCATGCATCCAGCCATTCGCGATGCAACACAGCAACGGGCACGCAGGCTTGCGTCAGCGAAAACGCATTTAAGGCCGTGCGCGGCGCACGCGGCCCGACAGGATCACACGTCACGGTACACACAGGGTACGTAGACGCAGCATGCCGCCACGGTTCAACGCTGCCTCCCGGACTCGAGCGGGGCGCGTGGCGGCGCCCCGTTGGCCGCCCGGCCCGCGCGCCATGCAGCCACCGGCCTTCAACTCGACGACGGCTCCGCACGATCGACGTCTCCGACCCGGCCACCGCTTCCCCCTCCACGTGTCCACCGTACTTCCGCCACGTGTGCGCCATCCGACGCGCCCGTGGGAGATCGACACGTGCGTGCGGCGTCGGTGATTATTTTCCTCCTCGGCTGGTGCGCGACCTGATGCCTATATATAGGGGCAGGCTCCTCTCCTCCCCTCCATTCGCTTCTGTGGACTCTAGCTAGGATCATCGTATTTCCAAGGAGTATTCGTACGCAACAGGTGTACGTTAGATATCAGGAGGCCTGAAACAGCAGCGAGGAGGATGCCGTCCGTGGAGTGGGAGCCCAAGACGCTCTCCTTCGACGAGCTCAAGTACGCCAGGGTAAGTACTCGTGTACACAGTATGGAGCTGCCTAAGAGTCAAGCCTCAGCCCAGCTGCTAGCTTTTCGTCTAAAATCGTATATTACTAAATTTTTAAGGGATTTTATGTTGATTTTTTATCCTGGCCCGAGACCGAGCTCCGCCCTTGTTCGTGTAGTATGTACGTGCATGCGTGCTTGGTTAATTTCTTATTGATTTCCTTCCCTTCATTAGTTATCCTTAATTTGCAACTACATATAACGTACGTTGATCCATCCATTCTTGCAGGAGGCAGCTCTCTACGTTCTGAGAACGCACTCGCCCGAGGACGCCGTCCGAATCTTCACCGAGGTAATTAACTTCGTAATTCACATCCCAGCTAGCTATATACACATATAGATAGATCCGTCAAAATCGTTCATCATCTCAGCATAACTTACTTGATCGCCTGATGAACTAAATGATTTTTCGTTTGTTCTTGGGATCAACTAATTAATTACTGCATGCATGCATGCATGCTGCAGGGTATGAAGCCGGTGCTCGGCGCCAGGGAGAACCTCATGGACTCGGACTCGGACTCGGACGACGACAATGACGACGGAGACGGCGGGGACATGTTCGCTCCGGTCGCGTTCGTTGACACAGGCAATAATATTCATCACCAATATGGACGCGCTGCCAAGAAACGAGATATTGTTACCGCACCATTCTAATCAATTAGCTAGTTTTTTAGAGATTAACTAGCTAGTTAACACGGCTGTTAATTACTTCTTTGGTGGTCGATCGACTCATGTGTACAAAGATATATATATATATATATATATATATATATATATATATATATATATATATATTTGAAATTTAAGTGGGAGTTCCTTCTTTTTTAGTGCGGCGGCGAATTTTTACTTGACATGTGCATCCAGAGAAAGACATGTGGTACAACTAAATATACAATACATATGTTTTGGTTGTACAGTTAATCGAGGTTCTCGTTTTTATTTACAGATTTCAGTGTGTGTATATGTTGTGTGTGATGTGACACGATCATCGATGGATTGACTAATTGAACAATGTCAGGTGCTTAAAATGGCTACTACTTTCTATCACCTGCTGCTAGCAAAGCGCGTTTTTTTTTTTGCTGATGACTACTTTACTTGGTATTTCTACAATATTTATAATCTCTAAAAGGTGGTTAAAAGATGTATTTCCATGAAACAATGCATACGATTTTCTAAATTTTTATTTTTTTCAACTAAAATGTGTCTAATAAAAGCATCTCTTAAATATTTAAGATCTAAGGGTTAATATTTTTTTATTTAGTTTGATCTAACGCTCAAGTTCTGAAGATGGTGGGTACAATTAGGAGGCTACTTTTATATGCAATTTTAGATGTAAGGAGGATTTACCAAGATATACAGGAGCAAATGATCGGTATCAGTCAGTATTTTTTATAGTGACAATCATTTGTTTGGCGGTGTAGTTATCTTAAGGTTTATGAGTTTAAATAATCGCAGAATTAGTAACACCATATTCGACTCGTGATCGGTAAGAGTCAAACTACATCACTCCTGTGTCCTTAGTTCAAACAAAAAAAAAACTTATATCCAACTATTGGCTCATCAGTTGGCATATGAGTTTTATTATCTTACATATTGGCTCAGTGAGGGCCAATATGTTCGGACCATGACCACCTCGGCCCTCTGGGGAAAATAATGGATATGAAACCTATCAAATTCTTGATCATAAAAAGAAGAAGAAAACGATGTTTGCTACTCTTCCCTACATCGAGATGGCCGGCCGAGAGCACGACACACAAGGCCGCATGAGGCTAGACAAGTATGCACGCATTAGCTTAGATTTGATTCCAGGTTTGGTCATCACCCCTAGCATGCGCACACAGTTGTATGGTGGTAAAAGGCACGCCCTTTTCACGCTCCGTGATGTGGTTGAAATGTTGAATTGTCCATGCAAGGTTGGTGCGATTTCAACGGACGGGGCGTAGAGGCAACATGACGTGGCCAACAGATTTGCGTCTCAACTTTCGCTCCGTTTATAGCAGAGGATGTTTGCAAAATGACTTGATACTAAATCGATTTCCTCGCTGAAGGCACTTTGTTAACCTTACTTAGATATTTCATTAGTTTAACTCATCTAAGATGGTGGTATACATTTTCTTTACATGTTCTATAAAATTAGTGACGTTTGCTTCCACTCAGGATTGTATTTGAGGTAAACCAGCTGTTATCCTATAGCATGTAGTGCTTGAGGATTGTCTTTGATAGGAGTCAATTACAGGCTGCTTCTTCCTCCGTGAGTATCTATTTTTGTTTCGGAAGCAATGGCTATGATCATCAGCAGATTTTCCCAGAATCCAGCAGGTAATCAGATGCTTTTTCAGCGTTGGCAATTCTGACTTGAACAATCTTACGCAAGATGTAGCCTTGTCAGTACTCACCCAGGAGCTCGCAGGTTGGAATCATGTTGTGCTCGTCCTCCCATTGCTTTCACTGCTTACAATGTGTTTGACTACTTGAGTCCCTTGGTACAGCTGACGGCCTGTTTGGTTTAGTACTCCAGGTAGCTTTATCAATTTTGACGATGCCAAAATCTGAGCAAAAAAGTTAATGTTTGGATCGCAGCAATACTAATTCACGGGTAATATCGAAATTGATATGTTTGGATTGCAGCTATACCAAAATTTGTTAAAATTGTGAGTATGACGTGTGAGTCTCGTATGACATTTATTTATTTTTGCTCCAAAATATGTTAAATGGGTCTTGTTTTATTGATAAAATGACAAAGAACACAACGGTTCAAACGGATCACAAATCAAATACTCGGTTTAGAAAATATAATTATTTCTAACTTATAAATCAAACTAAGCGTGCATTTAATACTAACACCCTTACCAACCGTGTTGCGCCACATGTCGGAGCAATCCCATTTCAGCCAAGCCAAAGTCTGGGCGGTGGATTTTGTCGCCCGGAAGAAGCTCCAATCAAGTGAAGAAAAGAATTGGCAACGCCAAATTTTTCATGGTGTTACCAAAATTTGAAACTAAATCAAATGTTAGCCAAATTTTCAGGATATTATCAAAATTTTGGTTTGATTTATTTTGATATTAAACCAAACAGACCCAATAATCCTCTTCATGATTCAATAAAGGATCCCTTTTGTATCGAAAGGAAAGGTACATCATAAATCAGGGTCATTATCATATCTGGGTCTAATTGTACACAACAAAAGCTTGCAGGATCCCCACAACAAAAGCTTGCAGGATCCCCTTTCTTTGTATTTTTAATTTTTTACCAAGTATTTGGATGGTTTCTCCTTGTTAATATAGAACGTTCACCATTGGGTCGAATGCGGTTTGCATCTTGTAACAAGATGGACGAGATTAGTTTCAAGATATTTAATAGGAGTTTCTCGCAATATACTTGAGCTTCTCGTCCACCTGTTGGCTTAGAGCACTCCCAGTAGTCTAAGGGTATATTTGGTTTTTCACCCTAGATAGTCATACCAAGCGTTGGTAGTACACATTGGGAAACCGGCCCGGGGCGGGAGTCTCGACAAGGTGAGCTCTCATCCCAAACCCTAGCGAGTCGTGGCCTATAAATAGGGGTGCTATTCATTGTAAAGATTGATCGATGGATGAAGGAATAAAGAGAAGCAAGAAGTCCCCTACATCTCTGTGTTCTATCTCTTATTACGTTCTTGTTGTTCATGCATTGTTCTTACGATTCTACGCTTGTCTACGAGGTAATCGCTCGATTTGGACTCGCCAGACGGTTCCTCAACACGCGTTATCGCACGATCGACTCTCCTCGCATCGAAAGGTAACCGTCGATGAGCGACACTCGTAGATTGAATCGTTTTTCTAGATTGCTTTCAATTCGCAAATTTGGCTTTCTAGATTGGTTTTCTACGGTGCAAATCCGCTCTAATCTACCGCGAGCCGACTTGAAGTCGCCGCCAAGCCGATCGGTGGGTTGCATGAAAGAGTAGATGATGATTGTACGCAGTAGGTTGTATATGCGATCGCATGAAAGGCATCATGTGCGCGGCACCGCTGCAGCGGTGTCACTACCTCGCGACACGTTACCGTCGGCATAGTCGCCATCACGTATCGCCACGGAGGCAACGACAGACCACCCGCTAGCACGCGGCAAGCACGCACATGTCGGCATGAAGCCGCCTCTGTTGCAATCTCATAATACATTATATTGTATCGCATACATGAGCAAGTAACAAAAAGGGCGGCCGATACCACAGAGCCGCGTCGTCGCCGATTTTGGTGTCACACCCGCCACTGAAGATGGCACCGCCACGCGCCACGGGCACGAGGCGGCGGCGCTGCGCCCCGCGATAAAGACACCGCGGCCGATGAACGATGTGCGCCGTGGTGAATGCGATGCCGCGGATGAACGATCGCGCGATGAAACGATACGCCGCGGATGAACGATGCGCGCGCATGAAACGATGCCGTGCGGATGAGCGATGCACCTCATGAACGATGCTCGCGAGTGAGCGATGGCTTCGCATGAGCATTATTTGCGGATGAGCGATGGCGCGGATGAGCGATAATCTCGCATGAATGATTTGCGGATGAACGGTAATCTCGTGTGAACCGTGATCGCACGTGAACAGATGTCGCGGATGAGCGGTAATCACATATGAAATAGTGATTACATATGAACGATCTGAAAAATCTCGCGCGCGCGCATGCGCCGTGTGATGTTGGCGGCCGTGCGCTGCCGGAGCGGCCGTGGGCCACCTCGTAAAGGTACCGTCGCCCTCAGTCGCCTGCTGCGTCGCGCCGCCCATGGCTGTAGCCACCTTGCACCGCGCGCCGCGCTCGCGCCATGGCATGAAGTAAAGGAAGGAGGAAGAAGGCTCATTGCGGCACCGTCGAATCGCGCCCGCCCGTCGTGCCGCACATGGCGTGCCGCGCCGCACCGCACTGCCGTCGAATCGCTCACCGCCCGCGATCGACATCTCGTGCCGGCGCGCCGCCGCAGTGCCGGCCGCGCCGCCGCCCGATCATGCGCGCCGTCGCCCGCGGCGACATCTCCGCCCGCAAGGCCGCGCGACAACACCGCCGCGCCGCTCCATAATGGCCACCGCATTGCCGCCGCGCTCGTGGCAGCCCCACCTCACTTGCGCCGCCGCCAGCATGCGGCGCTTCGGCCGCGCCGTGGCGCGCTTTGAAAATTGCGATTTCGGCGAAAAATCATTTTTTTCAGCAGAAAGAACTTCGAATCCATTTTTTTGCATACTTTTGAACTTGAAGCATGTTTAACTTTGTTATTATTATTTCTATGCGATTTATTTACGCATTCTTGTTTTGATTATCTGTGATTGTTTATATTGCCTTTAATCACTGAAAATAGCGATAAATCATGAAAAATGCATAGAAAAATACGGAACACGAACACAGAGTTCAAGAGCATTGTGAGAATTTTGCAACCATTTTATGCAGATTACGGCGGTAATCCTTTGAACTTTTGCATGAATATGAAGATGGCGGCATCACGAATCGGGAATTCGGAACTGACCTAGTATGGTCGAATTTGCATGCAATTTATAACGATCTTCAATTACGTGGTAATATAATCACGGATGAGCGTAAGACCGAGAAGACCCTCTACCTTTCACCCGAACGCGTGCAATCCGCAAGCAACTATTGTCAAGACGGCTACATGAAGTATGCCGAATTAATTGACGTCATGCAAGTTGCGAAACTCAAGATGATATTCTAAGAAAGAACTTCATCTCGCAACCACCTAGTAGCAATGTTGGCCATGAAGCCATCGCTAGCGACTACAAGGTGATGAAGCCTCTCACGAATGAGAGAAACAAGAAGGGTAAGGTCGTGCGTCGCATATTATTGATGTTTTCGAGTCTAAGAAGAAGGGCAAATGATAGTATGAGGCATACCTCGCCATTGTAGGCACAGAGGATTCACATCCATTACTGCACTTATGAATGTGAACGACCCGATGCGCACCCCATCATCCCTCCTTTGGACATCACACGCCACGGTAGTGGCGCCCAAGAGAGAAGATCGCGCATGGAGCCGATTTAGGCGAAGTTCTGAATACTTACGCCTATTAGATCGATGCGCGCATTGCACTCGGACCTTTATAGAAACTGCGCTTTGTAATTGAAGCGAATTTTGAATTATTGAATAATGGTTGCAAGCTCAGGAGAGCAAAGCATTAAATTCTTATTATGAGTCTGCAAGACTTATTTTCCGTTTTTATAATAGCAAGTTATGTTCGATATCGAAGTATTTTATTTATGTGTTGCTTGCTTTCTCGCTACATATTAATGAAGTACATTATATTAGAACGCGTGTGCGCCCTATGGAGGAAGTGTGCTTAGCATGTAGCGGCACAACGAATACCATTCGAGAGAAATAAAAATTTTTCGATCGATCGGCAAGAATGTTGGTAGTCTTCTGACGATCAGCACGTGATACTTGTATAATAGGCTCGGGAAGGGCCATAATTATACTCCCAACGAGCACAACTTTGGTCATTGAAGAAGACTTGTTGTACCCAGAATCGACTAGAACTCTCAAGGATATTTGCGCTTGCCAGCTTTTCATGTAGAGGCGAAGAAGAGTATGGTGCGAGAATACACCTCATTACAAAGCGTGAAGAAAGTAAAAAATAGCATTAGAATGTCTTCCTTCATATGAAATTGGGCTATACTACATTAATATTAAGGCACTGCTGGCCTATCTTTGCCTTGAAAACCGTATTTAAAAGCTCGAACTTTTCTATCTCTAGCATGATAGATTGTGCCGTCTAAGTCTTAGGATGATGAGAGATATAATTAACAATTCACGGGGACATGATATGAATGTTAAGAATTTCTCGAATCAGAAGATTTTGTGTGCCCGCATGTGCCAGAGAAATTAATTACTAGACCTTTTGCTCAAAGCGAAGGATGAAGTCCTTGCATTCTGGACCGTATCGGGGAGACCTTTGCGGTCCTATATAGCCCCGTAAGGGTCATTTTAGGTATTTATAGTGCTCATCAATGCTTCTTCGAATAGTCGCACGTATGTTTATTGTCTCGAGAGATCATGCTTTTGTATAGCTAAATCTCGCAGATAATTAAATTAGAAACATTTTCCTCATCATCATGAGAAGTCCACATGAATGGACAACCGGAGAACTTACTCCAAAGCATTTGATGATTATTGCATGAAAATGGGAATTGAAAGTTGAGCATTACAGATCGCATGTCCACACCGAATGGACTAACGAACTTTGAAGAATTGTCATTTACCAACTACATGTTGGGGACGTGCGATCCCGCCGCAACATCTCTCATCAATTTTAGGCGCCGACATAACATCCGTCCACCTATGCAACTAGCGCAAGGGTCAAGACTAAAACTACTCATCTTGCAGGTTTGGTCGTAAGGTTTATGTACCTATACCATCACCGCAATGACGCAATGGGTCTTCTCAGAAAGTGCAGGATATACATTGGTTATGAAACAACATCCATAATCAAGTGTTTGGACCTATGATCGAGATTTGCATAATGCCCGGTCGTTGATAGTATATCGGATGAGATTAGTTTCCGTCATTAGGGGAGGAAATCAACCCTTGATAATAATGTCGGAAATAATTGAAGTCTAGAAGACAATTGAAATCCAGAAGATAATTAAAATCTATGCATATGACCCGCACTAGTGAAGCAAATAGAAAGTCCGTAAGATAATTACGATCCGGAAGATAATTGAATTGAAGTCTAGAAGACAATTAAAGTCCGAAGATAATAGATTTGCAAATATTAGCAAATTAACTGTCGGACCACTTTAGTGATTTGAAGCGTGACCAAGTAGCATTTGCACATGCGCAATGCACCGGAGAGGTTGAAATACTAATGAAGGTATCCCTAATCACGTCCGAGGCCTCGAAAGGGCGAGAACTCCGGTCCCTCGAATCGAAGTAACGGGGGACGCTGGTGGAAAAGGATAAGAAGGACTTGACATACCGATCACCGGTGCCCTGAACGAGAAGGGAGCCGCTTGAGACTCGGCACCGGTATGGAACCTTCGGAAAAGGCGTGCGAATTGAACATCCCCATGAAGGAGACATCGGCATGGATGTGTGCGCACACATCGGGTGAAAAACTAAAGGACTTGCCTCGCAATTGGAAGCGGTGAGCAAGTAGAAGCATTAGAAGAATCGCCTCTTGAAGAAATAGCTATAAAATTTATGACCTCGGAGAATCTTTGAATATGACAACGACCAATGTCGACATATACTTTGCAAAGAAACTTGCCACAATCATCAATCTTGATTGAGCTCTGTATCGCTCGTTGAATGAAAGAAAAGATCGATTGAAAGAAGGCGAGAAATCGAATTATTCTCTCCGAATAAAGAAGGCGTTTGGGCACGTAAGCGTCGCCTCCCCTTGTGCACCTCGTAGGGCATAAGTGGATATTTGTTCAAAGAGAAATAAAAAGAAGCAAGGCTCGTTGCATAAGGTTTCATTGAACATCCAGAGATGATTATGAAGAAACCTATTCCCGATCATGGGCGAAACCCCTTTAGACATTTACCTCAATGGCGGTGAACTTGAAGTTAGAATTGAAATTGATGGATGTGGTACCAAACATACCTTTATGAAATATTGGATTCGGACATTGAAGATACCGAATGTATTAATGTCCGAACCAAGATAGAGCAAATGGAAATATGTACGATGTGAAACTCGAGAAAGTCATTATGCGAACTTAAGCAATCGAGCGAGAATGTGGTATAATCGCAGCGACTTTCTATGCAAGAAAGGCTACACGAACAATGAGAATAAACCACGTGTATTTATCGATGATGATTCCATAATGAATTTTGTATAATCTCGATGTATGAAAATGATCGAATATCATCGAACCACGAAGGTATTAAGAAAGTAGCTTTTACAAAGTCGAGTTCAAATGAAAGATTTGGGTGAAAATCAAATATTGCCTAGGCTTGCGACTTGGGCATGCCCTGAAGGAATTTTAGTACATCAGTCAACCTACAGTCAAAAGGTGTTGGAAAGGTTCGGCTTTGGAAAGGCATACCCTTTGAAGGTGCCAATGGTCGGGAGAGCTTTGCGGCAAGACAAGGACCCGTACAAACCTAGAAAAGAGGGAGGAAGTCCGGGACCGAATTCCCATATTTAAGTGTGATAGAAACACTCATGTATTGAATAAATCAGTACTAGACCAGGGCATTGCATTTGCAGTGAACCTATTAGTAAGGTATAGTCTGGAACCTACCAAAGGCATTGGCGGGGAATGAAGGACATCTCCGATACCTCTAAGGAAGCAAAGAACTTGGTCTGTTCTACGAAAGGACAAAGACTTAACTATGAATGGCAATGCAGATACTTGGTACTTGTAGGACCCGCATACGATAAATAACAAGCGGGCTATGTATTCCTATGTGGTGGAACCGTAATTCCATAAAATCGTCTAGCGATGTCTTGTACCGATTTCGACGAACCACTCGGAAACAATAGCACTACACGAGGCCTCACGAGAATGTGCTTGGCTTCGGCGGATGATTCACTACATCCAAAGCGGTTATGTGGATTGAATACGCACAAACTCCCACTATTATCTATGAAGATAATGTAGCTTGTGTTGCACAAGTGCGGATGGGTTATTGTGAAGAATCCTCTTACAAAAGCATATCAACCCCAAGTTCTTCTATGCTCATGAATTGCAAAAGATGAGCGTAATCAAAGTACTCCATACTAGGTCATGTGAGAATCTTGCGATTTATTCACTAAGTCACTTCCAGTCTAGCTTTGAAAGATGCATATGTGGAATTGGAATGATGAGACTTAGAGAGTGCGAGAGTCTGGGGAGAACCTTCACGAACTCATTACAAAGCTTGATCACGAAGACCGAGTACCC
This sequence comes from Ampelocalamus luodianensis, assembly GCA_036346255.1. NCBI lineage: Eukaryota > Viridiplantae > Streptophyta > Magnoliopsida > Poales > Poaceae > Ampelocalamus > Ampelocalamus luodianensis. The sequence goes on from CM070638.1 coordinate 45,225,307, forward strand.
AAAGGTAAATCACGGAGATTAAATAAAATTGGGTGGATTGTACTCTTTTTCCCTGACGAGTTTTCCCAAGTTTCTCGGCTAAGGTTTTAATGAGGCAATTAGTGCGGCATAGCGAGAACATGATTAATGTACTCTTTCTCCAAATTTTTCCCACTGGGTTTTTATGGAGTTTTGATGAGACATGGACATGAAGGATGAGTGCCCAAGAGTGTTAGAAGCCGGGCCTGGGACCGGAGTCCCGCCCAAGGTGGGCTCTCATCCCAAACCCTAGCAGGTCGTAGCCTATAAATAGGGGGTGCTATTCATTGTAAAAGATTGATCGATGGATGAAGGAATAAAGAGAAGCAAGAAGTCCCCCTACATCTCTGTGTTCTATCTCTTATTCTGTTCTTGTTGTTCATGTATTGTTCTTACGATTCTACGCTTGTCTACGAGGTAATCGCTCGGACTGGACTCGCCAGCGACGGTTCCTCAACAGTACCTATGTAATTTGACTAACGTTTGGTTCTCTCTCAAGTTTTGGCGTCACCCTCAAGAAATTTGGCACGCCTGATTTTTTTTCTTCATGTTTTTCGGGGTTCTCACGACAGCCAAAACACGTGCCCGAGAATTGGGTCGGCAGCTGCATGTACTTGGGGACAGCTGTCGGATGGTGATAGGATGAGGCAAGTGTATTAATTGCATAGTTAGATGGATTAATCAGTTTTAAATGATCATATTTCCTAAATCGAATATCCGATTTGTGATCCGTTTAAACCGTTGTGTTCTTTGTCATTTTATCAACAAAACAAGATCCATATTGATATATTTTAGGGCAAAAAATATATCATACGGAACCCACGTGTCAGAACCACAATGTTAGCAAATTTTGGTATAGTTGCAATCCAAACACATCAATTTTAGCATTGCCTGTGAATTAGTGTGGCTACGATCCAAATATCATTTCCCCCCCAAATTTTTGCATTGCCTAGATTTTAGTATTACTAAAATTTTGGTATAACTACCTGGGGTCAAACCAAACATACTCTAACTAACTTGTATCTAAGCCTATGCCACATCAATTTTTTGGAGAGGTGGAGAAAAAGAGAGTAAAGAGAGAGGTGGAAGAAAGAGAGTAAAGAGAGAGAAGATGCTTATATCTTAATGAGATATAAGCGGAGCACTCCGACCAAGATAAAAAAAACTCTATTGGAGGGGATACTGTATATATACACACTATTTGTGAGCATCTTTGATCCGAAGATGGAGAGGGATCGAAAAAAAGGTGTTTTTCGAATTGAGTATGTATTTGATTCGTATTCACTATAATATTCTATTCGTATACATATTCAAGTATATTCGATTTTATGTTTGTAAATGTTAAAAAAAATACAAATATCACTATTCGATTCGATTTCGATCCATTAGCACACCATAAAACAAAGAAAAACAGCTTCACATACGACTTGTTTTGTACGGTCCTCACTCAGCCAGTTGGTCACAACACCACCTTTTCTTCCTCGTGCTGTGCCCAACTACCTCGGCTTCCTCTTGTTACCATGGCTAGCTAGATATGCGTAGAGGGCTTCATGGGTGCCCGGCCCGAAAGCCCAATGCAATGTAATAAAAATAATAAAAAAGCTATTTTTTTTATTCTTCAAATGAATTAAATATTATTTTTTATTTCAAAATAAAATTCAAATAATATTTATAATGGGAAAAGTCTTTTTTGGGCCTAGCTCAAACTTACCCGTTTGAGATCAGGCTTTTTATGCCCGGCCCAGTGTTTAAGCAGGTCTGGATATGTGCGTGTTAAACTAAGCAAAATTATTCTCTCTTTCCCCCGAGATTAACAGGAGGCTAGCCCCCAAATTCCAATTTCATTAAGGAGAGTCTGATACAAGCTAACCATACGAAAGTAAAATCCATCACTATCGACTCGGGCACTTTGCCGAGTGCCTCGTGCACTAGGCAAAGGCTCCTTTGCACTCGGCAAAGGCTTTGCCGAAGTCGACACTCGACAAAGGGCACTCGGAAAAAAATAATCGCAAAGCGACCTTTGCGAGTGTATTTTTCGGGCACTCGCAAAGCTTTACCGAGTCTTGGGTTGGCACTCGGAAAAGGCGATTCTGCGCCGACCTGTTGACGGCGCTTTCGAGTGCCAACCCGAGGCACTCGGCAAAGATTTTTTTTTGAAAATATCTTTGCGAGTGCCTGAATGATGACACTCGGCAAAGTTTTGATTTTTTTGAAAATCCTTTGCGAGTGCCTTGGCCATGGCACTCGGCAAAGGTGAAAAAAATTTGAAAATATTTTGCGAGTGCCTTGGCCATGGCACTCGGCAAGCGTTAAATTTTTTTTGAAAATCCTGCCGAGTGCCTTGGCCATGGCACTCGCAAAGTTTTTAAAAAAATCTTTGCCGAGTGCCATGGTTATGGCACTCGCAAAGCTGGAAAAGCGGGATTTTGAGGTGCCCACATTCCGGCTTTGCCGAGTGCCATGACCACGCACTCGGCAAAGTGACCAAAATCGCGTTTTTATTTGTTTTTACATTCCATCACGACAAACAAATCCATCCAAACATATATCGATCCATCACATATATCACATCCATCACATATATATCTCATCCATCACATCCATCACATATATATCTCATCCATCACATATTTATCACATCCATCACATATATAACAATAAGTGCTCAAGTCCATCCAAACAAATCCACAAGTTCATAACAATCGACAAGTGCATCATAAGTATATCACAAGTCCATCACCAAGTGAACAACAAATGAAAATACAACTACCATTCATCTCGAAGGTGGCCATCGCGATCGTGGTGAAGGAAAAACTCCATCATTCGGGCGCATGAGGTGGATTATTCAACTCACCGATTGAGGTCGCACAAAGGAGAAGAGATTGCATGTGAGACAAGATTACATTAGATACCTAATCTAGGAAGGTATAGGTCATACAAGCAAAGCACAGCGAAAGCAAATAACTTTCATACTCACGAGGTAGCTGCAGCTACAAGACGCGTGGCGGAGGTTGAACGAACACCCGGTATGCATGCAGTGAAGCCCGTATGTTGCCCAAGACCTTGTAGGAACTCCATCATGTCCGCAAGCTCTGCGTCGGGCTGCCGCTCGGCCGCTCGGCCTCGGTGGCCGACATCCTCTCGCTGCTCGGCCTCCACTCACGGCGTTGCCTCATTTCTTGTTCCAGCCGGGCCTGCAATATTTCACTCCAATGTTTCAGTAATGCAAAGCTAATAAAGGTGTGTAAAGATCAATGTACGACGAGTAAAACAGGAATAACCTCGAGTGCGTCGACCGGTCTTTGTCAGTGATCCGCCGGGCGTATGGCGGTGTCGCTCGTGCTCGTGCTCGGATCCGGGAGAGATGGGTAGAGGCCGTGTCGATGAGGTCGCCAAGCGAGAACGCCATGCTTCTTGCCTTGTCCCACCCTCATGACGATCTCTCCATCAAAGTCCTGGGTGCTCGGATCATGGTCTGGCCCATGGACCGACCTTGCCGCCGACGTGTACTCACTGATGCGGGTGTGGACGCTCGGGTTCGTGTACGCCTCGGGCGGGTCCTCTAGGTTGAAGGAGACGTCGGACGTCGCCTTGCCCTTGTGGGCCATACACCATGCTGGAAGTCCGAGCAAGGTGGGCACTATGTGACGCCGATCGCGAAAAACAAAGAAGATAATTAGAAATCGAGCAATGGAGTGTCACAATAGATAAATGAATTCGTGTACCCATGCTTCTTTGTATGCGGAGAGGTCGCGTCGCCTTGATGGTGTCTTTGGACCTTGCATCATCAAGCGACGGTCCCGGCATCATCGTGCATCCGAGATACTCCTCCGTGAACCACTTGTCCACGATCATCGCCAAGACTCGGGATACGATTGGCACCACGGGGAATCATCTACACGTCATCAAGTATTTGACATATAAGAAGATCAAATTAAACGCATTTAATCTCAAAGCGAATCAATATTAATGTTCTTCATCTACCTCACCGTCTGCTCCGTCGACGTCATGTTTCTTGCGTCTTTCTTGGTGACCTTCTCTCCAAGCCGACCCGTGGTAGGTTACGATGGCTTCGATGCGCACTCGTGATGCATGTCGGTGATGAGTTTTACTGAGCTTTGGTAGCCACCGTCCGCCCCGCCTCAAATCCTCATCGATCGAAATAAGTGCGCATACAAACGCGATGTATCCATTCATTATTTCAAGAAAAGTCCAATGAATGCGATGTATTGAGCAATGTTGTGCGAGGAGACTTACCCAAAACTCCGCCTTAACCCGCGCCTTGTTGGGGTACTCCGCGCCGGGGCCGACGACGTAGTGGTCAAGCGAGTAGGCGACTCCGCTTTCCCGTGACGTGACAATACCGGGTAGTGTTGCTCGCATGAAGACCCGAGGATGCCATTGGGGAGCGCGCGCCACCACCCGACACAACCACCCAGTTCTGCACAAGTGATTAAGAAAAATTATTAGTTTCTCTTTTTTCAACATATCATATGAAGTAGTGGTGACAACATCTAAAGTTACTTACTTTTGCCCTTCGGGCGAATCATCAAGCGTCGGTGAGGATCACGAGACTCGAGGAGGCTCGCGGGACCTCGCAAGTAGACACCGAAGAGGCGAGAGGAGGAAGCGGAACCGGTGCCTACCGCCTCGCCGTCGCCGTCGCCCGCCCCTCCTCGCCTGTCGCCAACCAGCTCCTCGCCCAACTCGCCCACGGCGCCACCACCTCCTCCTCCTCCAAAGACCTCCTCGCGCTGGCGTGGGAGGAGACGGCCCTCCTCCGCGCCGGCGGTCCTCTTCCTCCTCCTCTGTCAGAGCCCCGACTCTCTCGCCCGCCGCGAGCGTGGTCTCTCTGTAAAGCGAGGACACGCACTGGTTCCCGCCATCTTTGTTCACTCACCGCAATTAAAAGAATAAGCAAGGCGTAATTAGAAATAGATGCAAAATGAACATAACATAATTTCAAAAACATCCCGAGATAATCAAAGAGGCGAAAGTAAGGTCAAAGCTATAAGGAACATCGAAAGTGGCACAAACCCGACAAAAGAGTTATCTTGATAACCGTCTGAGGGATCTAAACTTTGAGGTAGGAGATTTGGTCTATCTCAGGTCACTCCACTCGGAGGAGTAAGAAGATTCCAACAAAGGAAAACTCGCACCTGTGTTTGTGGGGCCATACAAAATTCTAGCCAAAAGAGGTGAGGTGGCATATCGGCTGAGCTACTGTAGCTTTGTCACCAGGCACGATGTTTTCCATGTATCCCGATTAAGGAAATGCTTGCAAGCGCTGAAGACCATACCTTCTTGGAAAGTTTCGATCTTCGTGAAGATCTCACCTACGTGGAGCGACCAATCAAGATTACGGATGTCGCAGAGCGAGTCACCGCGAATCATCGGATCATACAAGGTGCAAGTGGAGTCATCACCGGAAAGTGAAGCCACATGGGAAAAGAAGAAGACCTCAAGACCAACTATCCCGATCTCTTTGTTGACCAATCTGAATCTCGGCCGAGATTCCTTAAGAGGGTAGGTTTGTAACAGCCCAAATTTTAATTTCAGTAAAATTTAAAGTTTATTTATGTTTGTGGTTTTTCCTGAATTTTCTTAAGCTTTTTATAAATATTTTAAAGCTAAAACAAATTTATTTGCAAAATTAAAAGCCAACAAATAGTTGAAAATAATTTTATTAAGTCCAGAATGAGTATGGAAATTTATGAATTTTTCCATAATTTTTGAAGTATTTTGCTATTTTCTAAAGCCTAAATGATTTATCAAAATTCAAACAAATAGAAAAGAAAAGAAAATCTCTAAGCAGGTTTGGGCCGAAACCCAAGGCCCAACTTTCCTCACGCGCGCCCATTACACCCTGGCCAGTGCACTCTCTCTCACTCTCATCCACCGTTGGATTAAAATCCAACGCCGCGCGCTCTCCACACGCGCCTCGCCTTATCTCCACCGCCGATCGGCATCAACGATCAAGATCTCGTAGCGCCGCACCGCTCAATGACACCATCAATATGAGCAAGTGCGATCTTAATCTAACGGCGAGATCTTCGCACCGCCGAGACTTAAAACCTTCTAATCTAAACCCTTCAATCTAAATCCTCACGGGACTCCTCCACGCCCTTCTACTCTCATTTAGCCCCAACCGTTGGATCAAATCCAACGCCCTCGTTCGCCTTCTTCCTCGCTCCTTCTTCTTCGCTGATCGAGTCGTGCGCCATTTTTCCAAGACTTTGAGCTCGGTCTCGCCACGATTCCCTCCCCTTCACGCGGGGACGTGCGCAACGGCCGCCGCGCCAACCGCCCCATTCCCACCTTCTTCCCTTTCTCCGCGCGGCTTTCACCCACGTCCGCGAAATCGCCGCCATGACCCCACCTCCTCCACGCCGCCGAGCTCCCCGATGCCTATAAAGGAAGCCCGTGCGCATTTCCCACCGGTCCCAACGCCACCAACCATTGCCACTCGCTTCGCCTCTAGCGCCTTGAATTGAAGTTTTCGTCGCGCAACCGTGAAGCTTGGAGCTTCATTCCCACCGCCCGCCGACACCGCCGCCTCTCGTCCGCCGCCGTCGGCATCGCCATCCTCTTGCGAACCTAGTGGCCACCTCCACTCGCCAGGAGCCGTGGGAACCTCAACCTCGACGACGACAAGATTCGCGCGCCTTCTCTTCGTCGCGGCGATACCTTCACTCCTCGCACCACCTCGGAACCAACATGCTCCTCGTCGCTTTGTTCTTCCTTTCTAGCATCTCGCCGGCGTGCACTGCGCCGCCGATCACGGTCTCCGTCACCGCGCCGCCCGCCGACGCCGACGTGGCATCGCCACGCTGCTTCACCACTGTCGCGCCACCTCGGCGACGGCCCGCGTGGCACCATGTCGGCCTGCGCACACGCGCACGTGGCGTGGTCCACCGCGCTCGCCGTCCCAAAGCTCGGTGGACTTGGTCCACATGGCCGAGTCACCGACACTTAGGGCCCACTGCCGTAATTCAATTTTAAATCTTTTAATCCCGAAATACAGAAGCTGATGTAATCATTGCGCAATAAATGGATTTTCGTTAGGAAAATAATTCGAAATTCAATAAAATTTGATTTAGATATAAACTTCAAAATTCATAACTTTTGCATATGAACTCCAAATTGGGTGTTTCAAATTGCAAAATTTATATAAAATTATAATCTAGCTAACTAAACCAAAATATTTCAGTTTGGAGTTAATTTGAACTATGCTTTTGAATTTATTTGAATTTGAATATTGAATTTGTCGTATTTTCGCGTATAGACTTTCGACTCGGAGAGTTCGATCAAATCAAGATTTAGAATTTCAAGACATCGACCAAGGCAAGTTATACCATTGACCATATTGCCCCTATTATTTTAAGTTATTTTCAGTTTTTAAATTCCTTATTGCATGCATATGTTGTTATAAATATTTTAATATCCTGTTATACATATAGTTAATTCCATATGTTATTGTATGGCCAAATTTGAATGTTGTATCTGACTACCTTGATACCATAGGCAAGATATTACCAAAATTCAAATATATGCTTAGCCAAGCTTAGTCCACATTTACGTAATTTGGGAGGTTTACACCTGATTTCTACAAATTGTTTTTCAAACTTGATATTGTGGTATTGTTTTACCACATGAGTTTATAAATGAAGTTTTTATTCAAAATAAAACCAAAATGGGTTTGGACTTGGCGAAATGGTCGAATGGTGGGTGCAGGTTTATGCACGGTTTGATCTGGTTAAGATCAAGGCCCATGGATTGCAGGAATGACGCCAAGTCAATTGAGGACCGGTCTTTGAGCCGCTTATTGCTATGCCATAACGTATCACCACATGTCCTGTGGGCGTGGATTTGTCTAACTAATTTGTGATGTCCTAGTATATTTATGTCATGTGATTTTGTGGGTGTCGGCTTAGACGCTTTATTCCCACTTGGCGCAAGAGGCTTCCTGATGATGATCACCCAAAGGGCGAAACCTTAGCGCATGAATGTACTAGGATAAAACATTGTAAAGGCTTCATGGTAATTGCTCACCACACGCCTACTGAGCGTGAATTGGCCGACATAACGAGCATGTCACCTCGTGTGGGTAAAGTTGTACCAACTCTGCAGAGTAGAAACTATTCAATAGCGCGTCATGGCCATGGACATGCTAGCAGGCCACTTAAAGTTAGTATTGTTTTTGGTTTTAAAATGCTTTATTAAATGTTGAGGATGGTTAATCCTTATGAAAATTTAGGCGGAAGCCAAGTGTTAGGAGGATCCTTCACTTTATCATTGGAGGTTATCCACATTATATCATTGTCATTTCAAAATATGATTTTATCCATAGTATAAAATTGCCTTAGAAACTACTATACTTATTCAAACCGAAAATGTTTATGCAAAACAACCCCTACCATACTCACTTGTTTCCTTATGCATGCATTTAAATTCAATATTGGTGTGACTTGCGAGCACGGTAGTAGTGTTTCACTCTTCTCAATAAATCTTATTCAGAGAAGATCGCTATATTGACGGTGAGGACCCTGACGAGTAGGCCTTCGACCAGACGATTGCTCGTGGCGCATCGTGGCTCCTACTATTATGTTATTTCCATTGTGTTTATCATTTGACATTTGATATTATTATTCGCATCATTTGTATTAAACAGCTTATTTATTTAATGCCATTTACGTTTCGTGATATGAATGTGATATTCATTTTTGTGAGACTGTACACTGGAAATCTCGATCGTGTTTGAACACGAGAATTCGGATCCTTCGCCGGGTTCGACAAAGTGGTATCGTGAGCCATATCGATCGAGGTCGCTGCTCACTGTAGAATTGGTAAAACCATTAAGGACTATTTTTCAAAATTTACAAACTATTTAATTGCCTTCCAGTCTTACTCTTCCTTTCTCTATTAAAAGATTTCTAAACTCTTGTCCTTTCTAAAAATTGTAGATGGCCGAGAGACAGGCCCGTATCTCCCATGGAGTCTACGCTGAGAATGGGCGGATATCCTATGGAAGATGATGCAAGATTCGAGTTTCACGAAGAGACCCACATACCAAGGATACAAGTATATCGTGGGATAGCAGAGCGCTGAGAGTGGAGGTCATCCTCTACTCTAATTTAGCGCTGGATACATCCTTCCACATCTTCGACGCCCAATGCGCTCGGGAGACTTTCAAGGACGGATCCAAGATGCGGCAAGAGAGCCGTGACGCGACTTCGCTACACCTACGACGCCCATTTTCGGATAACGCATTCCAAGATTATCCCATGCACATCCCCACTCGCCAGGCAAAGGCCTTTCACTCATCGAGAATGAGGATATGCCGAGATCACTCACCAGTGGAGTTAGCCAAGGCGATGGATTACGCCTATGGCAACACCAGGACGAGTCAGATCTCGCTCGGGAGGCTAGAGGTCGCAGAGGAGAGGCTAAAGGCAGCAGGTTTAATTGGCTCGGTACAAAAGGGCCAAGGCAAGACCGCAACTCCCAGCTACACCCCATCCACCCCATAGATGTTTACCTCCACCATTTTAGATATTTTCTTTCCCTTTAGTTGTTCAATTAGCTGCGAATTATGAGCTACTAACCTTTGTGGTAGCCATAATCGATGGATAAAATAAAGAATTACTTGCAAAAGAAAATTTGTTTCTTTGCATTGTTTTTGTGTGCTTTTGGGCTAATATAAATTCACTCCCCTTAGTGCAACCTTTTCTTCCCTTTCCTAAGTCTTTGGAAATTCGAGCAGATGGTGAACACCGCACAGAAATGGCGAGATCCAGGGTCGAACAACGAAATACCACCATCGGGAGCAAAAGCATGTTCAAGAACCTCCCCACCACCACCAGCAGGACCGGATTGGCAATGATAATGGCCAATCAAACTCACCTTATTGAATTGTTGGCTCGGTCGCCAACAACGCCGTCCGAACAAGCGAAATACAGCCCACCGCCGCAACTCGTGCGCCGCACACCCTCCTCAACGGTGACCATGTCGAGTTCATGCGTATCGTCCTCCAACCTTCTCCAAGGACCGAGCCGATGGATGCGGCGATTGGCTTCGCGCATCGAAAGAAATCGACATTGCGCAATGCACGGATCGCGAGAGGTCCGTCGCAACTCATCACCTCAACGACCACCTCGTAATGGTGGGACAATTTACGATCTCCCACGCCAATGCTCGGGCCATCTCGTGGGGCGAGTTTGTGAGAGCTCGTCATGCCCACATCCCCGGCATGATGACATCAAGAAGAAGGAGTTTCATGCACTCCTCCAAGGCAATCGCTTCGGTGAGCGAGTATCTCCACCGCTTCAACCAAACTAGCTCGCTATGCCCTACCGATGTGGCGAGAGATGAAGAACGGCAAGAAAGGTTCTGGAGGGACTCAATGACGATATCTCCGTCCAACTCATCTCCCGAACTTCACCGACTTCCAACAATTGGTGGACAAGGCGATCCGCCAGAAGCCAAACATCACGAGATGGAGAACTGCAAGCGGAGGATGGCCGCCGAGAGATCAACGCAGAGGCTTTCCCAAGCCTCGTTTCATTCAAATTGCAGCCCACCGCAGCGTGGAAGTTCCATCTTCCACATCCGAGCCCTGCGAAGTCGGCGCCCCAACACCTCCAACTTCCGCAGCGGCACCAACCGAGGACAATTTCAAGAAGAGCTCCGCCCACCGCAGGAGTGACTGCTTCCATCGCAACGAGAGCCATTATGCCAACAGATGCCCTAAGAAGCGGCGGCAGCAAGGCGTCTTCCAAGCCAACACCAGAGCCACAACCCTCGGCGTCGCGCAGCGCGTCGGCCGGTTCATCAAGGGACGCGTGAACCACGCCACGGCGAGAAGCCGAAAGACCGGATGTTGTGCTTGGTATGTTTCTTGTCAATTCAATACCGGCAGTGCATATTTGATTCGAAGCTTCGCATTCTTTCGTGTCAAATAAATTTGTGGGCAAATATGGGTTACCAATATCTTCCTTAGCAAATCCCATGATAATCCATTCCCTGCTCGAGAAATGAGAACTAGTTCTTTATGCCCTAACCTCACCCTTGAAATATCCGAGTATCCTTCCTAGCGCATTGATAGTCTTACATTCCCAAGGCACGGGACGTTATTCTTGGAATGGACTGTTAGCCAAGAATCATGGACAAATAGACTGTGCTAATAGGTCTATCACTCTCACAAATGGGAAGGAATTTCAGCTGAGTTCAAACCCAAGACTGCACCAATGGAAGTTCTATCTCACCAAAGATGAAGGAAGTGAAACTTGAAGACATACATGTAGTCCGAGAATATGCCGATGTCTTTCCTGATGAATTACCCGCATGCCACCTGACGGACGTCATGTTCTTAATTGACTTAGTCCTGTGGACGGCCCAATATCGGCGACCCTATAGAATGCCAATAATGAGTTAGCGGAATTGAAGAAACAGATTGAAGAATCGCGGCCGAGGTTACATCCACCCAGTTCATCACCTTGGGAGCACCGCGTCTTGTTACAAGAAAAAGGACAATAGCATGAGGATGTGTGTTGATTACGATCACTCAATGAGGTGACGATCAAGAACAAATACCCTTTACCCAGGATAGATGATCTGTTTGATCAGCTAAAAGGAGCAAGTGTCTTTTCGAAGATTGATTTGAGATCCGCTATCACCAACTAAAGATCATACCGTAAGATATTCAAGACGACTTTCACCACGGATATGGGTATGCATGAGTTTACGAAGTGATGTCATTTGGTTTGACGAACGCCCCTGCTTATTTCATGAATATGATGAACAAAGTGTTCATGGAATTCCTGGATAAGTTTGTGGTTGTTTTCATCGATGACATTCTCATCTACTCGAAGGATGAAGAAGAACACGAAAGCATATCGAATGATATTGGACAAGCTCAGAGCATCGACTTTATGCTAAATTCAGCAAAAGTGAATTTTGGCTAAGTCAAGTGGCATTCCTTGGACATATAGTGTCAGCAGGAGGAATTACGAGATCCTACCAAGGTTGAAGCAATGATCGAGTTGGAAGCAACCGGACGGTCACCAAGTGAGAAGTTTCCTTGGACTAGCGGGTTATTACCGCAGTTCATTGAAAATTTCTCTAAGATTGCAAGACCCATGACTCAACTTCAAGAAGGAGAAGAAATTTGATTGGGCAGTGCTCGTGAAGAAAGTTTTCAAGACACGAAGAGAGATTGGTCTCAAAGACTGTGTTAGTTTTACCTAATATCCATAAAGATTTCGAGATCTTCATGACGCATCCCGTCAAGGTCTCGGATGCGTATTGATGCAGGAAGGCAAGGTAGTAGCTTATGCATCAAGGCGATTGAGGCCACATGAAGGAATTATCTAACCCATGATCCGAGTTAGCAAGGATTGTGCATGCCTTGAAGATCCGCGGCATGATCTCATTGGTAACCTTGTGAGATTTTCACGGATCACAAGAGTTTGAAGTATATATTCACACAGCGAATTAAACCTTCGCGAGAAGATGGTTAGAGTTGATAAAAGATTACGATCTTGGAATTCATTATCACCTGTGCAAAGCAAATGTAGTTGCAGATGCCTGAGCGAAGGCCTATTGCAATACCATGATGGTGCGAGATGAACGGCGAACTACATGAAGAATTGAAGCGCCTAAACTTGAGATTGTCGGTCAAGGTTGTGTGAATGCTTTGGAAGTACAACCGACTCTTCAAAGTCGATCGAGAGAAAAACAACTAGAAGATGATGACATCAAGGAGATCAAGAAGAATATGCGAAGAGGCAAGGCTCGAGGATTCGCCAAGATGAACAAGGAACTGTGGTTTGGGAACCGCATTTGTGTACCTAACCAGCAGGAGTTAAAGCAATCAATTCGAAGGAGGCTCATGAAACGCCTTACTCCATTCACCCTAAGCACTAAGATGTACCAGATCCAAGGAGAAATACTTGTGGGTCAAGATGAAGCGAGAAATTGCTGAGTTCGTCGCTCGCTGTGATGTGTGTCAGCGAGTTAAGGCAGAACATCAAAGACCAGCTGGATTGCTGCAGCCACTACCAATTCCAGAATGGAAGTGGGAAGAGATTGGCATGGACTTCATCATCGGACTTCCTAGGACCCAATCGGGATATGATTCGATCCGGGTGATAGTTGATGGGTTGACCAAAGTAGCTCACTTTATTCCGCCAAGGCTACTTACGAATGCGGCCGGTTGGCGAGTTATATGTAGCTAGGATCGTTTGTCTACACGGTACCCAAGAAGATTGTGTCCGGCGAGGTTCTCGCTTTCGCCAAGATTCCGCAGAGTGCATGAAGCCTTAGGCACCAGACTCAACTTCAGTACAGCCTATCATCCTCAAACAGATGGTCAGACGGAACGCACCAATCAAGTCCTCGAAGATATGCTCCGAGCCTGTGCCTTGGAATTTGGACAAAGTTGGGACAAGAATTTGCCGTATGCAGAATTCTCGTATAACAATAGCCATCAAGCTAGTTTGCAAATGGCTCCTTTTGAAGCATTGTATGGCGAAAATGCGAACTCCACTGTGGATGAAGTAGAGAGCATCAACTCTTTGGTCTTGAGATAATCAAAGAGGCGTAAAGTAAGGTCAAAGCTATAAGGAACATCCAAAGTGGCACAAACCCGACAAAAGAGTTATGCCGAGCAACCGCAGTCTGAGGGATCTAAACTTTGAGGTAGGAGATTTGGTCTATCTCGGTCACCCACTCGAGGAGTAAGAAGATTCCAACAAAAGGAAAACTCGCACCTGTGTTTGTGGGGCCATACAAAATTCTAGCCAAAAGAGGTGAGGTGGCATATCGCCTGAGCTACTGAAGCTTTGTCACCGTACCGATGTTTTCCATGTATCCCGCTTAAGGAAATGCTTGCAAGCGCCGTAAGACCATACCTTCTTGGAAAGTTTCGATCTTCGTGAAGATCTCACCCACGTGAGCGACTAATCAAGATTACGGATGTCGCAGAGCGAGTCACCGCGTAATCATCGATCATACAAGGTGCGCTTGAGTCATCACCCTGAAAGTGAAGCCACATGGGAAAAGAAGAAGACCTCAAGACCAACTATCCCGATCTCTTTGTCGACCAATCACGAATCTGGGTCGAGATTCCCTTAAGTGGGTAGGTTTGTAATGACACCAAATTTCAATTTCAGAAATTTAAAAGTTTATTTATGTTTGTGGTTTTTCCCGAATTTTCTTAAGCTTTTTATAAATATTTTAAAGCTAAAACAAATTTATTTGCAAAATTAAAAGCCAACAAATAGTTGGAAATAATTTTATTAAGTCAGAATGAGTATGGAAATTTCGTGAATTTTTCCATAATTTTGGAAGTATTTTGCTATTTTCTAAAGCCTAAATGATTTATCACAATTAAAACAAATAGAAAAGCAAAAGAAAATCTCTAAGCAGTGTTTGGGCTAAACCCAAGGCTCCGCCCAATTTCCCTCACGCACCCCACACACCAAACGGCCGCACTCTCTCTCCCACCTCCTCATCCACCGTGATTAAATCCAACGCGACGCGCTCCCACACGCGCTCGCCTTATCTCCACCGTTGGATCCGCATCAACGATCAAGATCTCCGTAGCGCCGCACCGTCCAATGACACCATCAATATGAGCCGTGCGATCTTAATCTAACGGCGAGATCTTCGCATCGCCGAGACTTAAAACCTTCTAATCTAAACCCTTCAATCTAAATCCTACGGCGGGACTCCTCCACGCCTTCTACTCATTTAGCCCCAACCGCTGGATCAAATCCAACGGCCCTCGCTTTGTCTTCTTCCTCGCTCCTTCTTCTTCACGCGACCGAAGTCACGCCATTTTCGCCAAGATCGAGGCTCGGTCTCGCCACGATTCCTCCCTTCTCACGCAAGGACGTGCGCAACGGCCACGCCGCGCCCAACCGCCCCATTCCCACCTTCTTCCCTTTCTCGCGCCGGCTTTCACCCACGCCCGCCGAAATCGCCGCCATGACCCCACCTCCTCCACGCCGCCCGAGCTCCCGATGCCTATAAAAGGAAGCCCCGGTGCGCATTTCCCACCGGTCCCAACGCCACCAACCATTGCCACTGCTTTCGCCTCTAGCGCCTTGAATTGAAGTTTTCGCCGCGGCGAACCGTGAAGCTTGGAGCTTCATTCCCATCGCCGCCACCGCCGCGCGTCCTCTCGTCGCGCCGTCGGCATCGCCATCCTCTTGCGAACCTAGTGGCCACCTCCACTTCGCCAGGAGCCGTGGGAACCTCAACCTCGACGACGACGAGAGCTCGCCGCCCTTCTCCTTCGTCGCCGGCGATACCTTCACTCCTCGCACCACCTCGGTAACCAACATGCTCCTCGCCTCGTTCTTCCTTTCTAGCATCTCGCCGGCCGCGCAAGCGCCGATCGCGGCTTCCTTGGTCACCGTCGCGCGCGCCTCGCGGACGCCGACGTGGCACCGCCACGCGTTCACCACCGCGGCGCCACCTCGCGATCACGCCCGCGTGGCACCATGTCGCACCACGCACACGCACACGTGGCGTGGTCCACCGCGCCGTCCCCAAAGCTCGGTGGACTTGGTCCACATGGGCCGAAGCCATCGACACTTGGGGCCCACCCGCAATTCAATTTTAAATCTTTTAATCCCAAATCAGAGCGATGTAATCATTGCGCAATAAATGGATTTTCAGAGGAAAATAATTCGGAAATTCAATAAAATTTCAGATTTAGATATAAACTTCAAAAATTCATAACTTTTGCATATGAACTCCAAATTGGGTGTTTCAAATTGCAAAATTTATATAAAATTATAATCTAGCTAACTAAACCAAAATATTTCAGTTTGGAGTTAATTTGAATTATGCTTTTGAATTTATTTGAATTTGAATATTGAATTTGTCGTATTTTCACAGATAGACTTTGCGACTCGGAGAGTTCGATCAAATCAAGATTTAGAATTTCAAGACAACGACTAAGGCAAGTTATACCATTGACCATATTGCCCCTATTATTTTAAGTTATTTTCAGTTTTTAAATTCCTTATTGCATGCATATGTTGTTATAAATATTTTAATATCCTGTTATACATATAGTTAATTCCATATGTTATTGTATGGCCAAATTTGAATGTTGTATCTGACTACCTTGATACCATAGGCAAGATATTACCAAAATTCAAATATATGCTTAGCCAAGCTTAGTCCACATTTACAGAATTTGGGAGGGTTTACACTAGATTTCTACAAATTGTTTTTCAAACTTGATATTGTGGTATTGTTTTACCACATGAGTTTATAAATGAAGTTTTTATTCAAAATAAAACCAAAATGGGTTTGGACTTGGGCTAAATGGTCGAATGGTGGGTGCGGTGTTTATGCACGGTTTGATCTGTTAAGATCAAGGCCCATGGATTGTAGGAATGACGCCAAGTCAATTGAGGACCGGTCTTTGAGCCGCTTATTGCTATGCCATAACGCATCACCACATGTCCCGTATGGGCGGATTGGCTAACTAATTTGTGATGTCCTAGTATATTTATGTCATGTGATTTTGTGGGTGTCGGTTAGACGCTTTATTCCACTTGGCGCAAGAGGGGCTTCCGAGGATGGTCACCCAAAGGGCGAAACCTTAGCGGGCATGAATGTACTAGGATAAAACATTGTAAAGGCCTCATGGTAATTGCTCACCACACGCCTACGGGCGTGAATTGGCGACATAACGAGCATGTCACCTCGTGGGTAAAGTTGTACCAACTCTGCAGAGTAGAAACTATTCGAATAGCGCGTCACGGTCATGGACATGCTAGCGAGGCCACTTAAAGTTAGTATTGTTTTTGGTTTTAAATGCTTTATTAAATGTTGAGGATGGTTAATCCTTATGAAAATTTGGGCGGGAAGCCAAGTGTTAGGAGGGGATCCTTCTCTTTATCATTGGAGGTTATCCACATTATATCATTGTCATTTCAAAATATGATTTTATCTATAGTATAAAATTGCCTTAGAAACTACTATACTTATTCAAACTGAAAATGCTGTTTATGCAAAACAACCCCGGCCATACTCACTTGTTTCCTTATGCATGCATTTAAATTCAATATTGTGTGACTTGCGAGCACGGTAGTAGTGCTCACTCTTCTTTGAATAAATCTTATTCAGAGAAGACTGCTATATTGACGGTGAGGACCCGACGAGTAGGCCTTGACCTGCACGATTGCTCGTGGCGCATCGTGGCTCCCACTATTATGTTATTTCCATGTGTTTATCATTTGACATTTGATATTATTATTCGCACTCATTTGTATTAAACAGATTATTTATTTAATGCCATTTACGCTGTGATATGAATGTGATATTCATTTTGTGAGACTGTACACTGGAAATCCTCGAATCTGTGTTTGAACACGAGAATTCGGATCCTTCGCTCCCGGTTCGACAGCTTGTCCTTAGACTTTTCGGTCCATGAGTGTTGCCCAAAGTGCCTCGGCGACATTCTTTCGGTGTGCATTACATCAATGTTATGTGGCGTAAGAAGGTCATCGAAATAGGAGCCTCGTCAAGCCCGACTTATGAGTCCACATATGTTGCTCACCATATCCCACAAAACCACCTTCTTGATTGGGCACGAGCATCTATGTGAGCATGAACCCGGCACTACCATAATCCACTGCAGTGTATCCACACTACGACACCTTCGTAAAGTTCTTGATGTCTTGTCCGAATGGATGGTCAAGAGGAGGAATTGACGATGTCTGCCGAACGATGAGTACTTGCCACCCTTGTGCAACCAATGGAACCTCACACCTTCCTTGCATCGGGCATGGGAACTTCCGTGAACACACCAGTGAGAATAACCCATACGGCCGAAGTCATGCAGGAGTAGTGGTACCAAACGTGCATTTTGAAGCTTGTCTTTGTAGCTCTGGCCGTATGTCCATACCCTTCGCCCCAAGCACGGACCAATTCATCAAACACGGGCTCCATGAACACACCCATATTACTCCCCGGTGTTCAGGAATTATCAACGACAAGAATACGTTATGTCGCTGAAAGGAGACGCCGGGGAGATTGAGGGGATAACGAACACGGGCCAACATGTGTATGGGGCGACCATCACCCATAAGGATTGAACCCATCTGCTGCCGCGACGACGCATATTGCGAGCCTCGCTCGCTTTCTCACGATGTTTGTCATCAAAGCGGTCCATGCTTCACCATCGGATGGATGTACCATCTTGTCGATTGCACCGCTTGCCATTTTTGTGCCATGTCATCTGCTTCGCGATTCCTCGGTCATGTATAGCCGTTGGATCCTCTGAGGAACGGAAGGTACCGTGAGGATTTTCACGGGATCGTAGTCGCTCTTCCGCCATCACGAGTCTACCTCGTGTACTGGAGGATTTACACTTTGGACAATACTTTGCATCCTTGTGTTCTTTCTTAAATAGGAAGCACCCTTCAACAAGCATGTATCCGCTCATACGGCATCTTAAGTGCACGGCGAGTTTCGTGACTCGTACATGCTCTTTGGCGTAATGTGGCCCTCCGGAGCGTGGTGCCAATCACGGTCAACATCTTATCGGCCTTCTCGACTCGGTTTAACTCGGACTTCAACCCCATTAAGCGCCCAATGGCATCCACTTGAGACACCGTTGACCGATCGTGAAGGGGTTTCGTGCCGAGTCCATCATGTCGTAGAACGCCGCGGCCGCCTCCATCTCCTCCTTCTCACGCCCTCATCGAACTGCCCTGGTGAAAGTCATCTAACATGTCCGCTACCCCAGCATCGGCATCATAAGCCTCGACGCGTGGTCTCACCACCTCTCTCTCATACGATGGGCTTCACCATGGTGGACCCACCGGTGTAGTCCGCGAAATCCATTCTTCAAAAGATGTTTACCCATGTCCACCTTGTTTACCCTTCTCCTGCTTCCACATTTGCCGCAGTGGACACAAAACTAGACAATGTCCTTTAGCACCTTGCCAAATGCACGGCTCAAGAAAGCATCGGTCTTGTTCATCCATTCTGTGGTGTAATCACTCGACTTCTCCGCCTGTACATCCAATGACGGTCATCCATCCTCTAACATATGTATCGGTGAGTAATGTAACCATCAATTGCATCTACGTGATCTACGCACCATGATATGAAAAGAGGGGTTATACCTAGGGTGGCGGTGGAGTCAGCCTATGGGGGCCGTGGCGGTCGGTGCGATGTGGCGGCGATGCAGGGGAGACCGCGACGGCACGGAACTCCGACTCGGCCCGACGGCTCTTCTCTCGCAAAATGGAACAAAATACATCATTTAAAAAAATGCAGAACCTCCCCGCACGTGAGGTTTCCAAACCTGTAAAACAAACGCACGATGGCGACAACCACATATACAACCACAACCACAACTACACCGTAATCGCATTAATTATCCATCGATTACACACACACAAATATATGAATTATTATGGACTGGAAATTCAAAAAATAATAATTGGATCTAAAAAAGATCAAAGAATCACTCATTAATACCACATTGGTGTGAGCATTACAATTCTTTCTTAACATCCATAGTTCCATACAAGGAAATAGCCATATGCTAATATGCACAATAAAGTATTCAATTAGAAATGCGATGGTGTTATGTATAGTTCGCAGATATGCTGCTATGGTCTTGTTCATTCATTACAAATCACCATGAGATAATATACTTCCAACAAGATTAGCAGAGAACAACACATATAAATTAAGCCACTCACATACAAGTGCTAGTTGCACTGCTCACACTTCACTTTCTAGACATCATGGAAAATCCGATAGAAGATATAAGATGTGGTGCTTGTGTTTTTAAGTATCAAGTTATTTCACAATAATTCGTGATAAATTAACACATATAGACATGGTAAATCACAAATTAACAACCATTCATGATTCATGTATGCATATATGCATGTTGTAATGCATCGCTCTAGCTTAATTAGGCCATGCATGCATAGTGATCATCAAGTCCCAATGAATGCTATATATCTTTGCTTCCCTTGTTCCTTCACATACTACCCATGCTAATCCTCAATCTTCATTCACTTACCAAGCTAGATAGGTCGAACATGTACTACACAGATAACCCAAATTAATAAATACATGAGCTATATGAAACGATGTCGATTAAACCTCTTGCGACCTCGCCTCGATGGTGGGATGAACTCATCGACGAGGTGGGCGCAGCGGCGGCGGCGGCGGCGCGGCGGCGGCGGGCGGGCGGCGGCGGGGCGCGCGGCGGCGCGGCGGCGAGCGCGGGCGAGCGGCGGCGGCGGCGCGGCGGCAGCGGCAGGGCGGCGCCGGGCAGGGGGCGGCGCGCGGGGGCGGGGCGCAGGGAGCGCAGGCGGCGGCGCGGCGGCGCAGGCGCGCGGCGGCAGGCGAGGCGCGGCGCGGCGGCAGCAGCGGCGGCGCGGCGGCGGCGCGCGAGCGGGCGGCGGCGGGCGGGCGGGCGGCGCGGCGCGGCGGCGGGGGCGGCGAGGCGCGAGGGGCGTGCGCGGCAGAGAGCGGGGCGGCGGCGCGGCGCGCAGCGCGCGGGTAGGGAAAACGGATCGAATACGGACGGATAATGGCTCTACCATATTTGTTTTCATATTTTTTCGGATTCGGAAACGAATACGAATACCTGGATCTGAATACGGATACGAATAATATCGAATACGAATACGAGCGAATACGAATCGAACGAATACGATCGCGGATATTTTTTCGAACATGAAAACCCCTTAAATTATATACGAAATTAACAAAATATATAACTAGTTTATTTGATGCAAACATTCATGAATTGTTCATATTTTCAAGAAACTACGTAACATTGGCACTAGCAAGTTGTATTAACTAGTTCATCACAAATAAAACACTTAGTTTACCATATTTAGCTCATAAAGTCATAAGTCATAACTCACAAAGTCACAAATCATCACGTATTCATACTTAGTTCATCACATCCATAAAACTTAATTCACACTAACATCGATCAAAGCTAGATAGTTAGTTTATACACAAATGACTATAACATCCCAAAGTATATTAACAAAAATAAAATTAATAAAGTTATTATTTTATTAGATTTTCTGATATTTAAAAGAGTTTTCTTGGTTAAAAAGAAAAAATAATAAAATAAAGTTAATTATTTAATTTCCTAGTTTTTAATGTAAAAATAAAATTTATTGAGTTTTCTGGATTTTATTTGATTTAAAGTGAAAAAATAATTAATTTCTTGATTTTTCTAGAATTTAAAAATGTTTTTACTATTTTTTAGAAATTAAAATAATTTATGTGCAAAAATAAAAACCAATTTTAAGTTGAAATTAATTTTATTAAGTTCAAAATCATTCAAGGAATTTTGTGATTTTTCTAGAATTTTTGAACTCTATTTGCTATTTTTCTAAAAGGCTATTTGATTTGTTGCATTTTTCAAATTTAGAAATCAATTAAAATCTCATTTTCTCTTTTGGGCCAAAATCCTCTTTTGGGCTGAAATCCGATATCCGCCTTCGTCTTATCCGGATAATTCGATTCGCTTCCGTATCCGCCGGATAGCATGGCTACCGATTCGCTTCGTTTCCAAAAAATCCGAATTCGCTTCCGATCCGAGAATTATCCGAGAAAAATCCGATCCGAGACAATCCGAATCTGTTTTCGTCCGGATCGGCGGAAACTATCCGATCCGTTTCACCCTTAGCGGCGCGCGGCGGCGCGGCGGCGGCGGTATGGCGGCGGCGGGCGGCGCGCGGCGCGCGCGCGGCGGCGGCGGCGGCGGCGCGGCTGCTGCGAGTGGGTGTGTGCGTGTGTGGTGCGCAAAAACGTTTAAGTGTCGAGCGTTTGCCGAGTGCCCGAGATCCGCACTCGGCAAACAATTTTCAATTTTTTATTTTCTTTGCAGTGCCCAGATCCGCACTCTCGAAAGAGTTTTTTTAAATTTTTTAAATTTCTTTGCCGAGTGCTCCGGATATGGCACTTTCGAAAGAGGGTTTTTAATTTTTAAATTTTTGTAATTTTTTTAAATTTCTTTGCCGAGTGCAGAGATATGGCACTTTCGGCAAGAGGAATTTTTCAATTTTTTCAATTTTTTCCCGCCTAATTTTTTAAAAACAACGGGACCTCTCCCATCTTTGCCGAGTGTCGATATACGACACTCAGCAAGAAAGACCCCTTGCCGAAGTGCCATGGCACTAAGATTTCTGAAGTTTTTTTGGCCTCAAATTTTTTTGCGAGCCTACTACGATGTCGGGTACTCTATGTTAGGATTTGGTACATTTTTGTGGCTTTTGTTATACTTAGTTAATTTATTTCATTTACTAGATTATTTGGAAAATGCAAATTTGAGCTGACGCGTGCATCGAATAATGGAATTTTATGATTCAAAAATGATAGTCATGTTATTGATCGTAGTGAGAGTAGTATCGAGAGCGGACTCGAAATTTCGGACATCTTGTTGTGAAACATGATCCAGTGAACTTGCGGGCGAAGTGTTTTTAAATTCTATAAAAAGCAAACAACGCCAGAAAATTATGAAACTCGTGGAGATGTCATGATATCATATGTAGAGTCCGTGATAAAAATTTGAGAAGGTTTAGTGCTGCATTGTCACGTCACGATGCTTTCAAACCGTGACATCTCCACATGTGATACTTATATCCCACCGAGATGTCCTCGGTTTGAAAGCATCGTGACGTGACAACGCGTACGAACCTTCTCAAATTTTATCACGCACTCTACATATGATATCATGACATCTCCACGAAGTTTCATAATTTTCTGACGTTGTTTGCTTTTTATAGAATTTTAAAACACTTCAGCCTCGCAAGTTCACGATCATGTTTCACAACAAGATGTCCAAATTTCGGTCCGCTCTCGATACGACCTCACACTACGATCAATAACATGACTATCATTTTGAATCATAAAATTCCATTATTCGATGCACGTGCAGTCAAATTTGCATTTTCCAAATAATTCTAGTAAATAAAATAAATTAACTAAGTATAACAAAAGCCACAAAAATGTACCAAATCCTAACATAGAGTACTGATCATCGTAGGCTGCAAAAAATTTGAGGCAAAAAACTTTGCCGAGTGTCGATGTCCGACACTCGGCAAAGATTTATTTTGCCGAAAGCCAAGCGGCCGGCGCTCGCAAAATTTGACGTCGGCGGGAACCGTTACCTCGCACCGCCTTTGCCGAGTGCCCCTTTGTCGAGTGCGGCGCACGGCAAAGGTTGAATGTACCGAGTGTTAATCTTTGCCGAGTGCATGGCACTCGGCAAAGAGGGCTTTGCCGAGTGTAGTTCTTTGCCGAGTGTCGCACTCGGCAAAATAGCTCTTTGCCGAGTGCCCGATATTTGGCACTCGGTAAAGATTTTTGCACTCGACAAAGGGGCTGTGTCCGGTAGTGCATGAAGAAATTTGCTGCGATATAAAATTATCGATGCATGGTTTCTGCTGCTACACCTGCTCTTGCAGCAGGAGGCCGCGGACGTGGACGATGATGACTGGAACTAACGAGGCGCTCGAGGTGATCTGTACACCTTGCAGAGCACCACCTGGTCGCGGCCGCCATGTTCCTGGGGGATGCCGTACTCGACCATCAGCCATTCCGGCTTCGAGTTCTTGGCCGACGCATTCACCGTGTAGTGGAAGTGCTGGAGGTACCCCGCGGCGCTGCCTTTCACCGGCTTGCGGTTACTATCCATGCGCCAGAACCCCATGGCGTCGACGCC
Source organism: Ampelocalamus luodianensis (assembly GCA_036346255.1). Lineage (NCBI taxonomy): Eukaryota > Viridiplantae > Streptophyta > Magnoliopsida > Poales > Poaceae > Ampelocalamus > Ampelocalamus luodianensis. The sequence continues at coordinate 45,249,065 of CM070638.1, forward strand.
GACCATGCGCGATGTCCTCCTGCCGCGGAGGTAGTACAGGGGGCTGAAGAAATACCAGACTGGTCTGGTGGCGGTGCCTGGCGCGGGCTTGTGCATGCCCACGAGCTCGTCCGGGGCGGCGAGGTACACATCGGCGTCGTGGATGAAGCGGGCGTCGACGGGTTTGCCGGCGATCTTACGGCGGAGGAAGTGGTCGACGAGCGCGTGGTCTTTGAAGCGGAAGGCGGCACCCTCCTGGCTGGCCATCTCGACGTAATCGATCTTGGATCGCGCGGTCTCGTCCTTTTGTATGCATTGGAGGCAGCAGAGGAGTACTCAGTCTCGGTCTCGGTTTCACAAGCCATCTTAGCGCTCTTGCACTTTTACTTCATGTATATGTTTGCAAAATGACTTCAGACTCAGTCGATTTCCTCGCTGAAGGCACTTTGTTAACCTTACTTAGATATTTCATTAGTTTAACTCATCTAAGATGGTGGTATAGATTTTTCTTTACGTGTTCTATAAAATTAGTGACGTTTGCTTCCACTCGGGATTATATTTGAGGTAAACCAGCTGTTATCCTATAGCATGTCGTGCTTGAGGATTGCCTTTGATAGGAGTTAGTTACAGGCTGCTTCTTCCTCCGTGAGTATCTATTTTTGTTTCGGAAGCAATGGCTATGATCCTCAGCAGGTTTTCCCATAATCCAGTAGGTAATCAGATGCTTTTTCAGGGTTGGCAACTCTGACTTGACCAATCTTATGCAAGATGCAGCCTTGTATGTCAGTACTCACCTAGGAGCTCGCAGGTTGGAATCATGTTGTGTTCGTCCTCCCATTGCTTTCACTGCTTACAATGTGTTTGACTGCTTGAGTCCCTTGGTACAGCTGATGGGCTGAATGAGGTATAATAATCCTCTTCATGATTCCATAAAGGATCCCTTTTGTATCGAACGGAAAGGTACATCATAAATCAGGGTCATTATCATATCTGGGTCTAATTGTACACAACAAAAGCTTGCAGGATCCCCTTTCTTTGACTTTTAATTTTTTACCAAGTATTTGGATGGTTTCTCCTTGTTAATATAGAACGTTCACCATTGGGTCGAATGCGGTTTGCATCTTGTAACAAGATGGACGAGATTAGTTTCAAGATATTTAATAGGAGTTTCTCGCAATATACTTGAGTTTCTCATCCACCTTTTGGGCTTTGAGCACTCCCAATAGTCTAACTAACCTGTATCTAAGCCTACGCCACATTTGGAGAGGTGGAGAAAAAGAGAGTAAAGAGAGATGGAAGAAAGATAGTGAAGAGAGAGAATATGCTTACATCTTAATGATATACAAGCGTCGCACTCTCTGAATTTTTTTCAATTTAACCCTTTTTTCATTAAAACTCACATTTATACTGCTGCTCGTTTATTTCGATTTTAGACTCAGGGTGGCGCAGTGACTCACGGCGCCGAGCTAACACTGCTTCGGCGCCATGACTCATGGCGCCAGGTACCGCACTCGCCACGCAGCATGACTCACGCCGCCGCCACGGTGGCGGTGCGGTTTCTACGCCGCCATGAGTCATGGCGCCAGTAGTTAGTTCGGCGCCGCGAGTCATGGCGCCACCCCGGTCCAAAATCGGAATAATTTAGCAGATGATAAATGCGAGTTTTAACGAAAAAGGCTAAATGAAAAAATACTTGCACTCCCACCAAGATACAACAACAACAACAAAAAAAAAAAAACAAGCGTTGTTCCATGGCGGCAACGCGGATCAAGCAGGAGCTTAATCCGATTCGATTTGCTTCTAGGCTACTTTGGTGGCAATGCAATTAATCCGATTCTGATTCTGTGGCTGATTGGTTGTTTTGCTACGAGATATTTTTGTTAAGCGCGATAATTAGGGATTTTTATTAGGAACCTGAGGCTTAATTACAGCTAGTTCTTCGATCGGGGGCTCGTTTTACGTATGGCGACGAGGAGTCTTCTCCACTCCCACCTCTTCTCCCTCCGACGAGGGAAGCCGCCGCGCACCGGTGCTGACGCAGCGAGCAGCCCATCTCTGTCTTCGCGTCGTTCGACACGACGCCAGACACAGGCTGGTTTCTTGCCCCCCGCGCCCGCCACCTATTCGACGGAATGCCGAGGGGGCGCCAGAGGAGCAGGAGGACCAAGAAAGCGGCCACGGCGAGCGGCGTGGATCGCATCGACGCGCTGCCCGACGATGTCCTCCAGCTCGCGCTGTCCGTCCTGCCCTCGGACGAGGCGGTGCAGACTTGCGTGCTTTCTCGACGCTGGCACCACCTCTGGAAGTCGAGCGCGCGCTACGCATCACTCGCGACAGAGAGGGAGTGGCGCGCCCGGAAGCTGAACAACTTCATGAGCTACCTACTGCTCCTCTGCGACCAACCGCCCGTGGACGAGTGTGAGATCAGACACTGGCGTGAGTTCTTCGACGAAGACCGCGGCGAGGTATTCCGGTTCGCGGAGCTCTGGATCCGCCACGCCGTGTCACTGTGCCAAGCTCGGGGTGCTCAAGGTCTGCATCCGCACCGAGAAATGGCCCCTGCTTCTTGTCAACGTGCCTTTCATCTCGCAGCACCTGACGAGGGTGGAGCTCACAGTTGTGGTTGTAGAGGACCGCTCTCTGGATTTTTCAGGCTGCTCGGTTTTGAGGATCTGAACATGGACTCTTGCAAAATTTGTGCTACTAGCTGGCTTTTCTGGCTGGGTTCCTTTGCTTGAGAGCATGCCGTCGCTGGTAACAACATTTGTCAGGCTTCACGACGGGCGTGAAGATATCTATAAGCATAGTAATTACAATGGGAACTGTGATGATGATAGCTGTGTTGGTTGCCGATTTTTTTTAAAATAATATTATTTTTAAAAAAGTTACAAAAATAAATAGTCATTTTTTTTTTTACAAAACTAGGCTTCCGTCGTCAATTGGAGTGGCGACAAGGGGGCAGTGGCGACAGGGAATCAGGACAGTGCACAGAGACCATTTCGTCATTTCAAATGGTGATAGGAGTCCTGTAGGACTCTAAATTTTTTAATATTAAAATTAAGTCAGACATAAGCATTTTGCTAGATAGTTCAGGTATATCTAGGGTCCACTTAATTAGAGAATTGGCAAAGTGTAGCTATGTCTATATATAGAACGTCTAGGTGACCTCTCAACCCTAGGCCAATAGAAATTGTCTTGTTGAAGATTATTCAACGGGCACAATTTAATTAAAACATAGTGTGACATATAGGCCCACATATAATCTATTTATCTATCTATTTATTTATTAAAACTGGTGGAATTGCCGATCTCTCACCACGGCCACGTCGCCCGGAGATCGCCGCCCGTCCGATCGCGCGTGGGAGCTTCCGTGGTCGTGCGCGTTGCTGTCCGATTGTCAGCCGCTCGAGCCCGAGTCCGTCCGTTGGATCGTCTTCGAACGCGCGTGATGATCGCGTCTCGGAACGCACAAGATCAGATTCGGATGTTCTCCCGAAGCTTCGCGTTTCTTTCCTCGTGGCGCATCACAAGTCGCAACCGGCCTTCGCGTCACTTTTCTCCTGTCCTCACGCTGCGCCGATGCTTCTCCCCTCGCCTTCCCCTCCGCATCTTGCCCCCTCCCTCTCCCTCCTCCATCGCGCTTCTCCGCCGGTGCCGCCCTTCTACGCCACCGCCACCGGGCGCTTGCTCTTCCTCCCCTGCTGCCCGCTTGGCCTCCCTCCCTCGCCGCCGCCGCTCGCTGCCTTTTCCTCCGTCCCGCTCCTTCGGTCTCCCTCCATGGCCGCCGCGTCGGTGCTGTCCCTCAGCATCGCTCCCCCGCCGCCGCTGCTCCCTCCTCCTTCCAGCCCCCCGCCCCTTCGGTCTCCCTCGCCGCCGATGCTCTCGCTCCCCTGCCGCCCCCTCGGCCTCACTACCCCGCCGCGGTGTGCTCCTTTCTCTGCGCAGCCGGCTCCGTCTTCCCTGCGACAGCAGCTGCCACTCCCGCCGCCCCCACGCTGCCTTCATCCCCGTCTTTGCCCCCGTCGTGCCCACCGCCGCCGCTCCCTCCTCCCCGCCTTACACGCTTCCCACCCCCTCCTCCCCTTCGGCAGCTCCGCCCCCTCCTCCCCTTGGGTCCCGCCCCCGGTCCTAGGTGACGCTGCCGCTCCTGCTCAAGCCGGCGGCGCTTCTGCCGCTCCGTCTGCTCGCACTCAAGGCAGTGCTTATCGTGGTGTTGTTCCTGTTGTGACAGAAACTCGACCCTTTGGAATGTTTTTCAGAGATAGTATTGTTCTCTTGCTTTCCTAATTTTGTCTCCTTTGCCTGTTTCAGTTTGGATGATGCGGTTTACCTCGCTGCCAGCGTCGGCAGCACCATCGATGACCCTTCCGTACCCTCGGTAGGGGATGGGATGGCCAGTGAATGATGGAGCGGAAGGAAATGGGGCGGTCAGTAGCCAGATCTGCAGCGAAACAGTTCAAGTTGACGCTCTAAGGGGTTCCACGTCGGTGCTTTCAATTTTTATTTTCATGTACTAGATCTCTAATTGCTTTGAATTTCTTTTAGTGATTCAGAAAACAAGTTGGTGTGTATCCTAAGAACCAATCCGCAGGTGCTCCCCTGTTAACCGTCATGGAAGTGATTGAAGTTGTTGTCGTTTTGCCCCAGGCAGTGTTGTTCTTTTCTCTATACTTTCCTACTATGTTCGGATGCAAACAGAAATTCCTCATGTTTGAGATATGCTCTGATAAATGCACTGTGATTTATGTCAAATTCTTATTCTGCGTAGTACAAATTAGTACATGACGGTTGTATCTCCAGATGATGAAATCAACTATTGGAAACAGCATATCAGTTTTTTTTTATCTATGCAGATGTATCTTCTGATTGAATTGATTGCTCTTATATGCTAATGCAATCTGAATAAGTAGCTGTCAAATTATAATATTATGGTTTTCTATTTCGAACAGCATATCAGATTTTTATCTATGTGGCTGTATCTTATGATTGAATTGAGTGCTCTTATATGCTTATGAAATTTTAATGGGTAGCTGCAAAATTATAATATTCTGGTTTTCTCTCCTTTTATGCACAATGCTGTACAATTTGTAGTTGGTTTACAGCTGCACTATTATTATACATCTCTAATTGCTTTTAATTTCTTTCCATGATTCAGAAAACAGGTTGATGTGAATCCTAAGAACCAAGCTGGCTTTGCCGGGAACCATTCAGTTATAAGGTTTGCGCGCTGGTCTTCCTTTTACTTACTGTTTAGAGTTGAATGTAATGGAAGTTTGATGGAGCTTTTATGTTACTATTTTTATAGGATATTTACTGCAGCACTTGCAGACCAAACCACAGGTGCTACCCTATTAATCATCATGAAAGTGAATGAAATTGTTGCTGTTTTGCTCCATGCAGTGATGTTTTTTTCTCTAAACTTTCCTACTATGTTCGAATGCAAACAGAATGCCATATGTTTTATATGCTCTGATAAATGCGCTGCTATTTCCCTATTTCTGTCACATGCTTATTCTACGTAATGTGAATTAGTACATGGAAGCTTAAACTGTACCTCGAGATGAGAAAAATTAACTATTGAAAATAATATACCATTTTTTAAATCTCTGCAGCTGTAGCTTCTGATTGAGTTCAGTACTCTTATATGCTAATGCAGTTTGAATAGGTAGCTGTAAAATTTAAATGTTCTGGTTTCATTCACTTTTATGCACAATGCTATACAGTTTGTAATCGGTTATGCACAATGCTATACAGTTTGTAGTGGTTTGCAGCCACAAAATTATTACACATGGTATTGTACACCAAATAGCAATGGCATCTCTTATATGCTAATGCAGTTTGAGTAGGCAGTTGTAGAATGATAATATTATGGTTGTATTCCCTTTTATGCACGATGCCGCGGGCCGCAAAATTACCACCCGTGGTGTTATACACCAGAGAGCAATGGCATCTCTTATATGCTAATGCAGTCTGAATAGGCAGCTGTAGAATTAGAATATTCTGGTTGAATTCCCTTTTATGCACGATGCTGTAGGCCGCAAAATTACTACCCATGGTATTTTACATCAAATAGCGATGGCATCTCTTATACGCTAATGCAGTCTGAAGAGGTAGCTGTAAAATTAGAATATTCTGGTTGTATTCCCTTTCATGCACGATGTTGTACAATTGGTAATCGTTTCACAGCCGCAAAGTTATTATGAACATTATTATGAATAGTATTGTACACCGAATAGAAATAGCATCTGTGACCTTGTTTGAACAGAAAACAATAGTGAAGTGTTAGCTAAAGAATTCTGGGTCAGTTTACAGCAGCAAAATTACCATACATGGTGTCGTACACCAAATAGAAATGGAATCTGTGACCTTGTTTGAACAAATAGCAATAGCCAGGTATCAACTAAATAATATGAAGTTATTGTTCCAGGCACCCATTGGAAGTGAGCGGCAGAAAAGAAATGCAGATGCTGCATTTCATGCTCCTGCAGCTTATAAATGAGAAGATGCGAGGCATTCTTGGTGATTTCCTGATAGAGGTATGGATTATGTCCTATGCTTGGTGGATTCAGCATAATATTCTTCATATGGTTAGGAAATCCTTAGCTTCCATGCTTCTGTGTCCAATGCAGACGCGCTACAGTCAAGTGTCAATTAAAGAATATGAAATTATTGTTCTAGACACCCATTGGAAGTGAGCGGCAGAGAAGAAATGCAAATGCTGCATTTCATGTTCCTGCAGCTATGGAATTGATAAAGGTATGTGCCTCTCCTAATTACATGTCAACCCAAACTGATATAAATGAGAAGATGCGAGGCATTCTTGGTGATTGCCTGATAGAGGTATGGCTTACGTCCTATGCTTGGTGGATTCAGCATAGTATTCTTCATATGGCTAGGAAATTCTTAGATTCCATATTGCTGCTGTTCAATGCAGACGCTGTTGGATGAACCCCTGTTCCTTACTGCGGATATCATAGACAGATTCTTGCCTCGTGAAAATGTGGTGGGAAAGAAGCTTCAGTTGGTTCCTGTGATTGCTATGTTGCTCGAGTGCAAATATGAAGAAGTAAGCGTTCCTGCCGGAGGATCTGATCCTAATCTGCTCACTCGTGTACACTAGGCCAGATATTCTGGAAATGGTAACCATGCTCCACCTTTAGATTTCAATGCAAGTAAAATCTTGCCATGAACACATGATCTTCAGAGTTCAGAGAAATGACACTTAGCTTTCCGCAGGAAAGGATGATTGTGAACACACTTCTCCGTGGGTTCACTGATACAATTAGAAAGTACTTTCTTCTCGAATTTGAGTATTTTGCAATTTCTATTTTTTGTGGTTTCAGAAAAATTAAACTACAATTTTATAGACAATACATTGTGCTGCTGTATGACCAATAAATAATATGAAAATTTTTTCGTTGCCATGTTTCTTCTTTGTTTTCGGTGAAATTTTCATACAGACTGCGTGCACGCTATTGGGTTACTTTTTTATTTATCATACTGCTGTTACTCCATTCATTTTATTACAGATTTATGTTAGAAAAACTCATGGTTAAATGAACTGTTATTCTATTCATTTTATTACATATTGATGTTAAAAAAAAATCATGGTCAAATGAACGGTAAAGCCGAAAACCCTCATATCATACTACTTCCTTGGTCCACAATGCCCTACACGGGCGCGGCGTAGCGCGCCTACCGTCCTAGTTAGGTCTAAATTGGAAGTAGAAGCTAAAATGTGAGTCCATGCCATGTGAGTCCCTCCCCATTAGCCTTGTTATATTGAAACAAAGGTCAGCAATAGTTATTACCATAAGTGACCTCTCATTTCGTTAGTTAAATAATAATCAAGATTAATTAGGGTAATTGTTGGTTAAATAAGAATTAGTAGTCAATAATACATAGGTCATATATAGTGAAGAGTTAATGTAACATCCCAGTTTTCAGGGCTTCTTAAAATTTACAAAATAAAATACCCATTTGGTTTTATTGAATTGCTAAAGTTTAACTTGAAATTTTTAAAAATTAAAAGTAATTTAATATGAATTAATAAAACTTCAACTAATTCAAAATTTAGTTTATTTTGAGTTTATTGAAGTTCTCTGGTATTTAAAATCTTATTTCTCTGTTTGTTCCGAATTCCCGTAAGCCAGTTCCTTTCCCCACGCGCCGACCGGCTCCACCCTCTCGGTGTCGACCACCCTTTAGGTTTCGACCACCCTCTCAGTGTCAACCACACTTTCGGTTTGACCACCCTCTGGTGTCGACCACACTTCGGTTTCCACCACCCTTTCGGTTTCGACCACCCCTTTCGGTTTCAACCACCCTCTCGGTTTCGACCAGCTGCTCGATTTTGACCAACCCTACTTATCTCCTCCCCACCTGCTCTAGTCTGCCCCCATCACGTCACGGTCGTCGCAAAAGCCCTCGCGCTTTAAATGCCGTCACCTCCGCTGTGCCCGTTCCCCCTCTTGTCCCCTCCACTACCTACCCCATCCCCTCCCTTACCTGCCGGTTGTACGCCCAAGCCGCGCCACCGCAAATCCCGCTACTCTATCTTGTCGCCCGGTCGTCCTCCTTCTTCTATAAATAGAGCACCACGGAGCCCTTGGCCTCCTCTTGTTTTCCCCTCAACTCTTCCTTTCTTTCTCTCTCTCTCTCACCCTCATTTCGCCGTGCTTCGAGTTTCGCTGCCATCGACTGGAGCTCACGCTATCACCTCTAGCACCATATTAAACCTCCTTCCGACTAAGTAGCCGAACCTCCTACCGGTCACCTGTAGTTGAACCTCCTTCCGACCAGGTAGCCGAACCTCCTTCTGACCACCTGTAGTTAAACCTCCTTCTGACTAGGTAGCCGAACCTCCTTCCGACCAGGTAGTAGAACCTCCTTCCGACCACCTGTAATCGAACCTCCTTCCCACCTGTAGTTGAACCTCCTATGATCAAGTAGTCGAAGTCTTCTGACCAGTTGAACCTCCTTCTGAGGGCTCGTTCTTCTTCATTCGAGCTTCGATTCGAGTGATTCAAATTTCTAACTTATTCTAAATTTAGTACATTTCTTTTGGTTCTAGTTTGGTAATTTTTGAATTTTATTTGGAAGTATTTTATTCATTTGGCTCTTTTTGCACGTATAGATTCCTGTTTCTGAAGAGTTCTTGGACCCGACGACCGGAGCATCTCAACTCTTCAACGAAGGCAAGTAACAGGCCTTGGATCATGTCGTACCTATTTTATAAAATTATATTATTTTATATCAACATGCATTGCTATTTTTATATCAATTGTTTATAGGAATAGTTACATACCTACTTGACAGTATGACTCATAGAATAATTGTGAATGACATGTTGATATGTACCCTTGGACACCCTAGGTTGGGTAATCTTAGTTGGATATTATTGTAATACCAACATGGGTGTGTATTATGCTTAGTCATGCTTTAGTTATGCGATGGTCTCTCGATTACATGATTCAATGATGATAAATTTGACTTAATGATATATGAAATTATGGCGAAGCGACTGTTGATAAAATTTTATTGTGCCATAGTAAGGGTTGTCATTTGGTCGGGTTGAACAAAAAATGATTTCATACTGGGGCGAATGATCGTGCAGTAAAGGGGGTGCGGGAAGCACATTGGGATGATGATGTTTTGTCTAGGTAGTCTCTAAGTACTTAACATTGTGCGCCAATGATCTGGACCATATCGTACAACCACATGTCCAAAATGGGGTGGACCTAGCTAACTAATTAGCAAAATTTTGAGTCGGTTCTGTTTGGGTTGATGAGCGGCACAAGAGGGGCCCAGCATGGCGAATCTTTAGCGAGCAGAACCGAGTCAAAACGGAGCTTTTGTAAAGGATTTGTGATAATCTCTTAGTCGCACACCTCGGAAGTACGTGGGCGGACGATAAGATGATTATCTCTTGTGGGTCAAGCTGTACAACTTCTACAGAGTGTAAAACTATTCGAATAGTCGTGTCCCTGGTTATGGATAATGCCTGGTGATTTGACACGAGGGGTAGATTTTCTCAAAAATATTGTCTTTGATGTTCACGAGTCATTAGAATGGTTGTTGGTTGGGAGGTGAACATGATGTTCATGGGTTGTTTTAAAGAAACTTGATTACTTATGTATTAATCTTTCAAATTGTGCTTTACAATCTACTTATTGTATCAAATGTCAATACTGCTTTCTGCAAAATAGCCATAAAACTATCCTTGCCAAACCTTGCATGAATACTACTTGCATACATTTCCCCACGACTTGCTGAATACTCTAAGTACTCATGGCTTTGCGCCATTTGTTGATCAGTCGTCGAAGAAGACCCAGGGAGCACCGAGTTCTACGAGGAAGACTACTTCGAAGACCCTGCGAACTAGACCACATCCTCCACTCGATTACCTGTGGGCATGTCGTACGGCTTCCACGAGTAGTTTCTTTCCACTGCAAGTGTACTCTGTTGTCGTTAAGCCTTGCATGGCAAACTCGATAAAACTTGACTATAAGGTTCTTTTGCTACTAAGTAATATTAATTCGCCTTTTCTTAACTATCTTGTTGTATTGTGTTGCAGCAGTGTGGACTAGCTACTGATCATGAGACTAGTTCAGAATACACAGAGGGTCCCGGAGTTACATATATGGGGTTCCGACAAGAGGTGGTATCAGAGCCATATTGACTGTAGGACGTAACCATAGTTCGTTTAGTTTAAAAAAAACTTTAAAATTTATTTTACAAATCAAACCAACAGAATAACATGAATAGTTATTCTTTCTCGTCTATTCTAATCTTTTCTCATCTCATTCATGGAATCCTACGTCTTATCTTTTCTGGAACTTCATTTTCGAATTTAAATTGATCTATCTGACCTCGGCAATCTCTATGGGATCAGGCCTTGCTTCAAGTCGACCATCCACATAAGTTAGATTGGGAGTGCTTTAGTAAAGTTGCCATTCTTAGCTTTAGTATCGTGTAGTCCGAGTAATAGGGCCTTCGGCTTGAGTTTTATTGCCTCTTAATAGCTTTTCGGCTATTTGTTCTCTGGCTTTAACCGACTTGCCCCAGTTAGATTGCTCTGTCTTTCTCCTTTGTTCTCTCTCGTCCTTCATGCTTTTCCCTCTCACCTATCGTGCTTTCTTCTCTCGTCTATTAAACCTGGAAAGATTGGTGCGATGGTTCAAACCCGTAACTCGGCAAGTCAAGATGAACCAGTGGATCCCTTTACACTATCACCACCACCACCTCCTCCGACAGCAACAACAGATCAAGGTTTGGGTCAGTTCATGGCAGCCCAAACACAGTTGATGAACGTGATGATGCAGAATATGAACCAGATGATGACTCAATAGAACCAGACTGCTGCCGCCCTAGTAGCAATGCTGAATCAGAACAATCAAATAGCTGACATGCCACCACCACCAGCTTTTCCTATGTCAAGGCTAGCAGAGTTCATGAGGACCCATCCACCTATGTTCTCCAGCTCCTCCGAGCCATTGGACGTAGATGATTGGCTGCGCTCTACTGAAAGGAAGCTCGCCATCATCCGGTGTGATGACCGTGAGAAGGTCATGTATGCCACGCACCAGCTTGAAGGCACTGCCACAGAATGGTGGGAAAATTACTGCGTCGCCCATGAAAATCACCAGAACATCACTTGGGCTGAATTTCCAGAAGCTTTCCGTCACTCTCATATTCCTGATGGGAAGGTGGAAATGAAGAAGAATGAGTTCCAGGAGCTGCGGCAAGGAAACATGTCAGTGAGTGAATACCTCAATAAATTCAGTCAACTCTTTGTTATGCTCAAGAGGACGTTGCTACCGATGATGCACGCATAAGCGTTTCAAGCGGGGACTCAACCCTAGCTTGAAAGTTCAAGTCGTTGGCAACGACTATGCAGATTTTCAGCATCTAGTAAACAAGATTATGCTCATAGAAGATTCCCATTGTGAGCTTGAAGAATCTCGTAAGAGGAAGATGATGCAGCTTGGTGCTCATCAAAGTCATCCGCAGAGAGCCAGAATGAATGTGCAGTACCCTACCCGTTTTGCTCCTCCTGTTACATTCAGGACCCCTGCGACAACACCTCACCCAGCTGCTCCAGGATTTCGCAGCTTCGGCAACAACAACACCAACATCCAGTAGCCAAGAAACAACAATCATGTCGCGGAATTACCTGTTACAACTGTCATCAATTGGGACATTACGCCAGCAACTGCCCGCAGAAGCATGGTCCAACGCCTATCAGATTTAACTTGGGAACTACTCCGACCAGAACCCCTATGCCAGGAGCAGGTCGTGGAGCACCTTAGACTCAGTTGCACTAGCCAAGACCCCTCAGCCTTTCGTGAGAGGCCGTGTGAACCATGTCACAGTGGAGGAAGCCCAAACAGCCCAGGATGTCGTGCTGGGTAAGTTCCAAGTAAATTCAGCACCTACTATTGTTTTGTTTGATTCTAAAGCTTCACATTCGTTTGTTTCTCAGAGTTTTGTTGCAAGGCATCAGATTAAGGTATTGACTCTTAAAATGCTTTGTTGGTTCAATCCCCCAGTTCGGAGTTGAGTACGAACCAAGGATGCCCAAAAGTTAAAGTGACCATAGAAGGGGAAGAATTTCTAGCTAACCTCATAATCATTGACACCAAGTCTCTAGATGTGATTTTGGGTATGGATTGACTTGCTATTCACCAAGCAATTTTGGATTGTGGTGGTAGAAGCATCACTTTGGTTAGTCCAACTGGAACCAAAGTGAAATTTAAAGCCTCCACAGAGAAGCGTGATGGAGCTTTAGTCTACAGTGCCGATGAGGTATCGTTGGAAGATGTGCTAGTGGTCAGAGATTTTCCAGATGTCTTTCCGGATGAATAACCTGGAATGTCACCGGACAGGGACCTAGAGTTTGTCATCAACCTAGTTTCGGGAACAGCACCCATTTCCAAGAGACCCTACCATTTGCTGGTTGACAACCTAGTTGAGCTGAAGAAGCAGATTGAGGAGATGCAAGATAAAGGTTTTGTTCGACCAAGTTCTTCGCCTTTGGGATCCCCAGTAATCTTTGTTGCAAAGAAGGATGGTACCCAGCGAATGTGTCTGGATTACTGCTCACTCAACGAAGTCACCATTAAGAACAAGTACCCTCTGCCTCGGATCGATGATCTGTTCGACCAGTTGAAGGGAGCCGGAGTGTTCTCCAAGATAGATTTGAGGTCAGGGTACCATCAGTTGAAGATTCGACAGGAGGATATCCCCAAGACAGCTTTCTCAACTGGTTATGGACTGTACAAGTTCACGGTCATATCTTTTGGATTGACCAATGCCCCTGCTTACTTTATGAACTTGATGAATAAAGTATTCATGGAGTATTTGGATAAATTTGTCATTGTCTTTATTGACGATATTCTAGTATACTCCACGAGTGAAGAAGAACATGAAGAGCACCTTCGCTTGATCCTGAATAAGCTTAGAGATCATCAACTCTATGCTAAATTCGACAAGTGTGAGTTTTGGATGAAGGAAGTTATCTTCTTGGGACACGTCATGTCTGCAGAAGGAGTCGCTGTCAACCCTAGCAAGGTCAAGGATGTGCTCAACTGGGAGTCACCCAAGTCTATGCCTTAGTCAGAAGTTTTCTTCGAATGGCAGATTACTACTGCCGGTTTATAGAAGGATTTTCCAGAATAGCAAGACCTCTCACCCAGTTGCTAAAAAAGGAGAAGAAGTTTGCTTAGACACCACAATATGAGTAGAGTTAGCAATAATTGAAGAAGCGCTTAACCACCACACCAGTGTTGATCTTACCTGATGTTCGAAAGGATTTTGAGATTTTCTGTGATGCCTCACGACAAGGTCTCGGTTGTGTCCTGATACAAGAAGGGAAGGTAGTAGGCTAGTAGCAAATGCTTCCCGTCAGTTGAGACCCCATGAAGCGAATTACCCCACTCACGACTTAGAGTTGGCTGCCGTGGTGTATGCTTTGAAGATATGGCGTCATTACCTAATTGATAATCGCTATGAAGTTTACACTGACCGTAAGAGCTTGAAGTGCATTTTAATATGGCGTCATTACCTAATTCATACTCGGGCGAATAATCATGCAGTAAAAGGGGTGTAGGAAGCACATTGGGATGAGGATGTTTCGTCTGCGTAGTCTCTAAGGACTTAACTTTGTGCACCATTGATCTACGCCATACCGTACAACCACATATCTAGAATGGGGTGGATCTGGCCAGCTAATTAGCAATGTTTTGATTTGGTTCTATTTGGATTGATGAGCGACGCAAGAGGGGGCCCAACATGGCGAATCCTTAACGTGCAGAACTGAGTCAAAACGGAGCTATGTAAAGGCCTTGTGATAATCTCTTAGTCGTACACCTCAGAAGTGTGTGGGCAGACAGTATAAGATGATTATCTCTTATGGGTCAAGCTGTATAACCTTTGCAGAGTGTAAAACTATTCGAATAGTTGTGTCCCTGGTTATGGACAATGCCTGATGATATTTTCTCAAAAATGTTGTCTTGGATGGTTACGAGTTGTTGGAATGGTTGTTGTTTGGGAGGTGGACAGGATGTTCACGAGTTGTTTCAAAGAAACTTGATTAATTATGTATTAATCTTTCAAATTGTGCTTTACAATCTACTTATTGTGTCAAATATCAATACTGTTTTCTGTAAAGTAGCCATAAAGCTATCCTTGCCAAGCCTTGCATGAATACTACTTGTATATATTTCTCTACGACTTGCTGAGTACTCTAAGTACTCACAGCTTTGCACCATTTGTTGATCAGTCGCCGAAGAAGACCCAGGGAGCACTGAGTTCTGTGAGGAAGACTGTAGGGATACAGGTTGGCTACGTTAGCTGGCGATTCAAAAATTCTACCACGTAAACCAGGATGTCAAGTAAGAAGATGATCACAGATTGTTACCACCAGACACGCAGTGCAGCGGAAGAAGAGTTGGAGCAGCCTGGTCCAACGAAGAGCGTGTCGAGGTAGTAGTCGTAGTCAATCGTCCTCATCTAGAAAACAATCGAGTTCCTCGCCAAGGTCGTGGATCGTCCTCAAGCGCAACAGCAACCGCAGTAGCGCCTCTACGGTATCCACATGTTTAGGGAGGAACACCGTACGCTGGTGTGCTAGCACCATGTCACACGGGAAGGAACACTCAAGAAGATGGCTAAGGTTTTGGAGCAACTCACGTCAACTCGTATGTTCGCTTATTCCCCAACAACCTCAATCATCTCCTTATATAGTGCTCGTGCCGAATCCTATTCGAACATGTTTGATGAATCATATTCGTACTGGTTTGTTCCAACCCCTTAAGTTTGTGACCCGTTAGGTTCATGTGTATTTCAGTTGTGACTCAGAAACTCCTTTCCAATAATGAGTCGTTAGTGGCACCTAGTAGGACATAATGATTCCTGAATACACATGAATTATATCGGACGAACCTTAATGCAATATGATCTACGACTAGGTCTTCATCACTTACGATTAGCTCGTATCTCTATATGACTAATTTGTATTTAGTCAGGACCAGTTTGTAACTCCTTATGACGAGGTTTTGACCGATGCAGCGATTACGTTCGACGGTTCACGACCATCACGTATCTCCATACGACCAGTCCGTAACTGATCGAACTAAGTGACCTACTCGTGTAATCTCTTTTTGCCTCACGATATTTGGTTGAACTCCAAGTGAGATGTTGTGTCATCCATGGATTGTTCAATACTTTCTCGATCGAGTGTCGGATAACTTACGTGGTCGAACACTTCGACCACTAGTGGCATGGCCATGCACTTTCTTTATCCGACCACATCGAGGCTCCAGAGATATCTCTCCTGTTATGTTAGGAGGGGCAAATCCCATATTCGACCAGTCACATTCCTCCGTATGTTTCATAGTATACATGAAAGATACCTTTATAACTACCTAGTTACGAAGTAGCGTTTGGTAACCCCAAAGTGTACTCTTACGCATATAGGAAACCATACTGATCTCAGGTCTAAGGATTATATATCATCATAGCTTGAGACCAACTGACGACACATAGAATCATAACAATCTAAACAGTGTCTCAAGGTGGATCAATCCAACCCCATGTTCTCTAACATGTGTTCACATTATTGATTCGATATCCTCATATCTATTACTAGTGAAACATAGTCATCAATCAATACATGTGCTGGTCGATAGGATCACTAGTGTTCCGACTAGTGACATCCGACCAGGGATATATTTAGAATGACATCATCATAAGTTAAAAGAGCTTCACCAACGAGTCACATACTTGTTGATCTTTATAACTGATGATTCATTCAAGGAACAGAATAACATTTATTCAATAACTCATAAACATAGACGTGATACAATCATCTCTATGATTTTCTCTAGGGCATATCACCAATAAAGACTACTTCGAAGACCCTGCGAACTAGGCCGTGTCCTCCACTCGATTGCATGTGGGCATGTCGTACGGCTTCCACGAGTTGTTTCTTTCCGCTGCAAGTGTACTCTATTGTCGTTAAGCCCTTCATGGCAAACTCTGCAATACTTGACCATGAGGTTCTTTTGCTACTAAGTAGTATTAATTCGCCTTTTCTTAGCTATCTTGTTGTATGGATATGATTTTATCTATGTTGCAACTGTGTGGACTAGCTATTGATCATGAGACTAGTTCAGAATACACAGAGGGTCCTAGAGTTGCATATCCGGGGTCCCAACAGTTAATTAGCTACTTATATGAAAATAGCTCTTGGCAGATATTACAACTAAAGACCAACCTAGTGTAATAGGTGTACTTTAGTATATGTCGAATCACGTAAGTAATTAGAATGAGGAAAGATCATCTCAATAAGGAAACTCAAATCCATATACACCACCGATTAAATTGTAAGATTGATGTCTAGCTAAAACTTGGATGTTCCACCTAACTCATGAAACTTCCTTGATAAATATAAATTGATAAGAAAAATCATAAAATAAGCTAGATCTCATGTTTCAATTAAAATCATGTCTGTAATAGGTGTCCCATCGCTACCATGCACTAGTCCCAGCTAAGGTTCAAGAAACTTGCTTGATAAATAGAAATAATAATAAAAGAAATCACGAAGGGAACTAGACCCCACGTGTCGTTGAGACTTATGTCTACCCTGTGTGAATCCCGTACATATGCATAGGCCTCACCTGACTTTCATGGAACTTCCTTGATAAATAGAAAATAGTAACAAGAGAAATCATTATATCATTTATCTACTTTTGTCTGAAGTATTTCCTTCCTTCAAAATACCTTGGGATATATTTTCTTCACGGGGGTTATCTACTTTTGTCCGAAGTATTTCCTTCTTTCGAAATACCCTTGGATATATTTCGTCTGAAGTATTTCCCTCATCAAACACCTTGGGGTTATCTAATTTCGTTTGAAGTATTTTCTTCATTAAACACCCTTGGGTTATCTACTTTTGTTTGAAATATTTCCTTCTTTCAAAATACCCTTAGAGGTATTTAATCTCGTATAAAGTATTTCCTTAATCAAGTTCCCTTGGGAGTATTTAATTTTGTTTGGAGCATTTCCTCCTTCCAAAATACCATTGGATGTGTTTAGTTTCGTTTGAAGAATTTCATGCTTCAAACGCTCTTCGATTTATTTACTTTCGTCTAAAGTATTTTCTTTTATTCCAAGTGCCATTGGATTTATTGGATTTGGTTTGGATGCTTTCAAACATTCTCGGGTTCGATCGTATTTCACGTAATTATAATCTGATGTGATGATGGAGAAATAGTCAAAGCAAGAGCAACAACAAGACCAAGATTATCATAACATCGAGCAAGGCGAGTCAACACTTTGATAATTTTGCACCAACATTTAAATGCAAATTATATTGTTCTAAATTACAAAATTGCATTGCTATGATTTATACAATTACGATGATTTAGCTTATAGTTAACACCTTGATGTTAATTGAGTATAAACTTCCAATCTTTGAACCTTGACACTATCCTTATCACCCTAGGAATAATTCTATATATGACTCATTACTAAGTCTGTATCTAAGTACCATGCTTAGCCTTGCTTCTACATTGACATGTTGGCATAATTTGTGTAGACATCTTTTAAAATTCAAAACTGGATTTGGGTAGTCGAGGCTGCAGCCTGGCTGGTATGTTGAAACGAGAAAGGAATTTCAAAATGAAAACCCAAAAACTATTTTTCGACTTGGGTGGATGGAAAGCATGGTGCGTATAAGAGTACGCGAGATGGGTATGGGGATGTACCGCCCAAGTCAATTAAGCACTGGTTTATGTGATGACCTCTCATGCACTAACAGTGCAACCACAAGCCTACCATGTGTATGAACCGGCTCAATAATTTTCTTAGTCTCAGCGTTGCTTCATCATCCCGCGAATGTGGTATGGTTATAGTCACAGTGAAAACTACCTGTAGGTTGGCGTGGCTATAATGCATAGAGAAACCACAACGGCGCAAGTCGGGGTCTCTAGGGGTCGTGGCTCATGGCGATGAAACCTTAGTGGGTGGGGGCATTTGTAAGTCCATGTGATGATTTTCTTAGTCTCATGCCTACGGTAGCGTATTGACATTATAAGATAATTGTAACACCCCAAAATTTGAGACATTTCAAGGTTGTTAAAAATGTGAAAAATTTAAAACTTTTTAGTGCGTTCTGGTGACATTCAGACTTTCCTGGATTTTACTTGGGTTATTTGTCGAGTTATGGATTTCAAGGATCAAATTAGGGAAATCAAACCGGATTTTAAAAGAAAAGAAAAGGCAAAGGATAAAAAACTCCGAAAGTGCGGTTTGGGTCGAAAACTACCAGTCCCAGCCCAACACCTCCCGTTTCTTTTCTTTCTTCTCTTCTCTTTTTCTGCTTTTCTTTTCTCTTTTCTCCCTCCCAGCCTACCTTCCAGCTTCTGACTCCCTTCCTCCTCCTTCCTTTGTTCCCCTTGCGACACGACCACGCCACGCAGCGGCATGCCCTGGCACCATGCCATAGCCCCCTCCCCTCCACTCGACGTGTGGACCCAACTGCGCCACTGGCGCCACGCCGCTCACCGCACTAATCGCCACCGCATCTACGACGCCCCGCCCTAGCAAGGCCCGAGAAGCCCACGCCGCTCATGCCACCACCACCTTCTATTGTCTCATCGCTGCTCCTGTAGCCACGCTGAGCCTACGCTACTGGTTCCACGCTGCTCATCCACTCCTGTCCTCGCATCGCTATTGGCGCCAAGCCGCACATCACCCGCCTCCGTCTCGTCGCGCGCCCATGCCACCCGCT
Organism: Ampelocalamus luodianensis; assembly: GCA_036346255.1. NCBI lineage: Eukaryota > Viridiplantae > Streptophyta > Magnoliopsida > Poales > Poaceae > Ampelocalamus > Ampelocalamus luodianensis. The sequence goes on from CM070638.1 coordinate 45,268,338, forward strand.
GGCCCAGTTGTGTTGCCATCCCACCAGCACCGAGTTGCACCTCGTCTCACCCTATACATCCCGTGAGTCGCGCCCTCACCCTCCCTCTACTCCCTTCTAGCTTCCCCAATTCCCCTCCTCCCCCATCTTCTTCCTCTTGCACGTGTCGTCGCTTTTGGTCGCCGCACCTCGCCAAGCCGCCCCGCCGCTCCATTCCACTACAGTCATCCCCTCCATGTTCACTAGCATCGCCTTTGCTTCCTCCTTCCGATGCTCACCTCCGCTTCCTCCATTGCCCGCCACCACGCCGAGAACGCCGTCTTCCTCTCCACCGGTGTCAATGGTTTAATATCGATATGATGAACGGATATTGGGGATTTTCCTTGAGTTAAACTATACAGAAAAATACATAGGGATTCTATACAGGTCCAAGCCTTCTCCTGAGAGAATAATAACCCTACTCCTGTGTTACTGTATTGGCTGTGCTTTACAACAGGGAAGAAATCACTAGAACTAGGGCTTAATAAGTTTTGGCCCTCTTATCTTGTGTTCATTTCTTGTCCTTCCTCCTTTGTCCACTGACTTTACTCATTATGTAGCATGTGAAGGGGTGACAGTTGTCCCGTATCAAGTGGTGTCTCACCGTTTGAAGAAATACGTACGTTCAGTGATGGTTATTGTCATAAACTAATCCTCCCACATCGTCTTGCAGTTATATCAGAGATAGAGGCTTAATACGTTCAATTATCCTAGATAATAACAGCATATATTAACTACTGTGTGTATTAAACACAACGCATGAGTGTTCTTAGTCGATTAGGCCCACTTGTCTGTAGGCTTTGTTGACCGTAGGGTGGTCGTAGTAAAACTTACTACCATGAAGTAATCGTAGTAAGGTTTACGATCATGAGGAGGTCGTAGGAGATTCTACGACCACTAGATAGTCGTAGAAATACTTACGACCATGTAGGGTGGTCATAACATAGTTTACGACCACTCTGCTAAGGTTCTACCTTATTAATGATAAGGGGCATTCTTACGAATAACATGAAGATATTGCTATCTATAATAACAATTACAGATAAACAATTTAATTAATTGAGGATGATTAGATCCTCGTCAATCGGTGCCCGCTGCCCAACAAAACGCTGCTGCCTCCGCCCGCCGTGCGGGCCTACCTTATGCGCATCTCTCCCAATCGAGCACATCAAAACATGTTCCCGAGCCTCCCTTTCATTCCCCCCAACCAATTGGAGGATCCCTCATTGGCAGTGCGTCACGTCCTCATCTTAACTCCACTGAAACATCCACCGCCGCCGCTTCTACCCTAGTGAGCCCCCCTCCAATTCCCTTTCCCCGGAGCATCTCCAGACCTCCCTTTTCCTCCCCCACCACCCGCTTCAGCTCCCCCTCCCTGTAGCACCATCGCCACGACGAACCCACTGCATCGCCTCGGGCTCATGCCGCTGGCCTACCTCAGTTGCTCCACGCCTCCACCAACTGGACCGGAGAGCTCCCCTCGTCCCCCTTAAGACTGTGCTCCCCCTAACTTTTCCCCTCTCCCGGCGCCGCGCCCTGCTTCTCCCCGGCTCGACTGCGGTGCATCATCACGCGCCGCCCTAGTGCACCCAGCGCGCGACGCCACCACTCCTAGAACCATCGCCCTCCTGGTTCCATTTTGCCTATCTCGCGGCGCCATCACCGCCTCCTCCGTCAGTGTCGCCCTTGCCGCCGTCATCGAGACTGCCTCCTCTGTTCTACTCTGCTCTGTTGCCCTACTTCTTCTCTTTTTGTTCTATGTGAATGACCAGTGGGGCCCGCCTGTAGATGATTAGTAAGCAGTTAGGATTTTGAGAATAATTGACTGACAGTGGGCCCACTCAACTAGGAACCATTGAGAATGGTTTAGTTGAATATTAGTGTAATGCAAAAGTTCAACTGAAGTAACTTACGACTCATGGCAATTATATATGGCCCACGTAAAATTAAGCCTTAGTTAGAAATAGTAGCTAAAATGTGAGTGCATGCCATATGTATCCGTCCTATCAATCCTCCTAGATTAACATAAAAGGCAGAGATAGTAAATACCATAAACAACCTATTACTATTATTAGTCAATGATAAATCAAGATGATAGGGTTGATCGCTAAACAAAGACTAGTAGGTAAGAGCCCATAGATCTTGTGTAGTAAGTACCTACTTAACTAGAAATAGTCATTAGCAGGTGTTGTAGCTAAGGATCAACCTAGTGTGATAGGTTTACTTCAGTTATACCAAGCCACATATGTAGTAAAACTAAGTATAGATCACCTCAAAGATGAACCCCAAACCCATAGACACCCCTGATCAAGATATAAGGTTGATGTCTAGCTAATGCTGGGAAGTTCCACCTAGCTCATGGAACTCCTTGATAAATGTAAAATGATAAGAGAAATCATTAAGTAAACCAGGCCTCATGTGTCGGTGAGACTTATGTCTACCCAGAGTGAACCCTGAACCTATGCGTAGGTCTCACCTAACTTTCATGGAACTTCCTCGATAAATAGGAAGTAATAACTAAAGGAATCATTAAGTCGACTAGGCATCGCGTAAGTGTTAGTGAAGTGATCTAGGTGGATGATAGAAGTTAACCACCAATTAACTATAGAGACCCGAATTTACACATCTGAAACCCTCTGTGTATTCTGAACTAGTCCCAGATCAGTAGCTAGTTCACACAGTGAAACATCGATGAAATACCATCCATTCAACAATTTAACTAAAAAGATCTTATAGTAACAAATAGTAATAACAATTGGATCTTATGGTCAACGTTTACTTAACTTACCATACATAGCTTAAGAAACAAATAAACTCTTACAATGGAACGAAAACTTGGAAAGACCATTTAACATGCCCACAGATAATCGAGTGGAGAATGTATCCTAATTCGCAAAACCTTCAAAGAACTCCTCTTTATAGAACTCTTGAGCAGCTTGACTTTCTTCAACTGAGCAGCAAAGTTCAAAGCCGTGAGTACATAACGTACTCAGCAAGTCGTAGGGAACAGTATGCAATAAATATTCATGCTAGGCTTGATCAAATGAATAGTTGCATGGTTCTTTTTGTAGAAAGCGACTATTGACAATAAATATAGTAAGTAGATTGAAATGTGTAATTTAAAAGGCAGTAAATAAGTAAGTAAACAATTTCTTTAAAATAACCAGTGAACTTCCCATTCACTGCCCAACCAAACCACCAAATGAACATCTTATCCACCGAGCGAACATCATATTCACCAAGTGAACTCCCCATTCACCTTCCAACATAATTTTTGTAAAAACTCTATCTCTCGTGTGAAATCCCCGAGCGTTGTCCATAACCAAGGACACGACTGTTTAAACAGTTTTAACTCTGCAGAGGTTGTATAGCTTTACCCATAAGAGATAAATCAACTTATAATGTCCGACCGCACTTCCAAATGTGTGCGACTAAAGGGGTGTTTGGGACCGCTTCGGCTTCAGATTTTTGCCCAAAAAAGCCGAAAGCCGTTCCAAACGGGGCCTTTTCCCACCGGCTTTCTCGGAAGCCAGAAGCCGCGTTATATGTGAAAAAGCCAGAAGCAAAAAGCCACCGCAGGGTAGCTTCCCACAGCTTGCCATCACCCCTTCCAACTTTGCCCCTCAAGTTCACGAGTTATTAACCGCTTTGAAATCTTCTGTGTTCACAGCACCAATCCCTGGATCAGTAGCTAGTGCCCATAATTACATCATTGAATATCAGTCACATATCACGAAATTGTAAAGCTATTACATAATAATAAACAAAGCGTAAATATACCTTACGACTTTTGACTTTCAAAATGTCCACAAAGCAAATACCTTTGAAGAATCAACAATGAGCGAAATTAAAATACAATATGTGGAACCCTCACGATATAACCACATGTAATCGACTAGGGCCCGCGACCTAGTCCTTGGTCTTATTGTCTTCAAGTCTTGACGAATGAGCGTATTACTGAATAATATTGAGCGAGCGTGAGTACACAACCGTACTTGCGAGCCAACACACATAATGCTGTTATATAATATGCAAGGCTAATCAAAGGGATGGCTTGTGGTTCTTTTGTTTGTATAAAGCCACTTATTGAAATAGATTAAGTAATAAGAAAATCCTTAGACCTAGCACTTGTAACTAACACAGATTTTAACAAAGTTGAGTTTTGTTGTAAAATACTAGTAGAGGCTGCAACCTTCTATATCATTGAGTTGCTCCATCCACCCAATGCTCGTGTTCTTTCTCAGGTCACATCCTGTACATCTCACTGGATCTCAACTAGGTCAACTCAAATCTCTCAGCTCCAACCCATCTTTTTATTCCACCCAAAAATTGTTTTATCAAAATAAAAGGCAATTCAAGTAAGTTCTCGACACCGCCCATGATCGTGGGCACGGCTATTTAGATAATTTTTACACTCTACAGAGTTTTTGTACTTTACCCACAAGAAACAATCAACTTATAATGTCCATCTTGACATACTTCCATAGGTGTGCAACTAAGATATCACCTCTTTGGGCCTCGCCCCTGGGAGGTCTCCTACTTGCGTCGTGTGGTTTTCTTGTGGCTTCATTACCCTCTACCCACACCACACACCCACCAATGGTGAAACCACACGGAGACGAACAAATTAGTTAGCCAAGTTGTACCCATTATAGACTTGTGGTTACAATGTTTTTACTTGAAAAGGTTGTTACCAGAACTCAGTCCTTGATTGATGTGGGTGGTACGTCCCCATACCCACTCTGTCGTGCTCTTATCCGCACCCACCACGCTTTCCAACCGCCTGAGTCGAAATCTGATTTTGGTTTTCTTTTGTTTTGAAATCCTTTTCTAGTTCAACATACCAACCAGGGCAAGTTTTCAAGTTTCGAATGATGTCACGGCAAATCATTGCCCACATGTCAATGTATCTAATCAAGGCTAAGCATGTCACTTAGATACAGACTTATTAACTAGTCATGTATAGCATTATTACTAGGGTGACAAATGATAGTGTCTAAGTTCAAGGATGAAGAGGTTATTCAATTATCATTTAGGTATTAACTATGAGCTAGGTCAACATACTTGTATAAATCATAGCGATGCAATTTCATAATTTGAATCAGTATAATTGCATTTCAAAAGTAGGTTCAACACGATCAAAGTGTTGACTCACCTTGCTCAATGTTTTGATAACCTTGATCTTGTTCTTGCTCTTGCTTGAATTGTTGCTCCATCGTGGCTTCTGATTCTAATTATGCAAAGTACGATTGAACATGAGAACATCTGAAAGCATCCAAATGAAATTCATTAAATCCAAAGGCAAGTAAACAAAGAAAACACTTCAAATGAAAGTCAATCAACCCAAGAGTATTTGAAGTGGGAAATACTTCAAACGAAATTAAATATGCCTAAGGGTACCTTGAAAGAAGGAAGTACTCTAGATGAAATCAAACATGCCCAAGTGGAGTTGATAAAGGAAGTACTTCAGATGGAATGAAGTACATCTAGGGATACCTGGAATGATATTCAACTATGTCGCTGTGTGCACTAGCTACTGATCCATACTGCTGCATACACGGAGGGTTGCAAATCACAAATTTGGGTCTCGACAGTTTGCCACCTTCCAACTTCCAAAACTAGTGCAAAACACCTCCCTGGCCATAAACTAACCGGGTTTTGAATTACGTGGCATCTATGTGTGCATCTTAATGCCAAGTAGCATTTTAGCTCCCATCTTATGATGTTGCCAGCTCTTTTGCTTGTTATGGCTTGAGCATGACTCACCTCACTAGGAATATTTCTCAAAGATCACAATTGTATTAGTAATTCATTTACTTTTCCGCAATGAAATTGGAGTTCTATAAGGGCCATGTAAATTGATGTGACGTCAGCTGTCTGTAAGCTTTACCACGTAGGATTTTTATTGATATGAGAGATAGAGAAGGAGGAGAGAGAGTTTAGCTACCTCTTCGTGAAGTGATGACCCAATAGTCAGCATAAAACACTATTGTATAAGTTGTTGTCTATAATAAATATTATTTTCATTCAATAATTAAATGTCTGTGGGGTTTCTATAGAGACAAACTTAAGACATAAATTATTGTAGAAGTTGTATTTAGCATGTAGACATTTCATCATCTCTGGTATTGTAGATGCTATAAGGCTGTTAGAAGTTTCCAGTGCATTTCAAGTTTCCAGAACTTGAGGGCCGAATGTATACCTGAGGAGAGGACATACGACTAATCTAAAAGTTTCGAGAAATATGATGACTAAATCGCCTATTTACCAAATATTCCCCTCCGCCCTCAAAATCCCTAGTCGCTCCACTGCCGTTCGCCCATCCACCCGCGCACCATTCCACCTCTCCTCTCCAGCTCCTCTCAGCCGTCTCCATCAATCGACCGAGTCGCCGCATCCCCAAACCAGCGTCGCTGCCAACTCCAATCTGCGCCGCCTCCGGGACGCCGAAGACGACCTGATCCGACGCCGCCTCTCCATCCCCTGCTTCTTCGACCGCAACCCCAATTGCTGCAGCTCCTCCTCACCGTCGTCTCCGCCGGCCACGACTCCGGCGACCGCCGCCGCGAGGAACCGCCTGAAGATCTCGTCTGTGGCGCTTATCCGCTCCTCCGTCGAGTCAAACCGCGCCTCTGCCTCTGCTTCCCCTTCACCGACACCATTGACGAACGACCTCGTCCATCTCCAACCCCGGCGACAACTGCTCCGATCCTTCCCCTCTTGGTTAATGCTAATTCGCATCGCGCTTTAATACTCTTTTTTACTACTATTTTTGCATGTTTGGACTGTAGTTTTGGATCTGTGCGCTGTGATTGTGTATGGCAATCCTTGTGTTTGTTAGCTGTGGAAATCCTGAGAACCTGAGAATAATTGTGATTGGCTGAGTAGTAACACTTGTGGTTGTGTGTGGTGTAATTGAGCACTAATTTGTTAAGTCTTAGTAGCTCTCTGATTTAGTAGTTTACTGCTAACTTTGCATGTTTGAACTGTAATTTTGGATCTGTGTGCTGTGTTTGTGTATGATAATCTGTGATTTTTTGTTGTTCTATCCGTGTTTGTGAACTGTGGAAATCCTGAGAATAATTGTAATTCTGTGAGTAGTAACACTTGGGGTTATGCGTTGTGGAGTTGAGGAGCACTGATTTGTTAGCTTTAGTAGCTCTCTGATTCAGTAGTAGTGATCATGATGGTTAATCATTGCATGCAATTTGGTCTTTGTTACTGTTACAATGTAATGTATTTGTTCGATGGATTGCGTGACGTTGGTTTGTTTCCTTGTCTTGCAGGCAGCGCGACGCTCACCACCTGTCCTCCACGAAATGCCTCCAGTTAGTGAGACTGCAAAAAGGAGGAAAATGGACACAGCTAGCAGCCCGGACCGTCTTAGTGCACTCCCGGTCAAACTGCTGCAGCACGTGCTATCGTTCTTGCCCTCGCGAGGCTGCACAGACGCAGATGTGCGTGCTAGCCCGCGGCTGGCGCGAACAGTGGAAGTCTGTGCCTGCCCTATGCATCACTGATGCCGAGAGCTATGAGAGTACTCACGCATTAAACAAGTTAGTCAACTACTTTCTGCTGCTCCTCAACCGATCGCCTATACTTCAATGTGATCTCAAGACCTGTCACTGTGAAGGTGGTGATGAGCCATTCTGATATATGGAATTATGGATCCGCCATGGTATATCTTGTCAAGTTAGGGTACTTACTGTTTGCAATGACGTTGTTGGCGAGCGTTGGTAGCCACCCAACAATCCTCTCGTCCCTAAGCACTTGGCGCGGCTAGATCTTTATCTTGTGGAGTTAGAGGACCCCTTTCTAGATTTTTGTACCTGTCTGATATTGGAGGATCTAAAGATGAGGTTGTGCACCGTTTTCACTAAAAGGATATTCTCCCCGACATTGAAACGTTTGGGTATCACCTCTTGTGATTTCTGCGGGGATGTCCGCACTCGAATATCTGTCCCCAGTCTAATTTCCTTGGAACGGGATGACTTGTTGGACTGTACACCTTTGGTTGAGAGCATACCATAATTGATATCGGCATTTATCAAACTTGGCGAGCAGTGTGGTGAATGGTGTCGCAATGGCTATGAGATTGGGGGTTGTGGAGATGATTTATGCGAGGGATACGGTGGTAGCAATGATGAGTGAGAAGGATGCATACTTCTTGAAGGTTTGTCATATGCTGTGAATTTGGAGTTGATAGCTGACACAAGAGTGCTTCGATTGCTTTCTACTAATTTGTTTTGAATATTAAATATGTACTAAATGTTCTAATTCAATTCATTTTGTCTCATCGTGTCTGTGTTTTAGTAAGTTACTTTAATAAGATCTCGAGACATTCTTGCCCCTTGTGCAGTTTACTTTCATGAAGGATTTGAAATGGTGTCCAGTATTTAGCAAGCTAAAGACTTTGCTAGTCAATGAGTGGTTCGTGACTGCTACCTTTGGTGCATTACTTTGCTTTCTCCAACACTCGTCAAATCTTGAGAAGCTCACTCTTCAAATATACGAGGTGCATTTTTTCTCCTTGTTAACCCATGTAATTAAAGTTAGCATGTATGACGAATTAAGCATGAATATGGTATAAATGTTCTGTCGAGTTCTGAAGATATAGTGGAAACAAGGTCTGGTTATGATCTGACAGAGCAACCATTTGCATCTAAACACCTCGCTATTGAGGTTAAATGTTACAAGGTTGATGAGCGGATTCACAAAATGTTAGAAGTTCTAATATTTTGCGAATCCGCTCATCAACCTTGTAACATTTAACTTCAATAGTGAGGTGTTTAGATGCAAATGGTTGCTTTGTCAGATCATAACCAGACCTTGTTTCCACTATATCTTCAGAACTCTACAGAATATTAATGCCATAACCATGCTTAATTCGTCATACATGCTAACTTTAATTACATAGGTTAACAAGGAGAAAAAATGCACCTCGCACATTTGAAGAGTGAGCTTCTCAAGATTTGGCGAGTGTTGGAGAAAGCAAAGTAATGCACCAAAGGTAGCAGTCACGAACCACTCATTGACTAACAAAGTCTTTAGTTTGCTAAATACAGGGCATCATTTCAAATCCTTCATGAAAGTAAACTTCACAAGGGGCAAGAATGTCTCAAGGCCTTATTAAAGTAACTTACTAAAACATAGACACGATGAGACAAAATGAATTGAATTAGAGCATTTAGTACGTATTCGATATTCAAAACAAATTAGGAGAAAGCAATCGAAGCACACTTGTGTCAGCTATCAACTCCAAATTCACAGGATATGACAAACCTTCAAGAAGTATGCAACCTTTTACTCATCATTGCTACCACCACATCCCTCGCATAAACCATCTCCACAACCCCCAATCTCATAGCCATTGCGACACCATTCACCACACAGCTCGCCAAGTCTGATAAATGTCGATACCAATGATGGTATGCTTTCAACCAAAGGTGTATAGTCCAACAAGTCATCTAGTTCCAAGGAAATTAGACTGGGGACAGATATTCGAGTGCGGACATCCTCGCAGAAATCACAAGAGGTGATGCCCAAACGTTTCAATGTCGGGGAGAATAGCTTTTTAGTGAAAAAGGTGCACAACCTCATCTTTAGATCCTCCAATGCCAGACAACTCGAAAAATCCAGAAAGGGGTCCTCTAACTCCACACGATAAAGATCTAGCTGCGTCAAGTGCTTAGAAGCGAGAGGATTGTTGGGTGGCTGCCAGTGCTCGCCAACAATGTCGTTCCAAACAGTAAATACCCTAACTTGACAAGATATATCATGGCGGATCCATAATTCCATGTATCGGAATGTCTCATCACCACCTTCATAGTGACAGGTCTTGAGATCGCATTGAAGTATAGACGATCGGTCGAGGAGTAGCATAAAGTAGTTGACGAACTTGGTTAACGCGTGAGCACTCGTAGCTCTCGGCATCAGTGATGCATACAGCAGGCACAAACTTCCACTGTTCGCGCTAGCTGCGGGTGAGCACGCACGTGTATGTAGCCTCGCGCGAGGGCAAGAACGACAGCACGTGCTGCAGCAGTTTGATCGGGAGTGCACTAAGACGGACCGGGCTGCTAGCTGTGTCCATTTTCCTCCTTTTCGCAGTCTCACAACTGGAGGCATTCCGTCGTGCTGCCTGCGGGACAAGGAAACAAACCAACGTCACACAATCCATCGAACAAATAGATTACGGTGTAATAGTAACAAAGACCAAATTGCATGCAATGATTAACCATCATGATCACTACTACTGAATCAGAGAGCTACTAAAGCTAACAGATCAGTGCTCCACAACACATAACCCCAAGTGCTACTACTCACATAATCACAATTATTCTCAGGATTTCCACAGTTCACAAACACGAGGATAGAACAACTAAAAATCACAGATTGTCATACACAAACACAGCGCACAGATCCAACATTACAGTTCAAACCTGCAAAGTTAGCAGTAAACTAGAATAGTAAACTATTGAATCAGAGAGCTACTAAGACTAACATATTAGTGCTCAATTACACCACACATAACCACAAGTGTTACTACTCAGCCAATCACAATTATTCTCAGGTTCTCAGGATTTCCACAGCTGACAAACACAAGGGTTGTCATACACAATCACAGCGCACAGATCCAAAACTACAGTCCAAACATGCAAAAATAGTAGTAAAAAAGAATATTAAAGCGCGATGTGAATTAGCATTTACCAAGAGGGGGAAGGATCGAGTAGTGGTCGTCGGGGTTGGAGATGGACGAGGTCGTTCGTCAATGATGTCGGTGAAGGGGAAGCAGAGGCCATGGGCGGACCCATAAGGGGTCATGGGTGTTCAGCCGAACACCTATTTTTTTAAAAAAATGGTATATAATAGGTATATTAGATGTATGTTATTAGTTAGACCAAAACTATATATTTGTGTCCACAAATGAATTTAGCTCGCACTCCCTACACCTTACGCGTGGCCCATGTAATACGTTATGCCCATTTTCCTTCCTACTTCAGCCCACCAAACCCTAACATCTATACTCTCTCCCATCCTGTGGCTGTTTGTGTGTGTGGGCCGGCAGGGGAGGGGGGCTCTGGCCTCCAAGTGGCGAATGAGCGGAGGCGTTGACTTCGAAGGCGAGCGACGGTCGGTGGACACGGCGCTACGACGCAACGGCAAGCAGGCGTGAGACGGTGCAGGGCGAGCGTGTGGTAGTGCACTTGCGTAGGCGAACAGAGATGTAACATGAGCAAATAGGTGGTAGCGCGACAAACAGGGAGGAAGGGAGCGAGCGGTACCAAGGGAGCAACGCGATGGCTGGGAGGGAGCATGGCGGCGAGAAGGGAGCAACATATCCAGCTCACCGTCATCGTCCTCTCTCCAGATCTAGGTGTGTTCTGCGCACTCCACTTCTTCTCTTTGGCTCTGCTCTGCTCCATCTCCGGTTCTTTCTGGAGTTTAGCCTCTTCCTCTGCTTTCTTGGTTCTTTCCGATGGATGTTGTACAAAAATACAATATTTGCTTTGGGTAATGAACACATAGTTGGGCCCTTGTTACGTATGTTTACATGCTAATTTTTGCTCTATGGAAGGAACATTCTTAGATGGGGTTCTTGCTGATGGGAAAAGAGCAAAAATGAGCTGGATTGGCAAGGTATGCATCTGTCAAAAAAATTAAAAAAGAATGCAGGAGCTCTACCGATCACTATTAGAGGAAGAAAATAAGTTTTAGCAGTCTAACTGCTATAACCTGGAACATAAAAAAGTGAGAAAGCAACAACGACCAAGACCAAGCACAAGTTTTTTTTTAAAAAAAAGAAGACATGACCTTTACCGATCACTATTAGAGGAAGAAAATAAGATTTAGCGGTATAGTTGCTACATCCCAGAACAGAAAAACAGATAAAACAACAACTGCCAAGCACCAAGCAGAAGTCTTGGCCGCACCTTACAACAACATAACTTAGCAAAATAAGAAGCATCGAGCAAAAATAGTTCTATTTCTAGTTTCCACCTCCTCAACTGTCATTGATATCTATAATTTGCTGTTTAATTCATGCCATTATGCTTGCCCTATATCGTCCATTTCCTCATATGAAATCATTAATTTCTATATTTTTTGTATTTTATTATATATATACACGTATCGTCGTATAAGTGTTTTGGGGGGATGACATCTCATGGTATCGGTATATCTGAACAACCTAGCTTCGAAGTCCGAACACTCATCCTAAAAATCCTGGGTCCACCACTGGCAGAGGTAGAGTCGCAGTTTGACTCGATGGAGGAGCAGACCAACGCCACAGACGAGATCTTCAGGCGGTTCCTCGCGGCGGCGGTTGCCGGAGTCGTGGCCGGCGGAGACGATGGTGAGGAGTTGCAGCAATTGGGGTTGCGATCGAAGAAGCAGGGGATGGAGAGGCGGCGTCGGATCGGGTCATCTTCGACGTCCCGAAGGCGGCGCATATTGGAGTTGGCAGCGGCGCTGGTTTGGGGATGCGGCGACTCGGTCGATTAATGGAGACGGCTGAGAGGAGCTGGAGAGGAGAGGTGGAATGGTGTGTGGGCGGATGGGCGAACGACAGTGGAGCGGCTAGGGATTTTGAGGGCGGAGGGGAATATTTGGTAAATGTGCGATTTAGTCCTCCTATTTCTTGAAACTTTTAGAATAATCATCTGTTCTCTCCTTCGGTACTTCTATTCGGGCCCTCCGAAGTTCCTAGAAACTTGAAATGCATTGGATACTTCTGACAGCCTCATAGCATCTACAATAGTAGAGATGATAGATGTCTACATACTAAACACAACTTCTATAATGATTTGTCTCTATAGGAACCCTACAATCATTTAATTACTAAATGAAAATAGTATTTGTTATAGACAACAACTCGTACAATGGTGTTTTGTGCTGACTATTGGGTTGTCACTTCACGAAGAGACAACTAAACTCTCTCTCCCCCTTCTCTCTCTCCTATGTCAATAAAAATCCTACATGATAAATATTACAGACAGCTGATGTCACATCATTTTACATGCCCTTATAGGACTCCGATTTCATTGCAGAAAAGTAAATGAATTACTAATACAATTGTGATCTTTGAGAAATATTCCAAGTGAGGTGAGTCATGCTCAAGCCATAACAAGCAAAAGAGCTGGCAACATCATAAGATGGGAGCTACAATGCTACTTGGCATTAAGATGCACACATAGATGTCACGTAATTCAAAACCCGATCAGTTTATGGCGAGGGAGGTGTTTTGCACTACTTTTGGAAGTTGGAGGGTGCAAACTGTCGAGACCCGAATTTGTGATTTGGAACCCTCCGTGTATGCAGCACTATGGATCAGTAGCCAGTGCACATAGCGACATAGTTGAATATCAAACACATATCATAAAAATGTAATGTTATTGCATAATAATAAACAATGCGTAAATATACATTATGGCTTTTGACTTCCAGAATGGCCAGTCAGGCCAAATACGTTTAAAGATCAGCAGCAGAAGCAGAATTAAAACGCATCAAGTAGGACTTTTAGGATATACCTACAGGCAATTGACTGGGGCACATGTCCTAGTTCTTGGCCTTCTCGATTTCCAATCTTGACAAATGTCGTTAAGCGCCTGCAGAACCTTCTTCATTCTTACTGAATGGTAATATTGAGCGAGTGTGAGTACATAGCCGTACTCAACGAGCAAACACACAGAGTGCAGTTATAATATATACAAGGCTAATCAAGGGGAGGCTTGTGGTTCTTTTATTTGCACAAAGCTATATTTTAATTAGACTATATAGTAGACAAATCCTGAGACCTAGCATTTTGACTAAACCAGTTTTTAGTGAAATTGAGTTTTGTTGTGTAATAAGAGTGAATGTTTCGTCCACCTGCTAGTGGAGAGCAGTACCCGAAGGTTCTATCCATTCACAAGTAGCTTTCAATTCCATTCATCTCATGATATATCATTTTCCAGGGCTGCATCCACCCCGCGATCCCAAGGTTACTGTCACCCAACCATTCCGGGAGGAATACCTCGTGCGATTCTAGCCCTAGCAACTCTAAGGCTGCATCCACCCGACAATTCTTAGGCTGCATCCGCCTAGCAATTCTTATGCTGCAACCACTTAACTCTGCAGGCCACACCACCCTTGAATCCTAGGCTGCACCCAACCGCGAATCCTAGGCCACATTCCTCTTGCGAATCTAGTGGCTACATAGACCCGATACCTTCCACTGGCTCCTAGACAGGACAAATCAAATCGTTGGGCTCCAACCCGGCTTTTCGTTCCACTCACAAATCATTTTGTAAAATTTAAATATAATAAACCAAGTTCTCGACATCACCCATTACCGTGGGCACGGCTATTCGGATAGTTTTACATTCTGCAGAGGTCGCACAACTTTATCCCACAAGAGACAACTAGAAGCAACCCGCGCCAAATGGCGCGACTGTGTTTGTTGTACGCGGGTGGTAAGGGTTTAGCCGAATTTGTTTCTTTTTTAGCATTAGTATTTGACGTGATACAGCACATAAGACAAACTTGTGCAAAACAAAAGCTGATATGAATGGTAAAGGGAATGTAAAAGCGAAACATCTTTAATGGTAGTGGTAAAGGGAAGGTAAAATCAAACATCTCTAATGGCGTGCGCTAAAGCTATAGCTAAAGAGAAATTAGCAAAGCGATGCACGCGTTATATTGCGGATGACTAATAATAGCGATAAGTTACATGCATAAGGTGTGCAAAAGCGTGTAGTAGTATGGTCTAGATCGTTGTTGTAGTATCTAGTCAAGGGATAAGGTCGCGATGCGTAAAAGGAATTTTAGGCTAAAGTGTGTATACAGGGCTACATATGGTGAGGTGATAGTCGAATCCAAAAAGAAAGATGTAACAAAAAACCAATATATTAAATGTAAGCAACGGAGTATGACCGTGGCAGAAATGTAGAGTTCATGCAAAAATTCGACGCAAATTAATGGTGGACGTGTTACGAAAGGTACTGGTAAAGAGAATCTATAAATAATGATCTGCATGCTTATGCTGTGAGCCATGAAAAGTATCAGTTAGCTAGATGCACAATTTGATCTCAAATCAGTCTTATCGTAGAACTCAAGAGAACAAAAGAAATAAAGTATCTTTAGAGGGTAAGCTGCAGTGTTTAAATCCGTATAAAACAGATACAGTGCCCAGGAAGGTAAGAACCAGAATACGAAAAGGACAATGAGGCTTATTATTTACAATGAATAACTAATAGAAATAGCAAAGGTTTTGTTTAAAGTGATCAATAACCAGTGCAGTATAGCACAACCAAATGAGTTTTGTTTTCGCTGGGCGATAGGATCGCAGCACGTAATAAAAAAATTGGATGCAAATGAGTACAGAGGCACATTTACGAAAAAGGCAACAGGTCCGGTGCAGAAACATCTCTAAACACTAAAGAGTGTGTTTGTATAACATATAGAGGCAGAGTAGTAAAGTACACGTGTAGGTAAATACTGGAGTATTTCTACCAAAATGCAGCAGGTTTATTTCAAAACACATGACGAAGTAGTGCAATATAAAGACTAAAATATAACGAATCGTAGGTTACCATAACCGGTTTTGACTGCTGCGATGGGTGGGGCGTTAACTCAGTTTTCTGTGGGGGCTCATGTGTAGCAGATGATGTCCCTAGCTCAGTACCGGCATTGTTTTTTCCAAATAAGGGAAACCCAATACCATCCAAACCCATAGTAGCGAAACCAATTACCATGTTTAGTGAACCCATCTAAAATATGCGGAACAATTATCATGTTTAGTGCTCAACACAACAGCTGACTTTACTATAGGAAAACTAAATTTTGAGTTTCATGCAGCAGTCAATTCACCTAAGATGGTGTTTGGTTCACGACATAAGAGTGGTGGAACCGGATATGATGAAAGGGGTACATTTAAAGACATGTTTGTTTGACGGGAGGGAACAGTGAGGAGGTTCCTGTCGCCACTTAAATTGTCGAAATTGAACTGGCAACATGGGGGCCCTAATTTTTTATTTTTTGTAAGTTTTTTTTAAATTTTTTTTTGGTAATACTGTGAAGTAGAAAATTGACAAAATAATTGGGTTTATGGTTGTCATGCGTGATGTTGTCTCAATATTTGGGGAAAAGAGTTGTAATTTGTTGCCTAAGATGTGTAAATCATTATTTTTAGTGCTCACCTCTACAACACGTCCTTTGAGTCTTTATTTTTATATTGTTCCATGCCTTTGTACAGCAAGAATTCATTGACATAAGAGAACGAGAATTGAAGTCGGCAGCTTTACAACACAGTTGCGAATTGAAATAGACTTTATAATAAAGTTGTGAATAACACAACGCGCAGGGTTTGGTTACGTGCATAAGGAATGACCACATACACTATGCAACAAACCGAAATACACCTACGATATATATGTGTCTTTTTAGAATAAAAATAAAATTGATTGGAACAAAGATCATTAGTTTCGGTGGCACATCGCTCCCTTCCCCTTGTCTCTTTGCTACCCGCGGCGGCGGCCAGTCTCAAGTCATTCATGTCCTGCGAGATGGGCCGGACGGTTGAATGATGTTGGGATAACACAACGTTGGGCCAAATTAATAACTATGATGCATACTGAACATAACATAACTTACGTCTTCGATCCAGAGTGCGCTCGGGCTATGGGGAATGGTAGTACGACCAACGGTCTCACTTGCAGGAGCCTTTCCCTTGTCCCCTTGTTGGACGTGGCGGCAACGACCAGTCTCGAAGTCATCCATGTCCTACGAGACGGGCTAGACGGTTGAACGACGTTAGCATAACACAACGTCAGGCCAAATTAATAATTATAATGCATAATGAACATAACCTACCTCTAGGATTTAGAGTGCGCCTGGGCGACGGGGAGCGGTAGTACGACCCACGGTCTCACTTGCAGCAGCCTTCCCCTTGTCCGCTGCCCGCCTGGCCTTGTCGTCCGATGCCTTTTCAGTTGAGTCGGGGTCAGGTACGTAAGGTGTCTAGCGCTGGTAGGTCTCGACTCACCATGGAAAGTTCAACATGTACTTCTGCTGGATGAACACCCTATTGTACATCTTTGGGCCGTCGATCCATTGGAACAAGTTGTATTGCATCTCCGGCTACCATTATGGGCGTGTGTAATCAGGGATTTGTGGAATGTAACGTATGATGTAGGTTTTACAAGCCCCACTAACTTACTCT
Source organism: Ampelocalamus luodianensis (assembly GCA_036346255.1). Lineage (NCBI taxonomy): Eukaryota > Viridiplantae > Streptophyta > Magnoliopsida > Poales > Poaceae > Ampelocalamus > Ampelocalamus luodianensis. Next base: position 45,285,556 of record CM070638.1, read on the forward strand.
GTAGTTTTTACAGATTTTTTTTTATAGGAATGTTGCAATTTCCCTACTTTAAAAAGAATTTTCGACATTAACAGAATAATTACTACACACAAATGTCAACCAAATTTAAGCTGGGACTATTTCAATTTACACCTACCTACCATACTAAGCTACTCAGCAATTTTAACAGATTTATAATTGGGTCTTCCAATTTCAACATAATTTTTAAATATTAACCGAGTGTAAATAAAAACAATAAAGAAAGTTCATAATTTTATCATTCAACTATACGTAGCCTATGTAGCAACTCCAGATTTTCTTTATAATTTTAAATTATGTCATGCTATTTTCCTAGTTTCAAATTAATTTTTGGCATTAACAATATAATTACTGCGCACAAATGGGAAGCTAAATAAAGCTGGGATTATTTTGATTACACTCTACCTACCCTACTTAGCTACTCTACAATTTTTACAGATTTGTAATAGGCGTCTTCCTATTTCTGCAGATTTATCCTAAATCGTTCGAGTGCTGGAGCATCCATAATATGTGCACGATGAACTAGACTATACACAACTCAAATGATGTACTACATAATTTGACTAAAGTTATCTAATCTATTGTATTCTATGTCGCTATTTTTATTTACTAACCGGCAAGGTTTTGACATAATGTACGAAGTTGCAAAAACCTGTACCTGCAAGATGGCCGATCAGATCCGAAGCTCCTTCTCTCTCTCCTTCGCTACGAACTGGCAGGGCTTCGCTACCTTTCTTCTCTCCCTCTCCTCTCCTCTTTTCTTTTTTTTTGGAATTAAAATGACATTTTGATTGATTTTTGCGGTTTTTATAGAAACTAACGACAGGATCATGCGGTTTCCTATCACTAATTCAACTAACGACAAGAACACTGTTCATTTCCTGCCGCCATTTGACGATAGAGAGTCAATAGAGAGCATGTCGCCATTCTAATTGGCAACAAGAATTTAGTTTTGTAATTTTTTTGGGCGACTATTTAATTTTGTAATTATTTTTTAAAATAATATTATTTTGAAAAAAATTCACGGAGAGGTGGGCCAGCTTCCTTGATTTCTCGAGCTGTCCGGCATTGGAGGTGTTAAAGATGAACGATTGCATAATCAAGGCAAAGAAGATCTTGTCCCAATCATTAAGACGGCTGAGCATCACTCGATGCACTTTCGGTCTGAATATCCGCACTCATATTTCTGCCCCCAAGTCTCATTTCATTGGAACTTGCTTACTTTTGGCGCTGGACTCCGTTTCTTGAGAGCATGCCATCATTGGTATCGGCATTTGTTAGGCTTGGTGAACACTGTGACGATTATTGTTTTAACAGTTATTACGGGGATTGTGGTGCTGAGTATTGTCATGGATACAACTACTGTGAGTCTAATGATGTTCACGGCGATGACTGTGCTTCTTGATGGTTTTTCGGATGCCACGAATTTAGAGTTGATAACCGGACCTGAAGTGGTATGCTTGCACTTATGCTAACTCCCACTGTTGTTTGCCATCCACTACGTCTAGTTAATTTCGATCCATTAATAGAAATATATATACTCTTAACAAGGTCCATGTGTGCATTACCTGCTTGTCACCAATTAACCCTTTTGATTCATTATGTTTCTACGCAGACATCCCCTACAGTGGGTTCATGAGAATGCCAGTAATTTACGCATATATGTGCTGAATACAATAGATAGTTGGTACTTATGACATCGTAAAGCATAATATTGAAACTAATTAGCTAGCTATCTTAATTTCTGCAGCACGTTAGCTGGTATGGAATATAAAGCTTTGTATCTGCTTACACCTAATTACTTAGTGAATTTTTTTTTTTAAAAAAAAAACTGCAGAATGCTCATATTGAATCTAGTACTTTCGAGTTAGACCTTGAATTGTTCTTACGCCTTTGTGCTTTGTCCAGTTCATTTTCAGAAAGGATTTTAAAATGTGCCCTTCGTTTAGCAACCTAAAAATATTGTTGCTCAATGAATGGTGTGTGGCTGCTGACTTCGGTGCACTAGTTTACTTTCTCCAACACTCACCAATTCTAGAGAAGCTTACTCTTCAACTGTATGAGGTAGGAGTATATGTTTTCTAATATCATAATTTCTGTTTTATCATAGTTATCTTGTGTAACTGATTGTTTTCTGTAAAATAATATTGTTTGCTACAGACCAAAAGAATTTTGTTTAATAATCTATTTTTTATTCCGAAATACATTAATATACCTCTTTTTATTTTACACAAATAATGCTCTGTCGCTCCACCGTTGAGCGAGCTAGGCTAGTCGCACAACAGTTGCATGCCAAGTATACTAGTCGCCCAGTGGTTGAGCGACAAGTGCTAGTCACCCAACGGTTGAGCGACAAGTGTACTAGTCACATCTGTTCAGCGACTAGTTCTAGTCGCACACCGGTTGAGCGATTTGAAATAGTAATGTTATTATTTTATTAATCCGATGGAAATAATTGTGGGGGGATAAATGGTAATTTTTGTAGGTAATACATTTAGCAAATCTTGTTTGTAGGTTGTTATTTTTCATGAAAATAAAAGGGCAGACAAGGTTGGTTGGTTTGTTTGTGATTTTCGTAGATTCTCAAGGGTACAAAATCTGTTAGACTCGCAATAACATTTTGTGATCGTCATATGTTGTTGTAGTGCGATAAATTTCTGAATTATTTTGTGAGAACGATTGAGATAGCAATGACTCGTAAGTAGGAAGGTAAGTGATATTGCGATGCACCAAGGAATCCATACACGGTGAACTTTGGATAAATGGTGCAATGATAACAACACGACAGTTGATCCGACAAGGGGTTACATGGCACACAGGCTAACGAACCAATGATGGTACACGTATGCCTTTAGAGAATTAGAAATACATGGGACATATGGACGAAGAGGGTTGAACTACTGCGTGAAACGTGGTCATTTGCCTTTGCGGCGCTAGCTTGGCATTGTACTCCTCACCTTGCACCTTAGATTTCGCCGTGATGGCCCTCTTCCGCGCCTTCTCGGCCTCATGCCGCCTGACATGCTTGCGCTCCTGCTCCTCGTGCAGCCTCTCCCGCCTCTTATTCTCCCCCTCTTAGCCTGCAGCTCTTCGAGGCGCCTTCATGGCCCTCGCGGCCCTCCCTGGCCCACCTCTTCCATGAAAGTAGCATCCACATGTCGTAGGGGTGGATCTTGTCATCGATCCACTGGCTGAAGTCGTATAGACGCGGCGGAGACTGCAGTGGAAAGAGAGACATGGTTATGGCATAATAGGAAGCAAAATAGTGATGTGCACTGAAATACGATTTCATTACTGGCTGCTTGTGGCTTGGCGTGTCAAACCTGCGGTTGGGGTAGTCCACACGGTAGTTTGGGCAGCACCAATAGCGCTGCCCAATGGTTCACTCATTGGTTGATTTGACGCACTTGCAAGTGTCCCAACACCAGCAAAAGGGTGGCACCGCCACTGTCGGGGACACTTCCGGAGGGCATTCAATGGGCATAGGAGGTGGGCGTGGCTCGACCCAGAATCGTTCGGCGTACTACAAGACAGTCTCCTCAGATCGACGAGTTCTGGAGGTGGCTGTTGAGGAGGTGGGTGGTGCGTGTAAGGCTGCTGGCTAAATACCCTATACCGAGCGGCGGTATGTCGGGGAGCCTCCCAGTCCTTCAAGAGCTCGCGGATGTACTCACATTCCTTCTTCTTGTCCATGTTATCTAGGTAGTGTTATTGGTGTGGAGTTCTTGGCTGAGTAGCGTTGTATTTATAGCGGGAGCGGACGCAGATGTAGCGGCTTCATTGCGATGAGGCACGGATGCATTTTGCGTCTAAGCACCACGCCCTTCGAGGAGGAAGCTTGCAGCAGTCGAGTGGTCTCTTCGTGCTTTATAGAGTGAGGTCACGTTCTACTTTACAGAGAGTGGTCACGTTCTGCTTTGCAGAGAGAAGTCATGTCCTGCTTTGCAAAGCATGGTCACGTCCTACCTTGTAGAGCGAGGTCACACCCTGCTTTGCAGAGATAGGTAACGACGACAGATTGACATTGCAAATAAAGTTAAAGTTTACGATTACGATACAAATAGTTTCACACTGTGTACAACAAATAAAGTACTAACTGAAGTACAAGTTACAACATGCTAGTATTTCTAATCTTAGTACCACTCTACACACAATAAGAAGTGGTGCTGCACTTCACGCCGGTGTTCCTACCCGTCGGTAGGCGTCTTGCAACTTCTTGCAGTGTGGCCTTCCTGGCCGCAGCGGCCGTAATGTCTACCCGCCGCTCCAGCTTCCCCTTTGTCCATATCATTCCTAATGCGATGACTCTGCCAACGGCCCTTCCCACCCTTCTACAGATCAAGATTTAGAATCCAAGTCTTCTGTTCAATATCCAACGTGGCGAAGTTGCTCACAACCCTGAAGCCTATATGCAACGTACCCGACACAACTATACATCTAACTATTTTAGTTGCGAACCTACCATGGTTTCGAAAGTACAACTATTAACAACTAAACTGGCGTTAGTTCTACGACTGCACTATTTAAAACTATTAACAATATGCGACGTACTCGAAACAACTACACATCTAATTATTTTAGTTGCGAACCTACCATGGTTTCGAAAATACAACTATTAACAACTAAATTGGCATTAGTTCTATGACTACACTATTTAAAACTATTAACAACATGACGAGTTACACTGATGTGGATGGACACGTCACTCTCCTTCGTTGAGAAACAGAGGAGGGGAGAGAGACAAGCAGGGCAACAGCTATGGTCGGCCTTGGCTTGGCTTTCCAGCGACGAGGGGAGCGATAGCGAGGTCTGGTTAAGGGCGAAACAGGACGAGCAAGGGGTGGTGGCCTCGGGGTGGTAGCAGCATCGGCGGGGACGCACGGTGGCGGGCTGGCGCCAGTGCTTAGTGGCCATGGCAAGGAGGCGTCGGCGACGAGCTAGTCAAGGAGGAGAGGCGACGGTGAAGGGCACACACAGCGACAACGCGCTGGTGTGCGAGACATCGGGTTGAGCACATGGGGAGGTAGAGGGTGTCAAGGAGGAGATCTAGTTGCGAGGAATCGGGCTGGAGGACTCGGAGACGAGAATGGAGACTGCGACCTTGGCCAGACTCGGGGAAGATGGTTGTGTCGACGTGTTCCTGAGGGCTAATGCCAAAATTGATTTGAAGGGAAAAAGACGAGAGGAGATGAAACATGTGGTAACACGAGTGGTTTGGGGGAGGGCTTACCCAAGTTGGTCAGAACGGCAAGGCCGATGCGGCGGCAATGCTGGCGGTTACGCCTGCACTGAAGAAGACAATGGATGCACTGAAGATGACGATGGCTGCATCGAGCTCCTACAGAGGAATTCACAAATTACTTAAGAGATTTTGGATAGCAAGTGGAGGGACTCGACGTGACATTGTTAGCGCAAAAGAGGCTCACCAGAGCGATGGAAACGTGAGATGGGTGTGGCAGCCGGTGCAGGGTTGTCCATGGTGCGCCACACTACCGTTGGCCGTCACCGTGCCAAAGTCGCTCGCTGGCCCCTAACCACCCCCCCCCCACCCCGGTTTTTGAAAAGGAAGAAGGTGCTTTGAGGATGACGCGTTTTGAAAAGAAAGAAGAAGGAGCTTTGAGGATGACGTGGACAGTTTTATTTTGTACTAGTACTGAGAATTGAGGGTTGTATTTCAAACGGTTTTACAGTTCCATGTTAATAAGTGGACTCGGATGATAGTTAAAAGTTGAAAAGGTAGACTTTTTCCTTAGAAATACAACGAAAGGGGGATTGGTTGTGTACACTTAGACCCAGATATGGTGATCACCCTAATGATTTATGATGTACCTTTTCTTTTGATAAAAAAGGGATCCTTTATTAAATCATGACGAGGAGTATTATACCTCATTCAGCCCATCGCCTGTACCAAGGGACTCAAGTAGTCAACACATTGTAAGCAGTGAAAGCAATGGGAGGACGAGCACAACATGATTCCAACCTGCGAGCTCCTGGGTGAGTACTGACAAGGCTACATCTTGCGTAAGATTGTTCAAGTCAGAATTGCCAACTCTGAAAAAGCATCTGATTACCTGCTGGATTCTGGGAAAATCTGCTGAGGATCATAGCCATTGCTTCCGAAACAAAAATAGATACTCACGGAGGAAGAAGCAGCCTGTAATTGACTCCTATCAAAGACAATCCTCAAGCACTACATGCTATAGGATAACAGCTGGTTTACCTCAAATATAATCCTGAGTGGAAGCAAACGTCACTAATTTTATAGAACATGTAAAGAAAATGTATACCACCATCTTAGATGAGTTAAACTAATGGAATATCTAAGTAAGGTTAACAAAGTGCCTTCAGCGAGGAAATCGATTTAGTATCAAGTCATTTTGCAAACATCCTCTGCTATAAACGGAGCGAAAGTTGAGACGCAAATCTGCTGGCCACGTCATGTTGCCTCTACGTCCCGTCCGTTGAAACCGCACCAACCTTGCATGGACAATTCAACATTTCAACCACATCACGGAGCGTGAAAAGGGCGTGCCTTTTACCACCATACAACTGTGTGCGCATGCTAGGGGTGATGACCAAACCTGGAATCAAATCTAAGCTAATGCGTGCATACTTGTCTAGCCTCATGCGGCCTTGTGTGTCGTGCTCTCGGCCGGCCATCTCCATGTAGGGAAGAGTAGCAAACATCGTTTTCTTCTTCTTTTTATATTAGATATTGCTAATTAACTTGTGACAGTTTTTGGATGAAAAAACTGTCACTTTTTTTGTCTCTTTTTTTCTTCTTTTTCATGTCCTTCGCATAATGTTTATTCAACCTATATAATCCATTCTCTCTGGAGACACTGATATTTATGTACTGAACCTGTTGTTCGTCTGAAACACACATGCTTCCTTTCAAACTCATCAGTTGTTCTGTATTTCTGTAACGTGTGGTTACTTAGGCACTTTCAGAACTTGTTGCTTCTTCCGGTATGAATGTCTTAGCAGTTGAAGTGCAGTGTTAGCTCAGTTCCCCTTCCAATGATGAGTGAGTGACTCTGTCTTTCGGGACTTCAGGTCAAGATTTTGCGTGCGTTTAAAGTTGTTTTTGCACTTAGCATTGCTCTCAAAGTACGTGTGAAGAACATAACGGGTTCATCATATTGCCGTATTTTATTACTATATAATTTTTTTGTCTTTGTTTTTGCTCAACCTCTCAAAGTACATATGAAGAATATGACGGGTTCATCACATTGTCGTATTTTGTTAATATATAATTTTTATCTTTTTTGGCTCAACCTCTCAAAGTACATGTGAGATTTTGAATCATGTGACGGAAATATGAGTTATGAAGACTTTCAAAAATAATTACAGTGACCAAGAACTAAAATTACATAAATAATTTACTGTAATTTATGTATAATGGAGTTGTAACTGAACTTTGAAAATGTAACAGTTTTTTAATAAGAAAACATGCGAATTCTATATAGACAGACCCTTTTATATTAGTCAATCCTGACATTTTAAGCACCTGACATTGTTCAATTAGTCAATCCATCGATGATCGTGTCACATCACACAACATACACACACACTGAAATCTGAAAATAAAAACGAGAACCTCGATTAACTGTACAACCAAAACATATGTATTGTATATTTAGTTGTACCACACGTCTTTCTAGAAAAAGAAAACTTGATTCACATGTCAAGTAAAAATTCGCCGCCGCACTAAAAAAGAAGGAACTCCCGCTTAAATTAGAATGGTGCGGTAACAATATCTCGTTTCTTGGCAGCGCGTCCATATTGGTGATGAATATTATTGCCTGTGTCAACGAACGCGACCGGAGCGAACATGTCCCCGCCGTCGCCGTCGTCATTGTCGTCGTCGTCGTCCGAGTCTGAGTGCATGAGGTTCTCCCTGGCGCCGAGCACCGGCTTCATACCCTGCAGCATGCATGCATGCAGTAATTCATTAGTTGATCCCAAGAACAAACGAAAAATCATTTAGTTCGTCAGGAGATCAAGTAAGTTTAATTTAGAAGAGATGCTGAGATGACGAACGATTTTGACGGATCTATCTATATGTGTATATAGCTAGCTGGGATGTAAATTACGAAGTTAATTACCTCGGTGAAGATTCGGACGGCGTCCTCGGACGAGTGCGTGCTCAGAACGTAGAGAGCTGCCTCCTGCAAGAATGGATGGATCGACGTACGTTATATGTAGTTGTAAATTAAGGAAAATTAATGAAGGAAGGGAATCAATAAGAAATCAACCAAGCACGCATGCACGTACATACATACATATACTACATGAGTAGAGCGGAGCTAGGTCTCAAGCATCTGGGAAATAGCCGAAAACATAGGATAAAAAATCAACGTAAAATTCTTTAAAAATTTAGTAATATACGATTTTAAGCAAAAAGTAACTAGGCTGGGCCGAGACTTGACCCTGGACAGCTCCACCCTGTGTACACGAGTACTTACCCTGGCGTACTTGAGCTCGTCGAGGGAGAGCGTCTTGGGCTCCCACTCCATGGACGGCATCCTCCTCGCTGCTGTTTCAGGCCGCCTCCTGATATCTAGCTCGATCGGTACGTATAACGTACGCACACCTGTTGCGTACGAATACTCCTAGGAAAAACGATGATCCTAGCTAGAGAAGAGAGAAGCGAATGGAAGGGGAGGAGAGGAGCCTGCCCCTATATGTAGGCATCAGGTCGCCACCAGCCGAGGAGGAAAATAAGCACCGACGCCGCACGCACGTGTCGATCTCCCACGGGCACGTCGGACGGCGCACACGTGGCGGAAGTACGGTGGACACGTGTGTGTGGTGGGGGGAAGCGGTGGCCGGGTCGGAGTCGTCGATCGTGCGGAGCCGTCGTCGAGTCGAAGGCCGGTGGCTGCATGGCGCGCGTGGCGGCGCGGGAGGCGGCGTTGAACCTTCTGAGAAAATTAACATTCAACAGATGAACTTGTGGTATTCTGAAGGTGAGTTAACTATTGACATTATTCATGATTCTTATATCTCTGCAGTCTGCATGTGTGTGTAAAATCTAGCAATGCAAAACTTCTCAAATTGATAGACAATGTAAATGTTGTAAATTTCATGTTAGTTTAAATGGAAAACTAGACATTCTTAAGAAAAGAAGAAAACACAGTTACATTACATCCACCTAACATGTTTCAATAAAAATATGAAGCTAGGCCCTAGCAGCATTGCTTGCTTATGCACCATGTTCAGGTACGGTCAGTTAGCAGTTGATGTGCTGTGCTGCATGGTGCAGTGGAATCTAGTTAATTGCGGAAATCTTCACTAATTGCAGTAGAATTTTGCAGTTATGGCTCCAAAAACGATGCTTTCAACTAATTATTATATCCAAAACTATAAAAATGTAGTGGGTGTGGGTCCACAAAAATCAGTCCATTGATATCACGGGAAAGGTCTGGAACTCTGGATCATGCTAACACAGCCGATGCCATTTCAATAGGACTGTAGAGCCACCATGTTTGAGAATAAAGGTGGGATCCAAGAATGTAGTGGCTGGTGAATCACTGATCAAAAGGCAAGAACAGTGTATTAAGATTTAAGGAGCCCATTTGTTTTCATAATGAGACAGTTTAGCTTGAGACGCTCATTGCTCACGTCAAATAACAAGTCAAAGGCTTGGATGAGCTTCATGCTAATAACACGTCCTTAGAGCTTTGCCATAATTTGATCAAGTTGCATGTTGATCCAAGTGAATTAAAGGGTTTCCCTGCATTTGAATGCCCCTCACCAATCAACTAAACCTTCCCATTTATTGTAGCCTGGCCTTTCCTGTGCTTATGTGTCTTTTCTTGTTTATACAGACTTCAGTTTCGAGTAGAGGAGGAAGTAGTTCAGCTGTTGATGGTTCTACTGTTTCTTGGCTATTCAGACTTATGTCCCTGAATCTGGCGCCATGATCTTGCTGCATATTGTCTACCGGGATCGTGCGTCATCCCATTTGTAGGAACTAGTGTAGAATTGGTCAATTGGGGCGTAGCTGCCCTGGGCCAAGACTCGGCCCAGCTTAGCTACTTTTAGTTTAAAGTCAAAATTTTCTATTTTTTCAAAGAATTTTATATTCTATTTTTTCAAAGAATTTTACCTTGGGTTATTGCTCCGGAGACCTGAGGCCCAACTCCACCTCTGGATGCAGCAGGAGTTGGTTTATAATCCATCTTAGTCCAATGGCATTTTTGCTCATTTGCAGGAGGGCCTCAGTATGAATTGTGAAATGATTTCCCTGCTTAAGGCCTATATATGTTGCATCTAAACGTTTCAGGAACCTACTAACAGCATAACTCATCTAATGGTATTTAAACGTTTAATGATGCGTTGAGGATTATGTTGTTGTATCACGTCTTGTCAAATGTGGATCTGTTTCAGTTTTGGGGACGAGCATGTATGCTATGCAATGTTAGCTAAAATGGTACTCGGCAAACTTTCTGGGTGAGCTGAGAATGTGAGATTTGTTACAAAAGAGAAGGAAAGTAAATGAATAGTTGAATACTAGTATTACTTCAGGGTTGGTAATTGTGACCTGTCCGGTTGGGCATTGTGGATAGATATGCTATTGCGTGGTTCAGCAATTAGAGCCTCACACAGCAGATACACAGATAAATAATACATTGGCACAAGCCAGAAATGTCTCATGTCTCTATCTATTTCTACAGGCAAACTGCGAAATGCGCTCTCCACCTAAAAGAGTCTGTCTTAAGCCATCCAACTTGGCACAAGGAAACTAGGATATCACAGGTCTTTGCATTGGCAGCATTGCAGGCTAACTAGGTAGGCTTCCATGTAAATATGCAATGATTCCCTAAGTAGCTTTTGCACTGCGCCTCCTCCCTCCTCCTGAAAGTACTTAGGGCTGTCAAAATACTTGATCCAACATTGCATAGTTATAATAGCATCAAGAGACTTGAAAGCGATTAAATCGTCCTGTTTCCTTGACAGAAGGACCTCACAAGATCTAACCAAACAAAAAGGATAACATACAAAATGTCTGTTCAAATTACAGTTGGGTGTTACTCTTGATCTTCCAAACTGCAACAGCTACCTATAGTTTCACTCTTCTTTACAGTAAAGAAATAAACACCACCACCAACAATGCCAAAAGGCTACAATATAGAGTGCATGATGTTGCTGGTCTAGAATTTTGCAATTGTTGTGAACAATTAGAATATCATGATGAACATATTACATTGTCCCGACTCGACACAATTAAGAATCTACAAACATATAGATGGCGCCTGACAGGAGAATCTTTTGGAGCAATCTACTCTATTCTACTATTGACATATCGGAAACAACTTTACTAATTCCATCTGCAACAAGACTACATATAGATTTCATGAGAAGATGGAAATGATCCTTTGTTTCTATCGCAGGATTTTGAATGTCCCACCCATAAACATTTCAATGCCCTCTTTCATCAGCTACAATCTTAAGCAAAGCAAACGTATCCAAGACTAAATAATGGGGTAAAAAAACTTCTTTTACTCATCTCAGTTGACATCTGTAATCTATAGTGTATCCAAGATGAATTATTTACTTAAAAGATGTAAGTTTTGAACATAGTTTGGAAGCTTTGGCCTGTTGATGAACCGCTACCTCTTGAGTATTCAAAAAATGTATCTCTTACAGCTTTATAAAACCAACCCGGTGGACCTAATACTCTGTTCAAGGGCTGGGTCCCCTCCCTGAAGATACTTTAGGATTGGTAATCAAATGAACAGCTGAAATTATTTTTTTGTTCTTTCGTTGTTTCAGCAGGGAACTTGTGTAACTCTTCTAACAGTGTATGTGTTTCTTTTTTCTTTTCTTTTGCGAGGAATCTTACAGTGTATGTTTGATGTATCGCTGATCATAGTTCTCTTACATGCGTCTTGCTTAAGCAAACCTTTCCGGAGACTCAAACATAATAAAGATGCTAAGTGATTTCGAGGTCAGCCGCTAAGAACTAACATGATAAGTGAATCAACGGGGCTAAAATCTGCTACAGAGGTGAACCCATGAGGTCTGAGCCCACAGCAGAGGAATCTCTGGAATGTTGCTCCAATATAATGCTCTTTGAGCAGAAAATTCAATGTCCCGCAACCACAAGTATGAAGCATCTCTCATAGTTGCTTCTTGGATGGATGGATGTTCTCTGCTACAATTTGTCCAAACATCTCACGACATGTTTGGTTTTACTTATTCATTACTACCACAATCCATTGCTATGTTTTTTCCTGTTGTGTTTGATTGTTTTCATGTTTCCGGAAAGTGTAGAAATGAACAAAGATTATACTACTCCACTTAAAAGGAACAAAAATAATTAATGCCAGAAATATAATCTGCAGATTTTGTTTTCTTTTGCAAAAGAGCGGCGATGTTCCCAAAGAAAGTAGAAAAGAACAAAGGAAATGGCTAAACCATTCTTACTTCAAAGGAACAGAAATAAATGATGAAAAAATATATATAATTTGCGCACAGATTATTTTTTTTCTTATTTCACAAAATTTAGCAAAGTGGGTCATGCATGTCGTTAATTAAAGGCTTGTTTGAATGGCTGAGTTCCGATGATTCGGACCTGTGAAATTCGTTTGAACTTTTTATACAATGAGCTCTTTTATTGGATTTTTGGAGCGAAATAAACAAAAAAAAAATACCCTGGTACCAGTGGTATGATTGCATTTAGGACGAAATTATTTACTACATGAAATATTTCATGAGGGCGACATTACAAGATCCAAGAGAGGTATGTCTTGGCTATCTTCCTGCAGTGTTACATGTTTTATGTAATACATGTAAAATAGGAAATCATCGTCATTCTTAGCTCCTAACCCCTGAAAATCTCTAGCACCACTAAATCAGTTCGTTAACAAGCATAAATTTTTAGTTTGTGTTTAAACATTAGCTTTACATGACAGTTTGATGGGAAGTTTCACCCCTGTAATGATTTTGGCAACTACTTGAAAGTTACATCCTTAATAAAGTAACTAATGAGCAAAGTAAACAGCAGTTGAAACAAAAGTGGTAACTCATTCAGCTGAAAATAAATTGGCCAAGCCACAACGGTGTAGATAATCCTAATAAGCAAAGCAAATATCAGTTAAAAGTTGAAACAAAACACATGCTTAGGAAACAAAAAGGAGAGATGAGGTAGCTAATACTGCCCAAACCCTGTTTTCTCAAGTACTAGAAGCAACGAGACTTGAGTCACACATATCCACAATTGAAACATGGATCGCCAGTAGTTGTTGAAACCAAGATTTAAAAAGGAACTTACCATGGATAAACATTAACTAATGAGCATCAGAGCATAAGGTGAAATGTTAGCTATTAGCATGAGAGATAGGATGAACCTTCAAAATCTCCATTCAAAGATGGGCTTTGGCAGGCATTTCCCCAGCACGAGCTGCAGCGTAAGCATCTGCGAGCCCGGGAACAGGGTTCTTGTGACGGTCAATGATTCTTGCAAAACGTTTCTCACTATAATTAACTAACTGGAGGAAGCCAACACCTTTATTCAACAATTCCTTCGCCTGTAGGATCTTAAAGACATAATGGCGCGGCACCATCCGCTTCTCCAGGCTGTAGGTGAGCAGGATGGGCCACTCCAAAATGTGATCTGGCTCCAAGCCAGCCCCAGTGACCATGAACTCTATCTTGCGGCGAAGATTCTCCTCAGATAGTCCAAGAATATTAGGCATTTTGCAGACCACAACACGGATCTTCTCCATGGAGCAACCAAGAGTACTCCTCAAGAACTCCATCCTCGCAGCGACCTTTTCTTCGGTGAGACAACAGGCGGCCTTGACTGCGTGATTGAATATAGATGAGGTGCGGGGCACCCCGAGCTTCTCGGCGCGCAGCCTCGAACAGGGCATCGACAACTGAACAATATCACAAACACTTAGCCCGCACCCCCGAAGCAGCGCAATGTTGGGCTTGACCACCTTCTCGACGTCGGGGTTGAGGAAGGAGTTGTTCAGCTTCACGATACGGACGAACTTGTCGAAGGAGCCGAAGAAGGGGATCCAGAACTTGAGCTTCGGGGCGATGTCGCAGGAGCGGAGGGCCCTGGCGCCGCCGGCCAGGAGGAAGCGGGTGATCTCGGGATCGGACAGGCCGACGCGGTCGCGGAGGGAAGCGAGGCGGTGGGCGATGTTGCCCACCCTAGAGCGGAGGAGCAGAGGGTCGGCGGCGACGACGGCGGCGATGTCCGGACGGGAGAGGCCGGCGCCGGAGAGGAGGGCGAGCACGGCGTCAGGGTTGGAGACGGAGCTGAGGTGGGGGAGCTTCTTGCACGCTTTGAACGCTTGGGCGCCGGTGAGGCCGCAGGTGGCGACGAGGTACTCCTCGACGGAGAACGGGGTGGGGGAGACGGAGGCGGAGGTGCAGAGCAGGAGGCGGCGGTGGAGGGACGAGGAGAGTGCGGAGGTGGTGGAATGGGAGGCGGCGCGGAGCAGCGGGAGAAGGTGCTGTCGGAGGTGGAGCACGGCGTCGGCGGCGTAAGGCCGCCGTCGGCAGTGGCGGATCCAGAACAAAAATGACCGGAGGTCCTCACTCTCCATACATATCACACGTGTTTAATTATCAAGCAATGTTGTACTTAATAGTAATGTGTTCGATAATTCAACATGACTGGATAAAATAGTAGCGACCAAAGTGTTTACCAAAATGAAGAGCCTTACAAGTAGTATTGGACTATTGGTTAATTGTAGCAAAGTAGATAATGATGGATAAAGGTCCAACTCATGGACAAAAGACGGCCGGCATCAGCAAAACACAACATCCGACCTCGATAGTCTACAAAAAAAGAGAATAAATATTTAGTAAAATTTTATGTAAAAGAATCATGTAATGATCGAATACAGATAAGTACATTACATTTTATGCTTTGTTTCGACGCTCTCTCAAGTTTTGGAAGCGACGAATTACAACATCATTGGTAATTCTCCCCATTTCGTGTTTCTCCACATAGCAAATAAGACTATCACGCAAGAAGTCATCGCCAATGCGATTGCGCAAATATGTTTTCACAACTTTCATAGCTGAAAAACATCTCTCAACGATGTGATGTGGCAACCGTAAAACTAGTGCTAGCTTCAAAAGACGATAAACCAAAGGATAGCAAATATGTTTCCTTGTCTCCACCATTTTTTGAGAAAGCTCACTAATAGTCTCTATGTTAGAGAATCTGTCATCCACTTGCACATCGGCAATGTAGAGGCGAAGATGATGGCTAAGGTCCCTCAATTCTCCATCATCAAAATCACTAGGATAAAGTTTAGCTAGACTCATCAAATGCTCTAAATTGAAATCGCGAAATGATTCCCTTGGACTCAAAGCAGACGAGCAAATGAGCAATTCAGAGGTTTTCTCATTGAAGCGGCTATGGAGCTCTTGAAGTAGCCAATCAAGAACATCATTAAAACAATCTACTTCATAATGATGCTTGTTGGTAATTCCAGTTTTTTGGCGTGGCTTCTTTGGATTCACATATCCTTCTCCCATTTCCAATTTGGAAATGTCATGCTTCTCACAGAAGGCATATACTTCACCTAGGACAGATTCCCATTCATGCCTCCTAAGCTCATCTAAATGGCTTTCGGTTGATTTCACACATTTAATGGCACTCACAATGTCTTGATCTTTCCGTTGTAGAGTTAATGACAATGTGTTTGTGATTATCAAGATAGTCAACATAAGTTGCAAATAAAACACAAAATCAAATGACTGGAAATAAACTAGAAGACCCCATGCTTGTCTTCTATTTTTGTCATCCCTGTCTTCTTTTTCCACATATTCTAGAACTTTGACAACTGTTGGGAACAAATCAACCAAACTCTTAAGAGTCTTGTAGTGAGAACTCCAACGAGTGTCTCCGGGTCTTTGAAGACACAACTCTTGATTTAATCCTGACCCAGTTTTAAGTAGCCCACAGCCTAAGGCATCATGCACTCGTTCTCCATTGATATCTCTAATCATGTCCCTTCTCTTGGAAGATCCACCCACCACATTCAACAACACAGAAATCATATCAAAAAAATTACCAATGCCTTTATGCTTTCTTACAACAGCCACAATAACTAATTGAAGTTGGTGAGCAAAACAATGAACATAATATGCTGAGCTATTTTCTCTCATAATCAATGATTGCAAGCCATTGAACTCACCTCGCATATTGCTCGCACCATCATATCCTTGGCCTCTAACTTGTTTCAAGCTTAACTTATATTCCGCGAATAAAGAATCAATAGATGATTTGAGGTATGAAGAAGTTGTTTCTTTCACATGAACAAGGCCAACAAATCTCTCTTTAACAATTCCATATTTATCAATATATCTCAAGACCACTGTCATTTGTTCTTTGCAAGCCACATCTCTGGACTCATCAACTAGCAAGCAAAACACATCATGTCCAATTTCTTCAAGAATATTATGCAATATTTCCTTTGCAAAACAATGTACTATATCCTTTTGAATGTTTGGAGACACCATTAGATTATTACCAGAAGCATTGTTGCCTACAACCTTGCCTACAGATGGATTCTGTTCAGCTGTATAAGCATGAAATTCCTTAAAATTTCCTTTATTGGAGGACTCCTCGGACTCATCATGGCCCCGAAAAGGCAATCCTTGTTTCAATAATACTCTAGCAACATCAATTGAGGCTTTTAGTCGAGTATAATAAGCAGTCTTAGCAGCATTACTTTGGTTATTCATGGCAACGTAAATGTGTTGGTCTTGTGTCAACAAAGCATCACAATCTCTCTTTGTTTGGTTGTGAATACTATTGACATCTCCTACATGCTCCTTTAGTCTAAATTTTTTGTTCCAACTAGACCAACCAGTTGACACAAATGCATCATACCCAGCTTCCTTCTTGTTGCGGCCTCTAAACAAGAAACAACAAAAACAATATGCTTTATCTTTGGACTCACTATACTCAAGCCAACTCCCAAACTCATCAAACCATTCAGGATTAAACCTTCTATTTTTACCGCCAATCGATATATATGGAAAATCAAAAGTGCGAGGTTGGCAAGGCCCATTATCCAAGTACTTTCTTCTTACCACATCCTTTTGATTAGGAAGGTACTCCTCTATTCTTTTCCTTTTGCCCGGATCGAATTGAATCTCCTCTTCCCAATTGATCTCTTCTAATGGTGAATTCCCTGCATTAGTGATATCATTTTGTTCATGCGATGGGGCATTATTATCCTCCTGCGGTGGTGCTTTCCTTTTAAGAAATCTTTCCATAAATTTGCCTGTCATTTGTCAATTATTGAATATACCATTAGATATTTGTACTACTAAATAATAGATGTATACATGATAGATACATCATTATGTTCATCAACAATTTCAAATTGCAAGGCTTACTTGACATTGTTCTCCAATATTCAGTTGGTCAGTGGTCACATAGATCACTCACAAGTCACAAGTTGCAATTTCGCCTCCAATTTGTCACTAGGGTATTCCAAATACTATCACAATTAAAAGCCCCAACCCTATAATTTGGAGAGAAAAAATAACCAGGGATTAACAAATTGAATTTCTAAAACACAAAATTAGTTATTGGACTTGAGATAAATCAGAATTTTTTGGAGAAATCGGGCTTACCATGGACTGCCTAGCACCTGCGTTTGGGACTTTAGGGTTCAGGCGTGAGGCGTCGCGTGACTCGTCCGGTCGGCGCCAACCGAGCGTGGCCCACTTGCGGCCCGTCGCCCGGCAATCGGCGATTTGGCGACGAAGGAATGGCGGTCGGCGGGAACTGGCGTAGGAATCGGCAGTTCGGCACTAGACGACGAGACGAACGAACCGACGAGGGCACGAGGCAATCAGGCGACGAACCGACGAAGGGAATAAAGAAAAGTAGAAAAGATGTGCATGTGCAGATGTGCTGTGTGCGGCTCAGCGGGACAGCAGCTGTGCTGCAGGCCTGCAGCCTGCATGAATTGATCGGTGAATGTGATGTGGGCCAATGGGCCATGTGGCTTGTGCAGCTGTGCTTTGCCTGTGTGATTACTAATAACGTGATGGACAATTGGACATGGATTGATGGTGATGTGATGTGCATTGTGGCAGGCTGCGCTCGATGGTTCGGCTGCAGGTTGCGACACTGCGCTTGACTGGGCTGGACCTGAGCAAATCGATTGGCTGCTGTGGAGTGTTGACTGAGGAGTTGGGGTGTCCCTTTGTGTTGAGTTAGGGGTATCCATGCTATATATACATCGTTATTTCTAATGAAAAATAATTTTTTGACCCGGTGTCCTGTGCACCCTGCTAAGCTACAGTGAATCCGCCCCTGGCCGTCGGTTAGCGGAGTCGACGACGGCTTGTTCTAGGGGCAGCTTGGTATTAGTGATTGAAGCAGCTCTCAATTTGTGTTAGGGAGATGGTGTAAAAGGTGAATTGAGTACTGAGAATCGAGCGCAGGTGACGCCCTCGCCCGTAGGATTCGAGTCTTTAGCTCGGCGCGGGTGCACACAGCTCACTAGTAAAAAGAGAACGCACATACGTGTTTTCAGTAGGAAAATGTGTAGGAGAGACGCATGTGGGTGGTGTGAGTGAAGTGTGTGTTGAGATAAACAAAAATGATTAAGTACACGTTTCGTTTTTTAATTTTTGCTCTAGTTTAGTTTTTGTCTCTCAATTTCAATACTGGATATAACGACTCTTGAACTGTCAATACCGCGCAAAAATTGTCAATACCGGTTTTGAAGGTGGTTTGAAAAAAATTGCCACAGGGCGTCCACGTCAAAATCTATTCCTCCGCTCTTCCATTCTTCCCCCAATCTCCCCCTTCTTCCTCTCCACTTCCTCCATGGCGCTGCCTCCTCCTGGCGCTTTCTCCCTCCTAGCGTCGCCTCCTCTGACGCGTCGCCTCCTCCTCTACTACCGCCATGCTGTCATTTCGCGCTGGCGCAAGACAACCCTCGGCCCGCTGCCATGAGCTCCTACGCCCCCTCCATCACGGCTCCTCTAAGCCCGCAGCTCGTCGAACTCCTGGGCATGCTCCCGACCTGTGCCTTCGGCCAGTACGCCGCGAGCAAGTTCGCCTCCCTCCCTGCGTGGAAGAGGTCGTCCTGGGCGACGGCAAGCACCGGAGGGTGGTGGACGGCGGCATGCACCCGCGGACGTCGTTTTACGGGGAGTTCCCCCCAGAGTACATGGAGAGCGTAGGCGGAGGCCGCAGTGGGTGGGGAGGTGTAACAGCCCAATTTTCAAATTTCAGTATCAATTAAAATTTATGTATTTTTGTGGAATTTTCTGGAATTTTTAAAAGCTTTTTATAACTATTTTTAAGTCAAAACAAATTTATTTGCAAAATTAAAAGGCAACATAAAGTTAAAAATAATTTTATTAAGTCCAAAAGGAGTATGGGAATTTCTGTAAATTTTTCCATAATTTTTGAATTAATTTACTATTTTCTAAAGCTTTATTGAATTACCAGAATTAAAACAAATAAGAAAATCAAAAGAAAATTTAAAACTCAGTTTGGGCCGAAACCCAAATCTCCGGCCCAAACCTCCTCATGTGCCCAAAACGGCCCGAGCCGCACGCGCCCGCACCCCCTCTCTCTCCACCGTTGGATCTAAATCCAACGGCTCGCATCACCCTTTTCTTTTTCACCTTGTGCAACATCGGCCGTTGGATCAAAATCCAACGGCTAGATCACGAAGTTTATTCGGAAGTTCCGAATGATCCAATCAATGTGAGCCTTCCGATCAAAAATCAACGATCAGATCTGGATATCCCTTCGGAGGTCCGAACACCCCCTTAATATGAACCCTCCGATCAGAATCCTACGGCCAGAATCGCCCGTCTTCTTCCACGTCGTCACTAAGGATCTTGACGTTGGATCAAGATCCAACGACCCATATGCTTCGTCTTCGTCGTCATCGTCTCCGCGAGGTCAAGCCTGAGGCCGCCATTTTCGTAGACACAAAAGCTTCGCTAACAGCCTAATCCCAACCGCCTCGATCTCTTCGCGTACGTGTGCACGACCGCGTCCACCTCCACCGCGTTTCCCCCACGATCTCCCCCCTTCTCCGCGACGGTTTTGCCCACAACGCCGCAACCGCCGCCGCACGTCCCCACCTCCTCCACGCCACTCCAGAGCTCCCCGACGCCTATAAAAGGAAGCCCCGGGTGCGCCTCCTTCCCCACAACCCAACGCCGCCACACATAGCCATCATCTCACACTGTAGCGCCCAAATTTTGGAGTTCTTCGCCGGAGGTTGAAGTGCCTTTCTCCCGCGATTCTGACGACGTCGAGCCTGCTCTGCCGCCTTCGTCCACACCTTCGTCATCGCCGCGAAGCCAGTGCGCACCTCCACCTTGTCGGGCGAACCCTGCAATCTCTTCTTCCCCGTCGACCTCATCTCGCCGCCGCTAAACCTCGCCGCCGACGACCATTTAGCCGTGCCCGTTTGCAACCAAGGTGAGCACCTAACTCAGTGCGTCACTGTCTTTTGATTGGTACCACCCACGCCCCTCGCCGCGGTGTAGAACGCCGGCGACCCTCGGTCCCGACGCCGACGCCGCACTCGTTGACGTGGCACCACCACATCGGTGCCACGGCGGAGCCACCTCGGCGCCACGCGTGCGACTCTGCTGAGTCAGCACCGACGTGGCGCCATCTTAGTACAGCCCTCCAGAGCCAAAGGCCGTGGACCCAGTCCACATGAACCGTGTCTATGACACACGGGTCCCACACGTCAGAAATTAGTTTAATTCCTTTTAATTCCGAAAATCGGTATGCTGACGTTACCATTGCGCAATAAGTTGATTTTCCTTCAGAAAAATAAATCAGGAAAATCTAATAAATTCAGAAATTAGGTTTTAAATAGATTTAAACTTCAAAAATTCATAACTTTTGCATCTGAACTCTAAATTGGGTGATTCAAGTTGAAAATTTTATATAAAATTATAATCTAGCTAACTAAGCCAAAATATTTCAAATTGGAGTTATTTTGAACTATGATTTTGAATTTATTTGAATTTGAATTTGAATTTGTCGTATTTTCGCGAATAGACTTCGACGATTCCGGAGAGTTCGACCAATCCGAAGACCTAGAATTCCAAAACGTCAACGTTGATCATATTGCTCCCAGTATTTTTAAGTTAATTTAAGTTTTTAAATTATTTAATGCATGCATATGTTCGTATAAATATTTCAAAGTCTGTTTTATATATAGTTACTCCAATATTTCATTGTATGGCCAATTTGAATATTGTACATGATTACCTTGACACCATAGACAAGATATTATCAAAACTAGTCATATGCTTAGCCAGGCTTAGTTCACACTTACGAATTTGGGAAGGTTTAGCTAAATCTCTTACAAATTTGTTTCAAACTTGACATGGTGGTATTGTTTTACCACATGAATTTATAAAGAGAGTTTTATTCAAAATAAAATTAAAAATGGGTTTGGACTTGGGCGAATTGGTCGGAATGGTGGGTACAGGTTTATACACGGGATTGATCTGGTTAAGATTAAGCCTCATGGTTTGTAGGAATGACGCCCAAGTCAATTGAGGACCGGTCTTTGAGCCGCTTATTCCTATGCCTTACCGTACCACCACATGTCCTGTATGGGCAGGATTTGGCTAATTAATTTGTAATATTTTAGTGTATTTATGTCATGTTGATTATGTAGGTGTCGGTTAGACTTTTATTCCCACTTAGCGCAAGAGTGGGCTTCCGGAGGACGGTTAGTCCAAAGGGGCGAAACCTTAGCGGGCATGAGTACACTAGGACAAAACATTGTAAAGGCCTCATGATAATTGCTCAGTCACACGCCTACGGAAGCGTGCTTTGGCCGACATAATGAGCATGTCATCTCGTGTGGGTAAAGTTGTACCAACTCTGCAGAGTAGAAACTATTCGAATAGCCGCGTCCGCGGTCATGGACATGCTAGCAGGGCCACTTAAAGTTAGATTTATTTTTGGTTTTAAAACTGTTTTATCAAATATCTGAGGATGGTTAATCCTTATGAAAAGTTGGGCGGGAAGCCAAGTGTTAGGAGGGGATCCTTCTCTTAATCATTGGAGGTTATCCATATTACAACATCGTCATTTTAAAATATGATTTTAGTCATAGTATAGAATTGTCTTAGAAATTACTATGTTTATTTAACCTGAAATTGTTGTTTATGTAAAACAACCCCTGCCATAATCACTTGTTACTTTATGCATGCATTTTTATTCAATATTGGGTGTAGCTTGCGAGCACGGAAGTTGTGTTCACTCTTGCTGAATAAATCTTATTCAGGAGAAGACTTTTTCCCCGACAGCGAGGATCAGGACGAGTAGGCCTTCGACCCAGACGATTGCATGTGGCGCATCGTGTGGCTCACATATATTATTATGTTTCCGCTGTGTTATTCATTTGATATTTGATATTGTTGTTTAGACTCATTTGTATTAAACATTTAATTACTTAATGTTATTTACGATTTCGTGATATGATTGTGATATCCATTTTGTGAGACTGTGTACATTGGAAATCCTGGACTAGTGTATGAACACAGAGAATTCGGGACCCTTCGCTCCCGGGTTCGACAGGAGGTGGACGACGGCGAGGAAGAGGAGAGGCATGGAGACGTGGAGCAAGTTCGCCCCCCTCCTCCCTCCCTGCGTGGAGGAGGCCATCCTGGGCGACGGCGACCACCGGAGGGTGGTGGACGGCGGCGACGAAGGAGTTGAAGAGGTGCGTGTCGACGAGCACCGGGTACACGCCTGCGACGGTCGCGAGCGGCGGGAGCAATGCCAGCGGTCGCTGGCGGGGCCGCTCCTGCTGCTCTGGACAGAGCATGCCGGTGACGCAGGCCTTGGTGAGCAGCAGGAAGGCGGTCACCCAGCACCTGTTCAATGAGAAGGATCACTGAGGCTGCCTCCACCTGCCGCCTGTGGCGGCGCTTCTTCCTCACCTCTGCCTCCACCCTCCCCCCGAGTCGGCGGCCAGGCCGAGCCCAAGCGAGCTGGGGGGCGAGGGGGCGGCCATGGCGCAGGGAGGCGTGGCCACAAGGCGCGGCGCACGGAGAGCTGAGGGCGTATGGGGTCGAGCACGGACGCGCGACTGAGCCGCAGCCAGGCCAAGCTGGCGGCAGGCGCAGCACGGGTGTGGGTGGCCAAAGCAGGAGCCGGGGAGGAGCGCACAGGCCAGAGGCGTGGGCAGGAGAGCGGTGGCGCTGGCTGCCAGAGACGTCGGGACCGAGCCGGGTGTAGCGCCATGAGCAACATGAATAGGCAATCAAGAGGTAGAAATGGAGAAATAGGGAGGCGAAGAGGATGAAGACCATAGCCAGTGTGGACAACTCCTTTTTTATCTGATTGGACGAGCCACGTGGGTCAAACACTGGTCAAAACCGCTCTAAAACGGATGAAGGGACGATTTTTGCGTGGTATTGACAGTTCGAGAGTCATTATATCCGGTATTGAAATTGAGGGACAAAAACTAAACTAGGGTAAGAGTTGAGGAACAAAATGTGTACTTAATCCAAACAAAAATGCGAGACACGTTCACCCCGACCTGTCTCCACTGGTACTAACAAAAATATCACACGCTATCAACCCCACTTGCCCCCACCAGTACTCTCACCATCGCCCTCTCTCCACCACGGAGCTTCCACGACTCCATTCCTCTACCTCCCTCATATCCAACACCATCCATAGAACTCTGACATCTCCGGTGAGCTTCGACTAGTTGCTTCGTTGTTGAGCCCGTTCGATGTCAAACGGTAGCGTGTCGAGTTGTCTTTGCCGACGTGCCTCGCCCTTGCTATTTTATCCACACCGCACCACCACCACGTTGAGCTCCAGACGACGAGGTCCATCGAGATTTACTCGCAAGCCATTCAAGATGTTATAATAGGTAATTTGGGATGTTGCATGTATTTGTTCTGATTGTTGCAACAATATTTTTTGAAATATTGTGTTTGGACTTTGGAGTGTTGCATCTCCTTTCTTGCAAATGTTGCTTTTGCTAATTTTGGATGTTGCCATAACAATTTCAGATATTTTTTTTGGTGCTTTACACCATTTTTATGTAAAAGCATTTGATTTGTTGCAATTGTTTCTATGCAATATTGCGTATGGTAATCTCAAATGTTGCACCGCTATTGTAGAACCTAACAAGGGTGGTGAACACATTAGGGGAGGGGAATGTCCAATTTTGTTACAATCCGATGGCTTTTTTGTTGTCCGTTAATTGCATTGTTCGCTACGGGATGAAGAGGATCTAACATTGCCAAGGGGTTATCTTTACGAAGATCCGACAATCATGCCACCGTTCGACGTTAGCACTTGGATCGGACATCCGGTGCTAGTCGTTAAAAAAACGATGATTTAGTACTAAAGCGGCTACGTTGTGTGTTGGATTTTGCTCAGATGACCCAGATAGAGGCGGGTGGGAAGCCCCATCCCACACATACCATTTTGTAGAAACCCCCGCGAGGTGAAATGTTTTCACAAAAAAAGTCCATGTCTTTATCCCGTTGCCACCCCATCGCTCATCTCTCTCTCTCTCTCTCTGGCGTTTTCATCGTTGACCCAACATCAAATCGAAGATAGAAAAAGAAACAGTCATTCAATCAAAAACTCAGTTCTTCCCAAAATCACATTCAATTATACCCAAATCGAGCAACCTAAACACACAGTTGGCTCCATCCACTCCATCATCCAAACACCCCCAATTGATTTCACTACCAAAAAACACCATGAACCAATGCATTTATAGGGGAGACATGGTGAGCCAACGACATCACCACCAAAAACCGCACCATTGGCAAAAAGAAAAAGGGGTAATTAGCTCAATGACATCGCGTTGGGACGTAATCGGGGGAATAACACTTCGTTCGAGATGCACTGAAAAATAACATCGCGAACACCAAAAATTATGCTGAATGACATCGTCGTCAGTTACTTCCGTTTGTAGAATTTTTAAAATATAGAAACTGAGCTCAAAAAATTATCAATTTTTTAGAGCCTCCCAACACAGTTTAATTTCTTGTGTGTTTTTTTCAAAATTTTATACATACTGATTTTGTCTCTAAAATTCATTTAAGTATGTTGTTTGTAGGAATTTTCTAATATAGAAAATGAGGTCCAAACATTATAATTTTTTTCAGGCTTCTTACACAGTGGACTTGATTATGTAATTTTTCCAGAATTTTTAGAAAATTAATTAATACAATTTCATAATGTCTATTAGACTCCTTACACAATGGACATTATGAAATTGTATTAATTAATTTTTTAAAATTATGAAAAAATTACACAATCAAGTCCACTATGTAAGGAGCCTAAAAAAACATAATATTTTGACCTTATTTTCTATATTAGAAAATTCCTATAAATAGTATACTTAAATGAATTTTAGAGACGAAATCAGAAAGTATAAAATTTTGAAAAAAATACACAAGCAATTAAACTATGTCGGAAGGCTTCACAAAAAAATTGATAATTTGTTGAGCTCATTTTCTATATTTAAAAAAAAAATCTGCAAATGGAAGTAACTGATGGCGATGTCATTCAGCATAATTTTTTGTGTTTGTGATGTTATTTTCTAGTACATCATGAATGGAGTGTCGTTCCTCCGATTACGTCCCAACACGATGTCACTGAGCTAATTTTCCTAAAAAAACTGAAGGAAAGAAAGCCTTGGTGGCGTCGCCCGAGGCACGTGAGAATGGAATGTGATGTTGGCTCAGCCAAGGATCAAATGCACGCACACTGTGGATGCAACACACGCGAACAGTTTTGATCAACTCAGAGACACACGAGAGTTTTTGTGCTGCATGCTGCCGTACAGATTTTCTATTTTCTCCTCTTATTTTATAGAGTCAAGGTGACCCTCACATTACAAGCAAATAGACCAACAAACGCCTAGCACTAATAGGTGTCCCTTGGTTTTCCCTAGTCCATATACACATGACTTTTCCCTGGGGCCTCCTGGGTATTGCCAACGACCCTAGGGGGTGGGGCATCCCTTGGTGCCCTCCTACGACACCGATGAAATGCCAAAATCACCAATAGCAAAATTATTATAATTTTTAATCATGAAAACTGCAAATTGAAAAATACGCTATTATTCATTTCATCTTAGTATATCAAATAAGAACAATTAAAATCTACAAAAATTAGTATTGTACCTCTTTTCCTGACTACAACTTTATTTTGAAATTTCGAATATTTGGCAAATATATTTCAAATTTCCCCAAATTATCACAAAAGGGATATAAATTTTCACAACAGAATAATATAAGAGAGTGGAGATTGGATAGTGGCTGAATGAGGGGTACGCTGTCTATTGGTAGAAAAAAATTGTTTTTTTTTTTAATTTTTGTGTATTTTTTAAGCCCCCAATAGCTAAAAAGGGCTAAAAATAAAATAAAATCCGATCGTTACTGTGCCTAATAGGTCTAATATTGCTAAATAGCCCTAACCGCGCCTAACAGGCCTAACTGTGCATTGTTATACCGGGTTAGGCACGGTACTATGAGGGCTGAGCGGGGTCGTTGGGCCAAGGTCACAACCCAAACACAGCACGGAACAACATGTCAGGTCGTGCCGACCTGGCCCATATAGCTTTTGGGCCATGCCGTGCCTAGACCGGGATAACAATACCGTGCAACCATTTGGCGACCTCTGTGTTTCACTTCTCACGTCGCTCGAGGTTTTGAGGGGAGTTAAGAGCATTTTTAGTGTATTGACCTGACGTCGATTCAAAGATATGCCACGTAAGTATTCAAGGAACTGAACTTGTTTTTCTCTAATGTATTGATTCAATTCCTACTAATAACTGAGACCCCACGTTACATTAAAAAACCACAAAAAGAAATATACTCTCTCAATCGCACTCTCTCCTATGTAATCCCTCCATGCATATTTAGTTGATGTCCTAGTGCAGCTGAGCACTCAAGAAAAGCACTAGCACCTGCTGTCGGAAACGACAAATAAACAAAAACGGAGGGAGTAGTTGTTAATGCTCATATGAGTTGTTTAATACTTTGAATTGACTTTTATGTAGAGTCCGATTTCGTTTTTTTTAAAAAAATCGACCTATCAAATGTATCTAATTGAACCATCCAAAACCACACATTAGAGATTGTCTAACGGAGGATAGACAGCGGCCGGTGGAGGTGGTGAGGTAGTGGGGTGGTTGTGGTGGTCAGGAGATGAGACGGGGCTTGAGGTTTGCTTGCTCAGAGAAGTGAACCCTGCGGAGTGAACCAATCATTCACCACCGAGCGCCGTCCGAAGAGGGGAGAGCTCTTGTCTCGTCGGCGACTGGAGCTTCCGGTAGGAGCTGAGGTGATGCAGTGAGAACCTTGGATTCTTGTGTATCTTTTCCGTCTGGTTGCTCTCGCTCATCTTGTGCTCCGTTCCCCACGCACCACTGGCTCCCGACCCGCCCGCCGGCTGTTCGACGGAATGCCTGAGAGCTTCAAGAAAACGGCTGCGGCGGCGGGCGGCGAGGACCGCATTGGCGCCTTCCCGGATGAGCTCCTCCAGCGCGTGCTGGCGTTCCTGCCCTCGCGCGAGGCCGTGCGGACGTGCGTGCTCGCCCGGCGCTGGCGCCACCAATGGAAGTCTGTACCCTCCCTGCGCATCGCCACCAATGCCGATAGCTACAAGAGCGCGCATGCCTTGAATAAGTTTGTCAACTACCTGCTGCTCCTCCGTGAACAGGGAGCGCCTCTATATGAATGTGAGATCAATTCCTATGCTGGTCGGGACAGGGATGAAGCATTCCGATACATCGAACTGTGGCTCCGGTATGCTGTATCACGCCAAGTTCGGGTGCTTCAAGTACATGTCTCCCATGTAAATGTGGACGAGGGCGTGCGGCTTCCCAACGTGGCTCTCGTGTCCCAGCACTTGAAGAGGTTAGAACTTTGTGGTGTGAAGTTAGCGGACCGCTCTCTTGATTTTTCAAGCTGTCCGGCACTGGAGGTGTTAAAGATGAAGGATTGCGGAATCAATGCGGAGAAGATCTTGTCCCAATCATTAAGACGCCTGAGCATCACTGGATGCTTTTTCTTTCTGAATATCCGCACTCATATTTCTGCCCCAAATCTTATTTCCTTGGAACTTGCTGACTTTTGGGGCTGGACTCCTATGCTTGAGAGCATGCCATCATTGGTAACGACATTTGCCAGGCTTGGTGATTTCTGTGATGATTATTGTTTCAACGATCCTTATGGGGATTGTGGTGATACGCTTTGTGACGGATACTACTGTAATGATTCTAATGCCGTCCATGATGATGACTGCGTGCTTCTTGATGGTTTGTCGGATGCCACAAATTTAGAGTTGATAACTGGAACTCAAGTGGTATGCTTGCACTTACGCTGACCCCTACTGTTGTTTGCCATCCGCTACATCTTGTGTATTTTTATCTATAAGCTTTATGTACTTGCATTGCCTTTTGTCGCCAAATAATACTTTTGATTTATTATCTTTCTATGCAGACGTCCCCTATAGTTGGTTCGTGAGAATGCCAGTACATTATGCATATATGTGTTTTGTACTCTTGGTTGTTGGTACTTCTGACATCGTACTAATATTGAGATTTATTCAAAGGCATAATATTGAGATTAATTAGTGAGCCATGTTACTTTCTGCGGCACTTAAGGTGGTATGGCTGATTGAAATATATTTCTGAGTAAATCAGAAACATGCAAAACCCGGCATGGGATATGAATCTATGTATCTGCTTACAACTAATTACATGTGAAAAAAAAACATGCAGAAAACTCCTAGTTAATTTAGTATTGTCTAATCTAGTACTTTTGAAGTTACACCTTGAATTATTCTTACTCCTTGTGCTTTGTCCAGTTCATTTTCAGAAAGGATTTTAAAATGGGCCCTACGTTTAGCAAGCTAAAGACATTGCTGCTCAGTGAATGGTGTATGGCTGCTGACTTCGGTGCACTAGTTTACTTTCTCCAACACTCACCAATTCTAGAGAAGCTTACTCTTCAACTGTACGAGGTAGGAGTATGTGTTTTCTAATATGATAACTTCTGTTTTATTGAAGTTATCTTGTATAGCTGATTGATTTCAGTAAAATAATGCTTTTTTTTTGCTATAGAGACCAAATCCTATGTTTGAAACAGATGGATGTTGCAACCCAAGGGAACAATTCTTGGCATCTAAGCACCTCAAGGTAGTTGAAGTCAAATATCACGGAGATGAGGTGCTTCACAAAATTTTAAAAATTCTGAGTACTTATGGTGTACCTCCTGAGAAAATTGAAATCCAACAGATAAATTTGTGGTCTTCTTCTCAAAGTAAGTTAGCTATTGACACTCTTGATTCTTACATTTCTGTAGTCTGCATATATCTGTTATAAAATCTAGCAATGTTAAACTTCTCAGGTTGATTAGACAACGTAAAGGTTGGAAATCTCATGTTAGTTTAGAATTGAAAAGGTGGACATTCCTAATGAGGAAAACAAGAAAACAGTATGTTACATTACATCCTCCTAACATGTTTCAATAAAAATCTGAAGCTAGGCCCTAACAGCATTGCATACTTCTATTTTCCCGCACCATTTTACATCCTTCTGGCTGCCACCGCCACCATGCAATACTTGGCATCCGCACTGGTGGGTAATGACAGGTGGGCCATCAACGCTGCTCTCGTCATCAGCATAGGTGCAGATGGCACCTGAGGGCTGCCCTGATTGTTGCACCATGTTCAGCTGAAGTTGACAACCATTGCTGCAACAGGATGCTTGGTGGCAACATCAGAAAGGGGGCAGGAGCCTAGTGCCGCCCCCTTGGATCACCACAAGAGTAACTAACAAAAGTTTGCCCTTCCGGAGTAGGGAAATGATGCTTGAGTAGAGGGTGGTGTGGCCTTGAAAATCTAGGCCATCCGTGTCAAAGGAAAGGTCTAGATCATGCTAACAGAGCTGATGCCATTTGAACATGACTGTAGATAGTTCTAAAAAAAATAACATGACTGTAGATGACTCAATTCCCCTTGCTACTAGGCAGGAACACTTTATTAAGAAATAGGGAGATTGCTCGGTCCATCCAAACTTTGTGAACCGTTCAGAATTGGAGATTCAACAAATCAAATTGAGTCATACCTGTAAGCACCTCTCCCTCCCATGCCAAATTATCATGGCCGGTGCTACAGAATTGTTGTATTTGGCCAATTGGACTTTCTAGTTTGATTCCTATAGCCAGCAGTAGCTGCTAACCCATCATGCTCGCTGCAGCTGCTGGACAAATTCTTTCTCCACTCCGCCACTCTACGGTGATGGTGTTCAACAATTATCAGCTGGCATTGCTTGTGGTATTATCTGTTAGTTTTTACTGGCCGTCATACTCGTCTAACAAAGGTGATGATCACGAAGCGATTGCACAGTTTTACCCCCTGTTTAATCAATGGTTTGATGTGGTGGAGGTGCTAACGGGCTCCAACACCTTTGCATGGACTGAACCAGGAAAGAACGAAAGGTTGATTTGTCCCCATAACGAGACAGCTTAGCTTGAGGCACTCTTTTGTCGCTTTGAAGTTCGGGACGGGAACGGTCAAAATGCCCTTAGAAGGCTACATTACCTATCAAATACTCCCACCGGTCATAAATACATGTTGTTTTGAGATACATGTAGTCAAACTTTCAAAACTTTGGCTATCGATATCTTTTTAAATATTTAGATTGGATAAGTTGCGTTTTAGGGACCGTGTTAATGTCTAAAACGACATGTATTTGTGATTGGAGTAATAGGTCAAAACTTGGGATCAGTTTCATGTTAATAACACATCCTTAGAGCTTTGCCATAATTAGATCAAGTTGCATGTTGATCCAAGTGAATATTCGTCTTATAAAGTAGGGATTTCCTGCATTTCAACGACCCTAGCTTGCTAATAAATCGAACCTTCCCATTTCTCAGTCTTGCCTTTCATGTGCTTATTGCATCTTTTTCATGTTTATACAGGGTTCAGTTTCGAGCAGGGGGCGGAGTAGCTCGGCTGCTGATGGCTCTACTGCTTCTGGGTTATTCAGAATTATGTCCCTGAATCTGGCGCCACGAGGTTGCCGCGTTTTGTCTATCAGGATCGTGCGTTAGTTCCATTCATAGGGACTAATGTAGAATTGGTACTGACTTGCTTGGACGCAGTTGGAGTTGCAATTTTGCTTTTACAAGAGGACCTTGGATATGTTTCATTAAATGTTTCGGGAGCCTGTCTAGCATAACTCATCTGATGTTACATGATCCATCTAGTATAACTTTTTCTAAATGTTTGACTATGCTTGGAGGATTATGTACTACTTGCCAGGGTCGTTAATTCGGCGGTTCAGGTCAGAAACTCGCTGCAAAGCTCTGAATACACCTCCTAAGTGATTTGATTCACAACGTAACTCGGTGAACTCGCTAGGTACTGCTTATGACCATTGCTATGTAGCTTTATGATTTAGTGCTGTACTCCAATTTATGGTTGAATGCTTTACTCTCCAATTTATGGTATAAAGGTACTAATTAGGTGTTAGTTGCTGTAAGCAAATTACATGATAACATGATAATATGGGTTATAATTTCTATTCATTTGTGAGTGCTTCGGTGGTTCAGCCATTGAGAAGAAGAAAACAGTAATTCAAGCTTCATGCCTTGTCTACCGAAGCACTCGCAAATGACCAAATTATTTTGTGACTCCCCGCCCCCTTGTAAAATGGCCAAATTATTATGTGACTTATTTTTTCCTGTAAATTCCCTCCGATGTTCAATTCCTGGCTCCGTCCTTGGATGAATGTTCTCTGCCATAATATATCCAAACAGCTCACGTTATACTTAGTTCTGCTTACTCGTTAGCCATTGCTACGACAATACATTGCTGCATTTTTTCTGTTGCGTTTGATTGTTTTCATGTTTAAGAAAGAGTAGAAATGAAGAAAAAAAAAAGATTAGACCACTCTACTTCAAAGAAACAAAAAAGAAACTTAATTACACAAATAGAATTTGCAGAGTTTTTTTTTCCTTTGCAAAGGAATGGGATGTTCCCGAAAAGTGTTAAGAAGAAAGGAAATGACTAGACTATTGTTATTTCAAAGGAGCAAAAATAAATAATGGACAAAATAGAATTTGCACACAGATTTTTTTTCTCCCTTCTTTCGCAAAATTTTGCAAAGGGGGTAATGCATCTCATTAATCGAAGGCTTGTTTGAATGGCTGGATTTCGTTGATGTGGACCTGTGGAATTACTTTAAAAATTTATAGAAGGAACTTTTTTATTGATTTTTTGGAACTCTTTTATTGATTTTTTGGAGGAAATATATATAACAATACCCTAGTACCAGTTGTATGATTGCATTTAGCACACAATTGTTACTGCAATAAACATTTTGTGAGGGCGACATTACAAGACTCTGGAAGGGCGACGTTAAAGGGAAAAGGTGGAAAATGCTACAGTGTTCAAACGCTATGGCTCACTGTACAAGCTCGGCGTGGGGAGCTCCGGTGAGGGGAGCAGTGGCTCCGTCGCTTCCGGACGGGTACACCATGCCTCCCAGTTGTAGAGGGGGGCTAGGGCGGTGGTGGGCGGGACGACAAGGCAAAGGCTAAGAGAATGTTTGGTTGGGCGGGATGACAGGTGGGGGAGGGGGAGCTGCCGGTGTGGCGAGCTTGCCGTCGGCCGCAGGGGAGGTGGAGGCGGGGCGGGCGGGGCTGGCGGAGGAGGCGTGCGGAGGTGGCAACAATGGAGGAGGGAGGCAGTGGAGATGAGGGAGAGGGAGGGCAGCTGACTATAGCGTTGGAACTATAGCGTGAGCTAGGACCCTCCGACATTAAATGATTGTTCGAATGGCTGAATTCAGAAGATTCGTACATGTGGAGTTCCTTTAAAATAGTAATGTATAAAGTATGTACAAGGTTACTAGGTTAGCATATACAGGTTTAATTTATTTTAAAATAGTAATTTATAGATTTAATATTTTATACGATCTATATAGTAAGCCTAAATTAATATTTATGCATTCAACTTAACACATATTATAATTTTAAAATTTTATTACAATATTATGTAAATACTACTCCCTCTTGTTACAAAAAAAATTTGTTTTGGACATCGACACGGTTTCCAAAATGCAACTTTGATCATTCATTTATCTTGTAATATATTTATAAAGCATATTAAAATTATAATATTATGAAAGTACTCGTCGAGATAAATATATATATATATATATATCACTTTTACGTGTTCATTCTAAATATTCAAAAAAATATTAAAAGCCTAATTTTATAACGTTTGACTGCACATTACCCTAAACGACTTTCTTTTGTGACTGGAGTGAGTAATAAATGTTTTTAGGTTTGGAATTTCATTTCAGAATAATCAATGTTCTTAAGTTTGAAAATAAGTTTTTTCTTTACTTTAAATTCTGAATTTATATATACTTGAATAGAAAAAGTGTTTCCTTAACTACGTGGAGCTTGCGTTAATTAGCACATATATATAGCTCCACGCTCTATTATGCCTTTTTCTGTATGAATCTTTTTTCAGGGTTTTTGCACTGCTTACCGAAATCATGTTTCCTCTTTTAATCGGACATGAATGTTTACGCATACACATAAGTTACCCGTGAACGGTTATAAATCATGAGTTGAACATAAGAACAATTTGCTATCAATGAAATTGGTTGCTTGGAGCAATCTAGCCTGGTTTAACTCATATACAAGTACAACTCGAGATTGGTTGCCTACATCACTCAACCAGGTTATGACGAGAAATTATTTGGTTTCTGAGGTTGAGCAAGGTGTGATTATCTCGAACCGAACATGTGAGAGAGATTACCCTCACCAACACAATACTTCTGAAATCAGATATGTTATAATAGAAATTATTGTTGGACTTTATGGGCTTGACCTAAATAATATTCATAATAAATCCTAGAAAATTTCCAAAGATCCAATAATACATAGTGGAAAGTAAAAAGTTTAGTACCATATTGCAAATTAGGTGGGAAAAGACCAACTTATAAGATAGAGTTAGTCTTACCTAGTTGAAGCAAGTAAAAGAAGAATAAGCTCGCCACGCCACATCATCACATCCGCCCGCGTGAATGGTCCGATGATTTCGTGTCCGGTTGGGTGTGAGACTGCTGCTTCTTTTTGCATATCAAAATCAAGCAATTCACGTATACGAATTGGAATCTGAATGTTGAAATTACAATGATTCAATGGGGCTTTTATGGCATATATTAACTGCAATTAATACAGTTTCCAAAATGTTTTCGTGATGTAATTACGACAGTTTCCATTCTTGCCAATGATTCCATATGAAGGAGAGACGTCTCCACTCATACTGGAATAGAGAGATCAGTACCTGGTTTTTGTCCGGTTGCTCTGTGTTGCGCAACCTCAGCTACTCCATCCCTTCCTCAGCGTGCATCGATGTTGAGAGAGTAGTGTCTCCGAAGCTGGCGTCCCTCGTGATCCTACACAGGTTGAGGCGAATCAGATTTTTGGGAAGCGTTTATGTAACTGCTCATGACTTCCTTCATCATCCGCTTCACGTTGTCTTCTTTGTATCAGACTCTACTGCGATCTTCCCCGAAGCGATTATCTGTAAGTTATGGTGATATCACTTGATATAGCTAGATCTTGCTTCCTAGAAATTAGTCATGTGATGTCCTATTTCTATTAGTAGTGTTGTTGTTCTAGTGTTTGCCTTATTAGTGTATATATATGAGATAAATGTATTTGAGTTCATGATCATGCTACTGTTTATAGTTTCAAATATGCATAGTATATATACTACCGTTGCATCGATTATTATTTTAAGAATTAAAATAATAATAAAAGTGCGCATACCCCTAGCAATTACTCCACCCCAAACTATTTTGATTCTCCTAGTAGCAAATTGAAGAATGAAGAAGAAAATATTCAAATGGAAAACTCCAGTTCTCTTGTTCCAACAATGCAAGAGAAACATAACATCAAACATTCAAACTGAAGATGGAAAAAGAAATATAAGCCATTCAATCTAAAAGTCCAGTTCTCCAATAATCACATTCAATTATAACCAAATCGGGCAACCTGGGCGTAAAGTTGGCTCCATCCACTCCATCCAACGGAACTTTCTCTGTAGGTGGGCTCGAGTGTTTTTTTTTTTTCCCGCTCACCCTCCCCAATCTGGTCCTCCTCGGTGCCTCTGCCTCTGCCTCTGCCTCTGCGCCCCATTTGCTCTTGACAGTCCCTCGCCGCTGGCTGTCACCGGAGAGAAGGCATGAGCAGCAAGAAAGTGCAACAGCCAACAAGGAGTAGAAACAATCAAAGAGCTAACATGATAAGTGAATCAACAGGGCCAAAATCTGTTGCAGAGGTGAATTATTCCAGGAGGTAACTGAGCCTAGAGCAGAGCAATCTCTGGAATATTGCTTCAATATACTGATGCTCTTCGATCACAGAAAAAAAATCAATGTCCCACAACCACAAGCATTAAGCATGTCATAGTTTCTGTTTGCTGCTTCTTGATGGATGGATGTTCTCTGCCACAATTTGTCCAAACAGCTCAAGATATACTTAGTTTCACAACTTTCACTTATTTGTTAGTCATTACTACCACAATACATTGCTATAATTTTCCTGTTGTGTTTTATTGTTTTCATGTTTCCAGAAAGAGTAGAAATGAACAAAGAAATTATTTGCAAACGGGGCAATGCATGCCGTTAATTAAAGGTTTGTTCGAAATGGCTGAATTCAGATGATTCGTACCTGTGGAATTCCTTTAAAAATTTACAAAATAAGCTCTTTTATTGGATTTTTGGAGGAAAATAAAAACAAAAATTCCCTGGTACCAGTGGTATCACTGGTATGACTGCATTTAGCATGCAATTGTTACTACAAAAGCCATATCCCGAGGGCAACATTACAGGACTCAGGAGGGGTATGTCTAGGCTATCTTCTTGTACTGTTGTTACATGTCTCATTTTATACATGTAAAACAAGGAATCACTTCCTTTAAAAAAAACAGGGAATCATTATGGGGTCTCAGGTCATTGTTGACAGGAACAATGTGATTGTGAGCACCTCCAAACCTCAGAAAATCTCTAGTATCATTGGGACGCCATCGCCGCCTCACGACGGCAGCGATCGCGCGCGAAGTCCACACCGCAGCACTTCGCACGGAGTGGGAGAACCCGCCTTCGCCGGTGAGGACGCCGGCGACTTTGCTCTCCGCCTCAACACTCTGCTGCGTGCCGCCGTGCAGTTCGCGATGACACCTACGCGAGGAGAGAGCGGAGAAGCTCTTTCGCCGCGCCCCGAAGTACAAGCGCATGGCTCGCCGATCCGGTCTGCCGACCTCTCCACGATGTCGATCGAGGAGGCGATAGGTCGCCTCAAGGTCGCCGACGATGATGAGCCACGCCTCTCGACCCGTCACCATTGGCGGAAGCTCCTCCTCTCTCGGGAGGAGTGGTCGCGGCCAGGTGACAGGAAGAAGGGAGCCTTCTTCCACGACAGCGCCACAAAGCGTGGCAAGCGCGCAAGTCGCGCAAAGACGCCGTGCATGGGCGCGAGGACGCGCAAGGGTGATGACCGTGGGCGCCAGGCGGCGCTGCCGGCAAGCAAGAGCCGCACGAGACGACTCTTGCTACAATCGCGCAAGCTTCGGTCATCGGGCCAAGGATTGTCGATGACCACGACGCGGCCAGCCCACGCCGCGCAGCGAGAGAGGAGGAGCAGCGGCTCGTTCATTGCTCAGCGAGCATCGAACTATTCCGGCGGCACCGCCGCAACGCTTCTCCACCTTGACGAGCCAAAAGCACACGCCTCCCTGGCGAAAGTTCCGCAACAAAGAAGATCGACGGGTGGTGCCTCGACACGCGACACCCACCACATGACCGGCGGCGGTGTTCTTCTCCGAGCGTGACTCAGCGCTCGAGGCTCTGTCAAGTTTGGGAGCGCCTCGCGTGGAAATCAAGGACGACGCTCGCCTAGGATCGGGATGGCTCGATTCTCAAGCGAGACACACAAGACTTAGGGAGAATGATGGATAAGTCTCGTGTCGGCTTCAGTGTCGGCTTTTTGCTTTTGTAAAGGACAACATCCTTGATCGGTACATCAGTTTGTTAACAAGAATGAATATTTAGTTGGTGCTTAATATTTAATAATTAGCTTTACACGAAAGTTTGGTTACCAAAAAACTTTGCATGACAGTTTGATGGAAAGTTCCATTCCTGTGGTAGTTTTGCCAATTACTTGAAAGTTAAAGCCTTAATAAAGTAACTAATGAGTAAAGTAAACAGCACTTGAAATGGAAGTGGTAATCCATTGAGCTGAAAATGAAATGGCCAAGCCACAACAATGCAAATACTCCTAATAAGCAAAGCAAAGATCAGTTCAAGGTTGAAAATAAACAGATACTTAGGAAACACAAAGAGAGAAAAGAGGTAGTTAATACTGTCAAAACCCTGTTTGCTCAAGTACTAGAAGCAATGAGACATGAATTGCTGGCACCAAAATTACGATAATCCAGTTGCTACACAGATATCCACAATTGAAACATGAATTGCATCATGAGAATTTGTCCTAGTTCTACTGCTGAAATCAAGATTTAGAAAAGAACATACCATGAATGAACATTAACCAATGAGTATCAAAGCATAAGGTGCAATGCCAGCTATAAGCCTGGGAGATAGTATGGATCTCCAATATCTTCATTCAAATATGGGCATCGGCAGGCATTTCGCCAGCACGAGCTGCGGCGTAAGCATCTGCGAGCCTGGGAACAGTGTCCTTGTGACAGTCGATGTATCTTTTAATGAAATCATCCTCACCATAACCAACTAACTGGCGGAAACCAACACCTTTCTTCATCAATCCCTTCGCATGCAGGATCTTTAAGACAAAATGCCGCGGCACCATCCGTTTCTCCAGGCTGTAGGTTAACAGCATAGGCCTCTCCACAATGTACTCTGGCTCCAAACCAGCCTCAGTGACCATGAACTCTATCTTGCGGCGAAGTGTCTCCTCGGATACTCCTAGAATATGTGGCTTCTTGCAAACAGCAATGCGCACCTTCTCCATTGAGCAACCAAGAGTGTTCCTCAAGAACTCCATCCTTGCAGCAACCTTGTCTTCGGTGATCGAACAGGCGACCCCCACCGCGTACTTGAATATATATGAGGTGCGGGGCACACCGAGCTTCTCAGCACGCAGCACGAACGCCTTCACTCGCTCTGGGTTGAACACGAGCAGCCTCGAGCAGGGCGTCGACAGCTTGACAATATCACAAACACTTAGCCCGCACTGCTCAAGCAACGCGATGTTCGGCTTGGCGACCTTCTCGAGGTCGGTGGTCAAGATGGACCTGTTCCTCTTCACGGTCTGGAGGAGCTTGTCCAAGGAGCCAAAGAAGGGGATCCAGAACTCGAGCTTCGGGGCAATGTCGCAGGAACGGAGGGCCATGGCGCCGACCAGGAGGAAGCTGGCGATCTGGGGCGCGGATAGGCCGAGGCGGTCGCGGAGGGAGGTGAGGCGGCGGGAGACGTTGCCCACCCTGGAGCGGAGGAGCAGCGGGTCGGCGGCGACGACGGCGGCGATGTCGGGGCGGGAGAGGCCGACGCCGGAGAGGAGGGCGAGCATGGCGTCTGGCTTGGAGGCGGACTTGAGGTGGGAGAGCTTCTTGGACGCTTTGAGCGCTTGGGCGCGGGTGAGGCCGCAGGTGGCGACGAGGTAATCCTCGATGGAGAATGGGGTGGGGGAGGCGACGCTGGAGAGGAGGTGAGCGCGGCGGTGGAGAGAGGAGGAGAGTGCGACGGTGGTGGGATGGGAGGCGGCACGGAGCAGCGGGGGAAGGTGCTTTCGGAGGTGGAGCATGGTGGCGGCGGTGGCGTAAGGCCGCCGTCGGTAGCGGAGTACGAGGATTTTGCCGCCGTCGGTAGTGTTTTGGGGGCAGCTTGGCAGTCGGCAATTTGGCATTACTGTGATTGTTGGATTGTATCATGTTAAACACACGAGTGGGTGTTCAGGGGAGAATTTTTTTTAGAAATAATATATTTTTAAAAAATATTTACAAAACTAGGTTATCACTTTCAAAAATTGCAAAATAGGCTCTTGTCGTCAGTTCATCTGGCGACAGGTTCCTATCGTCAGTTGAACTGCGGCAGGAACCTCTGCAATGTGAGCGAGTTCCTCGCGCCATTCAATCATGACAGAATCTATGAATTTTTAAATATAGAAAATAAACTTAAAAAATTACAAATTTTTTTGTGGAGCATTCTGATAGAGTGTTCTTGCTTGTGTAATTTTTTTCATAATTTTATCCATTATAAATTTGGCTCTAAAATTCATTTAAGTTTATTATTTGTAGAATTTTTAAATATACCAGATAAGGTCCAAAAATTATGATTTTTTTTTGAACGCTCCTTACATAGTGTAATTGTTTGTGTAATGTTTTCCGAATTTTATATGCTATGAAATTGTCTCTAAAAATAAGGGTATACAATCAAGTACACTGTATTGGAAACCTAAATTCAGAATTTTAGAGACAATTTCACAGCATATAAAATTCTTAAAAAATTACACAAACAATTAAACTATGTAATAAGCGTTCACAAAAAAATTCAGAATTTTTGGACCTCATCTGGTATATTTACAAATTCTACAAATAATAAACTTAAATGAATTTTAGAGACAAATTTATAATGGATAAAATTATGAAAAATTACACAAGAAAGAAAACTCTATCAGAATGCTCCACAAAAAAATTTGTAATTTTTTAAGTTTATTTGCTATATTTAAAAATTCATAGATTCCTGTCGCCATTGAATCGCGACGAGAACTCGCCTCATGCAGGGTTCTGTTGCCGCTTCAATCAAGATAGAACTGTCGCGATGAACTGGCGACAGGAGCCTATTTTTGTAATTTTTTGAGATGGTAACCTAGTTTTGTAATTTGTTTTTAAAAATATATTATTTAAAAAAAATTCTTCAGGGGAAAGGAATTTCAAGAAAATTCAATTATTTGTCATTGTATTTTTATATCATATTCATATACAGTGGTAAATTTTAAAATTTATTTTTTTACAGTGATAAATAATCAATTATTCCAATTTCCGAGGGACACGATATATGATGTGTAGTTATTGAAGGCTTCGAGTATATGTATGTTTTAAATATTCATACGTGGTATACGAACATCAAATTACAGTATGGATCTGTATGTTAGTCAAATTATGCATGAACAAAGGTTGATACACCACCGAACTTGATAAGTATTTCCATGTGCCTATGTAACCATATACGAGTAAGCCTTCAAATGCGGATAAACGTGTACGGGAGTTAACGGCGTGCCTTTTGTAACGGTTCAATGATAGCACGTGTTCAATGAACTGTTCGTGGTAATTCACCTATATGTTTGTTTCCGGTGGTAGCCTAGGGTACGATAAAATTTGACTGGTTAAAATTGCCATTAGATATACATGTACTATTCTCTTGTTTGACCATTATGACCTCAGTACGAACCTAAAACATTATAAAGTCTAATCAGTAGGCAGATGTAAATATGACCAGACCGCGACTCACAATAGGGCAATACATAGTAATGAAGGTACCGCACTAAAGATTAACCATGATGGAAGAAAAGGAGAACAAAGTGCAAAAAGTAAATTGCAATCTACTATCAGCAACCACTTACATCAGCTGTGAGTTTTTCTCAAGAGAACAAACATGACTACTTTTGTCCGTGGAGAAGGTTTTCTCCTCGAAATGATGTTTTTTTCCCTGTCCTGTAAGTAACCTATAGGCAGCCAGTTAAATGCAAACTAATATATACTGTGTGTGTGCAGCTTGACAACATAGGGAATATGCGTGTGCAGCATGACAACGTAGGGAAGAAGGCATTTTTTTCTGCTGTTAGAAATGGTATACGTGCATCTAAATGCTGTACCATCAGTAATGGAATACCAAAGGGAAAGCACCTCCAATCTCATGAACCACTAACCTTCAGTGGGTTGTTTTGGTCAGAAGGTTGCAGATGGTGTGGAGCTTGTTGGCCCATGTTTATTTTTTCGCTTCATAGTGTAATCGGGAACTCCGGAATAGTTCCATGGTTTCTTTAAATGAAGCCGGTGAGGGGAAACCCCTTCTGTTAAAAAAAAAACATGCGCTAGCAGCCATCATCTAGCCTATACAGTCTAGCAAGTAGCAATGTTATAAGACCTAACAGTTTGAATGCCGCTAAACAGAAATTGTTATTTTCTAAAGAAAAATATAAGTAGAAATCTCAGATATCTTGTCCCATATCACAGCAATGCAAAGGATAACAAGCCATTTGTACCGAGATTCATGACTGGGAAATGCCTTTTTAATGACAGGGAGGGAGTATTGTTTTGCTATAGGCTTGTGTGCGACAAGGCGCGCGGAGGGAAACATGAATATCAAAAGAAATACTTATGTACAATTTAAACTTCAACTCACCTGCTAGAAATTGAATAAGTTCAGGAGAAGTTGAGTCTCTGTTCTGTCTAATCATAGAAATATACAGCTAAACACAAACTGTTTGAGATTTCCTTGAATGTTCAGGAAGTACTTGTAGCACCAAATATACCATGTCAATATGCAAAGCAAGGTTCGTCAGTGTGTGAATCTGGAAAATGCATAAAGCCGTAAATAAACAACTCATTAAGGCAGACTAAAGGAACATCACAAGTGACTTATGGAAGTAAGCAGGCTTGCAAGATTTTCTTTATGAAGTAAATTAGATTATCCTTTTGATGTTAGCAACATATTGTAATTCTTGTTGTAGACCTGCATAGTTTTTGGACAACAAATGATAAATCTAAATAACCTGGAAGAAAACATATATGCAGTTTATGAGGTTCATCAAAGTAGTATCTAGTTGACCACTTAATACAACTACTAAGTACTAACCATTGCCACCGACATTTCAGGAAGCGAAAGTTAATAAGCAAATTTTGCTGCTTGCATGCATATAGTAAGACAACTTCAAATTTGGCTTAGTTTAAGACTAAACAAATCAGTTTCGAGCCTATTTTCAGCCTTTGTTTTGCTTTTAAGTCAACCTCAAAATTAGAAATCTAAATTTGGTTAGGCACAGATGTTCATATATATGCCCCCTCCAAGGCTAACATTCTGTTTCTACTTTAAGTATTTTTTCAAGAACTACAAACTGAGTCAAGATCGAAAGAAATGGTAATGCATTGATTCCATGCATTTTTCAACAGCAGGATACAGAAGTCCAACTGCACAGCTATACTTGTACAAAGATAGCGAGAGATTACTGTTTGTTTCGAGTGGACATATATATTTTTAATCATGCTAAGTACTTCTGGATATCTAAATGATGCAAGTCTCAAAAGGAAATACCATTTAGCAATGTTAAAAGGCGAATATTATGCTGACAACACACTGCTCGTGGTTATGAATGAATCTGCTCGATCCTGATGCTAGTTTAGGATAAGATAAAATGTATTTGACTAACATTGGTCAATTCCTGCCGACAACGCACTGTTCGTGGTCATGAACGAATCTGCTCCCACAGGGGGGGTCGGAGGGAGTATGACAGGGAGGGAGTATTGTGTGCCTTTGTAATGACAGGGATAACAAGGCATTTCCACCAAGATAACAAGGCATCTCAAATATAACTGTTGGACTTCAAAGTAATGTTCAAAGAATTTACCTTGGACACAAAGACATAGCATATAGACGATCTATTGTATGCTCTGAAATACAAGACTATAACTAAACACCAACTGAAATTTAAATAGCAGTACTCTCATAACATAATAGATTTCACATGAGCATTACTACAGAAGTGTGTTCCAATAAGTTCTATTAGATCCATACCATCTTGCTACTAAGCTCATCAAATGAAACCACCAACCTTAGTATACAAAACTAAACAGAACACCCTAAACTGTTGGACTTCAAAGTTGTTAAGCAAAATTCTGATATTTGCCACGACATTGCAACTTCTTATACCTAGCACTGTAGCACTGTACTACTACATTGCAAATTCATACACTAGTACTACGATGGAGATCCTAAAAAGTTCAATTCGACAACAAGAAAACTAACATCTTCAGCGCAATAACCGATTTTTTTGGATAAAACGAACACTAACCCAACACATATACACATCTAATCTCTAAATCTGCAAGCTCAAATCCTCCACGCTTGGAAGCGACTAAATGGTGGAACAAAGACGCATACCTTGTCGAGCCCGACGGGCCCGAGGGAGGAGTTTACGATGTTGGCCACCACCTGGCACACGACCACTACAACGACACAAGCATACGCAGATGAAACTAAACCGGAGGGTGTAGAATGGTAGATCTTGGGGAGGAACCAGCGCCTAAATCTCCCAAGTTAGAGGGGTGTAAGGAGGGGTTACCATTCTGGGTGCGCACGTCTTGGCCAAACTGGCGCTAACCGAGGATGTCGGGGGTCTGGCGATGATCGCCATGGCGACGTGTAACACCCCCGCTTAAAAAAAGCACAAGATGTTACCCACAACTACTATCTCTGTCAATTTTAACCATTAATTAAGTATTAACAATCTATGAACTTCTAAAATAAACATCTAACAATATATTAAACATAAATTTCAGCAACAAGTTAAACCATAAGTTGAATATAATATGAACCAAATAATTGCCACATGCATCATAATTAAAAAATTCACTTAGGAACACATCAACTAACTATATTACGAACCATAGGGAACTAAGGAAACCACAATTTAACCAATTATTACAACAAAAAATGCTAAAATATTTAAGACTAAAGTGATAAATTGTTAGGTGGAGTGAAGTACTACAAAAAAAAAATGCAATCGTTCCATGTTCTACTTCCACCCCCAAAGCATGTCGTTGTCAACGTTTACCTAAAAACAACAAATAAGCAAGAATAAGTCCACGACTCAACAAATACAAGACAGAATAATAAATGAGGCATCATCTCAACAACAATTAATTCTCATTATTCTTATTATCTCATATCATATTTTCATTTTTCATGAATGCAATGCAAACTCATATTCATGCCACAACTCTACTTCTTCTTATACCGGTATAGCGGAGTGTAACACTCGTCGGTGTTCACTTATGCCCACACTCTTT
This sequence comes from Ampelocalamus luodianensis, assembly GCA_036346255.1. Taxonomy (NCBI): domain Eukaryota; kingdom Viridiplantae; phylum Streptophyta; class Magnoliopsida; order Poales; family Poaceae; genus Ampelocalamus; species Ampelocalamus luodianensis. The sequence goes on from CM070638.1 coordinate 45,329,696, forward strand.
AGTACAGGGACCAATTGCCCATCCTTTTTTTTATACGGGAACCTCATTGCCCATATCTTATATATGGGGACATCATCCCACTCCAGTGGGTTAAATCATTCCATCATGAATGCTCAACATGTAATGCAATGAATAATCTTTATTTTTCCATAATCATCAACATCATCATCAAGTTATCGAAAAGCATATGAGCAATATGAAATAGGCATCATACACATGAATAATCATATCAAGTATTCATTAACTAAATAATAATTCCAAACATTCAAATATCATTCTACCATGCACTTGCCTTTCTAGTTGCGATAATCGGGATAATTTGAAGGTGTCACCAAACCTGAAGCCACTCCGCCTATAGTAAACACCCAACTCAAAACAAGCTACGGCAATACAAATCAACACTTATTCGACAACGCTCCTAGCGCTCTCCCATACCACAACTTTCCCTTCTTGCCGAACAGTCTCCCCTACCGCCCTTGTACTAAAATGGTCACAACTTTATACTCCCACATTGTAAAATGGTAAATCATACCATTTATGGAATCTATACAAAATTTTCTACAACTTCTTAGGTCATCAAAAGTTCAGATTAAATCATATAAACCCCTATTTTTAACCCAGAAGATAGATCTGCCATCTTCTTAACAGCAAACTTAATAATTTCATATCTTTTAATCTTCACATGGAAAATATTGAATTATGACTTTTCAAAACTACAGAAAATTATCTACCTTTTCCTAGCTATGCCCAAAATCCTATTCTGCCTTTAACTTAGCCAAATTAGTAGTTTCTCACGACTGTGTCCAGCAGTTGCTTGGTTCTGGACTGTAGTCTTCCAAAATCATAACTTCTGATCTATACATCCAAAAATCATGTTCTTCGACTCTATGGAAACCTTAAGAAATTTTCTACACTTTTTATGTAGATCAAAACCTCAGATTATTTCATCTTGTATTTTTAATTTACACATTAACACGTGCTGCCAAAACACGATAGACTTACCTGACCACAGGCTTGTTGGAAATCTACCCGTGGATGTACACTTTCACGGGCTAGGGAGACAAACTCACGAAGAGGAAGAACACATAAAAGATTTTGCATAGCACTGCAACCGCCTAGTGCTACTTTTCTGTCTTTCTATTCTTCTCTCTTTTTCTGTTTGGCTCAACTGAAAACAACAACGTCAAAGAGACTAAATAGCTCATCACAAAACACCATGACCCACTAACCTACTGCTCTAATGCAAACACTAATGCACATATGTAACTCACCCACTCACGCATGTAACACATACCCACTAACCCCTATATGCACGTTTCATGTCCACTAATGCAAACTAATGATGCCGTTACTAGCAGCCATTACTTGCAAATAAATACTAATACACCAATCTTGATTATTTCTAACAAACCCCCCCCTAATCAAGATGGCTTCATAGCAGCGTTGGTTCGTCGTCGGCATCCACCTCCACGAGATGCGCATGTTCCTCCTTCTTGAGGCATTCGGAAGAAAAATGCACATAGTCGTTGCAGTTGTAGCATCTTACTTTAGCCTTGTCGAATTTATGATTCCCGCAGCTTTGGCCACCATTGTCGTTAGAGCCGCCGGGCTCGCCATCTCTATTCTTCGCCGATTGGGCCTCCCACTCGGCGCGTGTTAGGAGAAGATATTTGTCGTCGTTGTTGCCTCTCATACCACGTAGACGCTCCTCATATGCCTTGAGACGGCCGATCGCTTCTTCCACCATCATTGTCTTCAAGTCCCCAAATTGCTCAATGGTTGAGACAATCTGTAGGTACTTGCCTGGGATAGTGCGGGAAGTTTCTTCATGACGTAGCTCTCCTTCATCTTTTCACCAAGACCGCGAATCTGGTTGACGAGATTCGTCAATCTCACGGTGAAGTCGTCCATCGACTCCGTTCCCTTCATGTGCAAAGCCTCGAACTCGCTCTTGTGGGTATGCAAGTGCGCCTCCTTGACGCGGTCGGTGCCGACATACATCGTCTTGACGTGTCCCACGCATCTTTCGCCGTCTTCTTTTTGGCGAGTAGGAGGAGGGTCTCCTTCGGGACTCCTTGGAAGATGGCCGCAAGTGCCATCTGATCTTGGCGCTCATCAACGTCACCGGCCACCACAGCTTTCCAAACAACTTGTGCCTTCATGAACACCTTCATCTTGATTTCCCACGCGCCGTAGTTGCTCTTGTTCAGCATAGGGTATTAAAGAGAGACGCTACTTTCTCTTCCCGGTACCCTCGACGAACTACCACCGATAACGACAGTGCGACTCGACGTCGCATCATCACCGGTGACATCACTTATCGGAGAGCGCGGCATGATCTTGGGCATACACGGATCAAGAACTCAGGCACTGATACCAATTGTTGGAAATCTACCCGTGGACACACACTTTCACGGGTGAGGGAGACAAACTCACGGAGAGGAAGAACACACAAAAGATTTTGCGTAGCACTGCAACCGCCTAGTGCTACTTTTCTGTCTTTCTATTCTTCTCTCTTTTTCTGTTTGGCTTAACTGAAAACAACAACATCAAGGAGACTAAATAGCTCATCACAAAACACCATGACTCACTAACCTACCGCTCTAATGCAAACACTAATGCACACATGTTACTCACCCACTCACGCATGTAACACATACCCACTAACCCCTACATGCAAATTTCATGCCCACTAGTAATGCAAACTAATGATGCCGTTACTAGCAGCCATTACTTGCAAATAAACACTAATGCACCAATCTTGATTATTTTTAACAAGGCTTGCAAAATTTGTAACTTGAAATTTAATCATCCGATCGACATGATTAAATATTCTACAGAAATCTACCAAAATTCTCTACAATTATATAGTAGATGATATCCTCAAATTACGTCCATACGGTACTCGAAATTATAGTGGAGCAATATAGCAGATTAACCGATCTACTATTCGATCCCCCCTGACGAACACGTGCTACCTCTATCTCTAATCTGTATTCTAATCTCTAATTAAATTAACAAAATAGAGAGGAAATAACCATATCGTTGCCAAGTGAAAAACGACAAACCCACGATATCTTTCTTACTTTTTCTTCCCTCTTTCCTGCTGATCCTTGCCCAGCCGCTGCTGTACTATTTCTCTTGATTATCCCCTAGCCAGCGCACTGTAAGCTTGGCCACGCAACAGTAGTTGTAACACAGCCGAGAAGCACTGCTAGCAAGCGTGCATGTGATGGCCGGCGAGCAATGGCGTTGACGGTGGCGCCACGCGCTAGCACGCGACGACCGGGCGAGCGGCAGCCGACCGAACGGGGGACACGCGCAGGCGGGCGGGCGCGAGCGCCAAACTTGTGGGCAGATGGTTGGCGCGTAGCGCGTTGGCACGCTGGTGGGCAGACGATGGAAAAGCCTTGGCGACGCGTCAAGCGGATGACGCTATCGGCGAGCGGCAGCGCGCTGGAGATCGATAGATGGTGTGCGCGACGTGCGATGGCTCAGCGGTAGTGATGGAATTCGGTTACAACGTGCGGCGCCATTGAAAAAGAAAAAGGCAGCTAGGGTATTTGGTTTCTCCTCTCCCTTCGATCCCTTTTAACACGGTACGAGATCGACTCTATCTCCAACTCCCCCGTACGATTCGCTAACAAACTCCCTGTCAAAAAAACTCAATCATCTCATTTGCCCGTATCCCCTTTCTTCTTTTTACGTATAGTTCCTCGAGGTATGTTTTCAGGATATTACACGATGACGGTGGAATCGGGAGGCGAGGAGAGGGAGGCTCCCTGTGCACCAGTAACGAGGATAAAGACCATGGCAACACCAGAACCACGCAGATCCATAGAAAGAGGCCTAATAGGAAGCTGGATCCAACAAAAAGGAAGATGAGGGGAAAACCTCTGAAGAGAACGGCAGCAAAAAAATGAAACGTGACCACGAAGACGGTGGGAAACTCACAAATCAGTCGAAATTGGAGCCCCTGTCATCCCCATCTCCTCCTGCGCTGTCGTCTTTCCTTTCCTTCGTGAGAGGACAAGAGGGAAAAAGGGGAAGGAGGCGTCGACAACATCCTAGGGTTCGGACGTGCGGTAACCCAGGAGCAGCGACGATAGCGTGGAAGGCGGGGAGGAGGGAGCGGTGGCTTCAGCGACGACGAGAGAGTAGACAGGGAGGAAGAAGGTGCGAAGGGGGGAACACTGGCGACACAGCCGAGGAAGGAGAACAACGGGCGCAATGGAGAATAAAGAAAGATAAGACGCAGAGCAATCGAGCCAACGGGAACACGTGGAGACACGATCATGCGAGCGCAACAGACGGAGGCCGACACGAGTGCAAGGTCGAACGGCGTAAATAAAAAAGACAACATGGCCACCCTAATAAGTAGCCATTCCTGCCTCCTTTTATATAAGAGAGATCTTTGAGAAATACTAGTGTACCACTATACTGTCGCTAGAGAAACTAACAGGATAGTAACACGTCAGATCGAATTGACTTGGGCAGTTCAACCTTATCCATCCCCTTCCCGTCTGCACAAGATCTCTCATTCTTCAGTTCTATCAACTGCCACCGAGCTCCTAGCTCCAATCGTCGGTGAGGTCCTCATCAATTGCAGGCTCCCCAGCCTCCATCTCCTTTGATGCGGATCCTCAACTACCAGCACGTCGACCGAACGAAGGCGGCTACCAGCACAATAGAGGCAACACGACGGGCGGAGGAGGGTGCAGGCGATGAGATCCACCAGATCTAGTGTCTTCCTTGTCACATGTGACGGAAATCATCGGATTCGGTCGTTTTCCTTGCCGTCGGTGATGGGATCCACTAGATCCAGTGACCCTGGCATGCCTCCTCATCTGGGTCACAGAGCTGTCCAACACAGACTCTACCCACATCGCCTCATGGCTCCGCGCACCGCCGCGCATGTCACGATCAACTTCGAGCCCTGGCATCACCCTTGGGCGAGCAGGGGGAGGAGGCGGTGGCGTTCGACATGTCGTGCTTTGAGAGGGTAGGGCGGTGCTTGCGTGTGGCAAGGGCGGGGACAATGGCTACAGTGAGCATGTTAGGAATTTTTTTGCGCTTTTTTTAATGAAACTTGTTGAAATCTATTGAAATTATGTGAAATTTTTGGAATTTTTGGTTGAAACTTGCAAAACTTGTTGAAACTTGGCTTTGAAACATTCTTGAATCTTCTAGAAACTTGTAGAAAAATGCAAAACTCTTTAAAGAATGAACACTTTCAAACGTTCCCTGAAACTGCCAGAAACCTATTGCTATACCGTTGTCTAGTTGCTTCCTATATCTTTACTACTTAACAAGAACACAATAGTGGTTGGTGGTACGTTCTTGTAACATCCTAATTTTTAGATCTTTTTGAAAATTTTAAAATAAAAGGAATGAGTTGAATTTTATTGAGTTGTTTAAAGCTTAATTTGAAATTTCAGAAATTAAAACAATTTAATATGAATAAATCAAACTCCAATTAAATTCAAAACTGGTTTATTTGATTTTCTGGATTTTCTTGGTTTTTCTAAGTTTTTTCTATTTCTTTGAGTTCAATTTAATTAATTAATTAATTGTCTTTTCAAATTTTTTCTTTGTTGAAAAATTTAATTTAATATAATTATTTCAAATATTTGGATTTTAAATTGGAGTTTTTGCTAAATCAATCCAAATTCTGAATCTCAAATCAAATCTAAATACTCAAATCTCAAGTTCAAATCTGAATCCTAATTCAACTACGAATCAAAATTCCATCATCTCAATTCAAATATTGTCTCCAAACCCAAATTCAAATTTTGGTAATTTGAATTTTCCCTAAATTCTTTCTTGGGCCCAAGCCCATTTCTTCCTTCCTTCATTTCTTTTTTTCTTCCACCCAACCACCTTCCTTGCCCTACTCCTTGCTTTTGTTTCTGAGCTGGTGCTTGCGCCAGGCTACGCCCAAGCCATGCCTATGTGTTGTGCGCGCCATGCCCCCCGCGCCGCTCGCAATATCACTTCCACCATCAACGTGCCATCAAGTCTCTCATTCCTGCGTGCGTTCATTTCTTGTTGTTTCGTTGTCGTCAATGCGGAGCTGAGCCACCACCGTCAATCTCGCGCACGATCATGCCCGCATCCGCTCGTTGCCTCGGCTTTGCCTATAAAATGGAGCACCGCACCTCATGAACCCCCTTCACACCCCCTCAAACTCTTTGTCCCCAGAGCACCATCGCCGCCACAGACATCATCTTCCTGAGCACCGACCGCCACCTTGCGTTGCCATTCCCATCGCCCGGTGAGGATCTTCCTAACCAACCACATCACGTTGTGTTCCCGAGCTCCATGTCCATTTCCCTCAATCAATTTTGGATTTCGTCGTGGTTCGTCGCCGCATTCGCCTTCTTCTTCCTTTCCGGTTGAAACACCTCCGTCGCTTGATCTCCTTCTCTATTGAGTTCCAAGCCGAGCTAGGCATGTCATCACGTATTCCTGAGGTTCCCCAACCTTTTCCCCCTCTCCATTCATCCAATTCGTTGCCAAAAAGTGCACTCGCCACCATCTTCTTCCCCGACCACGGCGCTGTCACCTCGCCGCCTTGGCCGCCCCCGAGCTTCCCCGACCCACCCAATAGCTTACCCGAGCTGCTACCTTGCCCTTGCGTATGCCGCCTTCCCCGGAGCACTATCGCACCAACGGCACTGCCACGCGCCCGCACGCTAGTGCCGCCGCCACCCCCAGTGTCACTCGGCCGCACCGCCACACTCAAGGTCGAAACCCCGCGTGGTTCCATTTTGGCCCCCGTCGGCCGCTCTGTTGTGCCTCCACTCTCTGCCGGCGCCATGCGCCCCATTCTTCCTTCTTTCTCTCACTTCCTCTTACTAACATTTGGGACCCACATGTCATTCTAATCCTTTCTCCCTCTCTCTCACTCGATGATAGTGGACCCCATATGTCATATTCTATTATTTTCTATTATTTAATCCGAAAGGAATTTTCTTAGAATATTCCTCTCCTCAATTTTTAGGATTTTCTTTTTCGGCAAATCTTTTGAGAGTTCGTTCTCTTCCGTACGAACTCTGAATCAATTGACTCTTCTTTCTAAATTCATATAAATTCACAATATCTCTATCTGTACCTATTTTATCATTTTTGGATTTTATTTGGATTTATCGTTATTTATTTGTCTCGTTTTGCGCGTATAGAATCCGACGTTGCTGAAACCAGCTTGGACCAGTCTACAAGAGTTACTCAAATCTTCGATGAAGGCAAGTCGTAGATCTTTGATAACGTTGTACCCATTTTTTTTTACAAAAATATATTATTTTATATCAACATGCATGCTAATTCTGTATCAATTGTTTTCGGGAGTAGTTAATTACCTAATTGACTTTATGCCACCTTGAATCTTGTGAATGTCGTGTATCCTTTGACACCATTGGAAGGCTTGATATTATTTGGACATAATTGTAATACCAACATGGGTGGAGTAGTATGCTTAGTCATGCTTAGTTGTATGATGGGTTCCTATACACAAGATTAATCATGATAACTTGACTTAATGATATATAGAATTATAGTATGAGGCCACTGTTGTAAAACTATTGTGCCATGGTAGGGGATGCCATTAGGTCTAGTTGAACAAAATGGTTTCATACTTAGGCAAATGATCGTGCAGTAAAGGGGGTGCGAGTAGCACATTTTGGATGAGGTGGTTTCGCCTGAGTAATCATTAAGGACTTAACTTTGTGCACAATTGATCTGGACCTTATCGTACAATCACATGTCCAGTATGGGATGGACCTGGCTAATTAATTAGTAATTTCTTGATTTTGGTTTTGTCATGTGTGGTGTGGGTTCCGAGGTTTAGGTAGATTCACATGGCTCAAGAGGGGGCCTCCAACTGTAGTGGATGTAACCCTTTGGTAGTGAAACCTTAGCGGGTAGAACCGGATTAAGACAGAACTTTGTAAAAACTTTGTGATAATCACTTAGTCGCACACCTACGGAAGCATGTCATGACCAACATTATAAGTTGAATATTTCTTATGGGTCAAGTTGTACAATCTCTGTAGAGTGTTAAAATTATTCAAACAGTCATGTCCCCGGTTATGGACAATACATAGGGATTTCACACGAGGTATATAAATTTCATGAAATATTTTGTAACATCCCAAAGTGTTGTTACCAAAATAAAATAAATAAAAGTTATTGTTTTATTGGATTTTCTGAAATTTGAAAGAGCTTCATTGCTTTATTTGAAAATCTGAAGTTTTAAAAGTCAAAATTTAAAATTTATTTGAAGTTTTAGTTGGTTTGACCTGAAAAATAAAAACTTATTTAATTTCTAGAATTTTCTAGAATTTTAAAAGCATTTTCTTAAATATTTTTAAATCCAAAACAATTTATTTTGCAAAATTAATAGCCAATTATGAATTGGAACTATTTTTATTAAGTCCAAAATAATAAGGGAATTTCTGTGAATTTTCTCATATTTTTTGGATTTTATTTGCTATTTTTTAAAGCCCTTTCTAATTATCTAGAATTAATTAATTAGAAAATCAATTAGAAATCCCTAATATGTTTTGGGACGAATTCTCCTCAGTCCGGCCCAACTCCGCTACACAGCCCGCTCTCACCCCTCCCCGGCCGTTGGATCCAAATCCAACGTGCCAGCCGCTCCCCTCTTCCTCTCTCTCCCCACCGTCCGATTTTAATCGGACGGTCAACAAACACCTGGCCACGTCACCCTTCTTCCCCACCTCCTCTCTTCCTCTTCGCGCAGAGCCACACCCGGCCGCCATTAGCGCACGCATTGAGCTCAATCCTCGCCGCATTTTCCTCCCCCTCTTCACGTGCGGACGTGCGCATCTAATTCCCCGCATCACGCCGCCCCTCCTCCCGCCCGTTGCCCCTTCATCCGCGCGCGAGATCACCAGGATTTCGCCTAACTGCCGCCGTGATCTCCGCCGCCAATCTCCCCCTCCCGGCCTCCTCCGCCCCTATAAAAGGAGGCATGGTGTGCCCCTCTTTCCACCGGAGCCGACGCCGCCACCCACACCTCCTCTTCCCTTTTCTTTTGGCCGAATTTCAAGTTCTTCCGCCGCCACCACCGTGTGTCTCCACCGCCTCTAGCGCCGCCGTCGACGATGCCCCGGCCACCCCGACCTCACCATTGGCTTCGCCGTAGCCAAATGAACCCGGTGCGCACCTCGCTTCCGCCGGAGCCGCTTCGGAACACCGCCGGAGCCGCTCCGGAACACCACCGCCGCAGCAAGCCCGACTCCGCCGCCGCCATTTCCTTCGCCGTTAGCGATACCCCCACACCCTTGCGCCACGGAGGTAACCATCATGTTTGTCGTTCCATTCCCTCTCTATTGACACCCTCGCCGGACCTCACCGGGCCGCCGTTCGCCGTCGCCATACGCGCCCGAGCCGCCGCCGGTCCCGCTGGCGTGGCACCACCACGTGGTTGCCACCGTGGTGCCAGGTCAGCGCCACGTAGCCTCCCCGCTCGCGTGTCTGCCCACGTGGCATGCCCACGCGGCCAGTCCATCGCACCGACTCCCCCTTGGCTCGGTGGAACTCGTCCACCGTGAGCCGTGTCTATGACACGTGGGACCCACGTGTCAAAAATTATTCTAATTCTTTTAAATCCCGAAAATCAGCTGCTGATGTCATCATTACGCAATAAAGCCATTTTCCTTTAGAAAAATAATTCCCAAAATTCAGAAAAACCCTAATTTTATCATTTTATGTAATTTCAATCTTCCAAAGCCCATATCTTTTGCATCCGAACTCCGATTGAGCCCATTCATTTTTTTTTAATTTGTCTAAATTCAAGATCTAACTAACTAAACCAAAATTATTTTATTTGGAGTTCATTTGAGTTATTATTTGAATTTAGTTTGAATTTGGCTTATTTTTACGATTAGATTTCGACGACTTCGGAGAGTCAGATTTTGACACCGTTTGAAGAGTCCATAAGAGTATTGATTTTGACTGTATGATCATCGTGATTGTACGCTTGGACTACCTGGAGAAAGTACTTGTGAGTACTAGGTGACCTGTTAAGAAAAACAACATCACCTCAGTACCAGTTGATCTGTTAAGGAAAACAGCATCACCTCAAGCAAGGCAAGTTATACCCTTGATCATATTGATCCCATTATTTCAAATTAGTTATATTCTATTTTAAATTATTATTGCATGCATATATTTATACAATTATTTTAATTCCCTATTTTATTTGCCTAGTTATTCCATTCTTCCTTGTATAGCCAATTTGAATGTTGAACGTGAATACCTTGTCACCATTAGGCAAAAAGATACTAAAACTAATCCTGGGCTTAGCCAATGCTTAGATCAAATCTTGTATTTGGGAAATTTTAGCCAAACCTTCCAAATTTGATTTAAATTGGTTCTGTGGTATTGTTTTACCATAGACGGTTTATAAAATGCTTTTACTTGGAAAATAAAATGAAAATGGGTTTGGACTTGGGTGAAATGGATGATTGGTGGGTGCAGGTTTATGCACGGGCTTAATCTTGTTAGGGTTAAGGCCCAGGGTTTTATTTGGAAGACGCCCAAGTCAGTTAAGGACCGGTCTTCGAGCGCATGATGCTATGCCTTACCGTACTACCACAAGTCTGGTGTGGGACAGATTTGGCTAAATAATTTGTGATGTCTTAGTGTCATTTGTGCTATATTGTTGGTGTGGGTGTTGGACAGACAGTAGTCCCACCTGGCGCAAGAGGGGGCTCCCGGAGGATGGTTAGTCCAATGGCAGCGAAACCTTAGCGAGCATAAATACATTAAGATAGGACATTGTAAAGGCCTCATGATAATCACTTAGTCGCACACCTACGAAAGTGTGTGATGCGGACAGTGCAAGTTGATTATCTCTTGTGGGTAAAGTTGTACAACCTCTGCAGAGTGTAAAACTATTCGAATAGCCGCGTCCACGGTTATGGACATGCTAGCAGAACTACTCAATGTTAGACTTTGGTTTGTTTTCAAAATGTTTTAGCAAAACAGTTTTGACATGGATGGGTGTCCATGGGAAAAGTTGTGGGTTGAAGCCCTAGGTTGGTGCCCGTGTTTAAGTTAGTGTCGGGTTGGTGCCTACACTAGCTTTATTATTTCAGTTAAAACTCAATTTTAGTTATTATAAAACTTGAGCCTTTGAACTTAGTATTGTATTTAATGTCAAATGCTGCTTTATGCAAATCAACCAATAAGCCATCCTTTGTTACATCCATGTATGCATGTCATTCTGTTATTTGACAGGTGTAACTTGCGAGCACGGTAGTTGTGCTCATACTTGCTTTGTGCAAACAAATTTCAGAGGAGAAAGACTTTGCTACCAGTATGGATCTCGACGACTAGGCCGCTACCCCAGTCGATTGCCTGTGGCAGATTGCTGGACTCTACTTCTTCTTCGTCTTCTGCTGTGTTTATTTATTGTTGGCTGTAAGTCTTTCTTGTATTAAACTCTGTTTATTATTAATAAAGTCGTGATATGAAATACACAGAGGATTTGGGATATTAATCCCGGGTCTTACATATTTGGATGGTGGAATGGATGGGAAGTGAACGGGTAGTTCACCGGTTATTGGCTGGGAAGTGAACGGGTAGTTCACTAGTTATTTCAAAGCAATTGGTTACTTTATTTGTATAATCTTTCCAATTATGCTTTTTAATCTATTTACTGTATTTACTGTTAATATTGCTTTATACAAAATAACCATTCAACTATTCCTTGTTCAAACCTCACGTGAATATTAATTGCATACTATTCCCTCCAACTTGCTGAGTACTTTATATACTCACGGCTTTATGCCATTGCTGATCAGTTGCTGAGGAAGAATCCGGAAATCCAGAAATTCTACGAGGAGTACTTTGAAGACTATGCGAATTAGGATACACTCCCCACTTGATTGCATGTGGGCATGTCAGATGGCTGCCACAAGTTATCTTATTTCCGCTTCAAGAGTTCTATTTGTCTTTTAAGCCCTGCGTGGCAAATTATGTAAACTTTGATCATAAGGTCTGCTACTACTATTTAATAATAATTTACTTATTTCTTACCTATTTCATTGTATGGATATGATTTTCATCGATGTTGTCACTATGTGAGCTAGCTGCTGATCATGGGACTAGTTCAGAATACACAAAGGGTCCAGATTTGCATGGTGTGGTCCCGATAGTTCCCCTTCCCCTTCTCACAAGATTCTTTGCGCCGACAAGTGGGACCTATGCACGTAACTTCTCTCCCGGTTGCTCAGATTTTGGCCCTGTTTGTTTAGACTTAGGCCTTTTGGTTTATAACTTAAAACTAGTTGTTAGTTGTTTGGCTTAAGCAACTTATAAGCAGTCTGCTTTTAAGACAAACAAGGGTGTTAGGTAACATGGTTTTTTTCTTGCTTTTCCAGCCCCTTGAGTTATAGCTTTAAGTTGAAAAGTATGAAATATCCTAATAGAAGTTACCACTTGTTCATACACCGATAAAGTCATCATCTATTTCAAACTTTTGATAAACAACTCGTTTCCAAGAAATCCTGATCAAGCAAGAATCTTGCTTTCAAGAACCAAAGAAAACTTCAAACTATCTATAACTTAGCTCCAAACAGTGAAATATTTGATAGAACAGTTGAGAACATGATGATTGATGAACAATGCAAGCAGATTCACACGATATAAGAGCACAAATGATCATAACAAACATTTGAATCACTTACATACAAATGTAGAAGGAAGAACCCAACATTTTTTATAGCATGATAATAGTTTCCAACAATTATTTTTGAGAAAAATCCTCATCTAAATTAGGGGAACAAAAAAAGAGGGAAGAACCCTAGATCTAGCCGATCACCGCTGTCGCGCGACCTCCCGTCCTCACCCGTGCGCTGTGTTAGCTCCGCCGCAGTGCCACACAGGCGTGTCGGCCATGGGAGCTACATCGCCTCCGCGGCTCAACCTCGAGAGCCGTCGACACCGCCTGATTTGGTCAGAGCTCATGGGTGGCAATGGGGATTCGGCGGGCAATGGCGACGGGCAGTGAGGAGGTCGATTCGAGCCTCTAGATCTAGACAGACGGAGCAGATCCGTCGGCCGCTAATGGGGTTGCCAGCGGAGGAGGGGGAGGCGTAGGTTGGTCATCGGACAGAGCTCGTGGGTGACGGTAGGGATCCGGTGGGCGGTGAGGAGGTCGATTTGAGCCTCCAGATCTGGACAGAGAGGGAGTGAATCACTAGCCACGAATAGGGTTGCTGGCGGAGGAGGGATAGGCAGAGGAGGGGGAGATAGAGGGCAGGTGGCCAGACAAAGCTCGTGGGCGGCATTGGGGAAGGGAGGGGAAAGAATGTGGGTTGCGGGCTGTGAAAAAAATATTTTATACCTTGTATATGTGGGTAAATTCTTTGAATTTTAATGGCAAATAGCTATTCCATCTCTAAAAGCAAAAAACACTTCTATCGTGGCTTTTGACTTATAGACTTAAAGTGGCTTAAATTTTTTATAAGCCAGTTAAAAACCACCCGTTGAAGAAGCCCAAACAAACATGGCCTTCATCCTCACCTTCTCTTCGCGCGGCTCCTATACATCCTTCGCCTTTTTCTCTCCCAGCCATAGTGGTTGTTTGGATCAGCTGGATTAGAAATGAGTTTTCAGAAAATAGGTTTTAGTAGGATTTTTAGGAAAACCGGTTTTAAGTTGTTATTGTGGGTTTGTAGATTACTTTGTTTGGATCAGAAAAAACTAAAATGAGTTTTCAGTAATACAGTGTTTGGTTAAGATTATAACACAATGCATTTTTAAGAAGAATGCTGAATCTTCCATTCCTATTATGGTGAGCTAGCAAGTCAACTAGCTCGTCATTGGGTCATCCCTTCTCTCTGCCATTAAATCATCCAACATGTCATTTGCAAACCGTCCGATCTAGCCATTTCCCAATCCATCATCCAATGCCCCTCTCACACACTCTCCCCATTCTCTTCCCCTCTCTCCACGCCTCACAAGATCCACCACCTATTCATCTTCTTCCCCGGTCCCGACGGCTGCGAGCTTGAGCGAGGGCAGCAGCAGGTGCGATCAAGGTGCAACAACACTGACTTGGGCGAGCTAGGGGACAACACGCTAGAGTGAGGCCCAATTTGTCGTCCCCACGCTAGAGCATTGCCAGTCAATTCGTCCTCGGCTCTGGCAAATGACATGCTCCGTAGCCCCAACAGCTCCGGGCCACATCCTCGTCGTCATTGCCGCAGGTGAGCTCTAGTCGTGCTTCCAGATCCGCAGAATACCATCCTTATTTTTGTTTGGTCGAACAAATCAATTGGACGAAACAATTCATTGCCGTGTTTGCGGAAAGATTTTTGTTTCCTTGCAAGATATCTGTGATTTTCTAGAGTTGTTAATTCTTGAAGTGACATGGATGTTTTGATCCTTTGTTGTTGCATTGCTTTGGTCAGCCACAATTCTTCAATCCCGAGCTGGAGGGAGAAGCTTCCGTTGGTCCTCGACGCGGACGACGTCACGTATGTCGCGGCCTTCCTGAAGAGCGGGTTCTTGGCGCGCGAGCGGACGACCGAAGCAATACGTGCGCTAGTGAACGGGAGAATAGCGAGATGTGGTGGGCTATTGGGAACAAGGGCAGTGGACAGTGGAAACTCGTTTTCAGAAAAATGGTGCCCACTGGTTGTTGATAAAACCTGAAATTCTAGTTGTAAAGAAAACACGTTTTCGTTATCCATGAGTTAGTTGCGGTAACCAAACAGAGTTTTCCTAAAATCGGGCTAAAACCAGTTTAAGGAAATCTGTTTAATTATCTATACTTTCCCAAATAGACTAATAACAACCCAACAAATTCCTCTAACCTGATCCTCTACCTAGAGAAACGAAGAGCCTTGTTCCGAGCATGACCGCCAGTGCAGTCGCTGCATATTTTCTTGCCACCAAACCCTACACACGCTGCCAGGCACAAGGCGGCGGAGCAAATGACGGTGCAGGTGCTATCGCTGCCGAGTTCACACTGAGTTTATGCATTATGATGCAGTCATTTGCAGATTTCGGGAGTTCATGTTGTTGTTGCGAGGAGTCGTCACTAGAGCTAGGAGTCAGGCCGTGCTTTTCTGGGCCAGCCAAAGGCCCCGCCGGCCCGGCACGGCCCAAGCACGGCACGGCCCGACACGTGGTAAGCCAGGTTGGCACGGCACGAACGGTGGGCCGGGCTGGGCCTGGAAAGCCGGCCCGTCGGGCGGCACGGTGAATCATGCCGTGCTCGGCGCCGACGATGACGGTGAGCACGGCGCACGCGACGGCGGCACGCCTCGCCACTCGGGAGCCGCCGGGAGAGCCGGAGAGGCGCGAGCACCAGGGGCGCGGGGCTTCGAGGAGCCTCCCACGGCCGGTACGCCTCCTCGCGCCTCCCGCCGCCTCGCCGCTCTCGCGCCTCCGCCCCCGCCGCTGACCAAGACGGCTAGGCCGGGCCACGAGGCGATGGTAGAGGCCGACGCACGGGCACGGGATCCGGAGGCAGGCCGGCGGCCGAAGGCCACGCCGGCCGGGGAGGGGCGGTGCACAGGCGAGCGCGCGTCGGAGCGGTCCGGGGAGGCGCACGGGTAGCCGCGAGGGAGCCGGTAGTAGCGGCGGCACCGGACCACCATGGAGCACCAGAGGGAGGCGGCTCCAAATCCGACGTGCCTCCTCGCCTCCCGCCTTGGCTCCCGCGCTGCTCGGCCTCCTTCGCCTCACCTCCCGCCGCTCCGCATCCTTCGCTCAACCTCCCGCCTCGACTCCAGCGCCGCTCGGCCTCCTCACCCCCCGCCACGCCGCCCGCCGCGACACTCCGCCTCCCACCTTACTGTGAGGACCCGCGTTTTTAGCCTTAATCTCATAGTAGTAATCGGTAATTAGCATAATTAAAAATCCATTAATTAATATCAAAGCATAACCTCTGTTGCATTAAGCATATCATTAGGGCATTTGTTTGCATGACGCATTACAATAGTAGTGCATCCACATCATCTCATTTGCATCTTTGGTTGTATAAATAATTACAACCCATAGTAGTTTGCATTCAATAATAAAATGTTGCATGCATTTTGCCGAAGTCCTCCTTGTGTCCTCATCCATTGATCACCAGTCTATCGAACCGTCCCTCGATCAATTCCCATCGCTCGTCGAGAAATGCAGAAGACAATTAGCGAACCAAGTTGAAAGCAATATTGGAGAGTAATAGAATAAAAGAGAGTGACCGTCGATTTCCCGGTGCGAGAATACCCGAACAACTTGGGCGGTCGGTCCCTAGACTATCAAGTATCGCACCAACCGGTTAGTCGGTCCTTGATCGCCAAGATGTCCGCACCATCCGTCAATCGGCACCTGTCACTTCCGTGGGTCTCCTCATCCGGCGTTATTAAAATCCAACAGCCACCATGTAATCCCGTAATACATCTCTTCTTAAACCATACCTCAGTCAGTGCATCTCAGGGTTTTATAAACATTTCAAGCTTCCAGTTCACATTAGGGCAACAGGGTCAGTAACTCACAGTAGAATGTCATATGGATTGGATCATGGTAATTAAATGAATAGTGTCATGGTAAAAGGGGAGTGCACAGGCATGGGATAAGGGCAACTGAAGCTATCCCCTCCCCTGATAAAGCCTCTATACTCCCCCACTGCTTCCCTCAAAGTATCATCCAAAGCCAGCACTACCCCTCTTCTCAGCCGAAGCAAGCAAGGCCATAGCCATCATTCACAGCCTCACAAGGCAAGCACAAGCCATCTCCCCATTTCACAAAGCCATACCATTTCCTTCTCAAGCCTCACTTCACAAAGCACCCACCAAAGCAAGGAGGAAGGGGAGCAAGGAAGCCAGAGAAGCCAGGGAGCCAGAAAGAGAGGCGAAGATTGGGGAGCAAGGCGATGCCAGGACCACAAGAGCCAGAGGAGAGCACCAGCGAGGCCGGCACTGCCATCCTCTTCCCAAGCTCAAATCCGCACAAGAGGTAACACTAGTGACACCTCGCAGAGCACCGCACACATACATCTCAATCACACTTAGCTCCAGATCTTAGTGGCATCCGCTTGCAGCTCTCAGTATCATCTCATATGCATCACAGAGCATAAGGGGGAGGGTTACCTCAATAGAGCCGCGAAGCAGTAACCCTAATAGCACACTTCCATCATTTTTTATTCACCATGTGCATGCATCTATACCATCGAATCTGAAAATGAACTTAAGCATCACATCATCACAACCTCAAAAGCTAGATATTGCTCAGTGAGTAGCAGAAAAGGGAAGTAACAGAAGGATGGGAGGAAGGGAGTAGAGGAGGAAGGAGCCAGGTCAGTGGGGGTCCGAGCTGTAGCGGCCGGTGGCCGGGAGGCCGAGCCGGCCGAGGCCGTGCGCATAAGGCCGGCTGGAGAGGCGGCGAGAGCAGCGGCGCAGGCCTCTGGCCGCGCCGGGAGGGGAAGACCAAAGGGCCGAGTAGGGGCCAACAGTGTAGGCGGCGCCCGAGGGAGCTGGTGAGGACCGAGCGGCGGCGGGACAAGCCCCTGGCCGCGCGGAAGAAGGAGGACGCTGAGGGTCGGCTGGGCCGGCAGGGGAGCCAGGTCCGGCGGTGGTGGCGTCGGATGAGCTAAGAGGAAGAGAGTAGAGGGAGCTGGTGGTGCTGGGAGTTGGCGTGAGGTAGGAGGGGCGGCGGCGCTTTGGGGCCAGAGAGGAAAGAAGGGGTTCGGGAGAGAGAGAGAGATTAGGGGGAGTGCTGGGTGTGTTAGAGTGGGCCGGCCGGGTGGAGTAGTAAGGGGGGAAAGAGAAGGGTTAGGGTGAGATTAGGGTAGTATTAGGGTTTGGTAGATTTTATTTATTTGTTGAGTTTCGTTTTGTCTCCGTGGTAGTTGCTAGTGAGCTAGTTGGCACGTGTAGCAAGCTTGCGCGTCGCGGGTTTTTAGTTGGGCATTGAGATCGTTTTAATCCGGTTAGTGTAGTGAGTAAGCAGGAACTTCGGGTTTTCGACCTCAGTGCGTGTAGACCGTAGTGCGACTATTTCGGAAAATGCTAACTTAGCTTAGGTCGAAAAAGTTTAGTAAATTAAAATGTGCTAACTTGTAGTCGCCACTAACTTATGTATTTTATTATCACTCAAATCAAATACGTATTTACTTATACTATTATTCGGGTTGTCGATCTGCTACAGAAGGCGAACCGGCACCGACAGGAACAGCTGATCAGAACTTCAACGGCGCCAACTTTTCCTACGTCTACGAAGGCAAGCGACCCTCTTGAACATGAATATAGTTACTTTAAAAATATACCCTATCTTGCACTATTATAAGTATTGCATCAAAATAGTTTGTCAAAACCTAAAGAAAATGATTGAGATAAAATGATTAAGATGATTAAGAAAGAATGAGACTTATTAGGAGGGTAAAAGGGGGGCCTGGCTGGGGAAACGCGACGACGATGATGATGAGGTAAGAGGTGGGCCCCTTTTTACATATGGTTATAATATAAGGACCAACAAACTCTTACTTGGTCAGATGCCGTACATTCAGTGCCAACCATTTTTCCGTTTCAGCGGGCAGAAAATGCTACCTTGTTACGTGACTATGCTCTCCACAACGGGTAAGTATTAGGTGTGAGTGATTGTGATGGAGGAACCCAGGACCGGTGGGGGATAGTCCGGAAGTGGGGGATCCAAGGCGCTATAGCGCTAAGGTGGAGTGTTGAGTGCAGGATAGAAGCTGCCTCAACCAACCTCACCAGAACTCGGTGGATGATGAGGTCAGCAGCGTGACTAAATTTGCACCGATGGAAGGTGATGGGTGGAGAAATTAATCACGTAACCTGGAAAACGTTCTGTATTCTGATCTCGAACCCGCATCTAAGGCAATGCGGTGGACTCTGTTCACGGAGAGTTCAGAATAGCTATGGGTAAAGTGGTACAAAGCCTGCGCAGTGCTAAACTAAATTATGAATTCATGCCAGTCTCCAGGATTGGAGTCTACGGGAACCACAGGGGGTCTATCGTCTCTCCGAGTGACTAGTAGAGTTTTCAGTATTAAAACTTGCCACTTAATTGTTGAGATCTATTTTCTAAAGTG
Source organism: Ampelocalamus luodianensis (assembly GCA_036346255.1). Taxonomy (NCBI): domain Eukaryota; kingdom Viridiplantae; phylum Streptophyta; class Magnoliopsida; order Poales; family Poaceae; genus Ampelocalamus; species Ampelocalamus luodianensis. Next base: position 45,348,777 of record CM070638.1, read on the forward strand.
AGATGATTTAGAAATTGTGATAATGAATAGAGATAGTGCATCTTTTGCTATTAATGCTTGCTGAGTACATTCGTGTACTCAACCTTGTTAGTCTTCACCTTTGTAGATCCTAGTCCGACCGGGAACTATCCTGAGTGGGACGAAGGACGTGCAGGTACAGAAGCAACAGCTGGAGGAGAAAGGCTTTGAATAAGAGGACCCAGGGTGAGTTGGGAGCTATTTTGGCATGTGGGGCGAGTAGGCTGCCGGTACTCCTGAGCCGACAAGAGAAGCGGGAAAGTTCCCTTGGGTATTTGTATAAAACTTGTATTAAGACCTTAGGCCTTCGTGGCTAATCTGTTGAGATAAAGGATAGTTTCTATCTTATTGTTCTCACTGCGTACTCGGTGAAGGCTTACTATTCGTTGGAGCAGTGTTCTACTGAGCAAACGAATAGTAATCCGTGTGCCTAAGTTTTATTACCGCTGGGGTAATGACACGGGGCGTCACAGATGGTATCAGAGCAATAGGTTCGGGCCACGCTAATAATATAGAAAATGTAGCGAGAACTTAGGTGTGCTTTTCTCGCCTGCTATATCGCAATAATTACCTTATTAACCCTCATCCCCATATCAATTTCTATTCCCTTCCCGTTTCCAAAGTATTATGTTAAAAACCTTGTCTTCTTTAAAGTGACAGTCTGCTAACATAAAACCATCCCTTCGTAGGAGGTTTAGATTAACTCTTCCATCCGATAGAGTACGGGGGAAAAGTGTGTGCTTAGTCATTGGACTTGTGTTGTTGATTCCTGCTAGATAATCTGTCAGGCTAGCAATTCGATCTAGGGTAGAATGCTTGAGACTATAGGTGGTGAGGCATCAATATAAGATCATAAGTTGCATGCCGAGGGTAGAGGCTTGCAGTAGAACTCTGGTATGGACCTGCTTTTCCAGTCTCTGGATAAGTCTAGACCATATCCATTAGCTTCCTTATCCTTTCATTCTTATAACCAAAGTGACACGTCAGCCTCCTCAGTAAATCAGTAACTACTTAAGGAAAAGAGAGCTAATGGCTAATGGAGTAAAAAGAGGTCTTATCCCCTTTCTGCACTTCAGTTTTTCCGGACGAGTGGTCCGTGGCACTCCGAACGTGTAGCTCTGGCGTACCCAGGAACGAAATCCTGGGCGTACTCAGGAATGAGCCCTGAGCGGTCCCAAACACGTGGTTTGGGCGGTCTTGAGAATGGGATCTCATGCGTACCTGGGCACGTGGATCCAGGGTAGTATAGGTTGCACTCAGAGGCAAGCTCTGAGCGGTCCCAAACACGTGGTTTGGGCGGTCTTGAGAACGGGATCTCAAGCGTGACTGAGCACGAGAGACTCAGGTAGTATAGGATATGGATCTTTTTGCATCTCTATGTTTCTTGGTGTTATTTGATTATCTGTGTGTGGCATAATACAACTCACCCGCGGGATAGCTCTGTCAGATAAACATGATACCCTCTTATCTACTTCAAATCATTGCTGAAGAAGCAAGGAAATTCGTGCACCCGCAGAAGATCTCGTCTAAGTAAAATACTGCAAGTGCGGCAGCCAACACAACCAGTCTCTCAACACGTTTCCCTCAGGACGCCAGATCAGTTGTCAATGACTGACATTATAAGGATGGGCAGACAGGCGGACTTCAGTGAAAACCTCCTAGCCTTCTAGGATTTGCCACTCCTAACATTGTAATATATAGGAAAAAGTCTATTTTACAACCCTAAACTTTAAAAAAAAATCCGGAAATCAACCTTAAACTATAAAACTAGACATCCTACACTCTTAACTATTAAAACCGTTTATTTTACTCCCCTCAACCAAAACAGGAGTGGTTTTAGGTGACGTGGCGCCACGTGGACATCCACGTCATATTTTTCTTTATCCTATTTCTTCCTCCCCTTTCTCTCTCTCAGTCCACACTTCCTCGTAGCCCCCCCCGACACAGCGCCCCTCGCAGCCCCCACCCGGCCGCCCCAACTCTGCCAGCCTCCTTCGGCCGCGCTTCCCCCAACCCCGCCGGCTCCGGCCTCCCTCGGCTGCTCCTCCTCCTCTCCCTCGGGCCGGGACCGATGGAGCGAGGAGGGCACTGCATCGTCGTCGTCTCGGCTCCGCCCTCGCACACCTCCGGCCTCGGCCCGGCTCTGCGTGCGGTTCTCCCCGTGGCCGCCTCGCGACGGCCTCCTCGGCGGCACGACGCCGCTTCGCTCTCCCCGTCCTTGCTCACCGTCATCGCCACCCTGTGCGGTCACACTAACGGTGTCTCCGACATCCTCACGCTGGCCACACGTGACCTCGTGGGGATCCTCCGTGGGCCGCGCTTCCTCGTCGCGCTCGGCGTCGAGGGGAACCTCTCCCGCACCAATATGTCCGCACGTGCCATGACAGTACTCTTCACGCGCAAGGGGTTGACGCCACAGGAGATGGTTGCGCTCGCCGGTGCCCACACCATTGGCTTCTCCCACTGCTCCGACACCGTTGGATCTACATGAACTTCATGGTCGTTCGCCATTGGATACTGAATCGGTATCTTTGCCTCTCAGGCGTTGGATCTACATGAACTTCATGGTCGTTCGCCGTTGGATCTACATGAATCGAACTTCATGGTCATCCACCGCTGGATCTACATGAACTTCATGGTCGTCCACCGTTGGATCTATATGAACCGAACTTCATGGTCGTCCGCTGTTGGATCTACATGAACCCGTTGGATCTACATGAACTTCATGGTCGTCCGCCATTGGATCTACATGAACTTCATGGTCATTCGCCGTTGGATACTGAATCGGTATCTTTGCCTCTCAACCGTTGGATCTACATGAACTTCATGGTCGTCCGTCGTTGGATCTACATGAACCGACCTTCATGGTCGTCCGCCATTGGATCTATAGAACTTCATGGTCATCCGCCGTTGGATCTACATGAACTTCATGGTCGTTTGCCGTTGGATACTGAATCGGTATCTTTGCCTCTCAGCCGTTGGATCTACATGAACTTCATAATCGTCTGCCATTGGATCTACATGAACCGAACTTCATCGTCGTCCGCTGTTGGATCTAAAGAACTTCATGGTTGTTCGCCGTTGGATCTACGTGAACTTCGTCCTCGTTCTACTCCTCGTTGCAGGCAGCTGCGGCGGTAGTACGATGTGGATAGCCTGCCCGCCACTGTGTCGCGGACGGCGACGAGGGCGAGGGAGAGCAGGAGGCAGCGGAGAAGCATGCCCATGGGAGGAAGCTTTAGAGAGAGAGTGAGGAGGCTGGAGGAGGTGTTCTTGGCTCAATTTGGGAAGAGAGGTGAGAGAGAGAGAGGGGGAAGGTGGTGTAGGTACTGGTGTAGTGAGGTGAGATGAGAGACAGGACAAATTTCAAGATAGCAACCATCTAATGAAGAAGCACCCCTCTTGAAAGCTCCAAAACAGTAGAGCTCACCTCTTTCTCGAGCTGGGCATGGTGGTTGAAATCGGAGTAGGAGGAGGGGATGTCAGATCGGATTCACGTTGTACCCGCCTCCACTCGCCCCCTTTGCCTCTGGCCTTCGCCCGCCCACCCCTCACTACGATTGAGGGCGGTGTCGAGGGCGAAGGAGGCGGTGAGGCGTGGGCACACGGGGCCAGCCGCGGGGGTGGGACGATTGGCGCGAGGGCCGTGCGCTGTCACGATGTCCATGTCGGTGACCATGTCAACGCTTTTGGTGGATGCCTTAGCACAGGTGGAGTCGGTGAGGCCATCCTTCCCTCGTCCCCATGCTCCTCATCTCCCGCCCAAGCGCCCCCTCTGTCGTTGGACCCCGCATCGGCGTTCCTGTCACCGTCCGCGTACCATCGGATGCTATCGAGCACTGGGCGGCTCCATGGCGTGTTGGCAAAGAGAGAGGGATAGGAAGATATGGAGGAAGAAGGGGATGTGGAGGCAGCAAGTAACCATGGCGGCAGCAAAACAGGAGCTCGAGAGACAGGAGGGGAGGGATTGGCGGCGAACCAGGAGCTCTAGAGGGGAGGGATTGGCAGCGAGGGGGTAGAAGAGTGAAGAGAGAGATGAGTGAGAATGAGAGGAAGAAGAAAGGAATGAGAGTATGTAGTGCACGGGGAGGGTGTTGGCGACGAGGGGTGTAGCGCACAGGGAGGATGTTGGTGACAACGATGAGGCGGTCGCTGGCCGGGGGCGAGCTAGGCAGGAGGTAGCGCGTGGGATCAGGGCCGGCACGGGTGAACTGGAGGTGGCAGTCGGGCGTAGCTCAGGCGAGGTGCAACCGGAGTAGGGGGCTGGCATACCATGGTCGGGCGGCGCAGGGAGAAGCCAGCGGCCGGGGACAGGTGGCGCAGCCAGAGGGAGGCGGGCCCAGCGATGGTGGAGGCGTGTGGCCAAGCTGGGGTAGGAGCCGGCAGCCAGAGGGGAGGAGCTGAGCCGGAGGATGGATGAAGGAGGAAGGCGTCGTGGGAAGAATGTTGGGCATAAGCAAAAGCTCCAAGGAGCAAAGCAATGGAGAGAGAGAGAGAGAGAGAGAGAGAGAGGCGTGGCAAGGCGGGGAGCTAGGTCGAGTAGGAGCCATGGCGATGCGGGCGAGACTTGACGGTGGTGTTGGCGTCGATGGAGGTGGAGGAGAGGAGTGGAGGAAGAAGAAAGTCATCAGAGTATGACATGTAGGCCAGGGACATTACGGTGCCCACCTCAGATTCATGTGGATGCCATGTTGGATGAAAACCAGCTTGGAATAGGTTAGAGAGGTAATTTGCATGGTATTAATAGTTGAGGGTGTCTGGTGTCCGGTTTTATAGTTTAGGGTTCTTTTCTAGACTTTTTGAAAAATTCAAGGGTGTAAAATAATCTTTTTCCTAATATATAATTTGGCACTTTAAAGATTGGTTGTTTAATAATTTACCATTTTGGCCTTTTAATGATATTTCTTATCTTTTCTCCCTTTTTTCCCCACGCAAAATGTCCTTATTGCCCCTCTCTAGCTCGACACATCTTCTTCTTCTGCGCTTCTTCACCATCGCCACCCCCAGAATTGGCACCCTTGTCACCACTATAACTCACAAATGGCTCCCTCAACTTTACCAACTTTAGGACAGGCCGAGCAAATCCATTTCTTGCCTTACCCACACAAGCCTGATCAGCTCCTCCCAAAGTTCTTGGATTTGGTTTCAATTCTTACTTGCACAAACATGAACGAATTCCGAAAACTAAAGCGCGGGATCAGTACCAAACGAGGTGACCACCTCATCCAAAATGGTAAAGATTCATCGATTTCGATTATTCTTGTCTCGATTCTGTTCTTCTTCTTACATGTTTTCAAGACATTGTGAGCTTGATAATGTTTAGCTTGATCAATGTGGTTTCAATCTCTTCTGAAAGCACTTCTGCGAGGATGTTTCAGTGCTCACCCGCCGAGAAGTGAAAGATGACCATATCTGTCATTCGCCTCAGCATCTCCGATAGCTTAATTGCTGCAGGCCAAAATCCATTTGATGAATGGGAGGAGCAACAACGATATTGGCCTTCACCTCGCGCGCCGCCAGTAAGCCCCACGGGGTCGCCGTGGACCCCAAGCGGGAGCCAGAAGAAGCCGGTGCTGGGCAAGGTGAAGATCAAGGCTAAGAAATGGATGCACCTGCTGCATCACAAGAAGCAGCTCGCGCAAGAGGAGGTGATGTGGACGCCCAGGGCAGGCCCAGTGCAGACGACAGCAACTGCGGGCTGTGTACGTCAAAGAGGGGCAACAAGGACATTTCGTGTGGTGAAAAAAAGGAGAAAAGATAAGAAATATCATTAAAAAGGGTAAAATGGTAAATTATTAAACAACCAATCTTTAGAGTGACAAATTATATATTATAATATTAGGAGTGGCAAATCCTAGAAGCTTGTTCTTTACGGTGGCAAATAATTATCCCAAAATCGAGGAATACAATTGTTCAGCCTTTTGTTTACAAGAAACAAAGAGAGGTTTTTGACATTTTTTATATCTGAAAATTCGCTCCCAAAAGATTTTATAAATTTGCTTACTCTCCGTCTGAAGGGGCCTCGGGAGGAATACTAGATGTCTGGAATAGTTCTCTTTTGTTGGGCACTTTGGTTCATAATCTATCTTTTGCTCTCACTGTGAGTTTCACCTCATTACATTCGGCTGAAGCATGGACCCTGACCACAGTTTATGGCCCCTGCCAAGATCAACTAAGAGATGATTTCATCACCTGGTTACATGACATTGATATTCCAGACAATTCAAATTGGCTTTTTCTAGGGGACTTTAATTTCTATAGATCCACTGGAAACATAAATAAGCCTGGAGGGAATTTAAATGATATTTTTATTTTCAATGAAGTGATTAGTCACTTGGGTTTGCTAGAAATTCCAATCAAAGGAAGGGCTTTAACGTGGAGTAATATGCAGGAGCATCCTCTTCTGGAACAAATTGATTGGTTCTTCACTTCTAAGAACTGGATTACAACGTACCCAAATACCTTGGTTAAACCACTTGCAAAATATATTTCAGATCATGTTCCTTGTGTGGTTTCTATTCAAACCAATATACCTAAAGCTCAGATATTTAGGTTTGAAATTTTTTAAGCTGATCATCCAGGCTTTCAAGAAATGGTACAGTTTGCTAGGCATTTCAATCACATTGCCAGTGATAGTGCATCTAGAATTGCAGCAAAATACAAATTCCTCATAAAATGCCTGAAAAACTGGAGCAGAAATATCTCACATCTCTCAACTGTAATCTCTCGCTACAACCAAGTGGTCTCTTTCTTTGACACTGTTGAGGAACATCGACATCTAAGCAGATCGGAATGAAATTTCATAAGGATTATTCAGAAGCACATTCTGTGGTTGCTCCCCTACAAGCAAATTTATTGGAAAAAGCGCTGCACTACAAGATGGATTAAATCGGGCGATGAAAATACGAAATCCTCCCATGCAATGGCTTCGGAAAGCTTTAGAAGAATACTATTACACAATTAACTTTGCCTGACGGGAGTCACTTCAGATCATTATGAGAAGGCGGCTGCACTGTGGGACACCTATAGAAATAGGATGGGAGTCACTTCAAAACTATCCATGTTCTGTAATCTGAAAGAGCTATGTACTAAACAACAAGGGTTGGAGGCACTTTCTAAAAAAAACTTCAGAGGAAATTGATTTGGTAGTTAAGTCTCTATCATTAGACAAGGCTCAGGCCGATGGATTTAATGGATTATTTCTAAAAATATTATGGATAAAGGCGCGAGGCGTAGCAGGCGTGTGAACAACACCTATGGTACTGTAGCTACATATGAACATTACCTATGGTACTGTAGCATATTATTTTCCATGCGCGCTGATTGGTTTTCTAAAATAAAGAATAATTGGTTAGGTAGATTATTTTGGGATTCCTTATCTATCTAGTTATTGTTAGGAATATAATCTTATTTATTAGGAATGTTATTTTTAATAGTTGAAAAGATTAGATTGGATTGATAGACTTTTTTATAGATTATTTCTTAAACATCAAGTCGGACTGTCCCTATAAAAGAGATAACATATATCTATTATCAATCAAGCAATGAGAAATCAAGAGTTCAACTAAGCCTCATAACCTCGCTACCTCGTCAGGGAAGAGCCCTACCGGCGGTTAGATGACGGCGAGTACCCTACCCTCGGTCCTTAGACCCGTACCCAACCAACGACCACAACATTTGGTATCAAAGCCAATCATTGTCCCTTCCACCATGTCGGGCAACAAGGGTTTCAATTCCAGGACAATTAGTGACATGCTGGGTCGCATGATTGAGATGCTTGAAAAGATGCTTAGTGTTTCGGAGGAGGAGAGAAGCCACGCCGGGAGCAAGGAATATTCCACCAATCCGCTGGCCTTAACGGCAACCCCGTTGGTTGTGACCTTGGCCAAGATGGAGGAGCAAAAGGAGGTGACACCTGTCGTCGCCAACATGGCTGCGCCGCCACTTCCATCACCTCCAGAACTAGCATCGCCAACAATGCCATTCCGGCCGTCGTCACCAACACCTCCTCAACGGGCAACGCTACCCTTGGCTGCACCCCTGGTGCATTCGCCGAGGAGGGTTGCTACTGTCCAATGGTGGTATTTTTCGCGCGGCCGGTCAACACCGTGCCCTAGGCGATGCAGAGCACAACGGCTGAGGGGCCAACGCTACCATCGCGTACTCCCCGCCATCATCACGCTCCGTGGCAGTACGGGTGTCACTGCTTTCCCATGCCAGCTGTCCATGTCGCTAGCGTCTTCCGCAACGCCACAACATGCTAAGACGTTTCTTCCTTGGGCGCTATACGTCGGAGTGTCGCTGATCTGGTCTCAAGTGAACTGACGCCGGTACCGGATACTCTTGTCAACATGGGGCTACCAAGGACTTCAACCGTAGCCACCACCGCAGCTCAATGACGAGTTGCCTCGCTGCGAGGGGTGTAATGTTATGGAGGAAGGCGCGAGGTGGCGTGGCAGACGTGTGGACAGTATCAATGGTACTGTAGCACTTTATTTTCTATGCGTGCTGATTGGTTTCCTAGAATAAAAAATAATTGGTTAGGTAGATTATTTGGGATTCCTTATCTAGGTAGATTATTTGGGATTCCTTATCTATCTAGTTATTGTTAGGACCATGATCTTATTTATTAGGAATGTTATTTTTAGTAGTTGTAAAGATTAGATTGGATTGATAGGTTTCCTTATAGATTATTTCTTAGACGTTAAGTTGGATTGTCTCTATAAAAGAGATAACATGTATCCATTATCAATCAAGCAATGAGAAATCAAGAGTTCAACTAAACCTCAGATCCTTGCTACCGTGTCAGGGAAGAGCCCTACCGGCGGTTAGATGAGAGCAAGTGCCATACCCTTAGTCCTCGGATCCGTACCCAACCAACGACCACAACAAAAAATGCTGGGAAATCATCGAAGAAGATTTCTATAAACTCTGTCTGGATTTCTATGAGCACAGGGTCAACTTACAAAGCATCAACACTTCTTACATTACTCTTGTCCCGAAGAAAAACTCACCAGGAGTAAATGACTTTCGGACGATTTCCTTGCTCACTTCTACTCTAAAGTTGCTAACAAAAATACTAGCAGATAGACCGCAGAATGTAATCATCTCCCCTCATACATACAAATCAATGAGTTTATCAAGACAAGAACCATATATGACTGCCTAGCTTGGCCCTTTGAGTATTTGCATCAATGTCACCATTCCGAAAAAGAAATAATCATCCTAAAACTTGAGTTTGAGAAGACATTCGACAGAGTGGATCAACATGATACCATTCTACAGATTCTGGAGCACAAAGGTTTTGATCAAATCTGGATTGCATGGATCAAACAAATCTTAAAGTCAAGAACATCATCTATTCTCTTAAATGGAGTTCCAGGGAACCCTTTTTGGTGTGAAGAGGTGTTAGACAAGGAGATCCTTTGTCACCCCTTCCTTTTGTCCTAGTAGCAAACTTGTTTCAATCAATTCTCAATGAGGCTCATAGAAGAGGTTTACTGCAGTTGCCTCTCCACTTAACATGTGATAATAATTTCCCAATAGTAAAAGTACGCAGATGATACACTGCTCTTCATGCAAGCCTCCATAGTCCAACTGCATTGTCTCAAAGGACTCCTACAAACTTTTGAACAATTAACTGGGTTGAAGCTAAACTATGGCAAATCATGTCCTATTCCTATCAATGTGCCTGACGAAAAGGTCCCACTCCTAGCCGGTGTCTTTGGATGCAAAGTTGGATCATTACCTTTCACCTATTTGGGTCTCCCTCTGGGCACCACGAAACCAATTGTTCAAGGTTTCACTCCTTTAATTGACAGAGTGGAAAGAAGGCTAACGGCTACTTCTGCATTCCTATCTAACTATGGTCAACACAGTCTTTTCTCATTTTCCGACTTACTATATGTGTTGTCTTAAATTGCCAGCTAAAGTAATAGACACAATTGATCGTGCCAGAAACCATTGTCTTTGGCGTGGTTCTAATATCAACGCAAAAGGAAAATCTTTGGTAGCTTGGTCAAAGGTTTGCAAACCAAAAGCAAAGGGAGGCCTTGGCACTACTGCATAATAGGCTATACTAGATGTCTCATCGCAAACAGCTCTCTAGAATCCATCAGTGATGTAATTATCACAGACAGTTTTATAAGCATGACCGTCTATGTTACTAGCGATTGCTAGAACCATCTGTGATACGTAATTATCACATATGGTTCTTGTTAATAATCGTCTGTGAATCATCACAGACGGTTTCAAATACAAACAGTCTGTGATGTCTCCGAATATCACCGACGGTTTTTAATAAGAATCATCTGTGAATCATCATAGGCAACCGTCGGTGATGATTCACAGATGGTTATTAACAAGAATCGTCTGTGATATGCGCCATTAAATACTCGGCCGTCCCGACAAATCTGCCTATGATATGACTACTTTGAATGAGGCGACCAGCTTTGGGGTGTTTGGTGAAAGAATATCGTAGATTTGCAAGTGTGCTTGTAGATCTATTTGTTCTTGGTGATCTAAGGTGAGTATTTGCTTCTAATTATATGTATTATAATCTAGAGAAATGATAGCTAGGTTTAGATCTAGCTTGGTAGTTTGCTAATTTTAAGAATGGGTCTTGCTACTCCTTGTCTACTTCAATATATTCTTGCTTGATATATATATTGCTTCATGAATATTTTATAGCTAGCTACTTTAGGAGCATTAATCTAATTTAACACTAATTTATTACGTGCGTAGTGTAGATGGACCGAAGCTGGATGTATATTGAGAACCGTGTGAGTGAAGAGTACATTGATGATGTGTCTGCTTTTAGAAGAGTTGTCGAGCAGGATATGTTGAAGAAGGAGATAAAATTTATGTATTATTCATTCATTGATTGCAATAATCTGAAAATGTTTACCAGCCTAGCATAGATCGAAACACACTTGATTTAAAGGGGATTCAAAGAGGAGTATACATGTTGGACCAGTCACAGTGAAAAGCAGATTATACTGGTAGGTAGTAACATCGTTGAGGGAGACAACAACATGCTGGATGTGATTATGCTTTCGATGAGGATAGGTCGCACGATGACAATCTGGATCAGATGCTACACGATGCAGAAGGGAACTATAGTGAGAGAGAGTTTGGTAAATTCGAGAGCTTAATGGAGGACTCAGTGAAACCTTTGTTCCCAAGCTGCAAGCTGAAATACACAATATTGTCATCCATGCTTGAACTGCTGAAATTTTACGACGTTGTTAGGTCTCCTAGCAGACATCCTTCTGGAGGAAAACGTGTTGTCCAGAACCACCCAGCCAAGAAGTTTCTTTGTCCATTGGGAATGGAAGTAGAAAGAATACATGCATGTCCGAACGATTGTATCCTCTACCGTAAAGAATATGCAGACATGCATGTATGTCTGGTGTGCAAAACATCCCGATACAAGCGTAAGAATCACTTTGATAACGGCGAGAGCATCAAGGTGAAGTAAGGACCTCCTGCTAAGGTGTTGTGGTATCTGCTTGTAATTCCCCGTTTGAAGCGTTTATGTGCGAACCGAAAGGAGGCAAGATTGCTGCATTGGCACTCGGAGAAGCGTAAGAAAGATGAAAAGCTAAGACACCCTGCTGATTCTGCCCAGTGGAGAAACTTCGATAGGAGCTTCGAAGACTTCGGTGCGGAACCGAGGAATATAAAGTTTGGGTTGAGTACAGATGAAATGAATCTTTTCGGTAACATGAGCAACCGACATAGCACCTAGCCTGTGAATCTATGTATGTACAACCGTCCTCCTTGACTGTGTATAAAGCGGAAGTACATTTTGATGTCACTACTTATCCAAGGGCTGAACCAATCTGGGAATGATATTGATGTGTACCTAGCACTATTTCTAGAAGATCTTGTGACATTGTGGAATGAAGGGGTACAGGTATGGGATGCGTAAAAATGAGAGAACTTTACTTTACGCGTCATGTTGTTCTACACCATCAATGATTTTCCTACCCTTGGTAACCAATCGACGACATCCAAATAAAACTGGTTGGGTCCATTTTTTATTGAGGTTGGTCTAGGGGTGGCGTTTCCATACAAGGAAGGGGCAGTGCTGCATGGTGCCCAGCTAATGCAGGGTTACGCCAAGGTTCAAGTGGACATGGTACATGACACTTTCATGACCATCCTACTGGAGAAGCCCCCGAACGAAGACATCATAACACTAGGGGATGCCGTAAACACTTTTGCCTAGTAACCCAAGAGGGACATCGCCCTGGATCCTGCAGTGTCACGATCTCCACACGACCATGCCTCTCCAACAGAACTCTCGATGACTTCACCTCAATCTCCGCTTCAGAAGGCCATCGTATCGGCTCCCGTGGAAACGACGCTGAAGAAACAAGAAAAGTGTGCCGAATCATCTCCTGGGAAGATGCATAGCAGTCGAGGCGCTAAGGCCAAATCAAATAACATTAAGACGCCTTGCAAGCCCTAGATGTTCTCCCTCGGAAGGGCATTGGTCCTCGACACACTATTACCACACCTTGGAATGGGTTGTAGGAGTTTGCATGCCTGGTACATACGGAGGACCAACGAGTGGAGGACAAACCGGCCTACTGGATTCACCGTCAGATACATGGAGAGGCATTTACTCCACAAGTCGGGCTTCTTTGTCATAGGCTTCGAAGACTTATTCGAACTATTCAACCTCGACGCTCTCGATGCCTCATTTTTACGATGCTAGACACTGTAAGAGTGTATAATCAAGTTCTACACTCACATAATACCGATAAATGTCATAACTCATTGCTTATGTATATATACATGATGTAAGAAGCCCGACGATCGCGAGGACCGGTGGGTTTCCTCGATCCACAGTTGATCTCTAAGTCACACACGGTTCTTTTTTACTAACCGTCTGTGACATGTCTATGATGGTAGACGTATTACAGACGGTTTTTGATCGAAACCGTCTGTAAAGTTTTTGGTAGAAGCCGTCTGTGATAGGAGGCCTTCACAGAAGGCTTCGATCAAAAACTGTCTGTGTTGTAATTTATTATAGACAGTTCACAAACCGTCTGTTATCACAGACACATAAATTCAGACAGCTCAGACACCGTTTGTGATGACGGTTTAGAACCGTCTGTGATGACCCTTTGTGTAGTAGTGTGGAATTTTACATCTAGCTCAACAAAATGAAGCCTTGCTGCTAAAAAAATCTGCATAAATTCTGCAACATGCATAACCTTGCTTGGGTAAACCTCATTTGGAAAATTCATTACATTGGTCAAGTGCCTCATGCTTCAAAAGAGACTAAGCACTTATTTAAGAGGAAGCGATTTTTTGGGATGGCACTACGACCCTTTTTTGGGAGGATCTATGGAATGGCAACATCTTCTCCCATAAATATCCAAGACTATATTCATTTGCCAAACACAAGGACTGTTCAGTGGCAGATTTTTTTGATGACATGACAGTTGCAGCCTAATTTTACATTCCAATCTCTACCCAGGCTTTTCAAGAGTACAATTCCGCAATGCTGGATCCGGAGCAAATAATCAGTCTCATTCGCAAGTATACTTCTGGCATTATATTTGGGGCAATAACAAATACTCTTCCAGCAAATACTATAATTTCTTGTTCCAGGGTATTCAAAATCAAGTAGCTGCCCCTTTCAAATGGATATGGAAAAGTAGATGCATCATGAAACTAAAAGTTTTTGCTTGGCTCCTTCTTGTCGACCGTCTGAACACACACAAAAAATACTGCAAAGACGTCATGTTTATACCGCTAATGATATGTTTTTTGTTTTTTTTTTCTCAAGACAACATGGAGAAACGAGGCAGCACCTGTTATTTACATGTCCTTTAAGTATGGCCTGTTGGGCAGATATTTGAATAAGTTGGAATTTGGCACTTGATATTCATACTATGATTCAGGATGCCAAGCAAGCTTTCCCTCATGCTAAAGCACTTCGAAGCGGCAAGTAGCGCTCATCCATTCTTTAATTCATGCACTAGGAGGACGACTCCCTATTCAACCATCTAAATTTTTACACCTCTCTAATTTCTCCCTGTGATTAGGATCATATACTGCTATACGTATGTAAAAAAAACCCAAAAAAACCCCGTACGCACTGAAACCATCGTGTCAGCCACGACGCGTCCTAACATGGCAGCTCCTCACATCTGCGCCATCGTCGTCGCGCTCTTCCTCCTCCGATCTCCCCTGGCCCTGCCCTGCCCTGCCTCACTCCACACCCATGTCGTCGCCCTTGATTCGCACGTCTTCGACCTCGCTATCACGAGAACCACCACTCCTCTGTCCTCATCTCCTCCTTCACCCTCCTATCTTATATAAAGTTTGTGTTTCCTTTGCAACGTTTGAGCACTATGCTAGTAAAAAAGAAAAATAAATCTCCCTGTGATGCGCGCCTGCGCCGCTATTTCTCCTGCCTCCGCGATTTTCTCCGAATGTTTCGCGCCGTTTTGTTTCGTGAAAAAAGACGAGACGGAGCGAGAAGCCCACGGACGTAGCCACGAGGAACGTCCGGCCGCGTGGGCCGAGCATCGGCCGTGGCCGCGTGTGGACCCGATCTTCTGCGGTCGCCACGGCCCAGCTTAGCAAGCATGAGATCCCCATCCGCTCGGTAAACGCCCCAAACACGCCGAATCCGCTAAGCGCTGGCGGTCGTCTGCCAGCCCCGCCGCCGGCGCCATGCACCACCTCCGGAGGCGCCTTCTCCAGCTGCGCTGTGCCGCCCTCCAACCTACCACCGCCGCCGCACCCTCCTCCTCTCCCCACCTTCGCGCTCTCCTCCTCTGCACCTCCGCCTCCCCCACCCCATTCTCCATCGAGGAGTACCTCGTCACCACCGGCGGCCTCACCCGCGCCCAAGCGCTCAAAGCGTCCAAGAAGCTCTCCCACATCAACTCCGCCTCCAACCCCGACGCCGTGCTCGCCCTCCTCTCCGGCGTCGGCCTCTCCCGCCCCCACATCGCCACCGTTGTCGCCGCCGACCCGCTGCTCCTCCGCTGCAGGGTGGGCAACGTCGCCCGCCGCCTGGCCTCCCTCCGCGACCGCGTCGGCCTGTCCGATCCCCAGATCGCCCGCTTCCTCCTGGCCGGCGGCTCCGTGGGCCTCCGCTCCTGCCACGTCGACCCGAAGCTCGAGTTCTGGATCCCCTTCTTCGGCTCCTTCGACAAGCTCCTCCAGACCGTGAGGAGGAACAGCTCCATCCTGACCGCCGACCTCGAGAAGGTCACCAAACCGAACATTGCGCTGCTTGAGCAGTGCGGGCTAAGTGTTTGTGATATTGTCAAGATGTCAATGCCCTCCTCAAGGCTGCTTGGGTTCAATCCAGAGCGGGTGAAAGCATTCGTGCTGCGTGCCGAGAAGCTTGGTGTGCCCCGCACCTCATATGCATTCAAGTATGCGGTGGCCGTCACCAGTTGTCTCACCGAAGACAAGATGGCCGCAAGGATGGAGTTCTTAAGGAGCACTCTTGGTTGTTCCAAGGACAGGCTCCGCATTGCGGTCTGCAAGATGCCACAAATTATGGGACTATCCGAGGAGAAACTTCGCCGCAAGATAGAGTTCATGGTCACTGAGGTTGGCTTGGAGCGAGAGTACATCGTGGAGAGGCTCCAGCTGCTCACCTACAGCCTGGAGAAGCGGCTGGTGCCACGGCATTATGTCGTAAAGATCCTGCAGGCGAAGGGATTGATGAAAAACGGTGCTAGCTTTTACCCAATAGTTTGTTACGTCGACAAGGATTTCATAGCAAAATACATTGACAGTCACAAGGACGCTGTTCCTGGGCTCGCAGATGCTTACGCCGCAGTTTGTGCTGGGAAAGTGCCCGCCAAAGTCCAACTTTGACACCTTCGGACAGAGATATGGAAGGTTCTTTCAGGCTTATAGCTTATAAGACAACACATCACCTCATCCTCTGATGCTCAATTGCTCATTAGTTAATGTTCATTCATGCTAATATCTTTTCAAATCTTGATTTCAGCTGTAGAACTACTGGCGATCTTATTGCCCATAATGTGATCCTAGTTTCAATTGTGGATATCTATGAAGCCACTGGATTGTCTTGTTTCGCTGGCCTACTACTCATGTGATGCCTCATCTAATGAACTTTCCATCAACACATGTAAATATAATGTTGTAACACCAACTAAAAATTCATGCCTGTTAACAAACTGATGTAGTGACACTAGAGATTTTCAGATGTTAGGAGCTCAACAACCTAGCCACCAAGGAGGCTAGGACCCCATAACAAAATAGCTCATTCGATAGAAGTTTGAAATCATTCAAAATTCAGCTACTCCAAACAAGCAATTGGTGCACGATACAGATTTCCCTTTGGCCAATTGAGAAACAGACACTTGGGAGTTCGGATCACCCTTTGAGGTGTGTAATGCAAGATTGTGATTTCTCTGTCTAATTGGACTGCTCCTAACGACTGATGCACTTAATTTAGTGAAATAAATGCAAAGGATTCATTCCCCAATTTTCTATACTTCGTTGAAAATATGTTATGAGCAATTACGCTTGCCTCCTGGACTGCAGCCTTGGCATTGCGATTCCACGCAAACGGCGTTTACCATCCTAGCGCACCGTCCGCGCTGCGAGACGGTTCCTGGCTGTCACAGCCCATGTGCAATTGCGAGGCGCGCACGGCGTTTCGCGTTCGAACGCATCGTTCGCTCGCCTCTCCCGGTCGCGTAGACGTGGAGGCGCAACGTCCTATCATTCGTGCCACGACCGCAACGTCTGCTGCGAGACGCTGGTCTGCTCGCCATGCCGTGCCTAGTCGTTTAATGCGCGGTCGTGTCCTCGCCGCTGTGCCATTCCTGCTTTTGCATGGTTCCTAGTCACTGTGACCTCCTTACCCGGTGTCGCTCCTCCCACAGTCCCACTCGCGCGTCTCCGCGTGTCCAGCGATTTCCTGCCGCTGAGCCGAACTCGTTCTCGCTCGGTCTACAAGCTTCCTGAATCCTCTCGTCTGCTTCATCGCTCCTGCTATCGGTTCCCCTCCCTCCGCCCGTCCCCATCGCCGCTACTCTTCCCCTTCCCAAGCGCGCTCTCTTCCACTGCCCCGCCGTCTCTTCCTTTGCCCTTGCCGTCACTTCCCCGCCCTCCGCTCCCACCGAAACCTTCCCTCCCTCTCCTCCCCCACGTTCTCCTCTTCCCCTCGTGCTCGCGGTCGCCGTGTCCTCCCCTCGCTCCCGCTCTCCTTCGCCCGGATGTCGCCATCGCCGGCGCTGCCCATGTGCAGCCACAACTCCATCCGCTCCCGCACAAACCGTTTGCCTAGCCCCCTCCTTCCCATCTTCTTTCCCCTCCCCATCTTGCCTCCCCTACTCTCTTACCTCATCTTCACTGCTATTCTCGGTCTTTTCTTGTTACTAAATACAGCTATTTCTTGCAGAGTTCGATTCATCGTCTAGATGAGGTCTGGATCAGCCCGGTACGTATGGTAGTCCCCTAATCCTCCCTCCTCCTGATTGTAGCCGTATGCTTATTTCATTTTGTTCGCTTCATTTTCCCCTTAGTAATAAGACGTATCAGATTAGCTATTTCACATGTGCAGTCGTTTCCAAAAAGGATTGAGGATCCTTTTTGAAATGTCTGCACAGGTGTTTGACGATGTAGAAGTTATTTCAGAACACAACTCTTGCCAGGAAATATATTGTTTCCAAAGATGAGCTTACTGTGGTTTACAACACTTTTGATGAATGATATGTCTCTTACCATTGTGAATGTAACAATTTTATTCATTTGCATGATACAATTTAAAGGGGATCTAATAGTCTCTTCACCTGATGTATCTCTTGTGGAGCTTGGACCGGATGTGTAGTTTGTTTTGCTACCAACCGACCCCCTTCAGGATTCGTCATGATACATTAAAAGGTCCATCCAAGTATCTTATTGTATACATTTTTTGTCATCCTGCTTTAAGTTTGTTCTGCTTTTCAGTATCCTCAAGACAATTTAATGTAGCTATTCAACCTTTTGACAAGTATAATTGGCTGCCTTATGTAGCTTAGAATCTGTAGCTTTTGTTAGAGATCAACTACGTAAACATGGTGATGTCCAGGTATGTAGTTTTTCTCTGCTAAAAAAAACATGTGACCTTTTTAAAGACTAACTGTGTGCCTTTTTGCAGCTCATTTTGTATGCTTGCTTATTGCTGATTTGGTTTGTGTAACTGGCCTGGGAAGCACTTGGTCAGAAAGCTCTGGTTATGATTTCTGACGCCTTCATCTTTTCCATTGACCTTTTTTTATCTCTTGAAACGCTGAAACTAGCTTACCATATAATTAGGTGATCGTTTGATTAAAAAAATGTTTTAGTTTTCTTTCATTTAGTCTCAATTGCAGGATCAACGGTCTCAAGACAGCAGTAGCATAGTTAGTTGACTTGGTGTACTTGTTCTTAAACCTTTTGATTTGGGACTTTTGTTATTTTGGTATTTTTAATGCATGCTTTTGTGCACGAATGAAGTACCTGCTCATGAACTTTTCGAAACAGCTAATATAAAAACAAACCAATGCGCTGCTATAAATATGCGGATTTGTAGGTATGATGAGTAGGATATGCAGGTTTCTTAATTATATATTGCCTTCAAACATATCCTGCAGTATCATCTTTGCTTACCCTTTCTATTCATTACCAAGCAAAGTATATCCCTACCTTTTAATGATTTGTCCGAATTTTGGTTCCTGCATGAAGGTTGTTTGCAGAAAATAGCTTCTTCAGTACCAAATGTCCAAACCTTGAAGTCACTCTATTTTGCTATGTGCATCACGTTTAATAATTAATGATCTGCAACCTCTCACTCTCTTTTTGTGAATTCTACTACGTGCTGCCATCTATCCTGATGGTGCTCATGGCCAGCCTGATCTATTTGGGTTAAATATACCACCTCAGATTGATCGAGAGGTACATTGTGTTCATTGAGAGCTACCTGAGGCGTTAGATTACTCCTGAATAGAATTGGCTTGAAATTCATTATAATGTCAACCGATCTTAGTGAACTTTTGAAAATAGCTAAAATAATGGCAAACCAATGCGCTGCTATAAATATGAAAGTCGGTACATATGATGAGTAGGACACGCATGTCTTAATTATGTATTACCTTCCAACATACCCCGAGTATCGTGTTTGCTTAGCTTTTCTATTCATAGCAAGCAAAGTATAACACTAACTTTTCCTGATTGAGCTGAAATATGTTACCTCAATGACGGTGCCTTCCAGAAAATAGCTTCCTCAGTACCAGATGGTCAGATTTTGATGTCGCTCTATTTTGCTTTGTCATTAAGGTTAATAGTTAGTGGTCTACAACCTCTTGACTATTTTTTTAGCATTATGCTACCTGCTGCCATCTATCCTGATGGTGCTCATGGCCAGCATCATCTATTTAGGTCAAATATACTACCTCAGATCGATCAAGAGGTAGGCTCCTCTCCCTCTACGTGTTTTACTGCCGGTTCAGTATGGTCTGTTTACTGAATCCCTGCCAGGTGTATTCCTTTCTTGCATCACTAGGTGGCCTGATTGTTCCACTGTTGTACTATCGGGCTGGTCTGCAGGTTACATCATGTGTTATACTTTGCTAAACTAATTTTACTTTTAGGAACAAGTAGTCAGCTTAGTAATCTGTCTTTTACAAACAAACAGATGTTGCTATTGATTAACTTCAGTATGTAGCAAACTATTGATTATGTCAGAGATGATTATGTCAGATATACATTCTTTCCTTTGTTTCGGAATTTGTTATATTACTGTTGGATGGCTGAAGCATGAGTTCGTGCTTGCGTCAGCATGGTCTGTTCGGTCGGAGTGAGCTTCGATCACCGTTTGTTCGGTCCAGTCCTTTCTCGTTGTTGTGTGGGTCATGGGATCATGCTTGCGCCTTTCATGTGTCTGTTTCGAACATATGCTGGCCATCTCTCCTCAGTCGGATAAGCAGTTTGTCGAGCTTATGGTCCGTGCAAATTATTTATAACATTTGCATGCAATTCGATGCGGACATAAATAATAGAGCCTATCCGATTTTAGCCAGGATAGAAAGCTCCGATTTTAGCCAGGATAGAAAGCACATGATAGGAATGACTTGGTCACCCAGGTATACCACATGAAACTGCAAGAAATCCTCCATAGCATTAAAGATATCTCTGCTTTTTGACATTGTACGTGCATGCACGTTGCCTCCTTATGTGTTCTGATATATTAATTGATACCATATTTTTGCTTTACTGATGTTTTCCTTCCTCATTCGCAGTTAGCAGTTGTGCACACCATGGAATCTCAGAAAAGAGGGTTGCCCTCGCATGGCTGGCTGATTAAAGTGGATATCCTTCTGCATGCATTGATGCTCTAGCTTCGGCTCAGTTACCCGATATTAATACTGAGCCTTCAGGCTATGCTCTTGTCGAGGAGTCTATGATTCATGTTGCATACGATGATGTAGATCCCAAGTGTCCCTGCTTGAAGAATGTCCTTTGTTCAAAGATATACCCAAAGTCGTTCCATGCTGAGACCACATGATCAAGATGGTTTTCCTACGCGTATTGGTGTCGTCAAGATTTCACTTTTGATACAGCTGGCCATAATGAAAGGTAAACAATTAGTCGGCAGTTCCATGACAATTCTATCCATCTCATGAAAATCCATAGACTAATGCTACTTTCTTTGGCAGCAGTATCAGGCCGACCATGACTCCCACAGATCTCTGGTTCGTCGCAAACTTTTCCAGCATGACACCACGGATTGTGGATAGCAAAAAGAAGCAGCAGTGCCATCCTATGTGTGACATCTACTCCAGTTTTCGTGATCGTCTACTCTTCTTTTGACCTATGCCAGCAATTTAAGCTTTAGGAGCAAGAACTATCTATGGTTTCCTCTTGTACGTCTGTACCCAATAAGAAGTAATTACAGTTAGCTATGGCCATATCGCAGGTGCTACTCACAAAACATGTACCTAGCGTGCTGTCAGGAACAAGTTTTACCGTCAACTCTATTGTGCATGTGAATCAAACCTCCCCGCCTCCCCCTTTTCTGTCGTGCAAACAGTACTATGATGCCGTGCCTATTTCCTCATCAAAGCACAACACGAGAACCATGGCAGAAACAAACCAAACCCAAAGACACACACACACTCTTCGCACTTCTCTCCTACTCTTCGCACTTCTCTCCTGCCCGCCAATTTCATCATCAAAACACATGAGACCAGTCGGACGTGGCGTAGCGCGTAATCCAGCCTAGTGGAAAAGAATGTGTATAGTTTTGGGATAGGCTAAGTAAAAAGCACATTGTTATGGAACAAATAAAAATGTACTAGTGGAGCAAATAAAAAGCGCTAATGGAACAAACATAAAATATTAGTGGAACAAATTGAAAGGGTGTTGGTTGAACAAGCCGATACCATTAGTGGTACAAATTGAAATTACTAATGGAATAAATAAAAAAATATCAGCGAGGCAGTGTTACAGATCTCGCCAAGCAGGCGATCCGGCCGCAAAGACAGGACGCACGGGCCCGACTAGGCACAACCCATTTCGGCCCAGATACTATTCGTGTCGTGCCGAGCTGGCCCAGGTACGGCTCGTCGGGCATTCGTGCCGTGTCGGGCCGGCCCGAACCCGATTAGCCCGTCGGGCCCATGAGCACGCACGGCCCAACTACCCCTCCCCCTGCTCGGTCTACCCAACCTGCCCACGTCCGTCCCTTCTTCTTCTGATCATCTCTCCCCTATCCCCATGCCTCTCCCGCAGGCTGTAGCCGCACGTGTGCTGCCCCGTCGCCTCCTCGCCTCCTCAGCTCCTCTGCGCATCCTCTTCGCCCCGCCGCCTCCTCGCCACCCCGCCACGGCGTCGCCTCCTCAGCTCCTCGCCTCCCTGCCGCCTCCTCGCCTGAGTCA
Source organism: Ampelocalamus luodianensis (assembly GCA_036346255.1). Classification (NCBI taxonomy): domain Eukaryota; kingdom Viridiplantae; phylum Streptophyta; class Magnoliopsida; order Poales; family Poaceae; genus Ampelocalamus; species Ampelocalamus luodianensis. Next base: position 45,370,709 of record CM070638.1, read on the forward strand.
CCTCCGAGCCATCCCCGACCGCAACGAGGAGCCACCGAGCCGCCTCTTCCCCTCGCCTGCTCGTTCGCAACGCCGTCGGCGCCACCGAACCGCCTCGTCGTCGCCACCGAGCCGCCTCTTCCCCTCCCACCCTCTCGGTCCCGCGCTCCGCTCCAACCTCCTCCCGCACTGCCGGCCACCGAGCCGCCTCTTCCCCTCCCGCTCCCGGTCCTGCGCTGTCTCGGGCCGTGTCGTGCCTACCTAGGCCGTGCCGAACGTAACCAGTAGGGACAAGTGCCCTACTGACTTGGCGGTAGATCCAGAAACTATGCCATGGAAGGCATATTTCACAGGTTTACCTTGGATTTGGGGATCTGCATATCTTCCAATGCGCTCACAAATAAAATATTCAAAGAACTACCCCCATCTATCAAGACCCGATTAACCCTGCAGTTATTAATAGTAGGTTCAACGACAATAGGGAACCTACCTAGTCGAGTCGAAGGAATGGGGCAATCTTCTTTGCTGAAGGAGATTATCGTCTCCGACCACCTTGAAGGTTTAGGGGTGATCGAAGGTTCGGTAAGGTTGATTTCCCGCTCCATGGCCTTCAGATGACGTCTGGACTCGTACGAAGAAGATCCACCGAAGATCACGTCCACAGTGTGTTGAGGTTCTTGGTACTCTATTTCTTCGTCACTGTCTTTGTCCTTCTTGGAGCTTGTCTCTCTGAGCTCTTGTATTGAGGGGAGTGGACCTTTACCTCTATAATAATCTTTCAGCTTCTTTTGCCAGGCACGACAGTTACGCAGATTGTGTCCTGCTTGCTGGTGAAGTGGACACCATTTCTTATTTTTCTTGTATTAATTGGTCGGGGCCTTCGCCTTGCCACGACCAGCATAATCATTCTTTCCCTTAGTAAATTTTTCAGGAACCGCAAGAACCTCCTTATCATCGGATTTGTGGTGTCTCTTTTTCTTGAGAGCCTTCATTTGCTTCTTTTCTGTCTTATCTAAGCCAGCTTGGGGGATTTTATCTTTTCGATCAATGACCTCGTTCCATTCAACTGCTTCGCTGGCGGTTGCGTACTTGTCGGCCATATCGAAAAGCTCGATGGTTGTTCGTGGCGGATGTATGGCTAAATCATCCGTAAACCTTCGATTTCTTAATCCCGCTTTGAAGGTTTGAATAACAGAAGATTCTGCAACCTCTGGTATTGAATTACGAACCTGACAAAATCTTTTGATATACTGCCAGAGAGTCTCATTGGATTTTTGCCAGATTCGGTGGAGATCATCCTCCTTTCCAGGGCGGTCGTACGTACCCTGAAAATTGACAATCAGAAGGTCGCAAAGTTGCTCCCAAGTATACACTGATCCGACCGGTAGGTTAAGTAACCACGACCGGGCTGATCCTTCTAATACCGTGGGAAGATAGTTAGCCATTACATTTTCATCACCACCAGCGGCTCTGATGGCGGTAGCGTAGATCTAGAGAAATTCTAAAGGATTTTGAGTCCCATTGAACTTATCCAAATTGGCCGATCGGAACCTATTTGGCCAACGCACAGCCTAGAGCCCTGTAGAGAAGGCTCGACAACCTGTGATAGTTTCGTGGCGCCTTCTTTGGAAAGGTGCCGGATTATAATCGGTTGGAGACCGATTCCTTAAATTGGATTGCCGGTGCTCCGGTGTCCCGATTCGGTCGTGGACGTTGCTTGGACGCCTCCAACTGCTTGCTTGATTCAGATGATGTCGAAGATCATCTGGTCCAAGCGATTGCTCCTCTCGACGAAGTGAAGGTGTGGTTTCTTGGAATAGTCTTCTCCCCTCGTGACTTCTTGGTCGGAAATGTCGAGGTGGTCTTGGTACCAACTAGTCTTCAACACGACCATGCTGGCCTCTGCTGCGGGAGGAATGCTGGGATGAAGTCATGGTCTGACTTTGTGAATGCCTTCGTTCCCGATATAATTCTGTGCGTTGCATAGTTTGTTGGATAATTTCTGATACCTGACCTACAAGTTGGACAAAACCCGGAGTCTGTGCCAAAACAAGGTCAAAATTATTTAAAATATCTCTAACTCGCTGCAGGTTTTGTATTGTTACCGAAGGTCTCAGAGGATTTCTGCCAGAAGAAGGTGTTTGATGGCTTGAATTTCCCTCTGACCTCCTAGTTGGTCTTGCCTGGTCCCTTACGGGCGGGCGCAAACTGCGAATTAACTTATGGGCGTCCACGGTTACATTACCTCGGCATTTGGTGCTTGACCGCTCGTACCATCTCCATCATTATGTGGTGGCGAGGCAACGTATGGAGGACCGTACACGGCATTTTGATCTGTATCTCTGATCGCATTGACCTCGTGCTTCTAGCAGTGATCACCCACGACGGAGAGTGGTCGGTGATGAGCACTTCTTGAGGTTTTCGTAACGGTCTCAACCTGATCCGGCGGATTGCCGATCGTATGCTGAGCCTTATCATCCCCACTTGGTTTATAACTAGTGGGGGCTTCATCGACACCGTCACCAGATGTCGGTTGGCTTCTGGAATTGCCAGAATCCATCGATGAGTACCTGTCAACCATGATCGCATCAATGGTATATTGATCCTCGAGTTGCGATGTTGAATTTCATCACCTTTTTTGCCGATCGAAAAGTCTGGGCTTGCAGAGGTTTTTGGATGTTCCAAACTGATCGGAAGCACTTCCTCTGAAACCGCCACTGATCGTGGCGGTGTATCCTCATCCATTCGGTCGATTTCGCTAATATCTGCGATGGGAGAACCGGCGGAGGAGGAGGATGATGAAGAAACTCCATTGTCCTGCATGGCGCAGATGCATGCGTCCATGTTGAGGTTGGAGTAGTCGGCCAGGTCGAACCAGTTTTCCTCGTTCCAACTTTCTGCCATAACCGCATGAGCGATTACAAATGGGAAACGGACGAAGATTTGATGAGCAAAGAACTTCTTCCAAAATCCCGCGCCTTGCTCCCCACGGACGGTGTCAGCTATCGACGATCGTGACGTCGATCTTACGAAATAAATGGAGGAGAATAACATGGAATCTCCGGGGAGAGAATGAGACTGCTCTTTTATTAATATGAACTGGGTTTTACAGAGGATGCCTTATGAGTAGGCGGTGGACTAATCCTATTTACACTGAGAGTAATGCTTGCTATACTATAATATCATGCTTGGAACATGAATATGATATTAATGACTATGCGTCCATCTGATACCGCTTGATCTCCCCTCGCTCCGTCCGTGCTCCATCTTTAAATAGCCCTTAAAGAGGTGGTAGTTATTTCTGGAGAAGACGTTTGTTGTGAAGCGTCGCGATTGGTCGGAGAGGGGTGACGGTTGATGAAGTATCAACCGTCTTGCAGTTGTATGTTTGTGAGACTCTTAACCGTATGGTGGTTATTTATCAGTGTCTTAGAATAAAAAGATATCGTGTGGTGTGGAATATACGCATGTGTTCTATTCGTCACACGGTAGGGAATATTCCTGGAATCAATTCCGAATATCAGTTCATACCTTTTACGAGCAGTCATGGGTCGGAGGCTAGGTACAGGACCTTGTCCGATCAGAGTATCCATTGTGTAACCTCTAGAATCATTACGACTAGTGAGGTCGTGAACCTTACGGGTTACGACCATGAAGACGTATGGTCTTTTTCAATATATTAAAGATAATACATAGAGATTTTAGTCCTCGTCACGTGCCTAGCACGGCGCGACACTGTTCGTGCCGTGCTGGGCCGGCCCACTGTGCCGAGGTGGCGGCTCAGGCACGACCCGAGCTATCGTGCCGGGCCGGCATGGCCCATGAACAGTGCGGGTCGTGCCATGCCTGGACTGGGCCTACAGTGTCGTGCCTCGTGTCGGCCCGGTAGGCCCAGCCCATTTGCCCAGCAGTAAGGTGTTGCAACAAACTGATATTATTAGTGAAACAATGCAAAACTACTAGTGGAACAATGAAAAAGCTTTAGTAGAACAACATAAAAATATTAATGGTACAAAATGAAACTATCTGTGAAACAAATAAAAAAGTGCCAGTAAAAAAATATATTAGTGGGACAAATATATAATATCAAATCAATATCATGGGAAAATTCAAGATTATTAGTGGGGTTGAACAAATAAAAAATACGAATAGAATAAAAGTGTAAAAAAAATAAACATGGGGAAAAGAAAAGGAGAAAGGAAGGAAGAGAAGAGAGAGAGGGAGGGGGCGCCCAGGCTCGGAATTTTTTTTTAAAAAAAATATTTTTTAATAAATAAATATTTTTTTAAAAAAAATATATTTACAAAAATAAATAGTTACACCAAAAAATTACAAAAATGACTCACTGTCGTTAGTTCAACTAGCGACAGGTAGCTATTGCCAGTTGAACTGGCGATAGGGACCCTGTCGCTCCCTGTCGCCGGTTCAGCTACTTGTCGCCAATTCAACTGGCGACAGTAGGTTATCGCCAATTCAAGTGGCGACAGCTTCCTATCGCTAGTTGAACTGGCAACAGGAAGCTAAAACCTTATAAAAGCCTCTTGAAACCCTAAAATTCGGCATAGGACTCAGTTTTATTCAGAAAAAAGAGAAAGAGAGAAGAGAGAGGAGGAGAGGGGAGGAGAGAAGCTAGCGAAGCGCTGCCCGTTTGGGTAATTTTTTAACCGAATGGATTACATAGTTTTAGATGTACGGTTACGTAGTGCGGTACGTTTTACATAATACTTTTTGGTGGGTAGTCTAGTTTTAGATATGTAGTTAATCGTGAAAATATTCTTTATGGTACAGTGCATCAAATATGTCCGACGTCTCTAATTTCAAAATTTACAATGGTCAAGGGACTATTATGGAGGGTCTCGAGGGGATTGATTTGTGTTATTTCCAATCGACGGTCGTGCCCCTACCAAGACCAGAGGCGCTGTGATGCGGTGGTTGTTCCACACATTCCAAGTGGACCGTGATGTGTACAATCTGATATTGAGTTGCCTTGCCCTACGGGTAGCACAGCCCACATATTGGGAGTTAGTACAGCTGAAAGGAACAAATTCATGACAGTCGTATGTATGCATGGCGAGGGAGAGAGGGTGAAAATTGGTCCTTCTAGTCCAGGCATATGCCAAACCTACTTCTCCATCTGCGGCTGAACAAGAAGGGGGTGCTGACACCGAAGAAGAAGTCAGGGACTCCAGCCACAGCGCGGCGCACACAATGGCTGAAGCTCCCAGAGTTGCTAGTGCTGTCGATGAAGACCTTGCGGAAGTAGCTCCTTTGGTCAGGCAAGCTAGTGGTCTTGCTGACGAGGGTGAGGAGGTGGAAGCCGTAGTGCAAAGGATGGATATCGAAGACCGAGACTACATGGAATTGTCTGAAGATGAAGGTTCCGACGACGAGGATGATGTGGACCAGTAGGTGGTTCCATCGGAGTGGAACACATACCCGTTCGACAACCTCATCGTCAATGAAGGCTCCCGTGTGCTGTGGGAGTATGACCAGAGCGAGGTCAGACTAGGAGCTACGTACAAATGCAAGGAGGCCATGCAGGACGTGGTCAAATTCTGGGCCTTGTCGGTGCGGCACACATTCATAGTCGTCAAGTCTACCCCAAGATGCTACGACGCGAAATGCGGCATAGAGGGATGCCCTTGGCGAGTGCACGTATTTTAGCCTAAGTAGGACACCTACTGGAAGTGCTCTATAGTGGTTCCTCACACATATGTCGTCACTGAGTCAGTGCAGTCCCATTGGAACCTGTCATATGGCTTCATCGCCAACCTCATGTACGGTGGGATCGTGGATAATCTAGATTTTGAGCCACGATCCATAATTCGGACCATTAAGGCAAGATTCCAGTACACAATCAGCTATGCCAAGACTTGGAGGGCAAAACAAAAGGCATTGGAATCAAGGTTCGGCATCTTCGAGGATTCCTACCACAACCTCCCCGGGCAACTCCGAATCATACAAGACAGGAATCCCGACACTCATGTCGACATTCAAGACGCCACACATTCGAAGTGGGCCAATAAGAGGGTACTACAGCGAGCATTTTCGCCTTTGGTCTATGCATCAATGCATTCCGGCACTGTCGTCTAATCTTGTGCGTCGATGTCACATTTCTGACTGAGAGATACAAGGGCCAGATACTGACTGCAATAGCGACGGGCGGGAATAATCAAGTTCTTCTCATGGCATTCGCTTTCGTTGAAAGCGAGAACACGAACAACTGGTTGTGGTTTTTGAAGAATGTAAGGATTTTTGTTGTGCAAGGTCGTCCCAACATATGCCTCATACATGATTAGCATGCAGGCCTGCTATATGTAATAACTCAGCTACAACAAGGAGAGAATGTACCACTTCCATGGCCGGACCTGTAGAGAAGGTGGTATATGAGGCACTTGGGTGCAAACTTCTACAAGTAGTTCCGCAATAAGAACTTGGTGAACTTGTTCAAGCGGCTGTGCAATCAGAACCAACAACGAAAGTTCGAAGCACTCTGGAAGATTATGGATGAGCGGACCAAGACACACAGAAGGGAGGCAGCGATAAGGGCCGCCCCAAGCGCTGACCAGGCCCTCGAAGCAATGCCACAGCTACCCACAGATGGTCTCGGTGTGACGAGGAGGACAGGGGCGCAAGTGAAATGTTTCTCGAACTGGATTGAGCACAAGTCTAAGGAGAAGTGGTCGCTGCTACATGACAGGAGTGGTGCTCGATATGGTGTTATGACAACCAATCTAGCTGAGGTGTACAACTAGGTCATACGCGACGCAAGGTGCCTCCCTTTGGTTGGTATTGTGGAGGCAATTCTGCACGGTACCACAAACTACTTTGTTGACAGATGCAACAATGCATCGCTCGCCATGGGAAATGACATAGTACTCTACTCTGCCATAATCACCAAGTACATGGAGGAGAAGAGCAAGAAAGGTGAGATGCACTGAGCATTCAAGATGGGCACAAGGGAGCTTCGCTTTGAGATAATGTGTAGGGATAAAGGACACCACGGTACAAACCGCGAGAGGATCACCCACGAGTGCACGCTATACCACGGTAGTTGCGTATGCACTTGCAACAAGTCTCTTCTTCTACAAAGGCTATGCTCCCATGTCATGACCGCATGTTCGATGGTGGCGTAGCATCTCGGCCAGTACCTCTTTGACTATTTCACCATGGAGGCGATGATGCAAACCTGGAGTGCAGAGATGTATGGTTACACTGTTGTTGGTCATTTCACTGGTCATCCGACCTGAGAGCAACTAATCTGGGCTGTGAATATTGATAGGCTCAAGGGAAAGATTAGCCGACGATAGGTATGACGCATCAGAAACAACATGGACGAAGCAGAAGCCGGACGTCGTACGAAGAAGTACTCTATTTGCAGGGAGTCTGGGCACACCTTCAAGAAATACCCCACGAGAAATCCTTAGGACGAAGGAGACATCAGCACTCCGGATGTTGCTGCGGGGACCTCATCTGGTCGCCCAACTCGAGATAGTCCACGTGGGGGACGTTGAGGTCGCGACCACGAGAAAGCATGGACAGTCGTAATATGTTATTGCCAATGTTCTGAATTATCATTTTGATTAAGTGTTATGACGTTTTGCTGCATGTTATGTAATATCAGTGTATGAATTCCTGGGCGCATAGCAATATCACTTACCTTCCTATTTACGAATCATTGATACCTCAATCGTCCTCACAAAATTCTTCAGAAATTCACCACACAAGAACAACCTACAATGATCATAAAATGTTATTGCGAGTTAGATTTCGTACCGTTCAAAATTTATGAAAATAAAAAATAGGCCAAGTAGTTTAGGTTCAACTGGCGATAGGAACTGGCAACAGCCTCCTGTCGCTAGTTGAACTGACGACAGGTAGCTAAACTGGCAACAGGGGGACGACAGGGTCCCTGTCACCAGTTGAACTGACGATAGTGAGTTATTTTTGTAATTTTTTGGAGCAGCTATTTATTTTTGTAAATATCTTTTAAAAAATATTATTTTAAAAAAATCCCCAGGCTCATGCGTGGCCTGTGGACGTCATTGCCGTGAGCCCAACACATCCCAGTAGGCTTGAAGCGCGCTCGTTGATGGAGTGATCGCGGCCCATGAGTGGTAGGTGAGACGTAACGGGGGCGCGTGCATTATTGGGCCGTGGGCCGACCTCGGTGGCGGTTTGCTATATGCCGCGCGGCGTATAGCAAATCCACGTGTGTGTGGGCGTGCGTGTAGTGTGTGTGCGTGAGTGCGTCCAACATGTACTCTAAAAAAACCAAATCCGATGACAACCCAGGTACGTAAACGATTTTTAAAAAAAATATTATTTTAAAAGAAAATTACAAAAGTAAATAGTCAAAAAAATAAATTACAAAAATAGACTCCTCCCTGTCGTCATTCCAAATGGTGATAGGATCCTATTAATATTTGAAATGATGATAGTGTCATGTCCCTATTTGAAATAGCGATAGGAACCTGCACCGCTGTTGCAGTCATCAATGGTTCCATTAGGAGTTACTTCGGCTGCTGCTGCTTCCTCCGGTTTGTGTGGTGACTGTCCCTGCTGATCTCACTTTGGCTGCTTCCTTTGTTTCTCTTTTCCTTGTCCTGACATGCATTAAAGATGGCATGCATCGAGGTTGAGTCAAAAGGTCCTGTAATCAGAAGACCAGATCTTTTTCTTGTCCTGGCAAAGATCTCTGACATGTCCTTTGAGTGATGTTTTCATAGAAGCAGAGAAACCAAAGGGGGAAAAGAAGATAAAACCTTCCAAGCAATCTAAGCCAAAGTCACCACACTGTTCCTGCTGTGGTGTTTTTGCGTGCACGACCACCAATAAATTATGTCTCTCTACCTTCCTCCCTTGATTATCCTATACGCATTGACAAATTCTCGTAGAAGCACTAGAGAGATTGGGGTGTACTAGAGCCCACCATCACTTCACTAACCCATATGTTTCATCCGGTGAACAGGTTTGTCGTCATTTATGATGATAGGTTTCTGTCGTCATTTCAACTGACGACAGAGATTCTGTCGCTATTTTAAATGGTAACAGAAGTCTATTTTTTAATTTTATTAAACGAGTATTTATTTTTTTTGTAATTATATTAAAAATACATATTATTTTTAAAAAAAATTCGAGACATCACCACGAGCGTCCGTGAGGTGGCCACACGAACCTTGACCGACGCATACGTACGAGCTGGTTAGGCACGACCCATTCCGGCCCGAGTACTATTTGTGCCGGCCCAAGCACGACCCATCGGGCATTCATGCCATGCCGGACCGGTCTGAGCCCGTTTAGCTCGTCGAGGCAAGTGTGGCCCGTTAGAATGAAAAAATCCAAAAAAAATCCAGAAAAATTAGAAAAATGTGTAGAACTCAGTAGTAGACATGAACATTGAAAAAATGAGACAATCATATTGAAAATGTAATAATGAGCTTTATTAATGTCCAATTAGCTGCCTCGTTAAAACCTTAGTCAAGTAAAAACTCAAAATGAGAAAACCTTGGCAAAGGAAAAAGAGTACAACCTATAGCTCTACAATTCTACATACATGATACATTCTTGTTTTATGTGTCGGTGTCATTGTCTAAGTACAGATTTTTGAACACCGCCGATAACTCTGGATTTTCCAGAGAGTGTTGTGTTCGTGAATCGGCTTGTTCCCAATCCTTCACAGTTAAAAGAATCTCCACCATCTCACTTGCGAGACTTGTTCTTCTCTCCTCCAATATTCTTCCAGAAAGACTGAAAGCAGACTCGGAGGAAACCGTAGAGACATGAATAGTTAACACATCACGTGCAAGTATGGATAGCATAGGATATGTTAACTTATGAGCTTGCCACCATTGCAAGATGTCGAAGTCTTCTGAGTTGAAATCCACCGTATCGCTGTCTAGATAGGTGGATAGTTCTCCGCTCCTTGTGGGTCTTGGCTGAGCAGGCGCTGGTGTAGTAGAAGAAGAAGACTTGGACCTGGACCTGGAGGAAGAGGCACCGAAGATCGCACCCCACATATTTGTCTTCCCACTCGAGGTGGGGGCTACTGAAGGTTGTTGCGAGCGGACTCTCCAGAACTTATTTTCATACCTTTGGTAAACCTCGTATAACCGAGAATGAACTTCTGTAAAATAGTTAGTATAGTCTAGCCCCGTAGCATCACTAAGAAGATCAAGTACAATACCAAATGCACCAATTTTAGCCCTAGGATCTAAAAGAAATGCAAATGCATATAGGTAAGGGATTTCTCTCCAATATTTAAGGTATTTAGATTTCATGGAAACAAAGCTTCACGTAAAACTAAGCCATTTTCATGCATTTTCAATTAAGTAGCAATCCGTAAAATAGTATGCACGATGATAGGAGATGTTGGATAGTAGACAGCGGACAAAGCAACGGTTCCCTCATAAAAAATTTCTAAAAGTGACAATATATTCTCAGCAACGAACCAATGCTGCTCAGTTAATAGCAAAGTACTGTCAATGCTAGGCTAGGATAGCGCGTTTGAATAAAAACAGAAAAAGTGTTGTTGTATGGTAAAAGATGCTTAAGCATGAGGTAAGTAGAGTTCCATCTTACCTCCATATCCAAACCGAACTTTCTTGGACGTACACCCATCGCCCTGCAGAAGTTCTTATATTGTGCTATTCTTACGTTAGAATTATTCAAGAAAAAAATCGCATCGCGAAAAGCTTTAATATACAGACTCAACTTCTTCAAATCATATTTGACTATAAGGTTGATAATATGACAAGCGCATCGTTGATGTAGCAAGAAGGAATCGGCATATGTACTCAACACTAGAGTAAGAATGTCCATAGCCCTAGAGTTTGAAGCGGCGTTGTCTAAAGTAATTGTGAATATTTTGTATGTAAGACAAAAATCTTCCACAACTTTCATAATACAGTCCGCAATATTCTCCCCCGTGTGTGCTACATCAATTAATTTCAAACCTATAATCCTTTTCTCCATTGTCGAGTCGTCACTAATATAATGCGCAACTACACTAAGCTAATCCTCCCTAACCCGACCACTCCATATGTCCGATGTCAGGGCCATCGAAAATGTGCACATACTAAATAGTTCATTTATTTTATTACGACGTTCATTATAGTACTCCCTCCATTCTTTTTTATTTGACGCAGTTGACTTTTCACGGTTAAACTTTCTAAAGTTTGACCGCCAATAAGTTTAAAACTATCTAGATTGGCTATATAAAAATTATATCATTAGAATTATCATTGAAAATACTTTCATAATATTATAATTTTATTAGTATATCTTAATGTAAAAGTAATAAAAATTATGGTCAAAATTACATCTCGAAGACCGTGAAAAGTCAACTGTGTCAAATAAAAAAGAACGGAGGGAGTATTTCACTAGATTTTAACATAATGTGCACGTAATAAATTTTTTGAATTTTGCCAAATTAGCACAACACATATTTGAATTTGCACAACACAATTTTAAAGAAAGGATGAAGAATGAAGAGGTGCTGAATGAAGGAGTACTCGTCGCCACCAGCGGCCTCACCGGCGCTCAAGCGCTCAAAGCGTCCAAGAAGCTCTCCCACGTCAAGTCCGCAACCAACTCCCACGCCGTGCTTTCCCTCCTCTCCGGCGTCGGCCTGTCCCGCCCCGACATCGCTGCTGTCGTCGCCGCCGATCCGCTGTTCCTCTGCTCCAGGGTGCACAACGTCGCCCACCGCCTCGCCGACCTCCGAGACCGCCTTGGGCTGTCCGCGCCCGAGATCACCCGCTTCCTCCTGCTTGGCGCCGTGGCCCTCCGGTCCTGTGACCTCACTCCGAAGCTTGAGTTCTGGATCCCCTTCTTCGGCTCCTTCGACAAGCTCCTACAAATCGTCAAGAGCAACAGATCCATCCTGATGTCCGACCTCGAGAAGGTTGCCAAGCCAAACATCGCGCTGCTTGGGCAGTGCGGGCTGTGTGTTTGTGATATAGCCAAGATGTCCCAGCTAGCCGGGAGGCTGCTCGGGTTCAATCCAGAGCGAGTGAAGGAGGTCGTGCTGCGCGCTGACAAGCTCGGCGTACGGCGCTCCTCATATACATTCAAGTACGCGGTGGGCACCGTCGCCTGTGTCACAGAAAACAAGGCTACCGCAAAGCTGGAGTTTTTGAAGGGCACCCTTGGTTGCTCGCTCCATGGACAAGCTCAGCATTGCGGTCTGCAAGCACCCACATATTCTTAAATTATCTGAAGAGAACCTTCGCTGCAAGATAGAGTTCTTGAGGAGTACTCTTGGTTGCTCCAAGGACAAGCTCGGCGTTGCAGTCTGCAAGCGGCCACAAATTCTAGGACTATCCCTGGAGAAACTTCGCCACAAGATAGAGTTCTTGGTCACTGAGGTTGGCTTGGAGCCAGAGTACATCGTCGAGAGGCCCCTGCTGCTCACCTACAGCGTGGAGGAGCGGCTGGTGCCGCGGCATTATGTCATAAAGATCCTTCAGGCGAAGGGATTGTTGAAGAAAGGTGCTAGCCTTTACCCATTAATTTATTATGTTGACAAGGATTTCATAGCAAAATACATTGACAGTCACAAGGACGCTGTTCCTGGGCTCGCAGATGCTTACGCCGCCGCACGTGCTGGGAAAGTGCCCGCCAAGGCCCAACTTTGACACCTTCGGACAGAGATATTGGAGGTTCTTTCAGGGTTATAGCTAACACAACACCTCATGCTCTGATGCTCAATTGCTCATTAGTTAATGTTCATTCATGGCAATATCTTTTACAAATCTTGATTTCAGCTGCAGAACTACTAGCGATCTGATTGCTCATAATGTGATCCTAGCTGTAATTGTGGATATCTATGAAGCAATTGGACTGTCTCAACTATGCTGACCTACTGCTCTTGTGATGTCTCATTGCTTCTGCCACTAGTTTTCTTGTTCTGCTACTTTGAGCAATCAGGGTTCCGACTGTATTTCCTAAGTACGTTTTTTAATTTCAGCTGATGTTTACTTTGCTTATTACGAGTATTTACTTTGCTGTGGCTTGGCTGGTCATTTTTCAGCTGAATGGACTACGACTACGATTTCAACTGCTGTTTTAATTGCTCAGTAGTTACTTCACTAAAGCTATGACTCAACTAGTGGCCAAATTCGCTACATAGAACGACTTTTCTGCCAAACACACTTGTAAAGCTAATGTTGTAAGCACCAACTAAAAATTCACGCTTGTTAACAAACTGATGCAGTGATACTGGAGGTTTTTCAGAGGTTAGGACTTAGGAGCACAAAATGACAATGTCCCCGTCGACAACGACCATAACAAATGCCTGTTTACATGTATAAAATGAAACATGTAATACTACGAGAAGATGGCCCAGATTCACCACTGTTGTTTCTTGTAATGTCACTTAGATGGACCGTGTCGTGCCAGCCCATGGTCTCAGGCACCGACTCAAGCATGACACGATAGCCTCACGAGCTGTGCCGGGCCGACCCGATCATAGGTAGCCTGTTGGGTTTGTGTCGGCTCATTTAGCCAATTTGACATGAAAATTTGAAGAAAACATAAAAAAAAATCCTAGAAAATATATAAAAAATACAAAAATAAATTTATACATACTTGTAAAATGAACTATATAAAATTAAAAACTATAAAATCAAATCAAATAAATATTAAAAAAAATGAGCCTAACAGGCTAGGCCGTGCCTAGATTGTCTTCTGCCTAGGTCATACAGTGTCGGGCTTGGCCGATAGGCCGAGGTCTCGACCCAAGCACGACATGAGTTGTCAGGTCGGGCCGACACGTCCCCGTTAGGTGGTCGATCATGTCATATCTGGATCGGGTCAACAGTGGCGTGCTTCGGGCTGACCCGGCTAGCACGACCCATTTGGTCACCTCTAGTGGCTACCCACGAATCATGTGCAAGCTGCCAGTGTCAGAGTGGGCTTTAGGTTGGGATAGAATAGAAGTGAAGTTGGGAGATAAAGAAGGACAATGATGGGTTGTGAGTTAGGCCCATCTGTCCCATAAGTTTCACTCGCTCCACATATGCGTCGAAGCCTTATTCTATAAGGAACAAAGATTGAGAAGAGTATAAGAGAAGAGAATGAAGGGCTCTTAAAAACATAAGAGGAATGTGATCATTTGCCCTAAAATTAAAGTGGTTTCAACAATTTGTCATCGAACACATGGTAACGGATCTTATACCCCAAAGTTCATCAGTCAAATGATTTTTTTCCCTTTTGGAAAATAAATACCAATTTTGCGTCTATCTTCTTCCCCTTTTTCTTCCTCCACTTGTCTTCTTTTTTGCATTGCTCGAGCTAGGCCAACCGAGCAACCTCCCCAGTGGTCTCCCCTTCCCATTCCGTCGCCATGCTCACTGGCGCCTGGACCCACACCGACGTCGTCCTTCCCCATCCTACCTCGTCAGATTGCCGTCGCTTCCAGTCTCCTTCCTCTGCTCTGACCGCCGATGGTGAGCAGGGACCTGGCCCCGCCAAGTGAAGAATCTAGACCCACCATTATGTGTTAATGAAGTATTTTGGTGGTTAATGACAAATGCACTTATGAGACTAACACTCTTATTGTTATATCATGTTTAGTCTCAGCTTGGATATAAAAGCAAAAATCCAAACAGGTATGTATTGATTAATGACAAATACACTTATGAGACTAACACTCTTATTGTTATATCATGTTTAGTCTCAGCTTGGATATAAAAGCAAAAATCCAAACATGTATGTATTCATTAATGACAAATCTATTTGTGAGACTAACAATTTTATTGATTATCTATTGCTTAGTCTTGTTTGGATATAAAGATAAAAATACAAGAGGTATGCATTCTACTTCTTCTTATTATATCTTGTTGCATTCCTCGGATCCAAAATATAGGTTAAACTCCACTAAAAAGGTTAACTTAGATATGTGCATATGTTTTCATTACATATTTGTATATGCACACATTTAGGGGGAGTTCATTCTATATTTTGTGGTTTCATTAGTATTGATCCATATTCTCTTTCCACATATATTAAGGATCTTTACTTTGGATTATATGTTTGAATATATTTAACTTGTGTAGTTAATATATTCATATGAGTATATACAACTTGTGTAGTTCGTATACACTCATATTTAGTATATACAACTTGTAGTTCGTATATACTCTTGGTATATATAACTTGTGTAGTTCATATATACTCATGTTACTTTATATTCAATTATTTGCAATTGTGTTGTGGAACTAATGTGTGTGCTAAGATGTTTTCAAGGCTTAGTCCCGGAGTTTGAATGATGACATAAAAAGGAAATGCAAAGGTGATAAAAGATTGACATGGCTCAAGACAAAGGAGTCATGCATTGCATTTCGAAAAGCTTCTGGAAGAAGTTCAGTGGAAATCGGTATGACCACATTTGGTAAGCAGTACTACCGATGTGCGGTAGTACCGGAGTTCATGTGGCGGAACTACCGCGTAGCGGTATGACCGCAAATATGTTGGCGGAACTACCGCAACCCGGTTGTTCCGTTTGTTATGTGGCGGTATGTAAATTCCAGAGAAGGTGTTTTTCTATATTTCTCGAGCCTTTGGAAATCGGTAGTACCGCATCTAAGAAACGGTACTACCGGAGAGCGGTATTACCGGATGCTAGTTGGCGGTAATACCGCACCTGTCAGTAATAGCTTGTTTAGAAGTATTTATGCAGGTATATCTTGTTAACTAATGTTAATGACATTGTGGGACTAACATTTTCCATGAGTTGGATGAATAGGTTATGTTCCAGGGTGATGAAGACTTTGGATGTCATCATGAGTTGATTGTCATCAAGTCAAGGTTCAAGAAGATGATGCATCATGTGTTGATGCATATCAAGATCTCGAATAAGAGATGATCATGAGTTGATCATCAAGTCAAGAGAAGACTCATCATGTGTTGATTGAGGTCAAGTAAAAGATGCATCATGGGTTGATGCATATCAAGACGATGACCCGGACATGAAGCAAGGATGTGAGTCATCAAGCTTCAAGTGGATGGTCAAGGCAAATGTATGACTAGCTAGGGCTAAGGATGTGTTCCTAGTCTTTTACCGGTCTTGGTGTTTGGTTGGAAGACCGGATTGCTAGTATAGGTTGCTGTACTATTAAGAGAGGTCTTGTCTAGTAGCTTGAGTCTCATCATGTGTTGATAGCTCAATCTTGCTTGCTCTAGCTCATCGTGGCATGATGCTATTATTTACGAATGTGTTTTGCAAATAGCCGAAGCTCATGCATTTAATCCTTATAACATGTGACTATACTTTGCAAATATGTTTTGCAAATGATTGAAGTCCATGTACCTACTCCTTGTGGCATGATCTAAGTTTGCAAATGTGTTTTGCAAATGGTTAAGATTCATGTGTATTCCCTTGACATGGTCTAAGATTGCTTGTTGCTATTTCTTTGGACTTAGACCATGGTAGTGGTTCTTTTGAGTTATGCTTTTTGATTTGATCAAATGTGTTTGAGATCAATCAAATAGGTGGGTTGTGTAGCCCTCTGAATAAGCTTTCAATAGAGTCCAAGATCACTCAATTCCGACATTGGAGTCAAAAGTTATGACCTTTTTACCGAGTGTCGTCTGTGCTGAAAATTGGGCTACATTAGTACCGCCCTTATAACAGTGGTAGTACCGCCCGTATAACTACGGTAGTACCGCACCAATGCTGTAACGGCTAGTTTTTGGTTGTTTCGTCTCCCAACGGCTAGTTTTTGGTGTAGGGGTTATAAATACCCCCTTGGCCGGTTGAGAGGCAATCTTTGGCATCCCATTTCACCCACTTGAGCTAGTGTGAGCATCTCCACTCAATTGTGCATGTGTTGCACCTTGTGAGTAAAAGGGAGATGGTCTAGTTGCATGTGTTGCAACTATAATTGGATTGAGCATCCAATTGTGCATGTGTTGCACTCGGTGAGAGTCAAGTAAGGGGCTTGGCTTGTTACTCTTGGTGTTTGCCGATACCTAGACGGCGTGGAAGCGTCGTGGTCCGGTGATCTTCTCAAGTGAAGCTTGTGAGAAGGTCCGGTGTTTGTGAGTGGCTTGGTGCTCGCCATCTCCGGAGTGGAGTAAGAGCAACCCTAGTGGAGCGAGGTGTTGATACCTCGGAGGAAGGCTTAATTTGTGGAGCCGGCCCAATTGGTTTGGGTTTCCCTCAACGTGGATTAGGGGAGACCGGCAAGTCTCCGAACACCACGGTAAAACATTGCCGTGTCATTTTGTGGTTTGCATTTTTGAGCTCTACCATATTGCAATTTACATTCATATAATTAAATTGCTCATTCATTGTGTATGAATGCTTGCCATGCTATGTGCTATTTACATTGCTTAAAGTGAATTGCTTACAAGTCCATGCTTGATTGATTATTATAAATAGACTTGTATTGTTGGTGCACTTAGTTGAGCCTAGTGGTTTTAGGTCTTAATTGTGCAAAACCGTATTTGTATTAGCTTCCGCATTAGAAATCGGTTTTAGCGCATAAAAGTTTTAAAACGCCTATTTACCCTCCTCTAGTCGGCCTACTCGATCTTACACCAAGGCCGCCAAGGTTCGATCCGACTCACATGGAGGCTGACGAGCTCAATTTCGGTGCGCGCGAGCATCTGTAGGTCGGATTCGACGTAGCCTAGGTGAACATTGGATGACGTCATCCTTGACGAGGTGCACGTGGTCCTTGCCACCAGTGACTGCTCGAGTGCGAGCGGCAACGCAAGCTCTGAGAGGAATTACGTGTCGTGAGCACGACACGTGCGGGGGCAAGCTCACACGGTGGAGGTGAGGTAGTGGTAGCCACAAAGTAGAGGTGAGGTGTTTTGGTGGTGACTGGTCTGCTATTGCCGGAGCAAAGAAGAAGAAAAGAGAAGAGAAGAGGAGGAAGAAGGGGCAAAGAAGACATTGGTAAAATTGTCCAAAGTGGCAAAAAATCAATCGTCTTATGAACTTTGGGGCATAAGATCCATTACCATGTGTTTGATGCAAATCGTTCAAACCACTATAACTTTAGAGCAACTGATCAAATTCCCAAAGACTCTCTCGTAGGACGCCATGTGTCATCTTTCTCCATCCACCTCCCCTTCCCCTCCCTCCCCCACCCCTAGTGCTGGCCAAATGGGTGACCCGGTTTGGCACAGCACGAGCACGATTGGGCCTGGCCTATCTCAGTACGACCCATCGTGGCCTTGCTAATAGGTGGGTCGTGCCGTGCTGATCCACGTACCGGGGAGGCAGCCCAGGCACAACCCATCGGCCATTTGTGTCGTACCGGGCCGGCACGAGCCCATTTAGCCCGATGGGTTTTTTTAGCCCACTTAGCCCGTTAGACCCGAAAAAATAAAAAAAATCTAAAAAAACCCAAAAAATGTGTAGAATTCAGAAATAGATATGAAAATTATAATAAATAAGACAAGCATATTGAAAATGTAATAAAGAGCTTTATTAATGTTCAAATGGTTGCCTCGTTACCATCGGAGATCTTGCCCCACATATTTGTCTTGCTACTTGAGGCGGGGGCTACTAGAGGTCATTCCGAGTGGACTCCCCGAAACATATTTTTATACCTTTGGTAAATCTCGTATAACTGAGAACGAACTTTTGCAAAATAGTTAGTATAGTCTAACCTTGTAGCATCACTAAAAAGTTCAAGTATACTACCAAATGCATCAATTTTAGCTCTAGGATCTAAAACAAATGCAAATGCATATAGGTAAAGGATTTCTATCCAATATTTAAGGTATTTAGTTTTCATAGCAACAATAGCATTGACTAAAACTAAGTTATTTTCATACATTTTCAATTGAGTAGCAATATGTAAAATACTATGCACAATGATAGGAGATGTTGGATAGTAGATAACGGATAAAGCAACAGTGTACTCATAATTTTTTTCTTTCTAAAAACGATAGTATCTTCTCAACAATGAATCAATGTTGCTTAGTCAAGAGTATACCACCGTCAGTGCTCTGATGATGCGTTTGAATAAAAACAAAAAAAATACTCTTATATGGTACCAGACTCTTAAGCATCAGGTAAGTAGAGTTCCATCTTACCTCCATGTCCAAACCAAACTTTTTGGACGTACACCTATCGCCCTACAGAAGTTCTTATATTGTGCTATTCTTACATTAGAATTATTCAAGAAATAAATTGCATCACGAAAAACTTTAATATACAGACTCAACCTCTTCAAACCACATTTGACTATAAGGTTAATAATATGACAAGCACATCGTTGATGTAGCAAAAAGGAATCGGTGTATGTACTCAACACTACAGTAAGAATATCTATGGCCATAGAGTTCGAAGCAGCATTGTCTAAATTAATTGAGACTATTTTGTCTGTAAGACCAAAGTCTTCCACGACTTTGATAATACAGTTTGCAATATTCTCACATGTGTGTGATACATCAATTAATTTCAAACCTATAATTATTTTCTCTATTACTTAGTCGTCATTAACATAATGGGCAACTACACTAAGATAATCCTCCCTAACCCGACCACTCCATATGTCAAAGATCAGAGCCATCGAAAATATGCACATACTAAATAGTTCCTTTATTTTATTACGATGTTCATTGTATTATTTTACTAGATCTCTAGTTGTTGTCTATCTAGAAACATAAGAAAATATAGGATTATGCGTAGTTCTAATGTAATTTTAGAAAGTAGCAGACTCCCTAAAGCCTAACGGTAAATCATCAGAAACAATTAAATGATAGAGAGATTGACAGGCTACCTCAAGATTGTAGCCCCAACTACGTACTGTACCGTCGGGATTATACTGCAGCTACGTCTGCCTCATCACCAATCCTTGCTTGGCTTGACATCTTGTAGCATGTCTAAGTAAGTGCTCCGTTCCACTTGTAGATCTTGTAAACAATTTATTGCGACAAATTTTACAAATAGCATATGGTACCTCATTTCCGTGTGTGCCTTGCTTGGTTGTCCTCTCAAAATTCTCCTACACTCCCGATGTAGATAGGCTCGACCTCTTCGCTCCAGTTGGCGTGGAGCCTGATGACGGAAGTCCGCCTTGGCCTTTTGGTTGGCTTGAGGCAGCCGCAGCCGTCTCCATGGATGCAATTTCCTACAGTGAAAGTTCGTAAACACCAAGAGCAAAGCTGTCGTAGCTGTCCATAACGAAAATTGCAAAATCGAAACTAACACTATTATTACTTTCATCTTAGCATAACAAGTGCTAACAATAAAAGTATGAAAAAATAGAATTGTACCACTTTTGCTAACTTACTATCGAAAATTGAATTTTTTAAAATTTGACAAAGTTTTTTTTTGAATTTTGCCAAATTATCTCACGATGAATTTGAATTTGCACAACAGAATTTCAAAGAGAGATTGGGGAATGGAGGGGTGCTGAATGGGAGAGGGTATGGTGGCTATTTATAGAAAAATTTTAGTGTTTTTTTAATTTTTTGCTATTTTTAAAGAGCTAAATGGTAAAAAACGCCAACAGATGGATTTTAGTCGGGTGTGTCTGCAGCGCACGCCCACGAGTTCGTCTGCTCGGCGCCCGCCCGCCTCCTCTTCCCCCGCCCGACGCCTAATGCGGCTGCAACGGCGGTGCCATCGCGACATCGCCATCGCTGCAGTGCGCGATCGCCACATGCTCGCCTCGCCGTCGCCGCCGCCCACGTCAGCACCAACCCTCCCTGCCTTGGGCCTTCTCCCTCTATGCTGGCACCACTCCATCCCCGCCTTCTCCTTCCTCTGTGTCGGCACCACCCAGCCCTCCTCCCTTTTATCCGGCCACCAGAGACACCAGCACCGCCCCCCCCCCTCTTCCTCTCCTCCTCCCTCCAACCTTGTCCTCCCTCCACGCCGACCCTTCGTCCTCCGCACCGGCGTCGCCCCGCCCACCTGTCCTCCCGATGCTCCCTCCCTCTCAGCAGTCAGCACGCAGGCCACTCGTGTCGTGCCAGGCTGGCCCACTGTGCCAGGGTAGCGGCCCAAGCACGGCACGGACTATCGTGCCGAGCTGACACGGCCCATTAACAATGCGGACCGTGTCATGCCTGGGTGGGGCCTACAATGCCATGCCTCGAGCCGGTTCGGTCGACACTACCCATCTAGCCAGCTCTACCCACCCCTTTCTTTCCTCTGTAACACAAAAATTTAAAATCAGAAAAATCAACTCTGAAAATTTCAATCCGGAAAGTTTGAACTCGACAAAATTCAAATACAGAAAAATTCTGGAAAAAAAGAATAATTAAATTCGAGTGACAGCTTGGAGTTGTTTTCCGATTTTCCTAAGGACTGTCTATTTATAAGTTGCCTGAAATTTTCTTAAGTTTAAGTCATTTGTTGTGACTATTGGATCAATATCCAATCATATGACATCCATTGGATCAATATCCAATCATATGACACACTAATCTCTACACAAATCCAATAATCGCAACAAGTGATTTAAACTTAAAAAAATTTCAGACTAAAACTAGCAAAAACCGTTTTCCCTAACACAAATCCAACGGTGCATCGCCGCAATGCCAACCTGACCCTAAAACACGCCGACTCTGCTCACCGCCGGCGCCCTTCCGCCGCTGGCGCCATGATCCACCTCCACAAGCGCCTTCTCCGTCTGCTCCGCGGCGCTTCGTACCCCACCACCTCCTCACTCTCCTCCTCCCTCCACCTCCACACTCTCCTCTCCACCTCCGCCACCGCAACCCCTTTCTCCGTCGAGGACTACCTCGTCGCCACCTGCGGCCTCACCGACGCCCAAGCGCTCAAAGCGTCCAAGAAGCTCTCCAACCTCAAGTCAACCTCCAACCCCGACGCCGTGCTCGCCCTCCTCTCCGGCGTCGGCCTCTCCCGCCCCGACATCGCTGCCGTCGTTGCCGCCGACCCGCCGCTCCTCCGCGCCAGGGTGGACAACATCGCCCACCGCCTCTCCTCCCTCCGCGACCGCGTCGGCCTGTCCGATCCCCAGATCGCCCGCTTCCTCCTGGTCGGCGGCGCCAAGGCGCTCCGCTCCTGCGACGTCGCCCCGAGGCTCGAGTTCTGGATCCCCTTCTTCGGCTCCTTTGACAAGCTCCTCCATACCATGAGGGGGAACAACTCCATCCTCACCGTTGACCTCGAGAAGGTGGCCAAGCAGAACATCGCGCTGCTTGGGGAGTGCGGCCTAAGTGTTTGTGATATTGTCAAGATGTCGATGACCTCCCCAATGCTGCTTGGGTTCAACCCAGAGCGGGTGAAAGCATCCGTGCTGCGTGCTGAGAAGCTCGGTGTGTCCCGCACCTCATTTGCATTCAAGTACGCGGTGGGCATCACCTGTTGGATCAACGAAGACAAGGTCGCCGCGAGGATGGAGTTCTTGAGGAGCACTCTTGGTTGCTCCATGGAGAAGATCCGTGTCGCTGTTGGCAGAAAACCAAATATTCTAGCACTATCCGAGGAGAAACTTCGCTGCAATATAGAGTTCTTGAGGAGCACTCTTGGTTGCCCCATGGACAAGCTCGGCGTTGCGGTCTGCATGCTGCCACAACTTCTAGGACTATCCGTGGAGAACCTTCGCTGCAAGATAGAGTTCATGGTCACTGAGATTGGCTTGGAGCCAGAGTACATCGTGGAGAGGCCCCTGCTGCTCATCTACAACCTGGAGAAGCGGCTGGTGCCGCGGCATTATGTAGTAAAGATCCTGCAGGCGAAGGGATTGATGAAGAAAGGTGCTGGCTTTACACATTAGTTCGTTGTGTCGACAAGGATTTTGTAGCTAAATACATTGATCGTCACAAGGACGCTGTTCCTGGGCTCGCAGATGCTTACGCCGCAGTTTGTGCTGGAAAAGTGCCCGCCAAATTCCAACTTTGACAGTTTCGTACAGAGATATTGGAGGTTCATGCAGGCTTATAGCTAATGCAACACATCGTGGTCTTATGCTCATTAGCTAATGTTCTTTCATGAAAATGTCTTTCTCAAATCTTTATTTCAGCTGTAGAACTACTAGCGATCTTATTGCTCATAATGTGATCCAAGTTTCAATTGTGGATATCTATGAAGCAACTGGATTGTCTTGATTTCACTTCCCTACTGCTCATGTTATGCCTCATTGCTTCTTCAACTTTTTTTTTTGTTCTGGTACTTTGAGCAAACAGGGGTTTGACTGTATTAGCTGCCTCTTTTGTGTCCTCCTGTGTTTCGTAACTTTGTTTTTTCCCTACTTTCAACTGATGTTTGCTTTTTAGGAGTATTTACTTCGTTGTGGCTTGGCTATTTTATTTTCAGCTGAATGGATTACCAGTATCATTTCAACTGCTCTTTCAATTGCTCATTAGTTACTTCATTAAGGCTTTGACTTTTAACTGGTGGCCAAAATCACTAAGGGAATGAACTTTCCATCAAACAGTCATGTAAAGCTAATGTTATAACCAACTGATGTAGTGAGACTAGAGATTTTCAGATGTTAGGAGCTCATAGTGACAACGGCAATGACCTAGGACCCCATGACAAAATATGTAAGGCTGCAAGCCATTTGTTACATCTTGGTTTGTTTGATACTTTAGAATCTTAAATAAAATGGGCGGTGTGCATCTTTGATGCAAAGGCTGGAGGAGATTCTTCTCTTTCATTATCTAAAAAAAGAATTTCAAAGGAATTATATAAGAAGAATTCCACAGGGTTCGAATCATCCAAAATTCAGCTATCCCAAACAAGCCCTTGATGCTCGACACAGATTCCCCCTTTGGCCAGTTGAGAAACAAACACTTGGGATAAATCGAAGCTAGGGAGGAGCGTAGGCGATCGGGCCCAAGGCCTATGAATATCTGAGTGAAGTAGCCTGAGAGAGGGGAGGAGAGTGGCTATGCTATTGGAGTTAGCCAAATGTTGTTGGAGTTAGCTGACAGAGTATGTGGGATTTTTAAAAAAATTTGGCCCAGTTGTGCCACGTTAATTGCAAAAATAGTCTTTTTGGCACCGAAATTCTAAAAGTAGCCCCCTTTCAAGCGCGGAAGCACGGGTGGCCGACATGTGGCGTTTCCCGCGCTTGGGGGGTTCGGAATGCCGGTGAGCAGCGCGGAAGCTAGGCGGGCACGGGAAGCAGGGCGCGGCGCTTTCTGCGGCGGGGCTGGGCTGCTTCCGTGCCGCCGGAGCGCGGCAGGGGCAAGCAGCTCCTGCGCCACCCGATTGTAGAACCTGGCCATCCCACGCCACCCGAGCGCAGAAGGTTGGCGTTGTTGCCACGCGGCCACTCGGCCATGCCCAGGTCGCTTGCGCGCCCTCCCACCCTGCACGCATCTGCCCTCCCGGCCGGCCCCTGACGTTGGTGCGGCGCCGCGCCACGTGCCCGGCTGCCCGTGGCACCCGTTGCATGGCCCCCTCGTGGTGCCCGACACTCTGGCACGCCCCCGCGCATCCTCATCGTTCGCATTAAAACGGAGCAAGTTGGGATGCTTTCAAAGGCAAAGTCATTTGCATTTCTTCAGCCTGAGCCACGAACGAGAGACCGAGAGAGAGAGGCGAGATAGAGTTCATGGTCACTGAGGTTGGCTCGGAGCGAGAGTACATCGTGGAGAGGCTCCAGCTGCTCACCTACGGCCTGGAGAAGCGGCTGGTGCCACGGCATTATGTCGTAAAGATCCTGCAGGCGAAGGGATTGATGAAGAACGGTGTAGCTTTTACCCAATAGTTTGTTACGTCAACAAGGATTTCATAGCAAAATACATTGACAGTCACAAGGACGCTGTTCCTGGGCTCGCAGATGCTTACGCCGCAGTTTGTGCTGGGAAAGTGCCCGCCAAAGTCCAACTTTGACACCTTCGGACAGAGATATGGGAGGTTCTTTCAGGCTTATAGCTTATAAGACAACACATCACCTCATCCTCTGATGCTCAATTGCTCATTAGTTAATGTTCATTCATGCTAATATCTTTTCAAATCTTGATTTCAGCTGTAGAACTACTAGCGATCTTATTGCCCATAATGTGATCCTAGTTTCAATTGTGGATATCTATGAAGCAACTGGATTGTCTTGTTTCGCTGCCCTACTACTCATGTAAATATAATGTTGTAACACCAACTAAAAATTCATGCCTGTTAACAAACTGATGTAGTGACACTAGAGATTTTCAGATGTTAGGAGCTCAACAACCTAGCCACCAAGGAGGCTAGGACCCCATAACAAAATTGCTCATTCGATAGAAGTTTGAAATCATTCAAAATTCAGCTACTCCAAACAAGCAATTGGTGCACGATACAGATTTCCCTTTCGCCAATTGAGAAACAAACACTTGGGAGTTCGGTTCACCCTTTGAGGTGTGTAATGCAAGATTGTGATTTCTTTGTCTAATTGGACTGCTCCTAACGACTGATGCACTTAATTTAGTGAAATAAATGCAAAGGATTCATTCCCCAATTTTCTATACTTTGTTGGAAATATGTTATGAGCAATTTCGCCGTTGTTTGCAGAAGGAAAAAAAACTGTGCACAAATTCTAATTCTGGCATTCTTTATTTTCGTTCCTTTGAAGAATAGTTTAGTCATTTCCTTCGTTCTTTTCTACTCTTTCTGGAAACATGTAAAGAACAAAAACAAAACACAACACAAAAATTAGCAATGGATTCTGTATTTCTGGTAGTAACGAATAAGGGAAACTAAAGATATCGTGAGTTGTTTGGACTTTGGACAAATTGAAAGCATCCATCCTAGAGGCAGCAAACAGAAACAACGGATGGGATTTTCTGTTCAAAGAGCATTATATTGAAGCAACATTCGAGAGATTGCTCTACTCCTGGACTCACCTTTATAACATGTTTGAGCTCTGTTGGTTCACTTATCATGTTATCTCTTGGCGGCTGACCTTGAAGCCACTTAGCATTTTTATTATGTTTCGAGTCTCCAGAACGGTTTGCTTAAGCAAGACGAATGTATGAAAGCTATGATGAGCAATGCATCAAACATACACCGTGGCAGAGGATGCCAATCCGTTAGATAGATGAGTTGGGCTCCTGCTGAAACATTGATGAAAGAAGGAAGAACTGATTTTAGCAGAGAAATCAGTCGAGTGGAGACTGAAGATCTTACAGTTGTACGCTGAAGCGAAATATGCATGGAATCAGTAGTTTCAAAAATACACATGAGCTAAAAGTACAAGAGAAACAACTTGCCATGGTAAACCAGCTTCAACCAAATCATCTCGACAAGTTACATTGCCAATTCTACACTGTTTCTACAAGTGGAGCACACATGATATCCTTTTAGGCCAAAGACTACAACGGTACAACCTTGTCACAGCAAACTTACCTGAATGGAAGCAAGCAACCCTCGGGAAGAAGAAAAGTGGAAAGCCTGACAGTTCTCGATAGAGAGGAGAACATACACAGATATGAAAAGGCGCAATAGTTCTGCGGAGCTTTATCTGGAGGAATGGGAAATTCCAGTTACTTGATCAAAGGGAACCTGAAATACAGGAAGAAGAAAACCTATGGGTAAGCAATTCCCGGAAACCTGCAAAATTCTTGCGTTTCGTTTGGAACTAGCCCTTAGTTCCAAGACAGAGTATATGCAATGCAATGACAATGAAGTGCATGTAAAAGCCTTTGGATAGCCACCTAAAAGTCAAAACTCGAGACTGAGAAAAATGCATGCAACACATATAATATATATGTTCCCTGCATTTACATAGGAATATCCATGTATAATATATATTGACCATGCTGTCCAAGGTGGAAACATATCTAGTAAGTTGGACCAACCATTCCGACGAGCTCTGGCGTTCGCCGGAGCTACCGCCAACCGGAAACCTCCCCAGCCCCCTTTCTTCCTCCACAGTTCCCCTCGGCATCAGAGAAGAGATAGTGGTGCTGCCGCACTGGTCTAAGCCGGAGTATGGACGACGTGATCAAGTGAGGGTGCTAAGGCCCCTAATCCAGTCGAGTCATCAACCAAATTGGATTGAGACATCAGAGGAGCCAAGACCAAAGAGATGGAGACCCTAACCCTAGTCCCTAGCGGCGTGAGGGCGTGGCCAATTGGGCGAGCGGCGGCATGGCAGAGCCGGCGAGCGTGTGCCCGTGCGTCTGTGGTGGCATGCTATTCGAAGGAGGCAGGAGGCGAGGAGGTGGGCAAGAGATTGGACGCGGAGGCGCAGCTGTTGGGGCTCCCGGCGTGGGCGACGCCTCGGTGCCGGGGCGGTACCGGCCGCGCGAAGCTAAGTTGGTGGGCGTCCTTGGTGACGTGGTCGGGCGGTGTCCACTTGATGGGCGACTGGTGTGAAGTGGAGCGTCGAGATTTGTCGAAGGTGGCGTGAGGACCCGTTCTGTTTGTGGCTGCTGTGAGCGGGTTGGCCGGGCTACTAAGTGTTTTAGCCGGTTCAAATGAGGAGAGATAAGGCGTTAAATCGATTCAATATATTGGAGATGTCGATTCCAACAAAAAAATGTATAAAATTGGACTCTACTTAGAAGTCGATTCAAAACATTAAATAACTCATATGAGCATTAAACAACTAGAGTGCGGTTGAGATGATATTATTATTTTATAGTTTTTTAATGTAATATGGGTCCCGGTTATTAGTAGGAATCGGTTCAATACATTGGAGAAAAACAAACTCAGTTCCTAGAATACTTACATAGCATAACTTTGAATCGACGTTGATTCAATACACTAAAGATACTCTAAGTCCACTCTTTGAGCGTGGGCCGGCCGGCCCATCGGACATTCGCCGTTTGACTATTTAGCCCATCTGTTTTTGCGCAAATTTGGCGTTATTCCTGCAAAACAACTTAGTATATACCTGCATGGAACTGTTAGCTTTAAAGCATATTGTCTTGAGTTGAAATCCCAATTTATACTTTCTTTTATGTGGGTTTTTGGGAGGTGACAAACGGATGTAAACCGTGTCAACACTAGCCGCTAATGTCATGCACAACAACGTACTAGTTTATTCCATGTGTTGGTTCTTCTAATTGATTTCGTATTACTTGCTAATAGAAAAGAATGTATATAGTTTTGGGATAGGCTGAGTAAAAAGCACATTGTTATGGAACAAATAAAACTGTACTAATGGAGCAAATAAAAAGAGCTAATGGAACAAACATAAAATATTAGTGGAACAAATTGGAAGGGTGTTGGTTGAACAAGCCGATACCATTAGTGGTACAAATTGAAATTAGTGTTAAACGATGATTGTGCCCAACGGCCTTTCTCTTTTCTCTTTTCTTTCCGCGTTCATCGTATGCGCCAATCCCGGACCCGATCATTCTATGTATAGCACATTTGATCGTTTCCTTGTATTAGCTGATTGTTTCCTTGTATTAGCTGATTGATTAGCTGCCTTATAAGATCGGTTTTATCCAATTTTTTACAAGGCTTGGCAGCTTATTTATAGTTGGCATTTGCCGCAATGGAAAGCCATCTCGTGAGCTACAATCACGTTTTCAATTATTAGTGGAATAAATAAAAAATATTAATGGAACAAATCGAAGGAGGTGTTGCAACAAACCGATATTATTAGTGAAACAATGCAAAACTACTAGTGGAACAATGAAAAAAGCATTAGTAGAACAACATAAAAATATTAATGGTACAAAACGAAACTATCAGCGAAACAAATAAAAAAGTGCGAGTAGAACAAATAAAAAATATTAGTGGGACAAATATATAATATCAAATCAATATCATGGAAAAATTCATGATAATTAGTGGAGTTGAACAAATAAAAAAAATATGAATAGAACAAAAGTGTACAAAAAAATGAACATAAGGAGAAAGGGAGGGGGGTGTTGCCCAGGCTCGTGCGTGGCTTGTGGACGTCGTTGTCGTGAGCCCAACGCACCCCAGTAGGCCTCAGGCGCGGCCCATGAGCGATACGTCAGAGCTAGCTGGGGCGCGCATTATTGTGCTATATGCCGCTGCTTCAGCTTTGCTGCTTCTTCCTTCGGTTTGTGTAGTGACCGTTCCTATTGCTGTGGCTTGGGCTACTTCCTTCGGTTTCTCTTTTCCTTGTCCTGGCATGCAGTAAAGAAGGTATGCATTGGGGCTAAGTCAAAAGGTCATGTAATCAGAAGACAACATCTTTTCTTTGTCCTGGCAAAGATCTCTGACATGTCTTTTGAGTGATGTGTTCACGTAAGCAGAGAAACCAAAGGGGGAAAAGAAAAGAAACCCTTCCAAGCAATCTAAGCCAAAGTCACCACACTGTTCCTGCTATGGTGTTTTTGCGTGCGCGGCCACCAATAAATTCTATCTCTCGCCCTTTCCTCCTCCCTCTCTCATCCCATACACATTGACAAATTCTCGTAGAAGCAACAGAGAGAGATTGGGGTGTACTGGAGCCCACCACCACTTCACTGACCTATATGTTTCATCCAGTGAACACTATTGTCGTAATTTGGCGGTGGGTTCATGTCGTAATTTTAACTGGTGACAAAGATCCTATCGCTATTTTAACTGACGATTCTATCACTATTTCAAACGATGACAAGATCCTATTTTTATAATTTTATTAAATAAACATTTATTTTTAATTATATTTTTTTAAAAAATTATTATTTAAAAATTTGGGACGTAACCACGAGGACCATCCGGTCGTGTGGACCCCGATCTACTACGGTCGCCACTGCCCATCTTAGCAAACATCAGAAAAAAAAAATCCCTATAGGACCTGATCCACAACTCAATTGATGTGGACCAAGTCCACTGCATGATACGTGTCCTTTCACGAATCTCAAAGCGTGACGTGGTAGCCTTTAGTATTAAATCTGTGAAAAATCACATCAGTGATTTATTAGGCTATGCGCTTTGAGATTCGTAAAAAAACACATATCACACCATAAAATTGATCCACATCAATAAAATTGTAAATCAGATACTGTAGAATTTTTTTCCCATCGGACGCTCGGTGACTCCTCGTTCCCCAACACGCCGACACCGCTAGCCGCCGGCGGCGCCATGCTCCACCTCCGGAGTCGCCTTCTCCCGCTGCTCTACGCCTCCTCTCGTCCCACCGCCATCGCACCCTCGTCCTCTCTCCACCTCTGCACCGGCGCTCAAGCGCTCAAAGCTTCCAAGAAGCTCTCCCACGTAAGTCCGCATCCAACCCCGACGCCGTGCTTTCCCTCCTCTCCGGCGTCGGCCTGTCCCGCCCCGACATCGCTGCAGTCGTCGCCGCCGACCCGCTGTTTCTCTGCTCCAGGGTGCACAACGTCGCCCACCGCCTCGCCGACCTCCGCGACCGCCTTGGCCTGTCCACGCCCGAGATCGCCCGCTTCCTCCTGGTCGGCGCCGTGGCCCTCCGGTCCTGCAACCTCGCTCCGATGGATCCCCTTCTTCGGCTCCTTCGACAAGCTCCTACAATTCGTCAAGAGCAACAGATCCATCCTGATTGCCGACCTCGATAAGGTCACCAAGCCAAACATCGCGCTGCTTGGGCAGTGCGGGCTATGTGTTTGTGATATTGCCAAGATGTCCCAGCTAGCCGGGAGGCTGCTCGGGTTCAATCCAGAGCGAGTGAAGGAGGTCGTGCTGCGCGCTGACAAGCTCGGCGTACGGCGCTCCTCATATACATTCAAGTACGCGGTGGGCACCGTCGCCTGTGTCACAGAAAACAAGGCTACCGCAAAGCTGGAGTTTTTGAAGGGCACCCTTGGTTGCTCCATGGACAAGCTCAGCATTGCGGTCTGCAAGCACCCACATATTCTTAAATTATCTGAAGAGAACCTTCGCTGCAAGATAGAGTTCTTGAGGAGTACTCTTGGTTGCTCCAAGGACAAGCTCGGCGTTGCAGTCTGCAAGCGGCCACAAATTCTAGGACTATCCCTGGAGAAACTTCGCCGCAAGATAGAGTTCTTGGTCACTGAGGTTGGCTTGGAGCCAGAGTACATCATCCAGAGGCCCCTGCTGCTCACCTACAGCGTGGAGGTGCGGCTGGTGCCGCGGCATTATGTCATAAAGATCCTTCAGGCGAAGGGATTGTTGAAGAAAGGTGCTAGCCTTTACCCATTAATTTATTATGTTGACAAGGATTTCATAGCAAAATACATTGACAGTCACAAGGACGCTGTTCCTGGGCTCGCAGATGCTTACGCCGCCG
Source organism: Ampelocalamus luodianensis (assembly GCA_036346255.1). Lineage (NCBI taxonomy): Eukaryota > Viridiplantae > Streptophyta > Magnoliopsida > Poales > Poaceae > Ampelocalamus > Ampelocalamus luodianensis. The sequence continues at coordinate 45,401,746 of CM070638.1, forward strand.
CACGTGCTGGGAAAGTGCCCGCCAAGGCCCAACTTTGACACCTTCGGACAGAGATATTGGAGGTTCTTTCAGGGTTATAGCTAACACAACACCTCATGCTCTGATGCTCAATTGCTCATTAGTTAATGTTCATTCATGGCAATATCTTTTACAAATCTTGATTTCAGCTGCAGAACTACTAGCGATCTGATTGCTCATAATGTGATCCTAGCTGTAATTGTGGATATCTATGAAGCAATTGGACTGTCTCAACTATGCTGCCCTACTGCTCTTGTGATGTCTCATTGCTTCTGCCACTAGTTTTCTTGTTCTGCTACTTTGAGCAATCAGGGTTCCAACTGTATTTCCTAAGTATGTTTTTTTAATTTCAGCTGATGTTTACTTTGCTTATTACGAGTATTTACTTTGCTGTGGCTTGGCTGGTCATTTTTCAGCTGAATGGCTACGACTATGATTTCAACTGCTGTTTTAATTGCTCAGTAGTTACTTCACTAAAGCTATGACTCAACTAGTGGCCAAATTCGCTACATAGAACGACTTTTCTGCCAAACACACTTGTAAAGCTAATGTTGTAAGCACCAACTAAAAATTCACGCTTGTTAACAAACTGATGCAGTGATACTGGAGGTTTTTCAGAGGCTAGGAGCACAAAATGACAATGTCCCCGTCGACAACGACCATAACAAATGCCTGTTTACATGTATAAAATGAAACATGTCATACTACGAGAAGATGGCCCAGATTCACCACTGTTGTTTCTTGTAATGTCACTTAGATGGACCGTGTCGTGCCAGTCCATGGTCTCAGGCACCGACTCAAGCATGACACGATAGCCTCACGAGCTGTGTCGGGCGACCCGATCACTGGTAGCTGTTCGATGCAGTAATCGGCTCATTTAGCCAATTTGACATGAAAATTTGAAGAAAACATAAAAAAAATCCTAGAAAATATATAAAAAAAATACAAAAATAAATTTATACATACTTGTAAAATGAACTATATAAAATTAAAAACTATAAAATAAAATCAAATAAATATTAAAAAAAATAAATGAGCCTAACAGGCTAGGCCGTGCCTAGATTGTCTTCTGCCTAGGTCATACAGTGTCGGGCCTGGCTGATGGGCCGAGGTCTCGACCCGAGCACGACACGAGTTGTCGGGTCGGGCCAACACGTCCCCGTTAGGTGGTCGATCATGTCATATCTGGATCGGGCCAACAGTGGCATGCTTCGGGCTGACCCGGCTAGCACGACCCATTTGGTCACCTCTAGTGGCTACCCACGAATCATGTGCAAGCTGCCAGTGTCAGAGTGGGCTTTAGGTTGGGATAGAATAGAAGTGAAATTGGGAGATAAAGAAGGACAATGATGGGTTGTGAGCTGGGCCCATCCGTCCCATAAGTTTCACTCGCTCCACATATGCGCCGAAGCGTTATTCTATAAGGAACAAAGATTGAGAAGAGTATAAGAGAAGAGAATGAAGGGCTCTTAAAAACATAAGAGGAATGTGATCATTTGCCCTAAAATTAAAGTGGTTTCAACAATTTGTCATCGAACACATGGTAACGGATCTTATACCCCAAAGTTCATCAGCCAAATGATTTTTTTCCCTTTTGGAAAATAAATACCAATTTTGCTTCTATCTTCTTCCCCTTTTTCTTCCTCCACTTGTCTTCTTTTTTGCATTGCTCGAGCTAGGCCAACCGGGCAACCTCCCCAGTGGTCTCCCCTTCCCATTCCGTCGCCATGCTCACTGGCGCCTGGACCCACACCAACATCGTCCTTCCCATCCTACCCCTTGGCATTGTCCTTTCCCATCCAACTCCCCTGACATCATCCTTCCCCATCCTACCTCGTCAGATTGCCGTCGCTTCCAGTCTTCTTCCTCTGCTCTGACCACCGATGGTGAGCAGGGACCTGGCCCCGCCAAGGTCGCCAAGGTTCGATCCGACTCACATGGAGGCTGACGAGCTCAATTTCGGTGCGCGCGAGAATCTGTAGGTCGGATTCGACGTAGCCTAGGTGAACATTGGATGACGTCATCCTTGACGAGGTGCACGTGGTCCTTGCCACCAGTGACTGCTCGAGTGCGAGCGGCAACGCAAGCTCTGAGAGGAATTACGTGTCGTGAGCACGACACGTGCGGGGGCAAGCTCACGCGGTGGAGGTGAGGTAGTGGTAGCCACAAAGTAGAGGTGAGGTGTTTTGGTGGTGACTGGTCTGCCATTGCCGGAGCCAAGAAGAAGAAAAGAGGAGGAAGAAGGGGCAAAGAAGACATGGGTAAAATTGTCCAACGTGGCAAAAAATCAATCGTCTTACGAACTTTGGGGCATAAGATCCATTACCATGTGTTTGATGCAAATCGTTCAAACCACTATAACTTTAGAGCAAATGATCAAATTCCCAAAGACTCTCTCGTAGGACGCCATGTGTCATCTTTCTCCATCCACCTCCCCCTTCCCCTCCCTCCCCCACCCCTAGTGCTGGCCAAATGGGCGACCCGGTTTGGCACAACACGAGCACGATTGGGCCTGGCCTATCTCAGTACGACCCATCGTGGCCTTGCTAATAGGTGGGTCGTGCCGTGCTGGTCCACGTACCGAGGAGGCAGCCCAGGCACAACCCATCGGCCATTCGTGTCGTACCGGGCCGGCACGAGCCCGTTTAGCCTAATGGGTTTTTTTGCCCACTTAGCCCGTTAGACCCGAAAAAATAAAAATAAAAAACCAAAAAAAACCAAAAAAAATGTGTAGAATTCAGATATTTGCCTCGTTACCACCGCAGATCTTGCCCCACATATTTGTCTTGCTACTTGAGGCGGGGGCTACTAGAGGTCATTTCGAGTGGACTCCCTGAAACTTATTTTTATACCTTTGGTAAATCTCGTATAACTGAGAACAAACTTTTGCAAAATAGTTAGTATAGTCTAACCCTGTAGCATCACTAAAAAGATCAAGTACACTACCAAATGTATCAATTTTAGCTCTAGGATCTAAAACAAATGCAAATGCATATAGGTAAAGGATTTCTATCCAATATTTAAGGTATTTAGTTTTCATAGCAACAATAGCATTGACTAAAACTAAGTTATTTTCATACATTTTCAATTGAGTAGCAATCTGTAAAATACTATGTACAATGATAGGAGATGTTGGATAGTAGATAACGGATAAAGCAACAGTGTACTCATAATTTTTTTTCTTCTAAAAACGATAGTATCTTCTCAGTAATGAATCAATGTTGCTTAGTCAAGAGTATACCACTGTCAGTGCTCTGATGGTGCGTTTGAATAAAAACAAAAAAATACTCTTAGATGGTACCAGACTCTTAAGCATCAGGTAAGTATAGTTCTATCTTACCTCCATGTCCAAACCAAACTTTTTGGACGTACACCTATCGCCCTACAGAAGTTCTTATATTGTGCTATTCTTACATTAGAATTATTCAAGAAATAAATCGCATCATGAAAAGCTTTAATATACAGACTCAACCTCTTCAAACCATATTTGACTATAAGGTTAATAATATGACAAGCACATCGTTGATGTAACAAAAAGGAATCGGTGTATGTACTCAACACTGCAGTAAGAATATCTATGGCCCTAGAGTTCGAAGCAGCATTGTCTAAATTAATTGAGACTATTTTGTCTGTAAGATCAAAGTCTTCCACGACTTTGATAATACAGTTTGCAATATTCTCACCTGTGTGTAATACATCAATTAATTTCAAACCTATAATTATTTTCTCTATTACTTAGTCGTCATTAACATAATGGGCAACTACACTAAGATAATCCTCCCTAGCCCGACCACTCCATATGTCAGAGATCAGAGCCACCGAAAATATGCACATACTAAATAGTTCCTTTATTTTATTACGACGTTCATTGTATTATTTTACTAGATCTCTAGTTGTTATCTATCTAGAAACAGAAGAAAATATAGGATTATGCGTAGTTCTAATGTAATTTTAGAAAGTAGCAGACTCCCTAAATCCTAACGGTAAATCATCAGAAGCAATTAAATGATAGAGAGATTGACAAGCTACCTCAAGACTGTAGCCCCAACTACGTACTGTACTGTCGGGGTTATACTGCAGCTGCATCTGCCTCATCACCAATCCTTGCTTGGCTTGACATCTTGTAGCATGTCTAAGTAAGTGCTCCGTTCCACTTGTAGATCTTGTACACAATTTATTACGACAAATTTTACAAATAGCATATGGTACCTCATTTCCCTGTGTGCCTTGCTTGGTTGTCCTCTCAAAATTCTCCTACACTCCCGATGTAGATAGGCTCGACCTCTTCGCTCCAGTTGGCGTGGAGCCTGATGACGGAAGTCCGCCTTGCCCTTTTGGTTGGCTTAAGGCAGCCACAGCCGTCTCCATGGATGCAATTTCCTACGGTGAAAGTTCGTAAACACCAAGAGCAAAGCTGTCGTAGCTGTCCATAACGAAAACTGCAAAATCGAAACTAACAAAAGCTGTCGTAGCTGTCCATAACGAAAACTGCAAAATCGAAACTAACACACTTATTACTTTCATCTTAGCATAACAAGTGCTAACAATAAAAGTATGAAAAAAAATAGAATTGTACCACTTTTGCTAACTTACTATCGAAAATTGAATTTTTTAAAATTTGACAAAGTTTTTTTTTTGAATTTTGCCAAATTATCTCATGGCAATTTGAATTTGCTGTAATTTCAAAGAGAGATTGGGGAATGGAGGGGTGCTGAATAGGGAGAGGGCATGGTGGCTATTTATAGAAAAAATTTAGTGTTTTTTTTTTGAATTTTTTTGCTATTTTTAAAGAGCTAAATGGTAAAAAAACGCCAACAGATGGATTTTAGTCGGGCTGTGCCGTGCCGGGCACGGCCCACGAGTCCGCCTGCTTGGCGCCCCTGCCCTACCTCCTCTTTCCCCCCGCCCGACTGCTCAATGCGGCTGGCTAGCGTGCCATCGCGCCTTGCCACTACCGAGCGCGCATCGGCCGCATGCTCGCCTCGACGCCATTGTGCCGTCCACGTCAGCACCAACCCTCCCTGCTTTGGGCCTTCTCCCTCTACGCTGGCACCGCTCCATCCCCGCCTTCTCCTTCCTCTGTGTCGGCACCACCCAGCCCTCCTCCCTTTTCTCCGGCCACCAGAGACACCAGCACCGCCCCCACCCCCCTCTTCCTGATGAGGACATGACCCCTATGGATACAACCATATTTGCTATGTTTACTGTTCCAAGTATAAGAGCTCGTACGCATCACTTAAATTATCAGGTGAGCTTGTTTTTAGGAGTGCCTTTATATTATATGAACTATATGATGCTACCTAATGATGAAATATATATATGTGCAGCGCCATATCACTTTTGGTCCAAGACAAGCAAGCGATTCGGTGGACTGTTTTGGAATCCAGTTCGGCCTCCAGAATCAGCCTGATAGCACCAACTTAAAACAGGCATAACTTTCACATACGGAGTCCGTTAGAGGTCCACGAGTACTTGATTGAAAGCTTATTTCGTAATCTTTCCAACGGATCCGGCCTCATCTCCAAATTCCTTCTGGGCTGATCGTAATCATCAAAAGAAGACGTTATATCACTTGTTTGGGCCAATTTGGGCTTTGTAATCATACTGAACTTGGCCCATCTGCCGACGGCCCACTTGGGGGTGTGGTTATTATTCATGTGAACAATAAAATTTAGTCCCGCCCCGCTGGTTCTTTTAGATTTGTGGCTCTTCCTCCCCTATATAAGGAGGCCACACCCCCTCTAGTTTTCTTGGATTTTGTTTAGTTAAAAGTTAGCCTTGTTGCAACTTCGTGTATTGGCTTTTGTCGACTAGACCAACCATAATACCGCTTCAAAATCCCAACTCAATTCAATATTTTAATTCCTATTTGCAATTTCAGATTGCTTTATCTTGTTCTTGCGTGCTTCTTGGTGTATGCAGGAATCGACCTTCGTGGTCGAGTCAGCGGGTATTCGTGCGGTTGATAACGACTTGTCGAGCATTTCAGCGATTGCGTGGTTTCGAGCCTTGCGTGTTCGTAGCGTGATCGTGAGAGTTGGCGGCGCCACCGAACCTATCGTTCTCATCGAAAGATCGAGCCAACAATCGGACCTTGGGTTCATCGGGTGGTATCGAGCTACGTTCTTGGTGAAAATCGGTACCATAGTAGTAGATTTGTTTTTCATACCTAGAGTCCAGAAAATTACCTAAAAAAATTCGCATCTATCATCCATACCAACCAATCGAGCCATTGCAATTTTCTTTTCGGTTTTTTGCTTGTTGAATCATTGGTTGCATCGTCGTGTCTAGTTGCTGATTTCTAGTTCTAGTTATTGTCTAGTTAGTCTTTGTCTAGTTGCATCTTGTGTTTCCTTTGCGTCGCTTGATCGTTCTTTTCGGGTTCTTAGTTTTTGCATCTAAAACAGAAAATTCGTGGGTTAGAACTCCTCTAATCCGCACTAAAAATAGAAAATTCGTATTGTTGTTAATCCAAAAAAAAAGAGGATTGCTGTGATCTTTTGGTAGAGTTGATGTTATTTGCGACTTGCGGCAAATCCTAGGGTCGGCCAAATAGTAGAAGGAGAAAGAGGCAACCGCAAAAACAAAAGCCACGGTACAGAAAAAAAAGAAGAAAAAGAAAACGAAAAGAAAAATGCATAAAAATTAGTGGAGACCTTCTACATATAGCCACAAGCTTCCATAAAAAAATTCAGCAAGTTTGGCCCACGGAATCAAAAGATATAGTTATTTCAAGATTGAACACGAGTCGGTTTTGATCCGAGTAGGATTTCGTTTCCGAGACACCTTCAGTAAAACGGGCATAACTATTGCATACGGTGTCCGTTTTTGACGTTCTTGTGCTCCTTTCGAAGCTAATGACGAGGCGCATCTTTTCTACCTAAACAACTAGTTGACCTCCAGGTACCCCAAAATCAGTCATCTTCAACCCCGAATTCGCGTCGCAAGTTTTCGGTTTCTGTTTTTGCCATTTCCTTTGATCTTCCTTTCGGAATTTGGAATTCACCTCAACTGGAAAGTTGTAGATCTCGTCGAAACCGTTCAGAAGAGCATATACAAGCCATATAAAATTTTGTTTTTTTTCATCGTTTGAGACTAGCTATTGTTTCTGCTCAATCTAGAGGGCTGTTTGCGTTCATCGATATTGCTGTTTTTGTGCTCTACATCACGCGAACAATCTTGTGCCCTTAGAAAGAAGTTTGAGTAGTTGGCTAGCGTCTCTCCTAGCACTTGTTGTGAGGCTTTCCCTTGCTTGCATCAAGTCACATTGATCATTGCGTGTGCGTACATACACTTCTTTGCATAGGGCTTTGATTAGCTAGCTTTGATTAGGCTAGGATCAGCAACATTGGCTAGTACTTTGAACAATCTTTCAACTTGCATTAACTGTTTTGATTATTGCTGATCCTTGCTACCATATTGAAGTCTTCCAAGCTCCACTTCCTACTAACTCAGCAGGTGTCGTTCCTCGCAATCGTTGGGCTAATCGCAAGTGAGAGTATCACGAACCAGCCACCGGTTGAACCACTTCCTTGCAGCATTGGTAAGAACTTGTAAGAACTGGGTATAAGCTTGTGGATATCATGGGGATATGCTCATGATCTTAGGATGATGTGACAATTGGCAATGACGTTGAAGGTTTGCGAAAACAAGAGTTTTCGGCAAAGTTCAGTTTCTGTCAGGTCTCAGGCGGTCTGACCGGCCATGGTGGCGGTCAGACCGGTCCTGTCTTGGGTTGTTTCTTTGGTGGCGGTGGCGATCCGACCGGCCGGAGGCGATCGGACCGGCGGTGTGGCGGTTTGACCGCCTGGCGAGCGGTCAGACCGACCATTAAGTGAAGTTTGGATTTTGGAGCTGGGCCAAAAATAGAGGGTGTAGGCAAGAGAGGAGGTTCTACTACTCTTGGTCCCATAATTTTTGGAGTCTCCAGACAAAAGTTCTATTCGTTTGAAATTTCCAGAGAGGTTGCGGATTTCAGAGTTGAAATTTTGGCTAAGTCCACGGGAGCGGTCGACCGCCGTTGGTTGGCGGTCGGGCGGAAGAAGCGATCGACCGCCAAGGGTGGCGGTCGACGGTTTTCCTTAAGTCGTCGGCCGTGTGGCGGCGATGGTTGCTGTTAGGTCAATCTCATGGGTTTCGATGCATATGTGTTGCATGATGCATGTTTTGACTAACGTGGGTCAAGTTGTGAAGAACTTGTTCCGGTTTCGATTTACTTGTCTATTGTTGTGCAGGTTGCTTGGTGGTCAACGACGGTCAACGCGAGGATGATCGGGACTAGGCTTGGAGAGCCGAGGTTCAAAACGATCGGCGATGCGGGTGAAGTCATTGGAATCAAGCATGGTGCAAGATGGACAAAGGTGACCGAACAGGCGATTCGGTCGCGATCGTTGGATCAGCGGCGCGGGGTGGTGTAAGTGCCATGGTGGTTTCGGTGGGAGCCGGATGGGAAAGACTTGCGAGCATGATGAGAGCCGTTGGATCAACCTACACGGTGGCGAGCAGCGAGTGCCGCGTCTGGACTCGGTCTTGGAGAAGGACCGAGAAGGGTATTTTGGTAATCTTACCAAATACCGCCTTAGTGACCTTTGCTAACCCGCGCGCAAGGCGGTGCGTGAAAGCGGATTAGGTCAAGAGGAGATGAAGACAGCGCTTTAAAATGCGTGCGTGTGTGACCCGTGTGTTTGGGCCTTAACGGGAGCCCATTAGGAAACTCTTCTAGAAGGTCTAGGCCTCCACTATAAATAGAGGAGGAGGTGGCTGCACCCTCAACCCTTTCATTACTTGAAAATCCTAGTTTTTGCTTGTGTGCTTAGGGAGTTGATAGTTGGAGGTTAGGGTTCTAGAGAGTTGGATTTGATTTCGTGCTCATGTATTGAGTCTTTGTCCTCCATTGATGGAGTGGTGTAAACCAATACCATATCAAATCAATCCAAAGAAAGTTCTCTCAAAGATGAGTTCATTTGCTTTCTTTCTCTCTATTTGGTGATTTTGAGTCTTTCTTTGATCCACGAGTTTTGGTTGGTTTCTTGCTATGATCTAACTTGCTGCAACATGTGGGAACCCATCTAGGGTCATCTTGGTCATCAATCACCCACGAGCAAGTTTCTAGATCATATTTCGTTCTTGACTCGGTTTTGACCCACCTTCACTCAAGCGGAAAAGGTCTGAACTTTGGCAAGGATCTTCACGATCGTTGCTTGGAATAGGTTCTGACATCCTTAGGAAGGTGTGTGTCAAGTTTCACGAGTTTGGGCGCCGAATCAAAAGTTAGATCAATTTGCGTTTTGGTTTTTGGTGATTTCACTATTCATTGGCACGGAGGTCCGACCGCCATGTATTGAGAGGTCGACCGATTTCCAAATCGACCGATTTCTAGTTGGAGGTCGACCGCCCAACTCATTTAGGTTTTGAGTTTTATGTTTTTGAAGATTTTGTTGAGGTTTTGATTGGATTCAATACAAGTCTTCCATGTGCATGATTGATTGATCTTCATAGCTTTCATAGCTATTGGAGTGAGATTCGTATTGAATTCAATTAGGAGAAAAAGAGATCATGCTCCTATTCACCCCCTCTAATCGCCTTTTCGGTCCAACAAAGCTTGAGTGTGAGTGACTTGGTTGAACCTCCGATCCTAGTAGTTGATAGGGACATATACTTGTGATTTGTTTTCTTGTTTTCTACTAACTATGGCAGTTTCACTAAAGATTGCAAGATATATCCACCTCTTCTTGAATGTTGGACGTGAGTGCAGATAGTGAGCGAGGAAGATGCACACTTGAGACAAGTTTTTCACCACGGAGGTATATGATAGTGATAGTATGTCTCATAAAATTAACTTCACAGTACCGCGTTTCTGGGAATTATGATCCCGATGCTTATCTCATATGGGAATTAGATGTACAACAATTATTTGCATGCCATGAATTTCCGATCATCAAAAGTTAGAACATTACAGTAAGTTTTATGATTTTGCATCTATTTGGTGGAGTGAATATTGTCGTACTAATCAGAACATACCTAGAACATGGAATGATTTGAAGAGAGCAATGAGACATAGATTTGTACCTTCATATTATTCTCGTGAATTGCTTAATAAATTACAACGCTTAAGACAAGGTGGTAGTTCTGTAGAGGATTATTATCAAGATTTGCAAACTGCTTTGTCTCGTTGTGGTTTAGAAGAAACTGAAGATACGAAGATAACTAGATTTCTAGGAGGATTAAACCATCAAATTCGGAATAAACTTGTTTATAAACCTCCCACTGTCACTCGTTTGTTTCGTCTTGCTTTCCAAGTTGAAAAAGAAGTACAGGGACGACAATCCAACACCGTTCGTGTTCTTTCGTCTACTTCTACTACACCTTCACGTGTACATGAAACAAATAAGCGCACGGTACAAACCTCCGCATCAAGATCATCTTGGTTGCTTCTCCCGTTGTTGCATCTACCATGATGGCCGCCCCTCTTCGCATGGGCGTTACTCTGTCTCGTTGTCTTGCACCCTTGGCTCGTTCATTGTTAATTGAGTGAGCAAGAAGAGGAAGGAAAAGCTTTTAACTACTCACCAATTTCAGTATCAACATCATCCGAGGCGATCCTACAAGGTAATACCAAAGTCTACGATTTGAACACTCAACATAAGAACAATAACCATGATTTCATGCCTAGTATCATTGAGCAAAGGGAAAATCAGATTGTAGTAGAAACCATTTGCATCACATAAGGTGGACGAATCTAGTCTTTGAGAAGGTAGAAATTAATTTGCTAGCTAGAGAATCGATATTATTGAGAATTTGCATGAATCTGTGATAATTTGATTGATTTGCCAACGAGTTGAGTGCACCATGTCTGAAATAATTGAATTGCATCTTTGTTTTGAATGAGTCATGTGATGATTTAATCGCATACAATGATCATGTGGAATTAGTTAGACATAAAGACGTTTTGACTAGAATTTCTCCTCATCGACTCTTTATGTTACATTATGTTGGATCCACCTATGAAATTGTCACATGCTATGGAGAAAGTTTCTGAAATCGCATGTTCAAAATGCTTGTCTAGTGCCTACACCCCTGGGTATAAGTTTAATTTGATTGGAGATTATGGTGTAGACAATCAATTTCTTGTTTATCGAATATGCATAACTTGTGATTACATGGATGAATTGAAGCTTATTGTTTTGAACAACAATTCTTATGTGCCGAATCTTGTTTATTATGAGAGAAAATTAAAATTTAGTGATCATTCAATGCCCATGTGTTTATCTCTTATTGCACCATCTAGTATGGACAATCTGCATCAAGATGTTGAAGTATGGAAGAATTTACACATCCTTTCACCCTTGCTAGATGAATTTGCTATTGCTCGATTGAAATCTGATAATATGGATGAACTTTGTTTGATTCCGAAAGTTGTAGATTTGCCCATATATGCTACCACTGCAAGTTTACAACTTCAGAGAGTTGAATTGTATAAATACTTCACTTATATTTGCAAAACTAGTTGCAATAATTGCTATATGAGAAATTTTGTTTTGCTCATTAACATATATGATTATTATTGGGGTAATAATACAATGATCTTTTATGATCGCTGCAGTCGTCTAACATTAATTGTGCAACAACGAAGAGCCGTTAAAACAGATGACATATACATGTACCATGCATACACTTTGGCTTCTTTGTTACCCTATTTTCAGCTTATCAAAAGCCGAGGACGGCTTTGTTTTCAAGAAAGGGAGGATGATGAGGACATGACCCCTATGGATACAACCATATTTGCTATGTTTACTGTTCCAAGTATAAGAGCTCGTACGCTTCACTTAAATTATCAGGTAAGCTTGTTTTTAGGAGTGTCTTTATATTATATGAATTATATGATGCTACCTAATGATGAAATATATATATGTGCAGCGCCATATCACTTTTGGTCCAAGACAAGCAAGCGATTCGAAATGGACTGTTTGGAATCGATTCGGCCTCGAAATCAGCCTGATAGCACCAACTTAAAACAGGCATAACTTTCACATACGGAGTCCGTTAGAGGTCCACGAGTACTTGATTGAAAGCTTATTTTGTACTCTTTCCAACGGATCCGGCCTCATCTCCAAATTCCTTCTGGGCTGATCGAAATCATCAAAAGAAGACGTTATATCACTTGTTTGGGCCAATTTGGGCTTTGTAATCATACTGAACTTGGCCCATCTGCCGACGACCCACTTGGGGGTGTGGTTACTGTTCATGTTACTGTTCATGTGAACAGTAACCCGCGAATTTAGTCCCGCCCCGCTGGTTCTTTTAGATTTGTGGCTCTTCCTCCCCTATATAAGGAGGCCACACCCCCTCTAGTTTTCTTGGATTTTGTTTAGTTAAAAGTTAGCCTTGTTGCAACTTCGTGTATTGGCTTTTGTCGACTAGACCAACCATAATACCGCTTCAAAATCTCAACTCAATTCAATATTTCAATTCCTATTTGCAATTTCAGATTGCTTTATCTTGTTCTTGCGTGCTTCTTCGGTGTATGCAGGAATCGACTTTCGTGGTCAGGTCAACTGGGTATTCGTACACGGTTGATAACGACTTGTCGAGCATTTCAGCGATTGCATGGTTTCGAGCCTTGCGTGTTCGTAGCCAGGATCGTGAGAGTTGAGCGACGCCTACCGAACCTATCGTTCTCATCGAAAGATCGGGCCAACAATCAGACCTTCGGGTTCATCACTTCCTCTCCTCCTCCCTCCGACCTTGTCCTCCCTCCACGCCGACCCTTCGTCCTCCGCACCGGCGTCGCCCCGCCCACCTGTCCTCCCGATGCTCCTCCTCTCAACGATCGGCGCAGCCACTCATGTCGTGCGGTATGCCCATCGCCGCTGTAGTAGCGGTGTCGTGCCGAGCTGACACGGCCCATTAACAATGCGGACCGTGTCATGCCTGGGTGGGGCCTACAATGCCATGCCTCGAGCTGGTTCAGTCGGTACTACCTGTGAGGACCCCCGGTTATTGGAAATGTTACTAATTAAATTCATACTGTAGCACAATTATTAATGAAGGAACGAGAATGCCCCTTTATTAAAAACCATGCTAAAGATATAAATTTAACAAGTGATGATCCGATGTGAGATTCGGATATATATGATTCTCAATGGTTCCCGGATCAACGACCATTGCATATATATCTTTCATCAACATTGCATCAAACACATACAAGTCATACATTGATATAATTAAACATAAGGTTACATCATTCTATTAATACTACAATATTAAGTGACTTGGTCACTTTAACGATATATCTGTGAAGCAAAATGAGCGGAAAATGTCCACCAAAGGCCTCATCCACCCATGAGCAATTGCGTGGAGGAAAGAAGTAGCGTTACTCGTTAGCGTCACCCTGATCGGCGCTAACGGGTACTTCATAAAGAAAACCATCCTCACCTGCAACAATAGGTGGTAGCACCTTGAGTACAAAAGGTACTCAGCAAGTCTTACACAAACTACTAAAAGAAAGTGGTCATTAGAACCTAATCAAAGGAGTAGAGTTGTTACATGCATAAGGTTACAACAGGAAGGTATAAAGGTTCAAATTTGCATAAAGCGATACATCTTAACCTACAAAGACTAACTTTTGATAAAGCAATTTAATAAATCAAAAATAAAGTAAAACAGTAAGTAAATACATTAAATGTGAACAGTACAGTGCATGATTCCCTCATGCAAACGAAAATAAACCGAAACCACATTTTGGAAATCAAAATCTCTATACAGGTGATATCAATTCAAGTTATCGTCCATGACCGTGGACACGGCTATTCGAACAGTTTATACCCTGCAGGGGTGTACATCTTTACCCACATGACTTAGCTAGCCCGTTGCCTTCGGATGCCTCCGAATGATGACATACTTCCTTTGGTATGCCGACCGGGGAAACTAAGATTTGGTATTTTTCAACAAGCCAACACTATTGAGTTGGACCCCCATGTGTGAACTAATCCCATTAGTGTAGGCTATACCACCTACTAACCACGGGGCACACATGTTGTGTCAGTAATGCCGATCCAAACAATTTAAAAGCGGATTGGGTTCCCTACCCATAGTAGAATGCTATCGACACCATTAAGGTATCGTATATGCGACGAGGCACATATACGCCCTCACCCTCCTAAGAACATCTGATACTGACATACAAGCTCACATGGCATAAAACGCAGTCCTCAGACCTAAGCATCTATGCCATACAAGGTCAATACACATATCCTTACTCTCCTGTTTCCAACTCAATAGTCTCAACATTTTACTTAACCAAACAGCGCCCATACACTGCATGTGGAAGTACGTGGGGGACTTGAATTGAATAATCAGAGTTCGGTCCTTAAATAACCCGGACAAGTCCACCACAAAACCCAATCTCGTGCACAAAAGCACCATCACTAACTTCCTCTTGTCCAGATCAATTTGAATTTCAAATACAAGACTGATTTAAAGAAACTGGACAAAGAGTTCAAAATAACCAGGGTTCAGTTGTGATTCCCATGTTTGACAAGATATGCTTGTCAAACTCTAAAATCTCTAGACTGCATATCTAAGCCAAATCTGAAAATAGACCATATAGTATACAATACTACACTAGAGTTGAGTGTATGGTCATAATTAAGGTAATCGACCATGTCGAGTTATAGCTAGCTATTACAAGTCACATTTGTATTTTCGACAAATAGCATGCACAGATATCACTGGATTTGTAAAAGCTATTGTACAAAATCTGGGTTCAACATGGTGCAAAGAAGATGCTTGCCTTGGTAGTAATAGACTTCTGTTGCAGGCTCAGGTTGTTCAGAAGTATAATCAAAAGCTTCAGTAGAACCAGCTTCTAAAAGAAGCAATAAAATCCAATAAATACCAAAAACGACAACTGGTATAAATTATCAGAAATTGTATGATCAATAAAGAAATGCATGATTAACAGCATGCTTAAGTTATATTTACCCTAACAGTGATAATAACCCATTTTATAACCTTCTGTTTTCAAAAGACGAGTTAGAGTTTAGTGTAAAGTGCCGTTTTGATTTTAAAAGAAATGAAAGCAGAGACGGTTGCAATTTTGGAAAAAAGTATAGATCATGCAAAGGTTCATAAATGAAACTTAGCATGATCTTTTAGGGCAATTAATATCCCAAACCAACCTTAGTCTAACCCTAACTAGTTAGATTACAAAAGCTAAAGCAAAAACCTATTTTGTCGGTTGGCCGACAAGAGAACAGAGACATATTTCAGCTAGGAGTCAAAATAGATGATGACAAAATTGAAAGATCAACTTGTCATGTTTGCTAGGTTTAGTCAAAACCTAAATAAGATGATAAGTTGACAGAAGAACCCTAGGTCGAAAAATGACATGAAAAAACTAAAAGGTATGATATCAACTTCTCAGTTTAAAGCCAGTTGAAGCTACTGATGCTTGAAAGAATGATTCACAGCACTTCTAAGGTTCCTAGGATGCTCAAGATATCGAAACTAGGGTTTTGGCTTACCGTATAGGAAAGATACCAAAACTCAAACCGATGATGATGGACAGAGAAACAAACTCGATTTGACCTACAAAAGATAACCAATCTTTATTGTAAGTAAAGCCGATTACTTAAGGTAGATAAGCAAAGGATAGAAGCAAGAAACTCCACTGGACAATAATGGAGGAAAGTGAGCTTGGTGGTCAACAATGGCTGCGACTCCAAAGCTAGGGTTTATATATAAGGGAGTTGAGCTACGGATAATTGGGAAAAATCTAGAGCTTGATGAGGTGTCCATTTAGGGCTAATTATCCCAAAATTAGTTGCAAAACTTTGGGATAATTCCTCTCCTCTGTTCTAGAGAGATCTGCTGTGAGAGAGAGAGGAAGAAGATAAGAATCACGACATGTGGGTCCCATTGTCATCCTCGGTCGCGCGGGACTCACAAAGCTCAAAGAATATCACCGTCCGATTGGAAATGGTAATTTGTGATAAATAGAGAGATTAAATGATTTGAATCGGTATCATTTAATATGGACCGCACGATCTAGATCGACCGATCGAGATCTAAATGGAATCCCAAAGGCTCCAGAGCTCCACTTTCAAAGAGAGACGTTGGATTGAAATCCAACGATCAATTAAAAGATATACACGCTCACCCTTTTAGATGCGATGGCACAACACCGTTGGATTTGATTTCTACGGGATGAAAAGTTGAACCGGATGGTCCGATTGCATACACTCATATGGACCGTACGATTGAAATCCAACGACCCACCGATTTTGGGCTTTAGAGGCCCACGGTCGAAAAGAAGCGCCGTAGGATTGAAATCCAAAGGCCCATATAATCGCGCGCCTCTGATTTCAAATTGAAATAAGCAATACCGTTAGATCAAGGATAGACGGCCACGATTGTGCGGGGATCCGGAGTCGTCCGAATGCATACACTAATCTGGGCCACACGATGAAGATCCAACGGTCCGAGGAGCGGGCTTTATAACACGCGGGAAAAGGGAAAAGCGTGAGATTTGAATCTAACTGCCGAGATAAAATCGCGCTTTAGGTTTAAAACGAAAGGGCGTCACGGTTGGATTGGAAACGAGCGGTGGAGATTGAACATGGATCCGGAGTTGTCCGATTGCACACACTAACCTCGCCGTTAGATCAAGATCCAACGGTGGAGATTAAAGTATACACGTGGGCGTCTCGCGGATACAGTGAGCTCGCCTGCTCGATTGAAGATCGACGGCTCGCATCACGCGTGGATGCCGGCTCGCGTTGGGACGTGACCGAGCGAGACCAAGTTGCACTGGGTTGAACCCAAACACGTGAGACCGAGTCGCTACAGTGCAAGGGTTGGGTTTAGCCCAGTTTAGTTGACCAGACCCATTTGAATACTTAAAAGGTTTGACTGGGACTTTAAAAATATCAAATAAATTTATAAATTCATGAAATTTTTATCGTAAGCTCTTGGGTTGATATATTTCCTGATAAATTTTATAAACCACATTTTCACTTTGTAAAATACATAAATATTCATTTCAGACCGAGAATATTTATTTAAAGACAATAAATTTTCTTTAGGCCCAAATAATCTCTAAAAAATGCAACAAAAATATTTTTAGCCAAGATAATTTATCTAGGCTTTAATAAAAATACTTCCAGTCATAATACAAGTTTTATCTTGTATCCTTTAAGACTTTAAATAATCCTTTTGGGATTTTTGGCAAAAGGAAGGTTTTCAATTTGTAACATCTTGCCTAAAGTGCAAACATGAGCAGTAATGCCATGAGCAAGATCTCATTCTTGTTCATAAAGCATTTTATTACTGTTTATAAACTCGGGGCAGTTACACTACCCATCTAGCCAGCTCTACCCACCCCTTTCTTTCCTCTGTAACACAAAAAATTAAAATCAGAAAAATCAACTCTGAAAATTTCAATCCGGAAAGTTTGAACTCGACAAAATTCAAATACAGAAAAATTCTGAAAAAAAAGAATAATTAAATTAGAGTGGCAGCTTGGAGTTGTTTTGCGATTTTCCCTAGGATCTTTTTATTTATAAGTTGCCTAAAATTTTCTTAAGTTTAAGTCATTTGTTGTGACCATTGGATCAATATCCAATCACATGACATCTATTGGATCAATATTTAATCATATAACACACTAATCTCTACACAAATTCAATGGTCACAACAAGTGACTTAAACTTAAAAAAAATTCAGACAACTTAAAACTAGAAAAAAAAAAACCGTTTTTCCTAATTGCATCGCCACAATGCCAACCTGACCCTAAAACACGCCGACTCTGCTCACCGCCGGCCCCCTTCCGCCGCTGGCGCCATGATCCACCTCCACAAGCGCCTTCTCCGTCTGCTCCGCGGCGCTTCCTACCCCACCACCTCCTCACTCTCCTCCTCCCTCCACCTCCACACTCTCCTCTCCACCTCCGCCACCGCAACCCCTTTCTCCGTCGAGGACTACCTCGTCGCCACCTGCGGCCTCACCGGCGCCCAAGCGCTCAAAGCGTCCAAGAAGCTCTCCAACCTCAAGTCAACCTCCAACCCCGACGCCGTGCTCGCCCTCCTCTCCGGCGTCGGCCTCTCCCGCCCCGACATCGCTGCCGTCGTTGCCGCCGACCCGCCGCTCCTCCGCGCCAGGGTGGACAACATCGCCCACCGCCTCTCCTCCCTCCGCGACCGCGTCGGCCTGTCCGATCCCCAGATCGCCCGCTTCCTCCTGGTCGGCGGCGCCAAGGCGCTCCGCTCCTGCGACGTCGCCCCGAGGCTCGAGTTCTGGATCCCCTTCTTCGGCTCCTTTGACAAGCTCCTCCATACCATGAGGGGGAACAACTCCATCCTTACCGTTGACCTCGAGAAGGTGGCCAAGCAGAACATCGCGCTGCTTGGGGAGTGCGGCCTAAGTGTTTGTGATATTGTCAAGATGTCGATGACCTCCCCAATGCTGCTTGGGTTCAACCCAGAGCGGGTGAAAGCATCCGTGCTGCGTGCTGAGAAGCTCGGTGTGTCCCGCACCTCATTTGCATTCAAGTGCGCGTGGGCATCACCTGTTGGATCAACGAAGACAAGGTCGCCGCGAGGATGGAGTTCTTGAGGAGCACTCTTGGTTGCTCCATGGAGAAGATCCGTGTCGCGGTTGGCAGAAAACCAAATATTCTAGCACTATCCGAGGAGAAACTTCGCTGCAATATAGAGTTCTTGAGGAGCACTCTTGGTTGCCCCATGGACAAGCTCGGCGTTGCGGTCTGCATGCTGCCACAACTTCTAGGACTATCTGTGGAGAACCTTCGCTGCAAGATAGAGTTCATGGTCACTGAGATTGGCTTGGAGCCAGAGTACATCGTGGAGAGGCCCCTGCTGCTCATCTACAACCTGGAGAAGCGGCTGGTGCCGCGGCATTATGTAGTAAAGATCCTGCAGGCGAAGGGATTGATGAAGAAAGGTGCTGGCTTTTACACATTAGTTCGTTGTGTCGACAAGGATTTTGTAGCTAAATACATTGATCGTCACAAGGACGCTGTTCCTGGGCTCGCAGATGCTTACGCCGCAGTTTGTGCTGGAAAAGTGCCCGCCAAATTCCAACTTTGACAGTTTCGTACAGAGATATTGGAGGTTCATGCAGGCTTATAGCTAATGCAACACATCGTGGTCTTATGCTCATTAGCTAATGTTCTTTCATGAAAATGTCTTTCTCAAATCTTTATTTCAGCTGTAGAACTACTAGCGATCTTATTGCTCATAATGTGATCCAAGTTTCAATTGTGGATATCTATGAAGCAACTGGATTGTCTTGATTTCACTTCCCTACTGCTCATGTTATGCCACATTGCTTCAACTTTTTTTGTTCTGGTACTTTGAGCAAACAGGGGTTTGACTGTATTAGCTGCCTCTTTTGTGTCCTCCTGTGTTTCGTAACTATGTTTTTTCCCTACTTTCAACTGATGTTTGCTTTTTAGGAGTATTTACTTCGTTGTGGCTTGGCTATTTTATTTTCAGCTGAATGGATTACCAGTATCATTTCAACTGCTCTTTCAATTGCTCATTAGTTACTTCATTAAGGCTTTGACTTTTAACTGGTGGCCAAAATCACTAAGGGAATGAACTTTCCATCAAACAGTCATGTAAAGCTAATGTTATAACCAACTGATGTAGTGAGACTAGAGATTTTCAGATGTTAGGAGCTCATAGTGACAATGTTCCTATCGGCAACGACCTAGGACCCCATGACAAAATATGTAAGGCTGCAAGCCATTTGTTACATCTTGGTTTGTTTGATACTTTAGAATCTTAAATAAAATAGGCGGTCTGCATCTTTGATGCAGAGGCTGGAGGAGATTCTTCTCTTCCATTATCTAAAAAAAGAATTTCAAAGGAATTATATAAGAAGAATTCCACAGGGTTCGAATCATCCAAAATTCAGCTATCCCAAACAAGCCCTTGATGCTCGACACAGATTCCCCCTTTGGCCAGTTGAGAAACAAACACTTGGGATAAATCGAAGCTAGGGAGCGTAGGCGATCGGGCCCAAGACCTATGAATATCCGAGTGAAGTAGCCTGAGAGAGGGGAGGAGAGCGGCTGTGCTATTGGAGTTAGCCGAATGCTGTTGGAGTTAGCCGACAGAGTATGTGGGAATTTTTTAAAATTTGGCTCAGTTGTGTCACGTTAATTGCAAAAATAGCCCCTTTGACACCCAAATTCCAAAAGTAGCCCCCTCCCAAGTGCGGAAGCACGGGTGGCTGACGCGTGGTGTTTCCCGCGCTTGGGGGGTTCGAAACGCCGGTGAGTAGCGCGGAAGCCAAGCGGGCACGGGAAGCTGGGCGCGCGGCGCTTTCCGCGGCGGGGCTGGGCTGCTTCCGTGCCGCCGGAGTGCGGCAGGGGCAAGCAGCTCCCGCGTCACCCGAGTGTACAACCTGGCCATCCCACGCCACCCGAGCGCAGAAGGCTGGTGTTGTTGCCCAGGTCGGCCATGCCCAGGTCGCTTGCGCGCCCTCCCACCCTGCACGCGTCTGCCCTCCCGGCCGGCCCCTGACGTTGGTGCGGCGCCGCGCCACGTGCCCGTTGCATGGCCCCCTCGTGGCGCCCGACACTCTGGCACACCCCGCGCATCCTCATCGTTCGCATTAAAACGGAGCAAGGTGGGATGCTTTCAAAGGCAAAGTCATTTGCATTTCTTCAGCCTGAGCCACGAACGAGAGACCGAGAGAGAGAGAGGCAAGATAGAGTTCATGGTCACTGAGGTTGGCTCGGAGCGAGAGTACATCGTGGAGAGGCTCCAGCTGCTCACCTACAGCCTGGAGAAGCGGCTGGTGCAGGCTCCAGCTGCTCATCGTAAAGATCCTGCAGGCGAAGGGATTGATGAAGAACTGTGTAGCTTTTACCCAATAGTTTGTTACGTCAACAAGGATTTCATAGCAAAATACATTGACAGTCACAAGGACGCTGTTCCTGGGCTCGCAGATGCTTACGCCGCAGTTCGTGCTGGGAAAGTGCCTGCCAAAGTCCAACTTTGACACCTTCGGACAGAGATATGGGAGGTTCTTTCAGGCTTATAGCTTATAAGACAACACATCACCTCATCCTCTGATGCTCATTTGCTCATTAGTTAATGTTCATTCATGCTAATATCTTTTCAAATCTTGATTTCAGCTGTAGAACTACTAGCGATCTTATTGCCCATAATGTGATCTAGTTTCAATTGTGGATATCTATGAAGCCACTGGATTGTCTTGTTTCGCTGCCCTACTACTCATGTGATGCCTCATCTAATGAACTTTCCATCAACACTCATGTAAATATAATGTTGTAACACCAACTAAATATTAATGCCTGTTAACAAACTGATGTAGTGACACTAGAGATTTTCAGATGTTAGGAGCTCAACAACCTAGCCACCAAGGAGGCCAGGACCCCATAACAAAATAGCTCATTCGATAGAAGTTTGAAATCATTCAAAATTCAGCTACTCCAAACAAGCAATTGGTGCACGATACAGATTTCCCTTTGGCCAATTGAGAAACAAACACTTGGGAGTTCGGATCACCCTTTGAGGTGTGTAATGCAAGATTGTGATTTCTTTGTCTAATTGGACTGCTCCTAACGACTGATGCACTTAATTTAGTGAAATAAATGCAAAGGATTCATTCCCCAATTTTCTATACTTAGTTGAAAATATGTTATGAGCAATTTCGCCGTTGTTTGCAAAAGAAAAAAAAACTGTGCACAAATTCTAATTCCGGCATTCTTTATTTTCGTTCCTTTGAAGAACAGTTTAGTCATTTCCTTCGTTCTTTTCTACTCTTTCTGGAAACATGTAAAGAACAAAAACAAAACACAACACAAAAATTTAGCAATGGATTCTGTATTTCTGGTAGTAACGAGTAAGGGAAACTAAAGATATCGTGAGTTTTTTGGACTTTGGACAAATTGAAAGCATCCATCCTAGAGGCAGCAAACAGAAATAGTGGATGGGCTTTTCTGTTCACCTTTGTAACATTGAAGCAACATTCGAGAGATTGCTCTACTCCTGGATTCACCTTTGTAACATGTTTGAGCTCTGTTGGTTCACTTATCATGTTATCTCTTGGTGGCTGACCTTGAAGCCACTTAGCATTTTTATTATGTTTCGAGTCTCCAGAACGGTTTGCTTAAGCAAGACGAATGTATGAAAGCTATGATGAGCAATGCATCAAACATACACCGTGGCAGAGGATGCCAATCCGTTAGATAGATGAGTTGGGGTCCTGCTGAAACATTGACGAAAGAAGGAAGAACTGATTTTAGCAGAGAAATCAGTCGAGTGGAAACTGAAGATCTTACAGTAGTACGCTGAAGCGAAATATACATGGAATCAGTAGTTTCAAAAATACACATGAGCTAAAAGTACAAGAGAAACAACTTGCCATGGTAAACCAGCTTCAACCAAATCATGTCGACAAGTTACATTGCCAATTCTACAGTTTCTACAAGTGGAGCACACATGATATCCTTTTAGGCCAAAGACTACAACGGTACAACCTTGTCACAGCAAACTTACCTGAATGGAAGCAAGCAACCCTCGGGAAGAAGAAGAAAAGTGGTAAGCCTGACAGTTCTCGATAGACAAGAGAGAGTACATAGATCAAAATTGTCTCATCCCTAACCGAAACCGAAACATACACAGATATGAAAAGGCGCAATAGTTCTGCGGAGCTTTATCTGGAGGAATGGGAGAGTCCAGTTACTTGGCGGTGTCCACTTGATGGCCGACCGGTGTGAAGTGGAGCGTCGAAGATTTGTGCCACGTTCTCTGTGGGGCCGGTTGTTGTGAGCGGGTTGGCCGGGCTACTAAGTCCACGCTTTGAGTCTGGGCCGGCCAGTGCTGGAGTGTGGCCCGGCCGGCCCATGGGACTTTCGCCGTTTGACTTTTTAGCCCATCTGTTTTTGCGCAAATTTGGCGTTATTCCTGCAAAACAACTTAGCATATACCTGCATGGAACTGTTAGCTTTAAAGCATAATATTGTCTTGGGTTGAAATCCCAATTTATACTTTCTTTTATGTGCGTTTTTGGGAGGTGACAAACGGATGCAAACCGTGTCAACACTAGCCGCTAATGTCATGCACAACAACGTACTAGTTTATTTCATGTGTTTTATTTAGTCAGATGGTTCTTCTAATTGATTTCGTATTACTTGCTAATAGAAAACAATGCGTATAGTTTTGGGATAGGCTGAGTAAAAAGCACATTGTTATGGAACAAATAAAAATGTACTAGTGGAGCAAATAAAAAGCGCTAATGGAACAAAAATAAAATATTAGTTCAAGAATTGGTGATGATTATGAGTTGATGCATGTCAAGACTTGGGATGGAAGATGTCATCATTTGTTGATGAGCATTATGTCAATAACCCGGACTTGAAGTGAGGATGTGCGTCATCAAGCTTCAAGTGGTTGCGCAAGGTAAATGTATGACTAGCTAGGGCTAAAGATTTGTTCCTAGTCTTCTACCGATCTCGGTGTTTGGTTGGAGACCGGATTGCTAGTATAGGTTGCCGTACTATTAAGAGGGGTCTTTGTCTAGTAGCTTGAGTTAGTCATGTGTTGATAGCTCATCGTGCTTGCTCTAGCTCACCTTAATATGTTGCCAATATTTGCGAATGCGTTTTGCAAATAGTTGTAGCTTATGGTTAATCCTTGTAGCATGTGACTTTAGTTTGCGAATGTGTTTTGCAAACGGTTTAAGTTCATGTACCTTATTCCTTGTGGCGTTGATTCTAAAAGTTAGCAAATGTGTTTTGCAACTTATTGAGAATCTAGCTTTCATCTTTTGTGTACATGTTGCATCAATTGACAAATATGTTTTGCAAATTTAGTTGAAGCAAATGTGCAAAGTCTGTTCTCAGTCTTGGTGACTGTTGACGGTCTGACCGCCCTTGTTAGCGGTCGGCCAGGTGTTCTGATACGGCCGGCAGCATGGCGCGATCGGCCGGCGCTGCGTCAAGCCCGCGGTCAGCTTTTTTCAGAGAGCTGATTTTTCTGGTTTTTGCTTGTGCGATCTGACCGGCGTGTGTCGGGCGGTCAGACCGGCCGGTGCGGTCTGACCGGCCATTGGTTGGCGGTCAGACCGGAGGCCCTCCAACGGCTATATTTCTGACCGTTGTGAGGGGTGCGGTCTGAACGGGCTTATCCCCGCGGTCAGACCGACCTTGGTTGTTTGTCTCTGGAATCTCTCCCCAACGGCTAGTTTTTGTGTGTGGGCTATAAATACCTACCTTGGTCGTGTGAGGAGAGGTTGCTGGTGCACCTAGACATTCCATTAAGCAAAGAGCAAGCCCTCTACATTCTTTTGTGCATGCGTTGTATTTAGTGAAGTGTGAGAGGCAAATCCTATTGCATGTGTTGCTTTAGGTGGTGGATTTAGTATCCACGAGAGTTTTGACACTTGATTGGTTCAAGTGAAAGTTGAAGACTTGTTACTCTTGGTGTTTGCCGACACCTAGACGGTGTGGAGACGTTGTGGTCCGGTGATCTTCTCAAGTGAAGCTTGTGAGAAGGCCCGGTGTTTGCGAGTGTGTAACATCCCCATTTTCAACTTGTGTTTTAAATGTAAGAAAATGAGTAGAAATTAAAACTTTTTCTTACATCATGTATTTCCTGTGTGTACTAAACAATTATTGTACAAGAGTATGGAAATACAAAGTCACAAGTCTGTTGATCATCTCTGAAATCTTTTCCTAAGTTCTTGGGTTGATATGTGACCCCTCGAAAAATTTCACAATTTTCGAAATTGATTGAATAGTTTTATGGGTCGATCAAACTTGCTTGACTCATAGTCAAACCCTAGCTCAAAACATTGAATAATTTCGGAGAAAAATGCTCAGCACAAAAACCTCTAGAAATTTTACACCATGTCGACTCAAGGTTAGCAAGCCATCAAAATTTCATCAAATTTGGAGTTAGATTGCTACCTCAAATAAATCCCCAAGTCTCGACTTTTAATTTCAAAGTCAAGTTTGGATTCCTGTTCCTCGGGTCCGCACTAGGTCGGCTCGTGCCAAGCGGCTCGGTCAAACCAACTAACGACACCGGCAGAGCCCACGCAACCTTGCCGGCCCGCCCTTGGATCTCAATCCAACCTCAAAGACCTCCTCGGGTCTTTGTAAAGGACCTCCACCAGCGACCTCCTCGTGTTCTTTACAAAGACAACCCTCGAGGGCCTCCCGAGACCTCCTTTGCACCTTTTGCAAAGACCACCAGGCGACCTCCTCGACCCTCCCGACCACCCCTAGCGCTTGGGTGATCGTGGGCCATCTCTCTGAGATCTGCGGCTCGGACCTCCCTAAGTGTTAGGACCTCTAATACTTGGCTCAAGATCCGAGCCTTGGATTTCAATCCAACGACTCACGACCTCCCTAGTGGGGCTCTGTGCTGATTTTAGCCGTTGGGCTCTTTTGACTGGTCCTCTCAGCATCGGGTGGGCACAGGCGTTATCAAATTTTGTGCATGGCGGTAGGAGAAGTGCCTTGTCAACTCTAGGGTGACAAGCGGCTATGTGTCGCCAACATTAAATGTCCGCAGCCCCTTTTGCTCAAAGTCTCTCGACAACCTACTCCCATCACCTCATGTGTACTATAGCTCAGTGCCTACCGTGACTTTGCCATCCTTCCATGGCTATATTTGAAGCTCAAGCTTTCCTCTCTTAGTTCTTTTAGTCACTCTCTTGCACCCTAGTTCTTTCTCTCGCTCTTGTGCTCAAACGCTGAAAGCCATTGCCACCATTCTTTGGACATTGGAGCTCTCCGGCGACCTCCGAGCTTCAGTGGTTCAACATTGCAATAGTGGCAGTCATCTTGTTCCCTTGGTCACCTCGAGCCTCCCTAACTTGCTTTGTTCGACCTTCACAGAGGTTGACAAGGTGGGAGCTTGCTGTTCGTGGCCGGGAGCTTCGTCTTCTTCATCTCCCGTGACCTCCACCGTCACGAGCTACGCGACCACTCTCAATTCTCCTTCAATCCCGGTGAGTACTTCAGTTCAAAACCCGATCCCATTAGACCTCTTGGTTTCGTTTTGGCGCGTTTGGTCTCGTGGGTTATCTCGACTAGCCGCGGTTGGTGCTTTGGTGTAGCTTTTGGCACCCTTAGGTTCTCCGTCCTATTTGGAGCTCATCCGTGCCTTTGGTTTCCGCCGTGGAAATCCACATCGCCGTGGTAAGCTTGCTGCCTTCGGGTTTTGTCGGTTCAAAACCTCCGTTTCGTCATCTTCTTAGGACCACTTTAATGCTCAAATCATTGCTCATCATTGGTGCATTAATTGTGTCCTAATTTGTCTTGATGGAGTCAGCGACGTGTAGGCCATGGCCTTAGTCATTAAGTGTTAGTTAGATTCAAATATGGTCAATCATTAGATGCATTAAGTGTCTTAGCGCCTGCATGGAGGTCTGCGCCATTAAATCCACTCTTGGACCTCCTCGGGCTAATCTTAGCAGTCCCCGACCTCTCCAAGTTTAGACACGGGCCTTAGGATCTTTTCCGCAAAATCCTAAGTCTCTGGACCTCCTTTGGTGGTGATCCTGGCCGTCCGGGACCACCTGTTAAATCTTAGCCGTATAAGACCACCTTGTGTTTCCATAAAAGACCTTCCCGAGGTCCTCTTTGCAAAACACCTCCTGGGTCTTTTGTAAAAAGCCACCCTAAAGACCTCCTTGAGGTCCTCTTTGCAAAGACCACCCCTGGTCTTTTGTAAAGAAACCTTCAAAACTACTCCTTGGGGTCCTCTTTGCAAAAGACCACCTCTGGTCCTTTGTGAAGAAGACCGCAAGACCTCCCCGCCTAAATCTGGGCCGTTCAGGACCTCCCCACGGAAGATCTGAACCGTCCAGACCTCTCTCTATTAAACACCTGTCTCATAGGACCTCCCTCGCTCCATCTTAACCGTCCAGACCTCCCCCTGGAGATCTTGACCGTCTGGGACCTCCTCCCTAGATCGGTGGCTTTAGGACCTTCCCCGCCTCAGATCTGGACCGTTTATGACCTCCTTAGGGAGATCTAAGCCGTCCAGACCTCGCTCTGTTAAAAACCCGCTTAGGACCTCCCCTTTGAGATCGTGACCGTTTGGGACCTCCTCGGTGGGATCCTAGCCGTCAAGACCTCTCGCTGTTAGCTCACCGTTTAGGTCCTCCTCCTTCAGATCTAGACCGTTAAGACCTCCCTCGGAAATCTTAACCGTCCGGACCTCCCCCTTAGTTAGATAGCCGTAGGACCTCCTCGTGGAGCTCTGGGCCGCCAGATCCGGATCGATGGCCACGACCTCCCTAGCGCGAGGACCTCCTTCGCGGTCTTTGTGCATCCGTGGTCGAGCCGTTGGATTCAATATCAACGGCTAAGACCTCTCTAAGCGCGCAAGGTCTTTGCGCCCAGGAGCTCGTGCGGGTTTAGCATGCGAGATCGTGGTAGTGCGATCTTTGATCAACGGCCCACGACCTCCCGTTTTTATGGGTTTTCAGTTTAGTCAGAAGCTTTTATTTGCACATATTAGTTGTTTTAAACTTCAAAATTGCATAACTTTTTCTCTGTAGCTCAAATTTAACAAACTAAAGTTCTATAAATGCATCTGTTAAAGTACTTTAGCTTAGTGTAGGTTTTGCAAGAGTCTTTAATCTGAAATTAATCATGTCTTAGATTTAAAACTTAGAAAAATCATAACTAAATCCTTTTAACTCCAAATGACCTGAAATTTTATATGGGTTATCACTATACCAGTAGGTAGCTACCATAAAGTTTCAGCTTCAAAATCTTTCTAGAAAATATTTTGCTACAGTGTTAATTATGGTAGAAATTAGGTTTTTAGAGAATATCTTTTGCACCACAAATCCAAAGTAAGTTTTTCCAGTTTCTATGTCTAGGTATGTTCGTATTTTACCTTGTGTATAAATTTCGTCACATTTGGATTTTTTTTGCTTGCTCTTTTGTTAAGTGTTGCTCGTCTTATTGGTTGTTTTCGCTCTTTCGCTTAGGATTCGACATTTGCGGTAACCCCGAGAACGACCCTCCGCAACAAATTGAGCAACAACAGCGAACAAGCGAGTTTGATCATTTCCCATTCAATCCCATTACTTTTAAAGTCTAATACTTTGTTTAAACTTTATGTATGCATTGCTATTTGGGTGTTAAATTGATTAGTTAATCCCTAGTTGCATAATCTGTAGGTAAATCAATATCCTCTACTACCTAAGCCTAGGTTATTTGTCGTGATTAGAGTTCGTTGGATGAGCTCTTGTCACTTAGTAGATTTCGAATAAATATTGCTTAGCCATGCCTAGTATCGGTAGTATTGGCGATCATCGACTTAGTTCGTGATCTTGATCACACAAATACTTATATTATTCCATTATGTCCAACCCTTGTGTTTTATCAATTTGCAAATCAAAAGCGAAACGAAAATTATATCTTGGCTTGGGCACAATGGTATGTTGGTGTGATCTGTTGGGTGTGATTGGAATGGTGCCTAAGTCCCTAAGGACCGAGTTACTTGTGCCATTGATCCAAGCAATTATTGCGTGCTAACCACACGAGGGGGATATGGAACCTCTCTTGACTAAGTACTTTGGGAGGTGTTAATTATGAGTGGTCGGTGGGTGTGTTCTGTGAGTGTGTGTTTGTGGTGTTGGAGGGGAGCATTAGCGCACCGGTTAGGGTACGCTTAATGTGTCTTTTCTCCGTGGGTTGCGGCTCTTAATTAGCATCGTCCATTGGAAAGCGTCTTGTTAGACTTAGCCATGCCTCGCATACCAAAGGAAGTGTGCTAACAGTGGTGGTGGAAAGGCGGTCTATCGTGTGGGTACATTGGTACACCCCTGCAGGTTAAAACTATTCGAATAGCCTCGTCCTAGGTTATGGACACGCTTGGTTATTTCCCACAAGAACTAGACTACAACCTTTTAAAAACTTAAACTTGACATGGGTGGTATGAAGGGGTACTTCATGCTATTGTTGTGGTGACTATGGGTTAGTCACTTCTAGGTTGGTGTTGTTCTCTATCTATGTTATTATTGTCTCTCTTTTATTTGAACAATAAAAGTTAATTGCAAACTTGCTTTGAATCTATTACCTTATTGTAAATGAAAACTTGCTTTATGTTTGAAAATATGTCCAAAGCCTCATCCACTTAAATAAAGCTTGCATGTAGTTAATTATAGTTCTGTTATCTCACACGTCAGTCTTGCAGTACAAAAACAAGTTTTGTACTCATCGCTTGCTTAATATTAATTGTTGCGAGAGGAAGAAGGTGAGCCCCAAGGGCCTCACTTTTGTGAGTCGTGTTCTGCACTGCTTGGGACGATTAGCTTGGCGGTCCGGTTGGTTGCCTTGTGGGTAAAGGCACACCGATTGGCTTTTGTTTATTGCCATCTTATGGCCATTTTGCTTCCGCTGTGTATTTATCTATTTGTATGTCTTTTGGCCGGTCGGCCTCTCTTTTGTAATAACTCTATTTAAAGTATCTATGTCTTTCGCTTGTTGCTTTTGCTTCTGGCTCTATGTGTATGAATGGAATTGATGCATGATTTTGTAACGGGTGTGTATACGCATTTGGAAGTATACATATCTCGAGGCTTAGTTTATTTGGTTGATGCTTTTAGGACCAAGTGGTCAAGTTAAACAAGACTGGCCTAATAAACCGGGGTCCTCACAAAGTTTGGTATCAGAGCCTTCCGACCGTAGTAACCCAAGCTTGGTCGTCCTTAGGATATTTTGAAAACCTTATTTTCAAAGGGTCAAATGATTTGTGAAAGCTTAAGTAAGTTCTCGGATTTTATTCTTACCTATCTTAGCTTTCTTCTCTCGTCTTGCTCTAATTTGAGTTTTAAAAGTGTTTTCCCCTTTCCTTCTCTCAAAAGATAGTCATTATCGATTAATTGGGTTTGGGACCAATGAGCTTGGCAAATTGAAATGTTAGCCGCCTCTACAAGGTTTTGAAGCTTCGGTTGAAGATTTCAATTAGGAGGCTTGGATGCAAAATCTGACAGCGATCATTCGCTTCCTGGACAGCAAGCTCGAGGTTCTAACCAGTAGAAAATGAGAGGTTAACCAAGTAAAACTTGTGGGAATAAAAGGGTAAGATGTGATACTAGTTAGCTAAGTATCTAACATTATTTTTATCGCCTTAACCTTGTTCTTGAGTAGTGTTAGGCTGGTTGTAGTGTGCTGAAATTTTTATCTTCTCACACTATTACTCGCTCATTCAATACGGTTAATGGCATTGAGAAGTTGAGCTTGGTTTGGAGTTTCCTTGCTGTTTGGAGCTTCTTTGGAAACATTTAAAGTTGTTACTTGCTGTTTTTGGCTTTCGGTTAGGGTGATGTCTCATTCCCTAATCGTTAGCTTTCGCTTTCATCAACTTCTAATGTTAGTGCTTTGGTTTCTAACCTAAGTTTCTTAAAGCAGGATGGTCGAGGTACTCGTGGCGCCGTGGTCGCCCACTGGTTTGGATGAGGAGCTCGCCTCCGACCATGGCCGAGGTCCTTCTCCGGATCGAAAGCGCAACCGCCGGAGGACAGGAGGGTCTCGCTGGATGTTATTGCGCCAACACCTCCGCCTTTTCCTGCCTCGTGATCCGGCGGGGGTGGACATCGATCCCGTGGGGCCTTGCTGAGTTTCTTCGCACTCAACCCCCACGCTTTCGTGTCCGAGGACCCTTTGGGCGCGGATGACTGGTCATGCCAAAGTTGAGCGTAAGCTCGACGTTGCTCGCTGGACCAGACGGGGCACTCTTTGCCTCCCATCGCTTCAGGCGGCACTCTCCGTGGGAGAACTTCTTGGCCATGCACCCGCGGCCACACCGCCTCTTGGGATGAGTTCGGACGGCGTTAGCCGAGCTCACATCCTCGCCGCTTGATGAAGTCAAGAAGAAGGAGTTTCGCGCCAAGCAAGGGCGTAAGTCGCTGATGGAGTACTGCGAGTTCAACCACTTGGCTCGTTATGCTCCATCCGAGGTGGCCACCGATGAGGCCAAGCAGAGAAGTTCATGGAGGGTTTGTCCGAGGAGCCGCAAGACAGGCTCTCCATTGTGGACTTTGCCGACTTCCGTGCCTTGGTAGACAAGGCCATTGTTCTGAGCACAAGGCCAAGGCGCCGGGCGAGTCCCGCAAGCGCAAGTGGGAGGCCCGCCGCCGCACAGCCTCCTCTCGTCCTCGTGCCCGGCCTACTCAGGGCCCGTTGCGGGCTTCCCTACCACCGAGGCCGCCACGGACCCCCGCCCTCGCAGCCGTGCCCGCCACGCGGCGCCGCGAACCAGCCAGGTGGCCCCGCAATCCGGCCGCCGGTCACTTGCTTTTCGTGCAACCGAAGGGCATTATGCCAATACTTGCCCTAACAGATCGAGCGCCCTCGTCCCAATGGAGGACGCGGCGAGGAGGTGGTTCTTCGGAGATCGAGAAGGTTGTCCCCGCTACCCAAGGCGTGGGTAGTGGCGCGCCAACCTCATCTCCGCGAGGAGGCACAGAGGCACCGACGCCGTGTTGGGTACCATTTCGGTTAACTCTTTCCCGCTGCTGCTTTATTTGATTCAGCGCATCCCATTCGCTTGTTTCCAGTCTTTTCTTTGCTGTGGGAGGTCTTCTTTTACTCCATTGTTGGTCCTGCTGCTCATTCGCTCTCCCGGTTCGGAGTTGAGAGCCGAGTCCGAGTGTAGGGATGTCCTGTTGAGATAGAAGGGTAGGATTCTTGGCAAACCTTATCCTCCTTCGATCGGCGAGCTTAGATGTAATCCTAGGCATGGATTGGTTGTCTCAAAGACATGGGACAAATTGATTGCGCTAGGAGGCTCATCTACCTCACTAGTCCTTACGGCGGCGGGTTAGCTTTCGCATAAGTCGCGGGATCCGCATCTCTTCGCGCTGAAGAAGCCGCCTCTAGATATTAGCGAAGTCCCAGTGGTGTGTGACTTTGTTGATGTCTTCCCGACGACCTTCCAGGATGCCACCATCCGAGACCTCGAGTTTGTCATTGAGTTGGTTCCCTGCATCGCCCGATTTCAAAGAGGCCTTACTGGATGGACCCAATTGAGTGGTGGAGTTGAAGAAGCAACTAGGTGAGCTTCAAGAGAAGGGTTTCATCCGCCTAGCTCATCTCCTTGGGGATGCTCAGCAATCTTTGTCCCAAAGGACAAGACGTCACAGATAAAGTTGATTACCGCCCACTTAATGAAGTAACGAAAGAACAAGTACCCTTGCCGTGATCGACGATCTCTTCGATCAATTAATCGGAGCTCGGGTTTTCTCCAAGATTGATCCGAGAGTGGGATATCATCGTGTCGGATTCGACCGAGGATATTCCAAAGACGGCTTTTTCTACTCGTTATGGCTTGTACGAGTATACCGTCATGTCTTTCGCTAACCAATGCTCCACCTTGTTCATGAACCTCATGAATTCGTGTTCATGGAGTATTTGGATAGGTTCGTTGTGGTCTTCATCGATGATATTCTTATCTACTCCAAGAGCGATGAGGAACACACCGAGCATTTGAAGCTTGTGTTGGGCAAGCTTCGAGCACAAGTTGTATGCGGTTCAGCAAGTGCGCGTTACGGTTGAAGGAAGTAGCCTTCTTAGGCCATATTCTTTCGGCAGGAGGCGAGTCGTGGATCCTAGCAAGATCGATGTGCTTTCTCGAGTCACCTACTTGGCCACCGGTTCGGAGTTT
This sequence comes from Ampelocalamus luodianensis, assembly GCA_036346255.1. Classification (NCBI taxonomy): domain Eukaryota; kingdom Viridiplantae; phylum Streptophyta; class Magnoliopsida; order Poales; family Poaceae; genus Ampelocalamus; species Ampelocalamus luodianensis. Next base: position 45,434,454 of record CM070638.1, read on the forward strand.
TCTTGGTTTAGCGGGATATTATCGCCGCTTTATCGAGAACTTCTCCAAGATAGCGGCCGATGACGGAGTTGCTCAAGAAGGACAAGAAGTTCTCGTGGTCCGCTGATTGCGAGGACGCTTCAAGCACTTAAGAAGCGATTGACCACCGCCCTCGTTCTTGTTCTCCCGATGTCCGTCGAAGCTTGATATCTTTTGTGACGCTTCTCGTCGAGGCCTCGGTTGTGTCCTTATGCAAGAAGGCAAGGTAGTTGCCTATGCATCAAGGCAATTGAGACCTCATGAACTCAACTATCCTACCCATGACTTGGAGTTAGCCATTGATCCATGCACTTAAGATTTGGCGACATTACCTAATCGGTAATCGTTGTGAAGTGTATTCGGATCACAAAGCTTAAAGTATTTGTTCACCCAACCAGATCCGAACCTCCGCAAAGGAGATGGTTGGAGTTGATCAAGGACTATGACATGGGTATTCACTACCATCAGGGCAAGGCCAATGTCGCTATGGATACGCTTAGTCGCAGCGCATTGCAATGCATTGTTGCTTTCAGAGCATCGCCCCTCTTCTAGAGGAGTTTCAGCGTCTCAACTCGGGTTTGGTTGAGCATGGTTCCTCACGCCTTGGTTGTACAACCAACCTTGGTGGATCGGATCAGTTCGCCGTGATCGGATGTTGGGTAAACCACATCAAGGAAAATGTCAAGAATGGGACACCAAGTGCTTCTCCGTAGATGAGCTTGGTGTCTTGAGGTTCGGCAACGCCGTGGTTCCAAAGGACATAGAGTTGCGAATTTGATCCTCCGAAGCCCACGATTCCTCACATCCATTCATCCCGGGCCACAAAGATGTACCAGGATCTTCGCCAGAGATTTTGGTGGACCCGAATGAAGAGGGAGATCGCGAGGTTCGTTCTCGAGTCGCGACGTGTGTCGTCGTGTCAAGGCCGAGCATCAGTCCACCGGATTGCTTCAGCCCTTGCCCATTCCGAGTGGAAGTGGGATTCGGTCGGGATGGATTTTATCACCGCCTACCCAGTCACCGCGGGCAATGATGCCATTTGGTTATCATTGACCGGTTGACAAAGTGGCGCACTTTCTTCCGATCCAAGACCAAGATTCGCACTGCTCACCTTGCGAGCTCTATCTCGCCAGATAGTGAGCTTGCATGGTGCCAAGACGATCATTTCGATCGTGGTTCCATCTTCACTTCCTAGCTCGCATAGCTTGCAAGAAGCTATGGAACTCGTCTTTCTTCAAAGACTGAGATATCACCCCAAACAGATGGTCGACCGAGAGGGTCAACCAAGTTTTGGAGGACATGTCATGAGCTTGTGTTCTTTCCCCGTGGGAAGCACTGGAGAAGTGCTTGCCATTCGCCGAAGTTTTTACAACAACGGTTTCCAAGCCGCCTCGGCATGGCACCATTCGAGGCCTTATACGGAGAAAGTGTAGAACCCGTTGAACTGGTGCGAGACCGTGAAAGACCTTTCTTTGGCCCGCTCGATTAATGAGGTCGAGGTCAAGTCCACTCATTCGTGATCGATTGCGCCACCGCTCAATCCAGCGTAAGAGCTATGCGATCGTCGTCGTCGTGAGTTGAGCTTTGAGCCCAATGACTTCGCTTATCTTAAGGTTTCTCCTCCGAAAGGTCACCAGCGTTTTGGTGTCAAGGAAAGTTAGCTCCTCGATATGTCGCCCCACCGTATTATCGAGAAGAAGGGAGCCGTTGCCTACAAATTGGAGTTACTCGCCGACTTGCGGAGTACATGATGTGTTTCATGTGTCCCGGCTAAAGAAGTGCCTCCGTGTTCCAACAGAGGAAGCTCCGTTGGAAACTCTTGATGTCCAAGAAGATTTGACTCCGCAGCGGCGTCTGCTCGCATACTCGAGGAGGTCGAGCTAAGAACAAGGAACAAGACCATCGTGTTCCTTAAAGTTCAATGGTCAAACCATTCCAAGGATGAAGCTACTTGGGAGCGAGAAGATCGCCTCGTCTGGACTACCCTCTTTCTTTTCCAAGTAAGACAAATCTCGGGACGAGATTTTTGTAAGGGGGGGAGGTTTGTAACATCCCCATTTTCAACTTGTGTTTTAAATGTAAGAAAATGAGTAGAAATTAAAACTTTTTCTTACATCATGTATTTCCTGTGTGTACTAAACAATTATTGTACAAGAGTATGGAAATACAAAGTCACAAGTCTGTTGATCATCTCCTGGAAATCTTTTTCCTAAGTTCTTGGGTTGATATGTGACCCCTCTGAAAAATTTCACAATTTTCAGAAATTGATTGAATAGTTTTATGGGTCAGTCAAACTTGCTTGACTCATAGTCAAACCCTAGCTCAAAACATTGAATAATTTCTGGAGAAAAATGCTCAGCACAAAAACCTCTAGAAATTTTACACCATGTCCAGCTCAAGGTTAGCAAGCCACTGTCAAAATTTCATCAAATTTGGAGTTAGATTGCTACCTCAAATAAATCCCCAAGTCTCAGCTTTTAATTTCAAAGTCAAGTTTGGATTCCCTGTTCCTCGGGTCCGCAAGCTCAAAGGGTCAAATGATTTGTGAAAGCTTAAGTAAGTTCTCGGATTTTATTCCTTACCTATCTTAGCTTTCTTCTCTCGTCTTGCTCTAATTTGAGTTTTAAAAAGTGTTTTCCCCTTTCCTTCTCTCAAAAGATAGTCATTATCGATTAATTGGGTTTTGGGACCAATGAGCTTGGCAAATTGAAATGTTAGCCGCCTCTACAAGGTTTTGAAGCTTCCGGTTGAAGATTTCAATTAGGAGGCTTGGATGCAAAATCGGACAGCGATCATTCGATTCCTGACAGCAAGCTCGCAGGTTCTAACCAGGGTAGAAAATGAGAGGTTAACCAAGTAAAACTTGTGGGAATAAAAGGGTAAGATGTGATACTAGGTAGCTAAGTATCTAACATTATTTTTATCGCTTAACCTTGTTCTTGAGTAGTGTTAGGCTGGTTGTAGTGTGCTGAAATTTTTATCTTCTCACACTATTACTGCTCATTCAATACGGGTTAATGGCATTGAGAAGTTGAGCTTGGTTTGGAGTTTCCTGCTGTTTGGAGCTTCTTTGGAAACATTTAAAGTTGTTACTTGCTGTTTTTGGCTTTCGTTAGGGTGATGTCTCATTCCCTAATCGTTAGCTTCGCTTTCATCAACTTCTAATGTTAGTGCTTTGGTTTCTAACCTAAGTTTCTTAAAGCGAGATGGTCGAGGTACTCGTAGCGCCGTGGTCGCAAACTGGTTTGGATGAGGAGCTCGCCTCCTCCGACCATGGTGAGGTCCTTCTCGGATCGAGCGCAACCGCCAGAGGACAGTGAGGGTCTCGCTGGATGTTATTGCGCGCAACACCTCCGCCCTTTCCAGGTGCCTCGTGATCCGGCAGGGTGGACATCACCCGTGGGGCCTTCTTGAAGTTTCTTCGCACTCAACCCCACGCTTTCGTGTCCGAGACCCTTTGGACGCGGATGACCGGCTGCGTCAAAGTTGAGCGTAAGCTCGACGTTGCTCGGTGCTCGACCGGGGCAGGGCACTCTTTGCCTCCCATCGCCTTTCCGGGGGCACTCTCCCGTGGGAGAACTTGGCCATGCACCACGCGGCCACACCGTCTCTTGGGATGAGTTCCGACGGCGCTCGTCGAGCTCACATCCTGCCGGCTTGATGAAGTCAAGAAGAAGGAGTTTCCGCGCTCAAGCAAGGCGTAAGTCGCTGATGGAGTACTTGCACGAGTTCAACCACTTGCTCGTTATGCTCCATCCGAGGTGGCCACCGATGAGGCCAGCGCAGAGAAGTTCATGGAGGGTTTGTCCGAGAGCCGCAAGACAAAGCTCTCCATTGTGGACTTTGTCGACTTCCGTGCCTTGGTAGACAAGGCCATTGTTGAGCACAAGGCCAAGGCGCTGGCGAGTCCCGCAAGCGCGGAGACCCAAATGTCCGCACAGCCGCCTCTCTCGTCCTCGTGTCGGGCCTACTCAGGGCCCGTTCGTGGCTTCCTACCACCGAGGCGCGCCAAAGACGATTCCGCCTCCGCAGCCGCGTGCCCTATCCACGTGCGCTGCGAACCAAACAGGTGGCCCCGCATCCGCCGCCGGTCACTTGCTTTTCGTGCAACCGTGGGGCATTATGCCAATACTTGCCCTAACAGATCGAGCGCCCTCGTCCTAATGGAGGACGCGGCGGGAGGTGGTTCTTCTCGTGATCGGAAGGTTGTCCCGCTACCCAAGGCGTGGGTAGTGGCGCGTCAACCTCATCTCCGCGGAGGAGGCACAGAGGCACCCGACGCCGTGTTGGGTACCATTTCGTTAACTCTTTCCCCGCTCTGCTTTTATTTGATTCAGCGCATCCCATTCGCTTGTTTCCAGTCTTTTCTTTGCTTGTGGGAGGTCTTCTTTACTCCATTGTTGGTCCCCCGCTCATTCGCTCTCCCGGTTCGGAGTTGAGAGCCGAGTCCGAGTGTAGGGATGTCCTCGTTGAGATAGAAGGGTAGGATTCTTGGCAAACCTTATCCTCCTTCGATCGGCGAGCTTAGATGTAATCCTAGGCATGGATTGGTTGTCTCAAAGACATGGGACAAATTGATTGCGCTAGGAGGCTCATCTACCTCACTAGTCCTTCCGCGGCGTTCGCTTTTAGCGAAAGCTGCGGGATCCGCATCTCTTCGCGGAAGCGAAGCCACTCTAGATATTAGCGAAGTCGGTGGTGTGTGACTTTGTTGATGTCTTCCCGACGACCTTCCGTGGATGCCACCATCCGAGACCTCGAGTTTGTCATTGAGTTGGTTCCTGCATCGCCCGATTTCAAAGAGGCCTTACCTGATGGACCCAATTGGTGGTGGAGTTGAAGAAGCAACTAGGTGAGCTTCAAGAGAAGGGTTTCATCCGCCTAGCTCATCTCCTTGGGGATGCTCAGCAATCTTTGTCCCAAAAAGGACAAGACAGCTGCATGTGCGTTGATTACCGCCCACTTAATGAAGTAACGGTAAAGAACAAGTACCCTTGCCTCAGATCGACGATCTCTTCGATCAATTAACTGAGCTCGGGTTTTCTCCAAGATTGATCTGAGAGTGGGATATCATCGAGTTCGGATTCGACCGAGGATATTCCAAAGACGCTTTTTCTACTCGTTATGGCTTGTGCGAGTATACCGTCATGTCTTTCGCTTAACCAATGCTCCACCTTGTTCATGAACCTCATGAATTCGTGTTCATGGAGTATTTGGATAGGTTCGTTGTGGTCTTCATCGATGATATTCTTATCTACTCCAAGAGCGATGAGGAACACACCGAGCATTTGAAGCTTGTGTTGGGCAAGCCATGAGCACAAGTTGTATGCGAGTTCGACAAGTGCGCGTTACGGTTGAAGGAAGTAGCCTTCTTAGGCCATATTCTTTCGGCGGAGGCGTGGTGTGGATCCTAGCAAGATCGGCGATGTGCTTTCTCGAGTCACTTACTTCGGTCCACCGTTCGGAGTTTTCTTGGTTTAGGGATATTATCGTCGCTTTATCGAGAACTTCTCCAAGATAGCGGCCGATGACGGAGTTGCTCAAGAAGGACAAGAAGTTCGTGGTCCGCTGATTGCGAGGACGCTTTCCAAGCACTTAAGAAGCGATTGACCACCGCTCCGTTCTTGTTCTCCCGATGTCCGTCGAAGCCGATATCTTTTGTGACGCTTCTCGCCGAGGCCTCGGTTGTGTCCTTATGCAAGAAGGCAAGGTAGTTGCCTATGCATCAAGGCAATTGAGACCTCATGAACTCAACTATCCTACCCATGACTTGGAGTTAGCGTGTGATCCATGCACTTAAGATTTGGCGACATTACCTAATCTGTGTCGTTGTGAAGTGTATTCGGATCACAAAAGCTTAAAGTATTTGTTCACCCAACCGATCTGAACCTCCGCAAAGGAGATGGTTGGAGTTGATCAAGGACTATGACATGGGTATTCACTACCATCCGGCAAGGCCAATGTCGTTGCGGATACGCTTAGTCGCAGCGCATTGCAATGCATTGTTGCTTCAGAGCATCAGCCCTCTTCTAGAGGAGTTTCAATCTCAACACAGGTTTGGTTGAGCATGGTTCCTCACGCCTTGGTTGTACAACCAACCTTGGTGGATCGGATCAGTGCGCTCGTGATCGGATGTTGGGGTAAACCACATCAAGGAAAATGTCAAGAATGGGACAGCCAAGTGCTTCTCCGTAGATGAGCTTGGTGTCTTGAGGTTCGGGCAACGCCTCGTGGTTCCAAAGGACATAGAGTTGCGAATTTGATCCTCCGCTAAGCCCACGATTCCTCGTTATCCATTCATCCGGGCCACAAAGATGTACCAGATCTTCGCGAGAGATTTTGGTGGACCCGAATGAAGAGGGAGATCGCGAGGTTCGTTCTTAGAAGTGCGGCGTGTGTCGTCGTGTCAAGGCCGAGCATCGGCCCACCGATTGCTTCACCCTTGCCCATTCCGGAGTGGAAGTGGGATTCGGTCGGGATGGATTTTATCACCGCCTACCAGTCACCGCGGGCAATGATGCCATTTGGGTTATCATTGACCGGTTGACAAAAGTGGCGCACTTTCTTCCAGTCAAGACCAAGATTCGCACTGCTCACCTTGCGAGCTCTATCTCGCCAGATAGTGAGCTTGCATGGGGTGCGAAGACGATCATTTCGATCGTGGTTCCATCTTCACTTCCTAGCTTCCGCATAGCTTGCAAGAAGCTATGGGAACTCGTCTTTCTTCGGCCTGACAAAGATATCACCCCAAATGATGGTCGGGCCGAGAGGGTCAGCCAAGTTTTGGAGGACATGCCGCGAGCTTGTGTTCTTTCTGTGGGAAGCACGGGAGAAGTGCTTGCCATTCGCCGAGTTTTCTTACAACAACGGTTTCCAAGCCGCTCGGCATGGCACCATTCGAGGCCTTATACGGGAGAAAGTGTAGAACCCGTTGAACTGGTGCGAGACGGTGAAAGACCTTTCTTTGGCCCGCTCGATTAATGAGGCCGAGGTCAAGTCCGACTCATTCGTGATCGATTGCGCACCGCTCAATCCAGCGAGAAGAGCTATGCGGATCGTCGTCGCCGTGAGTTGAGCTTTGAGCCCAATGACTTCGTTTATCTTAAGGTTTCTCCTCCGAAAGGTCACCGCTTTTGGTGTCAAGGAAAGTTAGCTCCTCGATATGCCGCCCCTCCGTATTATCGAGAAGAAGGGAGCTATTGCCTACAAATTGAGTTACCGCCGCACTTGCGGGAGTACATGATGTGTTTCATGTGTCCCAACTAAAGAAGTGCCTCCGTGTTCCAACAGAGGCTCGTTGGAAACTCTTGATGTCCGGAAGATTTGACTGCCATGCGCGCCTGCTCGTGATACTCGAGGAGGCCGAGCGAAGAACAAGGAACAAGACCATCGAGTTCCTTAAAGTTCGTGGTCAAACCATTCCAAGGATGAAGCTACTTGGGAGCGAGAAGATCGCCTCCGTGCACTACCCCTCTTTCTTTTCCAGTAAGACAAATCTCTGACGAGATTTTTGTAAGGGGAGGTTTGTAACATCCCCATTTTCAACTTGTGTTTTAAATGTAAGAAAATGAGTAGAAATTAAAACTTTTTCTTACATCATGTATTTCTGTGTGTACTAAACAATTATTGTACAAGAGTATGGAAATACAAAGTCACAAGTCCGTTGATCATCTCCCGAAATCTTTTTCCTAAGTTCTTGGGTTGATATGTGACCCCTCCGAAAAATTTCACAATTTTGAAATTGATTGAATAGTTTTATGGGTCACCAAACTTGCTTGACTCATAGTCAAACCCTAGCTCAAAACATTGAATAATTTCTCGAGAAAAATGCTCAAGACAAAAACCTCTAGAAATTTTACACCATGTCCACTCAAGGTTAGCAAGCCATCACAAAATTTCATCAAATTTGGAGTTAGATTGCTACCTCAAATAAATCCCCAAGTCTCACTTTTAATTTCAAAGTCAAGTTTGGATTCCCTGTTCTCTGTCCGCACAGTGTCCTGCTCGTGCCACTGGGTCAGTCAAACCAACTAACAAAGACCACCGGGAGTTCAGCGCAACCTTGCCACCTTCCGCCTTTGGATCTCAATCCAACCTCAAAGACCTCCTCGGGTCTTTGTAAAGGACCTCCCACCATGCGACCTCCTCGGGTTCTTTTACAAAGACAACCTCGAGGGCCTCCCGAGACCTCCTTTGCACCTTTGCAAAGACCACCTGGCGACCTCCTCGGCCCTCCACGACCACCCCTAGCGCTTGGGTGATCGTGGGCCATCTCTTGAGATCTGCGGCTCAGACCTCCCTAAGTGTTAGGACCTCTAATACTTGGCTCAAGATCCGAGCCCTTGGATTTCAATCCAACAGCTCACGACCTCCCTAGTGGGGCTCTGTGCTGATTTTAGCCGTTGGGCTCTTTTGACCTGGTCCTCTCACTGTCGGGTGGGCCTGGGCGTTATCAAATTTTGTGCATGGCAGTAGGGAGAAGTGCCTTGTCAACTCTAGGGCTGACAAACGGCTATGTCTTGCCAACATTAAATGTCCGGCACCCTTTGCTCAAAAGTCTCTCGACAACCTACTCCCATCACCTCATGTGTACTATAGCTCAGTGCACCGGCTGACTTTGCCATCCTTCCCGCCGGCTATATTTGAAGCTCAAGCTTTCCTCTCTTAGTTCTTTTAGTCACTCTCTTGCACCCCTAGTTCTTTCTCTGCTCTTGTGCTCAAACGCCCGAAAGCCATTGCCACCATTCTGGACATTGGAGCTCTCCGCGACCTCCGAGCTCAAAGTGGTTCAACATTGCAATAGTGGCGATCATCTTGTTCCCTTGGTCACCTCGAGCCTCCCTAACTTGCTTTGTTCGACCTTCACGAGAGGTTGACAAGGTGGGAGCTTATTGTTCGTGGCCGGAGCTTCTCTTCTTCATCTCCGCGACCTCCACCGTCACCGAGCTACGCGACCACTCTCAATTCTCCTTCAATCCGGGTGAGTACTTGGTTCCCAAAACCCGATCCCATTAGACCTCTTCGGTTTTCGTTTTTGGCGCGTTTGGTCTCGGCGGTTATCTCGACCAGCCGCGGGTTGGTGGTGCTTTTGGTGTAGCTTTTGGCACCCTTAGGTTCTCCGTCCTATTTGGAGCTCATCCGTGCCTTTGGTTTCCGCCGTGGAAATCCACATCGCCGGCGTGAAGTCAGCTGTGCCTTCGGGTTTGTCGTTCAAAACCTCCGTTTTCGTCATCTTCTTAGGACCACTTTAATGCTCAAATCATTGCTCATCATTGGTGCATTAATTGTGTCCTAATTTGTGCCGTGGAGTCACTGACGTGTAGGCCATGGCCTTAGTCATTAAGTGTTCCGTTAGATTCAAATATGGTCAATCATTAGATGCATTAAGTGTCTTAGCCGCCTCTGTCTGGAGGTCCTGCGCCATTAAATCCACTCTTGGACCTCCTCGGGCTAATCTTAGCCGTCCCCGACCTCTCCAAGTTTAGACCTGGGCCTTAGGATCTTTTCCGCAAAATCCTAAGTCTCTGGACCTCCCCTTGGTGGTGATCCTAGCCGTCCAGGACCACCCCTGTTAAATCTTAGCCGTATAAGACCACCTTGTGTTTCCGCAAAAGACCTTCCCCGAGGTCCTCTTTGCAAAACACCTCCCTGCGGTCTTTTGTAAAAAGCCACCCCTAAAGACCTCCTTGAGGTCCTCTTTGCAAAAGACCACCCCTGGTCTTTTGTAAAGAAAACCTTCAAAACTACTCCTTGAGGTCCTCTTTGCAAAAGACCACCTCTGGTCCTTTGTGAAGAAGACCGCAAGACCTCCCGCCTAAATCTGGGCCGTTCAGACCTCCCACGGAAGATCCGAACCGTCTGGACCTCTCTATTAAACACTGTCTCATAGGACCTCCTCGCTCCATCTTAACCGTCCGGACCTCCCCACGGAGATCTTGACCGTCAGGACCTCCTCCTAGATCGGTGGCTTTAGGACCTTCCTCGCCTCAGATCTGGACCGCTTATGACCTCCTTAGGAGATCTAAGCCGTCCGCACCTCGCTCTGTTAAAAACCCGCTTAGGACCTCCCTTTGAGATCGTGACCGTTTGGGACCTCCTCGGTGGGATCCTAGCCGTCAAGACCTCTCGCCGTTAGCTCACCGCTTAGGTCCTCTCCGCTCGAGATCTAGACCGTTAAGACCTCCTCGGAAATCTTAACCGTCCGCACCTCCCCTTAGTTAGATAGCCGTAGGACCTCCTCGTGGAGCTCGGGCCGCGGATCCGAATCGATGGCCACGACCTCCCTAGTCGCGAGGACCTCCTTCGCGGTGTCCGTGCATCCAGTGGTCTGAGCCGTTGGATTCAATATCAACGGCTAAGACCTCTCCTAGCGCGCGCAAGGTCTTTGCGCCTGAGCTCGTGCGGGTTTTAGCATCACGAGATCGTGAGCGTGCGATCTTTGATCAACGGCCCACGACCTCCCGCTTTTATGGGTTTTCCATTTAGTCCGAAGCTTTTATTTGCACATATTAGTTGTTTTAAACTTCAAAATTGCATAACTTTTTCTCTATAGCTCCAAATTTAACAAACTAAAGTTCTATAAATGCATCTCATTAAAGTACTTTAGCTTAGTGTAGGTTTTGCAAGAGTCTTTAATACTGAAATTAATCATGTCTTAGATTTAAAACTTAGAAAAATCATAACTAAATCCTTTTAACTCCAAATGACCTGAAATTTTATATGGGTTACCACTATACCAAAGAGGTAGCTACCATAAAGTTTCACTTCAAAAATCTTTCTAGAAAATATTTTTGCTACAATGTTAATTATATTAGAAATTAGGTTTTTAGAGAATATCTTTTGCACCACAAATCCAAAGTAAGTTTTTCCAGTTTCTATGTCTAGGTATGTTCGTATTTTACCTTGTGTATAAATTTCGTCACATTTGGATTTTTTTTGCTTGCTCTTTTGTTAAGTGTTGCTCGTCTTATTGGTTGTTTTCGCTCTTTCGCTTAGGATTCGACATTTGCGGTAACCCGAGAACGACCCTCCGCAACAAATTGAGCAACAAAGCGAACAAGGATTTGATCATTTCCATTCAATCCCATTACTTTTAAAGTCTAATACTTTGTTTAAACTTTATGTATGCATTGCTATTTGGGTGTTAAATTGATTAGTTAATCCCTAGTTGCATAATCGTAGGTAAATCAATATCCTCTACTACCTAAGCCTAGGTTATTTCTTGTGATTAGAGTTCGTTGGATGAGCTCTTGTCACTTAGTAGATTTCGAATAAATATTGCTTAGCCATGCCTAGTATCGGTAGTATTGGGCGATCATCGACTTAGTTGGTGATCTTGATCACACAAATACTTATATTATTCCATTATGTCCAACCCTTGTGTTTTATCAATTTGCAAATCAAAAGCGAAAACGAAAATTATATCTTGGCTTGGGCACAATGGTATGTTGGTGTGATCTGTTGGGTGTGATTGGAATGGTGCCTAAGTCCCTAAGACCGAGTTACTTGTGCCATTGATCCAAGCAATTGTGCGTGCTAACCACACGAGGGGATATGGAACCTCTCTTGACTAAGTACTTTGGGAGGTGTTAATTATGAGCCGGTCGGTGGGTGTGTTCCGTGAGTGTGTGTTTGTGGTGTTGGAGGAGCATTAGCGGACCGGTTAGGTCATTTAATGTGTCTTTTCTCCGTGTGGTTGCGGCTCTTAATTAGCATCGTCCATTGAAAGCGTCTTGTTAGACTTAGCCATGCACGCATACCAAAGGAAGTGTGCTAACCGTGGTCGTGGAAAGGCGGTCTATCGTGTGGTACATTGGTACACCCTGCGCAGGTTAAAACTATTCAATAGCCTCGTCCTAGGTTATGGACACGCTTGGTTATTTCCCACAAGAACTAGACTACAACCTTTTAAAAACTTAAACTTGACATGGGTGGTATGAAGGGTACTTCATGCTATTGTTGTGGTGACTATGGGTTAGTCACTTCTAGGTTGGTGTTGTTCTCTATCTATGTTATTATTGTCTCTCTTTATTTGAACAATAAAAGTTAATTGCAAACTTGCTTTGAATCTATTACCTTATTGTAAATGAAAACTTGCTTTATCTTTGAAAATATGTCCAAAGCCTCATCCACTTAAATAAAGCTTGCATGTAGTTAATTATAGTTCTGTTATCTCACACGTCAGTCTTATGAGTACAAAAACAAGTTTTGTACTCATCCGCTTTGCTTAATATTAATTGTTGCAGAGAGAAGAAGGTGAGCCCCAAGGGCCTCACTTTTGTGAGTCGTGTTGCGCAATTGTTTGGGACGATTAGCTTGGCGGTCCGGTTGGTTGCCTTGTGGGTAAAGGCACACCGATTGGCTTTTGTTTATTGCCATCTTATGGCCATTTTGCTTCATTTGTGTATTTATCTATTTGTATGTCTTTTGGCAGTCGGCCTCTCTTTGTAATAACTCTATTTAAAGTATCTATGTCTTTCGATTGTTGCTTTTTGCTTGACTCTATGTGTATGAATGGAATTGATGCATGATTTTGTAACGGGTGTGTATATCTGCATTTAGGAAGTATACATATCTCGAGGCTTAGTTTATTTGGTTGGTACTGTTAGGACCAAGTGGCTGGTTAAACAGTACGAGCCGAATAAACCGGGGTCCTCACAGAGTGGCTTGGTGCTCGCCATATCCGGAGTGGAGTAAGAGCAACCCTAGTGGAACGAGGTGTTGATACCTCGGAGGAAGGCTTAATTCGTGGAGCCGGCCCAATTGGTTTGGGTTTCTCTCAACGTGGATTAGGGGAGACCGGCAAATCTCCGAACACCACGGTAAAACATCGTCGTGTCATCTTGTGGTTTGCATCATTGAGCTCTACCATATTGCATTTACATTCATTATATATGAATGCTTGCTTTACATTGCTAAAATTGAATTGCTTACAAGTCCATGCTTGATTGATTATTATCAATAGACTTGTATTGTTGGTGCACTTAGTTGAACCTAGTTGATTTATGTTTTAATTGTGCAAAACCGTATTGTTATAAGCTTCCGCATTAGAAATCGGTTTTGGCGCATAGAAGTTTTAAAACGCCTATTCACCCCCCTCTAGTCGGCCTCCTCGATCTTACACCGTGTCCGTCCCTTCTTCTTCTGATCATCTCTCCCCTATCCCCATGCCTCTCCCGCAGGCCGCAGCCACACGCGTGCCGCCCCGCCGCCTCCTTAGCTCCTCAGCGCATCCTCATCGCCCCACCGCCTCCTCGCCGCCTCGCCACCCTGCCCCCGCCACCCCGCCGCCTCCTCAGCTCCTCGCCTCCCCGCCGCCTCCTCGCCCAAGTCACCTTCGAGACGTCGCCAACCGCAACGAGGAGCCACCGAGCCGCCTCTTCCCCTCTCCTGCTCGTCCACAACGCCGTCGGAGTATGGGCCGATTTGATGATGGTGGGCCGAGGTCCAAGTTTTCTGTAAGCGCACAACATGGTGAAGGTGCTAAGGCCCCTAATCCAGATCGAGTCATCAACCAAATTCGATTGAGACATAGGAGGAACTGTTAGCTTTAAAGCATATTGTCTTGAGTTGAAATCCCAATTTATACTTTCTTTTATGTGGGTTTTTGGGAGGTGACAAACGGATGTAAACCGTGTCAACACTAGCCGCTAATGTCATGCACAACAACGTACTAGTTTATTTCATGTGTTTTATTTAGTCAAATGGTTCTTCTAATTGATTTCGTATTACTTGCTAATAGAAAAGAATGCATATAGTTTTGGGATAGGCTGAGTAAAAAGCACATTGTTATGGAACAAATAAAAATGTACTAGTGGAGCAAATTAAAAACGCTAATGGAACAAACATAAAATATTAGTGGAACAAACGAAAGGGTGTTGGTTGAACAAGCCGATACCATTAGTGGTACAAATTGAAATTACTAGTGGAATAAATAAAAAAATATTAATGGAACAAATGGAGGAGGTGTTGCAACAAACCGATCTTATTAGCGAAACAATGCAAAACTACTAGTGGAACAATGAAAAAGCATTAGTAGAACAGCATTAAAATATTAATGGTACAAAACGGAACTATCAGCAAAACAAATAAAAAAGTGCGACTAGAACAAATAAAAAAATATTAGTGGGACAAATATATAATATCAAATCAATATCATGGAAAAATTCAAGATAATTAGTGGTGTTGAACAAATAAAAAAATATGAATAGAACAAAAGTGTAAAAAAATGAACATGAGGAAAAGAAAAGGAGAAAGGAAGAAAGGAAGAGGAGAGAGAGAGAGAGAGAGAGGTGACCAGGCTCGTGCGTGGCTTGTGGATGTCGTTGTCGTGAGCCCAACGCATCCCAGTAGGCCTGAAGCGCGCTCGTTGATGGAGTGATCGTGGCCCATGAGCAGTGGGTTAGATGTAACTGGGGGCGTGCCTTACTGGGCCGTAGGCCGACCTGAGCTGCGGTTTGCTATATACCGCGCGCTCGTTGATGGAGTGATTGCGGCCCATGAGCGGTAGCTCAGGGCTAGCTTGCGGCATGGACCGACCTGGGCGGCGGGCATATAGCAAATCCAACGTGAATCCCAGGGGCGTCACGTAACCTGGTAACCACGAGGAACGTTCGGTTGTGTGGGCCACGATCTGCTACGGTCGCCACGGCCCATCTTAGCAAACATCAGAAACCCATCCGCTCGGACCTCGGTAACCTCCTCTCCCGAAAGGGAGGGAGAGACGCTCGGTGACTCCCCGTTCCCCAACACGCCGACACCGCTAGCCGCCGCCGGCGCCATGCTCCACCTCCGGAGTCGCCTTCTCCTGCTGCTCCACGCCTCCTCTCGTCCCACCGCCATAGCACCCTCGTACTCTCTCCACCTTCGCGCTATCCTCCTCTCCACCTCCGCCTCCGCGTCCCCCACCCCATTCTCCATCGAGGAGTACCTCGTCGACACCTGCGGCCTCACCGGCGCTCAAGCGCTCAAAGCGTCCAAGAAGCTCTCCCACGTCAAGTCCGCAACCAACTCCGACGCCGTGCTTTCCCTCCTCTCCGGCGTCGGCCTGTCCCGCCCCGACATCACCGCTGTCGTCGCCGCCGATCCGCTGTTCCTCTGCTCCAGGGTGCACAACGTCGCCCACCGCCTCGCCGACCTCCGTGACCGCCTTGGCCTGTCCGCGCCCGAGATCGCCCGCTTCCTCCTGGTCGGCGCCGTGGCCCTCCGGTCCTGCGACCTCGCTCCGAAGCTTGAGTTCTGGATCCCCTTCTTCGGCTCCTTCGACAAGCTCCTACAAATCGTCAAGAGCAACAGATCCATCCTGATGTCCGACCTCGAGAAGGTTGCCAAGCCAAACATCGCGCTGCTTGGGCAGTGCGGGCTATGTGTTTGTGATATTGCCAAGATGTCCCAGCTCGCCGGGAGGCTGCTCGGGTTCAATCCAGAGCGAGTGAAGGAGGTCGTGCTGCGCGCTGACAAGCTCGGCGTACGGCGCTCCTCATATACATTCAAGTACGCGGTGGGCACCGTCGCCTGTGTCACAGAAAACAAGGCTACCGCAAAGCTGGAGTTTTTGAAGAGCACCCTTGGTTGCTCCATGGACATGCTCAGCATTGCGGTCTGCAGGCACCCACATATTCTTAAATTATCTGAAGAGAACCTTCGCTGCAAGATAGAGTTCTTGAGGAGTACTCTTGGTTGCTCCAAGGACAAGCTCGGCGTTGCAGTCTGCAAGCGGCCACAAATTCTAGGACTATCCCTGGAGAAACTTCGCCGCAAGATAGAGTTCTTGGTCACTGAGGTTGGCTTGGAGCCAGAGTACATCGTCGAGAGGCCCCTGCTGCTCACCTACAGCGTGGAGGAGCGGCTGGTGCCGCGGCATTATGTCATAAAGATCCTTCAGGCGAAGGGATTGTTGAAGAAAGGTGCTAGCCTTTACCCATTAATTTATTATGTTGACAAGGATTTCATAGCAAAATACATTGACAGTCACAAGGACGCTGTTCCTGGGCTCGCAGATGCTTTCGCCGCCGCGCGTGCTGGGAAAGTGCCCGCCAAGGCCCTACTTTGACACCTTCGGACAGAGATATTGGAGGTTCTTTCAGGGTTATAGCTAACACAACACCTCATGCTCTGATGCTCAATTGCTCATTAGTTAATGTTCATTCATGGCTGCTCATTAGTTAATGTTCATTCATGGCAATATCTTTTACAAATCTTGATTTCAGCTGTAGAATTACTAGCGATCTGATTGCTCATAATGTGATCCTAGCTGTAATTGTGGATATCTATGAAGCAATTGGACTGTCTCAACTATGCTGCCTTACTGCTCTTGTGATGTCTCATTGCTTCTGCCACTAGTTTTCTTGTTCTGGTACTTTGAGCAATCAGGGTTCCGACTGTATTTCCTAAGTATGTTTTTTAATTTCAGCTGATGTTTACTTTGCTAATTTTCCTATTAAGATAGGACTACACCAAGGGTCAGCGTTGAGCTCATACATTTTTGCCCTAGTGATGGACAAGGTCACACGGGACATACAAAGAGATATCCCTTGGTGTATGCTTTTCGTTTATGATGTAGTGTTAGTTGATGAGAGCTAGGATGTACGAACACGGACACGCGTGTCGGACACGACACGTATCGGACACAGGATACACCATTTTCTATGTGTATATAATATATAATAATAATATATGCATATGTATTATTTAATGTTTTTCTACGTGTTTACCAAACAGAAAGTGTAAAATATAATATGTAAAATAGGAATATATACCTCAAAGATGATCCTCGGCTCCTGGCCTCTTCAGTTCTTCTTAAATCATAACTTCATGTTAATACCATAAATTCAGAATTCTTGTAACCTGTTAATAGAAAAAAAAACTTGATTAGTAAATGTAAGTAACAATGTAACATGTAGATAGCAATCAACAAAAATTAGCCATCTCCTAAGTCCTAATCATGTTCAACCAAAGTGCAAAACTAGTTACCGACAGCAAAAGTACACATGGAGCTGCACATTAAGAAGCAGACTAGATGTAATAAAACAAGTAGCTGAAGTAAAGAAGCACCCTTGCAAAGTTGGAGGCTTGGAGCACATGAACAATAGTTCAAAAATACTAGCCCCATGAATCTCTCTACATTTTTGTGAAATAAAGCAACTTGATTATACTAATCTGGGTTTATTGTAGAACAACAAAGCAAATCATTATCCATTGCCAGTAAGCAATATATGCATCACCAGCATTAAGAAAAAAAAAACATGTTTGACTCTAGTGAGACAGTACAACATACTGGTCTTCAAATACTAGCTGCTAGCAGAACTCAGTTACTAACTACAAAAGTAAAAGTGAAATTTGAAGACCGGATGTAAGAAAGTATGAAAGATAATGCTCAACTAGGATACTTCCAATAAAACCACTTCTCAATCAGATTGTGAGTTTGCTAGAACTTCATGTTTTACTTACCAGTACAAGCAGCGGCGTCAGGGTCGGGGAGCAGCAGAGCGCCGTCAGGGTCGGCGAGCAGCAGTAGCAGGGCGGCATTGGCGACTCGGTATTGGGGAGCAGCAGCAGGAAGCCAGGCGCCGTCGGGGTCGGTGACCAGCAGCAGCAGGGTGGCATCGGCGACTCGACGTCGGGGAGCAGCAGCAGGGAGTCATGTGGCGTCGGGGTCGGCGAGCAGCAACAGCAGGGCGGCGTCACGTCGGGGAGTAGCAGCAGGGAGCCAAGCGGTGTCAGGGTCAGTGAGCAGCAGCAGCAGCAGGGCGGCGTCGGGGAACAACAACAGGGAGCCAGGCGGCGTCGGGGTCGGCGAGCAGTAGCAATAGGGGCGGCGCCGGTGTTGGGAAGGAGCAGTGAACCAAGCGGCATCGGGGGTGGCGAGCAGCAGCAGCAAGGCGGCGTCGGTGTTGGGAAGGAGCAGGGAACCAAGCGGCGTCGGGGGTGGCTGCGGGAGTGTGGGGAGTGAGCGAGACGAGGATGGGGAGAGCTAGGGTTAAGATGATTTCAGGGAAGAATTGGGCTGGGCTACCGTGTCGGGCCAAATGGAATGGGTCTAAACGTGTCCGATACGTGGCTAAATGTGTCCGATACGTGTCCAAATTTATTTCTATTTATTTTTGGGGTGCAAATTTTGGACACGTCTGGAATACGTATCGGAGACGTGTCGGAGCCGTGTCCGTGTCCGACACGGACACGCTGGCTTCCAGACGTGTCGGTGCATCAGAGGATGAGAGTAGGGTAGGTGTCGATAGAAATATGGAGATGTGAAGGAAAACCCTAGAATCGAAGGGTTTTAGACTTAGTAGGACTAAAACTGAGTATATGAAGTGTGATTTCAACGGTACCGGGGCAGATGATGGAAATGTTAGGCTGGACGGACAAGTAGTGCCTAGGAAGGATACGTTTCGATATTTAGGATCGATGCTACAGCGAGACAGAGAGATTGATGAAAATGTGAGCCATATGATTAGAGCGGGGTGGGTGAAATGGCGCCAAGTTTCGGGTGTCCTGTGTGACAAAAAAAAGTTCCTCAAAAGTTAAAGGGTAAGTTCTATAGGACGACGATCAGACCTGCGATGCTATATGGAGCAGAATGTTGGGTGACTAAAAGACAACATATACAGAAGATGAGTGTAGCGGAGATGAGGATGCTGCGGTGGATATGTGGTCACAAAAGGCGAGATCGAATCCGCAATGAGGATATACGTGATAGGGTGGGTGTAGCACCAATTGAAGAGAAGCTTGTCCAACATCGCTTGAGATGGTTTGGACATCTCCAATGGAGGCCTTCTGAGGCACCGGTACGTAGTGAAATTTTAAGATGTACTGAAAACGTAAGAAGATGCAGAGGTCGACCAAGACTAACGTGTGAGGAAGCAGTTAAAAGAGATTTGATGGATTAGAATATAGCTAAAGAATTAGTTTTGGATAGGAGCTCTTGTAAGTTAGCGATCCACGTACCGGAACCATAAGAAGGTTTAGGGGTTGTGTTTTAGTCTTTCGGCTCGGATGACAGGATATACAGCTTAAGGTTTTAGCCTTATAGGTTTTATTATTTATTTTTATTTTTTTATTATTACATTTCTATTTTATTTTATTTTGTTTTTATTTGCAAGGTTCTCGTCTCTTTGACTTTGAGGATATTTCATTCCTAGCCTACCCAACTTATTTGGGATCAAAGGTTTTGTTGTTATTGTTGTTGTTGTTTACTTTGCTAATTACAAGTATTTACTTTGCTGTGGCTTGGCTGGTTATTTTTGAGCTGAATGGACTACAACTATGATTTCAACTGCTGTTTTAATTGCTTAGTAGTTACTTCACTAAAGCTGTTGCCGCGGCATTATGTCATAAAGATCCTTCAGGCGAAGGGATTGTTGAATAAAGGTGCTAGCCTTTACCCATTAATTTATTATGTTGACAAGGATTTCATAGCAAAATACATTGACAGTCACAAGGACGCTGTTCCTGGGCTCGCAGATGCTTACGCCGCCGCGCGTGCTGGGAAAGTGCCCGCCAAGGCCCAACTTTGACACCTTTGGACAGAGATATTGGAGGTTCTTTCAGGGTTATAGCTAACACAATACCTCATGCTCCGATGCTCAATGGATTTTTTTTTAATAATTAATTTTTTATTCGGAATTACAGAAATAATACCATTTTATTTTTTTTACAGAAATAATCATGTGTCGTCGTACTATTAGGCGACTTAGGCCTAGTCGCCCAATCATTGGGCGACTAGCCAAAGTCACCCAACGACGGAGCTACACGTTATGTAGTTGCCCGGTGGTTGAGTGACTTTGGTCAGTCGCTCAACCAGACTTTGGTCAGTAGCCCAATGGTTGAGCGACTAGATCTAAGTCGTCCAACCAGTGGGCGATTTAAAATATTGTATTAATTCGATTTAAATAATTGTGTGGGAATAAATGTTAAATTTTGTAGGTTATTTATTCCGCAAATCCTGTTTGTAGGCTGTTTTTTTTAAATAAAAGGGTGGTGACAAGGTTGGTTGGTCCGTTTGTGATTTTCGCAAAATCTTAAGAGTAGAAATTTGTCAGACTCGCAATAACATTTTGTGACAGTCGTATGTTGTTGTAGTGCACTAAATTTTTGAAGAATTTTGTGAGGACAGTAGAGGTTCCAATGATTCATAAGTACGAAGGTTAGTGATATTGCGACGCGCTAGGAAATTCATACACGGTGGAGAACTTTGGACAAATGGCGCAACGATAGCAACACGACAGTTGATTCGACAAGGGGTTACATGGCAAGCAGGCTAACAAACTAATGACGGTACACGTATGCCTTTAGTGAATTAGAAATACATAGGACATATAGACGAAGAGGGTCAGACTATTGCGTGGACCGAGGCCAGTTTCCCTTCCTTGCGACCATTTTCCTCTTTTTTCTCGCGCTCCCTCTCACGAACCTCGCGCTCCCTGCGCCTGCACGCCTCAAGATGGGCCTATGTCTCCCGCCGGATACACTAGTTGTGCTCTTCGGTGCAGCGCTCCTCCTCCCTCCTCTCGTGGTCCCTGTTGGCATCCTATTCCTCGCAGTCGAGAGTCCACTGGTCGTGTGGGTGGATCTCTACGTCGATCCACTTAAGGTAGCCATATAGCGGATCTGGGGACTACAGGTACACGGATAGGTTGTTAGTGCGGACTTTGAAAGAGCAATGATATCGGAACATACTACTATCTGTACTTACCGGCTGCCGATAGCCGCTCGTGTCCTAACAGCGGTCGGGATAGTCGCAGGAGTAGTTCACGCAACCCCAGTAACGCATGTCCAGGCTTAGCCGATGCTTGAACTTGAAGAACTTGCATCTGTCCCTGTACCAACAGAGGGGCGACGTCTCCCTCTCGGGCGGGTCTTGCGACGATTGCTTAGTTGGGATGTTGTGGTAGGGGTTGCTGCTGCGGGGGGCGGCGTCATTGCGGGAAGGTGGCCTCCTGGCACGCTCCCTTTGTTCCTCCTAGACCGTATACTCCCTTTGCATTTCACGGATCTTCTCCTAGTGCTTGTCCATCTAAGCGAGATTGTGTTGAAGTTTGGATGCAGGAGAACTCAGCGTGGAAGGGGTAGTACTTATATGCCGAGCCGACGCCGCGTACGCGGTTGAATTGTAATTCGGTTGAAGGAAATTCGCGTCCGCGAGGCAGCAGCCCTGAGGAGATTCGTTGGGTAACGTCGCTGCGCAAAGCTAACTCGTCGGGTCACGTCTTGCTTTACAGAGAGTGGTCACGCCCTGTTTTGCAGAGAGTGGTCATGTCATGCACTACCGAGCAAGGTTACGTCGTGCTTTACAATTACGAAGAGAGATTGACACTTCAAATGAAGGTAAAATTTGCAATTACAATACAATTAGTTCCACGGTGCTTACAACAAGCAACGTACTTACTAAAGTACAAGTTACAACATGCTAGCAATTCTAGTCTTAGTACCACTACGCACCTAACAAGAAGCGGTGCTGCACTTCACGCTGGCGTTCCTACGTGTCGGGAGGCGCCTTGCAAGTTCTCGCAGTGTGGCCTTCCTGGCGGCAGCGGCCGCAACGTCTACCCGTCGCTCCAGCTTCCCCTTCGTCCATATCGTTTCTAATGCGACGACTCTGCCGACGGCCCTTCCCACCCCTCAATAGGTCAAGATCTGGAATCTAAGTCCTCTGTGCAATATCCAACGTGGCGAAGTTGCCCACAACCCTGAAGCCTCTTAGCTCGCCGCACCACACCTGCTGCACCCTCTCCTTCACGAAGTACTCCGATATGAAGTTCGATGGGTCCATGTGGATGGCCCCGCACGCGGCGAGGACATGAGAGCATGGCTTGTGAAGGAGCTTTGGCTTGTTGCATGTGCAACTAGGTTCATTCACATGATCTCTAAGGCATACCTTGTGGGTAACAAGTGACCGAGCTGTCTCAAATCCGGCCCTGTCCTGAAGGAGCACGTCAAAACAATGCTTCGTATTGCCCATCACGAAGACCGTGGGCGACTGAGCCTTCTCGGTCTTAGCCTGCATGTACGTTGTAATTTTCGAGCAGTACGGTGTATGTGGGTTGGCTGCATGAAGTGCTGCATTTGCATGTCTTTCCCTGAAATATCCGATTGTACAGTGTAGAATGCCTTCCACGATGGCGACGAGAGGCTGAGAACGTAGACGCCTAATAACCCAGTTGTACAACTCGGCAAGGTTATTGGTCATTATGTTGTACCTTGCACCGTCCGTGTCGTGCAGCAATGACCACTTCTCTAGTGGCTCGGCCTCAATCCAATGAGAGAAGCACTCGATGTCCCTCGAGGTCCTCCGCGTCAAATGGGGAGGGTCAAGCTCCCACAGTGGTGTGAGGCGTTCGGATTGCGCCACCCCAGGAATGAGCGGACGCTTGTTCCTCTCGACGACATGCTTCCTGGTGTGCTCATCCAATATGTCCCACAACGTATCAAATTTACGCTGCTGGTTCTACATAGCAAGCCTCTTGAACAGCTTCATCAACGGTTGCTGCTTGAATTGCTTGAAGAAGTTGGCCCCTAAATGGCGAATGCACCATCTGTTCCTCATGTCCGGCGAAGGGAATGACTCATTGGGGTCTTGTTGAAGTTTTCGGATGTCCTTCATCATCCCGGGGTGACGATCATGGATTATGCAGACATCCGGACGTGCCCCAGCTACTCCCTCCTTCAGATATCGAAGGAATCACAACCAACCGTCGAAATTCTCATTTTCGACGAAAGCGATGGCTACAGGTAGAATCTGATTATTGTCATCAATGCCAATTGCTGTCAGGATCTTGCCCTTGTATTTCCCAGTTAGAAACGTATCGTCCACTGAGATCATGGGCAACATGTGTCTGAACACATTGATGCAGGGACCGAAGGCTAAGAGGGCCCTCTGCAATACCATGAAACCTAGCAGCGATCTTCTGGATGGCTTGTCCTTCACATCAATGTATGTGCCTGGGTTCTTGTCCTACAACACCTGGAACATACAAGGAAGGTTGTCGTAAGCCACCTCAAAAGAACCGAACCTCCTTTCTAAAGCCTTCTGCTTAGCACGCTATGTCTTTGCGTAGCTAATCTTGTACTTGAATTTCTGCTCGATAGCCACCATGATGTGCTTGGCCACCAGATCCGTCTTCTTCACTATCTCTGCGTACATGACATTGGCTATAAAAGGTGGACATTAGGTTACGATGCCTCGGCAAAACACTATTAAGCAAGCAGGAGTGCGCCTCCACCTTGGAGACAATCCAGTGAGTCTCGTACTTGGGTCTACGTGCGTGCACACGTCAAGGGCACCCAGCCTGCTCACAGACCACAGTGTACTACTCCTGGCTGGATTTGAGGATCCGAAACGTCCACTGCATGGACAAGGCTCACAGCTTAATGACATCCTATAGTGATCCCTTTTCAGCAAATATTGCATGAAGCCGAACCTTCGTACAATGGTACTCCCACGGTGATTTGTACTTGTTGTGCACAGCAAGACCCTCAACGTCCACCCTATTCTACTCCTGGGGTATGTGACCTTTGTCCTCCTCAGAAGAGTCATCACCATCCTCTTGTAAAGCTTCCTCCTTCGCCTGGGCTATCAAGTCATCGATCTCCATCTGACGTACTATGCTGTCGACATGCTCCCCTGCATCCGCCTGTGCACTGTGCTGAGCATGTGGTGTGTGATATTCCTCTACTACCTCCGCAACATCGGTCACCACTTCCTCTTCTGCCTCGGCAACATCGGCCACCGCGTCTTCTTCATGAACCACACGCTGCGCGCCTGAGCTGCCCCCACCAACCCAACGATAGCCGTCGGTAGGGCCTCCAACGACTCCCTTCGGACATGCTTGCACGAGTAGCACGCACTTGTAGCCACGACGACGGCAGCCTTCCAAAAAGCCCTTCCATACAACCGTGTGCATCAGTCTGGTCAACTCCCACCGAATGCGCGTGGCAGACCAACTCCAAAGCCCATGTACGATGACACTGCACACCTCGGGGTCCAAGGAGAAACTTCCGGTGAACCAGTGTAGGACATCTTCGATTCGGGTATTCTCTATGTCCGGGTGCACCATATTGACTAGCTAGAAACCACTTAGGTCAACACCGTATGGACTTTCATGAACCGTACCAACACTGTAATACACTTTCAATCTTGTGGGCTCCGATATGACTGATTTATCACTGCAAATATTTCAAACATTGCAACCAACGATTTCTCAACATACATTCACCAAATACGTGCTAAACCAACAAGTAGCTACACGTCGCCTACATTCGGCCGAGAACAAGAACAGACAAGACTATTACCTTCACGCGGAGTCCTTCTCTTCTTATCAACGATCTTCCTTCGTCTTTCTCTTTCACGTCCCGAGGTCTCTCGTCCCCTTATCCCCCTCTCCCAAGGTCCTCTCCTCCCCTTCTCTCCCTCTCTCGAGCTCCTCTACTTCTCCCACTCCCTACCTACTCCCCCTCTTCACTACCCCTATCCTTATGTCTCTCCTCTTTTCTCCTCTCCCGATCTGCTCTCGTTGTCTGCCGAGAGGAATGGCGAAAGAAACCGTGATGGGCTGGGTCTGGCTTTCTATATGACCGTGTGGTCGCTCAACCGTTGGACGAGTTGTCAGCAAGTAGTGAGACAACGATTGAGCGACACGTCGACTAGTCGCTCAACCGTTGGACGACTTGGCATCAAGTACTAACCCAACGGTTTAGCGACACGTCGACTAATCGCTAAACCGTTGGACAATTTGGCAACTAGTAGTGGGCCACTTTTGCTGCCAAGTCGTCCAACGGTTCAACAACTAGGGCATGAGCGATTGGTAAGTAATACCATACGTTATAGTACAATGCAAGAGGGAATGCATAGACAACTATGTCATAGTAACTACAAAGTAGAATACGTAAACACATAATACAAGTACACAGAGCACAACAAAAGACCCCCTACTGGCCACCCGCTAGGCCACCCGCAACACCTCCTCCATCGTCACCACGTCCGAACACCTGGTCCGTGCCCACCAGTACTCACCCACTTTGGCTTCCAAAGCGCGGGGTACCGGGGCTGGGGCCTAAACAGGGAAAGGCGCTCAGGAGCCCTCCTGACCTGTGCTCCCAAGGCCTCGGGGGTCGACTCCACCTATGCCTACGTGCCCACTGGGGGCCCGCTAAGTTGCGACCCGGAAAGAACCTCGACGGGGTGTTGGCTCAACTGCTCCCCTGATCTCCCCGGGGTAATCTGCGAAGAAGGCATCCATGGACTCGTGGGCGTCGTCGCGCAGGGAGAGATCAACTCCCGTCTGCAGCGCGAAACCTGCAGGACAAATAATGTTAATCCCTACAATATATCGACGATCATAAACCTAAAGAGAGGAAACGTACCTTTGTCGTGGGCCATGCTGCACGACAAAGGGTCATACCCGCCGTATTGTCCATACAGGTCGGGGAAGAAAGGATACTGCCCTGACGCTGTTGGGTAGGTGTCCAGGAACGACGGTGGTGGCGGTGTGTACCCACGTGCCCACCTGGACCCTCCAGCCTGCGCAGGCGGAGGCGGGGTGGGTAGCCACGTGGCCAGTCTGACCCTCCACTGCAGCAGCGAAGCGGGGGTGAGTAGCCACGTGTCCAGTCGATGCGAAGACACTTTCTTCCCCCCTCTCCCTCTTCCTCTCTTCTCTTTCCCTTCCTCTCTTCTCCTTTCTGTTCCTCTCTTCTCCTCACGCATTCTCTGGAAAAAGAATGGCGCACTACGCGCGGCCGGGCGCACGAGCGCCATATAAGAGCCCCTAGTCGCCCAACGGTTGGGCGACTAGGCCCAACGTTGAACGATAGATGTCCTAGTCTCCCAACGGTTAGGCGACTAGGAGGCGAAAGGTCTAGTCATCCAACGGTTGGGCGACTTGGACAATTGTCGCACACTCGTTGGGCGACTAGCCCAAGTCGCCAAACCGTGGAGCTATAGACGATTATTTCTATTAAAAATGGTATTATTTCTATAATTCTAAATAAAAAAATAATTATTAAAAAAAATCGATGCTCAATTGCTCATTAGTTAATGTTCATTTATGGCAATATCTTTTACAAATTTTGATTTCAGCTGTAGAACTACTAGTGATCTGATTGCTCATAATGTGATCCTAGCTGTAATTGTTGATATCTATGAAGCAATTGGACTGTCTTAACTATGCTGCCCTACTGCTCTTGTGATGTCTCATTGCTTCTGCAACTGTTTTCTTGTTCTGGTACTTTGAGCAATCAGGGTTCCGACTGTATTTCCTATGTATGTTTTTTAAAATTTTAATTTCAGCTGTTGTTTACTTTGCTTATTATGAGTATTTATTTTGCTGTCGCTTGGCTGGTTATTTTTCAGTTGAATGGACTACGACTATGATTTCAACTGCTGTTTTAATTGCTCAGTAGTTACTTCACTAAAGCTTTGACTCAACTAGTGGCCAAATTCGCTACATAGAACGACTTTTCTGCCAAACACACTTGTAAAGCTAATGTTGTAAGCACCAACTAAAAATTCACGCTTGTTAACAAACTGATGCAGTGATACTGGAGGTTTTTCAGAGGTTAGGAGCACAGAATGACAATGTCCCCATCGACGACGACCATAACAAATGCCTGTTTACATGTATAAAATGAAACATGTAATACTACGAGAAGATGGCCCTGTGGTTTCTTGTAATGTCACCCTGAGGAACTGTTTCATGTTGTAACAATTGCGTGCTAAGTACAATCGTACCGCAGGTACCAGGATTTTTTATGTTTATTTTTCTGCAAGGATCCAACAAAAGAGCTCGTTCTACAGAAGTTTCGAAGGCATTATGTTAAAGGGGTTTCACATCGTTCAAAACACCTTAATTGGAAATGTAGGTACGTGTGGCTAATACACTAGCCGTGCAAGTATCCTAAATGGAAAGCTATGTGCGTCTAACGTGTGCTTTCTTGGTTACTAGCGGAACTGCGGAAGGCCCCGCACGATCTTGCGAATTACCACACGGAGTAAACGAATTGAAATTCAGTGGAACATATATGACAGAAAAAGATTACAAAGTACAAACCAAACAGAGCATTTGTCTCATAACTAAGCAGATAGTCTGAAAACAAACCATGCTATCTGTTTTTTTTTTTTTTTTTTTTTTTGGAGATCAAGTCGAGCACCAGGCTTTATTGATCGATGGAAACTTGATTATGTAACTTACGTTCATTTGATACAACTGGCGGCCTATGTGAGGAGAAACCGAAGCTAGGGAGGAGCCGAGGAGCGCAGGCGATCGGGCCCAAGGCCTATGAATATGATAGAGTGAAGTAGCCTGAGAGGGGAGGAGAGCGGCTGTGCTGGGAGTTAGCCGAAAGAGAACGTGGCGGTGCCATATAAGGCATCTCTAATAGTTAAAGATAATTTTAGTTAAAGATAATTTTATCTCTAATATATACTATATTATTTTTAGAGATAACATCTTCAATAGATAGTCTCTAGCATATTTTTCAATATATATATTTTATAATTTTTCTTTCAAACGGGTCTATATGTCAACTAGAGTAGATTAATGTATCATGCTTTGTTTCGCGTGCATGATAGTCTTTTTAGGAAGAAACGACATGTGCTCTCTCTCCTCCACGTAGGATTTTGTTGACGTGGTATAGCTAAGAGACGACAATAAAGACACTATTAGACATGCCCTAAGAAAGGGTAATGCTAGCGCGCGGACAAAAATGACGCAATATTTATAATCGGCTTGTGCAGCAAAATTAATCAACATACACAACAAATGAGGTCTAATCTCAAACTTTTTTTTCTGAAATAAATCGAAGTTGCTCAACAAAATGCACTAGGAATTACAAATCTATCACAACATAACAGTGAACAAACTAACAAACCTATTGCAAGAAAAAAAAATCTTTTGTAACAAATTCAGAACCAAAATGCAACAAAAAATTCTCTTGCTACAACATTGGAGAAGACACATTGTAATAAAATAAAACACTTTGTGTAACAATTTGGAAAAGTTGCTGCAACATTTGAGAACACACATTGCAACAAAATAAAACACCCCACGTAACAATTGAGAAAAGTTGATATAACAAATCGACTTGCCACAAGAATACCAAACGAGGAGGTGGGATTAGGCATTGCCGACGAGTCAAACGTAGAAGAGGATTGAGGAGGAGGCAGTACACTACCACAATTTCCAATGTCCGGTGTGTGAGGTTAACCCTAGATTTGCTAAGTAAAAATTCAACATGAGAAAACCTTGGCAAAGAAAAAAGAGTATAGCCTATAGCTCTATATACATCCTTGTTCTACGTGTCGTTGTCTAGGTACAGATTTTTAAACACCTCCGATGACTATGGATTTTTCACAGAGTGTTGTGTTCATGAATCAACTTGTTTTCAGTCATCCACAGTTAGAAGTATCTCCACCATCTCACTTGTGAGACTTGTTCTTCTCTCCTCCAATATTCTTCCAGAAATACTAAAAGCAGACATAGAGAAAACCATCGAGACAGGAATAGTTAATACATCACGTGCAAATATGGATAGCACGGATATGTTAACTTATGGGCTTGCCACAATTGCAAAATTTCAAAGCCTTCTAAGTTGAAATCCACCGTATTGCTATCCAGATAGGTGAATAGTTCTCCATTGCTTGGGGTTCTTGGCTGAGCAGGCGGCGCTGTAGAAGAAGAAGACTTAGGCCTAGAGGAAGAGCCACTAGAGATCTTGCCCCACATATTTGTCTTGCTACTTGAGACGGGGGCTACTAGAGGTCGTTCCGACCGGACTTGTTTTCATACCTTTGGTAAATCTTGTATAACTAAGAATGAACTTCTGCAAAATAGTTAGTATAGTCTAGCCCTGTAGCATCACTAAGAAGATCAAGTACACTACCAAATGTATCAATTTTAGTTCTAAGATCTAAAATAAATGCAAATGCATATAGGTAAGGGATTTCTATCCAATATTTAAGGTATTTAGTTTTCATAGCAACAATAGCATCGCGTAAAACTAAGTTATTTTCATATATTTTCAATTGAGTAGCAATCTGTAAAATACTATGCACAATGATAAGAGATGTTGGATAGTAGACAACGGACAAAGCAACAGATTACTCATATATATATATATATATATATATATATATATATATATATATATATATATATTAAAAACAACAATATCTTCCGAGCAACGAACCAATGTTGCTCAGTCAAGAGTATACCACCATCAGTGCTCTAATGGTGCGGTTGAATAAAAACAGAAAAAATGCTCTTATATGGTACAAGACTCTTAAGCATTATGTAAGTAGAGTTCCATCTTACCTCCATGCCCAAACCAAACTTTCTTGGACGTACACCCATCGCTCTACAGAAGTTCTTATATTGTGCTATTCTTACGTTAGAATTATTCAAGAAATAAATCACATCGCAAAAGCTTTAATATTCAGACTCAACCTCCTCAAACCACATTTGACTATAAGGTTAATAATATGATAAGTGCATCGTTGATGTAGCAAGAAGGAATCGGCGTATTTACTCAACACTGCAGTAAGAATATCCATGGCCCTAGAGTTCGAAGCAGCATTGTCTAAATTAATTGAGAATATTTTGTCTGTAAGACCAAAGTCTTCCACGACTTTGATAATACAGTTTGCAATATTCTCACCCGTGTGTGATACATCAATTAATTTCAAATCTAAAATTCTTTTCTCCATTACTTAGTCGTCATTAATATAATGAGCAACTACACTAAGATAATCCTCCCTAGCCCGACTACTCCATATGTCAGAGGTTAGGGCCATCGAAAATATGTATGTACTAAATAGTTCCTTTATTTTATTACGATGTTCATTGTAGTATTTTACTAGATCCTCAGTTATTGTCTATCTAGAAATGGAAGAAAATATA
The DNA here is from genome assembly GCA_036346255.1 of Ampelocalamus luodianensis. Lineage (NCBI taxonomy): Eukaryota > Viridiplantae > Streptophyta > Magnoliopsida > Poales > Poaceae > Ampelocalamus > Ampelocalamus luodianensis. The sequence goes on from CM070638.1 coordinate 45,464,363, forward strand.
AGATTATGCGTAGTCCTAATGTAATTTTAGAAAGTAGCAGACTCCCGAGCCTAACGGTAAATCATCAGAAGCAATTAAATGATAGAGAGATTAGCAGACTACCTCAGGATTGTAGTCCCAGCTACGTACCGTACCGTTGGGGTTATACTGCAGCTGCGTCTGCCTCATTACCAATCCTTGCTTGGCTCGACATCTTGTAGCATGTCTAAGTAAGTGCCATGTTCCACCTGTAGACCTTGTAGACAATTCATTGTGATAAATTTTGCAAATAGTATATGGTACCTCATTTCCCTGTGTATTCTGGACCCTCTGTGTATTCTGTACTAGTCTAGGATCACGCTAGTACACACAGCGGTAACATAGGTGAATATCAATCCACACAAGCGAAATATAACATAAACGAATAGTTTGAGTAACAACTTAGAGTTTTGACCTTAAGGTCGGGTTACAACTTATTAAGCCACGCAGGCTAACACTAAAGAAATATCTGCAATGAACGAAATAAACTCGACAAACTCCAATCAAGACACCACGTAATCGATCGGGATCGATGACCTAGCGATCAACCTTCTTCCACAAACTCCTCCTCGATAGCAAAGAAGACTCCTCCATACAGAGGTTTGGACGCAAGTTTTACAATAAGCGTGAGTACACAACCATACTGCAAATCATACCACGTAATGCAATGTAAAGATGCGAGCTTATTCCAAAGAAAAGGCTTCGTGGTTCTTTTGCATAAAAGCAACATTTGCAATTGAATACTAATAATAGATTGAAAACATAATTCAAAACAAATAGACAATAATAATTTAATGATTGTTTCCACAAAGACACACAACTAAACAAAGTTATTTCACATAGCCATATGATTAAGGTCACACGACTCCCATCCCATCATTTTATGAAAACTACCTCGTGTGAAATCCCCAAGCATGTCCATGACCGATGACGCGGCTATTCGAATAGATTGATTAACGCTCGCAGAGGTTTGTACACTTTACCCACACAATACAACTAGTGTAGCTAGCACTAATCGTAACAAAACAGTTCGCAACTTCGCCTCAACATTGACGTTCTTATTCACACACCCCATATCACAAAGCTTAACCTATCCACGAACCCCAATGTTGAAACTCCGTAACCTACTAAGTTAGGCTGTCACGGACATGCGGTCGACAAGATAGCTCAGTTCAATGGCGCACAAAGTTAAGTCCTTAATTGACCAAGGCAAGACTTCGGCTTTTCTAACTAAACCACACAAACAAATCCCAATCACAAAGCCACCAGCTTCACACAAGATTCACCACTTTCTCGGTCTAAATCTTTTACCACCCAGTTGGTTTAGTGCAACACATGCCATCACGAGTAATAGCACACAAAGACACACAGCCCATAATCACTTAGTCAATTTCATAATTGCACTCACATGAGATGATGACTCGTAGCATGGCTAAGCAATTCTAGTCGGTCTAACCAACCATGTTGGCAATATGTTAATACCAACTAAATAATAAACCAATCTAGGCGACAAAAGATTAAGGTATACAAGTAGGCAAGGTGAACATAACAGCTTTGGATCAATAACTAACCCAAAAGCGATTAAACACATAATTAAAGTAAATGCAATAATTCAACACAATATAATTTGGGAAAACTGGGATTCAATATGATCAAAGGTATGACTTGCCTTGGAATAGGTCTATGTACTGGTCTTGAACTTGGTTGAAGCCTTCTTCGACGAAAACCCCCGAAGTATCGACGTCTACGCACAAACGAAGCAAAACAACCAAAACAAATAAATAACAGAGGCAAAACAAACTCCAAAAATTAAATAATAATAATAATTAGATAGATCTCGAATTTAGACAAATTTAGAAATTTGAATGGGCTCAATCGGAGTTCGGATGCAAAAGTTATGGGCTTTGGAAGATTGGAAATCTAAAAGAAACCCTAATTTGGATTTTCTGGAATTTCCGAATTATTTTTCTAAAGAAAAATCAGAATAATGCGCAACGCCGACGCACCGAGGATGTTCGGACGGGTGACAAGCGGCCCGGACTGTGTGGTCCCACTGCCGCTGACACGCTCACGGTGAGACTTGATCTACCGAGCCTCGGGCGGGATCCGTGGATCGCCACGTGGGCCGAGTTGGACCAATCACGCGACGACGCCGTCGGCGGCGCGGCCGGTCGGTGTCGACTTCGCGAACATGTGTGAGCGACGGTCGCCGACACGGACGACACGCAGCGCCGATCACGAGGTGGCGAGCTACGTGGCTGGTCGGGGACTGGCGGTGCTCTGGACCGCTCGACAACGGCGAACGGCGGCGTCTCGCCGGAGGTGAGTGGTACTGGGACGTAGCCCAGGTTATTGCGCACATGTGGGTGCACTCACGGGTGGTCGGAGACGCCGCGATACCGCGCAAGGTTTAGGCGCCGAGTGCTTCTGCATCGTTTGACGTGGCCTCCGGCGAAGCTCCGGCGAAGTGGATGGCACCAGGAGATTGCTTATGCTCGTGCGATGCTGGTGGTGCAGTCGGCGAGCTCAGGACGGCACTGACGACGGCGGAAACGACGAAGAACAGAGCGGCGGCGAAAACCCTAGAACTCCAATCGCGCGACGCTAGGGCTCGGGAGGATGAGGTGGCGGCTCTGGGTTGCGAGGTGCCGGCATCCCTGGCTATTTATAGGGGTTGGGGTGCCCGGGATAAGGAATCCCTAAATCGAGTCCGAGAAGAACACGAAAACGATTTCGGAAATCCGGGGATAAGATTTGATTCGAGATATGATTTTAACAGAAACGGATGCGCGGAAGGTTAGGGATAGAATTTGGCACGCTTTCTAGAAGGGCTTTAGTTGGAAAAGAGGCGTTGTCGGATGGAGCTTTGAGCTCGGTAATGGCGACGACTTCGCGCGCGCGAGGAAGACGACGACACGAGGAAGACGGCGACCGACGTATGGGGCCCACACGCCACGCAAGACGGAGGCGCGCGCATGCGGAGTCGGGCTTCACGCGAGTCGGGCCGCGAGCGAAGGAAAACGGGCCGGAGGAGAGAGATTCGGCCCGAGAGGCTTTTCTGAGATTTTAATAGTTTTTCTAATTTAGAAAATACCAGAAATTCAAATAAGCAATAGAAAATAGCAAATGAACTCAGAAAAATTCTAGAAAAATCTAGAAAATATATCTGAGCACATAGAACCCAAATAAAATAGTTTTGGTTATTGTTCATGTTGGGATCATTCACATTAAATGTTTTTGATTGTAAAGTCCAAAATTAAGCTTTTGAAATTAAAATCAAATAAAACCAAATGGTGAATTTTTCCCTACTAACTATTTAAAAGATTTTTAAGCTCAAAATTGGGATGTTACAAACCTCCCTTTAAAGGAATCTCGTCCCAGATTCAAAGTAAGCTAGAGAAAAGATTAGGAACTGGCTTTCGGCTCTTCTTCACGCTCCCACGCCGCTTCTCCTTCGAGTGGTTGCTCCATCGACCTTGCAAAACGAATGCCTTGCTTCGTGAGGCGCTCTGCGACATCCAAGATCTTGACCGCCGCTCCTTGTAGGTAAGATCCTCTTTCAAATCAATTGATTCCAACGGGCTTGCTCTTCCGCACACGAAGACACTTCTTCAATCGCGAGACATGAAAGACATCATGTACTCGCTAACGATCGCGTAGCTCCAATTGGTAAGCAACTTCCCACGTGCCCAAAATCTTGAACGCCAACATACCTAGGGGCAAGCTTCCTTTGGCATGAAACCTTTGACACCTCTAAGCGGGTCACCAAGATAGACAAAATCTTCTCGTCTCGAAATTGAGATCTCGGCGGCGTTATCGGCATAACTCTTCTCGCTTTGACCGGCTATTTTTAGCCTTTCCCGATCATAGCAACTGTTTCTTACGCCTCTTGATGATATCCGCCCGAACATCGCACGCTCAATTGCCTCGACCAATTTAACGGGTTCGACGCACGCCATACAAAGCTTCAAATGGCGACATTTGCAACCGGCTTGATAATCGTTGTTGTACGAGAACTCGTGATACGGCAAACTTTTATCCCATCGGTAGCATTCGCTAGAGCGCAAGCTCTCGGATATCCTCCAATATTCGATTGACTCTTTCACCGCCCATCTGTCTGCGTGGATGATATACGCATCGAAATTCGATGGGTACCCAATGCTTCATGCAAACTCGCCAAAAGCGAGGTGAACCGAGATCCTCGATCCGACACTATTTTCTTGGGCACTCCATGCAACCGACACCGCCATGTACAACTCGCAAGGCGATCTCCGAGTACGTGGTTTTGATCGGCGAAAAATGTGCGACCTTGGTCAATCGATCAACTATTACCTGGATCGAATCGTAACTCGATTGGGTCTTGGGTAAACCGGTGATGAAATCCATCCCGATTTCTTCCCACTTCCATTCGAATCTTCACGTTGCAGCAAACCCGCTGGTCTCTCGTGTTCGCTTTATTTTCGACGGAGTGTCGCACAAGGCCACGAACTCGCGACTTCTGTTTCAAATTTGGCCACCCAAAATTTATTCTTAACATCCCGGTACATCTTGGTACTTCCAGGCGAATCGAATACTTTGAGTCATGGGCTTCCTTCAAGATCAATCGTTTTAGACCGTCGATATCCGGTACACGATACGACCATTAATCCGAGTATATCCCGTTATCCTCGTGAAATCTTTAAATTTTCCTTCGCCATTTTGATCTTGATCTCGACAACACGGATCCTTTGGTTGTGCTTCACGAATCGCTTCTCCAAGGTAGATCAGATTTCCAAATTGGCTATAACTCCTTCGAACACAACTTCTAGCCTTAGCTTTTGAAATTCTTCATAAAGTTCTGGGCAACTTTCCTTTACTTCCAAAGCATTACAGTAACTCTTACGACTTAGAGCGTCTGCAACTACGTTGGCTTTTCCGGGATGGTAGTGGATTCCAAGATTGTAATCCTTGATCAATTCTAACCATCTTCTCTGCCTCATGTTCAGGTCTGACTGGGTGAAGATGTACTTTAGGCTCTTATGATCTGTGTAGACTTCACAGCGATTACCGATAAGGTAGTGACACCAAATCTTTAAAGCATGCACCACTAGCAGCTAATTCCGCATCATGAGTAGGGTAATTCTCTTCATGTGGTCTTAGTTGTCTTGATGCATACGCAATCGCTTTCCTTCTTGCATCAGACACACCCTAGTCCTTGACGCAAGCATCACAAGAGATATCGAAGTCCTTCCGATGTCCGTAGAATCAACACTGGGCCGTGGTCGCGCTTTTTAACTCTTGAAAACTTGTTTCACAAGTCAGGTCCAAGTGAACTTCTTCTCCTTCTTCAACAATTGCGTAAGAGGCTTAGCAATTGAGGAGAATCCTTCAATGAAGCGCGGTAGTAACCCGCCATTCCCAAGAAACCGCGAATCAGGTTACGCCTTGGTGGTCCTGTAACATCGCTTTTACTTTTCCCGGTCAATGCTACTCCATCGGCGGTCATCACATGGCCAAGGAAATCCACTTCCTTCTTCCAAAAGTCACACTTATCGAACTTGGCATACAACCGATGCTCCCGAAGTTTCTCAAAATTAACCTCGTGTGTTCTCGCGTGTTCCTCCTCCGATTTGGAATAAACCGAATATCGCCAATGAACACCACTACAAACTTGTCCGTATTCCATGAAGACTTTGTTCATCATGTTCATGAAGTAAGTCAGGCATTTGTCACCAAATGACATGACCAAGAACTCATAATGTCCATACCGCATTGAGAAAGCGGTCTTTGGTATATCCTTAGGGTAGATTTTCAACTGATGGTAGCCCGATCGCAAGTCGATCTTTGAGAACACTCCGGCTCCCTTCATCTGGTCAAACAGATCATCTATCCTGGGCAATGGATACTTATTCTTGATAGTGACCTCGTTGAGAGAACGGTAGTCGATACACATCCTCATGCTTCCGTCCTTCTTCTTGACGAACAAGACTGGTGCTCCACACGGTGACGAACTTGGTCTTACGAAACCTTTCTCGAGGAGTTCTTCAATCTGCTTCTTCATTTCTGCTAACTCGTCAGCTGGCATTCGATAAGGTCGCTTAGAAATTGGTGCTGTCCCTAGCACTAGATCAATGACGAACTCGATGTCACGATCTGGTGGCATTCCGGGTAACTCTTCTGGAAACACATCTGGGTATTCTCTGACTATCGGTACATTCTCCATTGCAATGGTCTTCGATCGCTTACTAGCAAGTGTCCTTCACGAACCGATGTGGCTAGAAACTCCACTTTCCTTACATCGATTTCTCTCAGCGCTACGGCTCTTTGGCCACAATCCAAAGATGACTTTGTGCTTGGATAGCCAATCCATGCCAAGAATGACATCTAGGATTTGGGTGTCTAGAACAATTAGGTTGGCTAGAAACTCAACTCCGCCTATGAGTAACTTAGCTCCTAAACAACCCACTCTAGAGCTTAGCTCTGCTCCAGCGATTGAACTAATAGAGTATGCTTAAGTTGTATAGCCTCCAACTTATTCTTAGTTGCAAAACTTCGAGACACAAAAGAATGCGAAGCTCGAATCAAATGTAATCGATCGGGTATCGAATTAACCAGAACTTACCCAGACGACGCCCGGTGCTTCCTCGTGTTCTTCCAGTGACGTGGTTGACACGGCCTCGACCACGGACCGCGTCCCTCCTCCCGGCTGGTTGGGGCTTGGAAAGTTCCTGTTGGTGACTCGTGCCGGTGTCTTATTTGGTGTAGCTCCAAGGTTGAAACGAATCGGGTGATCGCTCCTCTCGTGGACACCGACGGCGTAGTGGCACGTTGACGGCAAGTATAGCACACCCTTGGCTCTTGCGACTTGTTGACCGTTGGATTAGCGTTGGTCGGTCTTTGTGCGTGCAGTGTTCGAGCAACCGGACGAGTGCCGAGGTTGGTGCAGTGTCTGGCGAGTTCTCGTGGAGAAAACCGGTTGAATCTGCGGTGGCACCGCCCTTGCTCTCTGTTGGAATTGTTGGCCTCCTGCCGGATCATCCTCGCTTGCGATTGTCTTCCGTTCCTGCGCTTATCCTCCATGACTAAAGCTTTATTGATCGGTTCTTGGAAGTCGGGAAGGTATGTGCAAGGAGATTGACCGAAGTCCGTGTTCGGTCCCTTCGTAAAACGCACTCGCGAGCCTTGTCTGCTGCAACATCTTCTCGCAAAGATAGCGAGCAAGTTGCAGAACTTGTTGAGATAGTCGACACCGACAAGCTTCCTTGCTTCGAGGCACGAAATTCATCTTTCTTTAGTTCAATAATTCCTTCCGTACGTGGTATTGGCGAATGTCAGAGAGAATTCCTCACAAGTGATATTCGTGGTGCTTCATGAGCGGCGCAGGTTCTCCCACCATTCGATGCGATGCCCTCCAACTAGTGAGAGACATAGAGAACTTTTTCATGGTCGCCGCATTGAGTGATCGCAGCTTTCTTTCAATCACCGAAGCCAATCATCGCCTTCCACGGGTGAGACATGTCCAAAATGTTGGTGGACGGGTCCTCGCGAATCGCCAACTTAGAAGGTCCTTGGTGGCCATGAGCACCGGGCTCCGGGGTGATGGTTGTTGTTATTCCGCCACTTATAGCTTGCATCGTTCATCATGGCATGCATCAACCGTGTTCTCAGGCTTGCCATAAAAGACCCAAAGTTCTGAGATCCACCAAGGTGCTTTGGTGGCGAACTGCTCTCCCGCCTGGCCGCCCACCATCGCTTCTTTGGCTGGGTACCCAACCACTTGCGCTTGTCTGGCGAGTTGTAACCATCTGGCGAAGCTCCAAGGGTTAGATAAGGTAGCAAGCATGGGGTGAGTTAAGAACTAAGCGGGGGATTGGTTAAACCCAACAACAACTGAGAGAACCAAAAGCAACTTTATTACTTAAGAACTTAGTATGGCTTGCAACAGATGCCTAAGGGCCTTTGCTGCTCATACTCACACTCAAAGAAAATAGCGAACCTAAGCACACAATCTAACGCCTAAAGGGCGACACGACTAGGCTTAGACTGACGCGGCTTAACACACTAAGCCTCAATCGCGAACCTAGGCCTTAGCGAACTCGGGCCAGCCGAGGTAACCTCCACAACCGATCTTTGGTGCCCTAACTTGGTGCAACAGAACAGCGTCCGATGGCGCGACAGCTCCTCCGTTCGCGCCCACTTCCTCCGGATCTTCTCGATTCTTCATGTTCTTCTAGATCTTCTTCCTCTTCTTGGTCCGCCTGGTGGTGGGCGCCCAAGATCTCTTCCAGATGGCGATCTTCTCTTCGACTTGGTGCGGGCTCTTGTAGGCACCGTCTAGATCGTGGCCATCATCTCCATGGATTCCTCTTGGCGACGACGCATCGGCGAGGTGTACCATCGTGGCATCTTCTTCTCCTCCGTGGATGGATAGTGTGCGAGTAGCTCCACGCCGCGGTCGCTCCGGGTGGTAGCGAAGACGGTTCCTTGCAACTCGCGCATGTAGATGTGGCAGATCCGGCATGGCCAGCGCGACGATTCTCGTATTCCTTCACTCCAAGTGATCCTCCCGACGGAGATGTTCAGCGGTGGCTTGCCTTGGTGTTCATCCCGCGTAGATCGTCAAGCGACGGATCGCACCCGCTTATGTCCATCCACCATCCAGCTTGTTTCCTCGGTACAACGGACGATCAAAACCTCCAAGTACTGCAGAAGCTTCCAAAGTTCGGCGGCGAACCTCCACAACGCTCACCATAGGTCTCATATGCAGGCATCCGTCCAAAAGACAGAGAGAGGTAAGAACAACTTAAAAACAATGGAGAGAGGGGAAAATTCTTACCAATAGATGAGTCTAGAGAGACATGAGAGGAGTTAAGCAATAGGTTACTCTTGCAAGTTGGTTTTCTTTTAGAAAATAATTTGGACTCTCTAAAACGGCCGATCTAACTAAGGTCAAGACCTACATCAAGATGGCTCGATAGCACCTCTGTCGGGACCCAAAAATGCACTGACCCTCGTATTCTCGCACTAGTCCAGATCACGCTAGTGCACACAGCAGAACATAGGTGAATATCAATCCACACAAGCGAAATATAACATAAACGAATAGTTTGAGTAACAACTTAGAGTTTTGACCTTAAGGTCGGGTTACAACTTATTAAGCCACGCAGGCTAACACTAAAGAAATACTGCAATGAACGAAATAAACTCGCAAACTCCAATCAAGACACCACAGTAACCGATCGGATCGATGACCTAGCGATCAACCTTCTTCCACAAACTCCTCCTCGATAGCGGCGAGACTCCTCCACTTCAGAGGTTTGGACGCAGTTTTACAACAAGCGTGAGTACACAACCGCACTCGCAAATCATACCACATAATGCAATGTAAAGATGCAGGCTTATTCCAAAGAAAAGGCTTCTGTGGTTCTTTTGCATAAAAGCAACATTTGCAATTGAATACGAATAATAGATTGAAAACATAATTCAAAACAAATAGACAATAATAATTTAACAGTTGTTTCCACAAAGGCACACAGCTAAACAGGTTATTTCACATAGCCATATGATTAAGGTCACACAGCTCCCATCCCATCATTTTATGAAAACTACCCTCGTGAAATCCCCAAGCATGTCCATGACCGAGGACGGCTATTCGAATAGATTGATTAACACTCTGCAGAGGTTTGTACACTTTACCCACACAATACAACTAGTGTAGCTAGCACTAATCGTAACAAAACAGTTCGGCAACCGCCTCAACATTGACGTTCTTATTCACACGATCCCATATCACAAAGCTTAACCTATCCACGAACCCCAATGTTGAAACTCAGTAACCTACTAAGTTAGGCTGTCACGGACATGCGGTCGTCTGAAGATAGCTCAGTTCAATGGCGCACAAAGTTAAGTCCTTAATTGACCAAGGCAAGACTTCCAGCTTTTCTAACTAAACCACACACGCACAAATCCCAATCACAAAGCCACCGGTTCACACAAGATCCACCACTTGCCTCGGTCTAAATCTTTTACCACCCAGCTTGGTTTAGTGCAACACATGCCATCACGAGTAATAGCACACAAAGACACACGCTTTATCACACGTTCCATAATCACTTAGTCAATTTCATAATTGCACTCACATGAGATGATGACTCGTAGCATGGCTAAGCAATTCTAGTCGGTCTAACCAACCATGTTGGCAATATGTTAATACCAACTAAATAATAAACCAATCTAGGCGACAAAAGATTAAGGTATACAAGTAGGCAAGGTGAACATAACGGTTTGGATCAATAACTAACCCAAAAGCATTAAACACATAATTAAAGTAAATGCAATAATTCAACACAATATAATTTGGGAAAACTGGGATTCAATATGATCAAAGGTATGACTTGCCTTGGAATAGGTCTATGTACTGTTTTTGAACTTGGTTGAAGCCTTCTTCGACGAAAACCCCAAGTATCGGCGTCACGCACAAACGAAGCAAAACAACCAAAACAAATAAATAACAGAGGCAAAACAAACTCCAAAAATTAAATAAAATAATAATTCGATAGATCTCGAATTTAGACAAATTTAGAAATTTGAATGGGCTCAATCGAGTTCGATGCAAAAGTTATGGGCTTTGGAAGATTGGAAATCTAAAAGAAACCCTAATTTGGATTTTCGAATTTCGAATTATTTTTCTAAAGAAAAATCGGAATAATGCAACGCGACGCCACCGAGGATGTTCGGACGGGGTGACAACGGCCGGCAGTGGGTCCCACTGCCGCTGACACGCTCCACGGTGGGTGGCTCTCACCGAGCCTGGGTGGGATCCGGTGGGCGCCACGTGGGCTGAGTTGGACCAATCACGCGCGACACGCCGGCGACGGCGGTGGTCGGTCGTGACTTCGGCGAACACGTGTGCCGTGGCGAGGCCGACACGGGGCGACACGCAGCGCGACCGGCCGAGGTGGCGAGCTCGTGGTGGTCGGGACTAGCGGTGCTCGACCGCTCGACAACGGCGAACGGCGGCGTCTCGCCGGGTGAGTGGTACGGGGCGTAGCCTGTGTTATGCGCGCATGTGGGTGCACTCACGGGTGGTCGGAGACGTCGATGGCCGTGGCGGCGAGGTTTAAGCGGTCGAGTGCTTCGCATGCGGTCGGGCGTGGCCTCCGTGGCTTCCGCGAAGTGGATGGCACCGGGAGATTGCTTATGCTCGTGCGATGCTAGTGGTGCGATGGCGAGCTCGGGGCGGCGGCGGCGGAAACGACGAAGAACAGAGCGCGCGAAACCCTAGAACTCAATCGCGCGACGCTAGGGCTCGGGAGGATGAGGGTGGCGGCTGCGGGTTGCGGAGCCTTGGCGATCCTCGGGGCTATTTATAGGGTGGGTGCTCGGATAAGGAATCCTAAATCGAGTCCGAGAAGAACACGAAACGATTTCGAAATCCGGATAAGATTTGATTCGAGATATGATTTTATGAAACGCGCGGGAAGGTTAGGGATAGAATTTGGCACGTTTTCTAGAAGGGCTTTAGTTGGAAAAGAGGCGTTGTCGGATGGAGCTTTGAGCTCGGTAATGGCGGACGACTCGGCGCTCCCGAGAAGACGACGACGCGAGGAATCTGGCGACGACGTGCGGGGCCCACACGCCGGCAGACGGAGGCGCGCGCGCATGGAGTCGGGCCAGCGCGTGGGTCATGCGAGCGAAGGAAAACGGGCGGAGGAGAGATTCGGCCCGAGAGGCTTTTCTGAGATTTTAATAGTTTTTCTAATTTAGAAAATACCAGAAATTCAAATAAGCAATAGAAAATAGCAAATGAACTCAGAAAAATTCTAGAAAAATCTAGAAAATATATCTGAGCACATAGAACCAAATAAAATAGTTTTGGTTATTGTTCATGTTGGGATCATTCACATTAAATGTTTTTGATTGTAAAGTCCAAAAATTAAGCTTTTGAAATTAAAATCAAATAAAACCAAATGGTGAATTTTTCCCTACTAACTATTTAAAAGATTTTTAAGCTCTGAAAATTGGGATATTACATGACGGAAGTCCACCTTGCCCTTCCGGTTGGCCTGAGGCAGCCGTAGCTGTCTCCATGGATGCAATTTCCTCCATTGAAAGTCCATATTCACCAAGAGCAAAGCTGTCATAGCTGTCCATAACGAAAACGGCAAAATCGAAACTAACACTGTTATTGCTTTCATCTTAGCATAACAAGTACTAACAATAAAAGTATGCAAAAAGTAGAATTGTACCACTTTTGCTGACTTGCTGCTAAAAATTGATTTTTTCAAAATTTGGCAAAGTTTTTTTTTGAATTTTGCCAAATTATCTCACGACGAATTTGAATTTGCACAATAGAATCTCAAACAGAGCTTGGGGAATGGAGGGGTTCTGAATGGGGGTGTGGTGGCTATTTATAGAAAATTTTTGGTGTTTTTTTGATTTTTTTTGCTATTTTTAAAGAGCCAAACGGTAAAAAACGCCAACGGCTAAATTTTAATTGGGCCGTGTCGTGCCAGGCATGGCCCACAAGCCCGCTTTCCGCCGCCCCTACCCCGCCTCCTTCCCCCGCTGGCCGGTTCGAGTGCGACATAGCGACAGTGCCCACTGCGGCACTGGCCGCATGCCTGCCTGCCTCCACGTCGGCGCTGCCCTTCACGTCGGCACCACCCCTCCCTGCCTTGGGCCTTCTCCCTCCACGCTGGCACCGCTCCATCCCCGTCTTCTCCTTCCTCCGCATCGGCACCGCCCAGCCCTCCTCCCTCTTCTCCGGCCACCAGCCACCAGCACTGCCCAGCCCTCATCTTCCTCTCCTCCTCCCTCCAGCCGTGTCCTCTCTCAGCGCTGGCGTCGCCCCGCCCACCTGTCCTCCCAACGCTCCCTCCCTCTCAAAATTCAGCACGTGGGGCACTCGTGCCGTGCCAAGCTGGGCCACCATGCTAGGGTAGCGGCCCAAGCACGGCTAGGACCATCGTGCCAGGCCGACATGGCTCATGAACAATGCGGATCGTGCTGTACCTGGATGGGGCCTACAGTGCCGTGCCTCGAGCCGGCCCGGTCGGCACGACCTATCTGGCCAGCTCTACCCACCCCTTTCTTTTCTCTCTAATACAAAAAATTTAAATCAGAAAAATCAACTCTGAAAATTTCAAACCGGAAAGTTTGAACTCGACAAAATTCAAACAAGAAAATTCGAGTGAGAGCTTGGGGTTGTTTTGCGATTTTCCCTAAGACAAATCCAACGGTGCATCGCCAGTTCGCCACAATGCCAACCTGACCCTAAAACACGCCGACTCTGCTCACCGCCGGCGCCCGCCGCTGGCGCCATGATCCACCTCCACAAGCGCCTTCTCCGTCTGCTCCGCGGCGCTTCCTACCCCACCACCTCCTCACTCTCCTCACTCTCCTCCTCCCTCCACCTCCACACTCTCCTCTCCACCTCCGCCACCGCAACCCCTTTCTCCGTCGAGGACTACCTCGTCGCCACCTGCGGCCTCACCGGCGCCCAAGCGCTCAAAGCGTCCAAGAAGCTCTCCAACCTCAAGTCAGCCTCCAACCCCGACGCCGTGCTCGCCCTCCTCTCCGGCGTCGGCCTCTCCCGCCCCGACATCGCTGCCGTCGTTGCCGCCGACCCGCCGCTCCTCCGCGCCAGGGTGGACAACATCGCCCACCGCCTCTCCTCCCTCCGCGACCGTGTCGGCCTGTCCGATCCCCAGATCGCCCGCTTCCTCCTGGTCGGCGGCGCCAAGGCGCTCCGCTCCTGCGACGTCGCCCCGAGGCTCGAGTTCTGGATCCCCTTCTTCGGCTCCTTTGACAAGCTCCTCCATACCATGAGGGGGAACAACTCCATCCTCACCGTCGACCTCGAGAAGGTGGCCAAGCAGAACATCGCGCTGCTTGGGGAGTGCGGCCTAAGTGTTTGTGATATTGTCAAGATGTCGATGACCTCCCCAATGCTGCTTGGGTTCAACCCAGAGCGGGTGAAAGCATCCGTGCTGCGTGCTGAGAAGCTTGGTGTGTCCCGCACCTCATTTGCATTCAAGTACGCGGTGGGCATCACCTGTTGGATCAACGAAGACAAGGTCGCCGCGAGGATGGAGTTCTTGAGGAGCACCCTTGGTTGCTCCATGGAGAAGATCCATGTCGCGGTTGGCAGAAAACCAAATATTCTAGCACTATCCGAGGAGAAACTTCGCCGCAATATAGAGTTCTTGAGGAGCACTCTTGGTTGCCCCATGGACGAGCTCGGTGTTGCGGTCTGCATGCAGCCACAACTTCTAGGACTATCCGTGGAGAAACTTCGCTGCAAGATAGAGTTCATGGTCACTGAGATTGGCTTGGAGCCAGAGTACATCGTGGAGAGGCCCCAGCTGCTCATCTACAACCTGGAGAAGCGGCTGGTGCCGCGGCATTATGTTGTAAAGATCCTGCAGGCGAAGGGATTGATGAAGAAAGGTGCTGGCTTTTACACATTAGTTCATTGTGTCGACAAGGATTTTGTAGCTAAATACATTGATCGTCACAAGGACGCTGTTCCTGGGCTCGCAGATGCTTACGCCGCTGTTTGTGCTGGAAAAGTGCCCGCCAAAGTCCAACTTTGACAGTTTCGTAAAGAGATATTGGAGGTTCGTGCAGGCTTATAGCTAATGCAACACATCTTGCTCTTATGCTCATTAGTTTCTCAAATCTTTATTTCAGCTGTAGAACTACTAGCGATCTTATTGCTCATAATGTGATCCAAGTTTCAATTGTGGATATCTATGAAGCAACTGGATTGTCTTGATTTCACTTCCCTACTGCTCATGTGATGCCTCATTGCTTCTTCAACTTTTTTTTTTTTTTTGTTCTGGTACTTTGAGCAAACCGGGGTTTGACTGTATTGGCTGCCTCTTTTGTGTCCTATGTTTCTTAACTATGTTTTTCCCCTACTTTCAACTGATGTTTGCTTTTTAGGAGTATTTACTTCGTTGTGGCTTGGCTATTTTATTTTCAGCCGAATGGATTACCAGTATCTTTTCAACTGCTATTTCAATTGCTCATTAGTTACTTCATTAAGGCTTTGACTTTTAACTGGTGGCCAAAATCACTAAGGGAATGAACTTTCCATCAAACAGTCATGTAAAGCTAATGTTATAACCAGCTGATGTAGTGAGACTAGAGATTTTCAGATGTTGGCTCATAGTGACAATGTTCCTATCGGCAACGACCTAGTACCCCATAACAAAATATGTAAGGCTGCAAGCCATTTGTTACATCTTGGTTTGTTTAATACTTTAGACTCTTAAATAAAATAGGCGGTGTGCATCTTTGATGCAGAGGCTGGAGGAGATTTTTCTCTTCCATTATCTAAAAAAAGAAGTTTCAAAGGAATTATATAAGAAGAATTCCACAGGGTTCGAATCATTCAAAATTCAGCTATCCCAAACAAGCCCATGATGCTCGACATATTCCCCCTTTGGCCAGTTGAGAAACAAACACTTGGGATAAATCGAAGCTAGGGAGGAGCGCAGGCGATCGGGCCCAAGGCCTATGAATATCCGAGTGAAGTAGCCTGAGAGAGGGGAGGAGAGCGACTATGCTGTTGGAGTTGGCCGAATGCTGTTGGAGTTAGCTGACAGAGTATGTGGGAATTTTTTAAATTTGGCCCTGTTGTGCCACGTTAATTGCAAAAATAGTCCTTTTGGCACCGAAATTCCAAAGGTAGCCCCCTCTCAAGCGCGGGAGCACGGGTGGCCGACGCGTGGTGTTTCCCGCGCTTGGGGGTGTTTCGAACGCCGTGAGCGCGCGAGGCGAGCGCGCACGGAAGGTAGGCGCGTGGCACTTTTCGCGGGCGGGCCAGCCGCTCGCGTGCGGCCGAGTGCGGCAGGGGCAAGCAGCTCCCGCGCCACCCGAGCGCAGAAGGCTGGCGTTGTTGCCACGCAGCCGCTCGGTCACACCCGGGCCGCTTGCGCGCCCTCCCACCCTGCACGCGTCCGCCCACCCGGCCGGCCCCCTAACGCTGGTGCGGCGCTGCGCCATGTGCCCGGCCGCCCGTGGCTCCCGTTGCATGGCCCCCTCGTGGCGCCCGACACTCTGGCATGCCCCTGCACAGCCTCGTCGTTCGCATTAAAACGGAGCAAGGTGGGATGCTTTCAAAGGCAAAGTCATTTGCATTTCTTCAGCCTGAGCCACGAACGAGAGACACAGAGAGAGAGGCAAGATAGAGTTCATGGTCACTGAGGTTGGCTCGGAGCGAGAGTACATCGTGGAGAGGCTCCAGCTGCTCACCTACAGCCTGGAGAAGCGGCTGGTGCCACGGCATTATGTCGTAAAGATCCTGCAGGTGAAGGGATTGATGAAGAACAGTGTAGCTTTTACCCAATAGTTTGTTACGTCAACAAGGATTTCATAGCAAAATACATTGACAGTCACAAGGACGCTGTTCCTGGGCTCGCAGATGCTTACGCCGCAGTTCGTGCTGGGAAAGTGCCCGCCAAAGTCCAACTTTGACACCTTCGGACAGAGATATTGGAGGTTCTTTCAGGCTTATAGCTTATAAGCCAACACATCACCTCATGCTCTGATGCTCAATTGCCCATTAGTTAATGTTCATTCATGCTAATATCTTTTCAAAACTTGCTTTCAGCTGTAGAACTACTAGCGATCTTATTGCTCATAATGTGACCCTAGTTTCAATTGTGGATATCTATGAGCAACTGGACTGTCTCAACTATGCTGCCCTACTGCTCTTGTGATGTCTCATTGCTTCTGCCACTAGTTTTCTTGTTCTGTTACTTTGAGCAATCAGGGTTCCGACTGTATTTCCTAAGTATGTTTTTTAATTTCAGCTGATGTTTGCTTTGCTTATTACGAGTATTTACTTTGCTGTGGCTTGGCTGGTTATTTTTCAGCTGAATGGACTACGACTATGATTTCAACTGCTGTTTTAATTGCTCAGTAGTTACTTCACTAAAGCTATGACTCAACTAGTGGCCAAATTCGCTACATAGAACGACTTTTGTGCCAAAACACACTTGTAAAGCTAATGTTGTAAGCACCAACTAAAGATTCACTCTCGTTAACAAACTGATGCAGTGATACTGGAGGTTTTTCAGAGGTTAGGAGCACAAAATGACAATGTCCCCGTCGACAACGACCATAACAAATGCCTGTTTACATGTATAAAATGAAACATGTAATACTACGAGAAGATGGCCCAGATTCACCCCTGTTGTTTCTTGTAATGTCACCCTGAGGAACTGTTTCATGTTGTAACAATTGCGTGCTAAGTACAATTGTACCGCAGGTACCAGGATTTTTTATGTTTATTTTTCTGCAAGGATCCAACAAAAGAGCTCGTTCTACAGAAGTTTCGAAGGCATTATGTTAAAGGGGTTTCACATCGTTCAAAACACCTTAATTGGAAATGTAGGTACGTGTGGCTAATACACTAGCCGTGCAAGTATCCTAAATGGAAATCTATGTACGCATGTATGGTTTGTCTAGTTATTGGATGGTCCGATATAATTGATGCTTTTGTTTCTGCACACAGAAGAGGAAGGATTTCCTGATTTAATTTTGTGCTGATTCTGCTAATCAGCGGTTCGGTTGCTGTGTAACGTCTAACGTGTGCTTTCTTGGTTACTAGCGGAAGGCCCCGCACGATCTTGCGAATCACCACAGAGTAAGCGAAATGAAATTCAGTGGAACATATATGACACAAAAGATTACAAAGTACAAACCAAACAGAGCATTTGTCTGTTTGGTTTGTACTTTGTTACACGTAAGCATTTGTCTCATAACAAAACCATCCTCCCCTTTTTTTTTTTTTTCCCTTTTTGGAGATCAAGTCGAGCACCAGGCTTTATTGATTGATGGAAACATGATTATGTAACTTACGTTCATTTGATACAACTGGTGGCGTATGTGAGGAGAAATCGAAGCTAGGGAGGAGCGCAGGCGATCGGGCCCGAGGCCTACGAATATGATAAGAGTGAAGGAAGGGCGATGATGTTGGAGTTAGCTGAAGGAGTATGTGGCGGTGCCATATAAGCAAGGGCGATGCTGGTGGCCGGACGTCCGATGGACGGTCCACCAAAAACGGCGCAATATTTATGTTCAACTTGTGCAACAAAATTAATCAACATACACAACAAATGAGGTCCGGTCTCAAACCAACTTTTTTTTTGAAATAAATCAAAGTCACTCAACAAAATTCACTTGGAATTACAAATCTATCACAACATAACGGTGAACAAACTAACAAACCAACTGCAAGGAAAAAAAATCTTTTCTAACAAATTCAGAACCAAAATGCAACAAAAAATTCTCTTTCTACAACATTGGAGAAGACACGTTGCAATAAAATGAAACACTTTGTGTAACAATTTGGAAAAGTTGCTGCAACATTTGAGAAGACACATTGCAACAAAATGAAATACCCCATGCAACAATTGAGAAAAATTGTTGTAACAAATCGACTTGCAACAAGCATACCAAACGAGGAGGTGGGGATTAGGCGTTGCCGACGAGTCAAACGTAGAAGAGGATTGAGGAGGAGGAGGAGGCTATACGCTACCACAATTTCCAACGTCCGGTGTGTGAGGTCAACCCTGGATCTGGCTGACACAAGGCCAGCTCGAAGCCTCGTCGCCGACAGGTTGGGATCTAGTGATGGTTGAATCCGGTGTCTAGTTGTTGGCGAGCTCGCTGGTCCTCGGCCCACCGTCCTCCGTCCCATCTCTTTTGCTTGTCGGCTGCCGTGATTCCCTCTCCTCGTCATCCTGGAGAAAGAAGGGATTGGGAGGGGATTGGCTCTCAATTTGGTGGGGCGAGTAAGCCGCGGTGGTGAGCGGCGGCCACTAGAGATGGATAAATGGGCAGTCTGTCCCAGCATGAGCCCATGTAGGCACGAACCTATTTGGCCTGTTACTTAGATGGACCATATCGTGTCAGCCCATGGTCTCAGGCACTGATCCAAGCATGACGCGATAGCCTCACGGGCCGACATGGTCACAGTTAGCCCGTTGGGTCAGCGTCGACTCATTTAGCCCATTTGACATGAAAATTTAAAGAAAATGTAAAAAAAATCCTAGAAAATATATAAAAAATACAAAAATAAATTTATATATACTTGTAAAATGAACTATATAAAAATAAAAAACTATAAAATAAAATCATATAAATATTTAAAAATAAATGAGCCTAACAGGCTAGGCCATACCTAGATCGTGTTGTGCTAGGCCCAGTACTATTTGTGTAGTGCCAGGCCTGGCCGATGGGCCGAGGTCTCGACCCAAGCATGACATGGGTTGTTGGGCGGACCAACACGTCCCCTTTTGGTGGTGGGTCGTGTCGTGTCTAGGTCGGGCCAATAGTGATGTGCTTCGGGTTGGCCCGGCTAGCACGGTCCATTTGGCCACCTCCAACGGCTGCCCACGAGTCAAGCGTAGGCTACCAGTGTCAGAGTAGGCTTTTGGTTGGGATAGAATAGCAGTGAAGTTGGGAGATGAAGGACAGTGATGGGTTGTGAGCTGGGCCCAACCGTCGCATAAGTTTCACTCGCTCCACATATACGTCGAAGGGTTATTCTATAAGGAACAAAGATTGAGAAGAGTATAAGAGAAGACAACGAAGGGCTCTTAAAAACATAAGAGAGTGTGATCATTTTCCCTAAAATTAAAGTGGTTTCAACAATTTGTCATGGAACACATGGAAACAGATCTTATACCCCAAAGTTCATGAGTCAATGATTTTTCCCTTTTGAAAAATAAATACCAATTTTACCCCTATCTTCTTCCCCTTTTTCTTCCTCCACTTGTCTTCTTTTCTTCATTGCTCCAGCTAGGCCAACCGGGCGACCTCCCTAGTGGTCTCCCCTCCCATTCCGCCACCAAGCTCACTAGCGCCTGCACCCACACCGATGTCGCCCTTCCCCATCCTACCCCCTGCACTATCCTTCCCCATCCTACTCCCCCGACACCGTCCTTCCCCATCCTACCTCATCAGATAGCCGTCGCTTCTAGTCTTCTTCCTTTGCTCCGACCGCCGATGGTGAGCAGGGATCCGATGCCGCCAAGGCTGCCAAGGTTAGATCCGACTCGCATGGAGGCTGACGAGCTCAATTTCGGTGCGTGCAAGCATCCGTAGGTCGGATTCGATGTAGCCTAGGTGAACATTGGATGTCGTCGTCCTTGGTGAGGTGCATGTGGTCCTCGCCGCCAATGAATGCTCGAGTGCGGCGACAACTCAAGCTTTGAGAGGAATCACGCGTTGTGGGCACAACGCGTGCGGGGGCAAGCTGGCGCAATGGAGGTGAGGTGGTGTTAGCCACAAAGTGGAGGTGAGGTGTTTTGGTGGTGATCGGTCTGCCATTGCCGGAGCACAGAAGAAGAAGAGAAGAGAAGAGGAGGAAGAAGGAGCGAAGATGGGTAAAATTGTCCAAAGTGGCAAAAAATCAATTGTCTTACAAACTTTGGGGCATAAAATCCGTTAACATGTGTTCGATGGCAAATCATTCAAACCACTATAACTTTGGAGCAAATGATCATATTCTAAAAACTTGAGGACTCTTGTAGGACGCCACATGTCATCTTTCTCCATCCACCTCCCACCTCCCCTCCCTCCCCCACCCCTAGTGCTGGCCAAATGGGTGGCCTGGCCCAGCACGGCATGGGCACGATTGGGCTCGGCCCATCACGGCACGACCCATCGTGGCCCGGCTAATAGGTGGGCCGTGCCGTGTCGGCCCACATGCTAGGGAGGTGGCCCAAACACGGCCCATCGGCCATTCATACCGTGTCGTCCGGCACGAGCCCGTTTAGCCCGATGGGCCTTTTCAGCCCACTTGGCCCGTTAGACCAAAAAAATAAAACAAATCAAAAAAATATCCAAATAATTAGAAAAATATGTAGAATTCAGAAATATATATGAAAATTGTAAAAAATGAGACAAGCATATTGAAAATATAATAAAGATTTTTATTAATATTCAAATGACTGCTTCGTTAAAACCTTTGTCATGTAAAAACTTAACATGAGAAAACCTTGTCAAAGGAAAAGAGTACAACCTATAACTCTACATAATCCTTGTTCGACATGTCGTTGTCCAGGTACAGATTTCAAACACCTCCAACAACTGTGGATTTTTCACAGAGTGTTGTGTTCGTGAATCAGCTTGTTCTCAGCCCTTCACAATTAGAAGTATCTCCACCATCTCATTTGTGAGACTTGTTCTTCTCTCTTTCAATATTCTTCCGGAAAGACTAAAAGTAGACTCTTCACTTATGAACTTGCCACCATTGCAAAATTTCGAAGCCTTCTGAGTTGAAATCCACCGTATCGCTGTCCGGATAGGTGGATAGTTCCCTACTCCTTGGGGTTCTTGGCTGAGTAGGCGGTGCTGTAGAAGAAAAAGTGTAACAGCCCCAGTTTTATGAACAATAAAAAATGCTTTATGAACAGTAATGATATACTGTTCATAACAGTAATGAGATGTTGTTCATAGCATCACTGTTCATTTTTACAGATTAGGCATTATGTTACAAATTAAAACTTTCCTTTTTTAGCCAAAATCCAAAACCTATTTGAAGTTTCAAAGGAAATACAAGTCAGTGCTTGTATTATGACTGGGAAGTATTTTTATTAAAGCCTAGATCAATTATCTTGGCCAAAAATAAATTTTATTAATTTTTTAGAAATTATTTTGAATTGGAGAAAAATATTTGGCTTTAAATAAACCTATTCGGGATAAGGTAATTATTTATGTATTTTACAAAGTGAAACCTTGGTTTTCAAAATTTATTTGGGAAATAGAAGTATCTCCACCATCTCATTTGTGAGACTTGTTTTTCTTTCTTCCAATATTCTTCCAGAAAGACTAAAAGTAGACTCAGAGGAAACCGTCGAGATAGGAACAGTTAACACATCACGTGCAAGTATGGATAGCACGGGATATGTTAACTTATGAACTTGCCACCATTGCAAAATTTCGAAACCTTTTGAGTTGAAATCTACCGTATCGCTGTCCAGATAGGTGGATAGTTCCCCACTCCTTAGGGTTCTTGGCTGAGTAGGCGGCGCTGTAGAAGAAGAAAACTTGGGCCGGGAGGAAGAGCCATCGAAGATCTTGTCCCACAAATTTGTCTTGGTACTTGAGGCGGGGGCTATTAAAGGTCGTTGCGAGCGAGCTCTTCAGAACTTATTTTTATACCTTTGGTAAACCTCGTATAACCGAGAATGAACTTCTACAAAATTGTTAGTATAGTCTAACCCTGTAGCATCACTAAGAAGGTCAAGTACACTACCAAATACATCAATTTTAGCTCTAAGATCTAAAATAAATGCAAATGCATATATGTAAGGGATTTCTCTCCAATATTTAAGGTATTTAGTTTTTATAGCAACAATAGCGTCGCGTAAAACTAAGTCATTTTCATACATTTTCAATCGAGTATCAATCTGTAAAATATTATGCATAATAATAGGAGATGTTGGATAGTAGACAGTGGGAAAATCAACAATGACCTCATAATTTTTTTCTAAATACGGCAATATCTTCTCAGCAATGAACCAATGTTGTTCAGTCAAGAGTATACTATAAGGTTAATAATATGACAAGTGCATCGTTGATGTAGCAAGAAGGAATCGGCGTATGTACTCAACATTGTAGTAAGAATATTTATGGCCTTAGAGTTCAAAACGACGTTATCTAAAGTAATTGAGAATATTTTGTCCGTAAGACCAAAGTCTTCCACGACTTTGATAATACAGTCTGTAATATTCTCACCCGTGTGTGATACATCAATTAATTTCAAACCTATAATTCTTTTCTCTATTACCCAATCGTCATTAACATGATGAGCAACTACACTAAGATAATCCTCCCTAGCCTAACCACTCCATATGTCCAAGGTCAGGGCCACCGAAAATGTGCACATACTAAATAGTTCTTTTATTTTATTACGGTGTTTATTGTAGTATTTTACTAGATTTCTAGTTGTTGTCTGTCTAGAAACGAAAGAAAATAAAGGATTATGCACAGTCCTAATGTAATTATGGAAAACGGCAGACTCCCCAAAGCCTAACGGTAAATCATTAGAAACAATTAAACGACATAGAGATTGACGGGCTACCTCAGGATCGTAGTCCCAGCTACGTACCGTATCGTCGGAGTTGTACTGTAGCTGCGTCTACCTCATAACCAATCATTGTTTGGCTCGACATCTTGTAGCATATCTAAGCAAGTGTCCCGTTCAACCTGTAGATCTTGCAGATAATTCATTGTGACAAATTTTACAAATAGCATATGGTACCTCATTTTTCTGTGCGTCTTGCTTGGTTGCCCACACTCCCGATGTAAACGGGCTCTACCTCTTTGCTCCGGTTGGCATGAAGCCTGATGCTATCGTGGAGCCCGATGACGGAACTCCCCCTTGCCCTTCTGGTTGGCTTGAGGCAACCGCAGCCGTCTCCATGAATGCAATTTCCTCCGGTGAAAGTCCGTAATCATCAAGAGCAAAGCTATCATAACTGTCCATAACGAAAACCGTAAAATCGAAACTAACACTATTATTACTTTTATCTTAGTATAACAAGTACTAACAATTAAATTATGCAAAAAAAAATAGAATTGTACCTTTTTGCTGACTTGCTGCCGAAAATTGATTTTTCCAAAATCTGGCAAAGTTTTTTTTTTTGAATTTTGCCAAATTATCTCATAACAAATTTGAATTTGCACAACAAAATTTCAAAGAGAGATTGGGGAATGGAGGGGTGCTGAATGAGGGGGGGGGGGGATAGTGGCTATTTATAGAAATATTTTTGTTTTTTTAAATTTTGTTTGCAATTTTTAAAGAGCCAAACGGTAAACAACGATAAAAAACGCAAACAGCTAGATTTTTGTCGGGCCATGCTGTGCAGTCGCGGCTGCGAGCCCGCCTACCTACCGCCCGCTGTTCGACGCCTTGCCGGCATGCCGGCGCCCGCCCGCTGCCCACCTACCCCACCTCCTCTTTCCCCCTGCTCGGCTGCCTAGTGCGGCACGGGCGCACGCCAGACGCCTTCGCTTCCTCCACGCCGGCATCGCCCCTCCTGGCCTCGGGCCTTCTCCGTCCACGATGGCACCACTCCCTCCCCGCCTTCTCCTTCCTCCACGTCGGCACCGCACAACCCTCCTCCCTTAGCGCCTCCCCGCCCTCCTCTCCTCCTCCTCTTGGCTCCCTCCAGGCCTTGTCCTCCCTCCGCGTCAGCGCCGCCCCGCCCCAGCATGGCCTATGAACAGTGCGGGCCGTGCCGTGCCTATAGTGCCGTGCTTCGGGTCGGCACAGCCCATTTGGCCCGCTCTACCCACCCCTTTCTTTCCTCTCTAACACAAAAAATTAAAATTAGAAAAAATCAATTCTGAACATTTCAAACCGGAAAGTTTCAACTCGACAAAATTCAAACCAGAAATTTTTTGAAAAAAAGAATAATTAAATTCGAGTGATAGCTTGGGGTTGTTTTGCGATTTTCCCTAACACAAATCCAACGGTGCATCGCCACAATGCCAACCTGCTCCTAAAACACGCCGACTCTGCTCACCGCCGGCGACCTTCCGCCGCCGGCGCCATGATCCACCTCCACAAGCGCCTTCTCCGTCTGCTCCGCGGCGCTTCCTACCCCACCACCTCCTCACTCTCCTCCTCCTCCACCTCCACCTCCACACTCTCCTCTCCACCTCCGTCACCGCAACCCCTGTCTCCGTCGAGGACTACCGCGTCGCCACCTGCGGCCACACCGGCGCCCAAGCGCTCAAAGCGTCCAAGAAGCTCTCCAACCTCAAGTCAGCCTCCAACCCCGACGCCGTGCTCGCCCTCCTCTCCGGCGTCGGCCTCTCCCGCCCCGACATCGCCGCCGTCGTTGCCGCCGACCCGCGGCTCCTCCGCGCCAGGGTGGACAACATCGCCCACCGCCTCGCCTCCCTCCGCGACCGCGTCGGCCTGTCCGATCCCCAGATCGCCCGCTTCCTCCTGGTCGGCGGCGCCTTGGCGCTCCGCTCCTGCGACGTCGTCCCGAGGCTCGAGTTCTGGATCCCCTTCTTCGGCTCCTTTGACAAGCTCCTCCAGACCGTGAAGAGGAACAGATCCATCTTGAAGACCGATCTCGGAAGGTCGCCAAGCCGAACATCGCGCTGCTTGAGCAGTGCGGGCTAAGTGTTTGTGATATTGTCAAGCTGTCGACGCGCTGCTCGAGGCTGCTCGGGTGCAGCCCAGAGCGAGTGAAGTCGTTCGTGCTGCGTGCTGAGAAGCTCGGTGTGCCCCGCACCTCATGTATATTCAAGTACGCGGTGGGTATCGCCTGTTCGCTCACCGAAGACAAGGTTGCCGCGAGGATGGAGTTCTTGAGGAGCACTCTTGGTTGCTCCATGGAGAAGATCCGTGTCGTGGTTGGCAAACACCCAAGTATTCTAGGAATATCCGAGGAGAAACTTCGCCGCAATATGGAGTTCTTGAGGAACACTCTTGGTTGCCCCAAGGACAAGCTCGGTGTTGCGGTCTGCATGCAGCCACAACTTCTAGGACTATCCGTGGAGAAACTTCGCTGCAAGATAGAGTTCATGGTCACTGAGATTGGCTTGGAGCCAGAGTACATCGTGGAGAGGCTCCAGCTGCTCACCTTCAGCCTGGAGAAGCGGCTGGTGCCACGGCATTATGTTGTAAAGATCCTGAAGGCGAAGGGATTAATGAAGAACGGTGCGAGCTTTTACCCAATAGTTTGTTATGTCGACAAGGATTTCATAGCAAAATACATTGACAGTCACAAGGACGCTGTTCCTGGGCTCGCAGATGCTTACGCCGCAGTTTGTGCTGGGAAAGTGCCCTTCAAAGTCCAACTTTGACACCTTCGGAGCGAGATATTGGAGGTTCTTTCAGGCTTATAGCTAATGCAACACATCTTGCTCTTATGCTCATTAGTTAATGTTCTTTCATGAAAATGCCTTTCTCAAATCTTTATTTCAGCAGTAGAACTACTAGCGATCTTATTGCTCATGATGTGATCCAAGTTTCAATTGTGTGTATCTATGAAGCAACTGGATTGTCTTGATTTCACTTCCCTCCTGCTCGTGTGATGCCTCATTGCTTCTTCAACTATTTTTTGTTCTGGTACTTTGAGCAAACAGGGGTTTGACTGTATTAGCTGCCTCTTTTGTGTCCTCCTGTGTTTCGTAAGTATGTTTTTTTTCCAACTTTCAACTGATGTTTGCTTTTTAGGAGTATTTATTTCGTTGTGGCGATTACCAGTATCATTTCAACTGCTATTTCAATTGCTCATTAGTTACTTCATTAAGGCTTTGACTTTTATCTGGTGGCCAAAATCACTAATGCCTTGTTTGGTTAGACCAAAATTCCTGTTTATCCACATGGATGGACCGGGATTTTAGTTTCAATTCCCAGTTCATCCACATGGATCCCGGTCGGAAATAGACTTCCCAAACAAGCCCTAAAAGAATGAACTTTCCATCAAACAGTCATGTAAAGCTAATGTTATAACCACCAACTGATGTAGTGAGTAGTGACACTAGAGATTTTCAGATGTTAGGAGCTCGTAGTGACAATGTTCCTATCGGCAACGACCTAGGACCCATAACAAAATAGCTCATTCTATAGAAGTTTCGAAGGAATTATATAAGAGGAATTCCACAGGGTTCGAATCATCCAAAATTCAGCTATATCCCAAACAGGTCCTTGATGCTCGACACAGATTACCCCTTTGGCCAATTGAGAAACAAACACTTGGGAGTTGGGATTACCCTTTGAGGTGTGTAATGCAAGAAATTGTGAATTTTTTTTTGTGCCTAATTGGACCGCTCCTAAGGATTAATGCACTTAATCTAGTGAAATAAATGCAGAGGATTCATTCCCTAATTCTGTATACTTCCTTTGTTGGAAAATATGTTATGCGAAATTTCGCCGCTCTTTGCAGAATGAAAAAAATGAATAAGTCCATTGAACTATGATCTGAGTCCAAAAAAACACTCCGAATTACAAAACTGTTCACTTTACATCCCTTAATTGTCAAAGCCGGAGCAAATTACACCATAGGTTGGTTTCATTGGTGGTTTTAGCCATGTTGCAGCCATGTCATTGGTTTTGGCTTACGTGGCAGCCGCGTTATTGGTTTTGACTTACATGACAGCCACATCATTGGTTTTATACATGGGCCACCTCCTCTTGCGACCACCCGAGCATCTCCTTTAGGACGACGACCTTGGCGTCGACCTTCTCCTGGCTGATGCAGCTGGCGGTGGAGAGCGCAAGGCCGGGAAAGGGTGGCCAAGGGGACGGCGGCCACGAGGGCACCAGCGACGGGACCAGCGGCACTGTGGAGCGGCGGCGCGAGGTAAAAATGGCGGCAGCGGGCGCTCGGACCTTCTGTGGCGCTGACGGTGGGGTGGCGCGGGGAGGAGGAAGGGGTGCGCACAGGCTGCGCCCAGGGGTGGGGAGGCCGGGGAAGCTTGGGGGTAGCCGTGGTGGCGGGGCGACGACGACTGTGGGCGGAGGAAAAGGAGTGGCGGCGGTGGAGCTTCTCGGCGGCGGAGAAGAAGGGTGGAGGTGGGGGAAGAGTAGAGGGGGGTTAGGGGCGCGGGATGACGCAACGAGTTCAGTGAAACACTCACCGGTGCGGCCGAACGGCGGTGGGGCGGTGGTGGCCGAAACCGGGCGGAGATGGGGGCTTCAGCTCCAGCGGCTTGCGCGGCGGCGAAGAAGAAGAGGGGAGGTGGGGGAAAGTGGAGGCCCCTGGGAGGCACGGGGTGATGCGGCCGGTGTGGTGAGGAACTCACCGGAGGCAGCGAACGGCAGAGAGGCGGTGCGGTGGAGACGGGAGCTCGGCTCCGGCTTTGCGTTTGAGGAAGAAGGGGGGAGGAGAAGAAGGGAGATGCACCGGTGGTTCTTATAGCCGCACGGGGGGAAAGGAGAACCAGGGGAGAGCTAGCTGGGGAAGGTGGGGAGCGCTCCGCCTCGTCGCCTCCACCGAGCCGGAGCCGAAGCCCCATTTTCGGCCATGTCGCCTTCCGCCGCGCCGCCGTTCGGCCACTCCGGTGAGCGCTGCCCAGCCGATCCCGTCACGAGGTGCCCCAAGGCCCGAAGCCCTCCCCTACCTCCATTGGTCCTCCCCGCCGCCAAGGACTTCCACCGCCGCCACCTCTTCTCCTCCGCCTCTGGCCACCGCCGCCCCACCGATTCGGCCACCCCAAGACTCCGCCGGCCTCCTCACCCCCGGGCGCAGCTCATGTGAGCGCCGCCCTCCTCCCCGCGTCACTCCACCGCTGGCGCCGCACATGGCCCAGCGCCCGCGCCGTTGCCTTTTCGCCCCATGCCACCGCTCCACAACGCCGCCATCCCCGTCACCGGTGCCCTTGAGGCCGCCACTCTCTGGGCGTCCCGCCCCTGCCCTTGCCAGCGCCGCCGCGTCTCCCTCCGCCGGCGGCGAGCCTGAGCCGTGCGCGCCCATGGCCTCCCTTGCCTGGCCCGGTTTAATTCCCCCCTCCGTTGATTGCCAAGTGGGTCCGGGGTGCCAGCGTGGATGCCACGTCATCTAAAACCGGGGTGGTTTAGGGCGAGGGGGTGATTTGCTCTGATTTCAATAGTTTAGGGGTGTAAAGTGAACGGTTTTGTAGTTTAAGGTATTTTTTGGACTCGGGCCATAGGTCAGAGGTGTAATATGGACTTATTCCAAAAAAAACAATATGTGCACAAATTCTAATTCTGGCATTATTTAGTTTTGTTCCTTTGAAGTAAGAATAGTTTAGATATTTCCTTTGTTCTTTTCTACTCTTTCCGGAAACACGTAAAACAAAACACAACACAAAAACATCGCAATGGATATTGATAGTAACGGGTAGGCTAAACTAAGAGTAAAATGTATTGTGGGTCATTGAACTAGGTCACGGTGCATATGCATTTGTGCCACCATCTGCATTTGTGACCCTCAAGTGACACAAATGTGCATTTTGAGAGTACCATGACTCAATTGACACAAGGCAACAAGTTCAATGACCCATTATGCATTTTACTCCTAAACTAAATATGGTGAGTTGTTTGGACTTTGGACAAATGGAGAGCATCCATCCTAGAGGAAGCAAACAGAAACGATGTGAGATGCTTCATGCATGCGGTTGTGGGAGATTGATTTTTCTGTTAAAAGAGCATTATATTGAAGCAACATTCGAGAGATTTTGCTCTACTCCTGGATTCACCTTTGTAACAGATTTGAGCCCTGTTGATTCACTGATCATGTTCTCTCTTGGCAGCTGACCTGGAAGTCACTTATTATGTTTGAGTCTACAGAAAGGTTTGCTTAAGCAAGACGCATGTATGAAAGCTATGATCAGCAATACATCAAACATATACCATTAGATAGATGAGTTGGGTTGCTGCTGAAACATTGATGAAAGATGGAAGAATTGGTTTCAGCAAAGAAATAAGTCCAGTGGAGGCTGAAGTCATCTTACAATTTGACGCTGAAGCAAAATACACATGGAATCGGTAGTTTCAAAAATACACATGAGCCAAAAGTACAAGAGAAATGGTTCGAGAATATTATGGAATGCTGTTTCAGATTTTTATTGAAACATGTTACGTGGACGTCTAGACAAAAACATAGACAGTATAGAAATCCTCATAGTAATCAGAACTGCAAGATCCCATAATGTATCTATTTTCCCAGTCACAATTATAGCAGATATAGTTCCTTGTTTTTTTATAATAAAACCACTGTACATCAAATTTATAAAACGGAACACTTCAGTTTTTTGTGTGCTAGGCAGTCAATACTAACCAGGTTTTCTTTAGTCAGTCATCTATGATCAGGCCAAAACCAATTGCTCTGTGCAATCAATTTTTTTAGTTTCTTCATTGCTTGATTTTTCTAATCATTTTTCAACTAACAAAGAATTCCTACATGCTTAGTCATATATTGTCAGACTGCAAAAATATAAGAAGCACAGAGAGTACGTGTTAATGGTTAACTTACCGCTAGAACAGATATGTCTGCTGCTGTTCTTGTTGGACAGTAATTTGCTCAGGAGCTATACCATAGTTAGTCAGGATCACATCAACCTCGTGACATTTGGCTTCAACTACCTTAAGCAGCTTAGGTGGAAATAATTGTTCCCTTGGGTTGTATAGCTTACAACTGTTTCGATCAACCACACATCATACATTTTTTAGATAATGGAAGAGAAAATCTCTTCCGACCTCTGTATCTGAGGATACATACAGCCTAAAATTTATTACATAAATCGAAGAATTCTTAACCAGGCGAAACAGTAGCCCTATAAACCATAATGAAGTGGCAAAACAAACGCCGTAAAAACATAAACCAACGACAAAACAATAGCCGTAAAAACAGTAAACATCCTTCTGAAAAGAAACAATAACATAAAAGTGTTTCAAACATCTCGAAGCCTATTACAAAGCTTCCACTCATTCTTGCTGAAGATCTCCCTTGTAATGACCTCCAATGCTTTGCTTCCAGCGACCAAAGCCTCCCGTCTTTCCTGGCATTGCAAAACTGACCAAGAGCGGATCCAATGGATGCATCTGAATATAACCTGTAGAGGATGATCAATAATTTTCTTGTCGAAAACGACATCATTACGAAATAACCATATAGACCAGCAAAGCACCGTCGCCCCCACCAAAATAGTTGCTTTTGAATCTGAATTAAGACCTAATAACCAGTTTCCAAAGATATGACGAATAGTATTAGATCTGTTAAGATTAAAAGCAATTTGGACTATGCGCCAAGCAAAATGGGCAAAACGGCATTCAAAAAACAAATGTTGTATAGTCTCTTTTTTATCACAAAAATAACAATTTGTATCACCTCTCCAGTTTCGCTTTATTAAATTATCCTTAGTCAGAGTAACTCCTCTACAAAGATACCACAAAAAAATTTTTATCTTAAGGGGTACTTTAACTTTCCATAACTTTTGACATCGAAAACGACAATTGGTATCACTCAAAACATCATACATAGATTTGACGAAAAATTGTCCATTTCTATGCAAATTCCAACGAACCACATCCTTATCCATGGTAAGATGAGCATTGGCTATGCTCACCATAAGATTGTTGAAAGCAATCAAATTTGATCCAATAATCGCTCTCCTAAAACTCAATATTAAAGACGTGATTCCCAAAACATCTGCAACCAAAGCCTGTTTCTTTCGGACTACCTCAAATAAAGTTGGATAAAGTTCATAAAGAGGTTGATGCCCAACCCAAATGTCCTTCCAAAATTTGATTTGTTTCCCATCCCCAAGACTAAAAGAACAGTGTTGAATAAAATCATGCTTTACCTTCATTAAACCCTTCCAAAAATGGGAATCCCCAGGTTTACTCTCAACTTGAGAGACAGACTTATCATTCAAATATTTATTTTTAAGCAATTGCTGCCAAACTCCTTCTTCATTCAAGAGTTTAAACAACCATTTAGCCAAAAGACACTTATTTTTTATCTTGAGGTTTTGAATTCCCATGCCACCTTGCTCTTTGGGCCTACAAAGAATGTTCCATTTAGCCAACCTATACTTTTTTTTTATGGTTGTCACTCTGCCAATAAAATCTGGACCTAAAAAAATCCAGTTTTTTAAGGACCCCTTTGGGTATCTCAAAGAAAGAAAGCATAAACATAGGAAGGCCACTCAAAATCGAATTTATAAGTACCAGTCTACCACCGGTAGATAAATTTTTCCCTTTCCAATTGCTCAACCTTTTTTCAAAGCGATCTTCCAAACCCTTCCATTCATTATTCCTCAGCTTTCTAAAATGAATCGGAATACCCAAATATTTAAAGGGAAAAGAACCCCTCTCACATCCAAATAAATCTAGGTATTGAGATTCAAAATTTTTTGCTTGTCCAAAGCAAAAGAGCTCACTTTTATGAAAATTAATCTTTAAACCAGAAAGTTGCTCAAACGCACAAAGAATAAGCTTCAAATTTTTTGCTTGATCAAAATTGTGATCCATGAAAAGAATAGTATCATCAGCATATTGAAGGATAGAAAGACCATCATCAACCAAATGCGGTATGATCCCATTGACATGACTCTCATTCTTAGCCCTTCCAATCAAAATAGCTAACAGATCCGCAACAATATTAAAAAGAATTGGAGACAGAGGGTCCCCTTTCCTAAGCCCTTTCTTGGTTTGTAAATAAGGTCCAATACTATCGTTAATCTTAATCCCCACACTGCCCCCTGCAACGAATTTGTCAATCCAAGCACACCAACTTGAAGAGAAACCCTTCATTCTAAGAGTTTGCTGCAGAAAAGGCCATTTGAGCTTATCATAAGCCTTTTCAAAATCAATCTTAAAAATGATACCGTCTAATTTCTTTTTATGAAGCTCATGGATGGTTTCATGTAAAACAACTACTCCTTCCATAATATTTCTCCCCGGCATAAAAGCCGTTTGAGATGATCGAACAACCTTTTGGGCAATACCTATTAGACGATTAGTACATACCTTAGTAAAAATTTTAAAACTCACATTTAATAGGCAAATTGGCCTATATTGCTGAATTTGTCGTGCATCTTCTTTTTTTGGAAGTAAAGAAATGACGCCAAAATTTAGCCTAGAAAGAGGTAAATAGCCTCTATGAAAATCTCGAAAGAGAGCCATCAAGTCATTTTTAATAATATTCCAAAAAACTTGATAAAATTCAGCTGGAAAGCCATCTGGACCCGGAGCTTTATTACGCTCCATTTGGAAAATTGCATCTTTCACTTCTTTTTCAGTAAACTCGACAGTAAGATAATCATTTTCAAAGTCAGAAACTTGAGGTATATCATGCGTGATATTCTCAACCATGGAAAAGTAATTGCTATCAGGAGGTCCAAAAAGACCTTTATAATAATTTGTAATGTACTGCTTTAAATGAATCTCACCCGAAATAACACCCTCCTCTTGTTCCAACCGAAAAATTTGTTGTTTCCTATGTTTACCATTGGCTATCAAATGAAAATACCGAGTATTACTATCCCCTTCAAGCAAGTGCTTCGACTTAGCCCGTTGATACCATTTGATTTCTTCCTCTCGCAGTAAATGTGCAAGACGCTCATTAGAATTGTGCTTAAGATTAATTTCAAAATTAGATAATCCTGTAGACTCAGCTTTCTTATCAAGATTATCGATGATATTCAAAAGATGTTTTTTCTCTAACTTATACGCACCACTAGTATTTTTAGCCCACCCTATGAGAAATTGTCTAAGCGCTCTAATTTTGTTTTGCCATCGATCAATTACACAATTACCAACATCATTATGTTGCCACACCTGATCCACCAGATCAAAAAACCCATCCCTCTTAAGCCAGCCCAACTCAAATTTAAACAGATGTTGGTTCCCAGTATCAGAGGTAGCCCTAGTGTTAAGAACAATAGGCGTATGGTCAGAAAGAACACGTTCCAAAGCATTTACGGTGGTCAAAGGGTACTTCTGTTCCCAATCCGTACTCACAAGGATTCTATCAAGTTTTTCAAAAGTAGGTTTATCCAAATTATTTGCCCATGTAAATTGTCTACCCGACAGCCTAAGTTCTCTTAAGTCTAGGCTCTCAATAACAGCATTAAAAAGAAAAGGATAATGCCGATCAAAATTGTCATTATTTTTCTCCTCACTGCGTCTTATGATATTAAAATCACCACCAATTAGAATAGGCAAGGTTTCCTTGCTACACGCTTGAACTAATTCAATTAAAAATTTATCTTTATAAGCTGGTTGTGCAGCACCATACACCGTCACAAGGATCCATTGGAACCCATCTTTCTTATTACGCAAATGAAGCTTAATAAAAAAATCTCCCTAAAAAATGGAGCCAACCTCAAAAATAGCCATGTTAACACCAAGTAAAATACCCCCAGAACGACCATGGGGTGGTAGCCAGTGCCAAAAAAATTCCATGCCACCGCCAAGATGTTTTAAAAGTGAATTAGAAAAATCATTCTTAACAGTTTCTAAAATAGAAACAAAATCCATATGTTGTTCCCGAACTAACTCTGCAATGAATCTATGTTTCGCTGGGTCGCCAAGTCCCCTACTATTCCAAAAAAACCCCTTTCATTTTTTCCTTTGTTTGTTTTTAATGCTAGATTCAACAACTTTTGCAAGCGCTTTCTTAACACCCGTTCTTTTCTTTTTGTGTGAGACCAATTGCAAATCATGATCATCACCCGCAACCAGTTCCTCATAACACAAATCGCTACATAAGCTATTTAGGGAGGATAAATCATGGCTATCGGTTTCCTCGTCCAAATCCTCTTGGGAGGTATGTTCTTTATTAATTTTGCCCCAACAAGCCAATCTACAAGCCAACCTACCAAGTTCAGTCCTTTTAATAGCTTCTAAAGAAGAGGTCTTTTCCAAATTATTAATTCCTAAAGAAATTCCTATTTGATTCAAATTAGAAATAGCAACCTCATCTGGAATATCCAAAATTGAAAATGCATTATTTAAGTTAGTACCTTTGTTCTCCTCCAAGTTTTTATACTTGGCCCTTCGTATGGCCTTTAGCAAGGAATCCTCATCCGCTCCAGCTTTGCTCGCGAGACGCCGACTCCACCTTGGCTCCTGCGCCGAATCCAGTCCAACCATGCCCCCTTCATTTGCCACCACACCCGCTGACCTCCCCTTTTTCTGAACCAACGTCCACTCTGAATCATCAGACAACGAGCACTGCGATTGTCCTCGCGCATCTTTACCGCCACACCACCCAACCTCCTTTTTTGGGCATGTCCACCAATGGTAAAACTGCACCCTTAGACCCTTCGAGAGACAGTTTCTCATCCCAAGTCGGAGGCGAAACTGTTGCCAACGAGTCCATTCCCACCTGAGCAATACCTGTTGATGGTTGCCACAACACCATTGCCCCCTCGGACGCACAATCCTTGCCCTCCTCTACCTTCGATCCACCCAAGCTCTCTTTTACAACCTCCTGTTGTGAAATAGGAATGGCACAAACGAGACTTTTGCCAAGAACCGAACCACTAGCTTGAGATGACGAGATGATGCCACTTGAAGTCGTCCCCGTCGTGGCCGAAACATTTTTTGCCCTCTTAGCATCCCGGTCCATCATCTCACGATCCTTCATTTCCTCATCATCATCCCCTCCTTTATCCTTGCCGTCTCCGTTATTTTGCTCATTCCCCACATTTCCTTCTCCCATATTGCCATCTAAATCTTGCTCAACTTTAAAAAATAATTCATAGAAACCGTGCCCAACAACAATATCGACACTCGCAGGGATTAGAGAAACATCTATAACCCCCACCTGCAACCGGACTAAATCTTTCTTCCTTGTACTTATCATGTCCACTTTGAGAGTAGCACCAACAATAGAACCAATGGCGCAAAGACTAAGGTAGTCTCTAACTTCATAAGGAACCCTAAAAACTTGCACCCAGACTGACCGAAGCTGAAACTTTGGAGTAGGACCCGGTTTCCATTCCTCAAAACGTAACACCACCCCTTGAGATTTGAGTTGTATATCCCCAATTTGGATCATTCTTGCCAATTCTATGGGTGTCGGAAATTGTACCAAAAAAGCATTCTGACCAATTTCTTTCACATACCACTGCCAATCAATCGGAATGAGTCTTCTTAACTCCCCAATGACCCATTCAACCGACATCTGCCCACCAACAATCCGAACCACCCCCAGTGTACCCTGTTCATCCCTCGACCTCGACGGGCCTGCAGATGGAACCATATAGAATCCCAGGCCCTCAGCCCCATACCCACAGAAATTTGCCACTGGTTTTGGCAATTTGAGCAACGGACATCTCGGCGCCAAATGATTGGTATAGCTACAAATATCACAGTGCAACACAACTGGACAAACCAAAGTAGTATGCCCCTTCTCCTTGCATCTGAAGCAATATCGCTTATCCTTGTCATCAACACCGTCCTTCACTGCCTGCACATGATGATGAACAGCTGGCTCTCCACGTTCCATCGGCACAACCACCGGAGCCGGCTTCTCTGGCCCTGCCACTACAACCGCACTAGCAGACGGAGCCGGGGACATGCCTACTGTCCCATCTACCACCACCCGAGCTGCACCATGCTGAGCAAGCCCTCCTGCCGACGAAT
Source organism: Ampelocalamus luodianensis (assembly GCA_036346255.1). Classification (NCBI taxonomy): domain Eukaryota; kingdom Viridiplantae; phylum Streptophyta; class Magnoliopsida; order Poales; family Poaceae; genus Ampelocalamus; species Ampelocalamus luodianensis. Next base: position 45,500,469 of record CM070638.1, read on the forward strand.
AAGCAGATACATCTTGACTATGCCGCTCTACCACACCAGAGAACGCCGTCCCGCTCACCGAACCAAGATGATCAGCGTTGGTACCTGTTTTTCGGATGAATCCAGCGTTACCGCCTTTCTGGGGCAGGCCTCGTCCCACCATAGCATTGCCCATGGCTCCTCCAAAACCTCCCCGGCCGGAATTCCACCGTCCCCGGCCGAAGCTTCTCCTACCGCCCCCGAAGTTGCCACGTCCGCTATCTCTGCCGCCGCCGAAAGATCTGCCGAGCGCTCCACCTCCACGCCCCATTGGAACAGACGATTGAAGGAGGGCTTCCACGTACGTGTGCTGGACAGGAGGTGAAGGAAGAACCGAATCCCTAGCTTGGTTGAGATCACGTCTCCACAGATGGGCACACGCACGTTTGATGGGAGGAATTGCCGGTTTGATTGGCCAATTGGGCTTCGCATTAAGTTCTGGCACAATCATCGGCGTCTCAGCCAATGGCCCCACACCGTTCAAAATTTGAACCTGAATCTGGCGCTGAATGTTTGGCTTGGGAAGCACCTCAATGGAGATCGGAGGGAAAATCGTTGCTCGATTCTGCATGGAAGCCGCCGGCAACCGAAACACCGCCTTTGCCAAAGCATCGCCAAATGAAAGCTTGGGTGATGATCTTGGTGGTGGCAGAGGGCCCTGCCAAGGCGTTCCTGATGATGACTTCTTCTTCCTTCCACCTGACGACGGTTTCTTCTGTCCACCAACCCCCGGCTTCAACGGCAATCCAACCGACGACGACGCCTCTCCGTCTGCATCTCTGCACAGCAGTCCGGCAACCTGTAGCGCTTCCTCCTCCGAGTAGCCTGCCGCCCGCACATCAGCGTACACAACCTTTGCCTCATCCTCTTCTGTATCCGAACTATCCCCATCAGCAGACTGCCAAAACCGAGAGCTCAGCCTTCCTAACATCTCCTATCCAAGGATTGGGAACCAGCAACAATAACACTACATATTCAGAATTCTGAAAAGTGTCGTAAGATGAACAGTGTAGTCGAAGCACTGTTTGACTAGATAAATGTTGCTTCCTCTTTCGTATGCATCTGTGATGAAAAGAACTGAAAATAGTGTATTCGAAGCACTGTTTGACTAGATAAATGTTGCTTCCTCTTTTGTAAGTATCTGTGTTGAAAAGAACAGTAAACGGCAAGCAGCGTTTTCAGATTTTGCCTTTCTAACCCCTGTCTATCAAGCTGTCTCTCTGACCCCTGATCTTGCCTCTCTTCAAAACTGAACAAACCAATAAGTGAAAACGAAGGAAATTTGGGCAGAGATCGAACCAGATTCAGTAAGAAGCACCGGAGATGGGAGAGATAAGCGGCACCGAGCCGAGCGGCCGGACGGCCGGAGTGAGGAGCCACCCGCGAGCTGATCCCGACGAGGCGCCCTTCAAACTCGCTCTGTCTTGGCCAATGAGTAGCAGCGACTAAAGAAAAGTTCTCACCACACATCATACATGGTTACTTCAAAAGACAAACGCTATAATAATCTGACAACATATACCTTACAGCCCAGCTTGGGCCTCGGGTTGTCGGGGCAATATGCTCAGGATCAAAAGGTTATGTTAATTTTTTTGAAAAATCAGCAAAAAACGATTTAAACCTGAAATCAGCAGGCCGGTCCAAAACGTGGCGGTAGCCAGCTAACGCCACTGCCTTACAGAGTTGACGAGTGACCTTCTCTAGAATTGGTGAGTGTTGTAGAGAGTAAACTAGCACGCCAAGGTCAGCGTCCAGCAACGAAGTTTTTTAGCTTGCTAAACGCAAGGCACCATTTAGAATCCATTAGTGACACTCAAGAGAAGCTGAGAGAGTTAGCCGACCAACCCCGCGCGCGGTTGGTCTTGGTCAGGACAAGGAGGCCTCGATCGCATGAGCCGCACACCGCGCGCACACGGTGCGCCTGGTCCCTGTTGGACCAAAATAGCGACCGAGGGGTTAATGGGAGCCACCTCTTTTTCACGTCTACAATATTTAACTTTTTTTACTCCAATAGCTATAAAAGTTATGAATATCAAAGCCACAATATCACATCGGAAATCTTGCATTGAAACCGAAACCCCAGCTTGCACAACCTTTGGTTGTCTGACCATCGAGCCTGGCTGGTCTGACCAGTGGTGAGGTCGTTCTGACCGCTTGATGATGAACAACAGTTCGAAGGATCCACAAAACGATCTAACTTTTGATCTCATAATCCAAATCCCGAGATTTAAGACAGCTCAACAACAAAGTCAATAACCTATTCCAATCGACGATCGAGACAATTGTAGCCAAGATTCTACGAATTTCTTGATTGCGGTCACGAAGGCTCAAAACTAGGGGGAAAACCCAAACTTAATACAAAAGCTTGCTCGTGGGTAGAAGATGATCAAGATTATCTTAGATCAGATTCTACAAGTCCTAGCAAACTAGGTCACAATCAAAGACCTAGCCAAAACCTTTGGAACACAAAAACCTAAAATCACCAAAGAGAGAGAGAGAGAGCAAGAATAAGAGAGAACCCATCTTGGAGCAAACTTAATTGGATTGATTAGAGAGATTGTAGGTTTACAATCACTCCACCATGGAGGAAAAAGCTCACACTTGAGTACCCAATTTCTCAATCTATCTCTCTCAAACTCTAGTCTCCTCTATTTACTCCACAGCCCCCCCCGATCTCAAATTAGAGTTACCAAGACTTGGTTGTGCAAATCATACAAACCTTTATATATTGGAGGTTAGGTCTATAAAAAACCTTATCGGGCACCCGTTAAGCCCACATATAGATGTGTCTATATTCACGTCACGCTTCTCAAAGTGGATGACGACCTGGGTCTTTCGAATATGTCTCTTCGTGATCTTCTCCTCTTGACCTAAACCGCCTCTCTTTTGCACCATCATGCGTCGCGGTTTCTTCAAGGTCACCAACTCGGTATTTTGGGTAAGATACTAAAATACCCCTTCTCAATCCTTCCTCATGACTGAGTCCAATCATCGTAAAATAATCCTATGCTTCACCACATGTGGGTTTATCCATGGATCTCTTAATGCCGATAAGTCTCTCCCATCTAGCTCCCTGTGGGACCCTGGTTTATTAAGTTTGTAATACTTAGCCTTCCATTGGCCCTAGCATCACAAACCAAATAATCCGTGTCTCGATGGACATGTGCTTCCCAGAATTGCAGCACACATACATTCATACAAAGTCATGCATCATTCTCATACACAAAATATAACAAGTCTAGAGAACGACATACATAATATAAAGTTATTACAGAACAGCCGACCGGCCAAATGATAGAACTAACAAGTAACAGCGGAAGCAAAAGTTGCCATAAGATGGCTTAAACCAAAAGACGACCGGTTAGCCACATAACACCACAGGGCAACCGACCGGGCCGCCAAGCTAGTCATCCCACACACCACCACAGCATAATTCACAAAAGTGAGGCCCTTGGGGCTCACCTTCTTCCTCTGCACACAACAAGCAATGCAGATGAGTACAATAATGTACTCGCAAGACTTACGAGTAACAAGCCTATACATAGCTACATGAAGGCTGAATTCAAGGGATACATGGTCATATAGTTATTTGGACGCATAAAGCAAGTTTCATTTGCAATAATGTAATAGATTGAAAGCAATTGATAAAATCTGTTTTTAGCGATTGAAATAACAACGAGTAGTCATAAATACAAGAACCACCTAGAAGTGACTTCCCCAAAAGCCACCACACATAGCATGAATCCCAGATTCATACCACCCATCAAGTTTTAATTAAAATATTGCAGTCTAACTCTTGAAAGACCTTGCCAAGCGTGTCCATAACCTAGGACGTGGCTATTCGAATAGTTTTAACCCTGCAGGGGTGTACCAATGTACCCACACTTCAGACCGCCTTTAAGCCACATGATTAGCACACTTCCAAAGGTATGCCGGCACAGCTAAGTCCTACGAGACGCTTTCCAATATTGTGTGTCAACTACGAGCCGCTCGTATGGATAGAAACCCATACGCTTACATTGTAAAGCCGTAAAGACAACTACCCCTTGGGATAAAGCTTTACGGACAACTACAATGCTCCTGTCACATACCCACTCATTTTACCACAACATAACACACACACGCCCTCCTGCGACTCGTAGCCAACACACGCCAAAGTACTAAGTCAAGAGAGGTCCCATACCCTCTAGTGTGGTTAGCACACACAATTGCTCGGTTTAGTGTAACAAGATGTTCGGTCCTTGTTGACTCGGGCACCAATCCAGTCACACCCAAATTCACACCATCTTACCATTGTGCCCAAGTCTCAATCATTTTGTTTTCAGTTTTAGTTTGCAATTAAACAAGGCAAAAGCCGAAAACAATAGTATCAATAAATTTGTGTGATCAAGGTTATCGACAAGTCGATAACCGCCCAATTCTACCGATAGCTAAGCATGGCTAAGCATCATCAACTCGTACTACTAAGTGACAAGGGTTCATCCAGCGAACCCAAAATCACAGCAAATAATCCTAGGCTCAGTAGTAGAGGATAAAACATTTCTTACTGATAATGCATCTACTAGGCCAACTATCGACCATAGTTTAAAACAATATAGCAATGCATACATAGAATTTGCAACCAACATATTAGAATTTAAAATTAGTAGGAACAATATGATCAAATGAATGCTACATCTGCTTGCCTGGCTGAAGTGCAGGATCTGGCTGCTGTGGCTCAAAATCAAGATTAATAACTTCTTCGGAACCTAACGCGAAAAGGCGATAACCAAATAAGAGCAAGGAACCCCAAAAGAAATCAACAGCAAAAAGGGATCCAAATTTACAAGGAATACACACAACAGCAAGGGCATGAATTTAGACAATTTTAGGAACAAGAAATTCTGCATTTGGAGGTGGCATGAAAAAGTTATGGTGAAAATTAGCTTTCTCAGCCTATTATTCTCTAACTAAATACAGGTACTGTTCATGGCGAAAATTTCTAGAATGATCTGGACCATAAATTTTTTATGACAGGTAGTATATGCTATCCTAATTACAGCAAAGTTGAGTTTGGTAATTTTGGAGTTATACTGATTTAATTATGATTTTTCTAAGGTGTAAATCTAGCAAATCACATTTTTCAGAAGCATGAACATGCTCAAAGCCTATTTTATATTGTAGTATGTAATCAGAGGGATTTTCCAGCCCTAAGTTTACATATTTTAGATTTACAGGGAATTACTTGTGTCTTTTACAAGATTAACAGGATTTTCTAAATGCTGAAAATAAGGTCAAAAACCATTAGCTAGTGTTTCTGTTGTTATCTGGGCCTACAATCATTTTTATATTAAAGTTTAGTTAATAACAGATTTATTAAAGTTGAAATCATCCATTTTGGACATATACTGAGTAAGATATGTATTTTATAAGATTTTATTCAATTTCTGGAAAAAGCCAAAATAGCATAAATCAAGTTTTTAGTGCTTACCGGATTTTCTACAACAGAAATCAAGCTAAAAGCATTTTTGAATAAAACTTTAGCCTAATACAAAATTATCACAGTTGGAAACATCTAAAAAGAGTTTAAAATGAATTTACTAAGAATTTATAAAGTTTCTGCACAATTTTTAGTTGTAAAATAATTACTTATCGAAATCCCGATAACCTAATCAAACAATAACGACGTGGACGCACGAGAGCCACTGATTCAAAATCAAACGGCGCGCGCGCGAGGGACGGAGACCGACCCGAACGGCCCAAATCATCTCCGCCGTCGATCAGAGATCTGACGGCCAAGGGCGGTGAGCTGTTCGGACCTCGCGAACGCCACACAAATCTCAGCCGCTGATCAAGAGATGGACGATCCACATTGATGGTGAGATCGGGTGACCCGATCAGCCCAATTGATCTGGACCACAGATCAAGAAATGGGCGGCGGCTATTGATCAGAGTTCAAAAGAAGAGCTGATAGGTGGGACCGCTTGTTAGTGACTGTGAGTCACAAAACGCGGGCTTTTGCCACACGTGCACAGTGCACGGGGCCCACATGTCAGCGACTCAAAGGAGGTTTTTAGGGCAGTTAATTAATGACCGAACTAATGATTAGTGATGATTAGTTATTTAATGAGTCCTAATGATTTCTATAGAAGTGATTAAAGCTATCTGAGGGCCCACCTGACAGAGACTAAAAGTGGCGGTTTAGGACAGAATTAATGCTACTAATGATTAGCATTAAATAACCCTAAAAGAGACACTAATGATTTCTGGATTTGATTTTAACCCCACGGGCCCACATGTCAGTGGCACAGCGGCCGATTTAGACATGATAATACACCCTATGATTAGCAATAATTGGGCAATTAATGTGTCCTAATTAAATGACGAAAACGGGAGTTTTTCGCCGGCAACTCCCGAGTGAGTTCAACGGCTTATCACCGGCGAGCCTGGCCGCGGCGGCGCCAACCAAGTAGTGAAATGGAATCGCAATAACCTTACGGACCTAGTGGTGGCAACCTCGCCGGCGGTGAGGGACCAGAACGCCGGTTAGCCGGAAAAACGAAAATGGAGCTTTTACTGCTAAGCACGAAAATAGCAAAAAGCTCAGCTGCAGTCCAGAGAAGCGAGTGCCATGGCCTCTAGGGACTAATAAGAAGCTACCTTGATGGAGAGAAGCTTCAAAGATGGCCGGAGTAGCTTGTCCACGGTGGAGGCTTGCCGAACTTGAGGAAGAAAGGTGGAAAATGGCACCCTGAGCCAAATGGGTGACACCAAAGCATCAATATAGCTTCATTATGTTCCACAGAAGCTACACGAGCAATTAATTTGAAAATGGAGCACTCACCTGAGCTGAGGAAGAAGATGACCAATTTCGGCCGAATTTGAACAAACCCCAAATTGGATAATTCCTGATAATCAAATCCAAAATAAAGTGAGGGGAAATGTTCAAGATAGTAAGGAGATAAAAATGGTGCAAAGAAATGTGAAGGAGAACCACTGGACACCAATTTCACCAAGGGAGCTCCACGGGTCAACAATGGTGTATTGTCAGATTTTGAGGAGTTAAGCTCCAAAATTGAAATTAGAGCTTGAAGGTGGTCTAAAGGAATACCAGGAGGTATTGAGAGTGCTTATAAGGCCTTGGAAGCTTTAGGGTTTGGACCAAGAGCCTTTCGGGTGGCATTGCACAAAGCACAAGATATGGCCGACAAGAAAAAGGTGGTAGATGGTGCATTAGGGTATGGCACGGCCGAAAATGTCTCCCATACTCCTAAATGTCGAGTAGGACGACTGTAGGGAGCAAGATTTGACACTCCCATATCCTCGGCACTGTTCACGCACGGCTGGAGATAGGAGACAACCGAAAACGTGCTTGGATGATTTTCGGCCGTTGGATCAATCGTGGACGGCTGAGATCTTAGGGTTCTGGTGCTTTTAAAAACAACAGAGAGGATTGTGCGCCTTTGGATTGAACACTGATGGTCGAGATCGAGCCATGCCTCTAAGGGTTTTAAAATCAAGAGCAGAGCTCGCAATCGTTGGATCGTAAATGGACGGCCACGATTTAATGCGCCCTTCGGGTGACCCGAATGTCACACTCATTTTACACCGTTAGATTTTGATCTGACGATCCAAATGAGTGGGCTCTTCGCGGTGGTCCGAACGTCCTCGCACACGTGGGCCGTGCGATTTAGATCCAAGGGATGAGATTGAACGCGGGTTTTTAAAGCTGGCTCGGTGTTGTTAGGTGGTTCGATCAAATCGATTGACTCGAGCCCGAGTCTGACTCGAACCCGAGTAACAGTACTAACCAGGTTTGGATTTCAAATTTGAACAGAGGCTTTTGAGGAATTATTTGAGGTAGCAAATTAACTCCAAAAATTCTGAAAATTTTACAAGACGTTGCTGACTCAAATATTAACCTTGTGTAAAATATTCAGAGGTTTTTATGCAGTGCATTTTTCTCCAAGAATTCTGCAAGGTTCTGATTTGTGGTTTGACTAAAAGTCAAACAGGTTTGACTGCCCTCTAAAAATATTCAAACAATTTCTAAAAATTGTGAAATTTTTCAGAGGGGTCACAAACCATCCCTAGAACTTGGGAAAAATATTTCCAGAGGATGATCACAATATTTGACATGATTATATTTTTGGAAGCTCAAAGTTTGGATCAAAAGACTTGTGACCTTGTATTTCCATAATTCCTTGTACAAGAATTGTTTGGTACAGTAGGAAATACATGATGTAAGAAAAAATTTTAATTTCTACTCATTTTCTTACATTTGAAACACAAGTCTAATATTGGGATGTTACACTCCCACTGGAACCACCATGGCACTTGCACTAGCTCTCAAGCCACTTGATGCAACTCGTTGCACTCGAACTTCTGTTCGGTAGTTCTTGTCCATATTGTGCCTAGGGTTTCAGTTACTGGTCTTGTTTTTTACCGGGGGGGCATCGATAAATCCGGTTTGTCTGATTTTTGTTTTTTCGATAGATTTTGGCCGAAATTTTCAAACTAAAATTTGAATTTGGAAAAAAATCGACCAAAATTTGTTGAAAATTTGGCCAAATTTCGACCAAAAATCAGCGAACTAACTGCGTATCTACATATCAGATTATAGGTTTTCATGCATTACAAATTATAGATTTCATCCAAAACCACATAATTCAGATTACAGGTTTTCAGATTATAGGTTTTCATGCATTATCAGATTACAGGTTTCATCCAAAACCACATAATTCATAATATAATTCAAAGGTTGTAGTCTTGTAGATCCATCTTCATCCAAAACCTTCTCTTTGTCCATACAAAACCTGAAAATCAGATTGACAGTGTGAGTTGAGCATTCCTCTCAGATTGAAACCAGAGAAAATATGGTTTATATTCATTGCAACAAACAAAATGCATTTGAAGTTATAGCTCAAGATGAGTTCCAATCAAATAAACAACTTCTGATTTTTTTAAGCTCCAAAGAAAATTCGAACATCAAATTAAATGCATAAGCTCCAGTACATTCATACATCAAATACATTCAATGACTATTGTCCTGCTTGCATTGTATTACGAGGAATGGAAGCTTTGTCATCTAAGGAGGAATAGTTTTACTATAGTAACCTGGTCCATGTTGCATGACCACACATACTATGAATCTATCATCATATCTGATAATCCTCAATGTGATTACAAACAGTAAATATTGTGAACATCAGTGTTGCGATCATATACAGCGTTGATAGTAAGATGAAACTTTGCAAAGAGAGAACAGATACAAGGAGAAAATCATAAGTATATGTAGTAATGTGTAAAACTGTAAATACATCACAACTTGGCCAGAACTGCAACCAACCAAGGTATGATTATGAAGAAACATATCCCTATGAGATTTTCCCACACATGGCTAGAACTGCAAGTAATAATATAATGGAAGTAGGCATCATGTGCTGTTTATTCTTTAGATTGTAATAAAAATATGAGTTGGACTGATTCAAAAAAGAGGTATGAGCTAGACATCACATATGCACATTAAATAAGTTTTGGTCATCAAATATGAGCTGCAAGCATCTACATGGTGGGTTGACTTTTAAAAAAACTGTTATGTGGTTTTGACATTTCAGTCACGAAGTGCTAAATCGAGTATAATTCATAGAAGAACATAAAATAGAAACCATTAGATAGATCATTAAGCAAAATTGGCAAATAAACCTCTAAATAAACAAAACATTAATTATGAAGACAACAAATACAGAATGACCTCTCAATCAACAAAACATTAATTATTTTAATCCGCAATAACAGATCATTAAGCAAAATTGGCAAATTCACAAAAGATGGTCATTATATCATAACCTATCTTAGTAGCAATGGGTAGTCATGTTCCATACCAACAGTCTAGTAGAGGTTTGAAAGATCCTTCATCTTCTTTGTTGGTGCCTTTGTGATCTCACCTCCTCCAATGTGATCAACTACGTCGTCATCACCATCATCATCATTCAGAGAAGTGCTGCCATCTATGTCTAAATAACTAGGGCTTCTAGAAGGAGTCGATGTGTCCTCACCACTTCCCACATCATCTTCATATTCATCTTTATTCTTCTTCCCTTTCTTCGCCTTATGCTTCCTTATGCTATCAGAGTGCTTCCTTTTGATGCCCAAACATTGAGAGGCTTGTCGAAGAGTGTTTCACTAGACTTTTCAGGCCCAACCCTTGATGGCATTGGAGGATCTTCAAGCACAGACCCTTGAAGGCATTGGAGGATCCTCAAGCACAACCCGTACCTCTTCAAGCACAACCCTTGAAGGCGTAGGAGTATCACCAAGTTCATTCATAACAGGCTCAGATTCCCTCATCAATCTTGCCAACCAATCCATAATTGGGTTATCTTGGTCATATAGAGCGGTATCCATCATCATTGCACAAGGATCAAATTCCTTCTCAGGGCGATCTACTTCTTGCTGTTGGAGGTGTAGCTTCAAGTTGTAATGGACATAAACCAACTTGTGGAATTTGTCATAACCTAGTCTATTTCTCACTTTTGTGTGAACCGGCGCAAATGTGCTTCAATTGCGCTCACACCTGCTTGAGGACACGCACTGTGATACAATCTACATTGCATACTTTTGCAAGACCTTTGCATGTCCTCCATACATGTACCACCATGCGGCTACGATAAATACCACAAAACATTCATACAATGGCATATAAAACAATTCATTGTACAAGTAGACAAGTATAATCACTTACATGGGCTCGTTTGTGATGCTACAAGTTGTGCACCTCGACTGTAAATTCGCCTCTACAAGAGAGGAAAGTATCAAATTGTGCAAGTGCCTGCACCCCACTCTGAGACAAGTTCACAATTTTCTCAATAGCCTTCTTTAGTGCTTTCGCAAATACTAGATTTTTCCTATAGCCATACTTGTAGTGTGCTTCTGGATCGAGTACACCAGCTGTATGAGAAAGGAAAAAAACATAAAATTCATGACAAAAATAATTAATAATTAAATTACTTTGTCATTGTTCATTACCTGCAACTGTGAGAGTGTTCTTGTAAAGGTACTTCACTCTCTTCTTCACAAGGCTCATAAATTTATTCATCTCTCTTGGCCTACCGCTCAAATGAGCTTCTATTTCATGCAAAGCACCCATCATCAACTGCATAAATCAAGACATTGTGGCCTTTTTCTGTGTATCGGCAAACCGCAATACACAGTAGAGTGGTTGCACTAGTATCTAGCACCCACTTGACATCCACCCACCATGCATTTCTTGTCAAGCAGGAATTTGTATATTCATAGTCAGGATCACTGCTCCATGCATTATTCTTCCAACCTCTGGACACCATCCATTGCTAGAATTTATCTTTTCTATCCCAAAACTCTACAAGAAGATGAACATTGTTCCAAACCTTGTCGCATTGGGTCTAATGAGCACTCCACCAATGTTCTTCTTTATCTCAGCATGTAGCCTGCCATGGTTGTAGAAGAACTTGCAGATTCACTTGGCACTAAGAATAACATTCTCAACCTATGGCTCATTTTGTCCTTCAACATTAGATTGACAGTGTGAGCAGCACATGGTTGCCAAATAATGTGGAGGTACTCTGAGACAAGCTGAGCGCAAGCTTTCTTGAAATTAGATCCATTCTCTGTGACTATTTGAACAACCAACTTGTGGCCAATCTCATCAACAACCACCTGTTTGATCCATTCATACAAGAATTCAGAATTCTGCATATGGCCAGTTGCATTGACAGACTTGTGGAAGAACATGCACTCATTGCAATAAACTATAAAATTAATTATGCTCATTGGTGTAGGCCCAGTCCATGAGTTAGCTTCATTGCTCCTTGAAAGTATGAGCAGTCAGCTTTCCTACCAGGGATGTCGTTCGGATGAAACCACTTCGCCCAAGCTTGCCCAAGTCCTGTTTTAGTTTTCGTGCTCAACAATGTGTCCACTCGAGTTTGCACAGGAGATGTGCTGCATGCTATATCTGAATCAAAGGCTCTACCAGCAGACCTTACATTGCGAAACAATGTATGAATCCTGCTACTGCTACCACTAGTACCAGCGTTGCTACCACTCGCACTGACTCGTCTGCCATTACCACTCCCACATCCATGCTCATATATCGAGTTCCATCACTAATACTAAATGAAGCCATCAAGAACCATATTCACGAACTCGGAAGCTAGCATTATGAACAACAAAGCAGCAGGAAAATGGAAGCAGAATTCACGCACAATTTTCACAACCGTTCTCATGCTTCCCCAACTCCACTCATCTTTGGATCACAAGTTCACAACCATCCCAAGTCATTCACATACTCTATTGGAGTGCTAACCCCAAGTCAAACTCATGCACAATTTTCTTACCTATGGTTGATGCCATCCCGTCGTCCGTGGTCGTACCAACGCCGCGTCCACCATTGCTCCCCGCCACTATGCATCCGCCGTCCTCCATGTGCCGTTGTGAGGAGGCCGACCCTCCTGTAGTCGTACCACCACCGCGTTCGCCTTTGCTCCGCGCCACTGTGCCTCCGCCGCCCTCTATGCGCCGTTCGGAGGAGGCAGGTGCCGAGGAGGACCACAGGAGCTTGGGGCCAGGGGAGGAGTCAACAAAGAGCCTACTCGTCTGGGGGAAGAGCCTACTTGTCGTTGTCGCTATCCTCCATGAGAATCGATGAAGAAGACGGGGGAGGAGCAGAGCCACCGCCACAAACCAGTGCGAGTGCAAGACAAAGGAATCGTTCGCTTGTTGTCACCATGACCTAGAGCACGAAAGCAGGCCAATTGGGGTGATTTTGGGTCGAGCTGAGTTCAAATCGGGCCAAAAAATTCAAAAGCGGGTTGGATTCCTACTGGGTAGTACTGGTAAGACCAGTAAGCCCGATTTTCAGGCGAAAAATGGCCAAAAAAAATCCTTGATTGCACCATGCTTGAGTCCAACCATTTCACGTGACATCCTCAATCATTCTAGACCTCAACTCTCCTAGCCTAGTCCCAATCATCCTTGTCGTTAACCGTAGTTGACTCCAAGTGTCCCTGCACAATAAAAGACAAAGAAAACGATTCTAGACATAAGTTCCTCGTAATTTGACTCACGTTAGTCAAAACATGCATCATGCAACACCTATGGACTGAGTACTATAACTTTGGCCAAATTTGCAAAATCACCACATCTCATTGTGCATGATCACGCCCTGATCGGTCAGACCACCAGCCAACGGCTAGTCTAACTGAGCCTAGCGGATTTGATCACCAGCCCCGGTAACAGGTGATAGTCAGACCGCCCTCGATCTGATCCCCAACCATCGTCTGATCAGACCGCTTCCCAGAATTCCAGAACACCCCTATATGGACTTTTTGGCAAAACTCTATCTAGTTTCACGTCCAGTCTCTATTTTCAATGGCACGTGGTGCAAACACATCCTCAAACACTCCCATAAGTGTTTGGTGCATAATCCTCAAAAGATCTCATCGCCGGCCATGCCCTGTTTGACCCCACCATGGCTGGTCAGACCACCTGGCCTCGGTCGGTCAAACTGCCTGGCCTCGGTTGGTCAGACCGCCTTCAGCCTAATAGCAAATCTGATAATTTTCTAAACCGATATTTTGATTCCTAAACACTTCGACACGGTGCCAATTGTTCAACACTAAGATTAGGACCGTACCACATGGTCTCCACATCCCCTGACTCACGGCCGGCTAACTGTTCACTTCTAGCTAGTTAGTTACGTGCATGCCAAGACTATAAGGAGAGAAGCTGAGAGAATGTAGAACTCTTATCACCTACAAGTAGCCATTTGCCATGAATCACTAGGCCTGTTTGATACAGCTGTAGCTTTTCTGAGAAGCATCTTCCGACTGGGCTGTATGGCTGAGCTGAAGAAGTTTGGTGTTTTGCTGTCTGGCTTTTCGGTAGATTAGTTATAGCTTTTGAGATGAAAAATATCTGAAATGCCCCTAAGCCAAGTAGATACTTGTTTAACGCCGTTTAACGACAATTAACAACAATTAACAATTTACTATAATTAACGACAACTAACGCAATTGACGACAATTAACACAATTAATGACAACTATCACAATTAACGACAACTATCGCCATTAACGATAATTAGATGCAATTTACGACGACTACTACAATCGATGACGATTAACGCATTTGGTCGGATTTAACGACGACTACTCGCAATTAACGCAATTGATCACATTTAACGACAATTAATGCAATTAACGCAATAGACAAATATTATATAAATAAATATAATAAACAATTACTGTATAATAAAAAAATGGAAAGAAAAATAGAGGTGACGACTGCTAGGTTTGGGTTGCTCGGCCGTGTCGGGGGAGAAGGATGGCGGCGGCGCAAGTCGACGGAGGAGGAGGGAGCCAGAGGCGCCGAGGAGGAGGGTGCCGGGGGAGGGAGGAGAGCAGCGGCGACGTTCAGATCTGGGCGCGGGAGGAGGATGCGGCGGCACGGGATGAGATGGCTGCAGGCGGCGCAGGGAGGAGAGGGGTTTTGTTGAATGGCAAACGACGGGTAATTACCCCTAAACTTCGGGGGTAAATGTGGAATAGGGGCTGCGAGAAGCCGCGGAAGCTCCCCGTGGGCGGCTTCCGGCTTCCGCACGTTGTAACGCGAAATGGCTTCAGGGAAAAGCGAGGGAGAAAAGCTAGGTGTTTAGAATGACTTCTGGCTTTTCCAAGTGAAAAGCCGAAGCCGAAGCCGTTCCAAACACGCCCACTAGCTAGATATGATCCGCCTTCCTTCTCTGAGATGAACAGTTTACTCCTAGCTATATATATTGATTGTGGGCATGGAGAACGACCGAAAGGGAGAAGGCGGCGAGCGGTGGCTCCGATCGACCAACAGCTAGCGCGCCATCAACTACTTTCTGCCTTGAACGATCGATGCGAGGATAATTAAGGTCTGCAGATGAGAAATTTCTACCCGGCCGGCCCTCTCTACCAATTTGTCCTCGAGCCTGACTAGCTAACTCTTATTGAGTGTGCCTGATATATACTTGCATCCCTGTGGTAATTTCTATATATGCCTAGTGTTTGATTTCAGTTGTAACCAAGGGATCTACCTAATACCTATCTATTGTGTGTTACACTTGCCTCAAGGCTCAAAGGCGCTCCTCAGATGCTTCTTCCACCTTACACGGGGTAATAAGGTATTAAAAGACACTAATTAACTAGGATTTGGTGATTGGCTGTCACTACAACATTTTTTTTTTTTGCGAAACACTCAGTACAACATATAGACGTTCCCACATACGCACATCATCATACGCACGCACTCACACACACGACGCCTACGACAAATTAACAACAGGAAATTTCATAATAGGGTGCGTCACTTCAAAGATCCCAAATCATTTTGTGCGTCGTGCTTCTACCGTTTGTTCTAGTCCACCTATCCAATTTAGTATATATATATATATATATATATATATATATATATATATATATATATATATATATATATATATATATATATATATTGTGAGGGTACAGTAGACTTTTCATCGAACTACTGTCTACCTAGTGTTGGCAAATGGGCGGTCCAGCCCGGCCCGGCCCGGGCCCATGGCAACACTGCCCATTCTAGCCCAGCTACTATTTGTGCCAGGCCGGGTTGGCCCACGGGTTGAGGTGATGGCTCAGACACGATTCATCGACCATTCGTGTCGTACCGGGTCGGCACGAGCCCGTTTAGCCTGTCGGGCTAAGTGTGGTCCGTTTAGCCTGTTTGACCTGAAAATTAAAAAAAATCATAAAAATGTGTAGAATTTAAAAATATATATATAAATTGTAAAAAAAAAGAGATAAGCATATTGAAAATGTAATAAAATCTTATTAATGTTCAAATAGCTGGCTCGTTAAAACATTTGTCATTTAGCTCATAAGACATGAAAAATTGAAGAACATGTAAAACAATCCTAAAAAAAAATTACTTTTAAAAACCCCAAAATAAATTTTTATATACTTATAAAATAAACTATATAAAATTTAAAAACTACAAAATAAAACCATATAAGTATTAAAAAAATAAAAACAAAATCATATAAATATTAATAAATAAAAATAAAATCATATATGTATATTAAAATAGTGTCATGCCGTGCCTTGCCGAGGTAGCGGCCGAGCCCAAAGACGGCTATCGTCTGTGTCTTGCCTAGCCTTGTGAACGATGCGGGTTGTGTCGTGCTCGACCGGGCGGCGAGTGTCATACCTCGCCGTCCCCGACGCACGCTTTGTTTGGCCAGCTCTATGTCTACCCTTTCCCACCCAATTCTCTGCACACAGCTCCACCTTAGCGCCGCCGCTGTCTCCGCCGAGGAAGGAGTGCCGTCGCCAGTGGCGTAGCTAGCCTGTTCCTGTGGGGTCAATTGACCCCACATGTTTTTGCAAAAAAAATGCCTAATTAGTACTAATATTTATATATAAATCTATAAGAGTCTAAATATTTTATAATAGTTGACTCTACAGATTTTGAAATCTGGCTACGCCACTGGCCGCCGCCACCGTCGGACGAGCACCGCGGCCTCTGTCTCCAACGCGCGCTGCTGCACCACCGTGTGTGGTGGCCTCAGTCATTCCCGGCGGGGTCACCGAACAGGCGTAGGCGGCGGCGGACGCCAACGCCCGGGCTCGCGTGTGGACAAGGTCACCATCACCGACGTCCTCACGGTACGTCGTGCGCGCATGCGTGTATCTGTAGTTACTACTTGATCGAGTAACTGAGTTGCTTCTATGTGGATGTCTCGTTTCAGTTGGAGACGACGGCGAGGCTGCCGAGGTGGATTGGTCCTGTGAACTCTGAACACCGTACCTTGGATTGACTTTATAGTGGATATTGATCACTATTTGACTTCACACTGAGAGCAGCAGTTATTGTGATTTGTGAGCTTTTTGTTGCTGTCTGCCCATCCGTGCTGGCACCGCTGGGGTGACCACTAGACAGGGATTTTTACACGAAAGATTCATTTCAATTGGGCATACACATACATCAATTTTCAGATTCCAAATCTAAAACAAGCAAGCTAGTAAAAGAGAACGGCTCGAACTCACATATGTGGTGAGCTTATTACTTACTTTGTACTCCTCCTTAATTAAAATTATTCCCAATTTTGTCTCTCCAGTTAAAATTGTCTCTTAACAGCTGCAAGTTATGGAGAAGTGTTTTGAGCTCTCAGCACATGATCAAGCAGTTCAAAAAACTAATTGGCCTGACCACGACGTTGCATCTTGGCCTATCACAAATGTAGTGCAAAAGCGAAGGCAGAAAGATGGCCAATCTGGCCTTACCACATGGTTGCATCTTGACTTCGGGAAGGATCAAAGAATGAGTTAACATATAAATCTAACTGAAAGTGGCAGTGAATATCAAAACAGAGAGCACTCAAATAGATAAGGAACTATTGCCATCATATGCTTTGGTCGCAACAAAATAAACTGAATCACTAATATGAATGTCAAGCAACAATTAGCATTGAAGGTAACATATCGACAACCCAAATCACAGATCTTTGCATCAGTTCATATCGAAATCTAGTCAGTCGATGTTCATATTAATTTATACCTGTTTGTTGGTTAGAAAAAGATCCTCAATTTCAGCAAGCAAAATTAGTACTTCACCTATACAACACTGAACTCTAAATCTAAACTATTCGTCAGTTAGCAAAGGATAAACAGGCAGCACTGATCTGAAAGCAAAGGAAAACAACCTTGGCACAAAAAAAATTCTTTTTATTTCTCTTTTTGAATCTACATAGATCTCGTACTGGTCAGTTGGTTTCATGCTTTCACTTTTCAATTTCAGAATGAACACTAAAGTACACCGATCCCAACATCCAAATTGTATGAAATCATGCATTTCCCAGATATATAGTCCAAATCAACCACAAATTTATACCCCAAACAAGGACTCTGTCTTCTTCTTGGTAGCATCTAGGACAAGGACAAGAAAAAGAAGGAATGTCGTATAGATCTGAATGAATGTGAGGGAGATGGAGGATTACCTTGGCGGAGGGAGGTGGCGCAGTCCAGGCGATGGACGGAGAGAGGCGGCGCGATCGGACGACGAGGCCGACGACTTGGGTTGTGGCGGCGGGGGGGCCATTTGGGAAGCCCCCAAACGGAGCCTAACGTTTGTGGCATGCGATTCCCACGTGGCCGATTACAGTTCTACTGTTTTCGGAACCCGGTATAACGAAATGGTAACTAATCTGAATTATTGGATTAAAAGTGAATACACGGTTCATAGAATTGATTGTACTATAAAAGAGCTTAATTTCTATGTTCAGTGTTGATGATTTCAGTTGTAACTAAGGTTTCTAACCTATAATTTATTGCCCACCTTTAGCGTCTTATTTGGGACTTCGTGAGTCATAGACTTATTGTTGGCCTCTGTTTTTCTATGTGTGTGTTAAGTGGTATACTCGTGTGTGTGTGGCGTGTGGTGTGCGTATGTGTCTACCTTGTAATCGAAAAAAAAACACTTGAGAATATTTACTGGATTTATCCAAAAAAAAAGTTGGAGATAAATGTACTTAACCAAGAAACATAAATGTACCAGAAGTCTAAAATAGGTGACAAGTCGATACAACTAAATCCAAACAAACAGCAAGTTTCAGTACCAATTCTACTTTGTTGCAACAAGCGGGCCAACATCTTATTCCAGTAAACAAAAAATGACCAGCAACCTTGCAGCGGCAAACTTGATCCATACATTTTTGGATAATTAGGAGGATGTAGATCCCAGGGCAATCCAAAATCTTCTTACCTCTAGTAATACTAACTGCAAGAATATAAACGAAAACACTGTAAGTTATGTGAGGAAGTTCTGTGGAGAAACTGAAGTTTTAGTTTCTTGACAAGAAACTTAGAAATGCAGGAGTAGACTTTACTGAGTAACGAGTTCACTTGGAACAACATGCAGCATGACCAAATTTGGAGCGTCATTGGGGCCATGCTGGGCAATGGCCCAAACTTACCATTTAAGTCCACAAGACATTTGTAAGTATTCCATTGATGGTCCTCTGTTCAATAGCTTTGTACTATCCTTCCTCCTAGAGGATAGATCTTCACATAAAGATGTTTTGAAGGACCATGCAATCCTACATGTTCTTCCTGATATCTCTTGAGAAAGACTTCTACCAATTTAGACCAAGCGAATGAACTAATAGCAACAGTTTACAGTTCTCTTACCAAACATGGAGAGTTCTGTTATCAATTTTTAGTATTGTATTTAGGAAATTAAGACCAAATTGCAACTTGTATGACATCATAACTTAGTCCGTCTTGCCACTTCCTATCAAGAACGTGACTCTAGTGGCGCGTTTCCATTCCATCTGGGCCTACTTAATTTTTTCTATTTTCAAGTAATTCAAAGCATATATGTTACTCTGCCAAGATATTTTGTCACTCAAATATGAACTAGAGATCTGATGCTTCAGTGCTAATGAATTAGTATAATCAAATGTCTATAGTCATCTTTGCATGGTTTAGCAATTGCTTTGCTAATGGTTAGTATAATCAAAATGCCTATAGTTAATTGGTCATCAGCTGGCCATCGCTCAATTTTTTTTTGAAAGGCATGACAGGAGAGCTGTCACACTGCATTAAAGATGGAGAAAAAAAAAACGGTACAAATCGGAATTTACAAAAAAAAAAAGCCTAGGCAAGGAAGCCTAAAGGTGAAAGACTAAAAGCAGAGAAAAGAAAAGAAAAGAAAAAACAGGGAAAGGAAAGGAAACGAAAAATAACAGTCAAAAAGGAAGAAGGGCCACATCTCCTGCTGGAAGATAGGACGCTAATTTTTTTTTTGCCCCGTTGAAGATCCAAGTCCTGGCCTCCACTTTAATCATCGCGATCACCCCTGCCTCGTCATTTCGTTGGTGTTGAAAAATTCTTCTATTTCGTTCCTTCTAGATATGCCATAAAATCAAAATGATTAGCGAGCCTTGTCCTTTCCTGTTCAAACTGATTTCGCTTTGTGGCTTCTCCAACCACCAATGCAGAACTGTCACCTGGGCATGTGCAAGCGAGGAAAGCAAGCTATTATGATGAGCCCAAACCGCTATAGCATTCCAAATCCTCTTTGTGTAAGCACAATCGATTAGCAGATGTCGCGCTGTTTCTGGGTTGTTTGTGCATAGCGGACACCAGAAATCATTTGGTATGTGTCTTAGTGATAAAACATCTGCCGTCGATATCCGTTCTTGGATAGCTAGCCAAGAGAAAATTTTACATTTTTGCGGGCCCAAGGTTTCCAGATGAGGCTAACATAAGGTTTCGCGATGGATCCCTCGAATTGTATATTGTATGCCGACTTGGCCGTGTAATTTCGGTGGAGGTCCACTTCCAAGTTATGTCATCTGGAATGTCCGACGCTAATGATACCTACGCGACCTTGCCGTAAATTTGCACGAACTCCAAAATATGGTGCACCGTGATTTTCCGTTTGAGGTCTGTGATCCAACTATTTTCTTGTAGAGCTTCCCTGACCGTTCTGTTCTTTCTGGTCGAGATCTGATAAAGATTAGGGGCTAGGTCTCTCAGTGATGAGCATCCCAACCAAACATCTTTCCAAAAGCTTGCCTTATCCCCATTTCCCAACACAATTTTTGTTGAAGCCCTGAAAAAGCTCATGATCTTTTGTGTCAGTTGGTAAGTGCATCCCATTCCATTGTTTTCTAGGCGTTTTCCATTGATACCATAGCCATCTGAGGCGTAAGGCCCGGCTAAATGAAGCCAAATGAAGAACTCCGAGTCCGCCCCATTTTTTTGGGTGACATATCACATTCCAGTTAATCCAGCACTTCCCCCCTCCCGTATGTAGCTCGTTTCCGCTCCAGAACCAAGCCCTACGAGTCTTATCAATCTGCTTCCTTGTCCATGCTGGGAGGTCGGCCAGAGTCATGTGGTAGATGGGTATGGAAGTGAGAACCACCTTGAGTATCGTGAGTCTTCCAGCTCTAGATAGCATTTTCTCTTTATAGCATGCAAGCCTTGCATGAATTTTGTCTATTAGAGGCTGAAAATGTACCTTCCTCAACTTCTCAGAGACAGGGTAGCCCAAGGTAAGTGCAAGGCATGCACCTCCTGGGTGCTGGGAAGTCATGCAGGATGGTGTGTAGGTCTAGTTCTTGACATTGAATTGGAATAATTGCGCTCTTGTTCAGGTTAATCCTAAGCCCTGTGACCTCTCCAAAAATGTGCAGGAGAACTTTGAGAGTGTGTAGATCTTGCTTAACCGGCGACATAAAGATCATCGCGTCATCCGCGTACAGGGACAGTCGCACCTTGACCGTCCTCCCACTCAGGGGAGAGAGCCAGCCTTCCGCTGTGGCCGTGTCCAGAATTCGTTGGAGTGCCTCAATCGCTAGGAGGAAAAGATAAGGTGATAGAGGGTCCCCTTGCTGCACCCCGCATTTGTGCCAGATTCTTGGCCCTCTCAACCCGTTTCGCTCAAATTTTTGGCTCAAGCTCTGCCATTTTCATTTGAACTAGGGTGTTTTTCACCCTCTTCATGGGCTGGCGATTGAACCGAAGATTTCACGCTGGTGCAGCCCTACCCACCACCACCCGGAACAAAAAGCTCTGTCATTGTTCCAGTGTATTCAGAGGTGTTCTATTAGCATGTCGTTGAGCAAAATATTTTGGGCGACTATATGGTAATTAGTTTTCTGACATTGACATACGACGATATCAACTAAGTCCAGACAGTGACCGCAAGAACAACTCAGGCTAAATTATCTCATTGTGAGAACATAATAGTCACTCATAAGTCATAATACAAAGTCCCCACCTCTAGGTAGTGTTGATCAGGGTTTATTGAAGGGTGCATACATGTTTGTTTGCTCCAATAATTAGGAAACATAGCAATGTGGTCATCTTAGCTAACGAATTGAAATGGCTGGCAAAAAGTTAAAATAGTGGACCAAAAATACCTAAAATATAACTACAAAAATGTCTCCTCAATGTATGAAAAATAGAAACTACGCTTTCTCATCACAACATAGTTTTCATGATTGAAAGAGCATCCAATTAGTTGGATGTTCTTGCTCAGATGGAAGGCAACCGGTGTATACACATCACATCACTACGTGCAGCTAGTAGAAAGAGAAAAACTAAAGCACAAAAGCAAATGAAGTGTGCAGCTTTCTAAGCACTGCAACAAGTGCATGTCTCCTATCAAAGTATTAGGATCAATTGCATAACTCTAATTGCAGATGCTCCTACACAAGCTAGGTACATAAAAAAGGAAGCTAATTTAATTGATGGACAGAATGGTGGTTTGAGGGCATCACAAATTTGGAGATGAGATTAATAATCTATTAGGACATGAAAGTGCATAACGAGGATTTTTCGTACTGCAATGACTTCTATTGTGATTTTAGGATGGAGGAAGGTATATAAATCTCTTGGCACAAAATATGTCATTCTATGTACCTTTATTATGTTTTTTAGATAATGAAAGAGAAAAAAAATCTCTCTTGGCCTCTGCATCAAGAATACACACAACCCAATTTATTACAAAGACAAGAGTACCAAAATAACCAAAGCTGTTAAAAGCGGCTTGGAGCCTTACAACCAAAGTACTAATGAAAATTAAACTCAATCATTGCAAATCTTGTGGCTAAGTCGCCACCTATGCATATTGAGGAATTGCTTCGCCGCCACCTCCAACCTTAGACTTCCATCTAACATGGACTTCTTCTGGGAAGATTTTTGTAAATTTGCCCAAGCACTCAGCCAGTGCTCACTCAAAAAGATAGTCTGTAAGGGATTAGAAACACTCTTTTTGTCAAAAACAATATTATTCTGATATAACCAAATAGATCAACATAAAGCACTAGCTCCTACCTGGAGTTGTGACTTTAAATTTTTTGAAATACCGGCTAACTAATTTCTAAACATATTTGATATACTCACAGGAGGAGAAAGATTAAACGCACATTGAACAACTCACCATGCAAGACGTGCAAGGGGTAGTTAATTAAAAGATATTGAATTGTTTTCTCTTTAATACAGAAACAACACTGTTTGTTTCCCCTCTAATTTCTTTTAAACAGATTATCTTTAGTTAATAATACCCATCTCTTGAGATACCAGAGGAAGATTTTTACTTTTAAAGGAATTTTAATTATCCAAAAGAAATTCTTAATTGGGGCTTGATAATGTACCTTTATGTTAATAAAGTACCTTTATTATGTAAGCCAACAAAATTGATTACATCAGGTTCCACTTTTCTTCAGTTGATATTAAATTCTCTTTGATTTATGTTTTTGGGAGGAAGGAAATTTTGTGTGATTTATGACTGTTGCTGATTATATTGAGACCTCTTTCACTTATTGATGTCATTCACATATAGGCAAACTACACAACTATAAAAAGAATGTAGGGTATAGTAGTTAACTTACAACGGAGACATCGGAATCTCTTTGACACGAATTTGCTCATGTGGTATGCCAAATGTAGTTAAGGTCATTACAATCTTTTCAACCCACTCCTCTTCCTTTTGACATATGACTTTGATTTTCTTAATGTGCTTCAGTACAAATGATTGTTCCATTGGATTGTAACTTCCTTCAGTTTCCACCATTTGTTCAGGTCGCTATAGTAGAAAAATACTTCACTAAGATCAATCTGTCATGCATTATAACTTAACTAGGATAGCAAGAACATATTTAGGGAACATATACCGTACGAAGTTGAAGAGTGAGCTTCTCTAGAATAGGTGAGTGTTGGAGAATGCAAACTAGTCCATAGAAGTCATAAGCCAAAAACCACTCGTTGAGTAGCAATGTCTTTAAGTTTCTGAACATCGGACACCATATCAAATCCCTTTCGAAAATAAACTGGTTAAAGTGCAAAGAAGCAAGATCAGCTTGGGGTTTATTTTTGTGAAGCATGAGATGCAATCATACTGAGATTAATATGGATTTCAGGTAGACATCTGAAAGTCAAAGCTAACTACTAGGAATTAAAAAAACGAAAGATGTCTGTAACCCATTACAAAGTACATAAGTTTCTCTAATTAACAGAAAGATGACAGTATCCTTACTGGCTTCACTGTATAATGCCCTACAAAAATAAACATGGCCCACTAAGTCATGTCAATCTTACCATTTTACTTGGATGATGAGTGAAGTTCGAGAAGTATATGTTGTGGAGTAGTTACCCAAAATTCTCACCAACAAACTATAATGGATGTCCTCATTGAGTCAAGATGGTCCAAAAGCACCAACCAGTTGTAATTGTTAGATGTATATTATTAGCTGTGTATTTTCTCCATTGTATAAGAGGTTACCTGCATATATGTTACACATGTACTTGTATATATATTGGCCTATTGGCCTCATGATGAATGCAAACGCTATTCATAACATGGTATCAGAGCGAGGTTAGGGTTAGGGTTTTATCTGTTGCAGCCGCCGCGGTCGGACGTCGCCACCGTCGCTACCTCACCCTCCCTGTGTCCTCTTTCTCTCTACCGCCGCTGGTGCTCATTACGGTGTCGCCCACCCATGTGAGCTCTGCGTTGGCTTCAAGCCGTCGTTAGTCTTCCGCCGCCGGATCCGGGCCACCCTTCATCGGATCCGTGCTTCTTCTTCATGTTGTGTCGCTAGAGCGCCTGCTTCATGTCACCCGGAATCACCTCGTCTTCATCGGCGGCGGCGCATCGTCTTCTTCAGCGGTCGTCGTCAGCCCAGTGTCGCTTGTCGCCGGTCGCATGAGCACGAGCCCGAGCTACCGCCGTGAGCCTTCGCTCAAGCCCGGTTGCCCCGTCGACTGGAATGCACCGCTCATTGTTGCTCACTTGAGTCCGAGTCGCACCCGCCGCTTTGCCCGAGCTCAGCCGCCGCCTCATCGCCGGAGTCGTGCTAAGGAGCCGCTGCCACCAAGGGGAAACCCTAGCCAGTGGCGTAGCCAGGATTTGTAGCTATGGTGGTCCATTGTCTAAAATTTATTTAACCGCTATAAAATTAAAATGTCGATACACAAGTATATGAATTACGAAATACAATTAAGGTAAAAAGGACATACGAACTTCATAAAATAGATGAATATAGCTCTCTTAACATAGAATTGAAATATTACATACCCATAGTAGTTGAAGAACAGTACGTCACTACTTCTTCTTCTTGTCAGGCCTGCGCCTTCTAATAGCCATGAAAGTGTTGATGATCTCTTCTTCACTAATAATCTTATACTACAAAAAAATATATAATCACTGTGATTGAATGATTCTGCGCGCCATAGCAAAAGTTGACTTGGAAGCATCGTAGATCTCTAACATGAACAAGTGAAACTAAGAACACACCTCACCTCACCTGCAGACTGCAGTCTTCGTTAACAACTTAACATGCAGCCTGCTCCACTTCTCCGCGATTCGCCCGCGCTTCCGCCTTCGCTGCGCAGCGCTCCTTCTCCGCGCCGCAGCGAAGCGGCACCAGCGCCGGCGCGCGCGGAGACGGCGAGCGGCGGAAGCAAGCGGGCCCGGAGAAATCGAATATGAAGCGAACGCCACGGCGGCCGGCGCCACGCAGTACGCGCCGACGCATGCGAAGCAGGCCCGGCGGAGACGCACGCGCGGAGTGGGCGAGCGCAGCCGCAGGTGGTCCGCGCCCACGAGGACCACCTCAGTAGCTCCGCCCGACCTAGCGCATGTTTCTCTTTCGGCTCTGCTGGTAAGCAGGCCGAAGGCCCTTTTAGCCGAACGCTCGGGAAAAAAATATCAGTACAATGTTCTAACCACCGCGCCGTCCAGCGTCGCCTGTTAAACTTCGTTGTCTTAGTCGTCGCGTCGTCCAGCGCCGCCTATCAATGGTCACTTTTTCCGTTCCTCGTTGCCCGGTGATCTTCGATGGTCTCAATTATCAGGACTGGTTTCAGCACATGCATCTCCACATGCGTGATCAGCGCCTTTGGGAGTTTCTTACCGGCGAGTTGCCTTGCCCGCCTCGTCCTGCTCCACCTGCTGAGCCTGTGCTCCCGAAGACTACTTCCGAAGACGCTCGTAAGGAGGCATCTGATACTTTTGAGGATGCTATGGAGACTTTTTACTCAGTATGGTGCCTACAAGATATGGATTGATGAGGATGCCTGTGCATCTGCTATAATGGTTGCTAGCATGGAGGTGCGATTCACTAGGGATGTGGTTGGTTTGGCTTCAGCATAGTTGATGTGGACACATCTGCGCAACTGCTACGAGCCGTCTTGTGATTCCTTGTATATTTCTGTTGTGCGTCAGGAGCAGTCACTGTAGGAGGGAAATGCCACTGTGGATGAGTTCTATGCCCAATTGTTTGCAGTATGGCGTCAAATTGACTCTTTGGGACCAGATGTTTGCTACACGTGTCAGTGTTGTCAGCGTCAGCAGTCTCACCTGGAGCTTCATCGTATCTACGATTTCTTGACCTATCTCTGGGCTAAGTATGAGTAGACTCGTGCTCAGTTGCTGGCGTGCCACCCTTGTGTGACTCTATTAGAGGCTCTTGCATCTGTTCAGGCTGAGGAGATTCGCCTTCGTGCTGCGAGTCTGCTGTCGTCACTGTCGTTTCCTTTGATTCTGGCAACTTCTACACCCGCTACGACTCTAGCTACTCTTTCACCAGTGGTGCCTTCACCAGTGACAGCTGCTGTTGGTAGGGACTACACTACATTACTGCAACAAGGATAGACATGTACAGCAGACCTGCTACAAGAAGAAGAAGGATTTACATCGTGGTAGCCGTCCTCCACAAGGTGCTGGTGGTTCCTCCTCTTAGAGGAGCTCAGCTGCTTCTGATTCTCAGGAGTTTCTCACGCTGCTGTGTCGCATGGCTGCTCTTGCACCGTCCGGTTCTGTTGGTTCTGCTGCACAGTCCTCTAGTGAGAGACCACTTTCTACTTCATTCTCAGGTATATCACCTTGGATTCTTGACTCTGGTGCTTCCTTTTATATGATATCTGATTCCACCAGTCTCACTTCCATTCATCCTTTAGTTGCTCCTATCATTGTTCAGAGAGAAGATGGTACCTCTCTTTCTGTCGTAGGACGAGGCACTCTTTCGAATTCCTCTTTTCACATTTTCTGCTATTTCTCATATTCCCAAACTAACCATGTAGCTCATATCTACCAGACAGCTTACTGATCATGGTTGTTGTGTTATTCTCGATTCTGATTCTTGTTGTGTTCAGGATCGATGCACAGGGACACTGGTTGGTACTGGACCTCGCCGCCGTGACTCATAGCGTCTTTGGGAGCTTGACTGGCTTCATCTTCCTTCCGCTGCCCCTGCCAGTCTTGTCGTCTCCACTATCGTCGTCGCTTCTGCTGCATCCTCCACTGCGTCTTTTGCTCAGTGGCATCATCGTTTGGGACATCTTTGTGGGTCACGTCTATCCTCTTTACTTCGTCGTGGTCTTTTAGGGTCTGTGTCTGGTGATGTTTCTCTAAATTGTCAGGGTTGTAAGCTTGGTAAACAACTTCAACTTCCTTATCCTTCCAGCGAGTCAGTGTCATAGTGTCCTTTTGATCTTGTTCATTCTGATGTATGAGGTTCGGCTCCTTTCGTTTCGAAAGGAGGTCATCGATATTATATAATTTTTATTGATAATTTCTCTCGCCACACATGGATATATTTTATGTCATCTCGTAGTAAGGTTTTATTCATCTACAAGACTTTTGCCACCATTATTTGTACTCAGTTTGATTCTCCTATTCGTGTTTTTTGTGTTGACTCTGCTAGGGAATACTTGTCAGGAGTCCTTTGTGGTTTTCTTGCTGAGCAGGGCACTCTCTCTCAGTTTTTTTGCCCTGGTGCTCATGCTCAGAATGGTGTGGCTGAACGAAAACATCGTCATCTTCTGGAGATAGCTCGTGCTCTTATGCTTGCTTCTGTTGTTCCACCACACTTCTGGACTGAGGCTGTTTCTATTGCCACTTTCTTGATTAATATTCAGCCTCCTTCTACTCTTTAGGGTGGGATCCCAATTGAGCATTTTTGTGGCAAGACTCCTGACTATTCTAGTCTTCGTCTCTTTGGGTGTGTGTGCTATGTTCTTCTTGCCCCTCGTGAGCGCACCAAGCTGACCGCTCAGTCCGTGAAGTGTGTTTTTCTAGGTTATAGCGCTAAGCATAAGGGATATCATTGTTGGAATCCTGTTGGCCAACGGATGCGGGTTTCTCGGGACGTCACTTTTGATGAGTCTCGTCCTTTCTACCCTCGTCCTTCACCTTCCACCACTCCAGCATCTCTTGTTGAGCCGCTTTCTTTTCTAACTTTTTCTGCCACCCCCATAGTCACCACACCTCCATCACAGCCTTTGGCCTCTTTGGTTCCTCCTTCACCATCTCCTTTGCCACCGCTACTTTCTCGAGAGGCTCCTCCTGGCTTTCATCCTTCTTATCCTCTCTACTACACTCGTCGTCCGCGAGTTGATGATTCTTTTGATGCGCCATCTTCTTCTGATGGTTCATTTTCTTCGGCCTCTCCTCGATATGCTCTTCGTAATCGTCAGTCTATTCGGCCTCCTGCAAGCTTTTGTTTAGCGGTTCTTGCCGAATCGACTTCTTATCGTGATGCTGCCATTCATCAGGAGTAGCAGCATGCGATGGTAGAGGAGATTGCTGCTGTTGAATGTACATGCACGTGGGATCTTGTCCCTCTTCCTGCGCGTGTTACTCCTATCACGTGCAAGTGGGTCTACAAGATTAAGACCCATTCTGATGGTTCTCTTGAGCGCTAAAAGGCTCGTCTTGTGGCACGTGGTTTTCAGCAGGAGCATGGTCGTGAATATAATGAGACATTTGCTCATGCGGCTCACATGACCACCGTTCGCACTCTTCTTACTGTGGCATCTGCTCGGCATGGTCCATTTCTTAGCTTGATATCAAGAATGCCTTTCTCAATGGTGAGCTACATGAAGAGGTTTATATGCAACCACCACCGGGGTATTTTGTTCCTGAGGGTGTGGTTTGTTGCCTTCGTCGATTTCTTTACGGCCTCAAGCAAGCTCCTCGTGCCTGGTTTGATCGTTTCTCTTCTGTTGTCACTGCAGCTGGTTTCTCTGCCAGTGCTCATGATCCTGCTCTCTTTGTTCACACTTCGTCTCGTGGTCGGACGCTTCTCCTTCTATATGTTGATGATATAATCATTACTAGAGATGATTCTCAGTACATCACCTTTGTGAAGGAGCGCCTTGATAAGCAGTTTCTCATGTCTGATCTGGGTCCTTTTCGCTACTTTCTTGGGGTTGAGGTTATTTCTACTCCTGAGCAATTCTATTTGTACCAAGAAAAGTATATTCAGGATCTTCTTGATCGTGTTTCTTTTACTGATCAACACACCGCTGAGACTCCTATGGAGCTTAATGTTCATCTTCGGCCCACCATGGTAAGCCTCTTGTTGACTCTACTCGCTATCATCACCTTGTTGGGGGTCTTGTTTATCTGGGTGTCACTCTTCCTGACATTTCATACCTTGTGCATATCTTGAGTCAGGTTATTTCTACTCATACTCAGTTCCACTATAGTCATCTTCTTCGTGTTCTACGATATCTTCGTGGAACCATCACTCGTTGTCTGTTTTTCCCTCGCTCTAGCTCTTTACAGCTCCAGGCATATTCTGATGCCACCCGGGCTAGTGATCACTCTGATCGCCAGTTTCTCTCTGCTTATTGTGTTTTTCTTAGAGGTTTTCTCATTGCTTGAAAGACTAAGAAGCAGACAGCAGTTTCGTTCGAGTGCTGAGGCTGAGTTGTGAGCTATGGCTTTGTTGACAGCGGAGGTTACTTGAGGATTTTGGTGTTTCAGTTTCAGCACCCACTCCTCTTTTGTCTGACAGTACATGGGCTATTTGCATTGCTACAAATCCGGTGAAACATGAGCTTACTAAGTATATTGGTGTTGATGTTTCCTACATGCGGACACAGGTGCAGGATCAGGTTGTTGCTCTTCAATATGTGCCTTCAGAACTTCAGTCAGCAGACTTCTTCACAAATGCACAGACTAAAGCCCAGCACAGCTTCTATCTCTCTAAACTTCATGTTGTTGATCCACCATAAGTTTGAGGGGGGTGCTAGATGTATATTATTAGCTGTGTATTTTCCCCATTGTATAAGGAGTTACCTGCATATATGCCACACTTGTACTTGTATATATATTGGCTCATTGGTCTCATGATGAATATAAAGCGCTATTTATAACAGTAATGATATAAGCAGTTTGTTTGAGTTTTATTTAGGGATGGATACACAAATACACTAATAACTGAATCGGTGGATTCATATACTGCAGTCTGCAAGAGAACGAAAAACAATGCTAAGAGTAAGAGGAAGTGCAAGCATACCGTTCTGGGTACACTCATAAACTCCAAATGAGTAGCGCCTGACAAACGATCGAGAAGCAAACAACCATCTTCGCCATCATCAATAGCATAACAACCATGGCAGTCCTCATTGCCACAGTCCCAAGGGCCATTATAATCACAATGATCGTCACAAGTGTTGTCAAATATGACAATTGCATCTACCAAAGATGGCATGCTGTCAAACAACGGAGTCCAACTCATACAATCAACCAGCTTCAGCGACAGGAGACTTGGGACAGAAATGCGAATGCGGGTATCCAGATCTGTCTCCAGATCCTCGAAACTCAATGTTGTCAGACTCAGACGCTTCAATGATTTGGACATGATCTTCTTCGCATGGACGGTGGAAAAAATCATCTCTAGTTCCTCCAATGCCGGACAGTTCGAGAAATCGACAGTGTGAGCTTTTAACATTACAGAATCAAGATCCAACCTTGTTAAGTGCTCAGAGATGATAGTAAGGTTGGCTATCCGCAAGAAGTTATCTTCAAACTCAGCAGCACAAACTCTGAGCTCCCGAACTTTGCACACTGATAGGGAGTAAAAGATCCACATGTTCACGCTGTGCAATTCGCAGTCATTGTATTTGATGAAGTCAAGATCGCAAGTGTTGATCGGCGCGCGGCCACGGCAGAGGATGACATGATCCAATAACTCACGGCAGTTTTTGATGGACTCGCCGATGATGCGCACAGCAGGCACATACTTCCAGAGGTAGCGCCAGCGTCGAGAGAGCACACACGTCTGCACGGACTCACGCGTGGACAAGAAGGACAACATATTCTCTAGAACTTCGTCCGGGAGGTCGCTGATGCTGGCACCTCTACCTTCAACTGCCAACTTCCTCTTCTTGCTGCTCTCAGCCATTCCGTAGGACAGGTGGCGGGCGTCTATGCTCTGAGAAATGAAACAAGCAAGTCAGGGATGGAGAGAGTAAAAGGAATGGAAACAACACAAATCCCTCGCTGCATCAATGGATCCTCTTTGCTTCTGGACGTTCAAGAAGCTTAATTGTTGACAAGGCTAGAGAGAGGACAGAAGGAGGATGGTAGGGGATTCAGCTAGAAGATAGAAAACTACATTAAGGCAGGTTATAAGTGAAAGTGGTAAATCCTTTTTTCTCTTGGGAGAAATGGCTATACACAACTCCCCTCGTATAATGAAAAGGGTGGCATTTGATATTTAGAATAACAAATCCCCAGATCTATTGAAAGGTATTATGAATTATTGTTGTGTTTACTTTATACCAAAGTCATGACTTCCCCTAGAAAGTGTTTAGAATTTTGATACATGATATTTTGCCAGAAATTTGAATACCTCTTCCACCTTCAGATTTACTCAAGAATTAATCCATGTTGATCAAGGCTCCTTGAGTTTCACCCAAGCCTACAGGATGCTACAAATCCCCAGATCTATTGAATGGTAGTATGAACTATTCTTATGTTTAATTTATACCACAGCAATCACTTCCCCTAGGAATTGTTCAAATTTTGATACCTGATATTTTGCCAGAAATTTGAGTACCTCTTTGACCTTCAGATCTAATCCGGAATCTGAGTGGATCAAAGCTCCTCACCTCCAGATCTAATATGGAATCCGTGTGGATCAAGGCTCCTTGAACTTCACCAAAGATTAAACATTGGTCTCTTGGTAGCCGGTGGTGTGATGATGAGGCGGCGGTGGTGCTTCCAACTATCGGTAGTTACCTCTTTGACCTTTAGATCAAATCCGGAATCTGAGTGGATCAAAGCTCCTCACCTCCAGATCTAATCTGGAATTCGTGCGGATCAAAGCTCCTCACCTCCAGATCTAATCTGGAAGTGTGGATCAAAGGCTCCTTGAGCTTCACCAAAGCCTAACACATAGGTCTCTAGGTAGCCGATGGTGTGATGATGAGGCGGCGGTGGTGCTTCCAACTATCGGTAGTTGGTGGGGCTAGTGGCAAGTGCGATGACCGAGAAATCCCGACGCGAGAGGAAAAGGGAGAAGGTTGGTGGGGTAGCGATGATGTCAAGCTCTGCTCCGATGGATTGATTGCATTGGCAGTGTTGATGGACTTGCGTAGATTAGGCAGAAGACATAGGTGAAGCAAAATGTGTGGTGAATGAAGGGCGGTATCGACCCGAATAGGTGTAAAGGTGGCTAGGAAGGGATGCGCTGGGGATAAGAAAAATTGGGGATATAGGGGAAGAGAGAGGATATTGTTTGAGGGTGGCGGCTGCGGAGGAGAGAGGGCAAGGATAATAAGGTTTGTTTTAGGGTTATTATGGATGAACGGTTAAGACGGGATGATCTCCATTTGTCAACTATAAAGGAAATTGATTCTTAAGGAAGAAATTGAAATATGATGTCTGGTTGCTCTTTAATATTTAGAGAAACTATAGTAAAAAAAAATTCAGCTAGCTGCCCTTCATAATCATGAAATAGGGAAGAGGGGTGACTAGAACGTAAAAGGAAACCTTGTGCATTCTGGATTAAGATGGCTAGGGAGGGGAATTTTAGTGTCGATTCGCACATGATCTCTCTAAATATTTGAAATTAATATAATGTATTTCTAATAGAGATTCTTTCAATAAAAGGAAGTGGCCCTAATGCCTAATGCTATATAGCAAACATGGCATCCATAGTATTCAGCTAATCTAGACAATAATTATAACAAATAGCAAAGCCACTGTTTCAAATGGTATGGAGCCAGTTTTCTCCTTTCTATTTCCTATGATGCCTTTACATCTTTACGGCAACAAAGTATCACTTATTATGTATATGTGAGTGTGCTTTGGTAGGAATTTTCTGAGGTCATTGATTTATCCCCAGCCTTCGTCTTTCTAGGCATGTGTTAAGAGTGTGCATTCGTGTGTGCATGTATGGTGGCGTGTGTGCATAGTGGTGTGTGTGCATGTGCGTCTTCCTTTAATAGGAAAAACTTTATGGTAACAAAGTGAAAATCAACTGATTGCTTGACCCACAAGTCAGGTACGGTCAATACCAACTTGGGCCAAGAATAGGGCTGGAAAAATAGCTCGAGGCTCGTGGCTCGGCTCAAGCTCGTCACGGCTCGGCTCGGCTCGAGCTTGGCTCGTGAATTTTCAAGCCGAGCCGAGTCCACTTTTCAGCTCGGCCAGATTTCGAGCCGGCTCGCGAGCCAAACGAGCCAACGAAATCCTCCCGGCCAGCCCACTCGGTGACGTCCCCAGCCCAGCCCACGCGAATTCCTAACCCTAACCCCACTCGACGACGTCCCCAATCCCCATTTCCCCTTCCCATTCCCCTTCCTCTCCCGGGCTCCCAGTGACCCAGTCCCTCCCACCCCGTCCACCGCGCCGCTCCTACCTCCGACATGCCCCTTTGGTCTCTCTCTCTCTCTCCCCTCCGTCTCCGTCTCTCCCAAATCTCCCTCACTCCCTGCTCGGCGCTCCCTCCCGAGTCCCGATTCCTCCAGACCTCCAGTCCCGAGTCCCGACCGCCACGCCCACGGCGCCACCTCCAGGCTCCACTCCACTCCCCCACCGCCCCGCGTGGCCGCGTCCTCCCCCGAGTCCCCCCTCCGGCCCTCCCCCAGCTCCACCTGCCGCCTCCGCCTTCCCCTCCCCCAGCTCCCCCAGGCCCCAGCTCCACCCGCCGCCTCGGCCTCCCCTCCCCTCCCGGACCACCCCCCCTTGCCCAGCTCCACCCGCTGGCGCCGCCGCCTCCCCCTCCCGGCCTCCCCCTTGCCCAGCTCCACCCGCTGACGCTGGCGCTGCCGCCTCCCCCTCGCGGCCTCGCCCCGCTGAGCCCGCTCCACTGGAAATCGAGGTCGAGGCGAGGCGGCCGTCGAGGCCCTCAAGGAGAAGAAGCTCTGGAGGAAGACCGGCACCATCATCGCCTCCATGCGCCTCGACCTCGAGCTCCGCGACGATACCGGCGCCGCCAAGATCGCCGACCTCGACCACGACGCCGCGCCCCTCGCCTCCTACCCGCATCGGCGACCAGAAGGGCAAAAGGCGACTTGGATGTTCTTGATTAGCAAAAATGTCTCGTGTAGTTCCAAAATTTTCTCGTGTAGTTCCAAATTATTGTTGGATGTTCCAGAATGCTGTTGGACTTGGATGTTCTTGATGTTTGAGCGAGTTTGTGGATTGTAAGTGCTGGGCTCGCGAGCCATTCGAGCCAGCTCGAGCTCGATCACGAGCCGAGCCAAGCCTCTTCCTTGGCTCGTGATCAAAACGAGCCGAGCCGAGCCGAGCCTACTGTTCATCCGAGCCAAAGTGAGCCTGGCTCGAGCCGGCTCGGCTCGACTCGTTTCCACCCCTAGCCAAGAACCACCATCTACTTACAATCCGAGCTCTAGCAACAGGTTGAGAATTGACACCATATGTAATACCCCGTTTAATAATCATGGAATTAGAAAAGAGATTAATTAATAGAAAAGGGAATAGAGGAGAGAGAGGAAAAAGAGAGGAGGTGGGCTGCCGGCCCAAGCCCAAACCGAGTCCACCTTGGACTCGGCAAGGGGAGGGTTGGGCTGCTGCATATAAGGAAAAGGGCGTGGGAGATCCAAACCCTAGCCTTGCCCTGCCCTCTGCGCTCTGCCTCCATCTCCTGCCGCCTATTCTTAGCACCAGCCTTGCCTCCAGGCCTTGCTGCTGCCACCTCCATCCCCTCTGCCACCACTGCTCTGCCCTGCTACCAGCACCTACCATGGCGTGTCGCCTCCTGCTGTTGCCGCCTGGCTGTTGTGTTGCCACCTGTTAGCTGCCGCACGGCTAGCTAAATACGAATGAGTTAATCCCAAGTGGGGAGAGGAACATGTTGTACCAAAAACAAATACGATGTATGGAGCACGATACGCGCAAGGAAAAATGAAATAAATTACGGCTGTATGCTGAGACCTGGAGAAGAATAATTAACTTAGCGCAAAGGTGGAGCTGGACCTCGGACCATCGAGGCATTGGTTCAAGATTCAACTCAAAATCACTTATTGTTAGGCTTTGAAATCACAATTTAAACTAAAAAATCACAGCTTGAAAGTGCTGCCTGGCTGAGCTGCCCCGAGGCCCAATCAGCAGCTGGCTACGCCCCTGACTTAGCATACTGACAGCAGGTAGTAGTAACAGACCATGATATGTATATATGAAAAATAGAAAAGGTTCAGATCTAAAGGTGCACAATGGAACATGGAGAAGAACGTACGATAAGATGAGCGCAGGAGGGGAGGGACATGGCCTATGACTATCGGATAATATCCACGAGGCACGGCATACATAAATAAAACAAATGTTTGGAGAAATGTACCGGTGGCAGGCCGCATTACCAGTAAGGCCCTCTTCCTCTGTAACCAAAAAAGCTAGTTGAACACATATATGGACACATAAATAGGGTGTGAATATGAATAAGATTGAAATAACATAGAGTAGATGGAAGCAACGCTAGGGCACCAAGCAAAATGAGGTGACTAAAAAAGATGATTGGTGTTAGAAATAATGCACGGATTAATAGGGACAAAAGACACAAATTTTACGTGGAAAACCCTTGCGGGAAAAAACCACGGGCGCCAACCGGCGATGATCACTATATGAGAAGTGTTTACAAAACGCCGGGGATTACAATGAGGCGTCTGACGTCAACTCTTCTCATGCGGCTTACAAGAGGTATATATAGGGGTAAAAGGACTTAGAGTCCAAGTAAGAAATTAATCCGCTAATATGACAACTAATCCGGATACTTCTATATTAGAAATTCGGATCACAATTCAACAATCTCCACCTTGAGATGAATTTCCTCTTGTAGCATAATAAAGAATCATCAATCACCAAATAACTCCACAGTAAGATAAAAATCACCGTGCGCCAACTAGTCTCTAGGACTAGACTGTAATACCAATTAAGCTTGAGCAAAGCTCAAACTTAGTAACAGGAACTGGCTTTGTCATCATATCAGCTGGATTATCATGAGTACTTATCTTGCACACTTTAACATCACCTTGAACAATAACACCTCGAATAAAGTGATATCTCACATCAATGTGTTTTGTTCTCTCATGGAATATCTGATCCTTTGTAAGGCATATAGCACTCTGACTATCACAAAATACAGTAGTGCAAGAATTATCTCTACAAAGCTCAGTGTACAAACCTCTCAACCAAATAGCTTCTTTACAAGCTTCAGAAATAGCCATATATTCTGCTTCAGTGGTGGATAAAGCAACAGTAGCTTGCAAACTTACTTTCCAACTAACAGCACAACCACCAATGGTGAAAACATAACATGTGAGAGACTTCCTCTTGTCCAAATCACCAGCATAATCAGAATCAACATAACCAATAAGTCCATCTCTAGATTCCCAAACTGCAAACAAGCATTAGAAGTGTCACGCAAATATCTGAATATCCACTGAACTGCTTTCAAATGCTCTTTTACAGGATTAGCCATGTATCTACTAACAACACTCAGTGCATGAGATAAATCAGGACGAGAACAGACCATGGTATACATAAGAGAACTAATTGCACTGGAATATGGAACTCTAGACATGTACTCAATATCATAATCTGACTTAGGATATAAGGCTGAAGATAATCTGAAATGCGAAGCTAATGGAGTACTCACTGGTTTTGCATTATGCATATTAAAACGACGAAGGACTTTCTCAATATAACATTTTTGACTAAGGTATAACTTGCCCGATTGTCTCTCTCTAATAATCTCTATGCTAAGAATTTTCTTTGCTGCATCTAGGTCCTTCATCTCAAATTCATTACTCAATTGTGCTTTCAGTTTTACTATTTCTGACTTATCTTTTGCAGCAATCAATATATCATCAACATAGAGAAGCAAATAAATGGTTGAACCATTAACAGTCTTTAAATAAACACAACTATTATAATCAGACCGCTTAAAATTATGAGAAAGCATAAAGGAGTCAAATCCCTTGTACCATTGCCTAGGAGATTGCTTCAAACCATAAAGAGATTTCTTTAATTTACAAACAAGGTGTTCTTTTTCAGGAATAACAAAACCCTCAGGTTGGTCCATATAAATGTCTTCTTCTAACTCCCCATGTAAGAATGCAGTTTAAACATCTAATTGCTCGAGTTCATAATCATGCATAGCAACAATACTGAGTAAAGTGAGAATAGAACTATGTTTCACAACTGGGGAAAAGACATTATTAAAATCAATACCTAGAATTTGACTATAGCCTTTAGCAACCAATCTTGCTTTATACCTTACTGGTTCAGTAGAAGAATTACATTCCTTTCTTTTTAAAATCCACTTGCAATGAACATGCTTCTTCTCCTTTGGCAATTTCACTAATTTCCAAGTGCCATTCTTTTCAACGACACGTGAAAATTTTGGGGTGTCCAAAATTAGAAAGCCCACGTATTGGGTTTGGGTTGAATTTTGTAACCTAGCGTATAAGCCAACGTATTAGGTCTTAGGACTATAGTGGATCGTACGTGGGTGTTTAAGCGCCAACGTTGGTTGACATTAGGGCGTGTGGCTTTAGACGTGAGGTCAGGGGTTAGCAGCAGGTTTCTCACTCGTGAGGGTTTCCTGGCGACCGTCGCTTTTGTTCATGCGTGAGAATAGAAAACAGATCTGGAGATTCTTCTGTACGCGACATGAGGACATGTTTTGCTGTTGGGTGATTAAGAGCATGCAGGAGAAAATCAACTCTTGACGCTGCGTGTGATATCTAGAAGAAACGAGGTGTGGCGCTTTCTGGTCTTGCTGCCTCGCGTGCTTCCTTTTTTGGCCGTGCGTGACATGAGGCAGTAGGCTTTTGCTGTTGGTGCTTGTGATCTTGTGAATCCCATCTAGTTCATGCATGCAGCGTGGTATACTTTGTTGCAAGAGCCACGGCGCTGTTGTCGAACCCGGGAGCGAAGGATCCCGAATTCTTTGTGTTTATACACTAGTCCAGGATTTCTAGTGTACACAGTCAAACAAAAGTGATAGCAAAATCATATCACACACTTTATTAATAATAATTCAGAGTTTATTACAAAAGGGGCCTGAGGTGTGAGGACCCCAATTTATTTGGCTTGTAATGCTTAACCAACCACCTGGTCCTAGCATCACAAATCAAATAAACTGATCCTCGAGATATGTATACTTCCCAGAAAGCAGCATACACACCTCGGTACAAAATTAGACATCAACTCCATTCCAAACATAGAGTCCAAACGCTACACTACCAAACGGAAGATAAACAAATAGTAGAGTTATTACAGACAAAGGCCGACAGGCCAAGGTACACAAATAAACAAGACGGACAGCGGAAGCAAAAGTGTCATAAGATGGCTATAAACAAAGCCAATCAGTGTGCCTTCAACCCACAAGGCATCCGACCGACCGCCAAGTCTAGTCGTCCACGAAACGCAACAACACGACTCACGAAGTGAGGCCCTTGGGGCTCACCTTCTTCCTCTGCAACAAAAACATTAAGCAAAGCACACAGTACAAAGATTGTCTTTGTACCCAAGACCGACGTGTGAACTAGCGGACCTATTCATAAGCTACATGCAGGCTTATTTGGTGGAGGCCATATGTTTCATTTGCACAAAGCTAGATTTGTTTGCAATAATGTAATACAGCTTTAAAGGCAAGTTTGCAATTCATTTTCTTGATGAAATAATGCGAAATAAAGATAGATACAAGTAACCACCTAGAAGTGACTATCCCAATAGTCACCACAACATAGCACGAATCCCATTCGTACCACCACTACAAGTTTTAATTTTAAATGGTGGTAGTCTAACTCTTGAAAAGCTTACCCAAGCGTGTCCATAACCTAGACGCGAGGCTATTCGAATAGTTTTAACCTGCGCAGGTGTACCATCGCATCCACACCGCATCGCCTTTAGCCGAAACACACTACCGAGGTATGCCGGCACAACTAAGTCCTACGAGACTTTTTCCAATATTGTGTATTAACTACGAGCGCTCGTATGGATAGAAATCCATACGCTTACATGGTAAAGCGAAAAGACAACTACCCACTCGGGATAAAGCTTTTGGACAACTACCATGCTCCCAACACCATCCCTCCTGCGACCTCCTGCGACCGGAGCCAATACACGCCAAAGTACTAGGTCAAGAGAGGTCCCATACCCTCTAGTGTGGTTAGCACGCAAAATGCGGATAACAATCCACTCACAAGATGTTCGGTCCTTAATTGACCGGGCACCTTTCCATACACCCAATAGATCACACCAATCTTACCATTGTGCGCGTCTAAATCATTTTTGTTTTCATTTTTAGTTTTGCAATTAAACATAGCAAAAATGCTGAAATATAAAGTTATAGCAAATTTTGTGTGATCAAGGTTACCGACTAAAGTCGATAACCGTCGATTCTACCGATAGCTAAGCAAGTCTAAGCGATTGACCCGATCTACTAAGTGACAAGAGATCATCCAGCGATCTCTAATCACAAAAATAACCTAGGCTCGGTAGTAGAGATCAATATTTTGTCTACGGGATATGCACTACTGGATTTAACTAATCAATTTAACACAAATTAAGCGATGCATACATACAGTTGAAACAAAATATTAGACTTTAAAATACTTGGGATAAACATGATCAAACCGCTTGCACATTCGTTGTTGCTCAATTTGTTGCGAGGGTCGCTCTCGTGGTTGCCGCAAATATCGAATCCTAACGATTGAACAAAACAAATAATAAGAACTAATAACACCGCAAAACTCAATAATCAAACACAAACACCAATTTATACACAGAGGCTAGACCACCACAAAAGGAAAAACAAAATAACTGCTACAGAGATGTTTCAAATAGACATGCTTTCAAGTGATTGATCTACCCACTCACTTATTTATCAGTTAACCACGTAATCAATCCTCTTATATGTTTTAAACTTTGGACAGACTTTGATGGTGATTGTGTGCACATCTATTATTTAATCATCAAGTTAACACATCAAAACAACTAGCTACTCTAAAACAACCATTATTAGTTGAGGTCACGTAACCTACAAGAAGCTAATGAAAACACTAACTAGTCAAGTATCCAACTATGAGATGCTAAACAAAATTCCAATTAGATTTGGGCTTTAATAAAATCCAGCTACTAACACACCTAAGCATCACACCCACAAATTTAAGGTCATCACAATTCAACATGCTACTACTCCAAATCTCACTACACCGATAAATCAACAACACGAGACAACAACATGCTCATCTAACTATCCCTTTGGTGAATCATGACAACAAGAGCTTTGAAGCTTAATGATACTAACCAACTGACTTCATACTAACCATTACTACTAAGGAAAGTCATCAAACACTAACGATTTGAATAGTATAAGCATGAAACCAAATTCGGTTTCGACAACGAAAAACGACAACAGAGAAGAACAAATACAGAGAACCAGAACTAAAATGCTTTCAAACTTCCAATACCAAATTTTGATCATGCAATGAGAGTGAACTAATGAACAATCATAAGCATGATTAGCAACTAACTATAAAGCTCAAGGAGGTGGGCCCCATCACTACCACGGGCAAAACCTAAGAACAGAGGAGCTCGCGCGCTGGACTCGAAGTCGTCGCCGCGGTGGAGGCGCGGCGAGGTGGGAACCAAGGCCAAAATGGTCGCGGAGGATCTGAAGGTTGTGGGTGGCCTCGAGGCAGCCGGAGATGCACCGCGGCGGCGCGGCGCCGGAGCTTGGCGGCCGGCAGTGGAGGTGACAAGGTGCGACTGCATCAGAGAGGAATACGATGAAAACTAGTGCGCGCATGAGCAACAATGGTTACTGTGAACTCACCGGATGACGCGAACTCAAGTGGTCGCGGAGATGGCCCGGCGACGAGCTGCTCGCGGCGCAAAGCGGTCAACGGCGGCGAGGAGCCTCGAGGTGAACGAGGACGCGTGAGTGAGCGGAGAAGAAAGGTGGAGTCGGTGATGCTCACCGAGCAAGGAATTGAGTTGGAGCTCACCGGAGAAGATGCGGTGGCGGAAGAGGCGGTTTCGGCCGGACTTGGAGAAGAAAACCCACGCGCAGCTCCACAGACGATGAAACTCGAAATTCCTTGAGGGGTTTACCTCCCAGGGATGTGGAACACACCGTGACGCGGCCGGCCGTGCTCGGAGATCACCGGAGCAGCAGGAACGCTCGGAGGCGGCGCAGCGACGCTCTCGGCTCCTGGAGCTCGGTGGTGAAGAAGGGCGATGGAGACGAAAACGAGGTAGGGAAAGCCCTCGGCGGCTTTTGTAGGAGCAGGCGGAGGCAGCGAGGTGAAACGGTGGGGCGGTGAAAAGACCGGTGAGGCGAGGTGGCAGCGTGCATGCGCGGCGGCGGCCGCGAGCGCGCGGCGAGCGCGGGTGCGCGAGCCGGCTCAACGACGTGGCGAGAAGACTGCGCAGTGGGACCGCCACTGTCGGCGAGTAAAGGTGCGACTCGAGTCGGAGCCAGGTGCGGTGCGACGAGTGGGTTTAACTCGATCACTATTGCATTGGCCGTTGGATCTGAGATGGATGATCGAGATCTCTGTATGCATTCGGACCGGTCGATTGCGCACACGAACGTGGACCGCGGCGATCTCCATCGGACGGTGATAGCCATCGGACCGCGCGCGGTGCAGCTAGGCGGTGCGACCGAGTCAAGTGGTGCGGTCGATTTGAGTCGGGCTCGTTCGAGCCGACAAACAATGATTTCTGGTTTTGAGTTTAAAAGCTGAGAGAGTTTGGGGAATTTTAGAGGTAGTTCCTAGCTCCAAAATTTCCTAAATTTTTATGGTAGCTACAAGGGACATAGAAAGCATTGCATAAATTTTCCAGAATTTTTATGCATCGCATTGTTCTACAGAAAATTTACAAGCTGCTTGACCTAGGGTTTGACCAGAAATTCAAACTAGTTTGACTTGGCCATTTGAAATAGCAAATAAAATCTAAAAATTGTGAAATAATTCAGGAGGTAGATAGGATGATCAAGATGATAGGAAAATAATTTCAGAGGATGATCACAAGTTTGAAAGCTAACAATTTCTGACAACAATTTCCATTCACAAGAATTTAATTCTAGAAAATGGAAATTGCTAGGAAAATTTGGAAAACTTCCAAATGATTTGGTGAGACAACAAAAGTTTTTATTTCTCCTCAAAATTTTACATTTGAAATACAAACCCTAAGTTAGGGCTGTTACATGAGGCCAATTGGAAAAGAAATAACACAGCGGAAGACGAAATAGTAGTAGACCACACGACTTGCCACAGGCAATCGTCTGGGGGCGTAGCCTAGTCGTCAAGATCCTCACTGTCCTGATAGAGGTCTTCTCCTGAATAAAGATTATTCAGCAAGAGTAAGCACAACTACCGTGCTTGCAAGTTACACCCAATATTGAAAGATAATGCATGTATAAGGTAAACAAAGGATAATGGCAGGGTTATTTTGCATAAACAATATTTTTCGGTGAAATACCAATATTAATTTCTAAGGCCAGTTTTATATAATAACTCGAATCAGTATTTAAGATGACAATTAATAGTGGATAACCTCCATTGATTGAATGGTGAAGGATACCCTCCTATCACTTGGCTAACCACCCAATTTTTACCATAGGATTCTCCATCCTAAAATCATCTGTTGAAACATTTTATAAACAAAAAACAAGTCTAATTTAGAGTGGCCTTACTAGCATGTCCATGACCGCGGACGCGGCTATTCGAATGGTTTCTACTCTGCAGAGTTTGTACAGCTTTACCCACACGAGATAATTTGCTTTTAATGTCGGCCAAGGCACGCTTCCAAGGGCAATTATCATGAGGTCGTTACAATGTAGTGTCTTAATGTATTTATGCCCGCTAAGGTTTCGCTACCATTTGACTAACCATCCTCCGGGAGCCCCCTCTTGCGCCAGGTGGGACTAATGTCTAACCAACACCCACACATACAACATAGCACAAATAACACTAAGACGTCACAAATTATTTAGCCAAATTCTGCCCATACAGGACATGTGGTGGTACGGTAAGGCGTAGCAAAAA
The DNA here is from genome assembly GCA_036346255.1 of Ampelocalamus luodianensis. Lineage (NCBI taxonomy): Eukaryota > Viridiplantae > Streptophyta > Magnoliopsida > Poales > Poaceae > Ampelocalamus > Ampelocalamus luodianensis. The sequence continues at coordinate 45,543,836 of CM070638.1, forward strand.
GCCGCTCAAAGGCTGGTCCTTAACTGACTAGGGCGACTTCCATTTACCATGGGCCTTAATCCTAACCAGATTAAGCCCGTGCATGAACCTGCACCCACCATCCATCCATCTCGCCTAGTCCAAACCCATTTTATTTTATTTAGAGTAAAATCCTCTTTATAAACCTTTTGTGGTAAGACAATACCACCAAAATCAAATTTTGAATCAACTTTGTAAAATATTTAGCTAAAACCCTCCCAAATTCATGATTGTGATCTAAGCATGGCTAAGCACATGATTAATTTTAATAGTATTTTACCTAAGGGTGACAAGGCATTCATATTCAAAAATCAAATTGGCCATACAATGATAGTTGGATTAACTACATACAAAAACAGGACATCCAAACATTTATATAACATATGCATGCAATAATTCTTTGAAAATAGAAATTAAATACGTTAAAATACTGGGAACAATATGATCAATAGTGTAACTTGCCTTCGTTGAAGTCTTGAAACTCTAAATCTTCAGAAGGATCTAACTCTCCGGAGTCGTCGAGGTCTATACGTGAAAATACGACAAATTAACTTCAAATTCAAATAAATTCAAAAACTCAGCTCAAAATAACTCCAAATTGAAATATTTTGGTTTAGTTAGCTAGATTTTGATTTTAGACAACTTTTGCAACTTGAACCACCCAATTTGGAGTTCAGATGCAAAAAATATGAATTTTAGAAGTTTTAAACCTAATTTTGGAATTTAATTGAATTTTCCGAATTATTTTTCTACTGAAAAATCTAGTTATTGCGCAATGCTGGCGTCAGCGAGGGATTTACGGGATTTAAATAAATGAATTGAATTTCTGACATGCGGGCCCCACTTGTAAGTGGCTCGGTGCTCATGGACTGAGTTCACCGAGGGTTTAGCCCTGGGTTGGTGGTGGCGAGGTGGTGACCCGAGCGGACACGTGGCGACAGGGCAAAAGGAACTGAATTTTTCGGGCGTGACCGAGCCGACACGGTTTAGGCGACACGGGGCCGAGCAGGAAGCTACGTGGGGTTGGGACCTCGGCGAGGTGGCGGTTAGCTTACACGATGGTCAGTCCGCCACGCCACGAGGGCTTGACAACGCAGGTAAGACTGTGCGTTCGCCCGACAGGTGGCGAAATGGCAGCGGCCCGCCGGCGAGGGTGAGTGATCCCATCGTGTAGAGGAGGTTAATGCGCACCTAATGACACTGACCTGGGCACGAGAGGATGTCGGAGTTGGCCGGTGGCGAGCTGTTGGCGGCGGAGTAGATCGGTTGTTGTTGGTCGGGAGCTCCGACGACCTTTTGGCGACGTGGGTGGTCGCCTGGGGTAGAGTGGAGCACGGTGATGACTATGGTGTGGTCGACGGGGAAGAGGCATCGCTGACGGCGAGGCAATCGGCTGCGAGAGCTTCGGCGGCCGACGAACTAAAGCTCGAGTTTCGGCGGCTAGGAGCGGCGAGAGGCTACGAGAGTTGAGGGGATGGGATGAGTGAGAGGAGGCGCACCCGGGGTGCCCTTTTATAGGGTGCGGGCGTGGCCGAAGCGGCGTAACGCCCAAGAAGGTCCCGGTGAGTCCGCGGCGAGAAATCGGGGATTTAGGCGGGGATAAAGGAAGGTGAGAGCCGTGTCGGAGGCGGAGGGGATCCTGGGCATAAATGCGCGCGATGATTGGGAGGATGCGGCCAGATTCGCCCGGTTTTGGAAGGTCTCCGAATCGGCATCCATGGCGGAATCGTGGGGAAGAAAAGGAAGGTCGTGGGGAAGAAGATGGAAAGGAAGACGACGACGTTGGCTCGTTCGATTTTAATCCAACGGTGGACAATAGATGGGCGAAACAGTAAGTTAGGGTTGGATGCAACCGTTGGATTTTGATCCAACGGGTGCGATAGATCCAGGGAGTTGCGACGGTTAGGAAAGTTACTGATGTATGTGGGTCGTTAGATCTAGATCTAACGGTGCAAGATCACAGGGGTGTTCGATCGTCCGAATGTCACATTGGATGCTGGCCGTTGGATTTTGATCCAACGGCTGACGGATGTTGGTGCGGCCTGAGCGAGAGAAGGAGAGAGGCTGACAGCGGGCCCCGCTGTCAGTGAGAGAGAGGAGAGGTGGCGCGGCTGGGCTGGCGCGGGCCGCGCGCGCGGGAAAATGGTCTTGGCCGAGTGGGTTTCGTCCCATTGGCTATTTGGGGATTTTCTTTTGATTTCTGATTTAAATAATTGCTGATAATTAGAATATAGCAAATTAAGTCCAAAAATTTTGAGAAAATTCACAGAAATTCTCTGGAGCATTTAGGAGTTAAATAAAATATTTCTAACTATTATTTGGTAATAGATTTTGCACATAAAATTGTTTAGCTTCAAATTGGTTAAGTAAAAGCTTTTGAAAATTCCACAAAAATCCACAAAAATAATTAAACTTTATTTTCAACTGAAATTTGAAATTTGGGCTGTTACAGCTGTGGAAGCTGTTGGCCAAATCTCTGGTACTACGAGGAGCACGTGAGAGGGCACAAGCGGCGCGCAGGAAGTAGTGCACTATGTCTGGCTCGTCGGGAAGAAAAGGTAAGTAGAACACGACGCTGGCGGAACGCTGCAGACACGCCTTCGCGCGTGCGCGAATCGCGAAAGGCCACAATCTGCGTGCGTGAGCGAGCGACAAGTGATTCGACGCGGCTCGGGCAAAGGCAACGAAGGGTGCAAAAAATCTTACGCAATCATTCATCCCTTCTGATTGTTATTAACGATCTTACAGTTTGTTACATCCAAACACCTCGTGTCTTCCTATCTCTTGACCAAACTTATGTGGGGAAAAATAGCTAACCAGCTGTATCTAATCCTCAATTTCCTGCACAAATTCCATGGTAAAGATTCAACACATTTGCTTACATCCCTACAAAACCCATATCTATTATATCTATTATATTATTAAAGCGATAGAAAACGAAACCACCACGTTCGCTCTCAAGGACTAGAAATTTCTACGTTAATCGGTGGAAAAAGAAAACCATCTACACCGTTGATTATGGTGGATCCAGATTATAACGATCTAGATTAAACGAAAGGGTCCATGTCATGTACAATATAGAAATAAGAGTCCAACTCAAGTACAATGCAAAAATAACTAAAATTTAGAATAAAAAATAAAATAAAATTAGCAATTTAATTTTGATACAAATTCCTAAGTAAAATCACAAGATAAACATAATTCAAAAAAAATTAAAAAAAAGTAATTGGATTAGTATACTAATTCCAACAAAATAACTGGAATTTGGAAGAAAAAATAAAATAAAATTAGCAAATTGATTTCGATACGAATTACGAAGTAAAAGCACCAATAAATGTAATTCTTATATATATATATATATACATATATTATATATATATATATATATATATATATATATATATCAATTGGATTGATTTCTATATGAATTCCAAAGTAAAAAATACTTAAATAAATAAAATTCGGAACAAAAAAAGCATCATCAATTTGATTTCCATACGAATTCCTAAGTAAAAGCCTAAAAAAATAACTCAGAATAAAAATTAAACCAAAAATATAAATTGGATTAGTATACGAATTTTAACAAAAAAAATAAAATTGATTTTGGAATAAAAATAAAATAAAATAAGAATTTTGATTTCAATACGAATTCTGAAGTAAAAATCTGTAAATAACTATAATTCAGCATAAAAATTAACAATTGTATTAGTTTACGAATTCCAACAAAAAAATAATTAAAATTAGGGACAACAAATAAAATAAAATTTGTATTTTGATTTCCATACGAATTCCAAAGTAAAATATCTTAATAACTAAAATTTTGAATAAATTAAATAGAAGTTATAATGAAGATATCGTGAATGGTGTCGGAGGAGACTACGAAAGAGTGCAATGGCGTCGATCTGCCCTGCAAGAAGACATTGATCCACAAAGAAGCGAATAGTCGAGGTAACGGTGACGAAGATGAGAACAATTCCATGCTGCTTACCTTAGCTATTCGACAAGGACAATGTCGCACTGCTCGCTGGAGCCATTGAACAGAAAGACCGAAGTAAAAGGAGCCAAGTGCTGTGACGACGAATGGTGAGTATCGATGTTGTTGAAGAAGTCAATGGCCAAAGAAACTTGATAATGAGAAAGACATAGCGGAGAAGAAATGAAGCTTTGGGTTAAAGACGAGCTATCGATGATATGTGATCATCGGGTAGCTAGGAGCATGCCATTGTTGGTGAGTGACACAGCGTTGTTGCAGTTAGTGAAGATGGGAGGTTGTTGCAGTTAGTGAGGAAGCCACGTCGTTAGTTGGACAATGTCGAGGAAGAGGAGCGACCGACACAGGAGAAGAAGACATCGTGCATGTGTATATACATGCATGCATCCTACGAATAGAAGTATGGGCGTACAGAAACAAAGGAGCAAAGAGCTCAGAGTAGATATAGCGCAACAGTAAGAGTAGATATAGCGCAACAGTAAGGAATGGGCTTGGGGCCACTAGAGATAGCGCGACGAGTGTCTAGGCAGGGATCGACGATATTTTCACACATATACGTGTAGATGTCACAACGGTCATCATTAAGTGATAATTGGAGAGAAATAGAAGATAACTATGTGGTAGAGTATTGCATTGGAAGTGGTAGCAGCTGAGAGATATCGATTAAGAATTGTGCTTGCTCTTAGAGGTTGAAGCTATTTCCATTTTCTAATGATTATGATATCTTAAAAATCTAAATAGCTACAATATACTAAATATATTCTGAAGCATCAAACTTTAAAACAAATTTAACCACGCAAATGCGCAGGCCACCCTGCTAGTTATGTCGAAATCAACCTATTTGTTGTTTCTCCTCCACATGATATGAAGCTTTTGGACTCATCAGCTTATTGGGAGTGGAGAGCCTGAGGCTCGCCATTACATAAAAATAATTTGCCGCGCACAATGTTTTTATTATACTCAAGTATATATCGATACATTGCATCTGAGCATGTGTTGAGGAGAACAACTAAAGCATAGAAAAAAGGGCTGTGCAAGTGTTGGTTAAAGTAGACAATGCATCCAGGAGTAGATTTGTTTTAGATGCCAGATAAAGTTTGTTGCGACTTGTTTATCAGTTTGCTAGTGTAAGTGATTTTTGAGAGTAGGGGTGGGGAGGGGTGAATGAACAATAATCACCAACTCCTCTCTTTTTTTAAATAAAAAAACATATTACCCCAAACACATTAAGTCGACGTCGTTGGGATCGGCTTGTCCAGTCCACGCCCTCAGTAACGTCATGCCCCGTGCCCTCGGCTCCTCCACATGCCCGGAAGAGCTTCACCGTGTTTTTGTTTGTTTTTTCTTGTTATAGAATATTTAGGGTGGTAGAATTTGTTTATTGGTAGATTATTTTTTCTGTTTTTGTTAGATATTTTTAGAGAGGTAGAAAGGGAGTTGGGAGGAAGAACACACCTCCAACCATCACTAGAGTTTTCTTTAAGTAGTATAAAGATATAAAGATTTAGAGCGTTCGACACAGCTTCATACGGTAAAGTCTTTGATTACACTTCCTCTTCTTTTTTTTGGCATATAATTTTCTTCGTCTTGTTGCATACTACTATCTCTAATTCCAAATGTAAGTCCTTTCAGAATATTTGCTAGTCAAATATTTTTTGGTTTGGTCATCAATATATAAAGAATTATCAAGATTGACTACATAAAATTGGTAGTACTAGATTCATCATAAAATATACTTTCATAATGTATAATTAGTTTTATTTAAAACATCATATTTTTATAGAATTTGATGGCCAAAGTGTTACCTTTGAGACCATGTCGATATTTAAAACGACTTATATTCGAAATCAGAGGTAGTATCAGATATGTATGTGAATTTATGGATGCTTTTCTTTGTTTGCCTTGGTTCATCACATCTTATTTCTACTGCAGTTATAACTAACACCACGAAATATTCTCCATCTTATTTCCAAGGTATGTATTTAAGCAAGAGCTAGTTAATACAGAACAGCAGCAAGAGCAAGAGCTAGGTAATAATAGTCACACGCCTTGGTGCTCGTGCTACTGCATGCAGTCGTGCCAGGGGCGGAGCTACTGAGGTATGCTGGTGGGCCACGGCATACCGGCCCACCGAACAATCCTCAATCACACATTCACATGGAGGAAGATAAACAGAGATGTAGATCGAACGGACTCACCGCTTGGCGACTGACGGCCGCGCGAGGCGGCGGGGTCGGCGCGAGGCGGAGGGGTCGGGCGCGAGGCGAGGGGAGGGCGCGCCGCTGGGGCCGGGAGGCGGTCGGAGGGGCCAGGAGGCGGTCGAGGGGGCCGACTCGGAGGCGGTCGGAGGGCCGGCCGGCCGGGCGGCGGCTTGAGGCCGGGAGGCGGTCGAGGGGCCGGCCAGGAGGCGGTCGAGGGGGCCGGAGGAGGCGGCCGGGGGGCCGGGAGGCGGCCGAGGGGCCGCCGCCGCCCAGAGCCGCAGAGCCGCCAGCGCCAGCCGCCAGGGGAGGCAGAGGCGAATCGCGACGGCCGGAGGGGACAAGGCCTCTTTGTCGATCGCCGCCGTCACGTGCTAGACTCTAGTATTTAATAAGGTTTGAACTTTAATAAAGTTTGTACTTTGTTAGTTTATTTAGTAGTATACTAGTACAAAGAGCTATTAGCCGATGATATTATTGATGTTTTTTGAATTGTTCGATTATGAAGAGAAGCGGAGACATTGCATCTCTTTTTCGTAAACATGCACCAAGAAGGCGATGGTCGCTTAAATCTCGTCCCATCTTCGGTTGAAAATGTGACGGAAAAGCAAACTCAAGAGCAAGAGAGAGTAATTGATGAAATTGAGAATCCTACGCCCCGCCCCGCCACCGCCATCGCCGATTTATGACATCAATCGCCTCCGCATGATCCAGGAAAGGCAGCCCATTGAAAGTTATTTTGTTAATGATCAAGATGCACCAAGAGCATATATTATTAAAGGCCCATTTCAACCTTATACACATGATTTTCCAAAAAGAAAGATTGGAAATAGAGATCGTCAATTCAATTTTGTATGGTTTCATAAACATGAGGAGTGGCTTGAATATAGTATCAAAAAGGATTCTGTGTTTTGCTTTATATGCTACTTGTTTAAGAAGGGTACCGGTCGATAAATTTATCACTTGGTGGTCGGAGAAATTGGAATATAGGAGAGAAAGCACTTTCAAACATCCGGGTTCTAAAGCACATAATGCACTCAAGAGAGATACATTGGCTTTAAGAATCCCAAGGTAGCAATTGATTATCACATTGAGAAGTGGACCGATGAGGATCTTCGTCTTTACAAGAAAAGGTTGACTTATTCACTTAGATGTATCAAGTTTCTTTTGCATCAAGGATTGGCATTCCGTGGACATGATGAAAGTGAAGAGTCTAGCAACAAAGGGAACTTCCTTGAACTTTTGAAGTTTCTTGCAAAAAGTGAAGAAGTGAGCAAGTATGTTTTGAACAATGCTCCTGTAATTGCACCTTAACTAGCCCAATGATACAAAAGCAAATTATTCATCACAGCCATAGAAACTAGAAAGAAAATAATTGAAGAACTTGGTGATGAGCCCTATGCAATTTTAGCCGATGAGTCTAGTGACATATCACATAAAGAACAACTAGCTCTTTGCTTGCGTTATGTTGATAAATTGGGAAGGCCATGTGAGCACTTTATTGGAGTTGTTCATGTAGATGATACTACCTCTTTATCACTTAAAAATGCAATTGAAGCTTTACTTGTTAGTCATGGCTTGACTATGGCTCAAACCGTGGTCAAGGTTATGATGGGGCTAGCAACATGAAAGGAGATATTAAAGGGTGAAAACATTGATCATGCAAGAGTCACCTTCGCTTATTATATCCATTGTTTTGCACATCAACTCCAACTAGTTCTTGTTGTCGTTGCTAAGGGCAATATCGATTGTGTGAGTTTTTGATCAAGTATCTCTCCGTTGAATATTATTGGAGTTTCTTGTAAGCGCCATGGCATGCTTCAAATGCTCGGCTTGAGAATATAAAAAGCACTTGATTGTGGTGAACTTGAATCGGGAGTGGATTAAATCAAGAGATGGGTTTGCCTAGGCCCGTGAGACTCGGTGGGGCTCTCATTACAAAACTGTATGCAATATCATTATTATGTATTCCACAATCCATGATGTACTCATAGATCTTGGTGATGATATCGCACATAAGGCCGATTGGACAAAAATACATTTTGTGCTTGGAGCATTTGAGACCTTTGAGTTTGTTTTCTTTGCACACTTAATGTTTGTTATTCTTGGATACACAAATGAATTATCCGAGTGTTTGCAAAGAAGGGAGCAAGATATTCTTAATGCAATCTCACTTGTTAATGTGGCAAAGAATGTAATGCAACAATTGAGGTCCGATGGTTGGGATAAGTTCCTTGAGAGGGTCACTTCATTTTGTGATAAACATGGTATTGAAGTTCCTACTATGGACGGTGATTATGTGCCTTATGGGAAATCGGCAAGGTACGCTGTCGTGCTCAAACCAAACAAATGATGATCACTTGTAAGAGAAGTATATATTGGTGTCATTGATCAAATTAGCCAAGAGCTTGATAATCGGTTTGATGAGATTAATATGGAGTTGCTTTCTTGTATGTCACCTTCAATCCTTCCAACTCATTTGCTTCTTTCGATGCACGTAAGTAATGTGAGACTAGCTGAGTTCTATCCTAAAGAATTCTCGAGCAATTATTTGCTAAAACTTGAATTGCAACTTGGTAATTATATTGATGACATGAGACAAGTTGATAGTTTCAAAGATCTAGACAATCTTGTTGATCTCTCGCTTAAGCTTGTTGAAACAAAGAGACATAAAGTGTATGATATGGTTTACATGCTTCTCAAATTGGTTTTGTTTACCAGTGGGCAACAGCAAGTGTTGAAAGGGTATTTTCTGCAATGGTTTTAGTGAAAACAAAGTTAAGAAATAAGATGGGTGATAGTCTTTGGATGATTGTCTAGTCACATTCATTGAGCGGGATATTTTCTTTGAAGTGGATGAAGATGATATAATTGAGACTTTCATGTCTTTTAGAAAGCGTAGGCCAAAAAGTCGACAAGTAGTATTGTAAGTCTCTTTATGTATATTTAAGACTATTAGTATGGTGTTTGAACTATTTATATTGTAATTTGTGCAAGTTTCTAACTTAATCATTGATTTTAAGACTTATCATATTATATAGTGCCTGTATACCGAATCACGGTGCAAATTTTATAATTATTTACCGAATTGGCAAATGGTTTTATCGAATTGCATATGAAAATTTTGGTGTGGCATACCCTTTGGTAAAATCCTGGATCCGCCACTGAGTCGTGCAGATATAGACGTCCAAGAAATAAAGCAGGCAAGCAACGGAAACTACAGGCGCGAAGCACTGACATGCATCAGACATGCTTGCTTAATCACGCCCAAAAGCGCCAACGGCGGCATCGTTGCCAACTTGCCATTCCTGCGGCGGGTCTGTAAGTAGGTACCGGTGTTCTCGTTGAACTTCTTGCGTGATATCTTCTGGCCCCCGGTGCCCGGCGCCGTCATCATCTTCTGGTCCTCTTCCTGGTCTATGTCCCCGTCGGCCGCCCCCATCTTCGACAGCAGGAAGCCGGAGCCCACGGCAACCGACACTAACCCGACGCCGATTCCGGCGGCAATTCCGAGGATGCGGCTCTTGGAAGGTGTTTCCCTTTTCGAGTCCGGCTCCACAGCGGCGGAGCCAGCGTCCAGGCTTGCCGGCGAGCCGCCATTGATAACCCAGTTGAGACTCCACTGTACATGCCCTTAGTAGTTTCCTCACAGCTAAGTGATTGACCGACTAGCCAGTCGTTCTATTATATACGGGCCAATGGCGCGCCGACCTAGTGCTCATGCCTCCTTTGCTAAATGAATTCCAGGTGTTGTTCCAGTACTGCTGCTCATCTATTTCGATAAAAATAAGGTTGGTTAGCGACAATAAACATAGATCAGTGGTAGTACCGATATATCAACATTTTGAGGGTTTATATGTAGATCGACATTTCTAGGGTTATATCAAGTTTGGTTTTGGAATGTGTGTTATTTATTTAAAGGGAAAATTTTGTTTATGCCACTCAAAATATGTGTAAATTCGGTTCTGCCATCAGAAATTTAGCCATTTCGTTTTTGTCATTTTTCCGTTAGTGCACACTTTGTTTTTGTCACTCCGTTCAATTTTTCGTCAACTCAATGAGGTTTGACAGTTAACAAATATGCAAAATTATCATAAAAAGAAAATAATTGAAAATAAAATTTTAAAAATGTCGACAAATAGAGAAACAAATTTTAAAATAAAAGTGCACAAAAGTTTCTTAGTGTAAATTTCTCCAAAAAAATTTACAATAAGGAAAATTTTAGCAATGCTCCATAAAAGTTGAGGAAGATTAAAACATTTTTCATAGTATATTTTTTTTGATAAATTTTATTAGTGTATTAAAAAACAAAATTGTTCAAAAGTTTTCCTTGACTTTTGCAATATTTTTTTCTCTATTTTTATTGTGTTTTTATGGTTTTTCTCTTATTTTTTTGGTATTTTTATGTTTTCCCCTATATTTCCTAACGGTCCAACTCCATTGACTTGGACAAAGTGGAAAAAACGAAATGTGCACTGAGGGAAGAATGACAAAACTAAATGGTCAAATTTCCGATGGCATAACCGAATTTGCACATATTTTGAGTGGCAGAAACAAGAAATTCCCTTATTTGAATGTTTTAGAATAATAACGCTAGGCTACCACTACTACAGAAATGGTCATCGCAGACGGTTTCATGAGCCGTCTGAGTTTATGGATCAGTAATGACTTGAGGTCATCACAGACGGTTTTCGAACCGTCTGTGATGTAGACTATCACAGACGGTTATTAAATCAGAACTGTCTGTGATAGTTGACTATCATAGACGGTTTGTAGATGAAATTGTCTATGATAGTTGATATATCACAGACGGTTAGTCCTAAGAAACCATCTGTGATATTCTTTTTTATTGCTAAATCTGTTTCTGTTTATTGGCTATCTTCAGGAAATGCTAGCCAATAAACAGAAATAGATAGAAAAAGGAACGTCAACCGTCTTCATGAAGAACAATTCCTGAAAAGACGGTGACGCTTTGATTTTCCAATGATTTATTGGGAAAGATTCTAATAAAATTTTATCTGTTGTACTTTCGTTTAACTTTGCCACAAGTCGATGGCCTATAAATAACCATCAGAAGGGCCAAACTTACACACATACATGCCATCTTTCCTACTTCTACTTCATTTTAAAGTTATTATCTCCAAACCTCTTAAGTTCGAATAGATTTCTTTAGAAGAAATAATCGGTCCTTGGAGTTCTTCCACTATGGGTAAAATCGTGGAAAAGATACATTCCATGGAACAAATTGACTTTTCAATCGACCACCATGGAAAAGAAAAATCCAAGGATCATGACTTCAAGATGGTCAAAAGTCAATTTAGTCTATGGATTGAAGTCTTCAAGAAATTGGTAGAAGAAAAAATCTAGAGGTATCAACAATTAGTTTTCACACGCACAAGCAACAAAATCTAGAGGGGAGGGGATCAGATGGGGGATATCACTAGTAATGAAGGAGAGGCGACGGCAGCATCACCGTTGTGTTACGACGATGACACTGCACAAGACACTCTTTACGACAAGAGTGCCTTGTGCAGTGAACCGTGGCATCCCAACCGAGGCGAGAGAGCTCACAGGTAGTCCAGACGGGGGGACAAGGCGCTCGATCGCTTTGGGGGAGGCGCGCTTTGGTTTGGGGAGGCGGCAAATCGATCCGAGTAGTCAAGGGTGCAGGAAGTATATATGATGGAATCGATCTAGAGTAGTTGGGCGCCACTTCGGTTCGAAAGTTTGAATAAAGGAGGCGACCAAATCTAAATATAGAGGGATATAAGGCGGTGGCGAAATATCACACACGGTTTTTAATACAAACAGTCTATGATGAGTTAATTATCACAGATAGTTTGTATTAAACACCATCTGTGATACTTCACAAACGATTTTTAACATGAACCGTCTGTGATATTAACTTTTTGTAGTAGTGTACCCACTAGTAGATCGATTAATTTTTGGTGCAAATGGCACGTTTGCGATGCGTTATTATGGAAATAGCGTCCATCGCAACGAAATAGCAAATCTGAAGCCTTGTCCACACGATCACCGCCCAAACGCGATGTCCACACGACACATGTAACATCCTAATTTTTGGGTCTTTTTGAAATTTTCAAAAAAAAAATCACCATTTGATTTTTCCTAAATTGTTAAAACTTAATTTGAAAATTTTGAAGTAAAAATAATTTAATGTGAGTAAATCAAACTCCAATTAAATAAAAATTATGTTATTTTATTTTTAGATCCTTTTTGAAGCTTTAAAAATAAAACAAAACATTTGCATTTTATAGAATTAATTTAAAGCATAAGTTCGAATTTTAGAAAATGAAAAACATTTTGACTGAGTAAAATAAACTTCAATTAAATCCAAAAATTATTATTTTTTCAATCTAATCAAGTTCCAAGGATTTTTGTGGATTTTTCTTTTAAAAAAATTCTGAATTTATCTATTTATTTATTTTTCAGATTTTGTTTTATTTCCTTTTGGTTTTTCTCTCTCCCAGCCCCACCTGTCATCCCCGTCCTCGCGCCTTCGTCTTCCTCTCGCTGAGCCAGTGTGCCAGTCATTTTAGCTCGGTTGCACACGTTAATGCATCCATTTCTACTCGTGAACATGCGCATTAGTACCCACGTTCTTTGGCGCACTCAATCGGCCATTTCTTCATCATTTAAATCGCATTTCCCTTCACCGTCGTGTCGGTCGAAAACGCTCGTGCTCGTTTCCGTCGTTCCGGCTACGCTCTTACCCTATAAAAGGAGGCATGGCCTTTGCATTTCTCCCCTCATCTCATTCCTCGCAACCACAACCCTTCTTCTCGTCGCTAACCGTCGAATCGAAGCCTGAAGCTCCTCCGTTGCCAACCTTAGCACCGCCGAATTCACCACTAACGTTGACGCTCTGTCGCCATTTTCTGCACCAACGAGTTCGTTGTCCCGTGTTCTATCTGGTGTGCGTGCCATCTTTGTCGGAGAACCCTGGAGCACCGTCGCGCGCCATTGACCAAGCACCGCCGCTAAACTCCTCGCCACCAGCCACTCCGTTGTGCTCCGCCGCCGCATGGTATCGCATAAGGTTCATTGTTATCTCCTCTTCTTTTTGTGCACCTTCGCGTAGCTCACCGTGGTGTGTAACATCGGTGAGCTTATAGCCGAGCGCCGCCGCTTTTGACCAGTGTAGTCGAAATCTTCCTTCGGCCAGTGTAGTCGAAATCTCCTTCCGACCATGTGAAGTTGAAGCGGTGAACAATACTCGAAGCTGAACAGTACTAGGAAAGTGAACAATATTTTTAGAATTCTATATGTTCTTGTGACATCAAAACTTTCGGATGTTTGTTCTCCCTCTCACGAACTCCAAATCCATTGATTCTTGTTCCTTAATTATTATAAATTCATAATCTACCTTCTAGTATTTATTTTGTAATTTTTGGATTTTATTTGAATTTCTGCTATTTATTAGTCTCGTTTTGCACGTATAGAATCCAACGTTTCCGAAACCTTCCACGAGCAACCTACCGAAGCATCTGCAAATTTCGATGAAGGCAAGTCGTAGACCTTTGATCATGTCGTACCCATTCTATAAAATTATATTGTTTTATATCAGCATGCATTGCTATTTTTATATTAATTATTTTCTAGAATAGTTAAATACCTACTTGATAGTATAACTCCTTGAATAATTGTGAATGACATGTTGACATGTACCTTTCGACACCATATGTTGGGTAATCTTAGTTGGACATTATTGTAATTTCAACATGGGTGCATATTATGCTTAGTCATACTTTAGTTATGCGATGATCTCTTGATCACATGATTCAATGATGATAAATTTGACTTAATGATATATAGAATTGTGGCGGAGCCACTGTTGATAAAATTTGTTGTGCCATGGCAAGGGTTGTCATTTGGTCGGGTTGAACCAAAAATAATTTTATAATCAGACGAATGATCGTGCAGTAAAGGGGGTGCGAGAAGCACATTAGAATGAGGTTGTTTCGCCTGAGCAACCACTAAGAACTTAACTTTGTGTGCCATTGATATGGTCCATACCATGCAACCATAAGTCCATTTATGGGGTGGACCTAGCCAACTAATTAGCAATGCTTTGAGTCAGTTCTATTTGGGTTGATAAGTGGCGAAAGAGGGGGCCGGATCGAGGCAAATCCTTAGCGAGCAGAATCGAGTCAAAATGGAGCTTTGTAAAAGCCTTGTGATAATCTCTTAGTCGCACACCTCAGAAGTGTGTGAGCAGACAGCATAAGATGATTATATCTTATGGGTCAAGCAGTACAACCTCTGCAGAGTGTTAAAAACTATTCAAATAGCCGTGTCCTCGGTTATAGACAATGTCTGTGATTTCACATGGGGGTTAGATTTTCTCAAAAATGTTAGAATGGTGGAACGGTTGGGAAGTGAACAGGTTGTTCACCGGTTGTTGGTTGGGAAGTGAACAGGGTTGTCCACTAGTTGCTTCAAAGAACTTGTTTACTTATGTATTTAATCTTTTAAATTATGCTTTTCAATCTATTTATTGTATTTACTATCAATACTGCTTTCTGCAAAAATAACCATAATGCTATCCTTGTTCAAGCCTTGCATGAATACTATTTGCATATATTTTCCTATGACTTGCTGAGTACTTTATGTGCCCATGGCTATAAGCTATTTGTTGATCAGTTACCAAAGAAGAACCAGGGAACTCGGAGTTCTATGAAGAGGAGTACTTCGAAGACTATGTGAACTAGGACATGTTCTCCACTCGATTGCCTGTGAGCATGTTGGATGGCTACCACAAGATTTTCTTTCGCTGCAAGTTTATTATTTTGTTGTTAAGCCCTGCGTGACAAACTCTGTAAAAACCTTGACCATAAGGTCCGTTGCTTCTCATTAATAATAAATTACTTATTTGTTAGCTATTTCGTTGTATAGATATGATTGTCATCAATGATGTTACTGTGTGAACTAGCTACTGATCATGGGACTAGTTCGGAATACACAGAGGGTTCGGATTTGCAGATTCGGTTCCTGACAACACGTCGCCTCGTCCGACTATTCATAGACCGGATGCGCCTCCACGTCCCTCGTCCGACCGATCACGGGCCAGACGCCCTCCACAATGTGACCGGTCAAGAGGACAAGGGATTGATAGATATGGTATGTACATGTGTAGAGAATACAAGCAATAGAGTACATGTCACCATGGCGCAAATGGTTGCGCTGGTGTTGGGAGGTGGAGCCGAGCATGCATGATTGCATTGTTGATTGTCCTAATCGGTTGGATTACATTATTGGGAGCGTGCAATATGATCTGTGCCAGAAATATTGCATGGATTATTACTTAATCAACTCGTGCCTGTTAAGAGGACAAGGGTTTGGCCCGTGATCGGCTGGACAATGGACGTGGAGACGCATCCGGCCTGTGACTGGCCTAGACGAGGCGACGTGTCACGTGGACATCGTGTCCAGCCGGTGACCGTAGACGAGGCTTCAGATTTGCTATTTCGTTGCGACGGGTGCCAACGCATCACAAACATGCTATTTGCGCCAAAAAGTCATAGATTGATTAGTGGAAGACCTAGCATGCTTAACTTTAGATCTGCATGACCTATGGATCCCAGTTTTAGGGTATTTATTATTTTGTAATTTAAGTGAACATTTACCATCGTATTTTTAAATTTAATTGAAATTTAGGGAGTATTTTGATATGCACGATAGGATTTGGTTTTCGTTAGACTCAACGTAGCATGCGTTCTAAATATTTTGAGTCTTGTGGTAGGTATGTTAGGTCAACGTTTTTCCATAGTGTTTTACAGGCATAGAGAAGTTTGTGACAGGTCATGTGGAGTTGATTTGAGCAGTTTTGTCAGGACCCAGATTTACACATCTGGAACTCTCTGTGTATTCTGAACTAGTCCTAGATCAGTAGTTAGCTCACATGGTGAAACATCGATAAAATACCATCCATTCAACGATTTTAGTAAAAGATATCAAAATAACAAAAAGTAATATTAACCGGACATTATGGTCAACGTTTACTTAACTTGCCACACAGGGTTAAATAAATAAGTAAAACTCTTGCAGCAGAACGGAAACTTGGGAAGACTATTCAACATGCCCACATGCAATCGAGTGGAGAAAGCATCCTAATTCGCAAAGCCGTTGTCGACGATTGAATCGCCGATCTTACGGAAATAAATGGAGGAAAACGACAAAGAGTTTTTGGGAGAGAATGTGATTGCTCTTTATTGCTATAAATTGGATCTTTACAGGGGTGCCCTTGATAAGACAATGGACTAGCCCTAACTATACTGGAAATGTAATGCACTATGCTTCAGTGTGGTTCTGGCTTGTTGAGTTGTGGTTGAACACTCTTGTTCCGATGCCCTTATCTGATTGTCCCGGTCTCCTGCCGGTGTTCACCTTTAAATAATTACCGAAGAGGTGGCAGTTACTCCGGGAAGAGGCACCCTTTGGAAATGTCGCAATTGGTCGGAGGCAGGCGGCAGATGGTGAAGTATCAACCGTTTGGCGGTTGAGATCAGAAAGAGACAATAACCATATGGTGGTTACTATCAGTGTCTTAGGGCCTGAAATGTCGTGAGGTTTGGAACAAATAGGCCATGTGCTTCATTCATCACATGGGACGAATATACTTGGAATCGTATTTGAATACCAGTTCATTGCATCTACGAACAGTCATCTAGTCGTGAATTGGGTACAGGACCTCATCCGACCAGGGTACCCACGATGTAACCTCTAAAATCCTTACAACCACGGAGGTCGTTAGCCTTAGGGGTTACAACCACGAAGACGTGTGGTCTTTAATTAAATAAAGGAATATTTCAAAATTTTAATCCTCATCAGTTAGCCTCGAATTTTAAATGAATATGTCGTGTGAACTCTTCTCTGATGAAATTCGTATCGGGCAAACCTTCATTTAATGATGTAATAAATGAGGTGGTCTGTATTTACTTTAAAGTTGAAAAATTGTCTAGGGAACTGAAGAGTTTTTTCTGTCCGTTGGACATCGAAAACTGTTTGTCCTTTGGACTTTCAGGTAACTCCTCTTTGCAGTTAAGGAATTGCAACTATAAAACCCCCATTGCACATGGCTTTAGGACTTTTACGCTCTCAAGTTTTCCTTCAATCTACTTTTCATCGTCTTGCAAAGAATCTCCTCCGACGTCTTCTCATCCTCTCACCCAAAAAGCTTTTTTCGACATCTCTTGGTCTTTTCGTCCAACATCCAACCATGTCAGACTCAATCACCAAGTGGTTGGTTTCTGATCTGAGCGAAAAGAAGCTCAAAGCTTTGGAGGAGATCGGGATGCTTCCCGACAAGAATCTAATCAAGTGGAGGTCTGCGGTTGGAGAGCACTTTCCGAGCGGTGAAGAAGGGGAATCCCTGTTTTCCTCTTCTACATCGAGTGCGGGCTCAGGTTCCCGGCACACAAATTCCTCTCCAAGGTCCTGGAATACTATGAAGTCAAGCTAGTGAACTTGGCCCCAACTCCATCGCCAACCTCAGCATCTTCGTCTACCTTTGCGAGGTATACCTGGGGATCTAACCAAATCTGAAGGTCTTCAGGTATTTATACAAGATGGCGAGGTCGGGGAAGTCGGCGGCTGGACCAAGGGAGTGCTTGTTGCGACTCCACGACGGGAAGGCTGATGAGTACATCCGGATGTACCCAAAGTCCTCGTGGTCGTCATGAAAGAAGAGCTGGTTCTACATGACGGCCACGAAGGAACACGACCTCTACTTCGCCGGCAAGGTAGCGAGCGAGAACCTCAACTGGAGGTCTACCGTGCAGAAGGAAGTAAGGGTCAGAAGATGAATTAAAGCCATCTAAGACCTTAGCGCCAAGGGCTTAACTGCTTAGCATGTGGTGATGGACTTTTTTTGGAATTAGTCCAACTCATATTTTTATTACAGTCTAAAGAATAAATAGCACATGATTCTTACTTCCATTATATTATTACTTACAATTATGGCCATGTATGGGAAAATCTCAAAGGGATATGTTGCTTCATAACCATACCTTGGTTGCTTGCAGTGCCGGCCAAGGTGTGACGTATTTCCAGCTTTACACATTACTGCATATATTTTTGATTTTCTCATTGTATCCATTCTCTTTGCAAAGTTTCATCTTACTATCAGCGCTGTATATGATCGCAACACTGATGTTCACAATATTTACTGTTGTTGTAATCACATTGAGGATTATCAGATATGATGATAGATTCATAGTATGTGTGGTCATGCAGCATGGACCAGGTTACTATAGTAAAACTATTCCTACTGAGATGACAAAGCTTCCATTCCCCATGATACAATGCAAGCAGGACAATAGTCAATGAATGTATTTGATGTATGAATGTCCTCTGGAGCTGATGCATTTAATTTGATGTTCTAATTTCCTCTGGAGCTTAAAAAAAATCAGAAGTTGTTCATTTGATCGAAACTCATCTTGAGCTATAACTTGAAATGAATTTTTGTTGTTGTAATGGATATAAACTATATTGACTCTGGTTTCAATCTGAGAGGAATGCTCAACTCACACGGTCAATCTGTCAATCTGATTTTTAGGTTTTTGTTTGGACAAAGAGAATGTTTTGGATGAAGATGGATCTACAAGACTACAACCTATGAATTATATTATGAATTATGTGGTTTTGGATGAAACATGTAATCTGATAATGCATGAAAACCTGTAATATGAATTATGTCGTTTTGGATGAAATCTGTAATGCATGAAAACCTGTAATCTGATATGTAGATATCCAATCAGTTCACCGATTTTCGCCCGAAATCTGGCCAATTTTTTCAGCAAATTCCAACCGATTTTTTCAAATTCAAATTCCAATTTGAAAATTTTGACTGAAATTTGCCAAAAAAACCAAAAATCGGCCAAACCGGATTTATCGATGTCCCCGGTAAAAAATGAAAACCGATACTCGAAACCCTAGAACAAGCACGTTGACCTTGTTGGTCCAAACCGAAGACGAACACACGCGAACACAATGGAACCCTAGAACGCGAATGCAAGAACACAAGAATTTTTTTATGCCGTCGGAACAACAACAGCTTTTTTGATTTTCTCTTGCTCTATTGCTCTTGTTCTCAACATCTGATTACAATGTGTCCTTTTATTGAGAGCAAATGATTATTTGTATCCAAAAAGGATTCTATGTATTTTGAAGGGATACCAAAAAACTCTAGTACCCATAATGAATACGGTCTAAATATTGTAGAACTACGTAAACAAACTCTACGTAAAATCTAGATGTACCATATGCACAAAGATTACTAACAAATCACTCTCTAATCTTTGTGCACTTACTTATCGAGGTAGTCGGTCTCAACTACGACTTGCCCAACTGTTATTCAATATGGGACAGCTAACACATCTCCTCAACGTCTCAGACTCAACTCTATGAACTCGACTCAGGACGGCGAACACATCTCTTTAACGTCCTGGACTCAACTCCACAGACACACACACAAATACGACACCGCAACCACTTAGTACCAACACAACACTTTCACCTTGGTAACGCACAACTCATCTTGTGTTCTACCGATGTGCACCACTATCTATTCCACATGCACGCATGCATGCAAACAACTAACTCAATGTGCTAACATGCACACACACATGACTCGGCACTACTGCTCCTACATGCATGGACTCAACTACATGCATGCGCTAGCTGACGAGATTGTGCTGTGTGGTCACCGCTAGGTCCGCTATGCCCAACGACGCTGCCGACCCATCGAGAATGGCCCACGCTAAGCCGCCAACAGCACCGCGTCTCCAGCTGCCTATGCCCATCGTGCAGCTCGCCGCCGCCGCCGCATCTCGCGCCGACACGCCACTGGGAGCCGCCGCGCCTGCACGCCCACCGCGTTGCTCTCCTACCGAACCGCCACACGCATGCTCTGCGCCATGGCACAGCCGCCCGCCTCGCCGTATATGCCATACCGAGAGTAGAGATCACCCCTCCCGGCGTAGCTACGGTTTCGAATCTGGAACTCTAATGTCAATTGTTGGCCCAAATCAAGACAAACACACGCGAATACAATAGAACCCTAGAACGCGAACACATGAACACAAGATTTTTTTCTACCGTCGGAACAACAACAACTTTTCTGATTTTCTCTTGCACTTGTTCTCAAAATTTGATTACAGAGGTGTCCT
Organism: Ampelocalamus luodianensis; assembly: GCA_036346255.1. Lineage (NCBI taxonomy): Eukaryota > Viridiplantae > Streptophyta > Magnoliopsida > Poales > Poaceae > Ampelocalamus > Ampelocalamus luodianensis. Next base: position 45,564,232 of record CM070638.1, read on the forward strand.
TTTATTGAGAGCAAACGACTATTCGTATCTGGAAAGGATTCTACGTATCTTGAAGGAATACCAAACAAACTCTAGTATACATAATGAATATTGGCTAAGTACTATAAGACCACATAAACAAACTCTACATAAAATCTAGATATAAGCATAAATATTACTAACAGACCTGTGGATCCGGCGATCGGCGTGCCATGTGCACGCTCTCACGGTCCGCGTGCTCTGCCTAGTCGACTTCATTGAGCTGGCTGCTCAACCCCTCGCTTCCTAGCTCCTGACGACGCTGGACCTCCATAGCGTGGCCCTCACCGACGGCTTCCTCGACTTCTCCCGCTACCGCGGGCCTCAGCCTGAGCGGTTGTTTCCTCGATGCGATCGTGTCGCCATCGCATCGCTGCGTCGTCTCACCATCAACGGCGGCTTCTTTGGGAATGCCAGGACGCGAATCTCTACGCCGAGTCTCCGTTGGATGCAACTAGCTCATTTCAAGGAGAAAACTCCATCCCTCGAGAGCATGCTGTCTTTGACGACGGCGGTCGTCTTGCTTACTAGGACACCGGTGGTGGTAATGGTGATGGCAGTAGCCACCGCTGGGTGCTTCTGCATGATTTGTCAGAGGCCACGAGTTTGGAGTTGATAGCTTCGCCTCCGGATGAAAGGCATGCAAGCTTAAATTCACACTGTTGTTCTATTTGCCAATTGCCATTCATCATTTCGTCTTAAATATTCTACTTTTTGTTTGCGATTTATATCTCCTCCTAAGCAGTGAAAACATTACCGGTAAGAAAAAATTCGGAGGGTAGCGGTAATACCGGTTTTCGCTGGTTACCGGAAATTTTGGCCGAAATTTTTTAATTAAATTTGAAATTTTCAGATGTAAAGATGAAATTTCTGTAAAATTTGAATTTGGATGAAAATTAAATAAATCCAAAAATTTTTTGCCCGGTATAAAAATTTATCGGACCCCACTGATAACTCCGAAAATCGCCAGTAACCGCCGAAATTTCGGTGATAACGTTTTCACTGCTCCTAAGTCCTAACCCTTGAAGCAACTGGGGCTACAATACATAATGTGAATGATTTTCTTTGTACCTATAAGTTGCTTTTTTCAGCCCTGGGATTAAGATTCAACTACATTTCATCATCCCCTCCCACTACTATATAACCTAAATCTTTTAGAAAATTTCCATCCCTTGCTTATTTGCTCTGGTTATCTTTTTTTTTAGAAATAGAAGTACAACTCCCGACCTCTGCACCAACTAAGGATGCACACAGCTATAATAGGCATCCAAATTTGCCTCGAAGAGGACTTGAACCTGGATGGTGGGAGTGTACATCCACACCTTCCCACCAACTGAGCTGAAATATTTGCTATGGTTATCAATACAGAGATAGAGTGTACACCTTCCTGCTCTGGTTATCAATAGAGTAAAGATAGATTTAAAATCAGAGATGCAAACCTAAATCTTCAGCCCTTGATTATTTGCTATGGTTATCAATACAGTAAAGGTAGATTTAAAATCAGAGATGCAAACCTAAATCTTTTAGATGATTTTGCCCTATTTTTAGATTGTACGTTCTTTCCTTCTCTTGTACATACTCTCCTTTTATATATAATATTCATTCCAGTGTCTATACAAAGTTTTTCCTCACTTGAGAAGTTTATATCTCAGAGCTGTTCTTAGTCCTTAATTTGCGCTATGTCCAGGCTATTTTAGAAAGGGATTTGACATGGTGCCCTACATTTAGCACGTTGAAGACTTTTATACTTAACGAGTGGTGTGCCGTGTGCATATGTTGATGCGCCTGCACTAGCTTTGCTTTCTTCGGCACTCGCCGATTCTAGAGAAGCTCACTTTTCAACTTTCCAAGGTACGTACTCTATGCAGTGTTTTCAGATGGATAGCTCTGCGTTATTACATTTGTCATGCACGATTAATTTATATGTTTCTTCCTGTAGAACCCCATGCGCAAGATGAAAACAAAAGGACACAGCTGTTCGAGGACTGAGCTGGCTCGGCTGATAAGGGGAGCTATAGACTTTTAGTCTGTCACGGTTTGAGCGTTGGCTTTTGTGGTCGTCTCACAAGATAGGATGCTACTCTTCTATAATGTGAACCGAAGGGAAGATCCCGGACATCAAAAAAAAAGTGTTGAGAGGTTGACACAACGGTTGACAAAGTTTTGAAGATCTTGAGTGCCTGTGGCATACCTCTCGAGAAAATCAATCTCCAAGAAACTAGCAAGTCTGAATGTAAGCTATCTATACTCAGATTGTTTGTGCAATTTGCCAATATGAGTAAATTATAAAAGCAACCAGATGAAGAAAATCCCAAACTAACTAGAGAAAAACGTTAGACGTTCATGCTAGTGGGGAAGGGAGAAATGTTGAGATTCTCCACGTTTGGTGAAGAGAAAGAGAAACACATTCTTATACTTTCATTGTTCTATAATTTTCTTATTCACCAAAGTTATCAGAAAATGAGATGAAAATTTGGACCAACGCACAGTATTCCGTTTGCTAGCTATTAACACTTATCCAAACATGCATTGTTTGCAATATTTGGAAGAAGCTACAGACTTGTTTCCGTCAAAAAAGCAACAGACTTGCCCAAGTGAAGTTCATGATAATTAAAGATGCACCATATATTGCTATATTTCAAGCAGGGCCCGTTATCAAGTCGTTGAAATTTTTCCATTTTTCTCATAGAAAATGAACCCTCTAATTAGTTCATAGTGATTTTTCCTCTCTTTTTTACAGGTTTCAATTTTGTTTGTACGGATTTTAGCTCCAAGCAGAGGTAAGAAGGCCCAGGCAGTCGATGAATAAATTTGTTGTTTCTGCATTATTCAGAGATCCGATCAAGTATGTACGTAGCCAGCCATGATGGATGTCGTGTTCACCTTCTAGCAAAAATAACGGAAACTTGGTATATTGCTAGACTATGTGTTCACTTGATGAGTTAATGTGTGATGCCTGATTTGACAATGCTATAAACTATAAACAAACATATTTGTGTTCATTCAATAAATTCTCTAAATTTCCTTGTTGGCCAATGTTATATTATGGCATACGAAATCCATTTTTATTCTCCAGAGTATGAATTATTGGCGTGCTAGTGTAGTCATCTTAGGACTTATATAACCCACAGTCCCACAGACCACCTCTGGCCCGCTTGCGCATCGTCCCGGCGAGGGCTTCCGGACAGTCGAGTCGACCATCTTCTGCTGCTCCGCGACGGCGCGCTGTTGGACGCCTGCGTGATCGACTTCTTCCCGTGCGAGGTACGCTCCCACCTGTACTTGTTGCCAGACGATGCGCTGGACGTCAGCGTGTGGCTCCGGCACGCCGTGTCGTGCCAAGCTTGATCGCTTGGGTGCTCGGAGTCCGGGTCTGCAAGGAGGACGGGCGGTTGTTGCTGCTCGACCTGCCTTGTCGTCCCCAAAAATCTGACGGTGTTGGAGCTTGACAGTGTGGATGTCATAGACAGCTTCGTCGATTTCTTGGGCTGTCCGGCGTTAGAGGACCTAAAGATGAGCGGTGGATTCATCCATGCTGACATGGTCTCGCGTCCATATGGCCGTCACCTCTGCCGCCAAATCCAACCGCAGGATGTTCTCTCCTGCAGGGTTTTCAAACCCGGTTGCTAGTTTTTGGGCGAAAATCGGAAAATTTTGGTTGAAAATTAAAAAATAATGAATTCTTTGCATTTTAAATTAAAAAAAAGATCAAATTCAAGCAAATTCGAATTTTTCAGGCCGATTTTGGCAGGTTTGATGTCTTAACAGGGGTCTGGTATGGCCGATTTTCGGCCGGAAAAAAAACTTGTTCTCCTCAGCAATATATGGCATGTTTAATTTGAGAGATCATTTATCCTACGATGGATTGGTCCATCGTAGGATCATCTCAAAACTTTAGTAAGAAGACGTCATTTCTCATTTTGTACTAGTCGTGTGTTTACAAGAGATAAGGTATTAGATCAAGAAATATAGTAATAAATCACGCAAAGGTAAACAGTACGGGAGATTAAAAAAAAGACGCAAATGACACTTGTTGAATCATGGTATGATGCAGGGATTACATGTAGACACAATGCGCTGGATCGAGCTGCGGTAATACATTGTTCAAGAGCGAGATCCCAAATTAATACTTTCACACACACACAGGCAGCGACGGCAGAGTATATATGGTTAACAGGAGTAAGGAACTAGCTAGCTTCAGACATGGCGCCGATTAAGGGAGGTCGAGGCAGCTAATCCTCTCTCATTCTTCCCTGCGGCTGCAGGGACGGCAGGATTTGTTGCTCGGAGACAAGGCACTGGATCCGTCTGGCCCGTCAAGTCGCCCATCACTTTTCTGATGCGCGGACGCTGGCTACGATCCGGGTGGACGCACTGGAGCCCCAGCATCAGCACATTTCACTTTTTTTTTTAATAATAATAGAGAAAAACTCTCTCGATCTCGATCTCTGCACGAATGATACACACAACCCAGCACATGCTTCACTTGCTCGTTAAACTGGCCCCTCAGCCGCGTCGAGAACCGCGTTCTTCGCATGGAAATCCCGGACCGTCTCGACGATGCTGTTCTTGCGCTGGTTGGTCAGGGTCTCGCCTTGCTGGCCTGCCTGTACTCTGGGTCGTCGATGTAGATCCTGGACCCGCACACGAGCGGCATCGAGTGCGAGGTTTGGGCGTGGCTGACCTGCGTCACCAGCCCAGAGTCGCCGAGCTTTGCGTTGAAGGACTTGTCCAGCATCACGTTGCTCGGCTTGATATCCCTGTGCAGGAGGAAATCCTGACACTCGCTTTGCAGGTCTACCAGGCCGGAGGCTATTCCGACTACTATGTTGTACCTGAAACACGTAATTAAGGAACACACATCTAGTTACATGGAAGATTATGATGTAATGATGTATTCTCGTTGTCAGGTACATTTGAAAATAAGCAATGTATACCTTTTCTGCCAATCTAGCAGTAGGCACGTGCCCAGCTGATTCGTTCCATTGAAAAGCTGGGCATCCATGATGACATCCCTAGGGTAAAGCTGGACCTCGAGGTTGCCATTATCCATTAGTTGGTACACAAGCAAGCGATGATTATCTTCGTTGCACCAACCCACAAGGCGTATGATGTTCCGGTGGTTCATGATCTTGATCTCGTTATCGCAATCGTTCTTCGCTCTCTCTTTCGTGTCCGTCGCTTTCTGAACATGGTATGGACGTGTAGGTACTTCAACTGGGAAGTGACTTTATGTATCAACAACCAACTATTCCTTGATGTTAAGTCCAATTACCTATCAACGATATCCAGGTAATTGAATATCCATGTGCTCTCCTGGCAATCATACTTCTTGAACTTGTAGGCTCGATGAGGTTGCCTATGGCTGCTGACTCATCCTTCTCACAACCCCCCCGGAAAGTGGCCGAGGATTACAAACAATATATATATAAAGCTGGTTTTAAAGGCACAAGCAACAACTGCTTGGAAACTTTATAGAGAAAAGATCAGAAATGGAATGGTAGGACATACTTGGGACGCAAAAAAAGAGAACTTGACTGGCATGAATATCGTTACACAGAATACCATATAGGAACATACCATAAGATTAGTTATATATACAAAAATTTGTATGTGTGCGACGCAATACCAGCGGCAACACCTCCACCATGCATTAACCCACCTTCATTTTATTTACCATGCTTAATTAATAAATTAACCCACATCAGTAAATAGTAACTCACATCATCAAACCAAAACAAACTTAAGCATGAAACTAAAATAACAGAAAGAGCAATTCATTAGAGCTCAAATATGAACTAATTATCGATTCAATTTCAGCATAAGACTATTAACATCGTTGAACAGTTCAACATAGCATACAAATACCAATTTACAATACCTCCCAGTGCTAGGCACAGACAAATCACACAGAGCATATAAACATTTCTATCCACAACTAGCAGCACCAGTAGTCACACCCAAACACAACCCATTCCTCACCTCCAGATCCATCCAGCCAGCCAATAGTCACAGAGGGCAAGATAGCAAGGCCAAGGGTGTCCAAACCGACCATCAACCCAGCTCAGTTCACATGAATACCAATAGCACAAACCAACAGGTGATAGATCTGTCTTACCTCGACATCGCCGGTGTCGGTGATGGGTAGCCGAGGCCAAGGTCGGTGGAGAGGTAGCCGAGGTCGCGTACATTGGGGGAGGAGGAAGAGGGGAAGGCAACGTCACTGTAGTTATGGCACAACAGTGACACTGCACAAGACACTCTTATCGTACGAGTATCTTTTGCAGTGAACCGTGGTGTCAAAATCGGTGGCGACGGGAAGAAGGGTGGGGTCAGGCGGCGGCGGCGGCGAGGTCGGAGGCACTTGGGTGGGGAGGGGAACAGGCGAGAGTAAGGACGCTGGGGAGAGACGAGTTAGGGCGCAAACCCTAGCGGGCTCTTACTAATAAAGAGTGATACTTATCACTAACGGTTCTATAATAGAACTATCCGTGGTATGGAATTCTATTATGGAACCGTCTGTGAGGTTAGAGACACTTGGGTGGGGAGGGGAACGGGCGAGGGTAAGGGCGCTGGGGAGTGATAAGTTAGGGCGCAAACCCTAGCGGACTCTTACTAATAAAGAGTAATACTTATCGCTGACGGTTCTATAATAGAACTATCCGTGATATGGAATTCTATTATGGAACCGTCTGTGAAGTCGGAGGCACTTGGGTGGGGAGGGGAACGGGCGAGAGTAAAGGCGCTGGGGAGTGATGAGTTAGGACGCAAACCCTAGCGGGTTCTTACTAATAAAGAGTGATACTTGTCACTGACGGTTCTGATATTCTATAATAGAAGCATCCGTGATATAGAATTCTATTATGGAACCATCTGTGATATGGTTGTTCTCAAGTTCTATGTTTTGAGCATATTATTATGTATACATTTACGTGACATGAAAAAATTACATGTTTATATGTCAATTTTGTCATTTAAATACTGCTGAAAATTTGCTTTAACTATGATACATATCACAGACGGATATTTATTCCACTAAACCGTCTGTGATATATAGTTCAACATATAATATAGTAACTTCACCGCTGAACTAGATTTTTTTTTCATTTTAGAATTTATATATGGCCAAATAGCGTGGGCAGTCACTTCTTACAAAGATTAAAAATGTAGAAACCTGAATAAATAAAGTTTAGTGCTGATCGTAGTGTTCTTTTGCGTCGCTTAATCTTTATGTCCAATAAAAAAAAAGAATTGCTACAGTAGCAGCCGTGCGTTAGCAGTGCCAGGATTCGCATTGCTACAGTATCGGATGCTACATAATTCGCGTTGCTACAGTGTACGATCCACTACAGTGTTCTGAGAGGACGATTTCTCAGGCGCTACAGTGTTCATGTTTCTACAGCGCTGAGGAATATAACTAATTGCACTTTCTGAGAGTTTGACTTTTGGAGTAAAAGAGAAGAAAATCCAATTTGTTCAACCGGCAAAAAAAAAGGCTGCCACCAGTAAACAAAAACCGTGGGTTAAAAAAAGAAAGAAAATAATAATAATAAAAGCAACTGAATTACTTCTTTCGGTTGGCAATAAATTAAAACAAAAACTCAATTCGGCCGCCTGAACAAGCATTGAAAATTCTAGCCAACCAAATTTTTATACTGTGTACTTACTTATTTTGAGCAATCTTATGCCCTTATATTCATATTATTGCAATTGGCTAGCGTCTCTCCTAATTCTTGCTGCAAAACGAGCTATTTAATTCTCAATTTCAGATTGCCTCTTTTTTAGCTCATTCCTTTGTTTGCACTGAGTCACATTAATCTTTGCGTGCGCGTTCATACACTTCGTTTAAATCCTTTGGATCAGCACTTAGGAAAAATATTCTAGCTTGGATTATTACTTAGCTTTACAACATCAAGAATTTCAGATTGCTAGGATATACACCTCTATACCAAGCTCCACCAAATAACCGTTGTTGTGCAATTGTGAACGCTCTTAAATTCGCTTGATCATCACTTTGCTATTGTAGCTTCCACCAAGCGTACGTTTCTTTTGGCCTTAATTCACTTCGGAAGGGTAAGAACTTTACTTGGGAGAAACAAAAGAGAGAGAGATTGAGTGAATTTTACTAATCATTCATATACATTCTTGTTGTTTGTGTTTTCTTTGCACAATTTAACCATGTCAGGTGGAGAAGACAACTATGGTGAGGAGCATGATGTTGATCTTAATGCCCCGGTGACTCGCTTCCAGCATCAGGCATTGAGAAGTACATTGCAACAAGAATTTGTAGCTGGCACCACTGCAATAGGGGAAGAACTCAAGGCGGATATGCAGGATCTCCGCATTGACCTCAATCAACAAATGAATGTGTTGCATACGGGCATCATGAATGATGTCATGCGGGCACTTCGTCAGCAGCAAGAAGAAGATAGTGTGCATCTACCGGCTCACATACCTCCACGAGATGAGGAGGTCGGTGCACGAGTCGCCCAGGATGCTCAACAACGGCGAGACCGTGTGGTGGCACAAGCCATACGGCCACCTCCACCTGGGAGAGGAACTGGGGGAGGTGCCTAAGGACCCGGGAGGGGCCGTGGGCATGGAGACCGAGGTGGGGGAGCACCTCACTTCGACGACGACTTGTACCACTACGATGATGGATACCACCGCCGACACCGCTACGGCAATGAACGACCTCATGAAGAGAAATTTGGTAAGCTTAAATTTACTATGCCAACATTTTCAGGTACACATGACCCCGAAGATTACCTCACTTGGGAGCTCAAGGTGGACAAGGTGTTCCGTATGCACAATTACTCTAAAGAAAAGAAAATACACATGGCTGCACTTGAATTTGACAAGTATGCACTCATATGGTGGGAACAAGTTCAAAATCAAATGAGAGAGTACAATGAACCTCCTATCACGACATGGGAAGAGATGAAGTATCACATGAGAGTGAGGTTTGTTCCTAAACATTACAAACATGGTTTATTTGATAAATTACAGCAAATGAAGCAAGGCACTCTCACGGTGGAAGAGTATTATAAAGAGATAGAGATGGCCATGATTCGAGCTAATATATTTGAGCAAGAAGAACAAATAATGACTCGCTTCCTTGCTGGTTTGCACCCTCCCATCAAGCGCATCACCGAATTTCAGCCCTACAACAACATGGTAGAGTTGGTGTATCAAGTAACTAAGGCTGAAAGGCAAGTGCAACAAGATATGAGAGCAACAAGAACATCATCATAAACACCCCGTTCAGCACCTACAGGAGGTAAACCCACATCCCGTTTCAATTCTTTTAAAACTAATCCATCTAGTGGAAGTTTTGCTCCTAGTACCAGTGCTGCACCAGGCGGGTAAAATGCAACAACACCCATTGCCAAGAAAGGTCCAACACCTTCTAGCTCGTCTTCAGTGGGTTCTACAGCAAGAAGTAGTGCCATCCAATGCTTCAAATGCCTTGGACGAAGTCATATGCAAAAAGATTGTCCAAATAACAAAGTTATGTTGCTATTGGAGAATGGAGAGTATGACTCTACTAGCGAGGAAGAAGGTGGGGCCCTTGCTGATTTTGGAAGATTTGGAGATGTACATGAAGAAGGACACGAGAGGGAGGCGCATGAGGATGGTTTTTGTGACCCCGAGGCTGGTCCTATCCTTGTGTGTACACCGACGGTGTTGAGTGTGCAAGCAAAACCCACTCATGAGCAAATACGCAATCTTTTCAAACAAGAGCTCGGTGAGTACAGATGGTAAGTGTTGCAAAGTTATTATTGATGGTGGAAGTTGTCACAATTTAGCTAGTAAAGAACTTTGCACTAAACTTGGATTGAAATACAAGAAACATCCACATCCATATCAAATTCAATGGTTGAATAATGATGGTTCTATGAAGGTTGGATATACTGTTGATGTTAGTTTTCAGATTAGGAATTACCGAGATACTGTGAAGTGTGATGTTGTTTCCATGGATGTATGTCACTTACTTTTAGGAAGACCATGGCAATATGATAGATCTGTGATTCATGATGGTAGAACAAATCAATATAAGTTCACATGGAATAACAAAGAAATAACATTGCGACCTTTAACTCCTCAAATTGTGATTGATAACATGCAAAAGATTGAGATGAAAGTAGAGAATGAGAGAGGGAAGGAGCAAAAGAGTGTGATTCCACAAAAGGTGAGTGAGAGCCACAAGCTACAACTGAATGGAAAAAGAAAGAATGAGGGAGAGAAAAAGTTAGTCATGATAGCCACTAAATCTGATTTGAGAGAGATGAGAGATGATCCCACCTTAATGCACTTTGTATTGCTATACAAAGATGTTTTGCTTTCTACTAATGACTTAACCTCTCTTCCTAGCGTGGTTTCTCAAGTTTTACAGGCTTATGAGGATGTCTTTTTGGAGGAGGTACCCGCTGGCCTACCGCCTATTCGAGGCATTGAACATCAAATTGACTTGGTACCAGGAGCTCCACTTCCCAACCGGGCGCCGTACCGTACAAACCCGGAGGAGACAAAAGAAATTCAGCGACAAGTGCAAACGCTCATGGATAAAGGGTATGTACGCGAAAGTCTTAATCCTTGTGTCGTCCCTGTCATTCTTGTTCCTAAGAAAGATGGTATATGGAGAATGTGCGTAGACTATAGAGCTATCAACAATATTACTATTCGATATCGTCATCATATTCCTAGGTTAGATGATATGCTTGATGAATTGAATGGCTCTACTATCTTTTCTAAGATTGATTTGCGCAGTGGATATCATCAAATACGAATGAAACATGGTGATGAATGAAAAACTGCTTTTAAAACAAAGTTTGGCTTGTATGAATGGTTAGTGATGTCTTTTGGTTTATCTAATGCTCCTAGTACATTCATGCGTTTAATGAACCATGTTTTGAGACACTTCATTGGAAAATTGGTGGTAGTCTATTTTGATGATATTTTGATATATAGCCACTCATTGGAAGAACATGTTGAACACGTTAAACAAGTCCTAGAAGTGCTCAGAACTGAACAATTGTATGCTAATATTGAAAAGTGTACTTTTTGCACAAACAAAGTGGTGTTCTTAGGATATGTTGTTTCAGCTCATGGAATTGAAATAGATGACTCTAAAGTTGAAGCTATTCAAAATTGACCTACTCCTATCAATGTTAGTCAAATTCGTAGCTTTCATGGGCTTGCTAGTTTTTATCGACGTTTTGTGAAAGATTTCAGCACCATTGCTGCCCCATTAAATGAATTAACTAAAAAGAGGGTTGCTTTTGAATGGGGAGCATCACAAGATAAAGCCTTTGCTGAATTAAAAAAGTGTTTGACTGAAGCATCATTGCTTGTTTTACCTGATTTCACTAAAACTTTTGAGATTGAATGTGATGCTAGTGGGATAGGTATTGGTGGTGTTTTGTTGCAAGACAGAAAACCTATTGCATACTTTAGTGAGAAACTTAGCGGTACACAATTGAATTATCCTGTTTATGACAAAGAATTATATGCATTTGTGTGTGCTTTAGAGACTTGGCAACATTATCTTTGGCTTAAGGAATTCATCATTCATTCAGATCATGAATCTTTGAAATACTTAAAAGGCCAAGCTAAACTGAATCGTAGACATGCTAAGTGGGTTGAATTCATTGAAACTTTTCCATACATTGTTAAATACAAGAAAGGCAAAGAGAATGTGGTAGCTGACGCATTGTCTAGAAAGAATGTGCTTTTAAATCATTTGGAAGTTAAGGTTCCCGGATTAGAGAGTTTGAAAGACTTATATGCTTCTGATCATGAATTTTCAGTACCATATTCTAAATGCAAAGATGGGAAAGGATGGGATAAGTATCATATCCATGATGGTTTTCTATATCGAACTAACAAGCTATGTGTCACAGCTTCTTCCGTGCGTATACTATTGTTGTAGGAATCTCATGCAAGGGGACTTATGGGACATTTTGGTAGGAAGAAGACTTTCATGATGTTGGCTGGTCACTTTTATTGGCCAAAGATGAGACGAGATGTTGAGAGGTTTGTTCAGCGCTGTGTTACATGCCATAAAGCTAAATCTAAACTCAATCCACATGGTTTGTATACTCCACTTCCAGTTCCTAGTACTCCTTGGGACGATATTAGCATGGACTTTGTTTTGGGCTTGCCTAGGACTAAGAGGGGAAGGGATTCTGTTTTTGTAGTTGTGGATAGGTTTTCTAAGATGGCACAATTTATTCCTTGTCATAAGAGCGACGATGCGTCGCATGTAGCTGACTTGTTTTTCAAGAAAATTGTGAGATTGCATGGCGTACCTCGCACCATTGTTTCAGATCATGATGTGAAGTTTATGAGCTATTTCTGGAAAACTTTGTGGGCTAAGCTTGGGACAAAGTTGTTTTTTTCGACAACTTGTCACCCACAAACCGATGGACAAACGGAGGTGGTGAACCGTACACTCTCAATGCTGCTGAGGACAATGATTAAAAAGAACCTAAAAGAGTGGGAGGACTGTCTACCGCATGTTGAATTTGCTTATAATCGGGCGGTGCATTCTACTACTCACTTGTGTCCATTTGAGGTGGTGTATGACTTCAAACCGATCACGCCACTTGATTTGATGCCACTTCCATTACAAGAACGTACTAATATGGAGGCTTCGATGCGTGCTGATTTTGTGAAAAAAAATTCCACGAAAAGACTAAAGAGGTAATTGAAAAGAAGGTACGTGCTTATGCTTCTAAAGCTAACAAGTCTCGAAAGAAATTGCTCTTTGAACCAGGTGACTTAGTATGGGTACACCTTCGCAAAAAACGTTTTCCGGAGAAGCGTAAATCAAAGCTGATGCCTCGTGGTGATGGCCCTTTTAAAGTACTTGCTAAGATCAACGATAATGCTTACAAGATTGAGCTTCCGGGAGATGACTATGTCGTAAGTACCACTTTTAATGTTACTGATTTATCACCATTTTTTGGGCAAGACGATACAGAGTCGAGGACGACTCTTTTTTAAGGAGGGGGGATGATGAGGGCATCCTTACTACTACTACATCTTCCACTCCAAGTGTGTATGAGGATGTTCATGAAGCACCAAAAGGTCCAATGACTAGAGCAAGAGCTAAACTAATAAATCAACAGGTGAATTTGTTCCTTAATGCCTTGCCTTCTATTGATGAGAATAATATACTACCTAACGCTTACACTTTACTTGTTCTCAAGATTGAGGACGGAGAAGAAGAGCTGTCGCAGGTGGTACAGGAGTCGGCACTACAGTCCCTACTGACGATTCCAGCACGAGTACTAGAAGGCGGGAGACGGACTCGGTGCTGCCCCGAGTCTACGCGTCGAGTCGTCAATCGGACATCTATTGCATGTGTTCGGCTTTGCCAAAAAGAAAATAATCAAGCCACATCATGTTCCAGTGGAGATGGCCAACACGTACACGTACGTGACTTCAAGCCGAACCATGCACACGTGAAAACTTGGAGGTGGCCACATGTATTCACATACGGGACTTCAAGATGAAGCAACCAAACACATTAGGCATGTTTATTTTTAGTAATATTTAATTGGGAACATATTCGGTGCTATCAATTGGCCGAACACTCTTTCCTTGTCCGAACCTGTTAATCCGTGGCTGGCAATTGCCTTGTCGGTTTAAAATAGCTAGCTCATGTACGGACAGGGGGCCAGATATTTTTTTATAATAGATTGATTATGTTCTTTGTTCTCTTGATGGCCGAACCATCGTGGGAAAATTTGGGAGAGTTTTGCTAATCAAGATCGTTCAACCTTTCCGCTGGAAATTGGAAACACGATAGGGCTTCGCCTGGTGGTCGTGAAGTTCGACGCGTGTATTCTTGCGAATTAGAGAGTGTTCGTTCTTGCATTGGCAATGAAGGATCACTACGATTCGAGAGGCTACACGTGAGTATCTTGATCCTACGTCGAGAAGATCGGGCGACCCCGTATCAAGGTGCTAGTGGCATATTACTGGTGCGCGGTTTCTTTGGAGCATGATGTACATCCACCACTGTTAAAATGATAGATAAAAAAGAAAGCACACATATTTTCATGTATAGTATCATGCGAATAGAATAATATAGGCAATATTAAAAGGGTGGGCAACATAGCAACCTTATTTTTCCTTTTTGTGATGATTGGTTTGGATGATGATTCAGCATCTTTGCAGCCCTAAAAAAGGATCACTGTTTAGATCACGGAAAACATCACGTTACGTTCTCTTTCGCATTCGGTTAACTGTTGCCATTGAGCTACATAATCATTTATAAAATATTTTAGGAACCTTACCGGAAAAATTAGTTTTTTTTTCATGGTGGCAGGAGCAAGCATGTTTCACAATCAGTCAATCACATAGCACTAATAGAATTGTAAAGACAACAACACTGTTAATACTAAGGAACCAAACCAATTTGAAAATAAAATGACTGAAATCATGTGTAGTGTCCTAGTGTTGATTGATCTGATTGAAAGATCCCAATAGGGCCCCATCAGGTGCAGCTATGTAGGTTGTACAGTTGTGCTACAAGGACATGAAGATGTTGATGAACTTTTATGACAGGTCAAAGGAAGTTAGCCTTTTGTTAATAATTGGGCCTTGTGCAGAAAGAACAGAAGAGAAAAGAGATATGTTGATGGTGTGAGGTTGTAGCATGTCTAGAGCAAGAGGGGAGAGCTTGGTCATGACAGGGATGAGAGATCTGTGATGTGGTTCTTTTTATAAAGCTTAGTGGATTCTCTCTTGGGTGAATCAGGGATTCAGACTATATGATGTACTATAGGCAATGAAAAACTAAATTCTTTAGAAGCGGTGTGTAGAAGAACGATAAGTGGTATGGCATAGGACAGAAGAAAGTTTCTACCTAGCAAGTGCAGAAAAGCATCAACAGGTAGCTACTGCTGCAAATCCATAGACAAACAAACAAACAAATCCATTTAAATTGAAGGAGAAAGAAACAGACAAACAATAACCTTACAAATCATAATGTTTCAGCTGTCTAACAGAATATGCAATCTAACGGGATACTCATCATCATTTTTTTGTAGTGAAGCAATAATCTGAAGAGTGGTTCTTTAAATGAACAGCTAACTGAGAATATGCAATCTGACATAATACTCATCATCAAATTTTTGTAGTGAAGCAATAATCTGAAGAGTGATTCTTTAAATGAACAGCTAACTGAATCAATCAAGTCATATATTAATTGGGCATTAATCATGTCAACCTAGTGCAATGTCTTAAAACATCTCATGACCTATTGAGTACATCAAGAGTATATACATCCAAATACAACATGGCATTAATCATTTCAACCTAGTGCAGTATCTTAAATATCACATGACCTATTGAAGGCGTCAAGAGTATCCACATCCCAAAGCAAATTTCTTCTCTAACAGCCTAGACCTTGATGACTTGTTGTTGGCCTAGACCATGCCATCAATAGATAAAGGACTGACCTTGATGTTGGTCTAATTGGCTGTAGTCCTTCTGTGACTTACGACCTGATCTCGAATCACACTCAAATCGACTTGATCCACATAATTGATGCAAGGGCAAAATTAGAAGCAAAAGAGACTTGAGTCCTGAAATAAATCAATCTCGCCCTGTGTAGTTTTTCTACACAGCCTGTCCCAAGCCAGGAAAAAGGAGAAGGGTTGTGTTAGGCCTGGCGAGCCAACGTAAAAATCAAGCCATCTTTTCATGGAATGAAACCTAAAATTGATAATTCGTTGGGGCGTAACCCTCTCAGCGACGTGCCATATCGGAACCCGGATGTGGTGATAAATGAGCAAGGGCCGGGACGTCACTCCCTTAGTGACGTGCTACGTCGTCGCCCGGATGTGGTGGAAAATGTGCAAGGGCCTTCGCACTTTACTCGACGAGTGCGAGGGGCAAGGAAGCTAGCCGATGAGAGTAGGATCCGTCTAGGCAGTTGGAATGTAGGGTCCTTAACAGGTAAGTTAAGAGAGTTAGTTGATACAGCGATTAAGAGACGTGTAAATATCTTGTGCGTTCAAGAGACTAAATAGATGGGTCAGAAGGCAAAGGAGGTGAAGCATACTGACTTTAAGTTGTGGTATACTGGAACAGAACGAAACAGAAATGGAGTGGACATCTTAATTGATAAGCGCCTTAAGAGCGGAGTTGTCGACATGAGGAGACAGGGGGATAAGATTATCCTAGTCAAGCTAATCTTTGGTGACTTGGTTTTGAATGCTGTTAGCGCTTATGATCCACAAGTAGGTCTAGATGAGGCTGCTAAGAGGCAATTTTGAGAAGATCTAGATGATATGGTTAGAAGTGTGCCTAATGGTGAGAAACTTTTCTTAGAAGGCGATTTCAATGGTCATGTTAGTACAACTAGTGAGGGGTTTCAAATGGTGCATGGGGGCTTTGGTTATGGCGAAAGGAACCAAGAGGGAGAAGATATCTTAAACTTTGCCGTAGCCTATGATCTCATGATAGCTAACACCTTTTTTAGAAAAAGAGATTCCCATCTAATTACCTTTAGTAGTGGCCAGCATTCTATCCAGATTGATTTTGTGCTTGTTAGGAGGGAGGACAAACAAGCCTGCATAGACTGTAAGGTTATACCTGGAGAGTGTGTTGTCCAGCAACATAAGTTGGTAGTCTCCGACTTTCGTTTTAGGACACGAGTTCGACAGGCTAAGGTCGCTAGAGCCACGAGAACGAAGTGGTGGAAACTCAAAGGGGACGCCTTGCAGGAGTTTAAGGAGAGGATGATCGCGGAAGGGAAATGGAACGTGGGAGAAGCGAATAGTATGTGGACAGAGATGGTTTCTCGCATTTGGAAGGTGGCTACGGAGGTGCTTGGAGTGACCCGAGCGACAAGATGCGAACCTAAAGATACGTGGTGGTGGAACGAGGAAGTGCAAAAGGCTATTGAGGAGAAGAAGACATGCTATAAGCATATGCATCATGATAGGAGCGACGACAACGTACAGAAATACAAAACAGCAAAAAAGAAGGCAAAGAAAGCGGTAAGTGAGGCACGAGGTAAGGCCTATGAGGAAATGTACCAGAAGTTAAGTACAAAGGAGGGCGAGAAGGATGTCTACAAGATGGCTAAACTTCGGGAAAGGAAGACGAGAGATTTCAACCAAGTTAAATGCATCAAAAACGGTACGAATAGGCTTTTGGTGAAAGACGATGAGATCAAGGATAGGTGGAGAGATTACTTTGATGAGTTGTTCAATCATAACAATGACGATAGTATGGTCGAATTGGATGATGCTTTTGATGATACCGATAGTGTTTGAAGAATCCAGAAGTCAGAAGTAAGAGAGACCTTAAAAAGGATAAAAGTGGGTAAGGCGTTAGGGCCTAATAACATTCCAATCGAGGTGTGGAAACGCCTAGGAGAAGTGGCAATCGTTTGACTAACTAATTTGTTCAATAGCATTTTTAGATCAAACAAGATGCCTAACGAGTGGCGGAGGAGCACATTAGTACAAATTTTCAAAAATAAGGAAGACATTCAAAGTTGTACTAATTATAGAGGAATTAAGCTCATGAGCCACACAATGAAGCTATGGGAGCGTGTGATCGAGCACCGTTTAAGAAGAGTGACTAGCGTGACGACAAACCAATTTGGTTTTATGCCTGGGAGGTCGTCCATGAAAGCGATCTTCTTGACACGGCAGTTGATGGAGAGGTATAGGGAGCAAAAGAAGGATCTTCACATGGTGTTTATCGACTTGGAGAAAGCTTATGACAAAGTGCCAAGAAGGGTTATGTGATGGGCGCTTCAAAGGAAAAAAGTCCCAACAAAGTATGTCACCCTAATTAAGGATATGTACCAAGATATTGTGACTAATGTCAGAACATGTGGTGGTGATACAAGTGATTTTCCTATTAAGATAGGACTACACCAAGGGTCAGCGTTGAGCCTATACATTTTTACTCTTGTGATGGACGAGGTCACACGGGACATACAAGGAGATATCCCTTGGTGTACGCTTTTCGCTGATGATGTAGTGTTAGTTGATGAGAGTAGGATAGGTGTCGATAGGAAGCTGGAGATGTGGAGGAAGACCCTAGAATCGAAGGGCTTTAGACTGAGTAGGACTAAAACTGAGTATATGAAGTGTGATTTCAGCGGTGCCAAGGCAGATGATGGAGATGTTAGGCTGGACGGACAAGTAGTGCCTAGGAAGGACACGTTTCGATATTTGGGATCGATGCTACAGCGAGACGGAAAGATTGATGAAGACGTGAGCCACAAGATTAGAGCATGGTGGGTAAAATGACGCCAAGCTTCGGGTGTCCTGTGTGACAAAAGAGTTCCTCAAAAGTTAAAGGCTAAGTTATATAGGACGACGATTAGACCTACTATGCTATATGGAGAATGTTGGGCGACTAAAAGACAACATATACAGAAGATAAGTGTAGCGGAGATGAGGATGCTGCGGTGGATATGTGGTCACACAAGGCGAGATCGAATCCGCAATGAGGATATACGTGATAGGGTGGGGTTAGCACCAATTGAGAAGAAACTTGTCCAACATCGCTTGAGATGGTTTGGACATCTCCAACGAAGGCCTTCTGAGGCACCAATACATAGTGAAATTTTAAGACGTACTGAAAACATAAGAAGAGGCAGAGGTCAACCAAGACTAACATGGAAGGAAGCAGTTAAAAGAGATTTAAGGGATTGGAATATAGCTAAAGAATTAGCTTTGGATAGGAGCATATGGAAGTTAATGATTCACGTACCGGAACCTTAAGAAGGTTTGGGGGCTGCGTTTTAAGCTCTCGGCTCGAATGGCGAGTTGTACAGCTTAGGGTTTTAGCCTTGTAGGTTTTATTATTATTATTATTTTATTATATTTTTGTTCTATTTTATTTTATTTTATTTGCAAAGCTCTCGTCTCTTTGACTTTAAGGAGGTTTCATTCCTAGCCTACCCTAACTTGTTTGTGATCAAAGGCTTTGTTGTTGTTGTCGTCGTATAAAGCAGTAAAATGCCTCATATAAAGCAAAACTGGCATGGAACATGCATTTTATAGGAGTTATAGGGTAAATAATCAATGAGGTAAATATTGTGCACATACGTGTGCGTGCACATGCTTTTTACATGCATGCTAGTTTATTGGTTCTTTTGAGAGACGTGCATACATACATATGTACCATTGTACTGCTAGCTTTTATGAGTGACGGTAACATCCTACCCCTAGGCTATCAAAGAAGGATACAAAAACATTAAAAAGAGACAGGACATGAACAGGAAGATACCCTCCTAAGCCTGAAGGCTGTTTCTGCAATTATAAGCTTGTGGCCTGGCAAGTGAAGCAACCAGCAGTGAGCACTACTCCTACAAAAAAAAAAACTTTTTCAGACACAGCTAGAGACAAAAGAAATTAGAGAACAAACTAAAGGGGACACTGAAACACTCCAGGTACATTAAACACTAACCAGTTAAGAGTCACTGCATGTATGAATTTTTTGCGAATTACAAAAAGAAACCAAAGGATCTCTACATCAGCATTTTGGGGGAAAAACTCAAATGATGACAAATAGTTCGTGGCAGTGAGGATCCCTACAATTTTAGAACTGCATGTGCAGAAACAATTGGTTGCATGTATGAATTTTTTGCGAAGTAGAAAAAGGAACCAAAGGATCTCTACATCAGCATTGGGGAAAAACTCAAATGATGACAAATAGTTCATGGCAGTGAGGATCTCTACAACAGCAAGTCATCAAGGACGGAATTTATAATCAAACCAGAATCAAACGGGTTATTCTCTCATTCAAGAAGTTGAAAATGTAATTTTTTTGTTCTCACCTAACAGAAAAGAGCAACTAACAATACCCAAGCAAATTTGCAGCAAATTTAGGAGTACATAACTCTATTATGGGGGCCAGAAGCTAAGCATTATTGTAGTTACTTACTGTGTTGCCAAATATACCACATGATGCGTTGCCACACAAAAACTTTTGAAAAGGAACATGTGACTTCAAACTAAAGGATAGCCACTGCAGATTTACATGATATTATATTGATTTTGCTAGATAAACTGCATGAGCTACACAAAGTTAATACAACTGTTCACCACAATTTTTTTCCCCTAATTCCTTAAGAGTGTGCAAGTTTAAGGATCAAGTTGGCACTTCTCCCTATTTACAGATACAACCTGTCTACATTGCTTCACTGATCCATAAAAAAGAAAATCACACAAACGGAGGAAGAGGGGAATATGCCAACACTTACAGATGATGGTGTTGCTTGTAGTGATGGAAAATGGCCTTTTGGAATGATCAGGGAATGCCTACAAAAGAAACAGAAAAGATTGGTCATGAATTAATAGTAAAAACATTCAGAATAGCCTAGAAAATAAAATGGATGAGGAAATTTGACAACATAGGCTAGGTACACTATACTCTGTTTTACATGAATGCGGCCATTACTAATCTAAAACAGAGTATCATTCCAAACGCATGCAAAGCATAAGGAATAATCAATGTAAATGATTCACAGAACTATTTGAACCAATGAAACACTTTAGCATCTAAAAACAACTAAGAAATATGCATAACAAGAAACCAACAACTGGATGCAAAGTGTCATCAATTGTACTATCTGGATCAAGCATCTCAATAAACTAAAATACAACCAGAGTAAAGTGAGTAAAACAAGTAGTATAATGAGCTCCCTGAAAAATTCAGAAAAAACACTAATACGAATGAGTGGGATTAGATGGACACTTACCTTCAAATGCCAAAAAATGGTGAGCAGCTCTGGAAGTGACAAAATGGAAGAGGAGGCGAAAGGGTACCTGCGAAGCATGAGAAGGGACAAGGAGACTGAGAATATGCAGTTATTTGCTTTATACTCTATAAATGGGGAAAAAATATCTACATTGAACATACTGTATTTCAGCTAGTCTATTAGTACACAGATTGCAAAGTTCAAAAAAGTGGTGTTTGAGCTTGCATTAACTATTCAGAGATCAAAGCTTGAACAGGAAGTGAAATGTGTTGACCTAACCATGATGCATACGAAGTAAAAAATGCACACTCTACTTCTGAAATCATAATGAGCCTTATACATGATGAGCCTTATGTGGTTGAATGAAATGATTCAGAGTGACATAGACATCATCAGTTCAATCAAATCATGATGAGCCTTATAGTCAATTGGATTGTAATTTGTACTCAACATGTACATCAACATCAGCAAAATTTTAAGTAATAAATGAAACAATCACACAAACAAGAAATCCAAATCTTACAGAAAGTAGGATGGTTCTGTTGGATTAGCCTGAAGTCTGTTTCTGCAATTATAAGCTTGTGGCCAGGCAAGTGAAGCAGCCAGCAGTGAGCACTTCTACAAAAAAAAAAACTTTATTCAAAGACAGCTAGAGACAAAATAAAGTAGAGAACAAACTAAAGGGACACTAAAACACAGAGGACCCTCAGTGGTTTTAATGGTTTTGAGCTGGTTCACAAAGATTCAGTGATGTCTCTTTCCATGGCTTAACTGCAGTTTCTGCTCTGAAGTGGAGTAGCTTAAGTGCATGCATACATATGTACCATTGTACTGCTAGCAATCTTTTCCCCAAATTTCTACATCCTTCTCAAAACAAGTGCATTTGACCTACTTGGCTTGTTCTGTCCTCAGTATCCTCTAATTCATAATTTAACTAATGCATCTCGACAAATAGCAAGTTTCACATAAGAGTATGTCAGGAAGCACAACAGTATTTGAACATTTAATGTTGCTGAAATAACAAACAGGTATTATGCGTGCACTCAGTTAAAGGTTTAAAGCTACATAGTATGTCGTCCACCACACTGAAACAAAGTATTCTAACACCAAATGGCAGTGTGACGTGGTTGACTGGTTGTCTAACAAAGGACTTATGGGACAGACTTCTTATTATCCTTCTGTTTTGATAGGATGTACAAAATAAATCAGAGGGGCTAACTAACAGAACAATTTATTCAATAAGTAATTGGTGAATACCAGGTAAAAAGGCTGACAATTGCTCCTCTATACTTGTATGATAAATTGCTAGTTCTATGCTAGTAGTATATCTCTACTGACAATACAAGTTGGTCCTGAAATCACTACCACTACCACTACCACTTACATAGATCAAAATTATTAGAAGAAAATTACAAGTTTAGCCAAGAATATACTGTTAGTATTCATCTGGAAACATTTAGCAGTCAGGACCATGCTAATCCATCTAAAAAGTCAAACTTCATTGACAAAGAATTGCAGATGACAAGTTACATATTGTCATCTTGCCTGCAATCATCGATTTCTTTCCTCGATCCACAAGGGCTCAGTTTACTTCCTTCCCAACATTGTATCCAGAATAAGGTTCAGTTTAAAAATATGTCTGCAGTGACAAAAACCAACCCTACAGAAGGATCTAATTGTAACATCAAATATATAATAATCAGGGATAATATGTTTCATCATTCCTTCGAACAAGCGATCAATCTCCCAGATATTACCACTGTGAACAAGCCTATTTATAAGGAAAGCAAAAAGATCCCTTGACAGCCCAATCTCAAGCGATTCTAGAAAAGAATCAGTAGCCTCGCCAAAACTTCTTTCTCTGCAAAATCCATCAACCATTATAGTGTAAGTGACTTGATCTGGAGCAATCTTCTCTACTTTCATGTCCAACCTTAGGTGCTTCACCTCACTAATCTTTCGACAGCAGAAAAACCAATGAATGAGTGTATTGTATGTCACAACATTTGCGGAAAACCCTTGACTATGGACCAGGCTCTTGGCTATGGAAGACTTTCCCCCAATGCAAAGACTACGAATCAAAATGTTGAATGTCCTCGTGTTTGGCATGATACATTTCTTGATCATGTCTGTCAAAAGCTTCAGAACACCCATCCATTCGCACATCTCACACAGCCTGCTCATCACAGTGTTGTAGGCAACAACACCAACATACCATTTTAATGTTGTGCTCCTCTCTAACAAGTTTATGGCATCTGAAACCCTCGATTCATGGCAAAGGCAATTCAGATGAATACTCAAAGTAAAATCCGTGGGATCCAACCCTTCACCTAGCATAACATCCAGCTGCTCAAGTGCTTCCTTAGCCCTACCTTTCTTGCAGAGACCATTCATGTATGTATTGTAGGTGACCGTACTGGGCTTCCAACCCTTGGTTCTACTCTCCTTTAAAACCTGCTTGATTTCATCGAATCTGTCGTCTTTGCACATAGCCCTGATCAAAATATTGTAGGTGACAACATTGGGAGGACAACCAACACGTTCCATCAGTTCCATCAGCTCCTTGGCCTCCTCGACACGGCCCTCGCGGCAATACCCCTGTAGGATGGGCGTGTATGTGTGCACCATCGGGAGGCACCCCTCTTCCAGCATCCAGTCGAGCACGCCCCAAGCCTCGCTGACCTTCCCCGCGCGGCACAGCCCCGTAATGAGCGTGGAGTACGTGCTGACGTCGGCCTCCACCCCGATCTTCCGCATCTGGATGATCTCCTTGTACGCGAGGTCGAACCGCGCGGACCGCCACGAGCGAAGCTTGACAAGGATGTTGAGGGAAGACACGTTGGGCGCCACACCCGCCGCGAGCATTTCGTCGAACGCGACGACGGCCTCCCCCACGCGGCCGGCCTCCGCGAGCGCGTTGACGAGCGTGTTGTAGCAAAGCACGTTTGGGAGCGCGCAGCCACCGCCGCAAGGAATAGAGCGCCTGAGCTCGGCGAAGAGGGCGAGCACCTGGTCGACGTCGCCCGCACGAGCGAGGGCCTTCATGGCCACGTTGTAGTCGCGCTCCAGCCGACGCCGACGCCACTGCTGCTGCTGCTGCGGAGGTGGGGAGGTTGTCTCCGGTGCGGGAGAAGCCAAGATGGGCTCGACGTCGTCAGAGTCCTCGGAGCTGGACGAGGAGGAGGAGGGGAGGAGGGCGGCGGCGGAGGCCATGCACCTGCGCAGGAGTAGCCGAGCGGTGGGAAGCGCTGCGGCACGGGTGGGGAGATTCCTCCTCCTCCTCGGTATCCCCGGCACAGCCAGATCCGGCGCGGGCGCGCACCCGAGCGGCGCGGGTGGGGAGAGGTGCTCGGGTAGCTTCTTCCTCCTCACGCAGCTAGCACCTGACTGCGCCCCTCACGCAGCTTCTTCCTCCTCCTCCGCGTCCCAGATCCGGCGCGGGTGGGGAGAGGCGGGCGGCGCAGGTTGATCCGGCACGCGGCGTGGCGGGGCGGTGTCGGCGAGGGGAGGGAGGGAGGGCGGCGCGAGAGCGGGCGACGCGGGGGGGGGGGGGGCGGCGGGCGGCGGGCGTGAGAGGGAGGAGTGCGCCGAGAGTGCGCTAGGTGTGCTGGCTTGCTGCTGTCCGCGCGAGATCATCCGAGCCGTCGGTGTTCTGTGGTGAAGATGTTGATCGGACGGACAAAAAGAGGGTGGAAGAACATACGACTATCAACTCCAATACTGAAGTAGTCTTAGTAGTCTCTATATCTTTACTACTTAAAAATACGAGTTGTTGGTGGTCGTCCGTCCTCTGCATAACGTGAGCAGTTGGATCCATCCTCTTTTGTGAGAGGTCAGCCGTTGGATCTTTCTCGCGTGCACGCGGCCACTCCCAATTCAGCAGAAACCGCACCCACCCGCTATCATCCGCGTGGCTCTTCACCTCTTTGCCGAACTGCTCGATCCCCCCACGTCTTCCATCTCCACCACCACATCTCCCAACTTTTCCTCGCTTCCATCTCCATCCGATCTAGGACATCCTGTTGGAGCGCCGCGCTCGCCACCGACCTTTCCGCCTTCGGGCTCTACAACCTCAAGCCAGCCCCTGCCACAATTTCGTCACCAATGGTCGTGGTCGTCGTTGATGAGTCGGTGAAGCCGTCGGTGACGGCGGCAACTGTTGTTAAGTCGTCTCTGTTGGCGAAATCGCGGATGTCCCCTGCAAAAGGGGAAGGCGAGGACGAGCCCGGGGGCTGAAGTGGCGGCGCTCCTGCCGGCCGCCGGAGTGGGAGAGAGGAGGAGGTGTGGAGGAGAGGGGCGAGCTGGCGAGGCGGCTCGGGGAGGAGTCCAAGGGTGGTTCCTCGGGTTCGTGGAGCGGTTCCTGGACGCCGATGCGGCGGCCGTGATGCCTTGTGGTTGGACCCCCCGCGCGCCGCCTCTCCGTCCTTCTCCCCCACCCCTCGCCGTCGCCTCCCTTGCCCTCCAACCCGTCACCTCGTGTCGACGGAGTCGTGGATGACCCGATCTGGCGCGTTGGGGAATTAGCCCGGGATGGATGGCGGAGGCCAGATCCACCGTATCCCTCGCCTTCGGCTGCGTGTTCGTTGTCTCCCTCTCCTCCGACAGCCGCATCATTCTTTCACTTACCCTTTGTTCCTCCGGTGGATGCAAAAGAGATTGAGAGATATTGCAGCGTCCGAGCCGGACGGAGGTAGGCGAAGATGCTGGACATCCAGAAGCGGTGCATACAGCTGTTGCTATGCATCATGGGCATCCTCGCCCTCAGCATGACCGATTAGCTTCCCGATCACGGAATCTTTATTCCCCACCCCCTTTTTCTTTGCAATATCTTGGTTAATTTCTGAAGAGACAACCGTGGGGAGTAGTTTTCTCGTGGAGAAGGGAGGTCCTTGCATGTGTTTGCCCTTTAGTATTTGTTTCCTTTTAAGTTGTGATTCGGGGATTGTTGGGGGCGGTTGGTTCCGCGTGAAAAAGGATTCGTATTTGCCTTGTTTTTGAGTGGCAATGAGTGTAATTTTGGGATTCTGAAGGTGGGGAAATTCAGCGTTGTGGGAGTAGTTAGGCATTTTCTTTGGCTAGGTTTGTGTTGATGTGGATGGTGGGATTCTCCTTCTGATTTTCTAATTCACTATGGTAGTTGTGGAGCTGCAAAAGAAATTCCTTTCGAAAACTAGAAACCATTCGGCCCTCACTAGCTTTCAACAGACTAGATGCAACCAACCACTCATGATCCTTGTGGCCTTAATTAAGTCATAAATTTTTGTGTGATATAATACTAACTTGTTTAGGATTATTTCATTATTAATGAGTTATGCCGTTTGAAAGCTTACTATATAGATCAACAGCTGACTGAGGATGAACATTGACTAGCATGGGCTAATTCACACTGATGGACACGCATTTTATATGTATGAGCCAAGTAATGGATACATATTCTATCGGTCTCGGAGTGGCTTTGTATTGTCAGTTATACCATTATCCATCAACCGAATCAGTGATGAGTGATAGATGGCTCGCTTGCAAATCCTATTTGGTACCAGTGAATGTTCAGATGCACAATTTGCCCACATGTTTTTCCTTGTCTCAAGTTTTTTTTCCCATACTCTAATTATTGAATCCATTGGTCTCGAATTAAATTATTTTTAAAGATAACTTTTTTTAGTAGCTAAGTTGACATTGCCGCAAGCCATGATCCCATGATCTTGTAGCAAGTAGCCACACTAGAATAAGAATAGGACAGATTAGTAGTTTAATATTGTAAGCTATTAGTGCATTGATGTTTTGTTTGTTTTTACCTCTAAATGTTACCCTAGATACTCATCTCATTATTTCAGAAAAGATCAAACCTTATCTCTTTGGAATAACCCTTATTGAAACTTCTGTTTTATAACTGAGAAGTTCAGGAAACTTGTTGGGAAGGAGGTTGCATCAAAGAGTGGGCAGTTCACATTCCTAAACTATTTTGATATGGGCTCAGGCAGCCTTGCATGCACAGCGAAGAAAGGTGTCAAGTTGTACGTCTACAACCTCCGAACAACACACATGGAAATGGTGCGACAGCGAGCAATTGAGAAAGCATTGGTTGATGCCGTGACAGAAGGTCTAACTCCCACTGAGGCAGCCAAGCAAGCTCAGAAGGTTGGTGCAAAAGCGGCAAAAGTGGCCGCTCGTCAAGCCAAGAGGATATAGTTGGTAATTTTGTGGGGTGCCTGGTAAGTACATTGAAACAGTTGGTAATTTTGTGGATAAAAAAAAACTAGAATTTCAGCTATAGTTGTTGTAGTTGCTTATTTAAGATGTGTATACAAGAAATGCCTTCTTTGTCTTGTATGTTAAAACCATACAATCAATGAAGGGTATCTGCAACTGAAATTCCCAATGCAATTGTTCTCATGAAATTCTTGTTTTCTTTCTGATCATGTAAAGTGTTGCCACTTACCGCTGGTTGTTTCCTGTGTTGGATTTCAGGTGTTGTCAGTATCAATTGCTTATGTGAGATGTAGTTTATTTTAGCTCACTTGTTTATGTGCCTCTAAAACTTCAAACTATACATTACCTTGTCCTTGTTTATGCAACCTGTACAATCAACATCCTCTTTATCGGCTTTTGGATCAAAGAGTTGTTTGTGTTATGCTTCAAACCTCAATTCATGGGTAGGGTTCGCGTGCTGTAATCAATTTATGTATGACATTCTTAAATGTGCGTGCACCAAGTATGATCTGTGGCTTATTGATATAGCCATCCTTTGTCTAGGACATCAACTACATTAGAAGCATATTGCACATGTTTGCATATTCCAAAGTAAACATCGTAAAAAGAAGCATTTTTGGTGTTCAGGTTTTTGCCCAATGACTTCAATTAAATAAAACTCTCATATTAAATAAAACTCCCAAGCCTTTTTTTGGTGTTCACTTTTTTTCTCAAAGACTTCAGTTAAACTCAAGCAACATTTTAATATCATAGCCACAAAAAATGCATTTTTAATAGAGTTTTGACCATGTTGTACTTGTCTTTCCTACTCTACAAGTACGCCATCATAAGAGTATAGCATTATTTTGTGTCGTTTTCCATGTTGGTTGGTGCTAATCATGTTAAGATAAATTGTACCTCTTTACCTAACAGTGAGCGTCAATTACATTTGAGAGAGTGCTGAGGAAATTATGGAACCCGATGTGAGATGGAAGACAACAACTGAGTATAATGTGTCAATACGAATGCTGCTCTCCAATCTACCAATGCAAAATGTACTTTATTTCCTATGATATAGCCCATTTTAAGAAGGATAATGTTTTATGTAAAGATCATGTTTACTTTCCACAAAGTACTGACCGGATGTACGAGTGTTTGAATCTGAGATGAGTATTGAAGGTTTTTGTAACATGTTATCTTTTGTAGCGAACTGTGTTACCCCTTTCCGCCAACTTAGCAAGTGATGCATTGTTCCTTTGTACCTATTGGGGAGGTTCTAGATCAGCCAAGGTTGTTAATCCTTTATTCTTTTTAATCCATGTTTACTACAAATGCATTATTTTGCTTAGTACAGATTTGTGGATCAGCCAAAGTTGATGTTGTTGTAGGTTTGATTGTTTCTTACAACAATGTTGTCATAGGGTGTGATAGAGTGACATGGTCACTTGGAGTAAGTTACTAACTAAAGATAATCTCTTGGAAAGAAAAATAAGTTAATAAAGATAATCTCTTGGAAAGAAAACTAATAAAGAATCAATAGTTCACCTATGTGGTTTCTGGAAACTGATTTGGGATGTGGGATTGAGATTTGCTGAAATGGTTTCTCGGTTCTACATTCAGGAGTCTGCAAGAATAATGGTTATCTGATGGACTTGTGCAATCGTGGGCTTAACCAAATGTAACCAGATATAAGTATTGTGTGAGTGTGTGAAGTTATACATGTGTTACAAAGCTTTTTAGTTTCTGAATCCCTGTTGTCGTTAAAACAATGAAACTGGAGCCTGAAAGTGCCAATGTTCATTTTTCTGTTCATTTTTCTGAATAAGATGGTTATTGAAGCGTTGGTGTAGTTAAAATACTGAAATTGATGCCTCAAAGTTCCATTACTCTTATCGTGCCAAAGTGATAAAAGTTCAGGCTAGTCCTAGGTGAGCCTTTTTTCTACACTTACTATAGTTTTAACCTCAATATCATGTTGCTTTTGTTACGGTGAGTACAGTGAGTTCCAAAATATATTTGATGTGGACCACTTTACAGAATCACTAGGGACGATGTCTTGATGTGGACCACTTTACAGAATCACTAGAGACAATGTCTGCATACTAAAAGAGCTACCTCCAAGGCTAAAAGGAAGAGTGAAACTAGACTTTTTTTGATCCATGCTGCATATCTGTTGGACTGATATCTCATGTTACCATAATCAGGTTTGGTTGCATCTCTTTTTTCAATGATGTATAACCATGATTCATGAACTGAAAATCATAAGTGGAACCAGTGGAAGATTGATTTATATAGCGGAGAACATATTCAGGATGGCAAAATTGATCAATATGATTTCCTATTAAGCACTGAAGTTCTACTTATTGATTATCATATTATCAAGTTGAAGCAAAGGAAATATGTATCGTGTTGTGTCCTACCGTATAAAAAGTTATTGCATACATTTGTAAAGATAACTTTATAGCATTGGCATGGTTTTACATGGTATGAGCACATATAATTGATTGCACAATTTGTTTGGGATTCCATAGCATCGTATGGGCACATGCAGGTGCTCGGTTGTTGGTTTACCTTAAAAACATCATTTCGCTCGGCTATTGATTTACCTTAAAAACATCATTCTTTTTGATTGCAAATGTGTGTATGACGTCAACTAAAAGAACAAATTGGGTCTTCAAATGTGTGCCTAGATTTTTCGATATAAAATCCCCTTTTTTTTGCTTGCTTTGAACATCAGTGTGAGATTTTGTTCTTTTTTTTAGACAGTATATAATGCATAGTTGGTTTGCATTCCTAACTATTAAAAAAATTAGCGGGACCTTCTCCAAAAATGCCTATACATAAAGCTTCACCTTTGTACGCTTCACACGATACATAAATTATTGGCTGAAAATATATGTTTCCATTGCAACGCACGGGCACCTGACTAGTATATCTCTATCTCTACTACTTAAAAACACGAGTTGGTGGCGGTCCGTCCTCCTTCTTGCGACGTGAGCCGTTGGATCTGCAGTCGCCGTGCCTCTGTTGTCGGGACCTGCATCACGATTACGGAACCCTGCGTATATCTTGCACTAGTCGAGGATCACGCTAGTGCACACAGAGTTAACATAGGTAAATATCGATCCACACAAACGATAAATAAAGTAAACGATTAGTTTGAATAACAAATAAGGGTTTTGATCTTATGGTCGAGTTTACACTTATTAAGCCAGAGGCTAATGAGAGAATAAAACAAAGATGGAGCGGAAATAACTCCAGCGTAGACCCCACCAATTCACCACAGGTAACCGACTGGGATCCAGACCTTAACGATCCAGAGTTGGGCCGGGAAGATTCGACCTGAAGGATTAACTGAGATTTTTAATAGCTTTTCTAATTTGTAAATTACCAGAAATTCAAATAAGCAATAGAAAATAGCAAATGAACTCAGAAAAATTCTAGAAAAATCTAGAAAATATATCTGAGCACATAGAGCCCAAATAAAATAGTTTTGGCTAATGTTCATGTTGGGATTATTCACATTAAAGGTTTTTTATTGTAAAGTTCAATATTAAGCTTTTGAAATTAAATTCAAATAAATCCAAATGGTGAATTTTCTCCCTACTAACTATTAAAAGATTTTTAAACTCAGAAAATTGGGATGTTACACCTGTGGGCCATTAGATCTTTTGCTCTCTGCGCTCCCAATCTCTCGTCGTCACTCCTGGTCTCCCGTCTCCTCCCATTGAAACCGTCAAACCACCCCCCCTCTCTCGCGCAACTCCCAACCCCGTGTCGCCCCCTCCCTCGACCAACCGCTAGCTCGCTCGCTCTCCCCGAGCACCTACTCCCTTCAATCCCCTCTCCCCTCTCTCGTCGCATCCCCTCCGGGAGGAAGGATGTAGCAAATTGGGTCCAGCACAACCTAGCTCAAAAAAGGCATGTCCTCATGGTTGGTGTATCCTTCAATGACCTGGTATGGTTGGCCTGACTAGGTGTTCAGGTCTATGCCAGGCCCGATAAGATCAACCTGAAAGAAATGGGATTTTCAGGCAGCCTAGCCTGGCACAGCAAGTGCACAGACATAGCAATTGGATAGATGATTCCTTTCAAAACATTAGTAGTTAAATGAAATGCCGGCCTGGGATCGATCCCAGGTGCCTCATCAAACCATTTCGGTGGTTAGGAACAGTGCACGCACATGTGGGTGCGTTCAGTGGTCAAAGCGTGTACCCCCGTAGGGTTTAGCCCCCGCTCTTGATTTCGCGTGTGTTATGGATGCATCCACGTGTGTGTGTGGGCGTGTGTGTGTGTGTGCGTGAGTACTCTAAAAAAAGAGTTGCCTCAGTCATCAATATTAAATTTTCATCGAGGCAAACACAGTTGCCAGTTGGTTATCTTTTTATTCTTTTTGTTTGGATTTATACGAAGAAGCAGGTATTTTGATCATTATATCTGTGTATGTAGTATCGTTGCATGAATGGATAGTGGAAGAATGATATGTATATAGATTAAATGTCCAATCAATTGTTTCTGACTTTTAATATTGTGCTTGTGTGCCTTTATTCACATGGGTATTTGTCTTAGTTTCTGCTATGTAATTGTCAGCAAATAACTCTCCCACCCACTTCTGTGGAGACCTACCAGCAAAATTGTGCTAATGGAAAAACAAAAAACATGCTAATGGAATGCAAAATTGTGTCATACTAGGCTACTACTGAATATGTTGTGATTGTTGGTGTTAATTACAGCCACTTGTCTAGATGATAGATTTCTATGGTGTATCTGTTCCGTAATGTTCTCTTCTCACCGGAGTAAAGAATAATCTTGCCATGTTCTATATTATTTGGACTGTGAAGCCTCTACCGCTTTTATGAGTTCGACTTAATTTTATTTGCATGTAGGGATTTAGGACAGAAAGGAAGCCAAACAAGAGATGATTTGGTGCTTACAAGTATTAACACAAGATCAAGGTGCACCTTTTCCCTGTTGAACATATAAGCATTTTTCAAAGTATTTTAATCCAGAAATTTGCTAGATAAAATATGGAAAATACTCTAGCTATTTTCACAAAGTAGGTAACTAAGAACACTATAGTTATACCGATTCTAGAAGAACGAAGCTAGCATTTCTATCTCGATGTTCAAAACAACAACGATGAAAGTAAATCAAACCAAATAACAAGAGAGATAAAGGCATACCCAGTTCGGTGGTAGAAGAAGATGCGGCGATGTTCTTGATGAGGACGTCGTTCGTCATGGCGTAGTGGTAGTAGTTGTTCGATTGATGTAGAACGTGCGCAGAGTTGTAGTCGCGGTGCGATTGATGTAGATCGTAGCGGCGCGATGCGCGAACACTCCCCAAAAACCTTATTCGTCCTCGCTCGTGCAAGCCTTCGAGGATGAGGGTTCCGGAGGCCTGCTCTCCCGGTGTGGCCGTACACGCACCATCGGGATGGAGATAACCAAAGCGACAGCAGCAGTGGAGTTACGTATTGTGTAACCTTGGAGAGAACCAGACTCTGTTCTTTAAATAGCCAGAACCCGAAAGTCCAAAGACCAACAGTCACCAGGAAGTTCAATGGCCAACAGTTATCAGGAAGTCCAAAGACCAACAGTCACCAGGAAGTCCAAAGACCAACAGTCATCAGGAAGTCATGCAAAAATAAAGAGACCAGAAACCAACGGTCGCCATTGATTCGCAATCAATTACGTGTCAGTGCGTTTCGATTTTTGAATAGATAAAGAAAATCGCGCCCGACTGACATGCTCACAGACGCTAGCGCACACGCGCACGCCACGACG
Source organism: Ampelocalamus luodianensis (assembly GCA_036346255.1). Taxonomy (NCBI): domain Eukaryota; kingdom Viridiplantae; phylum Streptophyta; class Magnoliopsida; order Poales; family Poaceae; genus Ampelocalamus; species Ampelocalamus luodianensis. The sequence goes on from CM070638.1 coordinate 45,596,971, forward strand.
CGGCACGGCTGGGCGAGGCGAGCGGCGGCAAGCGTGTGTTGGCTCTTTCCAATTCCACAAGAGGTTACCACGTTCCACCTTATAAAGTGATGTAACTCCCTTCATCCCTCCATGTGGGACTAAATGTTTTAGCATATGCACATGGGCCTTTGAGATTTATCAGGAATTAATTAGAATATAATTCGGGCCTAGCCCATATTAATTCCAACATTCCCTTTTTCTTTTGTGTGCTTCCCTCTTTTCCTTTTTGTAATATATTCTTTGTGTACTACTTAAGGAATCGAAAGAGATATGTTTTTTTAAGTTGATAAACAGGTTAGAATAGTAGAAACACAATCTTATTCGTTGCGTCTCTACACGTACATACCATTTTTAGAAGGAAAATATCCTCTCCGGATGCGAAAAGCCTGCCTCTATGGTCCCATAATTCCCATTTGAGATTAGTAATAGTGATGGAGGTAAAATTGGACGATCAGAGGGTTCATTGCATATAAATAGAAAATTAGATGATTATATAGTTCCTTGCATACAAATATAGGAGAAAATAGGTGTTCAATGTGCTTCCACACACACACAACAAAGGAACAAAGATTTGGAGTGCTAATCACACTATGGACATACTAACTTACTAAGCTGACAGTGATAATGCAGCAAGTGTAGCTAAAATGGTCATACATTTTCTTCCCTGTCATCAGCTTCTTTGCTGTTATATCTTATATGCTTATGTAGCTTTCTATTACTGTCAGAATTGTTTGATTTTGTCATAAACTGCATTTGTTGCAGCAACTAAACTTTTTATGTATGAGGCCACAAGGATAGGAGCAGTCCTGCAAGTCCCTCACCTGATGGAGTTGGGCATTTTTGTTGTAATTGTAAAACTGAATAATTGTTTAAGTCACGTTTGATTATTTAGCGCTAGACCAGACCATTAGAAATCACATGTAGGAAAAAGTTGTAGTATGTATCTGTAGTTAATTAAATCAGTTAATCACCTTTAGAAACCACTGGAGTTAATTAATTAGTCTGTTACTTTAGAAAAGGGCGGTTCGTAGTAGATTAATTAAAGTTTTAGCACTAAGTTTAGATGGGCAGGTATTTAATCAAGTTTGCGCGTAAAGAAAGGGATTTAGACGTTTTGGCGTAAATAAATTGTTAGACTTGGTAGTGTGATAGTGCGAGTAGTATTTTTATTTCCGTGTGTTAAATGTGTGTTTCAACAACACGACCCTAGAGTGAATAGACCGTAGAACGGCAACGCTTGGGGAGTGCTAATTTAGCAGGACGAAAAATGTTGTTAAATTAAAATACACTAACAAATTGCACTAACTTATGTACGCATAATATCACCCAAAAATCAACTAAGTATTTGTGTATTATTATTTCGCTTTGTCACATAATTGCAGCAGACGATCCAACGCCGACGGGAGTAGTTGATACAGAGTTCTTCACTGACGATCTTTGATACCATTTTAAAGGCAAGCTATTCTGTTGAACATAAATATAGTTATATTAAATGTAAACTATATATTGTTGTCTCTTATATACATATTGCATCAAAACTATGTCTCAAAATTAAATCGAATAGATGAGGTAAAGATGAAAGAATTAAGAAAGATGAAGAAGGTAAGTAAAGAGTTAATATTGTGGTTGGTAAAGGGGGCCTAGGGCAGAGGAGGAGATGAGAAAAAAGATGACGATGAGGTAAGAGGTGGAACTCCTTTACATATGGGTAGTATATAAGGACCAACAAAACTCTCACCCGGATCAGAGGCCATAATTAAGTGCCAACCATTTTTCTGTTTCGACGGACAGAAAATGCTACCTTGTTACGTGATTTATCCTCTCCACATCGGGTAAGTAATATTGCATGGGTTGTGTAGGGATGATGAACTCAGGGGCCGGTAGGATAAGTCCAAAACTGAGAGAGTCCAAGGCATTATAGTAGCGCAACAGGTGGAGTGTTGGGGCACAGGAGAGATGGACGCCCCAACCAACATTGTTGGAATTCGGTGGAGGACTGGGTGCGCTCAGGACACCGACGAAAAATAATGGGTGGAGACTTAATCACGTAACTTGGAAAATATTCTGTATTCTGAACTCGAACCCGCATCAAAGGAAATGCTGGGGAACCTAGCACAGCGAGTCCAGAATAGCTATGGGTAAAGTGGTACAAGCCTACGCAGTCCTATACAAAATCATAAATTCATGCCTGTCTCCTGGATTGGAGCTTACGGGAACCGCTAGGATCTTTCCTCTATTCGAGTGACAAGTAGTCTCTTCTGAATTAAAACTGACCACCTAATGTTTTGTTGAGTTAGTTATTTTCCAGATCAGAGATGATTAGAAAATGTAATAACCATTATAGATGAGCCATCCAGTGCATTTTTGCTATTAATGCTTGCTGAGTACACTAGTACTCACTCTTGCTATCTCTCCCCTTGCTTAGATCCTAGTCCGGCCGGGAGGTATTCCGAGTGGGATGAGGGTTTTGTAGGTACCGTAGAGGCCGCTGGAGACGAGGGCGTTGGCTATAGGAACCAGAGCGAGATAGGTGCCATCTTCTATGCATGGGACGAGTAGACGACTGGTGGATCAAGGCAGGCGAATGAAGGGAATTAGTTCCTTTTGGCAAGTTGTATATTACTACCTATAAGAAAGACCATAGCCTTGTGTGGCTAACTGTTGTAATATTAATAAAGTGCAGTTTCTATCTTATTGTTCTGCTGTTGACTCTAGTAAGACTTACTATTCGTTGGAGTGGTGTTCTACCGAGCAGACGAATAGTAATCCGTATGCCTAAGTGTGATTACCCCTAAGGTAATGACATGGGGCGCCGCAGCTGGTATCAGAGCAATAGGTTAGGGCCACGCTAATAAAATAGAAACTGTAGAAAGAACCTAAGTATGTCTTTCTTTCTTGCTATATGGCACTAAATACCTTATTAATCCTTGCCTCCATATCAATTTCTATTCTAGTCTCATTTAAAAAATTATTATGTTAAAAAGCTTAACTCTTCTTAAAGTGACATTCCTACTAACATAGAACCATCCCGTTTGTAGAACGAGTAGGTTCCGTATTCAATCCATGCTAGTGCGACCTAGAATAGGTTGTATTAAGTCTCGCGTGGTTATCACCTGCTAGTAAGTTGGTCAAATTCATAACTCAACCTAGGATAGAAAATATAGGCAATGGGTGCATCATCATAAGATTTAGACTTTAGTGCCTGGACTAGAGGCATGGAGTAGAATTCTGGTATGGATCTGCTTTTCCAGTAATGGATAAGTATGGATCATCCCCATAGCATTTTCTTACCTATTCATCTGTATAACGCAAATGACCCGTCAGCTCTCCAACATAAAACAAGTATACTTAAAGAAAACAAAGAAAAGCTGATGATGTAAAAATGTGACTTATCTCATTTCTGCATATTAAATTTCCCGAACTAGTGGTTCGTGGCACTCCGAGCGTGCAGCTCTAGCGTACCCAAGAGCGAAGTCCTGGGCATACTCAGGAATGAACCCTGAGCAGTCCCAAACACGTGGTTTGGGTGGACTCGAGCCAGCTCTCGAGCGTACCAGGCATGTGGATCTAGGGTAGTGTAGGTTCGCACTCAGAGGCAAGCTCTGAGCAGTCCCAGGCCTGTGGATCTGGGCGGTCTTGAGAACGAGATCTCAAGCGTGACTGAGCATGAGAGACTCGGGTAGAATAGGATTTGGATCTTTTTGCATCTCATTGTTTCTTGGTGTTATTTGCTCATTGTGTGTATGGATTAATACAACTCACTGCGGTTAACTTCTACCATATAAATTTAATGCCTTCTTCTCTACTACAAGTTACTGCTAAAGAAATAAGAATATAAATGTTACCACCAACAGACCCCCTCAAAACGAAAATGTTATCAACACATTTACTAATGCAACCCTTTCTTGACACCTCCCCCACAGGATGGAAGGTCAGGGAAGCGAAGAACGTGAGTTGGGATTGAGATTGGGACTTCAGCCACAAGACCAGTCCACAGAAAATCCACCAGTGAACCTCAATGAGTCAACACCGGGCCAACCTCAAGCTACTACCATACCTGAAGTTAGCCAACCGCTACCCATCAGAGCAACATATCCTCTAGGAATAATGGCTGATGTACTTAGATTCCTAGAAAACTCCAGGAAAGAATCCCAAGAAAACCAAAACCGCTTCATGGAAGCCCTCTTGACACGAATAGCACCTACTACCTCACAGCCGGCACGCGGGGTTAGTTTGGGGGACTTTCTCCAGACTCGCCCTCCCACCTTTGCTAAAGCCACAAATCCTCTAGATGCAAGTGACTGGCTGGTTGAGTTAGAAAAGAAATTGGACACAGTAGGATGCTCAGATGCAGAAAAAGTAAGATATGCATCACATCAACTAACCGGACCAGCAGCTACATGGTGGCTAAATTATAACCGCAACCGCGTCAATGAATAACCAATCACATGGACAGAGTTCAAACCGTGTTTTATAGAAACTCATGTGCCCACTGGAAGTATGGAGCTAAAGAAGCGTGAATTTAGAGCTTTAACTCAGGGCGGAAAAAGATGATAGAATACCTTAGCCAATTCAACGACCTTTTCCGTTATGCTCCAGCTGATGTAGACACCAAAGAAAAGAAAATAGAAAAATTCATGAATGGAATGCACCCATATCTTAAGATGCTCCTGTCAATCCACAAAATTACTGGATTCCAGGACCTAGTCAATAGAGCCATTATATTGGAAAATAAACACTCCAACTTAACCGAAGAAAGAAGGAAGAAAGCCAAAATCGACCACCGCCCACCACCTGTTCCTAGACCCCGTGGGCCGGCACGGGGCAAACGGGCTGGCCTTGGCCTAGCGGGCCAAACGGACTTGTGCTAGCTCGGCACGGCACGAATGCCCGATGGGTCGTGCCTGGTCGCCACCACCGGCATAGCACGAATAGTAGCCGAGCCGGAATGGACCGTGCCTAAATGGTGCGTGCCTAGGCGGGCGTGTCGCGCGGGCCAAGCCGCCGTTGGCGGCTACGCCCGATGGTGACCATTCTCTCGCTTTGGCTTCCCCATCCACTGCCCATGACCACACGATGCCTTCTCCTGCGTGGTTGTGCTCCCACGTGCCCACCAATCCCATGATCCGACTCTACGCCCTAGATCCGCCGCACTTGAGGCCAGATCTAACGCCGGCGAGCCTAGATGTGGCGCATGGCCAGGGAAGCTGGGATCCTGTGGTGGCATGGTCGGGGAAGCCAGGATCCGGCGGTGGCGGTGTGGTCCTCGTGTCGCATCGACTTACCCATGCCTGGAGTCGTCCATGGTAGCTCGTCGCCACATCACCATTGTCTTTTCTCCATCCCTTCGCCCACCTCCGCCGCGGCCGTCAAGTCGATGGGGGATCACCTCGCCGAGTTGCTTGCGTCTGCGGCCGAGGACCCTGACACCGTCACCGAGCTCCCCCATCTGCGTCGTGGGTGTGCCTTACCTCGCCGTGGCACAGCCTATAAACTCCCTCTTTGCAGGCAGGGGCTCACGCCTCCTCGTTTTGCTATGTAGCATGCCTGGTGTCTGTGCTTTTCTTCTTATTAAATCTTTTCCTTTTGGGGATCTTGTAGTGCGTCTGAGGTGTTCAGGGATTGATATGGACAAGCACTCTATTAGGAAGGAATCCGTAAGCTTTCTTAACCCTAAGAATCCTATCTCGAGTACTTTTCGTGTTGTTCTATGTGTCCTTCCAGTGAGTTAGATTTTGGAGTTGAAAACTGGAAGGAAGATTGGATATCTCCGTCAATTGTTGTATAGTTGGTGTGGCTACATGTTCACTGGTGAGTATTGTGTGCGATGCTAGAGTGGGTGAACTTGGGATAATTTCAATGTGTGCATCATTTTAGTATAGGTTTTCTGGATCACAATAAAACTTGTAGGTTTTTTTTGCTTCACTTTATATATGGCTTGGCATTCAGTGGATGTTGGCACAGCTTATTCTGTTCTTGGGGTAGAGAGGCTGTTTGGAAGAAAGATTTGGGCAGGGGAAGGTTTTAATCTTTGTGATTCTAGGGTGGAGAAATTAACGTGCACATATTGAATAGAAGATTCAATCTTTTTTGTCAATTTCTCTGCTACTTCTGTTCGATGTGACATTTCTGAGTTCGCATCTTTTCTTTGCAGGAGAGGTTAAGCTAATTTTTGTGCTTACATACTCTAATTTCAAAAGATGCTTCTTTTCTTTGTAGTTGAGTTACATAGAGTGAAGAGCCAGTTAATTCTCGAGCTACTTCGGGTGCAGCGCCTTTCTGCTAAAGGCACAAGGAGCTAGAGCGACAACCTTTCTCAGCCGAACATGGTATAAGACAGGAAAATAGAAAGAAAACCAGAAGGTGAAATATGCTTAGCCTAAAAAAGCTTAATGATATAGTGGGGGTGGCCCTATGTTGTTCTTCACCTTGGTTGTTCTTGCTGTCATCGCACCTCTGCCCCTTGTCTGAATCATGTAGCAGGCCTCACCACCACTTTCGTGTCCAAAGCAAAGGCGTGAGATTTTTTCCCCTTCCCAAAATCTTTTCTCTCAAGAAAATTACAAAAATCAAGATCTTTCTTGTTCTTTAGTTAAATAGTTTTCCTTTCTTGCTAGAATAATAGTGCGCAACTAGAAATGAAGTGCACACTATGTAATCCTACTCAATATGTTGTGAGAAAAGCATGCGATTCTTAAACCAGAAATTGCTCTAGCTTGTATATGAATGCCTTGACAGGGAGCGATGTGATAAATTTGAAGATATCCTAATTTGGGCAAGACTGAAGTCCCCTTTGTATTATGTTTTCTTTAGAGCCTCAGTTAACGATGTTGATGTTATAGAAGATCTTCTAACCAAGCTAGAAGCATGTGGTGATGTGGATGAAACTACCTCAAGGATTTCAAATGAAACCAATTCAGTTTAAGAAGGTTAGTCTTTTCGACAACTTCTTTCGGAGGTATTGAGACATTTTTTTCCCTTTGCTGACGATGTTGCTATTTTAAAACATCCTTGTTTGCAAACATTTTCACATTAGAAGGCTAGCATCTGTGCATTCTCTACATCTGAACTAACAGGATAGGTTCGGACTTGATATGCAAATATATCAACATAGATTATGTTATGCATTCACTTTGCTTTCTGCTTTGGAGTTAATTACATAACTTTGTTGCCATCAGTTTTCTCCCTCCTTGTTAGTAGTGACCCATTCTCACTTCTGCTCATAAAGAAAGTTAGTTAGCGGTTTTTTGAGAGAACGAGAGTTCTGAAAGATATTCTTGTGCGCTTTTCTAATGCTTATTCTTTGATGTTAGTTTAGATTTCATTTGTGCACTTCTGTTTCATTTACTTATATCCTCATAATTATTTGCATACTGTTATTTCCTACCCAAAAGAGTTGTCGTTGGCTGCAATATACTTTTAGTAACTTGCTTCCTTGTCTTCTGTATGAAGGACAAATTGGACATTTCCACGTCTCCATGAGCCATGCAATTAGAATATTAACACATTTATGCCAAAATTATATGTCTCGAGCACAAAAGAAATTCTTAGCTTATACATGGCATGTTTCTTTCACGGGACACAACTTTTGGTGAGGTCTGAATTTACCTATACATAAAGTGAGTCTTGGTTTCATTTTGAATTAGGTAGGTTTTTATTCTATCCTTGTCCTTATTCTGTCAAACAACATAACATGACAAACCTTGTGAAGTCTAAACACATTTTAAAAACTCCATCTATGCCTTGTGAAGTCTAAACACATTTTAAAAACTACATATGTGCCTTGTGAAGTCTAAACACATTTTAAAAACTCCATCTGAAGGTATTCGATTTAAGAATGTCGTTAGTTCTGGAGAGTTTCTTTCGTTGATACCACCAGAAAATTAAATCTGAAACTATCTTATTAGACTGAAGCTGTCACTCAGAATCATACAATTTTTATCATTATTGTAGGGCCACAAACACATTCATCAGATGAAGCATACATTTAATTATGTTGTTTCAGTGACCAAACTGTTGTTACAGCCAAACCACAAATTTCACCCCGTTTTAAGATGATCACCAATTGTCATGTTGTGAATGTTCTTTTAGCATGTCATATTCTAGGACTTCACAATTTTATTCGTTTGTTTTTGGTCTTATTGGACACTTTAGACCTTATTGCATAAGCTTGTTTACTATTCTTTGTGTTTGTACCTAATCGGTATTTAAGTGCATCTAAATTTTACAAAATACTTTGTAATGTGTGGGCCTTCTATTAATGGCAAAATTAGATTAGAGATATTTTCAGTCTGAGTTTGCAAAATAGTGAGGGCAATTTGTATGCTTTTCACAATGAAATGACTTGACCTTCGATAATTGCACGTTCGAGTGAATAATGTGCTTTAGACACGGTAAATGGTTGTGAAGGGTTATGCTGTAAGCATATGGCTGTCAAGGGTTATGCTGGGGACTATGGGTAGAAAAGCATGTCCCACTGGCAGGCGCTGGAATTTTTGGGGACGAGGGTGTGGGGGGGACGATTGTCCAGCTGCTCGGGGTAAACCTATGCAAAGATTAGAGAACTACATCGGTTTGTTCTGGGGGAGTTTAAGAACATGTAATATTGTTGATTTCGCATATTGGTTTGATTATTGTTTTTAAGTTGTTAATTGTTAGTCCAAAAAAAGAGTTGTTAATAGCCTAATTGCATTTTAGCTTAAATATTGTGGTTTGCAAGGTTATTGTTTGTCTATTTCTTTCTCCTTCAATTTAAATGGTGCTTCTTCTTGGTTCTGAGGTGCCAATTTTGATATGTCATGAGCTCAATTGGTAATTTGATGGTGCATTTAGTTGTTCAGGCTGAGAATTGTTCTATTCTGATGATGCATTTAGTTGTTCACTAAAGATTTGTTCTATTCTAATGATGCATTTAGTTCCATTAAGAATTGTTCTATTCTGAGGTCAGAGTTTTGATCATAGTTCTTGTGATATGTCAAGGAAGATCTTGTGGACCATGCACATATCACACATGCATGCATGCACTTGCAAAGACAAGACTGGTGCATCTTGCAATCTTTGCATTCTTTGCAAGCCTCTGACCATGCACTCATGCTATGGAAAGACACATCACTGAATCTTTGTGAACCACTCAAAACCATTAAAACGTGCATTTAGTTGTTCAGGCTAATAATTGTTCTATTCTGATGATGCATTTAGTTGTTCACTGAAATGCACTCTTTTGTTTTTTTAATGACTTTATTTGGAAAAGATAGATATGATAAAAGTGACCTGACCAATGTTAGTTCTTATTAGCCATTCATTTCTAAACAAAAATGCTAAAAAATATGTTTCATTCTTCATGTTGTTATGTAGGCTTTCTGTCAACTCTTTTCTTGGCAAAAGAGGTTCGCTCATGATTTTGTTGTAGAAGGCGTGACAATTAGAAATTACAATCTTCAGAGTTCACGAGCACTTATATCTGTAATTGTGCATGTCAGTCTGACCGGCTAGCGGGCCGGCAGTGGTCCTTGCTACTGCTATACTTGCCCAACACGTTCACACTTTGCTTTCTTGCTTCCTGTTTGCTGCTACTGTGATGCTCCTACTGCTTGGTCCTTTGTCCACAACATTGTGACTTCATTTCAGTCTTTTCATGAATCATATGTTCAGGTTTGGAAAATGTTCTGGTTTGCTCCTTTTGTTTGGCAGTTCCCTCGCCTACACTTGACAAGGAGAGGGTAGTTTTATGAAGGTTCACCAAAGGTGAGAAAGGAGGTTTCATCAGTCTTGCCAAATTGTTTATGTCGTTAATGCTATTTTCATTCAAAAATATAGGGCAATTTGTTCAATATGAAATATTATTTACTGTGTTGGATTAGGGAATTAGCACCCAAAATCGGATTTAGCGATGCCATAGTTGCCAAATTAATTTGGTTTGTGTATGTATAAACAGTGAGTTGAACATCTACATCTCACATCAGTTTAGACCTCACAAGCTTTCGGAATCAGGTTGGTTTCAAGTTCAAGTTATCGCCATTACATGATAATTCGGTCAAAATAATTGTAACAACATCATTAGACTACCAATGGTCTGTTATTGTGGTGCATTTGTATAGCCTGAATAAGAAGAGAATTGAGCTATTTGCATTTTGGACCAGTGACAACGGAATAAGAAACCTATTTGTAAAATCCACAATTTGCTTATGTGAAGGCTGAAATTTATAGCAAAGTTTAATAATCTGAATTCATAGCATGTACATAAAGACATTTGTTTTTTTCTGATTTAGCTAATAGGAAACAATCTTTGTAGAAACATGACTCATAATGATTGTGGAGAGGACCAAAGAGTTCAGCTTGTGGAGATGCACAGGACCTGCATATCTTCAGGATGAAATGGACGCCTGATTGCTACTCTCAATGTCAGACGGTCTAACCTCCTGTTAGACGTCGTTTTTTTCCCCATTTGTGTGCATTTGGAGTAACCCGCTGTTTGGCTGTGAGAACACATTATATTTACTCATGTACACTTCTTGTTTGTTGTTATTTTTTTTATTCTCCTAAGCATTAAAAAAAAAGTCAGGGAACTGTGTTATATATTCTATTTTGAAATTTGAGTATTCATTCGATATAATGAAATGTTGCATATTTTGCGGATATACTTTTATGTGTTTTTACATGAAACTCACAAAATTTTATTTTCTACCGTTTAAAACTTTTGTATTATTTATTTGAGATCCGTTGCACATGACATAACTAGTAAGTAGTAGAGATACAATATATAGATATAGATTCCCAACATGCCTGAGCTTTTGGTAAAAACGACAGAAAATTTTTGTGCGCCCCATATCAGCATTTCCGCGAAGGAGTCATGGTCCACCGAGAATATCTGAAAAAAAAACTTGTTTGAAAAAAACAGAAAAAAGGAAACCATCAGATCACCTCCATCTCCATGCAAAGGCTACCAAACTTGGGAATACATACGTTCCTTCCATGCAAGAAAGGCACAATAAACGCAACCTAGACGGCCGTGAAACACCGACCACGCTACATACACGACTTCACAAGCGGCAACCTACGCTTCTCTTAACTCCGTGCAGGAAACAATTCGTTCGAACCTCACATTTACTTATTCTTTAGCATCGCTTGGGATATATACTCCGGTGCAAGGAAGAAAAAGAAAACCCAGATTGCTAAATCTACCTTTCCTTTACTTCCCCAGCTAGCTAGCTCCCTGACTCCCTGCTTAGCCATCTTGGTCGCTTGCCCCATAAAACAAACCAGTGCAAATGCATAGTACTTCCGTCTGAATTCCTACTTCAAAGCTTGCCTCCTGTGTGCAGCTCCCATGGGGCTCTGCGTATCTATGTTGCAACCTAAGGCGAAGAAGCGGCAGCCCGAACCGAGGCTCGGCACGCCAAAGGCGCTCTTCGTCGTCAGAAGCGACCGCCGGCCGTCAAAGCCAGAGGCGCTGGTGTTCCAGGCACACGATTCTGGTCGGTCACAGCTCCAGAAACCTGGCAAGGCAGATACCAGAAAACGCGAGAAATGCAGATACGAAGGCACAGATGTGCTCGACAGAAGGTTCTGCGCTCCAAAGCCCAGGTTGCCATGTGGGAGTACCAGAAGTGTCGTGGTTGAGCCTGTTGCAGCGGAAGGGAGGTTGCCGACGTCCAGGTGCAGCACGGCGACAGACCGAGGCGCGCCGCCGGAGTGGTGTAGGACGCCAACTACACCAATGACGCCGGTGAGGCTGTGGCAGCGGAGGATACTGATGGGGATGCGGTGCGAGCTGCCGCGGTTCAGCGGGCTCATACTGTACGACGAGCATGGCCGGCCCCTGCAGAGCAGCACCCCAGGCAGAAGAAAGCACCACCAGGTAAGTAGGCTAAGCAAATCTGAACCCGGAATCTGACTATATGTACATACTTGTAAGTCTGTACCTGTACAGATATTTTCTAAGCCAATTGCTGCATAACAGATCTATGATAGTAAAACTGTACGTTCTTTCAGGGGAAAAAGAAGAATGCCAGGACTTCGACAACTCTCAGGGACCTCCTGTAGTCACTTGTCATTCGTAGAAAGACTGAAATAATGCTTCACTTGTCATTGAAGCACTGATGCCAAGTGACACTGGACACATCCATCTGGGCAATAGCTTGCTGGTGCCAAGCTTCAAGAAGAGAAAAGGTTAGAGAAGTGCAGGCATACCCAGGGTTCAAAGTTCAAACAGTAAAGCCCAGATGTGGAAAACAAAATAAGCATTAGGGAAAATTCAGCATCCTAGCAATTCAAATGTTTGTATATTTTACCTATAGTTGCATATAGACAATGTAACTTGACAAAAAATGTATAAGATTCAAAGAAACAATAATACCAAGTCCTAAACATTCAAAAATTACTGATAGTTAACACTTGTTTAAATGAACAGATACGAAATCACAACTCTTTGGAAATCCCTACAATTACTCGGATTTTCACTTGAGTAGCAACTACCAAATCTTTCTATTTTGGCAATTGAGTCAGGTAATCTTCCTATATCTGACCAACGGATTCCATCTGTCAAGTGACTATAAGAACTTTAACAGTGACAATGACGTTGAATATCACATGACGGGATATGTTAACATGAACAGACATGTGGCCATCAATGTACTACGTAAGGAAAGTTACAAAAGTCAAAACACCACATGAATTTCATGTCAGCATCTTTGGCCGCGACAACATTTCCTGCCATTTATTCCATTCTCATGGCTAGTTGACACGAAGGAATTAATTGAAAAAAAGACATTGAAAGAGGAAATCCATTGATAAAATTGAAGATGTGTAACTGAAATGAAAACCTCAGTACAAGAAAGGGAGCTATGGTAAAATTACTACTTTCTAATCATACAATTGCAAGCATGTTAGCAACGCAAATTTGCACATTTTCTGTCGAACAAAATTAAAAATGATACTTCTCAAAGATAATATTCCATAATGTTTGCTTTTAAGAAAGGCCTTTTTTTCTTTTGGGCAAGCAGGCCAGGAAATAGATCGTTTCCAATGAATTATCTGTAACGGTTCCAAGGGAAAAACAATCCATATTTTGTGCCAACCTTGGATAAAATTTTGTCAAATTTTAACGAGATTTCAGAAATGGTCATTATGTGATTGCATCAAGATAAACTCACAGAGAATGTGCAAGAGGGAAATTGGCCATAATTGGTTAGGAGGAATACCAAACAGGAAAAGGACATTTCAGTTTCCAAATTATCTATATCTATATTAATATAAAAAGGAGCAGTTGTGTTCTTTCCTTTGTCCACACACTCTTGTGTACACAAAAGCACTCCTAACCCTCCGATGGACTGCATCTAATGGCTAAGAATCATTCCATATCCAGCCATCTACGATGAATTCTAGCCAAAGATCTCTACAATCCAACAGTCTAGATTCAAAGTATATCCTGCCACTAATTATTGCTGCACTCAAAGCTGAAAATAAACTAATTCTCCCCAGCCACTAATCCTCCCATTAATTCCTCCCTTTCATTTCCTCATGGCTCCCACAAGGCCACAACCTCGTGCATGCTTCCTCTCCAATTTGTGAGCGGCAACCACGGCGCCCTCATTGCTTCCACTCCGATCAAAACTATGTTGCCCCGATACGCAAGTTCTTAAAAACAAGAATGCGTCGATACGGCGAGTATATATCTATTTAAAAAATAGAAAAGTATAAAGAGACTACGAGAGGCTGAGACAATGAGATTACCTTCACGAGAAGCTAGCGAGAAGCAATTGAGCGTGAGGTCGCCGGCCGCGCGGCGTGCAACCTCTACTCTACTCTACTCTACCACGGGAAGGAAAATCTCATGATGCTACGACCGGAACTGGCCACGGGAACATGACCAGTAACAGTCTAGTAGTACCCTCGTTTTTCTTTAGAATCGCAACAGTCTAGTACTCCTGAAGTTTCCTCCTTTCTTCACCGTTGCCACTTCCAAGCAGTTCGGGAGGGCAATTCAATTCTCCACAAAGACTGGGAATTAATAATCTTCAGGCACTCCTCGAGCAAATTCGACGCTCAATTTAGTCTGTAAAGTTCACTGTCGCTGGAGACCCAAGAGCGAGCATTTCCAACAGCCTCGAGGTTAGAATATAGGAGTATTAGTGAACGTTGTTCAATTTCTCCCACAGACCAATTTGTACGGATGCATGGGCTCCGTTTTTTGGGACTTGACATAAAGCAAGTACAGAAAGAGCATGAACAGCAACCAAACTCAATTTAGGATGGACTCAAAGCTACTCCCTCTTCAGAAATATATGACATTTAAAATAAAACGTGCGGTTAAATTTTGTTAATTTTGATCACTAATATATAAAAAGAAAATGTATCATGAGATTAATTATGAATTTTTTCTTCATAATATAATAAAAAGTATCAGGATGGAGTAAAAGCTACTCCATCTTCAGAATTTTATGAATGTATCCATATAAAAAGTAATGATCAAACTTGCATGTAAGAAATCGTGTCAACATTCAAAACGTCATACATTCTTGAACAAAGTAGTGGTGTATATATTACTCTTTTCGGTTCACAAAAACAAATCATTTTGGATATCGATATGTTTCTCAAAATACAACTTTAACTATTAATTACTATAATAATATATTTGTAAAACACAATAAATTTATAATATTATGAAAGTACTTTTTGAGATAAATTTATACATATGATTTTCATGTATCTAATCTAAGTATTTTTAAAAATATATCAACAACCAAAGTTTTAAAATTTTGATTGCACGTTGAAACGACTTTTTTTTTTAATCGGAGGGAGTAATATCGCAGTGGGAGTGGCCGGCCCGGTAAAGGGCCCACACCGGCATAAACTCATATAAGAAATGTATAAAAAAATGAAGTCACTCTTAAACCCTGATCCACTCGCCTCACAATCCAAAATCCACCCACAGGCTCCACCCTCCCCACCTGTCCTCGACTCCACGCCACCTCGCCGGCCGCCGGAGCGACGCCGTCGTCGCTTCCAGAAAGACGAACCCCGCCGTCGTCTTCTCCAGCCACCTCATCTCCCGCCGCCGCCTTTGCCGCTGCCGCCGCCGCCGCTTCCCGCTTCCTCGTCCCCTCCGTGGACGGGAGACCACCACCCGGTGTGCCTGGTGGTGTCTTCCCTTCCTTCTTCTTCCTCTACCGCTCCGATTCCATCCGCGCGCCTGTGCGGGTGAAGAATCCAGATGCTATTCTTCTTCTCGCCTTCTCCCCCTCGAATCCAAATCTATCCGCTCCCACCATTCCAGCCGTACAGCTTCCCTCGGAGAGTACGCAGCTCCGGCGAGCGCAAGAGCAAGAAGGTCAAGCGCCACCGCGTCAGGGCGCAATATTTCCCCGCCAAGAACCACACTTTAGGCGCCCAAACCCACCCGGGTGATGGTTACGACCCTCCGGAGCAAGACCCTGGTGAGGAGTTGCCAGGTTCCCCGGACGCCGAGGCGCTCGCCTCCTGGCTGCGTTCCTGTGGCAGCGCGGCCGATGTCCGGCGAGTGCACGCGACTGCTGTGCGGTCGCTCGATGGCCTGGGGACGTTCGTGGCCAACAATTTGATCAGCGCGTATGTGAGGTGTCATGAAGTCTCGGATGCAAGGAAGGTGTTCGATGAAATGCCCGAGAGGAGTGTTGTGTCATGGACGACGATGATGAATGGGTATCAGAAATTAGGCCGCTATGGTGAGGTTGTGAGGTTGTTCTTGGATATGGTGGGCAGTGGAGTCCAAGGTAACAGCTTGACTTTTGTTTGCTTGTTGAAATCTTGCGGGGAGTGGTGCAATGTTAAGCTAGGGCGGCAGGTCCACTGTTGTGTTGTGAAAGGTGGGTGGAGCAATGTTATTGTGGATAGTGCCATTGCACACTTCTATGCTCAGTGCGGCGATGTTGCCAGTGCTTCAGCAATGTTTGATAAGATGGCCTCCCATGATGTTGTCTCGTGGACAACAATGATCACAGCTTATGTGCAGCATGGGCATGGGGACAAAGCTCTTTGGATGTTTTCAGCAATGGTCTCTGAGGGATTTCGCCCCAATGAGTTCACTGTGTGCAGCGTCCTCAAGGCTTGTGCAGAAGAGAAGGCTCTAAGATTTGGGAAGCAGCTGCATGGTGCTGTTGTGAAGAAATTGTACAAAGATGACATCCATGTCGGCAGTGCTCTTGTCACCATGTATGCCAGATGCATTGAGGTGTCTGATGCTCAGGCAGTGTTTGATATGATGCCAAGAAGAAACACTATTACATGGACTTCTATGATCTCTGGCTATGCGCAAAGTGGCCATGGTGAAGAGGCTATCTTGTTGTTCCGAAAAATGAAGATGCGCCGAGTGTTTGTTAACAACCTCACCATTGTTGGTCTCCTTAGTGCCTGTGGCTCTATAAAATCACTCTATCTCGGAAAGGAACTGCATGCACAGATAATAAAGAACTCTATTGAAGAGAATCTTCAAATTGGGAGTACACTTGTTTGGTTCTACTGTAAATGTGGAGAGTATACATATGCTGCAAGAATTCTAGAAGAAATGCCTGACCGTGATGCTGTCTCGTGGACAGCTATGATTTCTGGCTACAATAGTCTTGGTCATAATATTGAAGCACTTAAATCATTAGATGATATGTTATGGGATGGTGTGACACCAAATACCTACACCTATTCCTCAGCTTTGAAAGCTTGTGCGAAATTGGAGGCTCTGCGATATGGAAGGAGAATTCATGGTGTTGTTAACAAGAGTCCAGCTTTCTCGAATGTGTTTGTGGGAAGCTCACTGATCGATATGTACATGAGGTGTGGAAAAGTCGATGAGGCTCGAAGAGTCTTTGATGCCATGCCAGCTCACAACTTGGTAACATGGAAAGTGATTATTACAGGATTTGCTCAGAATGGCCTCTGTGAAGAGGCTTTGAAGTACATGTACTTAATGCAGCAAGAAGGACATGACGTTGATGATTTTGTGCTTTCAACAGTTCTGACATCATGTGGAGATCTCCAGTGGAAATCAGACGGCATCTCTTTTTCTGGCCCAATTGCTGGTTCTCTTTCAGCTAGATATTAACTTAGTTCTCCAATCTGGGCAAAATGCTGGTGCTTCTGTTCAGGGGTTGATCTCAGGATGGCGCAACAAGTTTCGTTGTATGATTGTGCAAGATCAAAAGATATTGTGATCAGAAACAGGTCGCTCTAGGAATGCATATACATATTTGTACTTCAAGGGAATCTTCACTAACCATTTTCCTTTGATTTCCCTATGAAGTAATGTATACCATTGGAAAATGAAGTACATACAAATTTTGGTGTCTTCTTGATTCCACTCTTGCAAATAAATATTAAGAATTGTTTCATTGTTGCATCTGACATTTAATCTTGCAATTATGGTCATAGAGCATTTACTATGATGCATGAGTGCTCTGCAGGATACCCATCTTGAATCCTGTAGAATTCCATGTTTTCTTTCTTTTCTGTAAGGCATTCCTGGTTTCCTTTACTAGGATCCTAATTTACCATCAGTGAGTAATAAGTATCGCAGTAATAATTTTCTAGCTATTAAAAGGGTTAGCATACAATATCTTTGTTCTTGTTATCTATAAAGTTAGAATGGATGACAGGTTGATCTTAGTGAAGTATTTTATCTACTCTAGGAACCTAAACAAATGGTACAAGCTGAAGGAGGGCACAATCAAATGGAACAGCCCTTTGTAATGGTGCACCTTAATGAAGTCAAAATCGAATGTCAAAAAGAACATGAGTGGGTTAAAACAATAGTAACTACCTTGACTAATTTTGGCATACCTCATGAGAAAATTATTGTCAAAGAGACTTCAATATCTTCATAATGTAAGTTAACTACTGATATCCTTCATTTTTTCTGGTTAGTAAAGTAAGCTTACTTCAGAAGACATTCACTGTGGTCCATCGAACTCAAGTTATAAGGGCTTGTTGGCTTTTTTTTTTTCCAATCGATATCGTTCCTATATTTACCAAAATTCAGCATTATCTTGCTCATGAATGGGTGAAATTTTAGCAGGATAATAAGCTAGAAAGCCAATGAAAACATAAATTACCTAAAAAAGGGTTGATAACAAATCAAATGCATGCCAAAATTTTGCGGTATCAAATTTTAACAGCCAAAATGTATCAATCACCATGAAGGTTCCAGAAATCGGACCAGGCACGGCCTAGATGGTTGGTGGTGCCCTGCTGCCGCGACTTCCACGAAGTCGGCGGGCTGGCTGCCTAGGACCGGCTAGACGATCAAAACCGGTCTAAGGTGGCTTGGGCGGCGCTTGGCGAGGCGGCGTAAGGCGGCGACGAGGCGGGCACCAAGGGGTTCTAGCCATCCCTGCTATCGAATCGAGCTCGCCGCGGCCGAATCGAGGTTGCTCTCGCCATTTCCACCGCCAAATCGAGGTCGCCGCCGCCGAATCGAGGTATGTCACCCCCCACGCCACCCCCGCTTTCTTCTTTCCCTTGCTCTTTGCTCTTTGCACCGCCCCTGCTCTGCTCCTCGATGCCCTATTGCACCGCCATGAGGAAGGGGATGAAGGGGACGAGGACGGGAGAGGGCGAGGGTAGGGAAGAGAGGAGAGGAGGGCTCTATTCCTGAGGTGAGATTTCCACCGAGACGCCTCGTGCGGGCGGGCCTCGGCGTGTGCCTCCGTCTTGCGCTGGTGCTCGGCCTCCAGCAGCTGCATCTCGTAGGTGTACTGCCGCCGTAGCTGCCGCCATTGCTGTCGCCTCGTGTGGCTCCGCAGCTCTGCTCATGAGGAAGGGATGAGGACTGAGCCGCTGTTGAGCTCTGCTTCAACCCTGCCTTCGAGCCGCCGAGCCCAAACCCTGCCACCGCCGCCGCCCTGCTTCCGACTTGCCGAGCCCATGTCCTGCCGCCGCCGCACCTGCCCGAGCTGCTCTGCCTCCTGAGCTGTCTTCTCTTCACCTAAACTGAGTCCTCCCGCCGCTTCCCCTGCCCAAGCTGCTCTCTGGAGAAGTAAGGGAGGGCGCTGGAGGGCAACCAACCCAAGAAAGGGAGCAGGAGGGCGCTGGAGAAGATGAGGAACAGCGCCAAGAACTCCATCCCCCTCTCCGTCCTCTTGCGCTTGCGCCAGTCTGGATGTGTGCTCTCTGCCATCTGATTTGAGGAGTGGAGTTTGGGATGGCTTGCTGTGCTGCCTGGTAGGGCCTCATGGTTCTGTTCTGATCTGAGCTGAGCTGTGCTGAGACTTGTGCTTCTTGTTCTTCGACACTGAGCGGTGAAATGTCTGATGGTATTTCTGTTTCTCATTCTCTTGGTATGGGAGGTGCTCTTCTGGCCTCAGATATCAAGTTGGATGGCCAGAATTATCGTGAGTGGTCATCATCGGTTCGCATGCTTCTTCGGTCCATTGGTCTTCTCTCATATATTACGGCGGATCCTCCGACTGAGAAGACTGATGTGAAGGAGGCTATTGCGTGGCGAAGTGCCGATGATCGCGTTATGGGTATCTTATGTCACAGTGCTGAAATTTCAATTAGAATGGATTTCATTGATCTTCCGAGTTCTCGCAAGATGTGGGAGTATCTTCAGCAGCGTTATGAGCAGACCAGTGCGGCGCGTCAATTTTCTCTTCTACAGACTCTTTATGATCTACGTCAGCAGGACATGTCTATTGAGGAGTACTACAGTTCTTTCACTCGCATTTCACGACAGCTGACCTCCATGGTTCCTTTTTCTTGTGCTTTGGATGTACCGGGCATGCGAGCAAGGCGGGTCATGATGCACAGAATTTGATGTTCACCTTTGTTATGCGTCTTCGCCCAGAGTTTGAGTCTATTCGAGCTCAACCATCGGGGCGTCTTTTTCTTCCAACCATGGAGGAGGCCCTTGTTGCGTTGATTGCTCGAGGAGACTCGACTTCGCTCTCATCGCCGGATTGACACCACCTCGATCTGTTCTTGCGGCACCTCGTCGAGGTTTATCGGCTGTTCCATTTTCGATGCTACAACCAACGGTGTTTTATGCCCTCACCGCAAGAAGCTGGTCATCCTATTCGGCGGTGCTACGACTTCATCCGTGCCGCGACCGCATCTCATCGCGCCGTCGTGGTGTGGTTGCCGCCACCACTCCTGCATCTGTTGGGGATTACGCTCTTGCCACTCGGTTGGGTCGGCTTGATCCACGACCGGAGCTCTTGGACTCAAGTTCAGCGGCAGTCTTCATCTGATGCCACTCCTAGTGGGTCTGCTAGTCTTGCTATAGCCTCCTCTTCCGTGTCAGGTACTAGTCTTCCCTGGGTTTTGGACTCTGGAGCTTCTTTTCATATGACATCGGATAAGTCTCATCTTGCATCATGTCGACCTGTTATGGATGGTTCCTGTGTACAGACAGCCGATGGCACCTCATGTTCAGTCACTCATCAGGGCACTCTCTCTACTTCTCATTTTACTGTTCCTGATGTGTCATTTGTACCTCAGCTTTCTATGAACCTTATGTCTGTTGGTCAGCTTGCTGATATGCACTACTTTGTTGGGTTTGATGACTCTACTTGCTATGTGCAGGATCGTCGGACAGGAGTCCTTGTTGGTACTGGCCATCGCCTTAGAGATTCTCAGGGTCTCTACTTCCTTGATCGTCTGAGTCTTCCATCTTCCTCCGCCCATGCATCTTCAGTTATTGCGACAACCTCTGTTAGTTTTCCTCAGTGGCATCATCGGCTTGGTCATTTGTGTGGATCTCGTCTTTCCACACTAGCTCGTCAGGGTGTCCTAGGTCATGTCATTGTCGACACTAGTTATGATTGTAAGGGTTGCAAGCTTGGTAAACAACTGCAACTCCCATATCCTACCAGTACATCTCGGTCAACTCATCCTTTTGAGTTAGTTCATTCTGATGTTTGGGGTCCTGCCCCTTTTGCTTCCAAAGGTGGTCATATCTATTATGTAATCTTTATTGATGACTATTCTCGATATACTTGGGTTTATTTTATGAAGCATCGTTCTCAACTTTTGTCCATTTATCACTCTTTTGCTCGTATGATTCACACTCAGTTTTCCACTCCTATTCAGACCTTTCGTTCTGATTCAGGGGGGGAGTACTTGTCGCATGCCTTTCGTCAGTTTCTCTCCGCTGAGGGAACCCTTCCTCAGCTTTCCTGTCCTGGTGCCCATGCTCAGAATGGTGTTGCTGAACGTAAACACCGTCATCTTATTGAGACTGCTCGTACTATTTTACTTGCATCTCATGTTCCACGACATTTTTGGGCTGATGCGGTTTCTACGTCTGTCTATCTTATTAATATGCAGCCATCATCTCGCCTTCAGGGAAAGTGTCCTGGAGAGCTCTTGTTTTCCACTCCCCCACGGTATGACCATCTTCGGGTTTTTGGTTGTACCTGCTATGTTCTGCTTCCGCCTCGTGAGCGCACCAAGTTAACATTTCGATTGAGTGTGTTTTTCTTGGATATAGTCTTGAGCATAAGGGCTATCGTTGTTATGATCCCTCTCTCTGCTCGGCGTATGCGCATTTCTCGTGATGTTTCTTTTGTTGAGGATCGTCCCTACTTTTACTCTTCTACCACTCGGTCCTTCTCTCCCGCTGAGTCTCTCTCTTTCTTTACCTTCCACCCATTCTTTCATCCGATACACCTTCTTGTGGAGTCCTCTTCTCTATCCTTAGTCGATCACCGCTTCTCTTCACTATACTCGTCGGTCTAGGGTTCCTCCTGTTACTCAGCCTTCTCCTGTTTCCTCCTCTGA
The DNA here is from genome assembly GCA_036346255.1 of Ampelocalamus luodianensis. NCBI lineage: Eukaryota > Viridiplantae > Streptophyta > Magnoliopsida > Poales > Poaceae > Ampelocalamus > Ampelocalamus luodianensis. Next base: position 45,618,736 of record CM070638.1, read on the forward strand.
TGGCATGGCTAGTACTGATGATACTCTTTCTGATGATCCTCCACCGACATCGTCATCTCGGTATGAGCTTCGTGATCGTACTACTATTGCTGCTCCCAACAGATATGGTTTTCTTTCTACTGCTGTTGTGCCTGAGCCTCACACTTATCAGGAGGCTATTGTTCATCCTGAGTGGCAGTTAGCTATGGCTGAGGAGCTGGCTGTTTTGGATCGTACTAGTACGTGGGATCTTGTTCCTTTACCTGCTCATGCTGTTCCTATTACTTGCAAGTGGGTTTTTAAAGTTAAGACCAAATCTGACGGTTCTGTTGAGAGGTACAAGGCTCGACTAGTTGCTCGTGGTTTTCAGCAAGCACATAGTCGTGATTATGACGAGACATTTGCTCCTGTTGCTCATATGGTAACAGTTCGCACTCTTATTGCTGTGGCTGCTGTTCGCTCTTGGACTATCTCTCAGATGGATGTGAAGAATGCTTTTCTTCATGGTGATTTGCAGGAGGAGGTTTATATGACACCACCCCAGGGTGTTGTGGCTCCTGCTGGTCATGTTTGTCGCCTTCGTCGTGCTCTTTATGGCCTCAAACAAGCTCCTCGTGCTTGGTTTGAGCGGTTCAGTTCAGTTGTGTTAGCTGCTGGTTTCTCCCCGAGTAATCATGATCCTGCATTGTTTATTCATACATCTCCACATGGTCGTACTATGCTTTTACTCTATGTTGATGACATGCTGATTACTGGAGATGACAAGGAGTATATTGCTTTTGTTAAGCAACGGCTCGATGAGCGCTTTTGATGTCGGTTTGGGTCCTCTACGTTATTTTACGGGATTGAGTTTACTTGCACGGATGATGGCTACTATCTATCTCAGCGTTATCTTCAGGATTTGCTTGCTCGCTCTGGTCTCACTGACAGTCGAACAGCTGCTACTCCTATGGAGCTTAATGGCACTTTGCTTGAAGACCCTTCTCGTTATCGTCATATTGTTGGGAGTCTTGTCTATCTTGCAGTGACACGTTCTGATATTGCTCATTCTCGCTCATGTGCTCACCCACTTTGTTTCGCTCCTCGTCATTCACTATGCTCACCGCTACGTGTGTTGCGCTATCTACGAGGACCGTTGATCGTTGTCTCTTTTATTCTCGGTCGACTCGGCTTGACTTCATGCTTACTCGACTCGACTTGGGCGAGTGATCTGTTGATAGACGATCCGCTCTCGCTATTGCATATTTCTTGGGTCTTCGCTTATTGCCCGGAAGTCCAAGAAACGCATCGCATATCACGGTCTAGTCTTGGCCGAGCTTGGCGTTAGCCACTACTACTTCGAGAGATTATTTGGCCGTTGGCTTTTGGTGATCTTGGTGTGTCATGCGATATTCCTGCATCTCTTCTGTGTGACAACACTAGTGCTATACAGATTGCTACTGATCCAGTGAAGCATGAGCTTACTAAGCACATTGGTGTGGATGCGTACTTCACTCGTTCTCATTGTCAACAGAAGACCATTGCTCTTCATTATGTGCCCTCGAGATTCAAGTTCTCGATTTCTTCACCAAGGCTCAAACTCGAGAGCAACATCACTTCTATATATCCAAACTCAATGTTTCAGATCCTCCTGACCCATGTTGAGTTTGAAGGAGGGTGTTAAGTATATGTATATATATCCCATATGTATATATGGCCCATGAGGCCCATTAACTCTAGGGTTTTGTACTGCTACTATACATACCTTTGGGTATCCATCTAATACACTTGAGAAGTTGAGTTGTATCAGAGGTGACAGCAGGAGCCCCAACCTCCTCACAGTCCTCACGGGCAGCAGTAATAGTGTTGGGGGAGAAGAGAAGCAGCAGCTTGGGCCTTAACGGGTTGGAGTTTACTATTAGACTGGGCTAGGTAAGTTATGTTTCGCTCTTTTTCTTTTTTTGGCTTTCTCTTCTCCTTTCTTCTACTCTTCTTCTGCACTGCACTTAAGTCGGTCACCCAGGCGATGCCCAAATTAGCTAGACGCTAGTCGCTGGTCTGCCGCCTGACTAGCGCCTAGTGCTTTCTTGAACCTTGATCACCATCTCCAAACCAAACACATGTTGAGGTCCATTTGGAAAGCAGAATTTCAAAGAATATCTACGGAAGTTACACTATTTCCTACGAAATTCCTTCAATTTTATATGTAATTATAGTATTTCAAACATGTCCGATTACCCGAGGAGAACATTTGTGGTGCTCCCATCATAATTGGTGCTATCGGTGTTCCCGTTGTTCCAAAACCGGATCAGGTAGTTATAAAAATGCTAAAATAATTTACATAGATATGGTATGATATATTCTAGCATCCCACAAAATTCCAAATCTAAATTCAATCTACACATTGAGAAACAAAAGGGACAATTCTTAATGAATAGTAGCTTTATCTTTTTCCTTTTTTATTTTGGATTTTCTTTTCAGCAGAATTTGCATTTTTTATCAATGTGTAGATTGAATTTGGATTTAAAATTTTGTGGGATGCTAGACTATATCATAACCTACTTATGTGAATTTTTTCGGAATTGTTCGTAACTATTTGAACTGTTTTTAGAACAATAGGAGCATTGGTAGCACCAATTACAATGGGAGCAGAAATGTTCCCGTGGTACCCGAGAACCCTTAGCTTGCACTGACAGGTGGCCCATGCTAGCAGTGTCTAAAGGCACTGAGGTCTCACGGAAAACCTATTCCCATTCCATTTCCTATCCCCATAAATTCGAATCCGTTGTATTGCAGAGAATCACAGTTTGAATAGTGGTTTCATTTATGAATAGTGCTCGGTTAAGGCAATCTCACTATTTCAATTGTACTATAACGATCAATCTTATCCGTCCGTGTTCGATCTAATGGCTGAGAAGAGTTAAGGCACAGGGCACTGTGTGCCTATGCCGATGCCAGTTGCACCAGCAGAGAATTCCAATCCCATAAATTCCCCGAATTTTGATCAGATATTGGCCTCAGAGTGCACCGTAATTCCTAAATTAGCCCTTAGCGTCAAAATTCCATTTTTAGCCTCCTCCTAGCACTCCGCCGTCCGACGGCAAGCAACTCACCTAATGCCGTCGCCGTTGGCGACACCAAGTTGCCGCCGTGCCCATTGGCAGCAACCAAGTTGCTGCCGTCCCACACGGCAACATCTCCTCCTCACAGTAAGACGCAAATCCAAGAGGAGAGAGAAAATACATTTAAGAATATTTTTTGGATGAATTTTTAAATATAGAAAATTAGCTCCAAAAATTATGAAATTTTTTGTGGAGACTCCCATAACAGTATAGTTGCTTTGGTAATTTTTTCAGAATTTTTTCAGTTACTATTTTTCCTGTAAAATTTATTTAAGTATATTGTTTGTAGGAATTTTACAGAAAAAACCGTAACTCATAAAATTCTGAAAAATTTACCAAAGCAATTAAACTGTTCTGGGAGTCTCCACAAAAAATTTCATAATTTTTGGAGCTAATTTTCTATATTTAAAAATTCATCTAAAAAAATATTCTTAAATATATTTTCTCTCCTCTTGGATTTGCGTATACGGAGGAGGAGAGGTGCTGCTGTGTGTGGACGGCAGCACCTTGTTGCTGCCGCTGGGGAGCGCACACCTAGGTGTCGCCGCCCACGTCCAAAGACGCGCCAACAGGGCTAAAAGTGGAAATTCGGAGCTAATGAGGCTAGTTTAGGAATTACGAAGCGCTACGGGGCCAAAAGCCGCAAGAACTCAAATTCCCCTTCGTCGTGCCTGCCTTGGTTCTCCTCTTCTTCCCCAATTCCTTACCTTTCAACCACTCCAGCTTCTAGAAGCTTCTACAACGCAAGGAGTCGTGCAGTACAAGCCACTGTGCACAGTCTACTTACCAGCCGGCGATGGCTAGAGGCGGGCGGCACGCCGCGCGCCGGGGAGGGAGGGAGACCTCAAGAACTGCGCCACGGTGGCCAGGGCTAGCTAGGTTGCTCCGTTATTCCGTCCCCTCCTCCAACCCCCAAGCTCCACAGGTGAACAATCCATGATCCCAAGATTTTAGTTCTAGGTGATGCAACGAGGAATCCATCTTTTGTCGTTCTTAATCCTTTCCCCCATTTCGTGCTCCAGCGCGGTGCTCGCCACCTGTTCGACGTAATGCATCAAAAGCAAACAAAAGTATATTGCGGGCCAGGGGTGGATCTAGGCCTAGGGCAACCAGGGCTAAAGCCCTGGTTTGCTGGCTTTACTCCTTATATTGTGCCCCTAGTGGTGGCAATTATCTCACATCAAGAGGCGTCTCACTGTTTGATAAAATGCATACGTTCTCTGACGGTTATTGTCAGATACTGATCCTCCCACGTCGCCTTGCAGTTATGTCAGAGACAAAGGCTTAATGTGCAGATATCCTAGAGAATAATAGGCGACCAGCAATTGGGTGGAAATGAAAGGAAGGTACAATCCATCGAGACAGCTGTTTGCATCTAAGAAACTTAAGGTAGTTGAAGTGAATTGTGAAGAGTTTGATAATAGGGTTCGCAAATTTTTTAGGATATTGAGCACCTATGGCATATATCTTGAGAAAATCAATTTCCAGTGGAGTGGGAAATGTTCTGAATGTAAGTTGGCTATTAACATTCTTCTGGCCTTTTATGATCCCCATGCATGCACAAAACAAGCAATGAAGAAACACCCAAATTAATTAGAAAAGGTAAAATTTACATATTTTCATGCTAGGTGGGACACTAAAGCATAGAAATTCTAATTTTTGGTGAAGAAAAAAAAAGAAATGTAATCTTAAACTACATCTCCCACAGGGATCACAGTGTAGTTATATCCTTATATATTTCTACTGAAGTCTATTACACAAGAAATTCCTCATACATGATACATGGCATCAACAATCTTGTTGCAATGGTGCTTATAAAGCTGTACAGCTGTGCTCAACCATTTGGTTTTTTCTTTTACCTCTTCGTACTGGTTTGGTGATAACACAGGTATCTGGTGTTCTTCTGATCCCCCTCTGCTTTTTTACCTTTGCTTTAGCTGTCCACTTTTTGATTTCTGTGTGAGCAAGAACCTTCAGCTGATGGGGCATTTTGTCATCCCCGCTGCCTCTTCAATTTGTTCACTAAAATTGCTGTTGTGTTGTCTCCCCTTGCTACTGGAGCAAACTATGTCTGCACGAGTGTGGGAATTCCGTATTAGGGGCCCATTTGTTCTCACAAGGAGACACTTGGGCATAAGGTACCCTTGATGTTGCAGTAAGAAGGGAAATGGGGATTGTCACCCACAGAAGACTATAACCACAATTCAACTTTATAATAATAGGACATCCACCCGTTCTTAAAATCATTGCAAATAAAGCATTCATCCAGCTTTGCCACAATTACATCAAATTGCATGTTGGTCCAAAATGTTGTTCTTATGACGCCTTATGCTGATGGTCTTTATAATTTTTGTTTCTCTTAATGGAGACTCCTGAGAACTTACTGTGCCTTTTTATGTTTATATAGGTTACAGTTTCGAGACGAGTTTTTAAAAAGAGGTTACAGTTTCAAGACATGCTGATTTATTCTGGTGATGGATCTGCTATATGCAATCTCTTCATTATTCAGAATTGTAAGACTCAAGGGCAATGCCATGAGTTTGCTCTCCAATTTAGTGGGATCTTATGCGGGCCGAATTCATGCGTTGGGATGGATCTTAGAACTGTTATTGTAATGTACCTAGTTGCAATTGGACCTGCATCTTGTTTTCTCTTGCACTTTAGGTTCATGTGTAGTTTTTATGATTACTTTGGATCATACCCTGCTTGAGGAATCTGTTGCCCATGTTTGATACTTCGGTTGGATCTGCCAGACTGCTAATCATTGTGATTTTCTACTTGGTTTTCGAAATAGTGGCTTGTGGATTGGATTATCTGGCATCTTGTTTTATAAGAATCTTGTGTAGTTCCAGCCAGGGAATAAAATCCCAGCCAGTAACCAATGTTACCGTCGGGTCCGGATCTAAAATCCGGTTGGTTTTCCCAGGTTTTGTAAGTTCAAATTCTAATTTTTGAATTTTAGATGATTTTAATTAAATTCGAGCGAATTTTATCCGAAAAAAAAAAACGAAAAAACCGGTAACCGGCCGGTTACCGGTTTCGGCTGCCGGTACCGGTTAGGCGGTTAGACTGCTCAACTGGGGCCCAATGGGCCGAGCTGATACAGGTTGTCCCATGTCGCGTACTGTGTAGTGTGCACAATTGAAACCTCTGATCTGCAAGTCTGCGACTTGCGAGAGCAGAGAACTTTAATGTTCAGCAAACAAGTGTTTTGAGTTGCAGCCAAGCAGTCAAGCAGAAGGGCTTGTCCAGAGCTTCAGATAACTTTGGTGAATTTTAACAGGAGATCTTCGAGATCAGGCACTTCTCTTTTCATCTCCTATCTTTTTTTAAGCAGGGTATCGTATCATTTTCCTATCTAACTAAGCCAATATTGGCAGCATTCTTTTTGCTCTAGCGTTTCTCCATTGCTTGTCACCTGTCTTCGTGTGTACTTTTGCCAGAAGTCTCCATTCGGCTTTTATTGGCACGCCCAACAGATCGTCGTCTAACTAACTTTTCACCCATTTTATGGGAAAGGGGTTTCAACTTTTCTTCATCTCCTGTGTATGAATCAAGCCGAGTAAAAATGATCCGTACCCAAATTTAGTTACATTTCCCATCTCTCGTCCAAGATGAATTGTTTGCATTTGTAGCCTGAACTTCTCTTCCTCTTTCTTTGCGAACGTGTGGACGAGTAAGTGGGACTCAAAGCCTCGAACCATGACCTTCAGCAGCAAGACATGGTTACACGGGTGCTATACCAGTTAGACTAACCACTGGTTGCCCAATACACCTCGTCTCGAAACAAAACAGATGCACATAACACTCCAGATTCTACAAGTTTACCGCACGCAGGAAGAATCACACCTCAGCGTACATGATCCGCCGTAACGACTCGACAGAAAGCCTTTCCATGGGTGTGAAAAGACTTATTAATCTTTCTTCCTTTTCATCGTGAAAAGACTTATTTACCCTTCTTACTCTTCATCCCTCCTCTCTCTCCTCCCTCCTCTATGTCTCCAAGGGCGGAGCTAGATTTAGGCCACGTCCCAGGTTGAACTAGCTTCTTCTTTGGCTGAGCCTAATATCTTATGCTTTTTGCCAATTTCTCCATAAACTTTAGGTTCTAGGCCCAGAGCTGAAGCCTAAGTTGCCCTAGGCCTAGATCCGCCTCTGTCTGTGTCTCCACTAGCGTTGAAGCCAACCACCTCCACCCCTAGCCAGCGCCCTCCCCGCCTCCGCCCCCACCGCCGTCGCTCATTCCCACCCCAACCACCACCTCTTGGACGACCCCCTCCTCCTCCTCCCGCTCCGCCACCGAGGACGCCGACTGAGACGCCGCAACCACCTCTCTCTCGCACTCACTCCCGTGTGCGCCACTAACTCCTCCGCTCTCCCGCCAGCTGAAAATGCCATCTCCACCCTCTCCCTCCTGCCCTAGCACTGCGCAGCGATCCACTGGCATTTCGTCGAGCACTGCGCAGGTTCATGTGTGGTTCTATATGATTACTTTGGATCAACCCTGCTTGAGGAATCTGTTGCCCATGTTTGATACTTCGGTTGGATCTGCCAGACTGCTAATCATTGTGATTTTCTACTTGGTTTTCGAACTAGTGGCTTGTGGATTGCATTTTCTTATGTGTTCTTAAAATTGAAGTGGATTATCTGGCACATTGTTTTATAAGTATCCTGTGTAGTTTCAGCATTCCCCCCTACTTAGAAAGTTTTGTAGGACAGCCATCCGGTCATGCAAGAATTGGGTTAGGCAGTTAGACTGCTCAATTGGAGCACAATGGGCCGAGCTGATACAGGTTATCCCGTGTTGCGCACTGTGTAGTGTGTACAATTGAAACCTCTGACCTGCAAGACTGCAACTTGCGAGAGCAGAGAACTTTAATTGTCAGCTAACAAGTGTTTTGAGTGGCAGCCAAGCAGTCAAGCAGAAGGGTTTGTCCAGAACTTCAGATAACTTTGGTTAGTTTTAACAGGAGATCTTCCAGATCAGGCACTTCTCTGTTCATCTCCTATCTTTTTAAAGCAGGGTATCGTATCATTTTCCTATCTAAGCCAATATTGGCAGCATTCTTTTTTTGCTCTAGCGTTTCTCCATTGCTTGTCACCTGTCTTCGTGTGTGCTTTTGTCAGAAGTCAAGTACATAGCGGCTCCATTTGGCTTTTATTGGCACGCCCAACACATCGTCGTCAAACTCACTTTTCACCCATTCTATCGGAAAGGGGTTTCAACTTTCCTTCATCTCCTGTGTGTATGAATCAAAACGAGTAAAAGTGATCCATACCCAAATTTAGTTACGTTTCCATCTGTCGTAGGAGGGCACCAAGGGTTATCCCGCCTCTAGAATAGTTGGTAATACTCATATATCCTAGGAAAAGTCGTACGTGTGTATAGACTTAATCCATGTAGTGTATCGACAAAAATGTACCTAAATACCTTTTTCTCTCAATATAAGTGGACCTAAGAGCATGCAGGGGGCTTATTCTTTCATTCACTCACTACTTCATCAATACAACCAACATATTTAGCTCCTCTCTTATTCGATCCTCTCCTGATGCCCGTACCTACTATCTAGTCTCGATGCTACGACAATTAACACCTCCATAAGGACACGAAACAAAAGGCTATACAGCTGTGTATAGAAGAGGAGCTGAAAAATACTCATCTTCTGGAAAGCTCAGGAAGAAGGACCGCCCCACCTTCGCCCCACCTTCGGTCAGCGCCCGAAGGCCACCTCACTTCCCTTGACATCCCAAGCCCACCTGACGAGACCTCGGGCCGAAGGATCACCACATCTTCTCCCCACCTTCGGTCAAAACAGCGGCTACGACGCCCGGGCGCACTCCCCCCGAAGGCCTGCTCCGGAGCATCCCCTCGCGCCGGGCCCCACCCGCAGGCCCACCCCGCCAGTTTGCTCCTTCCTTGTTTCGTTCGCAATTATTTCTAGCAGCATGATCTCTGTTGCTGACAGTACACCTGTATGCCACTTCTAGAACTTATTTTTTGCTCAATCGAAAAGCAAAACCGCACAACACATTGCCAAACAAACAAACAGAGAAAGACACCGCCCATTGCTTAAATGCCCCGATGTATACTAACTCAATGATGCGAGTATAAACGGTATAAATAAGACGTTGCACATAGTTTTACACCCGGTGCAGACCGACGCCTCGTGAGCGTGAGTGTATAAACAGGACACCCCGTATGGCTCAAATGCCCCGGTGCACACTAACTCACTCACGCTAATGTGGAGTGTATAAACAACATATGTGCATGGCTTTACACCCTAGTGCACACCAACAACCCTCGTGGGCGCGAGTGTATAAACAAGACACCGCATATGGCTCAAATGCTCCGGTGCACACTAACAAGACACCACGTATGGCTTTATGCCCTGGTGCACTCCGATGCCCTCATGTGCACGAGTGTATAAACAAGACACTGTGCATGGCACAAATGCACCGGTGCACCGTAACTTACTCATGCGAGTGTGAAGCGTATAAACAAGACACCATACATGGCTCTACGCCCTGGTGCACAACGACGCCCCTCGCAGGCACGAGTGTATAAACAACACATCACGCTCCATCGCGCAAAACCCTAGTCACTCCGAAAGCTGTGCCTCGGCGACTAGGGAGTCTCCCACCTAGGCGGAGAGACGTCGTATATTGCGCTCCATCGCACAAAACCCTAGCCATTCTAAAGGCCGAGCCTCAGCAACTAGGGAGTCTCCTGCCTAGGCGGAGAGACGTCGTATATCACGCTCCATCGCACAAAACCATAGCCATTATGAAGGCTGAGCCTCGACGACTAGGAGTCTCCCGCCTCGAAGTCCTCATCTCGGCGGAGAGACGTAATCAAATACAACAAGGTATAGTAACGGCTTTGCCACAACACGCCGCCCGCTTCGAAGACCATGCCTCGACATGGCAGCCTCGTATCAACTTCGCCTGCACGGGATCTGTCTCTCGCCGCCCTCCTAGAGGCCTTAGCCTTGGCGGGCCAGGCATGACGTGTTGCTTGCCTCGAAGGCCATGCCTCGACGTGGAGGCCCCGCGTCGATTTTCCCCGGGGTATGACAACTCCCGAGGGACCAGAGACGAAAGGATCAAGTCTGCTCGCCCCTCGGGACCATGAAACCTATCCTCGCGACCTCGGCCCTTGCAGGCGAGGGAGTTGTCGTAGGAGGGCTCCAAGTGGTTCCCCATCCCCTAGGGTCATCGGCAATACTCAGATATCCTAGGGAAAGCCAGGAGTGTGTATAGACTTGGTCCATGTAGTGTATCTACAAAAATATACCTAAATACCCCCATTTCTCTCAATGTAAGGCAAAAGCAAAAGGAAAATATCCTTTCTTGCCCGCTATATATATGACCCTAAGGGCATGTAGGGGCTCATTCTCTCATTCACTCCCTACTTCATCAATCCAACCAACACATTTGGTTCCTCTCTTATTCGGTCCTCTCTTGACTAAAGGGTATCTCGTACCCACAGTCTACTCTCGATGCTACGACGCCATCTCTGTCCAAGATGAATTGTTTGCGTTGGTAGCCTGAACTTCTCTCTTCTTTTTCCCGAATGTGTGCGAGTAGTTATTATAGTTATTCGCAGGGCTCGACAATAACCATTGTGGAGCAGTAAGAGACTCAAACCATGACCTTTAGCAACAAGACATGGTTACACGGGTGCCATACTAGTTAGCTAACCACCGGTTAACCAATACATATGCACCTCGTCTTGAAACAAAATAGATGCACATAACACTCCAGGTTCCAGAAGTTCACCGCACGCAGGAAGAATCAAATCTCAGCGTACATGATCCGCCGTAACGACTCGACAGAAAGCCTTCCATTGAACCAGCCAACCACATTTACCTTCGCCAGCATGACCAAACCTTTTAATTTCTTGAGAGTTGCCACGGCGAAACTTGCAAGACAACTAATTAGCTGGGTTAGCCACATCATTAAGCTGAGTGGAGACCAATTAGGTCTAAAAAGGGCACCTTAAATGAAAATTGGATCCTTTGCATTGCTGTAAGTAAATACATGTATGCTACAGTGGATGCGCAAACGACAACGGCAATTGCTACAATAATTCACCGCACTACTATGTTTTGCACGTCTTTTGCTGCACGTTTCCCTGTTTTCTATATCAAAACACTGTTCACACAACATAAATACTGTTTACACAGTATCCTCTGCATTTACTGCTTGCAGAGGATCCGGATCCCATTAAAGGAATGCCCCTTTGATCTAGACCTCAGGTGACAACTCTCTGGCTGGCTTGCACATTAGTACAAGCATATTTCTCCAAGTTCAAAACCGTGTACCCCAAGCTACGAGTCTTTGGATGTATGCATGGACCATAGACTGCTCTCCTCAATCTCGATTACGACATTAGCATGATTCTCCAATCTAATATAATCTCCCATTTGATATCGCAAAAAAATAATATTCTCGTTCCATGTCAAAATATAAGACATATTTCCAAACCTTTCGGTCTTTATTTCAAAATATAAACCTTCTTAATTAGTTTCTGTGGCCGATTAAAAGCACGCCTTATAAACGAAAATAAAGAAACTATAATAGAAAGATAGTACTCAGATTCATTCACAATATTCAAAGATTCAATCACAGACAAAGGGAGGAGTAGGGTGGGCAAGGGGGATGGAGGCGACACACCGGAGGCCCGACCTTACCTTCACAGGAGCCGGCCGGTGGTGCTCGGGAAACGCCGGCGGGGAAAATGGTGGGGAACGGCGGCCTCTAGGGTTTTCGGATCGGCGGCTATCGTCTTCTCGCTACGGCGCACTCCAGGTACGACGGCGGCGCAGTGGAGTACCGGCGAGGGTGCCCTTGGGGGCCAAAGACGGCGCACTGGTGGCCCGCGGCGAGATCACCTCGGTCACGCGAGAGGGAGAATGCAGGACGCGAAGGAAGGAAACACGAAGGGTCAGGCTCAGGGGCTTCTCGCGATGGGTGGGAGGGGGGTAAGTGGATGACATTTGTGGGTAAATAGGCTCAACTTTAATGGGTATTTTGCTTCTATCAAGTTGGCTTCCCACGAGAATCCACGGAAAGGCTGCTTCTTGTCGCTACTTTATTTTTGAGATAGCTCCTCGCGAGAATCAGAATCGGGTGATTTTGAGAATCGGGGTGTTTGGTACGGCTCCACAAGAATCAATTGAGAAACTGGGAGTGGAAGCTGTACCAAACAGGCCCTATTTTAGAAGTGAGGCTTGTAGTCTGGAGCATTACTTTTTGTTTTGTGGCAACATTAGGCTCCAATGTTAGTCGTTATCACTATCATTTTATAATTTCCTGCATGGTGTTACTTCAAGACTAAGTGTTATTTAGAAAGTTTCAGTTGACTAGTAAATTTCAGTATTGGTTATATAAATCTTTGAGTACTGTGGAGAATTTTCAGTATACTCTTCCCTCATTTCACAACCGATTTGGCAAAAACAAGGTATATTATGATACTTATATCTACTCCATTTTGCAGATGTCTTGTTTATTGTACAGAGCACTTTCATTCCTACTAATTTCACACATCATAGCATTGCCGCCCTTAGTTTGTAGCACATGACCAATATGTGTTTCTTGAGAAGCTCCGGTCCAATCTTGTGAAGTTCATAAAGGGTGTTGGAAGCCTCAGCCATGAGCAATGACGGTCATTCCACAACGATAAGAAGACAGCGGAGGCTCAGAATTTCCTGGATGGTGACCTGATCGAGTCATTCCTTGACCTTAACAAAAGCAAGATGGAGGAGGTCTCCAAGGTGATTGGAGTTTCAGTTGAGGAGCTGTCCAAGAGGGTGGAAGAGTTGACGAGATTGCACTAGATCAATTAGTAGAAGTTTGCTATAACTTTATGGCATGTATATCCTTTCTAACCTTTTTACTGTTGCATGTAGTTCCATTGCAGTGACTTGTCTCTGTAATGCCGATGATGCGCCGCACAAGAATGATCCTAGTAAAGTGCTCCCCATGGTTGTAATTTATTTTGTTGGTTGGATGGTCCAATATAATTTATTTTGTTGGTTGGATGGTCCAATAACATTTCAGTTGTTAGTTTGATGAGGTTGGCTGAAAATGGAATTTTGATGGTGAATATTGTGATTCTATTATGTGCAGGGCCTGTTGTCAAATAATATATGTAGCCATGTAGGTCTTTGTGCTGTTTCAAGTAAAGATTAGTAAATGAGGTGAAATCCACAAATCCGAGCCATTTGTTATTTTCTTCCAACATAATCTTTCAGTTCATCCAGTGGACAAGAGATGAAAAGCTTTCGGTACAAAGTGCGCATATGGATAGGCTTGCATCTCTTCCAACTGCCTTACTGGGACTGTTGGATCCTTTTAAGAAGGAAGACGACATCATATATATCACCTTAAATAAAATTCGAGCCAGGGCTCAAGTTTGTGCCAATTGAAACTTTGAAATGACTAGCAACGTCTGGTCGGTTGTCTTACAACACTATTGTTGCACATGTCCAAATACATAGGAGAAAGACACAAATACATTCATATGATCTAAACAAATTTGAGGGAAAAATTCTATAATTTATGTACAAATACATAAGAGAAAGATATAAATACAATTGAAGTATTACAACCAGGGGTAACATGGTCTATTAGCTTATAATCCCCTCATATGGTTTTTTGGAGCCAACCTACCAGCCAAACGCTTTCAATAGATAGCTCCAGATTCTCAGATAAATGAATTCTCGGAGAATCAAGGGCATAATCTAAAAAATAAGAATATAAAGCTCTACCAAACAGGAGTTCATCACAATAAGCTAGAGAAACAATTATATTCAGACGCTAATGGTACGGCACACCATGCCATTTGATATCGCCAAAACAAAAATCATATTCTCCCATTTGATATCGCAAAAAAAAAATATCATATTCTCTCTCCATGTCAAAATATAAGACATATTTCCAAGCCTTTCGGTCTTATTTCAAAATATAAACCTTCTTAATTAGTTTCTGCGGCCGATTAAAAGCACGCCTTATATACGAAAATAAAGAAACTATAATAGAAAGATAGTATAACAGAAAGGTATACATGAATTTATCGACCTTTTTTTCGAAGATGAATTTATCGATTTAGCTTGTCTTGTTTACAGCTATTTGTCGTTGCAATAACGTAAACGATGACGTCAGAGGGCTTGGCGTTAAACTAGTGCTGTGTGTACGTGTGCACGTGCGACTGCACGTGCTTGACGGTCATGCACAATATGCACCATTCCAGTCGTGTTTTCTTGTGTGTGATTTCCATGATTTCCAGCCAGGAGAGCCAAGGGTCGCTTTCTACAAAGTTATTTAAATGCGTAACTAAGCATCGTGCCTGACATAATCTTTTTGAATTTTGTTTTGCTTTGTGCATTTGATCATCGACAACATATGTAATCCCAATGAGAAAAAAACCAACAAATCGAATTGCCTCGTTCGAAAGGGTCTCAGAAGTAATTTTGTAGGATTCGACTGTTTTCTACATAATTCATGTGGATTTTTTTTATGAAATTTATGCAATCCAAACATCCTAACTAACTAGTATCCGAGCATATATACCATCGGGGGGAAAAACTTAGTACTCTAATATAAAGCTGGGCTAACAGAAGTAATTGTTTTTACTCTCTGCTAGTTTTACCACGAGAATGTAAATTTTTTCCATGCAATTTCTTTTATGTTCTCTTTCCTTATGTCCATGACTTCACAGCTAAGAAACAGATCACAAACCGCCATCGCAAGGTCTCAATACGTGATTCATCCATCGACAAGGTTATAACTGCAAAATTCCACATATGAATGCACGTGTGCAAGGTGATCTACATGGCACCCCCGCGTGTCCTCCGCTTGTGAATGCACGAGTCAGCGATGACCGATGGATCGACGTACGCACACCCGCGCAGCCACAGGTTGATCAAGTTGACGCACCGATTCCACAAATTTGATGACATATTTGGCTCTGCTTCTCGTCATGCACGCAATGGTCAAGATGGCAACGTGCATTGGTCATCTGAATCCACCACCCCGCAACGATTTTTCTCGTACCAGAATTGAAAGGCCTAACTAAACCGACGCACGTACGCCACAGCTCGTGGGTCTAAGGACAACCTGAGTTCATCACGGTAAGCTAGAGAAACAATTTTATTCAGACGCTAATGGTACTGCCCATGCATCTAATTAGGACAACTCGAGTTTATCATGACAAAACTAGAGAAATAATGTCAGGCCACGGCTGCGACGGAGGGAAACCTGAGGTTCTCATGAAAAGCTAGAGAAATGATCCTGCCCCGCGTGAACAAGCGAACGTGGTTCCTGCTATGGAGGACCAATATTTAAAAGACACGGCGAAGATGGGCGACATTCAAAGAAGCACCAGCTATCGATCCAGGGCTGGTAAACATAGAAAATGCTGAGGCCTTGTTTGGAAAACTTAAATTCATTACCTATCTCTGTGGATGGGCCAGGAATTTCGTGAAATAATCCGAAAATTTGGGGTTTTCAAAATTTTTGAAGCCTTTTCGGTTTGAATTCAAAACCTTCCCAATTTGGCAAATTTCACCTCCTTGCCGCTTTCCTCTTTCGGCCTTGCCGTTTTCCCCTCCCGGAGGCGCCTTTCCCCACGGGCGCCACCCCCACCTTCTTCCTCGCGTCACTGCCCTCATGTCATCCCCGCCACCGCCGCACACCTAGCTCCTTCGGCGCCACCTCCCGCGCCACGCGCACCAGCTTCTACCGCCTTTGCCGCGTCACCTCACCCCGCCCATGCCGCCACCTAGCTCGCTTCCGGAGCCGCCCATCCGCTCCTGCCCAACCATGTCGCCGCCTCCCTGTGCCGCCGCACTGCTCCACCACTGCGCCTCTCACTACCATCATCGCCAGCATGCCACGGACCTCCCCAAGCACCCACACCACCACCCCCAAAACCCTCTCACCTCACTGATGCTCTCCTCACCCCTTCCCTTGGTCAGGGCGCCACCGTAGCGCCGCCGCGCCGCTCCCCTGCTCCGGCCATGCGCCACCCACATCGACGTCCCATCTCCAAGCCTCCTTCACCCACTTAACCTCCCAAAATGGGATCCCCTTGCCTTCCTGGTGCTCCCCGCACCACCCGCCCTCGCTGTCGGCCACCACCGCTGCCGCAAACGCCGCCACCACCGGCTCTGGCACAGCCGAGCGCAGCTCAAGGCTACCTAGCACTGGGCCTTAAAAGGCCTAGCCTTTTGGGCCGACCCGTTACTATTCGGCCATTTCGGCCTTTTACTGTTTGTCTACAGTAAACTCATTAATGTTCATAATCCGAAAATAGTAAATCCCATTTACTGTTCAGCTTGTTTACTGTTTATTTTCATCCGAAAACAGTAAACCCTAGCTACCGTTCACTTCAAACCCAAAACTGTTATTCCAGTTATTGTTCACTAATCCATTATCATAAAAGAATAGTAAAATACTACTATTCATTATCCAATCATTTTTCCACCCGAAACCCTAATTCACTCTATATGCTCATTTTGACCATCTTAAACCCAGGAAGCCCAATCTTGACTCCGATCAGCTATACCAAGCTCATAATGAATCTTTTACCTTTTCATCTGATTCATTATCTCTTTACTATATTTTTGTTGTACTTAGATCCAAATCTCAACTCTGTTCAGTCCAATCATACACCAAATAAATACCTATCCTCCACACCACCTTCCTTTAAGTTTCTTTTCTGTTTTTATTTACTTGCATGTTGTTCTCAGCTCATTCCTTGTTGAGCCGAATTTTATTTGGTGTATTTTGTTTTATTTCGCGTTAGGTCACGACTTCGACGACCAGACTCCAGAAGACGCTGGACAAAACCAAAATCAAGAAGAATTTGTACAAGAAGGCAAGTCACATTCTTTGATCATTTTTGAGCCTATGATTCATATATATTTATTATTACTTTCATTATTGTATTTATGTCAATTACTTTAATTATTCAAATAATAATTTTGAATACCATGATAAATAGATAAATCCTAATACCCCACAAACAAACCCACCCAACTCTTGTAGGCCATATTCACCTTAACAAGTTTAGTTTACATAGAATATTATAAATAGCTTCATCACCAAAAAATGTTTATAATCCTGAAAAGCAGTATTGGTCTTTCACCAATGGTTTTGGTGGAGAGTTGAGGATTGTCCAGGAAATTGGACAATCCAATAGACTCAATAAAAGGGAGTCAAAGGTAAGAGTGGACAACCACGAGTTGGTGTTGGTCCATCGTCTCACTGGAGACAGGTAAGGACAAGAATCTTGTGCTAAGTAATAGACACAGAAACCGTTCAACTACAAGCGTGGTCATTACTCTCTGGCTTAGTACACTGCTCTTCTGATTGAATATCTACGGGATGTCAACTGCTGCTTGTATGATAGGGCAAACGCGGAATGGGGGTGAGTCACGAGTGGACCGATTAAGGCACTCGCTGAACTACACAACGGTATGGACCCGTCAGCCTCGGAGTGCGGATTCCACCATTGGCCGGTGGTCTCCCGAGTTGTATGGATTAAGACCTACCGGGTAGAGACTAGAAAGGTTGAGCAGTGAAAAGGCTTTGTTATCTCAGCTCAGTCGCACGCTAACGTGTTGCATGACAATATGAGCATGAGATATCTTATGGATAAAGTTGGGCAACTCTGTAGAGTGTATAATCAAAGGTATTCGAATATATCGTGCTTCCGGTTAATGAAGCTGTGTTAATGGGTGATTCTAGTACAGATGCATAAGTAGAGATTTTGAGGTGCTAAGTTGGTTTATGCTGTTGTTGAGAAACCCCTGATGTTATTATTTATTACTGTTTTATTGTTTTATAATCTGTTTTAAATGCAAAATGCATCCACATATGCCAGGTATGGTAAACCCTAATCATCCATTGAACTCCTTACATGTAATTAATTAAGATTTTCATGTGGCTTGTTGAGTACGGTAGTAGTGTTCATTCTTGCAATCTGTAAAATATCTACAGAAGAAACCTGGGAACATGCAGAGGATCCTTGTGAGCAGGATTTTGGTGGATCCCCTGAAGGCAACGACTAATGTTATTAGGTCTCGACCGTGCTCAAGCGTGCATGTGGTTTGAAGCTCTTTTGTTTTGTATTATATTTAACTTTGGGTTTGGATGCCCATGTCAGGTCAAAACAGGTTGATAAATCTTAATCTTGTTTAATAAAAGTCTGATTTTTGTTATAATCGGAAGCTTGCTTGACATGTTATTTGCTTCGTAACTACACATCCTGAGCGGTTGCGAAGGGTTTAACAGTCCTGAAAATTAGGGCTGTTACATTTAGGCTTTCCAAACAAGCCCAGAAGGTGAGAACCAAGCCTTGCTTAGGTGGCTAGTGGATGTGGTTGTACCCCCAGCCCACCAGGATTCAAACCCTAGGTTTGGCCCTGCGTGTCTCATTTAGGAGGATTTTCGTTAATATGCTATAGACAGCTCATCCATATACAATGTATCTTGTTTATCATGTTATAGTCGACTACTGCATAAGAGACAACTAAATTCTCTACGCTCCTCCACATTATCTCATGTCCTACGTATCAAGACTTACAGATAGTTGACACCACACCATTATACATGCTCTTAGTTGCCGAAGTCTCGATCCAAGACCCCTTTGATGATCTATTTAGGTGCTAAAGGGGTCGATAACCCGAGATATGAACATTGATTTTTAATTGGATATGCATCTGATTTGTTCAATGTTTTCTGCTGGATCTATGTATATCTAGGACGACATAAGTTATTTGTATTGTATGGTAGAGGATAAGAATGGATGTAGCATTTAATGTGCTCTACAGTATTGTATTGTAGGCGTGATGCTAGTGTGTTGAGAAAAAGAGCCGGATATTATATATGTACACGGTGAATTCGGCCAAGTATGAACACCCACCCAACCAGCACGCTAGAAGTATCCTACTCCTCTTATTACAAATATAAGTCGTTTTGGATATTGATACGATCTTTAAAATGATATTTTGATCATCAATTTTTATAAAAATATGTTATTTCAAATAAAAATATTTATACATTATGAAATTATATTTCATTACGTATCTAGTAATACCAATTTTATGTTGTCAATTTTAGTAACTTTTCATATATTGGTGGACAAAATTAAAAAAAGTTTGACCAGTACATATTCTAAAACAACTTACATTTAGAATCGGAGGTAGTATTTCATAACGATGGTATCTTTGCTGAGAGTAATGTTTTGATAGATAAGCACGCAAAACACATCACTCCAGATCGTTTAATTTGGCACCCAAACCGATATATTTTTCAAGATCACTTATTTTTTATCTACTTTTGAATATAATAATTAGTTGAAAACATCTTTCTTTTGTTAGTAAAGCTTTCTGTAACTAACTAGATTGTGTATTGCAGCACAACACTGCCTCAACCACAAATTAGCCCTCCAGTTATTTTCCTTTTTTCTAGACTCTTATCTCTCTCTCTCTCTTGCGATGGTAGACTATTATCATTCTTTTACAAAAATCCATTCATAGTTTGCACTAGATTTCGTTGTACCACATGCAAAACAGTACTGTATATACAAAACTAGAAAAACCAAGAAATGTCACCACATGAATAGACAGCTTTACAGAGAGATTTTAGAATTCTGAAAGTGATCACCGAACTCCTTGATTGTTTTTTTTAAGTAAGCTCACCTAACAATACCACATAGATTCGTATTGGCCCACTTGTCAGTGTAAAAGCATGTAGAAGATCTTGTCGGCACAAAACTGCTAATCTTCCCCTTTTGTCAAAGAAACCCACTGCAGTCGCTGTAAACTGAAAACAAAGGAAATGTAGAATCCAATCGAAAGAGAAGTCTGTCGTCCCCAACGGGAAAATGCTGCCCGTTTGTCAAAAGCCACAACTTCTAGAGAACCGGTAGCGCCTCAACCACCTACATGCGTAATCGCCCGCATCTAGAAGCACGTGACTTCCTCACGGCCAACAAAGTCATCTCTCTCTCAATCTCAAAAAATCCATAAACACCCAAGTCATCTACTTATTCAATTTTCTCAATTTGCCTCGTATCTAATTATCGCTTATTTTGCTATCCATAAGTTAAGTTAGATGTGCAAATACTCCTCGACTGTATGCTAGCATTATTTGTCGTGGTTTTCGTTATTTGTTTCAGTGGTGTCAATACTTGTTTCAATGATATTAATACTTATTCCAATGATTTGAGTGATTTAGGTAGTTGTAATACACCATTTCATTGCTAATGTTTCAATGCTGAAATCGTATTACAAATAGCTGAAATAACTCAAATAATTGAAACAAGTATTAAAATCACTTAAATAAGTACTAAAATTATTGAAGCATGTGCCAAGATAATTAAAACAATGAGAAAATAGTGCGAACATACGACCTAGAAGATATTTACATGTCAACTTAAATTATGAGGGGCAAAGTAAATAAAATTGAGATATGTGGGACAAATTGAAAAGTATGTGACTTATGTGGGTGTTTATGGATTTTTTTCTTCTTAAAAGATATTCTCTCTACATGCATGCAGTGACCCCAAAAAGGAATAATCAATTATTTGCCAAAATGTGGATTCGAGATTTGCCACTCCATGTGTGAATGACATCCAGGTCCCGGACCACATGTCATAACACATCGATGAAATCTCGACTGAAATCTTTGACAGATTAAATCTCCCAAAAATGAATGTGCTAGTAAAAGATATTTTACTAAGGAAGCAAGTAAAAGATTTTAGTATCCAAAAAATTAGCCTCACAATCTTAATTACAGTAGGTTCTGGAAACAGCAGAGACACAGAAACTACAACTTACAGATAAAAATAGCTTAGTTAATCTTTGTTTCCAAGACGCAGTAGTAGTATTCCAATTAACCACGGATTATTGGGGGATTGGATCATATACCCTCAAATTAGATTTGGGTTTTACCTCCCACTAACCACGGATCCTAAATTTCCATCTAGGATTTCAAATTTTCCCGGATTATTTCGTGGTTGCGAGTTGTTACAGCTCACTTTCGGATGAGCGAGAAAGATAACAGCGCCATCACGTCAATTTTTCCCATCGTTGTGGGCATGGCCAACCGTTAGACATCTGTGTGGTAGGTAAATTATGGCGCTGCAAAATGTCATTTATTTTCCGGACAATTCAATTGCATGCTTATCATCTTGCCACCCGGCACCTTGCCGCCAGCATCGTTCTACGATCAACATTTTGCATTAATGCATAAGAGATGTTAGTGTTCGTTATGTACAAATGTTGCCGTAGATCATATTTATGCTTGCTTAATTATATAAATAACTACTCTCTGTTCTTTTAGGTGACACCATGAAATCCGCGTCGTTAAAATTTCTAAAATTTGACTAATAATATGTTTGAAAATATTTAGAGTGGCTATATAAAAACTATATTATTAGATTTTTTGTTAAAAGTATTTTTACAATATTATAACTCTATTATTACATACAAAAAGTACTTTAAAAGGCACGGAGGGAGTACAACAATATATAATTGAACTACTACTGCAGTATTTCGACAAATTTAGCATTTTGGTTTTCTTCCCCACGAAGAAACATTTTAATTACCTGTTTTCAACTTCACGAAAGAAGGGAGTGGACCAGACAGGGCTGCGCAGCCGCCGGAACGACGCTATTTGCGTTCGCCGTGCTCTTGGTGCCGAGTGCAGCAACGCCCGTAATTCACCACCAGCCTTAAAAACTCGCAGCAACAAAGACCTTGCAACCCCTTGCTGCCTTGCACCCACCCGCCATCGCTTTCGTTTCCACACCTCCTCCTCCCTTCTCTCCTCTCCTGAGTCTCCTCTCGTGCTCGCGGCTCCACGGTGCCATTATTACCCAGCCCTCTCTAGTCTCTACTACACGCCTCTCTCTCTCTCTCTCTCTCTCTCTCTCTCTCTCTAGAGTGTAGAGATGGCCATGCGGTCGGGGCAGCGGCGGCATGAGTTCAGCTTCCCGGGGGGCTCGCCGGCGCGGGGGGCCGAGCACGCGCTGCCGCCGCGGCCGCCGGCGAACCCCCTGGCGCCGCGGGCAGGGGAGCAGGACTTCCGTTGGCTGCAGGCGTCGCGGCTAAGCTCCCCGGAATCCGGCTCCGGCGGGTCCGGCACGCCGTCGCCGCAGCTCTGGGCGCACCACCAACACCAACACCACCGGCTCTACCCGGCCTCCGCCGGCAGCTCCCCGTCGCGGGCGCAGGCCATCGCGGGCTACCGCCGCGAGATGCTCGACCTCGTCCGCGGACTCCCCGAGTCCGCCTACGAGCTCTCCCTCCGCGACATCGTCGAGTCCCCGCCGCCACCGCCGCCGCCTCCACAGACCAACGCCGACGTGCAAGAACAAGAGAAAGACGAGCCCAAGAAGGACGTCGCGGCGGCCATGGTCGACAACGAGGAGGAGGCCAAGAAACAGAGCGGCGGCGGCGGTGCCAAGAAACAGGGGAAGGCCAAGGCGCGGAAGCAGAGGACGATGGGGAGGACGCGGAGCCGGAGCCTGGAGCGGAGCGTGAGCCTGGACACCGGCCTGCTCATCAAGCTCTTCCTGCCGTTCTCCGTCGGCGGGAAGAAGAAGGTGTCGCCGAAGCCCGCCCCCGTCGCCGCCAACGATGGCAAGAAGAAGAAGAAGCAGGGGAAGAAGGAGAAGGAAGAGGAGTGGTGGAAGAAGAGCGAGTTCAGCGAGGCAGGGAGCAGCAGGACCAGCAGCACCAGCAGCAGCGTCAGCAGCAAAAATGGGAATGGAAATGGAAATGGCAGCACCAATCCAAAAGCTCCAACCAGGAGCAGAAGCAGGTAATTAACTTCTTTAATTATGCCTTATTTAGTTCAAGCTTATTCAGCAAATTTTAGTTGAAGCTTATTCAGTAAATTTTTCTCTTTTTTCCCTCTAATAAGGATAGGGGCAGTAGTAGAGGCAGGGAGTTTGTTATTTTTTTACAAATATTTTTTCTTCAAAATTTGGCTTTTTTATAGGAAAAGAGAAAAATCTGAGTTTGTTTGAATATGTTAGTAGCTTTGTATTGGTTGAGTTAGAGACAAGCTAAGGTTGATGGAATTTCTTTAGTTCTAGATTGGTTTTTCTCTAAATCTCATTCTTGAGATTCTTAGGAATTGCAAGGAGTTTTCGTGAATTTGTTTCTGTATTAGAACGGCAGTTGAAAATTGTGGAATTCAAGAAGCTGGCACATTTCACTATTGTAGAATTACCTTCATAAAGAAAATAAGGAAAAGCTTGGTTTTGTCATCAAACACATTCCCTTGTAAGTTTTTTTGCTAGTAAACCTTTTTTTAACCTAATAAATAAACTCTTTCAAAAGAAGAAGGAGACAATTAGTTGTTCTAGAACATGTTTTTTGGAAAAAGACAACCAAATTCTCAGGTCAGAGGCACACATATAGCCACATACAAAATTCAAGGATGGAGATGGTAATAGACTGGATCAAAGTATAAGCTTGTGTCAGCAAATACGTTTAATGTGAAAATTTTTAGTTCAGACTGCTAAACAAGCCACAATTCACTGTGCCCCTTTCTGGAAGTTAGTGTGAAGTCACGAAGTTTGGAAGCAGATTGGTCAACACGGCAGAGAGTCATAGCTTGTTTCATCACAACCTAACAGTCAATTCTTGTACTGAGCGGTCATCTTAGCAAAAGGAGGCATGCCTTCACATGATCATTTTGAAGTCTACTATTTGCTTTCTCATCGTGTTTAAAATCCCCAAAATGTTTGGTTTCTTTTTTAAAAAAATGCATATGACCATTAATGTTGACAACCTTGGCCTTGTTTAACTGAATGCTTAAGCATGGTTGGTTATGCTTTGGATTTCAAGCATCACAATGGCAACCAAAAGTATGGCTAGGTGGTTGCTATCCCTTTAAATATCATCAGTAATAATAATTGCTAGTTTGGCTAAACTATTTATGATTACTGTTACATGTTTGTAGGGTTATTTGAATATGTTTAGCCACAGTTGGACGTTACATGGAACCCAATCATACATCTATTTCTGTGTAGGATCTTTCTTCATGTTGCCTACTTTGGTTCTTCCTTTTGTAAAGCGTAAGGCCGGTTTCTTGTCATTTGAATCCCAATCATTGCAGAAATGCCTTGTCCTATTCAGCAATGGCCAATCTAATCATCATCGTCCCACTAGGGACTAGAACATATCTAATTTAGTTCATGACAAGATTTTGATCACGCCAAACTTTCATACTCTTAACAAACTCTTCTTTGTTTGGTGCAGAAAGAGAATTGGGTGCTATGGTTTCTTCAAGCCACATAATGAGAGCAAAAATGGAGTTAGCAAAGAATAAGATCATGCCAATGCCACCATCCAAAGGAAAAGTACTCCTCTGTTGATCTGTTCATATGAACATCAGCATGTCAAAACCAATAGGGCGCTCATGCAATGCAAGCACCACGCCTAAATTGGGGCAAGATGTATGCAATGACTGATCATACACAAAATAGTTTCATCTTGTCCGTGGAAAGGAATTCTGTGTTTCCCTTCTCTATGCTACGTGACATTGTGTCCTTCATGGTCTACATCAGTGAAGGTGTAATCTAGGCTAGTATCACTGGTTCACACACCATAAGAGAGTAATGTAGAAAAATGCATAGGACAGATCACATCTGGCAAATGGCACCACTGAAGTATCTTGTTTGCCGCATCTGTTGTACTTTCTGAAACAGTCGCATCTCTTGTACTATCCTCTGTTTGTACATGCCCTAATGTAATCTTTTTTGTCAGTAGTTGTCAACAAAAAGAAGAAAAAAACAGAGATTGTGGAGGATGACGCACCAGTGCACTTGTTTAATTTTCTTCCTTTTGTGAGTTTGCCTTTCTTTACAAACTTGTGCTTACCAGGTGGCCAAATGATCAATGAGAAGATCTCGAGATATTTACGCCTAATAATTTTCTTTGCCTCTCATGATACCTACTACCTAACAATATAGGATAAAATATGGCCGCCTTTTTAGCCTTCATTATTTGTTCAAATGAAATGGAACGGAAAGAGCAGATTAGTTGAACAGATGATTTTGCTTTGCATGTGAATTGTTTATGTGGTGCGTGGAGCCAAGTGGAATCTAGCCATTTAGGTTTCTAATTGTAGCTCAGGTGATGGAGCAAGAGAAACTTATTATTTCCGTTCACTTCCCATTTGAATAAAATAGGCAGTATGGATGTGGCCCGGAATGAGCTAGCAAATAATGAGTTTCACGAACCAGCAATTATACCAAACATGAAATGTAGGATTAAAGTCTCACATTTCGATGAAAATTATCGAATACAATGCCTAAAAGTCGTCAATCAGACCATATCAGCAATATTTCAAAAAATAATAAGATACCACGTATCAGCAAATTTGCCACCTTTTGAAGGAGACGAGGAAAAGAACATCGAAAACTCGAGAACTGTGCCTCCTCGCTAGTATTTTCCTAAAAATAAGCAATGGCCTTCGAGATCGTAACCAGGACCTGTAAGGATCGCCATATTCGTGACAGAATCACGGAATAAAGGAGAAAAATTCAGAGTTCGAACAAACAGAATCCTGTAAGAACAGAGACTGGAGAAGAGACTGCTTTCGAAAGGAGACATTTGATGGCACCACAAAAACGGGACTGCTCCAATTTATGTTAAGAGGTGGGTTCGGTCTGTAATGTTCTATGAACAGGGGTGAATCCAACAGGGCTTCGTTAGGCATTAACTATTGAGTTGCATATACCAATCAATTCACCTAAAACCTAAGCTGATGAGGCAAGATAAGTAATTCACTTATACTTCAACACTCCTCCTCACGTGTAGGTTTCTTTAAGTCTAAGATGTGGAATAGAAGTAAACTGTAATTATTATTATTTTTTATTACATTAGTCAGGTCTCGAACTCATGATCTTTTGGCTCTGATATCATATTGAGTTGCATGCACTAATCCATTCACCAAAAAACTTAAGCAGAGTAAACGGATGGTGCACGCATGCAACCAAAGGAGAGAAGGAGGAGGACACTGGAGGCAAATATGTGTTTACCGTTGAGAACAGCAAGGGACGGTAACCAAGAGGACTGCCGTGGGAAAGAAAGGAGGGGAGAAGCTGACGGTGCGGCGATCAGAGATAGAAGGGAGGGCGAGGTGTCGAACGTCAATAAAGAAGAGAGCACCGAAGTGCAAAAAAAGAAACAAAGAAGCAATCGGAAGAGTAGGGTGGCAGACGCCGGAGGAGAGATGCAAATGAAAAGAGGACTCGGCGATCGAGGAGCAACCAGCGATCATGAAAAAGGGCCACGCCAGAAGGAGGCCATGGCTATTTGGGAGGCACGAGGCAGAAAAAAAAACGTGTGCATGCATACATGCAAGGCATGTGCAACAAAGAACAAAGAAAAAAAAAAGATAACGAGAGAGGGAGGGAATCTCACACGCTCTCTCCTTCCATCTTTATCTCCTCCATGTCCGTAATCCTCCTCTAGGTGGCCCCGTCATAGAGATCTCTCTCTCCCCCACCATGACAATGGACCTCTAATGAGGTTGACGTCGATGGCAGCCATCCTGCATGTCCTCGAGGGCATCGTCGACTCTGCTACTACCCCTCAGGCCTCCACTACGATGGATGCGGAGGCACTACTGGCAACGCAACACCATGGTGCTCTACATTGTGTAGACACTAGTTGCGTCCTCCTCCGGTATCTTTATTGCAAGTGTTTTATGGATTTGTTGCAACAACTTTCTCAAATTGTTGCATGAGGTGTTTTGTTTTGTTGGAGATGTCTTCTCAAATGTTGTAGCAAAAGAAATTTCTTGCAGTTGGATTGCGGATTTGTTGCACAAGATTTTTTTTGTTGCAGTTGAGTTGCAGATTTGTTGCACAAGAATTTTTGTCAATTGTAGTGGGTTTTGCTAGATGGTGCATCGTTGTTATTGTGATTGTTATTATTTTTGTTGCGTTTTGAGAGTGAACGTTGTAGTGTTGTAACACAATATATTTTATTGCAACGAATGAAGATCTATTGCAAACTTATTAAATAATTGTTACTCCTCACCGATTTTTGTTGTGCCAGCGTACGAT
This sequence comes from Ampelocalamus luodianensis, assembly GCA_036346255.1. Classification (NCBI taxonomy): domain Eukaryota; kingdom Viridiplantae; phylum Streptophyta; class Magnoliopsida; order Poales; family Poaceae; genus Ampelocalamus; species Ampelocalamus luodianensis. Next base: position 45,645,916 of record CM070638.1, read on the forward strand.
AAGAGACTTTTCATTGAGTGATATGTCACGCAACATGCAAGCATGATGGTTACATGCATGCATACGTGCATAGAACAGGAAGGCTGGGAGAAGACAGCAGCCGGCGAGGCAAGCCCGTGTCACTATCGAGGACTAAGGGTTTATTTGGTAAAGCTCCAAATTTTATTTTTCCAGTTTCTACTCCTGATTCTCTAAGAATCATTCATTTAAGAATCTGGTTAAGAGAAACGTTTGATAGAAGACTAACTCCCAAAACCCTAAAAAAGAGGATCGGTAGTAAAAAGACCACGGTATCCATGGTCTTAAAAACTCAGTCTACTTGTATCAACGGTACTACTCATACTCCGAAAAATTTGTACACAGTATTTTGAAATATCTTTACAAGGTAACCGAGCTTGGATTCAATAACAGAATAGTATCAAACTGAAAGCCGCAATTACAACCACAATGACAACAAATTTATTGCCTTTATTGCATTCTACGAAGATCATTACACATAAATTTTCTATACATCACTATTGAATTATTGAAGCTACAACAAGAATCTGAACTGAACTGCATGTGTTCATATACTCTGTCCACTGCTCTACAATAATTCAATATGGGCATCATCTTTTCTTTCTTCTTCATGTTCGTGGCCTTCTTTACAGGTTCCTTTGTGGCCTCTTGTACACCAATTTACAAAGAAATCATAATTCTGTTTGAAATCATTCATCTTGTTCATGGACAAAAAGGAGCATGCATTTGTTAGGCATCATCTAAAACACACTAATGTTCTGTCTAATTGAACTTCAAGCAACACTACCATTTGGGAAGCATCTGGCAAACTCATGTACAAGCAATAACAAAACACAGTGCAAGGTAATGAGATATGCATAACACACAGTCCTTGTGGTACACTACTGTCATGTTAAGAGCTATGCGTATGAACTGATGGTAAAAAAAAATCTAACTGAATTGTACAGAAGTTTCAAGCTTTCTAGATTGCTGAACACAACAAGATCTCGATTACCCAATGGGACATGGTTAAGTTGCCTCATAAACCCTATATGTTCCTAGCAAGTAGATACTATGCCAGATCGAGGAGGGAAACAGAGAAAGAAGCTATAGATCAAAAGCCTAAACATTTGCTATGAACACTGGAAAAGCAGAGGATTTTTAGCATGATAAACTGATATCTAAGCATCCAGAAAATACAATCACATGAAGCTTTGCAAGGATTGAATCTTATGGCATCCATGAATTACTGAAGTACAAGCACAAGTAGCAATCTCAAACATATACTCATCAGCCAAATTCATGTACAAGGGATATGCAAAAATTTGTTCATGAACCATGACATGAACCACACAAATAGGACCCAGTCCTACACACTGCCATATTTCAAACTATTTTCAGATCTAGGCGAATCCAAAATAGGACCAAATCCTGCACATCACAACCAAAATACTTCATCACATCCTACACATTTTAATCTGATCTACACATTCCAAACAAAAGAGAGGAGGGAAACAGGACAATAGGAGGGGCCGAAAGTCAGTTCTTACCTTGAGGGGATGTCAACCGGCATTCCAATACAGCATTTTGCAACCTTTTTATGAACGCTGAATAGTATACAATCCACGAGAAACCACAAAATGTGCCACCTCACTGGAGCAAACGGAAATTACAGTCAGCAATACACCCAAATACTCCTTCCCTCCGTTCGGAGATAGATGACGTTTTAGATTTGATCACTAATATATAAAAAATTATTGGTATTAGTCATGTGAAAATGGTATCATTATATTAGTCATGAAAAATATTTTCATAATATAATGATTTTATATTATTTTATGAACATGTTCGTATAAAAAGTAATTGCATGTTGGAGACCGTGTCGATGTCCAAAACATATATATTTTTTTGAACAGATGGAGTATATCATAGTAACTCACATAAGTTATACCAGGTTCAAGAAACACAGAAAAGCTGATGTCCTTAGCAAGGTAAGTTTTGAGACAATAGTCACATCTTCCAAAACTATACAGGAACCAAAAGAGCACCGAGTGATAGCGACTTGTTAAACCAGGTCCAAGTCGAACTTCAGAGCAAATTCTATTACCAATTCTGAGCGGTGCTAAGGTCCACTCATACCGGCGGAAGAGTCCAAGAAATGACTGATCCAGCGACAGCCCGATCCTTCTTCTCGAAACTGAAGCCTGCACAAACATTAAAAACCATAGTAAGTTCTTTGAGGTTGCCATTGATATAAATGGGGGTTTTCAATCGCTTGGCGAGGCACTTCCAATCACCATTGCTACTCACTTTTAGACACATGTAAGCGGATCACAGAAATATAAGCATGAAGAATGTTGATATTTAATTTACAATTTGTTAACCACCTATTGGTCTTCTGGATACTAATTTGCTCAAGAGGTACACCACATTTAATCAAGATTTTCAATATTTCGAGAACCTTTTCACCGGTCTCTTCATATTCAATGTTGACTACCTTAAGGTGCTCACATGCAAATGATTGTTCCATTGGATCGTGTCTTCCTTCCATTCCTACTGCACTTACCAGGTCCTACAGAAGACAAAATATTTTATTAGTACAATTTGAATTGAATGAACATATACCTTACTAAGTTGTACTCTCGCCATTTGGAATGGACGCAGAGCAATTTTGTCATTTGGAATGGTAACAGGGATCCTATCGCCATTAGAACAGTGTGCAAAGGCTTAATTAGCCAATTCAATTGGCAACAGAAGCATGTTTGTAACAGCAAAAACATACGTTACACATTACAATTCGACGCACGATGTAACAATAAATAGAAAAGAAAGTAATACGAAACAATATTAGCATAATATATTCCAACACAACGTCATCACATAGTTTATCAACAAATCACAATGATATTACATAACATTTCAGAACAACGTCATCACATAGTTTGTCGAAAAATCACAATGATATTACAAAACATTTAACACGACATATTTCAACAAGACAAGCCATTCTTGTGGCCACGACCTCAACATCCACTATGTCAACCTCCACGGTGGCCGCCTCTAGTGCGGCAGTCGGATGAGATCCCCGCGGCGCCGTCTCGTAAGGCATTTCTTGAAGGTATGCTCGAACTCCCTGCAAATAGAGCACTTCTTTGTACGACGCCCGGATTCTGCTTCGTTTATCTCATTCCTGATATGCCGTATCTGCCATCGGCTAACCTTTCCCTTCAGTATAGCAATGTCCGCAGCCCAAATCATTTGCTCCCAGATAGAATGGCCGGTGAAATGGCCAACCATACCGCAACCATACAACTCTACATTCCAAGTTTGTATCACCTCTTCCTTAGTGAAATATTCGAAAAGGTACCGGCCAAGATGCTACGCAATCGTCGAACATATGACCATCACATGTGAGCATAGCCTATGCAAAAGAAATGGCTTATTGCAAGTGCATATGCAACTAGCGCGACGTAGTGTGCACTCGTGGATGATCCTCTTGTGGTTCATCTCGCGGCGTCCTTTCGCCCTACAAAGTATCTCGAAGCGAAGCTCCCTTGTGTTCATCTTGAATGCCCGGTGCATCTGTAACATCCTATTTTTGTTTATGTAAAAAGGATTTCCAAAATTCAATTTGATTTCAAGTGTGCAAATCAAAATTCTTTTAGAATTTCAAAACCTCAAATCTTCTCAAACCTCCCTGGGCTTAGCCCACCCCCTGCCGGCCATGCCACCCAGGACGCGTCCAGAACATGTCTGCTCCTGCTGGCACGCCGCCTCACCAGTACCACACGTACCACGCCGCCCGCGTCAGAGACACGCCTCTGTATCTACGCAATCGCCCAGACCCCCTGGCTCCCCCTTCCTCCGCGCGCGCAACATCAAGTCCCCAACAGCCATTTTCTTTCCTCGGGCTATATAACGCTCCCCATCCTCCCCCTACCTCCCCTCCTCACCTCTAACCATCTCTTTCTCTCTTTCGCAGGTGCCATTTCGGCCGCCGCTTCGCCGTTGCCGATTTCACCTCTCCGGTGAGCCCATCACCTCGCCAATCGCGTCATCTTGTGTTCCAGAGAACGAGGATCTCCCCAACTCAATTCCGAAATGAGTTCCACCAGTTTGGAATCTTCAAATAGTGATAACGCGCAAGTGTTAGTGGATAGTTCCATTCCAATTCGCAAGTATTTTGCGGGGACTAACAACAAGGACAACAAGAAGTTGGTTCATGTTTATTTTCGAAACATTAAGGATATTGATAAAGTTTATGCTGCCATTGTTGTTACTCAGTTTGTTCTACAGAGCAACCGGTTCAAAATATCTTGTTCTGCTGATGGTTATATTCATGTCAACGTTGAGGAGCTTCGTGACGCTGAGATACTTGATAATCAAGTTGTTAAAGCTTTTGGGGGGAAAACCGAATATTGGCGTGATGGGCTTGTTGCTAAGGACCCTAGATCGACCCGTCGTGCCCACCAGAAGTCATTTGCTATCTTCTGCAAACAGTAGTTCTAGTCTAATAGTGTAGTATTATGTTAGTGTTATTTATGTATTAACATTGTAAATTTAACTTTACTCTTCAGTATGGACTTTTATGTATTATGTTGGATTTGTAATAACTTTCACGCCTATTTTTGTTGTCGAAACATTCAACGATCACACAGTCGAAACATTCTACGACCAAGTGCAGTCGTAGCCTTCTACGACCACGTGCAGTCGAAGCCTCCCACGATCACACAGTCGTAGCCTCCCACGACTACGCAGTACTCGATGGACAGTGCTCGTAATGAACAGTGCTCGGAATGAACAGCACTTGGAGCTACAGTACTCGGAAACACAGTACTCGGTACTCGGAGCTACAGTGCTCGGAGTTGCAGTGCTCAAAGTTGCAGTACTCGGAGCACCCAATACAAGGAACGTTCGGACCACCCAACCAAGGTACGTTCGGACCACTCAACCTGAATATTCTAACGACCGAAACTTTCACAAATGCAAATTACAATACAACCCAAATGTCAATTATTCATCATCACAAAAACCACGACCTATCACATAGTCTAACAATCTCCTCCTTGATGAATACATTGATGAAACTTCAAAAACGTGAAATGAATTTTGAAAGAGAAGAAAAAATTGTGAAAAGAAAGTTTCACAACTGCAAAGCAAAGGATTCTGACAAATCATAAAAGCAGCAATCGAAATACTCATCCTCTGCACAAAACCACAACAGAAAAACTCCCCCTCAACACAAGGGAAGCCAAATTTCTCCCTTTTTTCTCCCCCTTTGACAATGTAACCATCAAGAATTTTAGGGAAAGAATAATTAAAACAACAAAGGAGCAAGTAGTCGAAAAGTCAAGAAGCTTTGTAGATTTCTCAAGTCACTTTGCATTGATTTAATAAAGTAACCAAGCCATCTTTGTGAGTAGAGTTAACGGGATCATATAAAGTCATATACCATATAGCAATGTCAAAACATATCTTTAGAATGATTAATCAAATTAAATTAATGACAGGCATCTCAACAACGACTAAACTAATTATAAAGAGCACAATGAGATATCACAATAAAAAGTTAAAGCCTGAAAGTGAAGCAAATTTTAAATCTAAATGAGCTAACAGTCTCATGTAACAACCTATTGCTCCACATTCAATTCTTAAGCATGTGGCATGCTTGTAGCATACTTCTTTTCAATGGTGACATACTTGAAACATACTTCTTTTCGATGGTGGTATGCTTAAAGCATACTTCTTTTCATTTGAGCACTTTTGTGTGCGCGTATTTTTTTCTTTGAATATACATAGACATGTATGGCATGCTTAAAGAATACATCTTTTCAATTCTCTCTCATTTTTTTTATTTTTTTATAACATGTCAAATTGAGTGAGCATAAAAGGATTGCAATAATAAACAAACGAGTCTCAGTCAAGATTTAAAATATGACTCACAATCAAGCTAATCCTTTTCGTTGAACATCACAAATTAATAACTATAATCAATATCGTCAAAGTATTCCACCATGTCATACTTTAGTTCAAATGTGACAAATCAATTATAACCAGTCATGATCAAAGCTACACAACATATGAGTAAATATGATAACGAAAGCTCTACACTTCATTTGATTTAATGGCTTGAACTTGTTGAATTGTTTGACAAGTATAATTGTCACGCCCAGACCCAGATCGCAGCGAATACTCGTGGAAGACTGGAGGCTTAGGCCCTGGGCGTTGCCTCCCGGGAGCCGTAGCGTCAATACCGTGACCGTGCACAGAGATATCAGCAAGCAGGAAGAAAGACTAGAAGAGAAGACGCAAGAAGGATTGGATGATAAACTCTGGTTACTTTCCAGAGTACAAACGCATCCCTTTTAAATAGTGTAAGCTGTTGCAATACTCTAATACAAACTCTTGTATCCGAATCTAACTCAACTTGCCTAACTCAACTTACCCTTTAAACAAACTTTTCCTAAACCGAATTGAAATACCTAATAGACCTGACTTGCCGCTTCAAACATTGTCATTGCCTGATTGTTGCCGACGCCTAGTGTAGACGTTGCCCCACATGACATCTCTTCCCTCCTTGGCGAAGAGCTCGTCCTCGAGCTGAAACAAAGGGTATTGATCACGAAAATCTGTCACAGTCTCCCATGTTGCCTCTGAATCTGGTAACCCTTCCCATTGCACTAAAATCTGACCAATACTGCGACTCAAACACGCTCGGACCACATGGCGAGGAGGTGCCGCCTTTTTCAGAAGGCGTGTAAGCGGTTCGGCAATGGCACCAAATCCCTTGATAAATTTACGGTAATAACCTGCCAAGCCGAGGAAGCCACGTAGTGCACGAACAGGACGAGGTGTTGGCCATGCACGAACTGCCTGAACCTTGGAGTCATCCTTGAGGAGCTGTGGATATCGGTAGGGACTGACTGTTACCGGCTGAGTTCCAGGGACAAGGTGAATTTGATGGTTGCAAGCCCGTTCTGGAGGTAACGTGGATGGTTCGGCAAATAAATTAGCAAAGTCAGACAATAGAGTTTCCATCAGTGCACTGCCCTCAAAGTGGAAATCCCGAACAGCTTCAGTCGGCGCACCCAAACCAGACCATTGGACCTTCCGATCATGTCGCCAGAAAGCCATTGTCAAGGCGTCAAAATCCCACAGAATTGGGCCTAGAGTGCGTAGCCATTGAATCCCGAGCACGACGTCAAAACCATCTAATGGAAGTGAATAGCAGTCGACATGAAATTGCTCGGCATCAATGTGCCAAGACACGCATGCTAGGACGTGGTTGGACACATACACCTGCGCGGCGAGCGGCCGCCGGCGTGATAAAGTTGTGTGTCGAACCTGAATCCAGTAGTGCCAAGAGAGATGTGGTGCCTACCGTCACCCGGAGCTGCATGGTGTTGTTGGCGCCTGGCGTGATACCTGTCAATGCATAGAGTGATATGCCCGGTTCCTCCAGTCCCTCCGCAGTGTCCTGGAGATCGTCATTGTCTGAGTCGCTGCTCGGGGACAATAACAGGAACAGTCGCTTGCAACGATGGTCCGGAGTAAATTTCTCTTCGCAATTGTAACAGAGACCAGCGGCACGTCGCTGCTCCATCTCCTCAGCTGTGAGAAAGCGACGGCACATATTGCGACAGAGTGGTTCTGAGCCAGCTCCCGTCTTAGTAGTTGGCACAACGGTTAGGGCGGATTCGGCTGGTGGCGTTGGGGGTACCGCTTTCACGGTTGGTGACGCTGGCCGTGTTGGATGCAGAGTTGTCACCTGGCCCGTGACCTGCGCTCGCCGTTCATATGCCCGTGCAAGTGCCATGGCCATCTGAAGACTAGCGGGGTTCTGTAGTTCGACATCGGTGCGAATCGGTTCCCGAAGGCCAGGTGTGAACAATTGTACTTGTTGTCTCGGCTGGAGATTATCGGCTCGACAAAGGATGGCCAAGAACTTCGCCTGGTATTCTTCGACAGTGCCTACCTGAGTCAAGTCTTTGAGTTCGCCTAACGGATTGTGGCGTATGGACGGCCCAAACCGTAGATTGATGTATTCTTTGAAGTTCCGCCAATTGGGTTCACCTTCGTCGCGTTCCAGTTGAAAGTACCACTGCTGTGCTACGCCGAGGAGGTGATATGATGCAAGCCAGACCTTCTCATTTTCCGGGATCCGCTGTCCTCGAAAAAATTGTTCGCATCTCTGCAGCCATCCGAGGGGATCGTCCTGTCCTTCATACTTCGGAAATTCTATTCGGTGGAAGCGAGGAGGTCTTTCTGCCAGCGGCAACCCTCCATTGGCATGGTTGGGAGCTCCCACGAACACGCCGGCAGGGGTCGGCAACAAGCCATCCCGTCGAGTTTCCAGATTGGCGAGGCGATCACCAATCTCCCCGATGTGGTTTTCTTGCCGATCGAAGCGTTCCTGCAGTTGATTCCATTGTGTTGTCACAGTGGCCGTCAGGGTCGCAATTTGCTCATGGATTGCTTCCATCACAGCCTGATCGTTGGCCATATGCTCTGATACCAAGTTGTCACGCCCAGACCCAGATCGCAGCGAATACTCGTGGAAGACTGGAGGCTTAGGCCCTGGGCGTTGCCTCCCGGGAGCCGTAGCGTCAATACCGTGACCGTGCACAGAGATATCAGCAAGAAGGAAGAAAGACTAGAAGAGAAGACGCAAGAAGGATTGGATGATAAACTCTGGTTACTTTCCAGAGTACAAACGCATCCCTTTTAAATAGTGTAAGCTGTTGCAATACTCTAATACAAACTCTTGTATCCGAATCTAACTCAACTTACCCTTTAAACAAACTTTTCCTAAACCGAATTGAAATACCTAATAGACCTGACTTGCCGCTTCAAACATTGTCATTGCCTGATTGTTGCCGACGCCTAGTGTAGACGTTGCCCCACATGACAATAATAAATAAAGCTTCTGAAATGTTAAACCACAAGCTCCCCCTCAGAATAAGCCCATAGGATGCAACACACCCAACTCACTTCGCAAAAGAGCAAATCGTGCATAATTAAGCAATTTTATGAAAATATGAGCAATCTAAAATTCAAACTCAATAAGGTATAGAGCAACATCACATTTTCCACATATTCTCTCAGAAAGTGAAATCTCTTGGAAGTCATCAAAGAAAGTAAAGAACCATCAAGTGTTCCAATCAACCAATAACGAAAAAGACTAGAGCCAAATCAAGCTCATATTCTCCAACCTCATCAGTTGTTCTTACATCACAGGAAACATTCTACTGTAGCTTACGACCACCGATCAGTTACTGTAGCTTCGACCATTGTCTCTCTACGACCACGAACAGTCGAAGCCTCCCACAACCACGCAGTCGAAACATTCTACGACCACACAATCGAAACCTCTCACAACCACGTAGTCGAAACATTCTACGACCAGGTGCAGTCGTAGCCTTCTACGACCACGTGCAGTCGAAGCCTCCCACGATCACACAGGCATAGCCTCCCACGACTACGCAGTACTCGATGAACAGTATCCGAAGCTACAGTACTCGATAGTCGGAGCTACAGTGCTCAGAGCTGCAGTACTCGGAGCACCCAACCAAGGTACGTTCGAACCACTCAACCTGATTATTCCAACGACCGAAACTTTAACAAACGCAAATTGCAACGCAACCAAATGTCAATTATTCATCATCAGAAAAACCACGACCTATCCCCATGGTCTAACAATGGCGCTGCTACTGAGCCTGTCTGCTTCAGACAAAATAGAGGAGACGCTGGCGCTCACGGCCCGCGCTCGTCGCCGGCGAGGGGCCACGGCGGCGGCCGGTAGGGCCCAAAATGGAACCCCATGAGGTAGGTGGCCCCAAAGGTACCGACGGCAAGGGCCACGACGGCATGTAGCGGCGGCAACTTTACTGATCCGGCAGCTAAGGCGTCCCAGCGACGCTTCCAGCTAGAGAATGAGTGCACGAGCAAAAACAAAGTACGGGGAATTCACCGGGACTGAGAGGGAGGACAGAGGTGGTCAGAGGGGAGCTGGCGGTGATGAGGATGGTTCCGATCGGAGTTGAGGAAGAAGGGGAAATCCGGCGATGTCTGTGGACCAAAAGCAGAATTGAGTTGGGGGAAAAGATCCTCATTCTCTGGAACACAAGATGACGCAATTGGCAAGGTGATGGGCTCACCGGAGAGGTGAAATCGGCAACGCGGCGCGGAGGCCGAAATGGTACCTACGCTCTTCCTGGCTAAAGAGAGAGATTGGGAGAGGCGAGGGAGGATGGGGAGCTTTATATAGCTCAAGGAAAGAAAATGGTTGTTGGGGACTTGATGCTACGCATGGTTCAAGGGCGACGCATCGGCGTGCGACGCGGCGGGAGCAGCGAAGCCAGGCTGATGGTGCGCGTGCGGAGGAAGGGGGGCCAAGGGGGTCCGGGCGAGGGACAGACGCGGAGGCGCGGCTCTGACGCGGGCGGCATTGTATGCGTGGTATGGTTGAGGTGGTGCGCTGAAGCGAACGAGGCGTCGGGAGCACACGTGCGGGCGCGTCGAGCGCGTCTGGGCAACATGGCGGCAAGGGGTTACGGAGAAGCGAGTGGAGAAAATGAGCTGAGCCCAGGGAGGTTTGAGAAGATTTGAGGTTTTGAAATTCTGAGGGAATTTTGATGTGCACACTTGAAATCAAATTGAATTTTGGAAATCCTTTTTACAGAAACAAAAATAGGATGTTACAGCATCTCACCCTTCTTACTCTTCTCCTCCATGTACTTGGTGATCATGGCACAATACAGTATCTCTGTCATTTGCCATGAAGAGCAATGCGTTGTTGCTTCGGTCAACAAAGTATTTTGTGGTACCGCAGAGAATTGCCTCCATAATACCAACCAAAGGAAGGCATCTAGCGCCGTACATGACCCAATTGTACACTTCGGCTAGATTAGTTGTCATGATACCATATCGAGCGCCACCCTTGTCATGTAGCAACAGCCACTTCACCTTAGGCTTGTTCTCAATCTAGTCCGAGAAGCATTTCACCTACCCCGTCTTCCTTCTCACACCAGGACCGTCTGTGGGTAACTCTAGCAATGCCTCAAGGGGATTGTCAGTGTTTGTAGCGGCCTTTTTCGCTTCCCCCGTTCTGTGCGTCCCAGACCGTTCATCCAAAATTTTCTAGAGTGCATTGAACTTTCCGAGCTAATTCTCGTTGCACAGTCGCTTGAACACGTTCATCAAGCCCTTGCTGTGGAACTGCTCGTAGAAGTTTGCACCCAAGTAACTCATGCACCACCTGCTCTGCAGATCCACCTACGGAAGTGGCTCGTTTTCCCCTTGTTATAGCTAAGCTATTAAACTCAATAGGCCCTCATGACGATCATGTATGACACATAAGTTAGGATGATCCTGTACAACAAAAATCTTCACGTTCCTTATAAACCACAACCAAATGTCCATGTTCTCGGTTTCAACGAATGCGAAGGCCATGGGAAGAACCTGATTGTTCCCGTCCATCGCAATTGCAGTATCTGCCCCCTTGTACTTTCCAGTCGAGAACGTGTCATCCACGCACAAGATCGGACGACAATGTCGGAATGCATTGATGCATGCACCGAAGGCGAATAATGCTCGCTTCAGTACCCTCTTCTTGGCCCACTGCGAATGTGTCATCTCGAAGGTCGACATGAGCACCGGGATTCCTGTCCTGTATGACTCGGAGTTGGCCGGGCAAGTTGTGGTAGGAGTCCTCGAACATACAGATCCTTGATTCCAATGCCTTCTGCTTTGCTCTCCACGCTATAGAATACCTGATTGTATAGTGCAACCTGGCCTCTATTGCCCAAATGATGGATCGTGCCTCGAAATCCAAATTATCCACAATCTCGCCGTACATGATGTTCGCGATGAAGCTTGATGATAGGTTCTTGTGGGATTGTATTGATTCAGCGACATGTGTGAGGGATTACTATAGAGCATTTCAGCAGATGTCTCACTTAGGCTGGAATGCGTACACTCTCCAAGGACATCCGTCTATGACGCACTTCACGTCGTAGCATCTTGGGTTAAACTTCACTACTGTGAATGTACGCCACAGTGACAAAGCCCAGAATTTTAGAGCCTGCTGCTAGCCTCCTTGTATTTGTACATGGCTCCTTGCCTAACCTCGTTCTGATCGTACTCCCACGGTAGACGAGAGCATTGGTATGTGTTCCACGATGAAGTTGTCAAATTGGTATGTATTCCACTTGGATGGAACCGCTTGCTGTTCGACAGCATAATCCTCGTCGGATCCTTCATCTTTCGACAATGCCTGATAGTCTTGGTCTTCGAGCGTCATCCTTTGAACTAGGGTTTTGATCTCCCCACCTTCATCACCAATCCCACTATCTTCCCGAACCGAATGAGCCTCTTCCACACGGTCTTTGTTAATGTCATGAACCTTAGTTCATAACAGGGTAAACACCGCCAGGAATAAGGCTGGGCGACATCGGCTTAGTGGGTTGAGAGATTCAACTATAGAATGGGATGATAGAACCTTGGAAGGGAGACTAGATTAATTCATCTTTCTTGCTTAACACCAACAATTATAATAGGCCTCCTTATATAGAGGGTTCTTCTAACAATTATGGGTAAGATCAATCTAATAGATGACCTTCCTAACTAATAGATAACATTCTCAATTAACTAATCCCTATATAAAGAAAATAATCAACTATTTAGGGAAATAGATATTCTTATCCGAGAAGGTAATCCTTCCCTAATCCTAATGCTACAATACTCAAGTACTGTTCACACACGGCACTACTACAGTGCCACACACACTGTTCATGCATGGTGTTGTTGCGGTCCCGCATGCCATAACAGCCTTCATCGGCAATAGGGATCCCACAAATCCCAATCGCCATGTCGAAAAGGATGTACTACAACATACTACACTACACGGCGTCAGACATCTAAAACTATATCATCCATTTAGTTAAAAAAAAAAAACCTACAAGATGAACAACCGGACAGGCAGCGCTTCGCTAGATCCTCTCCTCCCCTCTACTCCTCCCCCTTCCATCCCGTCTCTCTTTTTTCTGAATAAAAGTGAATTATAGGGGAGGTTGTGTCGCCATTTGGAATGGCGACTGGGACTTGCGGGATCCCTGTTGCCTATGAAGACTGTGTGGAAGAGGCTCTGTTGGTCCGGAAAGCTAGTGGAATTGCTGACGAAGATGAAGAGATCGAAGTCCTAGTTCAAAGAATGGCGCTCGAAGATCAGGACTACAAGACATTGTCAAAAGATGAAGGATTCAATGAGGATGTTGTCGAAGAGCAGGCAATTCCATCCGAGTGGAACACATACCAATTCGACAACATCGTCGCTGAAGAAGGCTTCCATGTACCGTGGGAGTACGACCAGAACGAGGTCAGGCCAGGAGTTATGTTCAAATGTAAGGAGGCCGTGCAGGAGGCTGTAAAATTCTAGGCCTTGTCCCTACGACGTACATCTACAGTAGTGAAGTCTAACCCAAGATGCTACAATGTGAAGTGCGTTATAAATAGATGCCCTTGGCGAGTGCACACATTCCAGCCTAAGTGGGACACTTATTGCAAATGCTCTATAGAAATCCCTCACACGTGTCGTCGCTGAATCAATGCAATCCCACAAGAACCTGTCATCAAGTTTCATCGTGAACATCATGTACGGCGAGATCGTGAATAATCTAGATTTCGAGCCACGATCCATCATTCGGACAATAGAAGGTCCCAGCACACAATCAGCTATGCTAAAGCGTGGAGGGCAAAGCAGAAGGCATTGGAATCAAGAATCGATACGTTCGAGGACTCCTATCATAACCTGCCCGACCAACTCCGAGTCATACAAGACAGGAATCCGGTACTCATGGCGACCTTCAAGATGACACATCCACGATGGGCCAAGAAGAGGGTACTGATGTAGGCATTATTCGCCTTTGGTGCATGCATCAATGCATTCCGATATTGTTGTCCGATCTTGTGCATGCATTGCACATTCCTGAATGGGAAGTACAAGGGGCAGATAGTCGCTGCAATTGCGACGAACGGGAACAGTCAAGTTCTTCTCGTGGCCTTCGCATTCGTTTAAAGCGAGAACATAGACAGTTGGTTGTGGATTCCGAGGAGCGTGAAGATTTATGTTGTACAGATCCATCCTAACGTATGCATCATACATGATCGGCATGCCAGCCTGTTGAGTGCAATAACTCAACTACAATAGGGAAAAACAAACCACTTCCGTGGGTGAATCTGCAGAGCAGGTAGTGCGTGAGGCACTTGGAGGCAAACTTTTACAAGTAGTTCCACAATAAGGACTTGATGAACCTGTTCAAGCGACGGTGCAACCAGAACTCTGCACCAGAACCAGCAGAGAAAGTTCGATGCACTTTGAAAATTTTTGGACGAGCGGACAGGGACGCACAGAAGAGGCAGTGAAAAAGTCCGCTACAAGCACTGACAATCTCTCCAAGGCGTTGACAGAGTTACACACAGATAGTCAAAGTGTGAGGAGGAAGACGGAAGTAGGTGAAATACTTCTCGGATCGGATTGAGAACGAGCATGAGGTAAAATGGTCGTTGCTACATAACAAGAATGGTGCTCGGTATGGTATCATGATAACCAATCTAACCAAGATGTACAATTAGGTCATGCACAGCGTCAGATGCCTCCCTTTGGTTGGTATTGTAGAGGCAATTCTCTACGGTACCACAAAATACTTTGTTGACCGAAACAACAACACGTTGTTCTCCATGGAAAATGACAGAGTATTGTACTCCACCAAAATCACTAAGTACATAGAGAAGAGTAAGAAAGATAGGATACACCGGTCATTCAAGATAGGCACAAGGGTGCTTCACTTCGAGATACTTTGAAGGGAGAAAAGATGCTGCGGGACAAACTGCGAGAGGATCATCCACGAGTACACGCCACGCCGCGCTAGTTGCATATGCACTTACAACAAGCCACTTCTTCTGCATAGGCGATGCTCACATGTGATGGCCGCATATTCGATGATGGCGCAGCATCCCGACCAATACCTTTCTGAATATTTCATCAAAGAAGAGGTGATGCAAACCTGAAATACAGAGCTGTATGGTTATGACATGGTTGGTCATTTCACCGGCCATCCTATTAGCGAGCAACTGATCTGGGCCGCGAACATTACTAGGCTGAAGGGAAAGGCTAGCTGGCGACACATACGACGTATTAGGAACGACATGGACGAAGCAGAAATCGAGCGTCGTACAAAGAAGTGCTCTATTTGCAAAGAATTCGGGCATACTTTTAAGAAATGCTCTACGAGAAATGCACAGGATAAGATGTCGATAGTCCGGACGACGCTGCGGGACCTCATCCAACCGCCCCACTCGGGATGACCACTATGGAGGTTGACATGGACTTTGAGGTAGTGGGCACGGGAATGGGTTGTCTAGTTGCGTGAAGTCAGAAGTTCCAGAAGTATAACCACATTGTGAGAATAATATATCTAAATCATAGCAAACCAACTATATGGTATTGGCATGTCCTCAATGAAATTGATGATAAAAGCACATTTTCCTTCTAGTAAGGTCATCCACAGCATATGGAAATCACCGGTGCTATAAATGAATTTTGCCTCCTAGCACCGGTGCTAGCCACTGCACACCACCGGTGCCAAAACCAGAGAGCTAGAAGGAAAAATTGTATGGACCCACTAGTAAATGAAATGGGGTGTGAGGAAAGAGTAGTACCACAAGAAGATATGATATGTTATTTAGTTGCATGTTCTGAACATAAAGGGAAAAAATAAATCTAGCACCTATATCACGTCACAGTGAGGTAAAAGAATCTAGCACCGACTACGCTGTGGATGGCCTAAGATGAAAGCACCAAATGGTGGCAATGAATATGGGCAACACGTTTAAGTGCCGTTATGCATGTCTAACGATGGATAATTGGATATAAATACCGCAGGAGAAACAGATAGATGGCAAACGACAATATAAGTGAAGTGCAGGCATACCACGTCCGGAGCAGCTATCAACTCCAAATTTGAATCTTCGGACAGACCTCTAAGAAGCACACACTGGTAACTGCCAACAAGACAAGCGTGACAGTTTTCAACACCACCATCCCCAGAGTTGCTATGATCACAACAATCCACACACTCGTCATATCTGACAAATGCTTCTACTAGCAATGGCAAGCTTTCAAGCAAAGGATTCCTGCCAGTGGAATCAGCTAGCCGTGGTGAAACGAGACGTGGGGACAGAAATCCGAGTGCAGACATTAGAAGGAAACCAACAGTTGATCGTGCACAGAAGCTTCACTGACTGGGACGACATCTTGAGGGTGGAAATTCTGCAATATTTCATCTTCAGATCCTCCAGCATGGGGCAGCTCGAGAAATCCATAGAGCAGCCATTCAACCCTACACACTCAAGATCAAAGGACATCGAGTGCCGGGAGATGAGAGGCGAGTTGACCAGTAACTTCCCGCCGATGGCGATGGGGAAGCAGACAACTTGGAGCACCCGAACTTGGCACATTAGAGCATACTGGATCCACATCTTGGTTAGGGTTGGAAAAATAGCTCAAGGCTCAGTGGAATTTCAAGCCGAGCCCCGTGTTTAGCTTGTGGAAAAATCGAGCCGAGCTTGAGCCGGCCCGCGAGCCAATTTGGCTCGTGACTTATGACTACCCCGGTGGCCAATTCCCCATTCATTTCATCCTCCCAAATTCCCCACCTCCCACCCTACTCCTAATCCCCATTTCCCCTTTCTCCATCCCGATCCCCTTCCACCTCCTGAAGGACCCCTCCCACCTGGCCACCTCCCACCTCCCGAAGGTCCCGAACCCACCAGTCACCACCGCCGGGAAACTCCACCCACGCCGTCGCCGGGGCCACGGAATCCCCCAAAAATCTCGCTGATCTGGCTACAACGCTCGAGCTCCTCCGGGCTGCCCGAATCATCCTCAGATTCCTCACCACCTCCCACTCCTTGTCTTCCACCGCCTCGATTCTCCATTCCACGCCGAGCAACTCCACCACGCGGAACCGTACGCCTTGGAGACGAGGGCGTTGCAGATGGCGGTGATCCCGGAGAGGTCGACGCGGGCGCTGGTGGCTCCCCCGGGCGGCGCCCAGCGCTCGAGCACCCTCCGGCTGAGGTCCCACTCCCGAGACGCTTACTGGGGCTGCAGCTCGGAGATCTTGGGCTGGATCTGCTTGCGCACGAACTCGAGCTCGGCGATGGGCGCCCCCGCGACGATGAGCGGCGGCGGCGAAGAGGCGAGCGCGGTGGAGGGCCTACTGGAGGCAGACGCGAGGAGGTGCTCAAGCTCGCGGTCGGCGAGTGTGCGGAGGAAGTCGAGCACCCTCCTCAACTCCGGGCCCTTCCTCTCCCACCCTCGCTGCCTCTGCCGCCATGGCTCGCACGGATCTGGTCCACTAGTCAAGGATGGATTTGGTTGGTGAATGCTCTTTGGTTGCGAGGATTGGATTGTCTTGTGAATGAATGCAGATTTTTGTAGATGCCGTGTGAATTGTGATGGATAAAATGTTCAGACTTCAGAGCTTGCTGTTGTGCTCGCTCGGCTCGTTTTGAGCTGCTGCCTGTTCTGGGGCACTCGCGAGCCGACTCGAGGCGCCTTTCAAGCCGAGCCAAGCCGCCCTCCTTTGCTCGAGCTCAAAACGAGTCGGGCTGAGCCTACTGTTGAAACGACCTCCAGCGAGCCTGGCTCGAGCCGGCTTGGCTCGGCTCGTTTCCATTCTTGGCCTATGGGAATGGCTCAATGCTGTTGTCACGAGTGCCATCGAGTTTGTAGTGATAGGATGGGTAGAGATAGATCTCGCACTTGCGCAGAGGCGAGCGGTCGCGGAAGAGCAGTATGGTTGACAAACTTGTTGTAATGATCGGCGCTCCTGGACACCTCAAGGTCCAGGCACAGGCCGGGCGTGGACTTCCAGAGGCGGCGGCAGAGCACGCACGTCCGCACGGCGTCGTGCGCGGGCAGGAAGGAGAGCACGCGCTGGAGGAGCCCGGTAGGGAGGGCGCCAAAGCGGTCCTCGCCGCCCGCCGCGGCGGCAGGCGATTTCTTGTTCTTGAGCCACTTAGGCATTCCGTCGAGCAGGCGGACGGCGCCGGAGCTGCGGGGCACGGAATGAACGTGAGCACCCTGAGAGGAAAGAGAGACAAGAACCCAAGATTCTCACCGCATCACCTCACCTCTCCTCAGCGGTCGGAAGCTCGAGTCGCCGCCGCCGACCGCGGCGGCGAACGGAAGACGAGACGCCTCTAGCTCCTCTGCAATGATCGCTTCCTCCACGGAAGTTGCACGGTGGTCGGTCACTGTCGGTGGGTTCGTGTGAACAGCTGCTCTGCGGTGCTCGCTTCTCTCAGCTCGCAGCCTCGGAGAGCAATAAAGCCTCAAGCGATGAGGCTGCTGCAATGCAAGTCTGCGTCACGGGAGAGGAGGAAGGCAAGACACGCAAAGACCCGCATTTACCTCGCATGTCGCTGCGCCTGAAAAATAATCCTATAGACCTGTTCATAATTCCATCAGTGTAGATTTATTTCACCGTGTGATATGTATCTTTTCACGAATCTCAAAACGCACAGCTTAATAAATCACTGATGTAAATTTTTATGAATTAAATACTGAAGACTAGCATATCATGCTTTGAGATTCGTGAAAAGACACATGTCACGCGGTAGAATGGGTCTACACTGATGGAATTGTGGACCGGATTATATAGGATTATTTTCCGCTGCGCCTGTCCATCCTCCATTATCAAGACCTCGACTTGTGGGAAGACTGAGAGTGAGGAAGGACAAGACAAGACGGCTCTCCTTTTTTCAGAGGGAGAGAGGAGCAAGTCACGGACGCACATTTTGTAAGTAAAATAAATTGCGTGATTTTTTAAAGTTTAAGTCATTTGTTGTGATCGTTGGATCAATATACAATCATATGATATTAATTGGATCAATATCTAATTATATGATAATTATATGACACACCAATCTCTACACAAATCCAATGGTCACAACAAATGATTTAAACTTAAGAAAATTTCAGACAACTTAAAACTAGCAAAACCAAAAATAAATTTGGATAATTCTACTGTTTGTTCATGCACTAGTTTCCCTTGACCACACGTTTCCCTATGCCCCCCTCTTCGTTGTACTTGACTCGTGATCTTTCTAGCTTTTTATCCTTTGACTCACTGTGCAACCTACATTGCCTTCAAGCCCAAAGATGACTAGCGATGGGTGAACACCAAAGGTAAAGCTTCTCTCCAATCTCTCTCTCTCACTCTCGGCGCAGGAGTCGATTGACCAGGGGAGGGCAATGGGGAGAGCGGAGGCGGTAGGTGGCGGGCGGAGGGAGATGGGTGTGATCGGCTGTGAGTGAAGGACCATTGGCACATCCCATTGATGAGGTGACGTTGTGGGCTGGTGATGAGAACCGTGCTAGTCTTGACTTCTCCAGATCTGGGTCCATCGACAACGATGCAGCGGGGACGGCCTCTTCTCCCTCCGGTGAGCTAGACTACTTGCTGTAGTCCATGCGCCTCCTCTCTGGGTACAATTTGTTGCAAATGTTACTCAAATTGTTGGAGCATTTTTTCTCCATTGTTGCAGAAAGTGATTTAATTTGTTACAATACATCTTCCTAAAATTTTGTAGGAAAATGATTTTTGTTACAACCATTGTCGCTGATTGTTGCACACATAAAATCAAAATGTTTCATAAGTTAGTTTTAAATGTTGTAATTTTTTTGATGTTGCAACAATTATTTTCGGATGTTGTAACTTTTATTTTCAAAATGTTGCCATGTTGTAACATCGAATTTTGTTTGATTGATATATTTGAATTAGTTTTTAATTGCAGGTACGTTCTATACTGATAGTTTTTGTGCAATTTCGGTGAGAATATGTTATTTTTTCTTTATATTTTTTTGCGAAGATTGAGGGGGGAAGAGTTTTTTGTTGCGTCGAGGATGCATGATGTTGTATAATACTTTCGCTTGTTCCGAAATGAAGAAAAAACACATCAAGATCGAACGGCTGAGCACCACGTACAATGCTGCTTTGTCCGAGCACTAGTCGTGCGTCGAATAATTTTACAAAACCGCAAGTTTACAGCGCTTTCAACCTATTTTAGTCTAATCGCCGCATGATGATTGTCGGCAGGTCACTTGCGACCTACCTTTTATATATATTATTTTTATCTACATTGTTTACTCGTTAGAGCCATCTAAGGGCATCTTCAATAGTGTATTTATTATCGTCTCTTATCTATGTCACATCAATAAAATTCTACATAGAGGATAGAGAAGGGAGAGAGAGCACAGGTCATCTCTTTTTGAAGAGACTATTAATCTACTCTAGTTGATATGTAGGTTTGTTTCAAAGAAAATTATAAAATATAAATGTTGGAGAATATACTAGAGACTATATATTAGAGATATTGTTTTAAAGATGATGTAACATATATTAGAGACAATGTTATCTAAAATTATAAAATATAGATGCCCTAGGCCAGCGTGTCCTTTTTTTCTCGTTGGCTTCTGATGCCTCGCGCCTCGCATTTCGTGCCTTCCCTGCTGATCGGTTCTTCTGCTGTTTGCGTGCTTCGTTGCGTTTGCCAAGTGGCCCTTCGCTTTTTGCGGGCCGTTCACCGACACCGATTGCCACCGATTTCGTGGGTACGTTTTTTGATGGCCGGTGCTTGGCGCGCATGTCTGACAGTCTGAGCCTGAGGGGTTGCCTCAGTTTACGCCGAGGCCGACTGGGTTGGCCTGGATTGGACGGAGCTTGCGAGAAATAGCGCTCGCTATTTTCGCCTGCCTGCCTTCCACACTCCGGCTGCCACTGAGGTTAGCCGCGTCGCCGTCACCCCCCACTTTTTTTCCCCGTCGCTTTCCCAGCTCTCTCTCCGTTTGCTCATCGTTCCCCTTTCTTGCTGTGATGTGCTCCCTCCTCCGGTTGGCGGCGATTGGCTGCCGTTGCTGCTGTTGTTGTTTCGGTCAATGCCTTCGGTTTTCCATGATTTCCTGCCATCTTCGTCGTCTGGGTATATGGTCACGTGGAATCCTCTTGTTAGTGGCTTTGCTGCCTCCCTATTGCGGCCTTTGTTGGCCGTGATTGCTCTTTCTTGTCCTGCAGGTGTCTGTGCGGTGCGTCGCGGCCGTGGCGAGGTGAGCCGTTCTTTTTCTTGTCGTTGTGTGGCATGTGCCTTTGTTTTGTTACTTTGTGCTGTTCTACCGTACTTTGGTGTGTATAAAATTAGGTAGATTATTCAACCACACTGCAGTTGCTGACACGGCGGCGTAGCGCGTACTTTCATTCCAGCATAGGTTAATGGTTATATGGTTTTAGAAAATATCATCTTAGCTTTTGCATGTTTATTGTACTCTATAGTAAAATACTGTAGCACTCGGTTCATTTTTTATTGTACGGTGGAGCCAATGTCTTAATGCATGTCATTGTGCTTATTTACATTAGTATGTGCTAATGCAGAGAATCTGTTTCCTGACAGGCATGCTGAAATAGTTCCGTTCAATGCAAAACATACAGCAGAAAGCTTCCATGTCAAGACCGGTAGGGTTAATCGAAAGCATAAATCTAACTAGACAGTGAGTGGCACATGAAAAAAGCACACGACTAAACCGGTTTAAAGGTGAGTCTATGGATGTGAAGATTTTGCGTTACTCCAAGAGAAGGGGATAAAGGGTACCAAACGATATCATCAATCAAATAGGATACAACCATGGGCATGTAAAAACTGTAGTCAGCGATAAACCCAATGTATACCACTATACCATATCTAAGAAGTTTTATATTAGGCATTAGAACAAGCAAATGCCTTTAGCAAGGTAAATAGTCGAGACTGAAGTCATGCTGCAAAACTACACATGAACCCAACGAAAAAGTTGCCAACAACCTGTTGCTGCAAACCTAAGCTATAGATCATGAAATACTTAAGAAGTCGTAGATCCATCCAAAGATTAATCATCAACCCCCCTTGCCACTCGCTGGAACTGAAACCTGCACAATCACGAAAAATGACAGTAAGTTCTCAGGTCCCAACTGACAGAAATGGGAAAAATTCAATTGCTTGGCAAGCTACCCTCAAAATTGAACTAAAGGATGTCTTTACTGTATTACATATGAATCTAGTACGACGAACATGAGGGGGTTGGCATACCCTCAGTTGGAGCTTCTTAATCTAGCAAGCGCACAAACACAATGACAATGGGTCAATGTGCATTTGGTATTGGAGTTGAGCAATTACAGAGAGTAATAGATTATTGGCAAATTTTATAACACCCCTTCTGACATCTATGAGCTTTTCATCCATTTATACCTCCCTCAACACTGAAGGACAGGAAATCTTGATCACATATTTTGGAAGTAGCAACTAATTAAGAAGGGCGTAACGTATGTATGCCTCAAAAATATATAAAAGATACTCATTGTAAGTGGGCAGTTGAGTGCATATGCAATGCAAACATGGGAAGCACAGCTTTATTGTGGAAGAATTTGATCTTGTGCATATGCAATGCAAACATGGGAAGCACAGCTTTATTGTGGAAGAATTTGATCTTGCAAATATGCAATTAATTTGTATATACAAGATCGAGATGACAAGTGAGCCAAGATAGAGGATGGCCATTCCCACTGCAATCCCAGGCTGTGGATATCATGGGGATATGCTCATAATCTTAGGATGATGTGACAATTGGCAATGGCGTTGAAGGTTTGCGAAAACACGAGTTTCGGCAAAGTTCGAGTTCTGTCAGTCTCAAGCGGTCGGCCGGCCTTAGTGGCGGTCATACGCGCCATGCCTGGGTGAATTAGATGGCGATCCGACCGGCGGATGAGCGATCCGGCCGGTTGGGTGGCGGTCGGCCGTCGATGAGCGATCCGACCGGTCATATAAGTGGCATTGGATTTTGAGTTGGGCCAAAAATAGAGGTGTAGGCAAGTGAGGAGTTTCTCGCACTTGGTCTCATAATTTTGGAGCCTCGATCAAAAGTTCTATTCGTTTTAAATTTCGAGAGGTTGCGGATTTGATCTTGAAATTTTGGCTAAGTCCTGGGTGGCGGTCGAGCCGGCTTTTCTGGCGGGTCGGGCCGGTGGTAGTGGCGAGGACCGCCAAGGGTGGCGATCGGCCGGTTTTCACTTAACTCGTCGGCGTGTGGCGGCGATGGTTGCTGTTAGGTCAATCTCATGGGTTTCATTGCATATGTGTTGCATGATGCATGTTTTGACTAACGTGGGTCAAGTTGTGAAGAACTTGTTCGGTTTCGATTTGCTTGTCTATTGTTGTGCGAGTTGCTTGGTGGTCAACGGCGGTCAACGGCGAGGATGATCGGGACTAGGCTTGGAGAGCGAGGTTGAACGATCGGCGATGCGGGTGAAGTCATTGGACTCAAGTATGGTGCAAGATGGACAAAGGTGACCGAACGAGGCGATTCGGTGCGGCCGTTGGATCAAGCGGCGCGGGGTGGTGCAAGTGCCATGGTGGTTTCGGTGGGAGCCGGATGGGAGAGACTTGCCGACATGATGAGAGCCGTTGGATCAACCTACGTGGCGAACAGCGAGTGCCGACAATCTGGACTCGGTCTTGGAGAAGGACCGAGAAGGGGTATTTGGTAATCTTACCAATACCGCCTTAGTGACCTTTGCTAACCCGCGCAAGGCGGTGCGTGGAGAAGCGGATTAGGTCAAGAGGAGATGAAGACGGCGCTTTAAAATGCGTGCGTGTGTGACCCGTTTGTTTTGGGCCTTAACGGGAGCCCATTAGGGAAACTCTTCTAGAAGGTCTAGGCCTCCACTATAAATAGAGGAGGGAGGTGGCTGCACCCCTTTAACCCTTTCATTACTTGAAAATCCTAGTTTTTGCTTGTGTGCTTAGGGAGTTGATAGTTGGAGGTTAGGGTTCTAGAGAGTTGGATTTGATTTCGTGCTCATGTATTGAGTCTTTGTCCTCCATTGATGGAGTGGCTGTAAACCAATACCATATCAAATCAATCCAAAGAAAGTTCTCTCAAAGATGAGTTCATTTGCCTTCTTTCTCTCTATTTGGTGATTTTGAGTTTTTCTTTGATCCATGAGTTTTTGGTTGGTTTCTTGCTATGATCTAACTTGCTGCAATATGTGGGAACCCATCTAGGGTCATCTTGGTCATCAATCACCCACGAGCAAGTTTCTAGATCATATTTCGTTCTTGACTCGGTTTTTGACCCACCTTCACTCAAACGGGAAAAGGTCTGAACTTTGGCAAGGATCTTCACGATCGTTGCTTGGAATAGGTTCCTGACATCCTTAGGAAGGTGTGTGTCAAGTTTCACGAAGTTTGGACGCACGAATCAAAAGTTAGATCAATTTGCGTTTTGGTTTTTGAACGTTTCACTATTCATTGGCACGGAGGTCCACGCCATGTATTGAGAGGTCAGACCGATTTCCAAAGGTCAGACCGATTTCTAGTTGGAGGTCAGACCGCCCAACTCATTTAGGTTTTGAGTTTTTATGTTTTTGAAGATTTTGCTTCGGGGTTTTGATTGGATTCAATACAAGTCTTCCGCTGTGCATGATTGATTGATCTTCATAGCTTTCATAGCTATTGGAGTGAGATTCATATTGAATTCAATTAGGGAGAAAAAGAGATCGTGCTCCTATTCACCCCCCCTCTAGTCGCCTTTTCGGTCCAACAAGTGGTATCAGAGCCCGGTTAGTTCAATCTTGATCTTAACCGGTCACTGAACTTGGCGATGGATAAGTACTCCTCCAAACCGCATATCTTGATGGGCACGACTATGCCTTTTGGAAGAACTGCATGCGTGTCTTTCTTGAGAGCGAACCACGAGGTATTTGGGAAGTCTGTTGAGATCCGCTCATCTTGCACGAGGTTGCTCTGTGAAGCCAAAAGCCCTCTTGGCTAATGGCCGTAAGGCAAAGAATTTTCTGTATGGTGGGCTTGGTAGACAGAAATATGATAGGATTTGCAATCTCGAGATCGCACATGAGATTTGGAAGACCCTCGAAACCTATCATGAGGTTATTCAAATCAAACAAATCGTCAGCGAGTCTATAAAGAGAATATAACAAATTCGAGATGCGTCTGGTGAGAGCATCGATGACATTTTCGATCGTTTTAACACGATGATAAATCGGATGAAGGTCGTTGGTATTGAATTTACCGATCTGAAAATGCCATCCATCTCTGGCCGCAATCAACACCGAGGAGTGGGAGATAAAGGCTACCGCCATTCGGGAAAATGTCAAATTCTCGATCGACCTTGGAGTGCTCTATAGCAAGCTCGGGACTCATGAGATCCAGAAAGCTGACCATTCTAAGAAGGGTAACATGGCTTTGGTAGCAGACACGCTTAAGAGAACCTCTGATGGGTCGTTTGAGTCTTCTTCTGGATTTTCTCTTGCTTCTTTATCTGCAATTCAAGAAGAGGATCTTGAAAGTATTCACGAGCACGAGATGGCACTTTTGATTAAGAAGTTCACGGGCCTACAACAATATGAGAAACAAAAAGAGAGGCGGCCCTGTGACTTGTTATGAGTGTGGAGAGCTTAATCACATCTGGGCAAATTGCCCCAAGCTGAAAGGTAAGAGCAACTACAAGGATGAAAAGCCAGCTTGGAAGAAGCCTCAGGGACGCAAGTCCAAGTTTGATGATGCCAAGCTCGGAAGGTCGCTCACGGGTTCTTGCGCTCTTGGGGATCGATCCTTGAGCGATGTGGACTCGGGAGCGAGGAGGACAAGGAGGAGGAGCTCCTCAAGACAAGAAGGTAAAGGCCAAGGACTTCAGGCATGTGCTTCATGGCCGACTCAGCGATATTGATGACAACAATGAGGTATCTCCCTCCTATGATGTTCTCTTTGCTAGATGTGAAACTGCTTCATGAGCAAATGCTAGGTCGAGGATAAAGCCTTAAAATTCATCATGACTAGGAATGAGGAGTTAGAGTCACAAGTAGATAAACTCACATTAGAACTTGTGAATGCTAAGAGTCTTGAATCGATGAATGTTCATCTGCTATGCTTTACATTACGAACTAGCTAAACCGCAATCTGCTCATGATATTGCTTTGCAACAACTTGAAAATGCTAGGACTGAGCTAATTGAAGTTAAATCTACTCCTTGCAAAAATGCTTAGAGTCTAGCAAGTTGATTGTTTACGGTGTGATTGAAGCTAGCTCTTGCTGCATGCGCTTAGAACGTAAGCGTGAAGTACATGATGTTGTAGAAGCGGCTAGAGTTAAATATGCCAAGCTTAAGGATGATAATTACGCTACTTGTGCTTCATGTGAAGCTCTTAAGCTTGAAGTTGCTCTTTATAAGAAGAATGTTAACGCTAAAACTTGTGATTCATGTGTTAACTTTGGAAGAGAAATTGCTTACCTTAAGGACACATTAGAAAGATTCTCGATGGTAAGAAACATTAAACATGATTCTTGACAAGTCAAAAACTCCTTATAAGAAGCAAGGGTTAGGATACAACTTTGCCCAGGACAAATCTAGTGGCATTCAAATCTTGAAAAATGGCTTAGTTGAATTTGATACCCAACCTGCAAAGATCACTTTCAAATCTGCAGGTTTTGCCCAACCATCTATTCATCAAAGGTGCTTCTCCAGTGGTACCAAGTACCATTGCACCTATTGCAAGAAGGATGGGCATTTGGTTGAGTTCATTGGCGTAGGTTGAAAAATGCTAAGAAAAATATTGCTAGAATGTCATCTTATCAACCTAGAGCTTTTGTGAGACATGGTAATTTAGAGAGGAAGAAACACAGGTCTAGGATTTGCTTCACATGTTAATCATTCTCATGCTCCTAGACAGGATAATTCTCATGTTAGAGTTACCATTGCTCATAACAGAATTTCAAATAGAATCAAGGATAGCACCTCTGCTTTGCATACTACTCGCAGACATGTGTCTCAGTACTGGGTTCCCAAGTCATGTTTAACTAACCCCAGTATTGAGACACATCGATCTTTTGTGCCTTGATTTTCAGGATCGCCGCGGAAGGAAGGACACGTGGTTCGTCGACTCACTACATTCACGCCACATGACCGGAGACTCAAAATGGTTCACCTCCTTCACGCGATCGATAGGTGATGTCCTCATCACCTTTGGAGACAATACTCAAGGCGGATTGAAGGCGAGATCAATCGGGGTGAGCGACAATTTCATCCTAAGGGCGTCGCCCTTGTGGACAAGCTCGAGTTTAACTTACTCTCTGTCTCACGACTTCTTGATGATGGCTATGAGACTATATTTAAGAAAAATGCTTGTCGGGTGCTTGATTACTGCTGGTGAGCTCGTTTTGGGATTTATAGAGTTGCTAGGATCTTTGGGCTGATTTTTACGAATCTCTTCTTTGGTTCTCTTAAATGTTTGTTTACACCTTCTTACGAGTTCGGCTTTGGCACCGACCTTTGGGGCACATTGGTTTTGACCATCGACGCGAGTTAGCAACCTTGATCTCATGAGAGGTTTGCCTAAACTCAAAGCCGTCAAGGATCTTTGTATGTGCCTGTAGGCATGGCAAGCAAGTTGCCGCCTCACACCCTTCGATGACTTTGGTCATGGTGACCGGACCGGGGCGGTTGCTTCATATGGATCTGTTGGTCCCGCTAGGGTTCGATCAATTGGTGGCAAGTGGTACATTCTTGTCATAGTTGATGATTTCTCGAGATACACTTGGGTGTTCTTTCTTGCTTGAAGGATGAAGCTTTTGGTCATTATCGTGATCTTGTTCTTCGTTTGGCTTCGAACTTTACGGTGCCTTGAGAGCGTCCGCGATGACAATGGCACGGAGTTCAAGAATGCCTCGTTTGCCTCTTTTGTCTTTGGCGGAATTGAGCATCAATTCTCTTCTCCACACGTCCCTCAACGAATGACGTTGTGGAAAGGAAGAACAGAACCTTAGTCGAGATGGCTGGGGCGATGCTAGATGAGTATAGCACACCGAGATTTTGGGCGAAGCTATTGCTCTGACTTGCCATATTTCAAACCGTGTCTTCTTAAGACCTTCTTTGGGCAAGACTTCATATGAGCTTGATTTGGTAGAAAACCCTCTGTTTCTCATTTCGAGTTTTTGGAGCTAAGCGTTTCATTCTCAAGACAGAAACCTAGATAAATTTGAATCAAGGACTTTTGATGGTTTATTTAGGTTATCCACGCACATTCGAGGGGTTTGGGTTTTAATGTTGAAACTAACATTGTCCAGAGACATGCAATGTCACTTTTGATGAGACTAGCCTGGAGCTAGATCCGGCGTTTGGTGATACAGGTGACAGAAAGTATTTTTGTGGAGGAAGATGATGACGGGCGTACTTGTCCTCCACTGCTGCTGTTGAAGCTCTGTCCAGCTCCGAACACACTGCATCGCTTCACCTCCAATTGAGGCTCTGCTGCATCTTCTTCATCAGCATACTGCGGAGGTTGAGGAGATATTGTCTCCCAGGCGCTCCACTTCACATTCGAGCGTCATCCTCGGATCGGATGATTGGTAATCTTCATGAGCGAGTCACTCGCTCCGGTATCACGATCAGAGTCTCTACTCTCATTACGCATTTGTTGCTTCTTTCGAACCCCGATATATCACATGCATTATCTGATTCTAGCTGAGTTAATGCCATGCATGAAGAGTTAGAGAATTTTGAGAGGAACAAGGTCTGGAACCTAGTAGAGCCTCCTAGTGGTCATAATGTGATAGGAACCCGTTGGGTGTTCAAAAATAAACAAAATGAGGACGGTTCGGTGGTTAGAAACAAGGCTAGGTTGGTAGCTCAGGGTTTTAGCCAAGTTGAGGGGTTAGATTTTGATGAGACATTTGCTCCTGTTGCTAGATTGGAAGCCATTCGCATTCTGCTTGCATTTGCTGCTTCTAAGGGCTTTAGATTATATCAGATGGATGTTAAGAGTGCCTTTTTGAATGGTTTTATAGAAGAGGAAGTGTATGTTAGGCAACCCCCAGGCTTTGAGAACCCCAAACATCCACATCATGTTTTTAAGCTATCCAAAGCCTTGTATGGTCTTAAGCAAGCCCCTAGAGCACAGTATGATAGACTTAAGACCTTTACGCTAAGAATGATTTTGAGATGGGTAAGGTAGACAAGACCTGTTCATCCTTAGGCGTGGCAATGACTTCTTGCTTGCTCAAATTTATGTAGATGATATTATCTTTGGTGGTTCTTCTCATGCTCTTGTTTCTAGTTTTTCCGAGACCATGTCCGAGGAATTTGAGATGAGTATGATGGGAGAACTCAATTACTTCAGGGCTTCAAATCAAGCAATGCAAGGAAGGATCTTCATCCATCGACGAAGTACACCAAGGATCCGCTCAAGCGCTTGAGATGGGTGATCGCAAGCCGATCGCCACTCCCATGGCGACCGGATCGCTCGGATCCGGATGAGGAAGGAGAAGCCGTGGATCAACGCGAGTACCGCAAAGATGATCGGCTCCCTCCTGCACTGACGGCCTCAAGACCGGACATCCACTTCGCGGTTTGCCTGCATGCGAGGTTTCAGCGTCTCAGGGACTTCCCATCGCCAAGCCGTTAAGCGCATCTTGGT
Organism: Ampelocalamus luodianensis; assembly: GCA_036346255.1. Classification (NCBI taxonomy): domain Eukaryota; kingdom Viridiplantae; phylum Streptophyta; class Magnoliopsida; order Poales; family Poaceae; genus Ampelocalamus; species Ampelocalamus luodianensis. The sequence goes on from CM070638.1 coordinate 45,675,489, forward strand.
ATTTACACTCTACCCTCCAATATGGCATTTGGTTTTCTGCTCTTCGTCCTTGTCCATTCGGGGTTTTCGATTCGATTTTGCGGTGTCGGCTAGATAGGAAGAGTACCTCAGCACTTGTCACTTTTTAGGCACTTCTCTTGTCTCTTGGTCTTCTAGGAAACAGTCTTACATTGCACAATCCATCTTTGAAAATGAATATGTAAATTCTTGCTAGTTCTTTGTAGTCGATTTTGTGGATGGTGTCCACTCTTAAGATTTTGGATTGGCATTTGATAGTGTTCCTCTTTTACGTGATAACATACTGCTATAAACATTGCTAAAACCCTGTGCAACACTCTAGGACCAAGCACATAGACATTCGCTATCACTTTCTTAGAGATCATGTCGAGAAGGGTGATATTGTGCTGCATTTCGTGGAGTCCGAGGCTCATTTAGCTGATATCCTCACCAAGCCTTTAGACCCAACTAGGTTTGCCACCTTGAGAAGTGAGTTAGGGGTAATTTATCCCTACGGGTTGGTTTGAGGGGGAGTTGGCTCTGTTATGAACTTTCCTTGTTCATCTGAGCTTTTCTGATCTTTTCTGATACCTTCTTCTAGTGGTATTTTCTTTTGAACTTTTGATCTTTTAGGCTTTTAAGTCTTTTATGCATCTCATTGTATCATATTGCATTTATATGAAAAACAAAAAAAAATGCATTGTAATATAAGCTTTTATGCTTGTCTTTTAAAATTGATGAAGCTTTGCTTATTACCCTTTTGAGCTTTAGTGTTTCAATTCTGCTCAATGCCATGTCTAGTTCTTTGACTTGCTAGAATTATCATGCTTTCACATGTGTAGCTAAGTCTTTCTTGAATGAGCGTAACTTTAAGACAACTTGAACTAAAACCGCAATTTGTGGATGTTTTAGCTAGTTGCGCAATTAGTGCTCCTTTTGTGACATTGGCCCTGTGAAAATTGCTGTGTTAGATCTTGAATCTAGTATTGATCATTACTTGAGCTTCTTGTTCTCTTAAGAATCTAAATCGCTCTGTGAAAAATGAAAAATCAAATTTAAAGATTGTCTTATGCTTAAAATGTGCCAAACTACTCACGAGACCGCATGTCATAGACATGAACTTGGAGGTAGTTTGATGATCCGACGATCTCATGGGGATCGCTTGTCAACCGACATGAACCTCAAGATTTGTTGCCACGGTAGAAGCTTAGGAAGAGTTTGTGGATGGCTCCTAGTCCAGATCTTCTTCACTAAGATATACCTTTCATCAATTTCAATATTCATTGCAAATGAAAACCGTTGAAAAATGGGCGTTTGAGACCAATTGAGCAAAATGATTCAATTCAGACTGTTTGTCTCTTAATGTGGTCATTGTTAGCTTTTGATCTCACATTGACATTTTGACATGGCCATATCATCTTAGGATCCTGTTGATGAACTTGCTAGATTTGAAGCTTTGCTTAAAATGCTAAAATTCATTGCTTTATATTGAGCCTTCTAGCTTTAGCTTTGTTATATATGTCTTATCATGATTTTGCTAGCGCATTCGCCGATATATGTTGTTTGTGCAATATTAGAAATGCTAGCTTGTTCTTTTGGGTAATTTCAAAGCTTCTTGTAATCCAAATTTGACCAATACAAAAATATGAAGCCACTCCATTGCATTTCATGCATGCTCCTTCTTATGCGTGATTCCTTGATGACTCCATTGTCAAAGGGGGAGAAGATATTTCAAAATGTGTAAAGGGGAGAGGATTTAAAAGTATTAAAAAGAGGGAGAAAATTGGAGAACTTGAAGTTTTCTGAAATTTGAGGATCATAGTGAGGGGGAGTTTCTTATTTGCATTCTTATGGTCTTATTGCTCTTTCTGAACGTGAATTGCAATTCTTGAGCCTCACAATGATCAAAGGTCATATCGAACAATTGTTCTTTCATATGGACCTTAAGTGAGATTTTAACTCTTTCAAAATGAAGTTTTCGCTTTCTTTTGCCTTATCTCACTTGCCTATACTATTCTGAAGCCAGCTTGGTCATTTCCATTGCTTTCTCTTGCATATGGACCAAGTTGTGCCTTTGCGCGAAAACGTCGAGTTTTTACTTTTCAAACCTCAAAATTTGCATTTCTTGGAAATTGCCAATGTGTTCATCAAGGGGGAGATTGTGGATATCATGGGGATATGCTCATAATCTTAGGATGATGTGACAATTGGCAATGGCGTTGAAGGTTTGCGAAAACACGAGTTTTCGGCAAAGTTCAGGTTCTGTCAGGTCTCAAGCGGTCTGACCGGCCTTAGTGGCGGTCAGACCGCCCATGCCTTGGGTGAATTAGACTGGCGGTCTGACCGGCCAGATGAGCGGTCCGACCGGTTGGGTGGCGATCTGACCGGCGTCTGATGAGCGGTCCGACCGGTCATATAAGTGGCATTGATTTTGAGTTGGGCCAAAAATAGAGGGTGTAGGCAAGTGAGGAGTTTCTCCGCACTTGGTCTCATAATTTTGGAGCCTCCAACAAAAGTTCTATTCGTTTTAAATTTCCGAGAGGTTGCGGATTTGATCTGAAATTTTGGCTAAGTCCTGGTGGCGGTCGACTGGCTTCTGCGGTGATCGGGCCGGTAGGGCGGTCGACCGCCAAGGGTGGCGGTCGACCGGTTTTCACTTAACTCGCCGGCCGTGTGGCGGCGATGGTTGCTTGTTAGGTCAATCTCATGGGTTTCATTGCATATGTGTTGCATGATGCATGTTTTGACTAACGTGGGTCAAGTTGTGAAGAACTTGTTCCGGTTTCGATTTGCTTGTCTATTGTTGTGCGGGTTGCTTGGTGGTCAACGACGGTCAACGGCGAGGATGATCGGGACTAGGCTTGAGAGCGAGGTTCGTAACGATCGACGATGCCGGTGAAGTCATTGGACTCAAGTATGGTGCAAGATGGACAAAGGTGACCGAACAGGCGCTCGGTCGCGGTTGATCAAGCGGCGCGGGGTGGTGCAAGTGCCATGGTGGTTTCGGTGGGGCCGGATGGGAGAGACTTGCCGACATGATGAGAGCCGTTGGATCAACCTACACGTGGCGAACAGCGAGTGCCGCTGACTGGACTCGGTCTTCTGAGAAGGACCGAGAGGGGTATTTTGGTAATCTTACCAAATACCGCCTTGGTGACCTTTGCTAACCCGCGGCGCAAGGCGGTGCGTGGAGAAGCGGATTAGGTCAAGAGGAGATGAAGACGGCGTTTAAAATGCGTGCGTGTGTGACCCGTTTGTTTTGGGCCTTAACGGAGCCCATTAGGGAAACTCTTCTAGAGGTCTAGGCCTCCACTATAAATAGAGGAGGAGGTGGCTGCACCCTTAACCCTTTCATTACTTGAAAATCCTAGTTTTGCTTGTGTGCTTAGGGAGTTGATAGTTGGAGGTTAGGGTTCTAGAGAGTTGGATTTGATTTCGTGCTCATGTATTGAGTCTTTGTCCTCCATTGATGGAGTGGCTGTAAACCAATACCATATCAAATCAATCCAAAGAAAGTTCTCTCAAAGATGAGTTCATTTGCCTCCTTTCTCTCTATTTGGTGATTTTGAGTCTTTCTTTGATCCATGAGTTTTGGTTGGTTTCTTGCTATGATCTAACTTGCTGCAACATGTGGGAACCCATCTAGGGTCATCTTGGTCATCAATCACCCACGAGCAAGTTTCTAGATCATATTTCGTTCTTGACTCGGTTTTTGACCCACCTTCACTCAAACGGGAAAAGGTCTGAACTTTGGCAAGGATCTTCACGATCGTTGCTTGGAATAGGTTCTGACATCCTTAGGAAGGTGTGTGTCAAGTTTCACGAGTTTGGACGCACGAATCAAAAGTTAGATCAATTTGCGCTTTGGTTTTTCGGTTGTTTTCACTATTCATTGGCCCGAGGTCGACCGCCATGTATTGAGAGGTCGACCGATTTCCAAAGGTCGACCGATTTCTAGTTGGAGTTCGCACCGCCCAACTCATTTAGGTTTTGAGTTTTTATGTTTTTGAAGATTTTGCTTCGGTTTTGATTGGATTCAATACAAGTCTTCCATTGCATGATTGATTGATCTTCATAGTTTTCATAGCTATTGGAGTGATATTCATATTGAATTCAATTAGGGAGAAAAAGAGATCGTGCTCCTATTCACCCCCTTCTAGTCGCCTTTTCGGTTCAACACAGGCAAAAGGCATACGTGAGAGGCCTATCCCCCAAAGGCCGGCATGATAGCGCCCCACCAGCAGCCCAAGAGGTATCTGAGTGTTTAATTCCGTCCCAGCTTGCCCACGGCGCGGGCTTAGCTTGTCCGAACGATCTCGATGGCGGATCCACAACTCCCGTCGTCCTAGTGCTGACCTCTGGACTCGAGCCCGAGGCATCTTGCCCTGTCGATGCTTCCGCTGGGGAGGTAGACAAGCTTTACGTAAACCCGGACGGCCAACCTCACGAGCCGCAGCGTCCTCATCAGCTTGTTCAGCTAGCTTGTGTCCCGCACGGGTGTGTTGATGGCCAGACCCCTTCCGGGTCTTCAGTACCCTGCGAGCAGACGACCGATGGTCCGACCAACGACATCGCCTCGGACTCCTATCAAGGCACAATTCCACCTGAAGACGCCGGCAATAGCTCAACGCCAGGCCCTTTCCAAGACCATGGCGGCTCTAACTCTGAACCTACGGGCTCCTTTAAACTTCTGTCCTTCTCCCGTAGGGCCAAAGGAGGGCTAAAGGACCATCTCTTGCCAGTGCCGGATGTCCAACGCTCTCTCATCAAACAGGTTTCGTCTTCAGCCAACAAAAAGGCTACGGCAGATCAACACATGCACTTTCTCCTAGCTGAAAGATGTTGGGATCAAACACAAAAAAACGATGCGCCCAAGCGATCACAGAATCGAGATTTCGGATGAGGAACAGTGAAGTTCGGAAGAACTGAAGAACAACAAAAATCAGAGAGACAGTCTTTGGGGGCAGTTTTCTGTATTTCTGCTTATTACTGATTACAAACTTTCATGCCAAATATAAAGCCTAAGACTAAGGAATCAAGCCATTCCAATCATCCGCATAAAAGGAAAACACATTACGTGCATACCGCACATTACAAGGAAACTAACTGAGCAAGGAAACTAATTCAAATTTCGTGCGCACTGCACCTTACAAGGAAAGAAGCTAAAAGGCAAATCAGGGTGATTGCGCATGCACAGGAATCAATCTTCCGGGTGACTCAGTCTTGCAAATCTCCAGCCTAATTATGTCCGGATTATCTGCTCACAAAAGATTCAAGGGAATGGATTGGAGGATCACTCGGGTCCAGATACCCTTGCAAGTCTGTTTGATGACCAGCTTTCGCGAGATCATATCATTGCTTTGGCAGCGCTTTTCAAGATTCCGGTCCCGGACAACCTACCACCCGGCGTCGAAGGACGGGCTGAGGCCAGGGTGGCTCACGAGCCCGTTTCGGCAGCCTAAGCATCGCCCTCTTTGGTCGTTGGTCGCTTCAATAGCAGCATGCAAAGTTACAACATCAATTTCATCTCCTGAAATGTCAGGGGTCTTAATTTGAGGGCTAAGAGAAATGTAATAAGAGAGTCTGTCATTGCTTCGCATGCCTCGGTCGCCTGTATCCAAGAAACAAAACTCAATGTTTTGGACTCATCTCTTGTAATGGAAACTCTAAGGCAATCCTTCAACGGTTATTATTACCTCCCGGCTACTCAATCTAGAGGAGGCATCCTACTAGCTTGGAACTCCAGTAGGGTTGATTGCATGTCGCCAAGTCCAAACAACCACTCAATAACAGCTAAGGGGGTTTACCAAGGGGGTCCTTCTACCTGGTTGACGGTAGTTTACGGCCCCTCGGAAGACGCCGACAAACCTGCGTTCCTTCAGGAGCTTCGTGATATCCACCATAACATTACTGGTCCTTGGATGATCCTGGGTGATTTCAATCTCATCTTGCAGGCAAGTGACAAAAATAATGGTCGTTTAAATAGAAGCCAAATGGGTAGCTTCCGCCGGGTGATTGATGATTTAGAGCTCAAGGAAATTTATCTTAATGGCAAATCCTTTACCTGGACAAGCGCAAGGGAGAGGCCGACCCTAGAGCGCATTGATAGGGTCTTCGTTTCTACAGAGTGGGACCTAATGTTTTCAGACAGTCTACTCCGAGCTCTTCCATCCACGGCATCCGATCATTGCCCCCTCTTGCTGTCGACGACCTTCATGATGGGAGCCGAAAAACGGTTCCGCTTTGAATCCTTCTGGACTAGAATTGAAGGATCCCAAGAGGCGGTTTGCAGGCTTGGAAGTGCAGCCATTCTATGACCGATCCGCTGCATCGACTACATAGTCTGCTTTCAACCACTGGTCACACGCTGCGGAGATGGAGCCAGCAACAGTGTGGTAGCATTCGTCAGCAAATCGGGTTGGCCAAAGAGATAATATGTCGTCTAGACTTGGCCGAGGAAATTAGAACTCTTGCACCGTTGGAGCGCCGGTTAAGAGTGGAACTCAAGAGGAAAATGCTTGGCTTTTGCTCTGTTGAAAGAACTATCGCTCGTCAACGATCGCATATCAAATGGTTGCAGGAAGGGGATGCAAATACTCGATTTTTCCACTTACATGCAAATCACCGAAGGCGTGCAAACTTCATTGCAAGCACAAAGGTGGTTGGTGCTTGGGTTTACACGCAGCAAGGCTTGGAACAGACCTTTCATGACCATTTTGTAAATCTTATTGGAAAACCAGTGGCTCGAGCTCATTCCTTGGATTTCAATTTCTTGGGTTTAACTACCCACGACTCCGCAGCCTAGAAGCATATTTCACTGAAAATGAAGTTTGGGAAGCTATCAAAAGCTTGACAACTGAAAAGTCGCCGGGACCTTACGGTTTCACCAGTCTCTTTTATCAACACTGTTGGGATACTATCAAGACAGATATTATGGCGGCTTTCCACGCACTCGATCGCTTAGTGGGATCAAGATTCAATCTGTTGAATCAGACATTTATTACCTTGCTGCCGAAGAAACAGGAGGCACAAGAACTAGGTGACTACCGACCTATAAGTTTGTTGCACAGTTTTGCAAAAAATTTCTCAAAAGTCTTGGCTAGAAGACTAGCACCAGAATTGACCAAGCTAGTAGCCACAAATCAATCCGCTTTCGTCAAAGGTCGATCCATTCAAAACAACTTCTTACTGGTTAGGCAATCAGCTCGCCTCCTCCATCAGCAGAGAAAGCCAGCTTTGCTGTTCAAGCTCGATATCGCAAAAGCCTTCAACTCTTTGTCTTGGCCTTTCTTGCTGGAAATTTTGCGACACAAAGGTTTTGGCCTAAGGTGGTGCGCATGGTTAAGCATCATGCTCGGTTCATCGACCACCAGAGTACTTGTCAATAGCCAGTCGGGGCAACCGATTAGGCACGGTCGTGGCCTTCGCCAAGGAGATCCACTATCTCCGCTTTTGTTTTATCATCGCCATGGTTGCTCTCAATAGTATGTGCCTTGCCGCCGAAAACACAGCGTTATTTGATCCAATAGGTGGGCGTCAAGGTCTACCTCATCGGCTGTCCTTGTATGCAGATGATGCGGTCGTGCTCCTAACTCTGGTCAGTTCAGACTTGCTAGCCTTCAAAGAAATTCTACAACTCTTTGTGAAGCTTCAGGCCTACGAACCAATCTGGCCACGCCTATTCGGTGCGACGACAATGATATCCAGCTGATCACCGACTGTTTGCAATGCAACATGACTACTTTCCCTTACAAATATCTGGGATTGCCGCTCACTCTCAGAAAGCCTTCCCGGTCAGAGTTCCAACCTCTTCTAGATATGGTCGCTAATCGCCTTCAAGCTTGGCAGACTGGTATGCTCTCCCAAGGGGGCCGTCTTATTCTGGTCAAGGCGGTGCTGTCAGCTATGCCAATATGCACTTTTATGGCCCTCGATCCCCCCTCTCGATTATCAAAGAAATAGATAAAAGGCGTCGAGCGTTTCTTTAGAAAGGTTCACAGAATGTCGCGGGGGGGCACTGCTTAGTGTCATGGTCTTCGGTTTGCCGCCCCCGCCATCTTGGGGGACTTGGTCTACCAAACCTGGTCATTCTTGGTCGTGCTCTTCGTATTCGCTGGCAATGGTTGCAGCGGTCGTGGTCGGCGAGAGCGTGGGGAAACCTGCACAACCAGACCACTTGGGCCGAGGAAAGTATGTTTGCAGCATCGGTTATGGTGAGGGTCGGTAGCGGCGACAAGGCCTTATTCTGGGAGGACCGCTGGCTGGATGGCCAATCCATTCATAGGTTGGCGCCATCTATTGCTAAAATGGTCAATCAATCAACTCGGAAGCATAGAATGGTCGCTCACGCACTTTCAGGGCATTCTTGGATTTCGGACATAGCGGGTCGCCCAGAGGATGTTAGCATTCTGGAATTTCTTCAACTATGGGACACACTACGGTCTGTTCAGCTATCCCAGGACGAGAACGACTCGGTGCTTTGGCGATGGGAACCTTCAGGTTGTTACTCCGCTAAGTCGGCCTACCGAGCGTTCTTTGTTGGCTCAATAGAGTTCCTTTGTGCGGAGGCCATCTGGAAAGCAAGGGCTCCACTCAAATGCAAAATTTTCCTTTGGTTAGCAATCCGTCGTCGGTGCTGGACAGCCGACCGCCTGCAGCGTCGGGGACTGGTAAACCAAGGTGTTTGTGTTTTCGTGGGATTGGGCAGGAAACCATTGACCACATTCTTGTAGGATGCGCGGTGACCGGACAAGTTTGGGTGCGGTTCCTAAGTCAGATTAGGCTCCGATCAGCAACTCCTGTGGGTCAGACCACCCTCCAAGATCACTGGATTGCGGCAAGGAACTCGGAGCCAAAGCATTGCAGGAAGGAACTCGACCGTGCATTATTCTCATCTCTTGGATGATCTGGAAAGAGCGCAACCAAAGGATTTTTAATAACGTCGCCACCCCTTTCAATCAGCTTCTTGTCCGGATTCATGAAGAGCACCACCATTGGCGCATGGCGGCGGCTATTGGTCGAGAGGCGCCTGGGGAGCATGAGTAGTCTCTTTCTTTAAACTAGACTTTCGGTCGCTCTCGGTCTATCGTTTCTTTACCTTTTGTGCGCTTTACGGTGCGACGGCCGTGTTTCTTTTATTCCTCTTTGTAGGGTAGTGTTTTGGTCGAGTCAAGGGTTGTTTGTCTCCCTTTCTTTCTTTCCCTTTTTTTTTTCCTTCGTTGTATCTGCTTTGCTTCTGTTTTTTTCCCTTCTTAATGAAAAATTGTGTAAAGCTTTTGCACTTTCTAAAAAAAAATACTAGTTCGTTGAAGTGCCTTAGTGCAGGGTACGTGCAAAACAAGCACGCACGGGTGAAACATTAAGTGCAGATATAAAACAAAGTACTTCCATGCTTGATAACCAGTGGTGTGATGCCGTGATGTGGTGGGTAAGAGATGAGAAAACATAAGAGGCATGCATCTCTGGGCAGCATGATCAAGAAACAAGCACCATAAAGGCTAAACTATATATAACAGTATAGTCGGCAAAGAAAGCCTAACCAAAGAAGTTATCCCCAAAAAAACGCGAAGCAAAACCAGATTTATCCCCTTCAATGCATGAAATGAAGTTTCCAGTACATCTCGAGCGTGTTTTCAATTTTAATAGTATAACTAATTAGACTTACCTCCCATTAAGTAGGAACAATCCAAAATGAAAAAAAAGGTATAAAAACAACTATAAAATTTAATGGCAGGCAACCACTATTACAACTAGTCAACGTTAATTTCCTATTAGTAAAAGATAACTGATCGACACTGTTACCTCTAATTACCACTAACAGATCATATCAAATTTAGGAAACCATGTCAACACCAGGCTATTTTTTTTCACTGGGTAGTTGATTCCAATTAGCAAACCAAAAACAGCCAATTTTAAGATGAGTTCGGTGTCAATTTTTTTAAGATCAATAATAAAAAAGTAAATGAAACACCAAGAAACAGTACTAACCCAGTTTCGACCAGTCAGCTGTTGGCCTGTTGCTACTGTAACTAATTCTGATGTGAATTATATACTTAACATATGGTATATTGGTCTAGAATGCATCGATATTTACTAGTTGTCACACTTCTATTCTTGGCACAACAAAAGCATATTAGATTTTTCACTCAAAGAATTAATCAAATAAATGCATATTAACAGCCCTACATAATTGATGTATGGTATATTTTCTGTAACAGACCAAAATATGTATTCCCTATTAATTATGATTTAAATATTAAATTCTGCAAATTTTTAGCATTTCTCTGCATTTTATTTAAATCTTTTTCTATTAAAGACAGCAACAAAAGATTTTTTTTTTTGCGAAAATTTGAAAGCTGGTCAAATCCTGGAAATAATTTTGCTAAATATTAGATGGTGCGAGGATCCTCTACATAACTTTTCATAATTTTCAAAGTTGGTTTGCTAATTTAAAAAACTGCAACTTGATTTATAAAATTATTTAAATCGGGATTTCCTTCTTGGGCGGACTTCCTTCCCTTCGGCCTGGTTCGTTACTCTCGTCCCGTTTCCAGCCCACGCACCGCCTCCCTCCTCTCCTCTCCTCTTTCCGTTTTCTTCATGCTAAAGCGTATTTTCATGCAGTGTGCTTTCTCTCTCGCCGCTCTCGTCTCTCTCGCCGGACAGCTATGGTTACAATCGTTCTCATTTGTCGATATCCTGACTCGAGCTGACACAGAGAAGAAAAGGGTGGGGAACTGCACAGCAGGACAGGACGTGAGGTCTTGTAGCAGGAGTACGTGCGATCCAATTCAGAAGGGGCGCGGGGGTTGAAGAAACATATAGTCAAGTTGCATAGTACTTCCAACTTAGCTCTCTCTTGCTTCCATGATTTTAAGAAATTTGAACACAACAGGATGATCATTCTTCATATCCCATGTTGTCAGCTTTCATAGTTCAGCTTCACCAACAACCATGATTTCCATGGAGCTCTAGTATATAGTTCTTTCATTGGGACTATTTTTTTGGTGGTGCATTGATTCACAGGAAAAATAAGTTGGACTTGGAAGCTTAGGAGTCCGCATCTTCTTAATTTGGATGGAAGTGTCGGTGGCTTTCTCTTTCTTCACCCTGTTAGTCCTGGACCCCTGGTGGAGAACTTTTTTTTTTAATTTAATCTATTTTTTAAAAAATATTTTAAAGATAACCTCTTCGTAACTTTATTTCTAATTCCGAAGCATGTTGTCACGCCACGGATCTCGACGTGGCAAACGAGTGCTGTTACACCACTCCTCTTGATGTAACAGGATTTAGCACAAAAACAGACGTGTGTTGGTTCGGATGGCTATCGTAGCAGGTTTGGCTATGCTGAGATCGGTAGCATGACAGCATAGTTTGTTCACACCCCAGGTCATGGCGTGATCAAAGGAATCATAATTGAAAATAAAGTTAAGGAAAAGTTATCTTTAAAATATTTTTTAAAAATAGATTAAAAAAAAAAGCTATCCGGTGGACACCACAACTCCACAAAGGCAAACAAGGATCCCTTCGTCCACAATTTGTTCCCATGGTGGCGTCAAGCCGCAGATATTTCCCTGTGAATAATTCAAAAAACGACCCACAATTATTTTCCTTGAAAAGTAGCAGGAGAGCTGCTAACAAATTGAATTCTCAATCCCCGGATACGTTAGCTTCCGTCAACACTCATCGGCACCTTCACGAGTCTTTGCGGATTAAAAGCATATATATACTATTGTTTCCCATCAAACATAAAAGAAAATTATTGAAATCATGTTCCAATCAATGCATGTTGCTTTTTCTATTTGAAAAGCTTTCAAAATACATGAATCCATCTGCTATATCTTCTTTCGTTTTACATTAATCAAAGAAAAACTTTAAAGTTGAGTGAACTCTGGAAATTCACAAAGTCACACAATACGTTTTCTTTTGTCAAAGATAATGACAATGAGATGGGCTGAGATTTTTTTCCCCTAAGTTATTTTCAAACATTGCCATTGATAGCCACATCCCCACATGCAACTCAAATGTCACAGTACTTCATTGTCATCTTCACAACGACGGGCCAGTGGTCTGGTGGTGGTAGCAAAGGGTATCTGCTCTTACCCACACATGCACGCATGTGCTTTCCAGTGGAAAAGTGTTTGTCCGCGCTTTGTAAGGTTCCGAACCTCTGCCGACTCTGTGCAACAGCCTAATTATTGAATATTTTGAAACTTGTATGAATTTTTTGGATTTCAAAAACTTTTGTTGTATTTTGAGAAATTCCAAAAGCTTGGCTTGCATTCAAAAAGGTAAATCAAATTCATTACTCCAAGCAGGAATTATAAAAACTACAAGTTATATAATGTGTTAAATTTTCTCAAAATTTGAATTTCAAATTCAATTCTAAAAGTTCAAACCTTTTCTCTATCTCTCTCTTTCTCCCCTCAGGCCAATTCTTTCCCCACCGGCCTAGCCTCCCTCTCTCCCCTCGGCCCGTTCCCACGCGCCTCAGCCTAGCCACACGCTAGCGTGCCCGCTTTCTCCCTCGCAGCCCAGCCCAGCCTTGCGGGCCCATCTCACGAGCACGCCCCGTTCTCTCGCACGCCACGCACGAGATCTTGCGCCCGAGCTGCCGTATCGTCGTGTTCGTCTCGCCACCGCTCCTCGCTATTTAAGCACCGATCAAGCGCGTCACCGTGTTCGCTAACCTCCCTGCTACTTATTCCCCCACCTTTTCCCCTCTTCTCCGCCTCGGGCAGTCAAGAACAAGCCTTCACCCCCAAATCTAGCCGCCGGCTTCGCCGTTGGATTCCGGTGGCCAGGGTGAGTCTCCGACTTCATCATCTTGCGTGTTGTGGCCGCCTTAACTCCCTCTTCCTCACGCTCACCTCCTCTGTGCTTGTTTCCTCATAGAGTCCAAAGCACGCCGCATCGTCACCGCCTTCTCCCGCCTTGTCCGTTGAGCATTTGCCTTCATCATCTCGTGCATCTTGATTGCCTTGATCTCCTCTCTCTAATGCATGCCTCCTTTTTCTGTTCTATGCACTAGAGACGCTGACAAGCCTTCGTCTCTGTCGTCTGCCCGAAGCCCACAATGCACCAATCTCCTTCCTCACCTGGTTTCCAGGTGAGACCTTGCGTTCCCATAGCCTTTTTCGTCTTGTAAACCCTCTAGGCTAGTTAATGAAGCTCGTAGATGGGCGTAGTGTAGCCACACCGTTAACCTCATTGAGCCGCCGCATGTTGTCATGGAAGAACTAGTTGCGTCACCGTGTTTTGAGCATCGAGCGCACGTTTAGCACCATTGTAGCCAGTAGATGTTAGTCTAGAGACTTCAATTTGTGTGTTTAGCCACGTTGAGTAGTTGCCCCCTAACGACAGTACTGCCACCGCCAACCTTGCCGTCGCGCCGCCGCCTCGGTCCATCTCCCGCCACGCCGCCGTAACCGTTAGAGTCGTTGTTTTGGGAGTTTGACATGTGATTCTATAAATTGGAAATCTATCTGTAGAAATTTGGAGTTTAAACTTATTGTATAAAACTTCATTATATTGATATTCGAATTCAACCGAATTGGGTAAGCATTAGATTCACATTCATATTCGTTACAACATTTGATTCATATTTATATTTGAGAATATTCATATTCACATTCATATTCATTTGAACAATACAAATACAAATACAAATGTGGTATGGTCACTATTCGATTTATATTCGATCCGTTTTCAACCTTTAGCTACGAGGCATCCTAGGTACTCACAACTCACAAGAGCTTCAATTGTTTGCGGTTCTCGTTACTAACAATTGATAATGAGCACCACTATTCACCAATTCCAAATTCATTGTCAAGCTGATTGCGGCACCTGAACACAAAATTCTATGTGACCCCTTTTTCTCTGCCTCTGATTTATTGCTGCTGTCGACCTTTTGTGTGATGATGGGTTTTAAATTTCTACACACTCTAGAAAAGTCTAAGTTATTAAGGCTGTAAACATCATTGGAATAGTTCAACGTTGAAATTATTTCACGTCTTTAACTACGCGACGCACAAAAAAATAACACCGTCCATTTTCACATTTATTTTCCTGATAGACATTATGCATTTCAAGATTTAAATTTTGATTAATCATTTCAAGAGTTTTTTTTTTGCCATTTCAAAAATAAAACTATTTTTTCTCTTGTTTTTCTTGTTCAAAATAAAAGTGAGTTTAAATAAATATTGCATTGTGCATTGACATCTCTGATAAATAACACATTAGCAGGTGCATGTTTAATACAACTATGAATGAATTGCACACACAAAAAAAGTATTGCACATACTTACCAAAATATAAGTCATTTATGACTTTTCACGATCTCGAGTGTAACACTTTGACTATGGTTTTATATCATGATATATCAAAATAATAATAAAAATCATATATTATAAAAGTATTTTGCAGGACAAATCCAATGATAATATTTTCATGTAGTCAATTTATAAACTTCAACATTACTAATGGTCAAAGTTTGAAAACCTTGACCGCGCAGATCCTACTTGTATTTTGGGGGTAGAGAGAGTACATACAGTAACATTAACTTTTTTTATATATTTTTTATACAGTAACATGTTTACCTACTTGATCACTTTATTGCTCCCCTTTTTCTATGTGACTCTTTTTTCCCTGCCTCTGATTTATTGCCGTGAAAAGTATTTTGCAAGACAAATTCAATCACATTATTTTTATGAAGTCAATTTATAAATCTTAACATATACTGATGATCAAAGTTTTAAAACCTTAATCGCGCGGACCCTACTTGTGTTTTAGGACAGAGGGAGAGGGAGTACATACTGTAACATTAACATTTTTTATATATAATTTTTTATAGGTACAAGACGGACGCACACATAGACATGCACTACACACGCTAGGAATTTAATCTGAAGCTCAGCATATACTGATATACACGCTGTCCCACTTAACACGCATGCATGTGTGTACCTTGATTTATTTCAAGTGAGACACACCGAATCCGATCCTAGGATTGAACCCAGGTGGGCTACGTGCACTCCAGCAACGCAAGCCACTCGGTTAGCTGGGTTCAACTTTTTTTAATATATAATTAGTGTTCATGGCAGGTACAATCTAGCTAGAGTTTGAACACAATACTACAAGTCGTCCACGATACTAGAATTGAAAGCAGATTCTATCACATTCCTGGTGCAACTCTGGCCACTAGTGTAGATTTTTGTGTCTTATTTAACGACTTCCACACCATCCATGGGGGGCAGCAGGCAACAAGCAGCAAGTGTAGGTCACCACAACACCACATCCACCCCCTTGCTCAACAATGAAGATCAAGAGAGTGTGCTACCCATGTACATGGCAGGTACCGATGCTCCATCTCACCCACATCCTCTTGCTCGCATCCACCTCTCTATCTACCAATGACAGCGACCTCTTGGTGCTCCTGTCGTTCAAATCCCACATAACCAGTGACCCAAGACATGCACTGTCCTCCTGGGATGCCGTCGGCAATGGCACCAAAACGCCGGCACCTGATTTCTGCCGATGGAACGGCGTGGCCTGCAGCCACCGCCGGCACCCAGGCCGTGTCACTGCCATACGTCTGCGGGACTCCGGCCTAGCTGGCATCATCTCCCCAGAGCTCGGCAACCTCACCCACCTCCACGTCCTTGATCTGTCAGCCAACAACCTGGAAGGTGAGATCCCGTTCAGCCTCAGCAATTGTGCATCACTTCGTACCATGAATTTGCTCTCAAACTACCTGTCTGGTTTCATCCCTGCTCCTTTGGGTCGCCTATCAAAGCTTACATTTTTCAATGTCACCCACAACAATCTGACTGGTGAAATTCCCATGTCACTGTCCAACCTCACAGCCCTCAAGATCCTTAGCATGGAGAAGAACTCCTTCCATGGTCAGATCCCTAGCTGGCTGGGCAACCTAACATCATTGACTCTCTTAAATCTTGCCATGAACAGCTTCAGTGGCAACATCCTGAAGCTCTAGGTAAGATAACTAACCTTTCTTACTTCAATGTCCTGTATAACAAGCTGGGAGGTCTTGTTCCGCCGTTGATCTTCAATATTTCTTCCATCGAAGTCTTGTTCCTTGGCCACAACCAGCTTTCAGGATCACTGCCGCCTGACATTGGCTTTAAGCTTCCCAGGATAAGGATTTTTGGCACATTTGAGAACAATCAATTGAAGGCCCAATACCAGCCTCCTTCTCAAATGCATCTGCGCTCGAATATTTGGAACTTCGTGGAAGTCGATATCATGGTCTGATTCCAAGGGATATCGGCATCCACGGTAATTTGAAGGTATTTTCGGTAGGGCACAATCAGCTCCAAGCCACAAAGCCTAGGGATTGGGATTTCCTCACATCCATAACCAACTGTAGCAACTTGGTAACACTAGACCTTGAACAAAACAATCTTGTAGGTGTTATGCCAATTACTATTACCAACCTATCTCGAGAGCTCAATTGGCTTCTACTTGGCAGAAACCAAATAGCTGGGACCATACCTACAGGGTTAGGAATGTTTCACAAACTTACAATGCTCACCCTTGAGGATAACCTCTTCACAGGCACCTTACCTCTGGATATTGGCCAGCTTCCTAGTCTCCAGTATCTTGACCTGTCCCATAATGGATTTCATGGGCAGATTCCACAATCATTAGGCAATATCACGCAGTTGAACAATCTCTCTCTATCTAATAACTTTCTGGACAGCAGCATTCCAACAAGTATTGGTAACCTGACCCAACTTGGATCCATGGATCTTTCCTATAACTTATTGAGGGGTCAAACCCCAAAAGAGATACTTAGCATTCCTTCCCTCACCATACTTCTCAACCTCTCCAACAATGCTCTAAGTGGCTCCATTCCAACACAGATCTGGCACTTGAACAGCCTCGGCACAATCGACCTCTCAATGAATAAGCTATCTGGTGAAATCCCAGATGCTATTGGCAGTTGTGTCCAATTACGTTTCCTATACCTCCAAGGAAATGTACTGCAAGGACAAATCCCAAAAGGACTGAATACTTTGGGCGTGCTTGAAAACTTGGATCTCTCTAGCAACAACTTAACAGGCCCCATACCCGAATTCCTAGAGAGCATCAAACCTCTAAAGTATCTAAACCTCTCCTTCAACAACCTATCTGGTCCAGTGCCAAATACAGGGATCTTTCGTAATGCCACTATATTGTCACTCACAGGTAATAGCATGCTATGCGGTGGTCCTTCCTTCTTGCAACTCCCTTCATGCCCATCTATAGGCTCTCACCAGGCTTCACAGCATCGACTGCGTGTCTTAATCATTTGTATCATTGGAACTTTGTTCTTCTTCACATGCTGTATAACTGCATACTGCTTCATTAAGACAAGGATCAAACCGAATGTTGTTGATCAAGAAAACTTATTTCTCAATGAGAATCATGAGATAATCAGGATATCCTATGCCAAGATACGTGCAGCAACAGAATCATTCTCACCAGCAAATTTGATTGGTTCTGGAAGCTTTGGCAATGTATATATAGGAACTTTGGCTCTTGATGAGAATTTAGTTACTGTAGCAATCAAGGTTCTCAATCTTGACCAACGAGGAGCTAGTAGAAGCTTCTTGACTGAGTGTGATACCCTAAGGAGGATTCGACACCGGAAACTTGTCAAGGTGATCACTGTGTGCTGTGCCTTGGATCATAATGGTGACGACTTCAAGGCACTTGTCCTAGAATTTATTTGCAATGGAAGTTTAGATGAGTGGCTGCATCCAAGCACAACAACAAATAGCGCAATCTTTAGAAGGCTAAGTTTGATGAAAAGGCTGTACATTGCTCTCGATGTTGCAGAGGCATTGGAATATCTTCACCGTCATATTGAACCTCCCATAGTTCACTGTGATATTAAACCAAGCAACATCCTTCTAGATGATGACATGGTTGCACACGTTACAGACTTTGGTCTAGCAAAGATAATGCATGCCGAAGCATGCAAGCAAAATCGTGGTGGAACTGAAAGCAGCTCATTTGTAATTAAAGGGACAATTGGATATGTCGCACCAGGTTAGCGATTATTGTTTAATTAAAATTATTGCTGATGCATGTCAAAAATTTGTCTGCTCTAAAGATTATTCGTTTGGTAAATTGATAATATGGTATTTTAGTGTGATCTAAAGAGGCAAAAAAAAAATGTAGTATCAATATTTTATTTAATTGTTGAGTCAAATTGTAAAGTGAAATCCATCTTTTTTCTCTACTCATCGTTATGTAGCCACTGAAGCCTTCGTTTATACATGTTGTCAGAGTATGGCTCAGGAGCTGAAGTCTCCACTGATGGTGACATATATAGCTATGGGGTGTTGCTACTGGAAATGTTTACTGGAAGAAGGCCAACTGACAGTTTCATCAATGGTGTGACAAGTCTTGTCAACTACGTCAAGATGGCATATCCAAACAATCTACTGGAAATATTGGATGCTACTGCAACCTACAGTGGAAGCACTCAAGATATCATAGATGTATTCATTTATCCTATATTTAGACTTGGTCTAGCATGCTGCGAGGACTCCCCAAGGCAAAGAACGAAGATGGATGTTGTAGTTGCTGAATTGAATGCCATAAAGAAGGCATGCGCAGCTCATATGCCTGTTCATGAATTTCGAGCAACCACCTAATCTGGGCAAGAGATGAAGTGTGGTTACGAAGTTTGTCCACTTGCGGCCTTGTGGTTACGAAGGCATGTTTTTGTCCATTTTTTGCTTTCCATTTCATCTTGTACGTTTCATTCCTGTTCCTATTTGTAACATAAAGGGACTATCAATGGTTTAAATATACTTTTGGGCCTCAAGTACCAAATAATACCTGTACAGTGAGTTAGTCCGTTGATGCAGTAGAATCCACTGTTTACTTGAGTGGTGACTTCAGCTGAATCAAACCACTTGAACAAGGAAACCCAAGTTATTTGTCAAAAAACATCACCCTAATCAAATAACTGAAACAATGAAATCCAAATTATTAGTCAATATACAAGAATTTTTTGAAATATTCAATTTTATTTAGAATTACAAAATAATACCACATTTTTATTTTACGTAAATAATCATCTGTCGCTAAACCATTGGGTGATTAGCCCAAGTCGCTCAACGGTTGAGCGACTTGGACACTTATTACCCAACGGTGACAATGCATGCCATGCTAGCTGAGCAACCTATACACTAGGACCAACTGTTAAGCGATAAGTGTCCAAATCACTCAACAATTAAGCTACTTAGATCAAGTCGCTCAATTGTTGAGCTACTTGGCCTAGTCGCTCACGGTTGAGCGACATGTGATTATTTCTATAAAATAAAAAGATGTGGTATTATTTTTGTAATTCTGAATAAAAAATTGATTATTTTTTTAAAAAAATTCCAACATACAATCACCAAGTACATTGTCAAGCTGATAAAATTGTAATAGCATTGAATGCATCGAGATTTGAGTTTAATAAAGGTTGATGATGTAACTTACCCTGTGTCTACTGAATGATAGACATGATAAATGTTTTGGGTCCTCCAAATTTAACTGTAAGGTAGTTCCAGGTCACCCTAATCACCATGAACTTAGCAAGGTTCCAGACCAGTGTTCTAAAAAGCGGTCTGATAGGTTTGGTATTAGGCCGAATAATGGGATTAGGTCTCATTCCCGAGTTGAATATTGCAAAATGATTAATTTAATAGGATTACAAGGTTAAACGGGCTGATTATGCGGCTAAGCGGGCCGATTACCATATATTAGGCTGAATATTGCTGGAATGAAACATTGCTCTATTCCAATGGGCCAAAGGCCAAATATACAAGTTACATATGTAGGTAACTATGAAAAGAGCACCCTATACAAAGAGACATATAACATCTCATAATAACATCTAACACCCCCCTCAAACTCATGGTGGATCAACAACACTGAGTTTAGAGAGGTAGAAGCTATGCCGAGCTCGAGTCTGTGCCTTAGTAAAGAAATCGGCTAACTGAAACTCCGAAAGCACATACTAAAGAGCAATAACTTAGTCCTGCACCTGCGATCTCATTTACGAAGCATCGATCTAGTCCAATGTTCTTGGTGAGCTTATGCTTCACTGGATCTTGAGCAATGTTGATCGCGCCAGTATTGTCTAGTAAGAGTGGAGTCGGTGCAGAAACTGAAACGCCGAAATCATCAAGTAGCCACCAAAGCAAAGTAATCTCAGCTGTCAACGCCGCCATAGCTCAAACTCACCACAACACTCGAATGGAAATGACAACCGCTTGGTCTTCTAGGCAATCGAGACGAGCTAAGGAAAACACAATAGGCGTAAAGAGATTGGCGGTCGAAGGATTGCTAGCCTGGGCCAGATCGAGTTCGCTGGTTGCAAAGGGTTGGAGCGAAGAAAGAAAAGATGACAACTTATGGTCCCGCCAAGATATCGTACAACACGAAGAAGGTGATCAGAGTGGAGCTGAGTGGGAGCACAAACGAATCGACTCATAATGTGAACAGGTGAGAAATGTCATGTTGAGTGATCCTAAGGTAGACAAGGCCCCGACAAGATGGCGGTAGCAAGTGGGATCTCAAGAGGCTCCCATCGCTGGACCGAAGGTGAATATTAAGCTCCATAGGAGTGTCCACTGCTACTGATTAGTGAGACAAGTGTGAGCAAAGATATCCTTAATGTACTTCTCTGAAATGTACTAGCCTGCCGGACCCCAATTTTTAGACTTGGGACCCATGTATAGTTGTGTCATTCCTCGATCAATAGTCGATACTCACACGCTACATTGTTGGTTCAAACACATATCACGAAAATGTAAAGGTATTGCATAATATTAAACGGCGTAAATATACCTTACATGCCTTTTGACTTGCAACAGGTGACTAGGTCAACTATCTTCGAGAGATCAAGAATGTTAATAGAAGTGCTGAATAACGCATGGAAATCCTCATGATGTACCCACCAAAGATCGATTGTGGGCTCGCGACCTAGTTCTTGGTCTACTTGATCTTCGCCTTGAGTAGTACCTATAGCCACCCATTGCATACCTACGACTGTAATGGTTGATGGTTGGGGCCATGTCGGCAGGATCATCGCTTAAGTCTATGGCCACACTTGGTTATGGAAGTAGATCCCAAGAAGGTCCCGAGTGGTTCTAGAGAGATCCCAAGTGGTTCTCAAGAGGTCGGGTATTCTTGGACTATTCACATAACCATGCAAGCTCAAAACAGACCTACGGTCAGGTCCACAGTTATGAACATACTTGGTCAAGAAAGGAAATCTGGGAAGGTCTTGGAGAGGTCCGGAAGGTACTAGAGAGGTCCTGGAGTAATTTTGAAGAGGTCCTGGAGTGATCTTGAAGAGGTCAAGGGAGGTCCTGAGGAGGTTGAGGGAGGTCAAGGACGATCTAGATGAACTCAGGGGAGATCCTGGACGGTCCAGATGAACCAAGGGAGGTCCCAAACGGCTCAAATAGTTCAGATGAAGTCAGGGGAGGTCCTGAACGGTTCAGATGAAATCAGGGAGGTCCTGAACGGTTTAGATGAAATCAGGGAGGTCCTGAACGGTTCAGATAAAATCAGGGGAGGTCCTGAATGATCCAAATGACATCAAGGGAGGTCCTAAACAGTTCAGATAAGATCAGGGAGATCCTGAACGGTTCAGATGAGTCCACGTGGGTGTTCCTGAAGACGTCGTGGGAGGTCCTAAGGAGGTCTTAGAGGAGGTATTGGAGAGGTCCAAGAGGAGATCATGGAGAGGTCTTAGAGGTGGTCCAAGAGGAGGTCTTGGGAGATCCTAAGGAGGTCTAGGGAGATTCTGAGGAGGTCCTGGAGAGCCAGAGGAGGTCCTGTGACACCTAGAAGCAGTTGTAGACTAACTGAGGTGGTCGTAAGACAATTATTTGGTGGTAGTAAACCAATTGATCCTAAACCTTGTTCCTTGTGAATAGTACCCTATGAACAGTACCACCCGCAATATAATATCTTTATATATGCCAGGCTGTGCGGCCAAGTGGTTTACAAAAGAGCCAAGAGAGCAAAAATCTTACAAAAGATAGAGTACCAAAACGAAGGTAAGTGCAGAGGCAGAATAACTCGTGGTGGATCCATTCACTCTACCCATAGGCAAGCGACTGGAGTCCAACCTAAGCTTCATCACCTTCAGCACCATCCGGTTCAGCCTCTGTGAAGTACTGGTAGGGGTCTTGATCACTTGGGTCTGAAAAGATTATAATGGCAGAGCCCGAGTACACAACCGTACTCGCGAGCCAACACACAATGCAATTTTATAGATGCAGGTTTAGTCAAAGGGAGGTTGAGGTTATTTTATTTGCACAAAGCCAACTTTGAATTAGATTTAGTAGAAAATCCTGAGACTTAGCATTTTTTTACAAGCTGGTTTCAAAAATGAGTTTTCGTTTGTAAAGTACTAGTGGAGGTCCAACCTCCTATAACATTGAAGGATAAGAAATCTTGATCACATATTTTGGAAGTAGCAACTAATTAAGAAGGGCGTAACATATGTATGCCTCAAAAATATATAAAATATACTCATTGTAAGTGGGCAGTTGAGTGCACATGCAATGCAAAACATGGGAAGCACGGCTTTATTGTGGAAGAATTTGATTGTGCAAATATGCAATTAATTTGTATATATAAGATCGAGATGACAAGTGAGCCAAGATAGAGGATGGCCATTCCCACTGCAATCCCAGGCAAAAGGCATACGTGAGATACTAGTTCATTGAAGTGCCCTAGTGCAAGGTACATGCAAAACAAGCACACACGGGTGAAACATTATGCAAATATAAAACAAAGTACTTGCATACTTGGTAACCAGTGGTGTGATACCATGATGTGGTGGGTAAGAGATGAGAAAACATAAGAGGCATGCATCTCTCGACAGCATGAACAAGAAACTAGCACCATAAAGTATAACAGTATAGTCGGGAAAGAAAGCCTAACCAAAGAAGTTACCCCAAAAAAACGCGAAGCAAAACCAAATTTATCCCCTTCAATGCATGAAACGAAGTTACCGATACATCTCGAGTGTGTTTTCTGTGAAAAACAATGGTACAAAGATTGGTTTCAGGCTTCGTAGCATATCAGATGTGTAACAGCCTCGGATGTGGGACCGCTAGAATCCTTACAACTGTCCAGGATGTTCAGTTGTAAAGACGTGGTTTCACAAGCAAGCAAACGATAACAGCAAAAAGAAAACTTTTATTACAGCAGTTAAGTCTTAACAGCCACTTTGAAAGCGGTAGCGGGCATCTAAGCCCAAATGTATATATTACAAAGCAAAAGTGAGCTGAAACCACAGGCAAGCTTGGGCGTAAAAGAGACCCTAATACCAGTAGTCGTCACCGTCCCACGCTTCTTCCCGAAAGTCAGGGTCACCGAATCTTCCCAATACTCCTCTGTTGATGTTTAGCAAGAATGAGTACAACTTCCAGATTCAAAGAAATTGCATGGAAGTTCTATTTAACTACATGCTAGGATTATCAATGGAGGGTATAGTTTTACCAATACAGTATATGTGGAATGCAATAGTTGAATTTAAAAGTCAGATAGTAATTTAAAACAAGAAACGATAATAAGTATAATCACAAGGGTTTATAACATCCGAGTTACCAATTAACATCCTGTAAAAGCCTACTTATGCCTTGTATATTTGATTCACCCATGAACACACTTCATTAACCTAAGCACTGCGTATTCGAATACCATTGATTTTTCACTGCAGAGTTGCCCAACTTTACCCACAAGATATCTCATGCTCGATCGTTATGCAATATACACGCAACACGTTAGCGCATGATCGAAATGAGATAACAAAGCCTTTTCACTGCTCAACCCTTTTTAGTCTCTACACGGTAGGTCTAAATCCATACAGCTCGGGAGACCACCGGCCAATAGTGGAATCCGCGTTCCGAGGCTGACGGGCCCATACCGTTGTGCAATTCAGCGGGTGCCCTAAACGGTCCACCCCTGACCCACCCCTATTCCGCGGCTGTCCCATCAAACAAGCAACAGTTGACATCCTGTAGATATTCAATCGGATGAGCAGTGTACTAAGCCAGGGAGGAATGACCACGCATGTGGTTGAGCGATTTTCAGATCATATTTGGCACAAGGTTCTTGTCCTTACCTATCATCCAAAGCTGAGGCGATGGCCCAACACCAACTCATGGTCAGCCCACCTCCGATCTCACCGATGACTCACTTTAAACGAGTATATTGAATTGTCCAACTTCCGGACAATCCTCAACTCACCACCAAAACCTATTGGCCTATAGCCAACCTTCCTTAACAGTATTTAGAAATGTTTTTTGTATGACATCGTGGAATAATTTCTATTATTTTATGTGGACTAGGTTTGTCAAAGTGAATATTGCTTACCAGATTGGGTAGCTTAATATGTGGAGTGAAGGGTTTTAACTATTTAACATGGCATTCCAAAATATTATTTCTTAATTGAAATAATTGGCTGAAATATGCTAATGAAAGTAATAATATAAAATATACTGAATGTAGGTTCAATATGTTCAAGGCATGCAACTTGCCTTCCCGCCCAAGTCCTCGAACTGCCCCGCCGCTTCGTGTCCCGTCCGGTGATGTCCTCGAGCTGCCTGCCGGTATCGAGATCTAGCATAAGACACAAAAGAAATTAAATACTTGGCTCGACAAGGAATGAGCCCGACACTAATCCAAGTACAACAAAAATATAAAAGGAAAAGAAAACAACTTAAAGAGGTAAAAGGTTTGACAGAGCCGGGTATGACCGAACGGGTCTAAGAATAGGCTTTATGGGTTCAAACGGTCGAATGGATATAAAATGTTATTTTAGGGTTTCGATGAATAGTGGTCATTTTATCTGCTCACATCGTTAAATAATGAACAGAATTAACCACAATTTCGTGGTTAGGAACAAGAATTAATTTATCGCTTGAACAATGCATGGGTTAGAAATAAAAGAATGAACAAGAATCGATTTTCGGATGAACAAGAATTAATATTACCGCGCGCGAAATAAGACGGTCCGAAAATAAAAGGAATGAATAAAGGTTGGCCACAAGATCGGGCCAAGCTCCGCCGGTGATCCGCCCGAGGCCCATGTGCGGCGGCCTTAAGGCCCGTGGCCTTTAGGGCAAGGGAGGGGCGCGGCGAAGGCCAGAGCGCAGCGCTTCTGCCGCTGCGCGCGGAGGAAGGCGCGACGCTGGCGGCGATGGAGCACCGCGGCACTCGCGACGGCGCCGGCCGCGAAAGGCGGCGCGGGAGGGCTCCATCCGTAGGTGGTTTCTTCTCTCGGTTTTTGTGCGGGGTAAGTTTGGAGGGGTGTTTCTCGGTTTTGGGGTGACGGCGGTGAGTGAGAAGGCGGTGCCGGTGGGGGATCCGGCGGATCTGGAGCCGGAGGGGTGGGGGAAGGGTTCGGGTGTGCTTGAATGGGGTTGATTCGGAGAGGGAAGGGTGGGGTTGGCTTACGGTCGGGGGACCGAGGCGGCGGCTCCTTCGGGTTTTGGCCGGGGCTGAGGGAGATGGGTGGTGGTGCGGTCGTTTTCGGTGAGGGGGAAAAGGCTTGAGGTGGCTTTTGTAGTCGGATGAAGGCGGTGGGAATTGCGGCGCCGGCACTGACGCGGCGGTCGAGAGCATTCGGGAGGGCTCGGCGCACATGGGGGGGTGACGCGATTGCGGCGCCGGCGCGACTGCGGCTTGGGGCACACGTGCGCATTGAATGCAAGGTCGGGAGGTGGCGCGGCCGGGGTGGCGACGCGACCGTGCGCTCAGACGGGCGCGCGCGAGGCGGTTGTGGGCGACGGCTCTGGCGGCGGAGCGTGTAGGGGTTGAGCAGGGAGGAGGCGGGTTCGGGCGGAGGTGTCCCCGTGTGGGAGACGGCATGAGTGAAAGGGGAAAGCGGGGATTGAGGTTTTTGCCGAATTTTGCTCAAATTTGAAAGAAAACGAAAAACCAAAACCTCAAACTCAAACTGATTTCGGAACTTTGAATTTTGCAGATGTTTCAACCTACCCCCCTTAAAGGAATCTCGACCTCGAGATTCACACAAGACCGGGAACAGTTGGGAAAATCTCACGCATCTTTGATTCCTTTTCCCATGTTGCTTCTTCCTCTCAGATGATTTTTCCAGAGAATCTTGCAAAATTTGATATTCTTGCCTCTCAACTGTCTCTCTGTGGTATCAAGTATCATCAAGGGTTCTTCTTCATAGGTCAAATCATTCTGTAGTTCTATCTCTTCAAGTGGTACCTGCTCTGACGGTTGCCTCAAGCATTTTCTGAGTTGAGAAACATGGAACACATCATGTATACCAGTTGGATTTGGTGTCAAGTGTAACTTGTATGCCACTTCTCCTATTCTCTCCACAATTTTGTAGGGACCAATATATCTTGGAGCTAATTTTCCCTTTACTTGGAATCTTCGCACTGTTTTGAATGGTGTAACTTTTAGGTATACCAGATCTCCTATTTCAAAACTCAAATCTTTTCTGCGTTTGTCTGCATATTCTTTCTGACGGCTTTGAGCAATCTTCATCTTGTCTCTTATTATTCTGACTTGATCTTCTGAGTCCTGTGCTATCTGAGGACCTAGTAACTGTCTCTCCCTGTATTCGCCCATTTTAAAGGTGTTCTGATCGCTCGCCATACAGAGCTTCAAAAGGTGCCATCTTGATACTGTCCGATAATCATATTGTAGGAGAATTTCAAAAGGTAGACATTTATCCCAAGTTGCTCCATAAGCTAGAGCACATGCTCTCAACATATCCTCTAATATTTGGTTTACTCTTTCTGCATCCTCCTCCACTGTGGGTGATAGGCTATCTTGAATGCCAAATCTGCTCCCATGGCTTCATGTAGTTTCTTCCGAATTTAGATGTAAATCGAGCCCTCTATCCGACACTATTCTCTTTGAAATCCCATGTAATGATATTATCTTCGCCATGTATAATTCGCTAATTTATTCTTTCCATATGTCCGCTGGATTGGGATAAAATGCGCTACTTTTGTTAGTCTATCCACTATTACCCATATAGCGTCGAATCCTTTTTGTGTCTTTGGCAATCCTGATGAAATCCATACCAATTTCTTCCCATTTCCAACTGCACCGTAGTGGTTGTAACAATCCTGCAGCTTTTGATGATCTATTTTAATCTTCGACAAATGTCGATCAAGGCGATATACTCACTATTTCTCTTTTCATCTTTTTCCACCAAAATCTTTTCTTCAAATCTTGGTACATTTTTGTTCCCCTGGATGTATTGAGAATTGTGATGAGTGAGCTTCTTGTAGGATCAATCGTTTAGCTTTCTTTGTTTGGTACACACAGACGGTCTTTAAACCGTATACTCCTTGATCATCCTTCTTGAATTCGCTATTTCTCTATCTTGATTGTCCGTTAAAAGTCGCCAATTTCCGGTCTTCTGTTGTGCTTGTTTGACTTGATCATCTAAGCTTGATTGTATCTCGAAAGTCGATATTGATCCTCGCCGACTATTTCCAAGTTTAGCCGCATTTCCGTATTAATCGTGGATCGACATTCTGTAAAGCATCTGCCGTGATGTGCTTTTCGCTAAGTGCATCCGCCACAACATTTGCTTTTCCCGGTGGTACCAATATCAAGATCGTAATCTTTAATCAACTCTAGCCATCTTCTCTGTCTGAGATTCAAGTCTGGCTGAGTGAATATGTATTTCAGACTCTTGTGGTCTGAGAATACTTCACAATGATTTCCTAGCAAATAATGCCTCCAAATTTTCAAAGAATGAACCACTGCTGCTAACTCCAAATCATGTGTGGGATAATTTTCTTCATGAGTTCTCAACTGTCTTGAAGCATATGCCACGACTTTCCCATCTTGCATCAATACACAACCCAATCCTTGTTTTGAAGCATTACAATAAATCTGAAAATCCTTTGCAGGATTTGGAAGTATGAGTACTGGGGTAGTGGTCAATCTGTCTTTCAACTCCTGAAAGTTTTTCTCACAATTGTCCGTCCATTTAAAAGGGATATCCTTTCTGAGAAGCTGAGTGAGTGGGCGAGCAATCTTTGAGAAATTTTCTATGAATCTGCGGTAATATCCCGCCAGACCTAAGAAACTTCTTATCTCCGTCACTGTCTTTGGCTGCCTCCATTCTTGTACTGCTCTGACTTTTTCTGGGTCAACTTTTACTCCTTCTTCGGTGATAATGTGCCCTAAAAATGACACTTCCTTCATCCAAAATTCACACTTTGAGAATTTTGCATATAACTGATGCTCTCTCAGTTTGGTTAGGGCTAGATGGAGGTGTTGTTTATGCTCTTCTTCACTTTTTGAATATATCAAGATATCATCCACAAATACTACTACGAACCGATCCGATATTCCATATAAACTTGGTTCATCAAAGTTCATGAAATATGTTTGGAGCATTGGTAAACCCAAAGGTACTACTGAACTCAAATAGTCCATATCTCGTAGTAAAGGCGCTTTCTGGTCTTGTTCTCTAATCTTGAGTGGTGATATCCTCGATCTCAAATCAATTTTGAGAACATCTTGGCTCCTTTCAACCGATTGAACAAATCATCGATTCTGGCAAAGGGTATTTGTTTTTAATAGTCACTGCATTTAAGGCCCTATAATCCACACACAACCTCAAACTTCCATCCTTTTTCTTAACAAACAAGACTGTGCGTACTGGCGAGACACTAGGTCGTATGAAACCTTTTCTTCTAATTCATCCAACTGCTTCTTGAGTTCTTTAATTCACTAGTCGCCATTCTCAGATTGTGCTTTGGTCACGTGTTTGGTCTCGTGTACCAATTCTATAGCAAGTTCAATCCTTCTATCCGAGGTCTTCTAGGTAGTTCTTCAGAAACACATCCGGTATTCTTCGATTACTATCATCGCATGCTGGTTTCAAATAGCATCAGAAACCTTTCTTTTCTGCTCCTTCATCAACGATTGATCTACCACCGAGACTTCCCGTCCTCCGAGCTTCTCGTTACCTTCTTCTTATCACAATCGATCGTGGCCTTATACTTTGATAACCAATCCATTCCCAAAATAACATCTATGCCTTTCATCCGAGTACCAACAACTCGTTCAAACTAACTCCTTGAATCTCTAGGTTCGTGTCACTACACTTATATTGAGATTTCATTCTAGTCCCGGTGTTTGCAACACATAGGATTTGGTAAAGCAACAAAAGGCAAATAACTCTTCACAAAGAAAATCCAAAGAAATAACTGAATGGGTAGCCCCTGGATCAAAAAGAACCAAAGCTAATCTTGCATGAAGTAGAAACATACCGATAATGACATCGGTGGCCTCAGCTGCATCCTGAGTGGTGATGTGATTGATCTTCCCTTGTGATGATGCTCGTGCGCATTGTCCTCCTCCCGAACCGCCCCGATCGCTCGGTTGGATTCTAGGTTGTAGCATTCCTCCTCTGTTGGTTTGGGAGATGGGAGGAGTCCGGTTGCTTTGTATCTGGTTTCTTGCTTGGGCTTTAGCTGCATCTGCTGACATACTCTTCAACGGACACTGTCCCTTGAAGTGACCAGTCTGTCCACAATGATAGCAACTTAAGGATTTCTGAGGACAATCCTTTTGATAGTGGTTTTGTCCACAATTGTAACATTGAAGTGTGGTAGTCCGGTTTCCACTGAAAGTTGGTCTTGTTGTTGGATTCATAGGTGGTCTTGGCGCTGAATTCATAGATGGTCTTGGTTGGAATCTGAAGGATGGTGGTGGCATCATTCTTCCCCTTGGTGCACTTGAAGATGGAACCATTTGCTTCATCTTTCTCTTGCTAGTTTCTTCCATTTCACCTCTGGCTTCTTCTGAGATTAATAGTTTGTTCACCATAGACGCTAAGTCAGGAAAATCAAGGGCTGAGATGTGAAACTTCAGTGACTTTTGCAATCCCTGTGAAAACTTTTCCATTTTCTTAGCTTCTGAATCCACATCCAGCGGAGCATACCTCGCCAATTGATTAAATTGATGAAGGTATTCTATCACTGTACGGCCTCCTTGCTTGAGAGCGAGAAACTCTCGGCGTTTAGCCGCAATCGTGTTTTCAGGACATGGGCTTTGTGGAATGCTTCCTTAAATTACGCCATGGAATATCTCTCGCTCGATGCGCGGTCCGTGATTCATCCACCATGCCGCTTGACCTTGAAGTTGATGAGATGCAAACAAAGTCTTCTCTTTATCATTGCATTGATAGTATCTAATTTTCTCTCAATATCCCGTAGCCAATCATCAGCTGCTAGAGGATCTGGTGATACTGTGAAAGTTGGGGTCTTGTCTTCGAAGTCTCGTCCCATCTCAAACCCGGGTTGTTCCTCCATTATTGCCTCCGAGGGATGTCCAACTGGTGATCCGTGGCACCGCTTCAAGAAGCCTTGTGTGTTGCTCCATCATTCTTGCTCGATTCTCGCTCAACTTGATATCTGCTTTCTCATCATGGCCATAACTTCTGCCAAACTCGGTTGTTGTCCTGTTGATTCAGCCTCATTGTTGTTGTTGTTATCAGACATCTTGGGAATGCAAATCTGCAGCAGTTTTGACCAAACACAGAAGATAAGTAAGATTCAGATTTTTAAGATAAGTGGTGAAGGGAATAGGTAAGTAATTAAGACGAGAAGAAGGAAAAGACTTTTGACAGGGTGATATACAGATACTGATAGGGAAAACAACTTTATTGTATTTCACAGAGGTTTACACACTTATCTTACAAAAGCTGGATATATACTACTTAGAGTATATTACACAACCTTTATTACAAGCAAAAAGTCGTACTAGTCTAGGGTAGCTCTACACTATCGTTCTCTGAGGTCTTGACGAGGCTTCTACCACCCATCTGACGGAGGGTTGCTGGTGGTGTACTGGATTACTTCCTCTGGATCTTCCTCTTCTTCTTCACCTGGTGGCTGGGCCCTTCATCTACAACGTTCTCCTTTCCCTTGACGGATCCTCGGAAAAGGCGACGATAGTTGCGCGCTATGCCCGTTGGGTGAGGGCGAGCGCCAGGAGGTGACTCGGGAGTATAATCTGGTGATGCTGGGGTATAGTCAGGCGATCTTGGAGTGACATCTGCCATTGGGTCAGCAAGAGGGTTGGGACTTTCACCACAAACAGATCCGGATCCCAGATCCAGAGCATCGCGGTGAGATAATTCTCTTCGGAGGATATGTCCTACCCGCTTGGCCAGGTAATACCTCCGATGCATCGTGTGATACTCACTCAGAATCCTGTTGTAAAGAACTTCTTGTGTCACTATGTGAATGGCAGCTTCATGGAGTCTTGGGTCTTCATCATCATCTGGCATGGAAACAATGGCACTGAGTTCATCGCCCCCCTCTTGTGGGATAAACTGGAATTCAGAGTTTTCAAATTCATCATCATAGTGTAGACGGAGGTGTAGAACTGCCCGTCTTGCTGCATCTTGTATAGCATCTTTTTCCTGACGACTATAGCCCACAAACCGACATTCAGTGTCTGGTCTATAAGCCAATGGAACCAAAGTCACCCATGCCTTCCACTGATATCTTCTGGTGTGGACCAATTGTTCGACAGTGTGGAAAATAGGTAGCTGACCAGCTGTCGCTCCCAGGTGGTGTAGCATTCTCCATAGTTTTGAAGCCCATCCTCTCAGTTCTGCAGGTTCAGAGTATGAATTCGGCATCTTCCTGACAAACGAAAAGTTGAAATTTTAGTCAAGAGGAGATAAATTCTTTTAAGAAAACAAACAAGTTTTTAAAAATCTATAGTGAGATGAGATAGCAAGAGAAAGGGAAAAGACAGCAATTTATTATTTATATTTTTGTTTTTGGAAATTCTTTTGTAATTTTTGAAATTAGCATTTTAAAGGTCTTCAATCCTATAACCAAGCTAAGGTCTCAACTTACGGTCAAGTGGCTCGATACCACTTTGTAACAGCCCTGATGTGGGATCGCTAGAATCTTACAACCGCCCGTGATGTTCATTGTAAAGACGTGGTTTCACAAGCAAGCAAACGATAACAAAGAAAAGGCAAACTTTTATTACAGAAGTAAGGCTTAATGACACTTTGAAAGCTGTGGCGGCATCTAAGCCCAAACGTATATATTACAAAGCAAAGTGAGTGAAACCACAGCAAGCTTGGGCGTAAAGAGACCCTAATACCGAGAGTCGCCACCGCCCCACGCTTCTTCCCGAAAGTCGGGTCACCCGAATCTTCCCAATACTCCTCTTGATGTTTAGCAAGAATGAGTACAACTTCAGATTTCAAAGAAATTGCATGGAAGTTCTATTTAACTACATGCTAGGATTATCAATGGAGGGTATAGTTTTACCAATACAGTATATGTGGAATGCAATAGTTGAATTTAAAAGTCAGATAGTAATTTAAAACAAGAAACGATAATAAGTATAATCACAGGGTTTATAACATCCGAGTTACCAATTAACATCTCAGAAAAGCCTACTTATGCCTTGTATATTTGATTCATCCATGAACACACTTCATTAACCTAAGCACGGCGTATTCGAATACCATTGATTTTTCACTCGCAGAGTTGCCCAACTTACCCACAAGATATCTCATGCTCGCATCGTTATGCAATATACACGCAACACGTTAGCGCATGATCGAGCCGGGATAACAAAGCCTTTTCACTTCTCAACCCTTTTAGTCTCTACACGGTAGGTCTAAATCCATACAAACTGGGAGACCACCGCCAATAGTGGAATCTGCCCGAGGTCGACGGCCCATACCGTTGTGCAATTCAATGGTGCCCTAAACGGTCCACCTCGACCCACCCCATTCCGCGGTCTGTCCCATCAAACAAGCAACGCTTGACATCCTGTAGATATTCAATCTGATGAGCAGAGTGTACTAAGCCAGGAGGAATGACCACGCATGTGGTTGAGCGATTTTCTCAGGTTCATATTTGGCACAAGGTTCTTGTCCTACTGTCATCCAAATGAGGCGATGGCCCAACACCAACTCGTGGTCGCCCACCTCCGGATCTCACCGATGACTCACTTTAATCGAGTATATTGAATTGTCCAACTTCTGGACAATCCTCAACTCACCACCAAAACCTATTGGCCTATAGCCAACCTTCCTAACAATATTTAGAAATGTTTTTGTATGACATCGTGGAATAATTTCTATTATTTTATGTGGACTAGGTTTGTCAAAGTGAATATTGCTTACAGTTGGGTAGCTTAATATGTGGAGTGAAGGGTTTTTAACTATTTAACATGGCATTCCAAAATATTATTTCTTAATTGAAATAATTGGTGAAATATGCTAATGAAAGTAATAATATAAAATATACTAATGTAGGTTCAATATGTTCAAGGCATGCTACTTGCCTTCCCGCCCAAGTCCTCGAACTCCCCTTCGCTTCGTGTCTCCGTCCGGTGATGTCCTCGAAATGGCTCGTCAGTATCGAGATCTAGCGTAAGACACAAAAGAAATTAAATACTTGGCTCGACAAGGAATGAGCCCGACACTAATCCAAGTACAACAAAAATATAAAAAGGAAAAGAAAACAACTTAAAGAGGTAAAAGGTTTGACAGAGTCGGGTATGACCGAACGGGTCTAAGAATAGGCTTTATGGGTTCAAACGGTCGAAATGGATATAAAATGTTATTTTAGGGTTTCGATGAATAGTGGTCATTTTACTGTTCACACTGTTAAATAATGAACAATAATTAACCACAATTTCAGGGTTAGGAACAATAATTAATTTACTGTTTGAACAGTGCATGGGTTAAAAATAAAAGAATGAACAAGAATCGATTTTGGGTGAACAGAATTAATATTATCGCGCGGAAACGAAGACGGGCTGAAAATAAAAGGAATGAATAGAAGGTTGGGCCACAAAGATCGGCCAAGCCTGATCACCGATCCGCCCGAGGCCCATGTGCGCGGCCTTAAGGCCGTGGCCTTTAGGGCAAAGGGAGGGGCGCGGCCGAAGGCCGAGCGCAGCCGCTTCTGCCGCCGCGCGCGAGGAAGGCGCGACGCGGCGCGGGGCCGATGGAGCACCGGCGGCACCTCGCGACGGCGGCCAGCGGCGGAAAGGCGGCGCGGGGAGGGCTCCATCCAGGTAGGTGGTTTCTTCTCTCGGGTTTTTGCGCGGGGTGAGTTTGGAGGGGTGTTTCTCGGTTTTGGGGTGACGGCGGTGAGTGAGAAGGCGGTGCCGGTGGGGGATCCGGCGGATCTGGAGCCGGAGGGGTGGGGGAAGGGTTTGGGTGTGCTTGAATGGGGTTGATTCGCAGAGGGAAGGGTGGGGTTGGATTACGGTCGGGGGACCGAGGCGGCGGCTCCTTCGGGTTTTGGCCGGGGCTGAGGGAGATGGGTGGTGGTGCGGTCGTTTTCGGTGAGGGGGAAAAGGCTTGAGGTGGCTTTTGTAGTCGGATGAAGGCGGTGGGAATTGCGGCGCCGGCACTGACGTGGCGGTCGAGAGCATTCGGGAGGGCTCGGCGCACATGGGGGGGTGACGCGATTGCGGCGCCGGCGTGGCTGCGGCTTGGGGCACACGTGCGCATTGAATGCAAGGTCGGGAGGTGGCGCGGCCGGGGTGGCGACGCACTGGTGCGGCTCGTACGGGGCGGCGGCCAGAGGCGGTTGTGGGCGACGGCTCTGGCGGCGGCGCGTGTAGGGGTTGAGCAGGGAGGAGGCGGGTTCAGGCGGAGGTGTCCCCGTGTGGGAGACGGCATGAGTGAAAGGGGAAAGCGGGGATTGAGGTTTTTGCCGAATTTTGCTCAAATTTGAAAGAAAACGAAAAACCAAAACCTCAAACTCAAACTGATTTCAGAACTTTGAATTTTGCAGATGTTTCAAGATGCCGAGCCATACATGAATATATTCACGGCAAAGCCAAAACAAGGAAACTGATTACAGGAGAGATTTCTGGAGCTATACAAGGAAACCAAATTCTACAAGGAAGGAGGACCATAAGAGAGACAATCAATCAATCAAATCAGATCAAGTATTTCTATCTCTATCTTTTCACACCCCTTCAATCTCAATCGACTAAGATTTAGATTATTTCAAATTTCTCAAGCATACGAACTGTAAAGGTTTTGTAAACCCATCACTATCTCGATCTCTGTTGGGATGAATCGAACATCAAGATCCTTGCGTGCTATCCGCCCCGCATAAAATGATAGTCTACTTCAATGTGTTTTGTTCTTGCATAAAAGACTGGATTTGCTGACAAGTAGGTTGCACCTAAATTGTCGCACCACAAGATTGCTACTCTTGATTGGTACACTCTAAGTTCTCCAAGAAGATACTATAACCAGACAATTTCTGCAGTAACATTTGCCATAGCCTTGTACTTAGCTTCAGATGGACCTTGAGATCAGTAGCACTGCTTTCTAGCATTCTAGGAAATTAGATTTGATTCAAAGAACACCGCAAATCCTCCCATAGACCGACGATCATCTGGACATCCTGCCCAGTCGACATCAGAGAAAGCACTAACCAGTGTGGATGGAGATTTTTCTATTGACAGTCCAAGCATAGAAGTATACCTCAAGATTCTTTTCGTTGATGTCCAATGAATGGTAGTCGGAGAGTGTAAGAATTGGCACACCTTATTTACTGAAAAAGCAATGTTCGGTCTGGTTAAGGTCAGATACTACAAGGCTCCAACAATGCTACGATACCGAGTTGCATCCTCACTGCCAAGACTATCTCCTTCTGTTATTGACAATTTTTTAGATGTCGACATAGGAGTATTGACCGGTTTACAATTCAACATATTCACTTGAGTCAATAATTCAGTAATGTATTTTGTTTGTGCCAATCGCATCCATTAGATGATCTCTGTACTTCTATGCCAAGAAAGTAGTGAAGATCTCCTGGGTCTTTAAGTGCAAACTCATGTTGTAGACCACGAAGAAGGTTGGCTATGGCTGTTGCTGAAGATCCTATGACAATTATGTCATCCACATACACCAGGAGATAGATCACATTATCTCCATCAATTCTGATGAACAATGAAGTATCAGCTTTAGAGGGAACAAAACCTAATTCCTGAAGTTTGGAACTTAGCCTGGAGTACCATGCCCTTAGTGCTTGCTTGAGCCCATACAAAGCTAATTTTTTAAAAATAT
Organism: Ampelocalamus luodianensis; assembly: GCA_036346255.1. NCBI lineage: Eukaryota > Viridiplantae > Streptophyta > Magnoliopsida > Poales > Poaceae > Ampelocalamus > Ampelocalamus luodianensis. The sequence goes on from CM070638.1 coordinate 45,711,604, forward strand.
TATTATTTTTAAAGATATTTACAAAAATAAATAGTCGCTTAAAAATTACAAAAATGTGTCCTTATCGCTATTGAATCGGCGATGTGAACCTATCGCTAGCTTCAAATGGCGATAGGAACTGTCGCCACTCACGGCGGGCGGCTACCTATCGCCGCTCAATCGGCGCGTGAAGTTGGGCGATTTCTGCCGCCGCTGAATCGCGCGCGTGATGCGTACTATAAAATCCCCAAAAATCAATCCGTAATTCATTTTAATTCCGAAAAAAGAGAGAGTTGGAGAGGAGAGAAGAAATTGCGCGAAGCCCGCTTTCGGTTCGTCGCGATGGAGAGAGATTGATAGAGCATCGCTTTGATCGATCATCTTGTGTTGCGAGTAAATTTTTCTAAATCGTATGTTACATCCAAACCTTGTAGGTTAGCAAACGACAATAGCGACATAGAATTGAGTAGGTTAGATACATGTAGTCGAACTCAGAGTACATATTTTGAGTTGTGTAGCGACATAGAATTGCGACTATAGCGACATAGAATTGAGTAGGTCACATAAATTTAGTCGAATCTGCAAAGTATATATTTTGAGTTGTGTAGCGACATAGAAATGTGACAATAGCGACATAGAATCGAGTAGGTTACATAAATGTAGTCGAACTGTAGTACATATTTTGAGTTGGACATAGAATTGCGATAATAGCGACATAGAATTGAGTATGACGCTGGTTGACCAGTAGTAACATAATTAATGCACGATACATTTACTTTTTAAAATAGGAGAATTGCATGATACATTTTTGAATTGTGAGAAAAACAGAGTAGTGTGTAGGTCTAAAAAACAATGAGAATATTTATGCGCGGTTATTATTTTGTTAGTACGATGTTATTAGTTGTGTTAGTGCGCGGTCAATATCTTGTTAGTGCCGAAAACACTGTTTAACTAGAAAAGTAGCATGACATGTATTACATTTGTAAAGAAAATTCGTAGTTGCTACATAGGCTATGTAAAGATGCATGAAAAAAATATGAACTTTCTCTCTTGCTGCATTTTCAGGTATGGCAGACGCGAGTCAGTACGAGTTGCTTGACCCAGTGATTGACCAGCGTCACCGTAGCCGCCTCAGTACCGTGCTCCCTCCGGAGGGCGAGGCGCCGATAGAGCTTGGGGCGTTTCAGCTACGCACCCCCATTAGGGCATGGAGGCTGCACCGAGACTGGATTCCGAGGTACGTGAAGTTCTGACCTTGATGCACTCAATCGCGGTCTGTTTATGTGGCGTTGACCCATGTTTGTTCTTAATCGTTTCGACGCAGGTTGAGAGCGGCAGGCCTCCTTCCACTAGCGAGGATGGTGGAGGCGACGCCGAGGACGACCAGACCACCGTGTCGGCCGTGACGCCTGAGACGGTTTCCATACGACCGCCCTCCCGACGGCGCTGGTTGACCGGCCGGAGGCCGAGACCACACGCCCATCTCCCGTGCGGGAGATGACGCCGACGCCGCAGGATGTGAGCTACCCGACCGGGTTGCCTGCGCAGCGCCCGATGGTGGCGCACGACGCCCCGCCACGTGGCGCACGCACCTCCTAGCCGTGTTCGCGATATCTCGCCGCCCGAGCGGCACAGACGTGGAGTTCAAGCCCGCACGCCCACGCCGGGTGGATCTGCCGCTTCTATGTAAGTGTTTTCCTAACTATTTTCTCTCGTAATAATTCGTTTGTGAACCCTGCTGACGTTTACGTGTCTTCTTGCAGCCCGAGCGTATGGCTGAGGACGCAGGGCCCGTCGCTGTTACGAGGCACTTGGAGGCCTACCTGCTGTGGTTGTTCGGGTGGGTGATGTTCTTGAGCTCCCACGGCGACAGCGTGGACAAGCACTACATCCGGTACGCGCATGAGGTGGCGGAGTCACAGATCGAGCGGATCCCGCAGTACGCGTGGGGTCCGGCCGTGTTGTCTTGCGACGCATCGCGACACCGCGGCGACGCGTGCGCCGTTGGCGTGATTCGCCCATCCTCTCGGGATGCCCGCTCCACCGCACCGTGGTCGTTGGAGCGCTTCGGTCGACGACCACAGTGGACTTGACAACAGACGGGATAGCTTGTACGCCCCGCAGACGACTGACCGCCGACCATGGGCACTTTGTGGTGCCGCCGACGTTAGTTTCAGAATCATTTATTATTTTCATTTTGCAATCATTATTTTCGTGTGCTTAGTTTGCGGTGTTGTATTGCACAGTCACCTTCACGCCGATCACCTCGCAGGCTCCTACCCGAGTACGCTTGCGATGTTCGATCACCGACCGATGACCGCGCTATCCGACCCGTCATGATGATGCCAAGGTGATCGCGCGCTCAACGGTCTCATCGGTGCTGCACGCGAGACTACCTGTACTGGTACACGCGGAGTGCCTTGGTGCACGACATCTTCATGGAGGAGTACCAGATACAGCGGGTCATGCGCCGCCGTCTCGCGACAGAGGTCCCACCCCTTGGAGGCGGCGTGCGGCGCGCGTACACGCGTAAGTTCACTGCTGACTTTTATATCCGCATAATATGTGTTACATCGCAACCAAATATTTTTCTTGCCGCCCACAGTACACTAGGAAGGAGTTCGTGGCACGATGTCCTGGTCGGACAGGATGGCCTTGGGTGGACGGTTGGAGTGCCGCGCACGAGACCCTCGTCGAGGTTGGGGACGAGGCCTACGACCCCGAGACGTACGAGCACTACATGGAGTGGTACTCAGCTCGGACGAGGCTCGCGCGTCCGGTCATGGTCGACCGCCGACATGTGGCCGCGACGTCGGACACGTACCCCACCCAGCCGGACTCCGCTTTCCACCGCAGCGTATGTACTCAATATTACATATTTCATATTTAATTTGACATACTTACGTGTACAACTTGTTGATTACCTGTGCAGGTGGATCTTCACCGGGAGGTTGTCCAGATGGTAGACTCCGCGCAGCACATGGCAATGTCGGGAGATCGAGAGGGCTCTGCAGTGATCGGGAGGCAAGAAGTATGGAGCGCGGACCGGATCGGTCGCGACGCCGACCGACCCGGTGGACCGAGCAATCCGAGGACGAGGGGTCAGCCGAGGTGGTAGGACACAGCCTCCTGCTCCGCACGTGGCGAGCTCGTCGGCGTGGCAGGGTGGGGGAGCACCTCCGACATGTGGGAGGTGAGTTCGACACGCGACATCGCTTCTTCATTTCATTTGAACCTCATAAGTTTGTAACGACGATCTTCATTCTGGTCCTCGCCTCCACCGACGCGGGCGGACTATGCCGCGTCATCCGAGCACATCTTTGGGCCAACATGTAAGTTCCGCTTGCTTGCGTAACGCATTTTTAGTCATGACTATGTTTGTAACCTAATTCTTCGCAGAACGGCTTGGGAGGACGATGCATTCTCGTGACGATGCGCATATATCCGCACCCTCGAGGACTTCTTCAGTGGATCCGCGTGACACGCAGCTTCTTTGGAGGCTTCGGCTTTACTGTGCGCCGAGTTCGACCAGCGACGCAGATCACCGACGCACCCAGCACGACGCAGATCACCGACGCAGAGCAGCCCTAGCTACACCACCGCGGGCTACTCGCGGGTCGGTAGTCAAGCGGCTGACCCTCGACGCACTCACGTGAACGACGGTAGAGGCCCGGGTGACACGCGGGGTGCAGCCTAAGAGGGGACGCCATTAGATTTCCCTTTATGTAATTTTTTTTCATTATGAGTAATATGCCTGCTTTCTTTGACGATCCAACTGTTCGCAACAACGTGACAAAACGAGCTAGGTTTCTTCGGCGATGCGACAACACGGGCTACCTTTTTAGGGCGATGGTACAAGACGGAGCGATTTTGGACTCGTGACGGACGGGTCGACTTTTCGAACAATGGCACCAGAGTAGGCAGCTTTTCAGACAATGTGACCACACGGCCTAGCTTTTCAGGACGATGTGACCACACGGGCTAGCTTTTGAGGACGATGGCACCAGAGTAGGCAGCTTTTCAGGACGATGTGACCACATGGCCTAGCTTTTGTGACGATGGCACCGGTAGGCAGCTTTTTCGGGGCGATGTGACCACACCGCGATGAACCCAAGGTCCGATTGTTGTCCCGGTCTTTCGATGAGAACGACACGCTCGGTAGTAGTCGCCAACTCTCACGATCCCGCTACGAACTCACAAGGCTCAAACCACGTAATCGCCGAATCGCTCGACAGTCGTTATCAACCGTGCACGAATACCCGGTGACTGACCACGAAGGTCGATTCCTGCATACACCGAAGAAGCACGCAAGAACAAGATAAAGCAATCTGAAATTACAAATAGGAATTGAAATATTTGAATTGAGTTGGGATTCTGAATAAGGATCTTAATTGGGTGGTCTAGTCGACACACGCAAAAGATACAAGTTGCAACGAAGGCAAACTAAACATAAACAAAATCCAAGAAAACTAGAGGGGGTGCGACCTCCTTAAATAGGGGATGAGGAGCCACACATCTAATAGAACTAAGGGGGTGGGACTAATCTCATGGATTACTGTTCACGTGAACAGTAACAGCACCCTGTGTGGTCCACCGCGGATGGGCCAAGTTCAGTATGATTACAAGGCCCAGATTGGCCCAAACAAGTGATACGACGTCTTCTTTTGATGATTGCGATCAGTCCAGAAGGAATTTGAAGGTGAGGCTAGATCCATTGGAAAGAGGACGAAATAAGCTTTCAATCAAGTACTCGTGGACCTCCAACGGACTCCGTATGTGAAAGTTATGTCTGTTTTAAGTTGGTGTTGTCAGGCTGATTCTGGAGGCCGAACTGGATTCCAAAACGGGTCCAGCTCGAATTGCTTGCTTGTCTTGGACCAAAAGTGACATGGCGCTGATAATTTAAGTGAAGCGTACGAGCTCTTATACTTGGAACAGTAAGCATAGCAAATATGGTTGTATCCATAGGGGTCATGTCCTCATCATCCTCCCTTTCTTGAAAACAAAGCCGTCCTCGGCTTTTGATAAGCTGAAAATATGGTAACAAAGAAGCCAAAGTGTATGCATGGTATATGTATATGTCATCTGTTTTAACGGTTCTTCGTTGTTGCACAATTAATGTTAGACGACAGCAGTGATCATAAAAGATCATTGTATTATTACCCCAAGAATATTCATATATGTTAATGAGCAAAACAAAATTTCTCACATAGCAATTATTGCAACTAGTTTTGCAAATATAAGTGACGTATTTATGCAATTCAACTCTCTGAAGTTGTAAACTTGCAGTGGTAGCACATATGGGCAATCTACAACTTTTGGAATCAAACAAAGTTCATCCATATTATTAGATTTCAATGGAGCAATAGCAAATTCATCTAGCAAGGGTGAAAGGATGTGTAAATTCTTCCATACTTCAACATCTTGATGCAGATTGTCCACACTAGATGGTGCAACAAGAGATAAACACATGGGCATTGAATGAATACTAAATTTTAATTTTCTCTCATAATGAACAAGATTCTGCACATAATAATTGTTGTTCAAAACAGCAAGCTTCAATTCATCCATGTAATCACAAGTTATGCATATTCGATAAACAAGAAATTGATTGTCTACACCATAATCTCCAATCAAATTAAACTTATACCCAGGGGTGTAGGCACTAGACAAGCATTTTGAACATGCGATTTCAGAAACTTTCTCCATAGCATGTGACAATTTCACAGGTGGATCCAACATAATATAACATAAAGAGTTAGTAGGAGAAATTCTAGTCAAAACGTCTTTATGTCTAACCAATTCCACATGATCATTGTATGTGATTAAATCATCACATGACTCATTCAAAACAGCATGCAATTCAATTATTTCAGCACATGGTGCACTCAACTCTGTTGGCAAATCAATCAAATTATCACAGGATTCATGCAAATTCTCAATAATATCAGATTCTGTAGCTAGGAAATTAATTTCTACCTTCTCAGCACTAGATTCATCCACCTCATGTGATGCAGTGGTTTCTACTACAATATGATTTTTCCCTTTGCTCAATGATACTAGGCATGAAATCATGGTTATTGTTCTTAGGTTGAGTGTTCAAATCAGTACCTTTTGTATTACCTTGTAGGATCACCTCAGATGATGTTGATACTGAAATTGGTGAGTAGTTAAAAGCTTTTCCTTCCTCTTCTTGCTCCAGCTCAATTAACAATGAGCGAGCCATGGGTGCAGGACAACGAGACAGAGTAACACCCACAGCAGTAGGGGCGGCCATCATGGTAGATGCAGCAGCAGAAGAAGCAACCGAAGATGATCTTGATGCAGAGGTTTGTACCGTGCGCTTATTTGTTTCATGTACACGTGAAGGTGTAGTGGAAGTAGACGAAAGAGCACGAACGGTCTTGGATTGTCGTCCTCAGATTTCTTTTTCAACTTGGCAAGCAAGGCGAAACAAACGAGTGGCAGATGGGAGGTTTATAAACAAGTTTATTCCGAATTTGATGGTTTAATCCTCCTAGAAATCTAGTTATCTTTGCATCTTCGCTTTTTCTAAACCACAACGAGACAAAGCAGTTTGCAAATCTTGATAATAATCCTCTGTAACTTCTACCTTGTCTTAAGCGTTGCAATTTATTAAGCAATTCACGAGAATAATATGAAGGTACAAATCTATGTCTCATTGCTCTCTTCAAATCATTTCATGTTCTAGGTATGTTCGATTAGTACGACAATATTCACTCCACTAAATAGATGCAAAATCATAAAACTCACTGCAATGACCTAACTTTTAGATGATCGGAAATTCATGGCATGCAAATAATTGTTGTACATCTAATTCCCATGTGAGATAAGCATCAGGATCATAATTCCCAGCAAAAGAAGGCATAGTGAGTTTAGTTTTACCAGACGTACTATCACATTCATGTACCTCCTGTGGTGGATAATCGCGTCTCAAGCGTGCATCTCCCTCGTGGACTTTCTTGCGCTCCCGTTCAATGGCTCGAAGAAGACGTGGATCTATCTTGTAATCATCCCGTGAACCTGCCATAGTTAGTAGAAAACAAGGGAACAAATTGCAGTGTATATGTCCCTATGAACTACTAGGTTCTGAAGGTTTCAACAGTTGCTCACACTCAATCTTTTACCAAGTTCTTACAAGCTCTTACCAATATAGCAAGGAAGTGGTACAACCGTGGTTGGTTCGTGATACTCTCACCGTGAATAGTCCAATGATTGCGAGGAATGACACTCTTGAGTCGTGAGGAAGTGGAGCTTGGAAGGCTTCAATATGGTAGCAAGGATCAGCAATAATCAAATCAGTTAATGCAAGTTGAAAAATTGTTCAAAGTACTAGCTAATGTTGCTGATCCTAGACTAATCAAAGCTAGCTAATCAAAGCCCTATGAAGAGAAGTGTATGTACGCACACGCAACGATCAATGTGACTTGATGCAAGCAAGGGAAAGCCTCACAACAAGTGCTAGGAGAGACGCTAGCCAACTACTCAAACTTCTTTCTAAGGGCACAAGATTGTTCGCGTGATGTAGAGCACAAAAACAACAATATCGATGCACGCAAACAACCCTCTAGATTGAGGAGAAACAATAGCTACTCTCAAACGATGAAAAAAGCAAAGTTTTATATGGCATATATATGCTTGTTTGAAAGGTTTCGACGAGATCTACAACTTTTTAGTTGAGGCGAAGCCCAAATTCTGAAGGAAAGACTGAAAGAATTGGCAAAAATAGAAACCGAAAACTTGCGACGTGAATTCGAGGCCGAAGATGGCCGATTTTGGGGCACCTGGAGGGAGACTAATGTCTTAGGTAGAAAAGATGCGCCTCGTCATTAGCTTCAAAACGAGAACAAGAACGTCAAAACGGACACCGTATGCAAAAGTTATGCCCGTTTTACTGAAGGTGTCTCGGATACGGAATTCTACTCGGACTCGAATCCGTCTCGGGTTTAAATTTGAAACTGCTATATCTTTCAAACCCGTGGGCCAAACTTGCTGAAATTTTTTGTGGAAGCTTTTGGTTATATGTAGAAGGTCTCCACCAATTTTCATGCACTTTTCTTTTCTCTTTTTTCTCTCTTTTTTTACATGGCTTTTGTTCTATGCAGCTGCCTCTTTTTTCCTTCTAATATTTGGTCGGCTCTAAGGTTTATCGTAAGTCGCAAATAACATCAATTCTCCCAAAAGATTATAGCAACCCTCTCTTTTTTTCAGATGAACAACAGTAAGGATTTTCTAGTTTTTGGTGCGGATTAGAGGAGTTCTAACCCACGAATTTTATGTTTTAGATGCAAAAACTAAGACCCTAAACGAACGATCAAGCAACGCAAAGGAAAACACAAGAAGCAATCTATACCATGACCAACTAGACAATAACTAGAGCTAAAGATCAGCAACTAGACACGACGATGCAACCAATGATTCAACAAGCAAAATACCGAAAGAAAAATTGCAATGGCTCAAAGGGGTTGGACAGGGATGATAGATGCAATAATTTTTGGGCAATTTTTCGGACTCTAGGTATGAAAACGAATCTACTACTAGAAAACTAGAAATTCTCACCGATCAATGAAACTCTGATACCACTTGATGAACCCAAAGGTCCGATTGTTGTCCCGATCTTTCGATGAGAACGACACGTTCGTAGTAGTCGCTCAACTCTCACGATCTCGCTACGAACTCGCAAGGCTCGAAACCACGCAATCGCCGAATCGCCGACAAGTCGTTATCAACCGTGGCACGAATACCGGTTGACTCGACCACGGTCGATTCTCGCATACACCAAGAAGCACGCAAGAACAAGATAAAGCAATCTGAAATTGCAAATAGGAATTGAAATTGCAAGGCGAGGAGTACAACGCCGAAATGGGCCGCAAGGGTAAATGGCCACGTTCGACTCAATGAGTTCTACCTATTCCTCCACATGTCCCATGTATTTCAATTTCCCTAAAGGCATCGTGTAATCGTCCTCGGTTCGTTGTCTGCGTGCCATGTAATCCCTTTGTCGGATGAAATGTCGTGTAGTTATCGTTCGCCATTTCCCCAAAGTTCTCAACGGAGTTGTGCGAAGATTCGAACGCATTGTAATATCACCGCCTTGGTACATACGAATCATTAATCCTTAATCGTCCTCCAAAAATCTTCCAACAATGCACAACAACAAATAGCCGCAACAAGTTGCATAAATTAATCCTGTCACCAGTTGAACCGCTGAGTTCTCGGTTCACCTATGTATCGCCATTCAACTCGCGACAGAAGGTATCGCCATTCAACTCGCGACAGAAGGTATCGCCGATTAAACTGGCGACAAGCTCTGACCTCTACAAAACCCTCTTGCAACCGTCGAAATTTCACACAGGACTCAGTCTTACTCAACAAAAATAGAAGGACACAACAGAGAGGAGGATGAGAAAAGCTAGCGGCTACTGTTCGTTCGCTTGCCCACCTCTCGGGTAATTTTCTTAATGAACGGATTACATGATTCTTGATGTCTTTATTACGTAGTGAAGTCCGTTTACATACTTTTTGGTGGGATATTTAGTTGCACATATGTAGTTCATCGTGTAAATGTTCTTCACATCGCGATCGTCAAATATGTCCGACATCGTCAATTTCAAAATTTACTACGGTAGAGGGACTATTATGGAGGGTCCCGAGGAATTGATTTGAGTTATTTCACCGCGGACGTGCCCTACCAAGACTTGAGCAACGCATAATAGGCGCTGTGATGCGATGGTTGTTCCACACGCCCCAAGTGGACCGTGATGTCTCGATCGACATTGAGTGCCTCGCCCCGGGCAGACAACGCCACGTATTGGGAGTTAGTGCAACTAAAGGGAACAAATTCATGGCGGTCGATGTACGCATGGCGACGAGAGGATGGAAATTGGTCCTTCGGTTCGACGCATGCTAAACCCACTCCGGCATCCGCGTCGAACAAGTAGGACTTGCGACATCGGGAAGAACTAGGTGACTCGGTAGGCGCACAAAATGGCGAGATGGGCAAGAGGTTGTTGATGTCGCCGATGAAGACTACGCCGAGTTACCTCATTCGTGGAGACAGGCTAGTGGGCTTGCGACGAGGAGAGAGATGGAAGACCTAGTGGAAATGATGGAGCTCAAGACCAAGACTACATGGCATTGTCCAAGATGAAGGTTCGATGGCGGCGATGATGCGGACGTGAAGCGGTTCCATCCGAGTGGAACACATACCGATTCGAGAACCTCGTCGTTAACGGCTCCCATGTACCATGGGAGTACGACGAGCGCAGGTCGACTAGGAGCTACGTACAAATGCAAGGAGGCGTGCAAGATGCGGTCAAATTACGGGCATTGTCGGTTCGACGACATTCACCGTCGTCAAGTCTACCCCAAGATGCTACGACGTGAAGTGCGGCATAGAGGATGCCCTGGCGCTGCGCACGCATTTCACCCAAGTGGGACACCTCTGGAAGTGCTCCATAGTGGTCCTCACACATGCGTCGTCGTCGAAGTCACGCGATCCCACCGAACTCGCCATCGGGCTTCATTGCCAATCTCATGTACGGTGAGATCGTGGATAACCTAGATTTTGAGCCACGATCCATCATTCGGCCATTGAGGCAAGGTTCCAATACACACTCAGCTATGCCAAGGCTTGGAGGGCAAAAGCGAAGGCATTGGAATCAAGGTTCGACGCTTAGAGGATTCCTACCACAACCTCCCGGCAACTCCGAGTCATACAAGGCAGGAATCCGGCACTCATGTCGACATTCAAGGCGCCACGCATCCGGCGTAGCCTAATAAGAGGGTACTACAATGAGCATTCTTCGCGTTTGGTCCATGCATCAATGCATTCCAAAGATTTGTCGTCCAATCTTGTGTATCGATGGCACATTCTGATCGCGGTACAAGGGCGATCATCGACCGCAATAGCGACGGACGAAACAATCAAGTTCTTCCCATGGCATTCGCTGCGTTGGCGAGAACACGGATAGTCGGTCGTGGTTCCCAAGAATGTGAGGATTTACGTTAGCAGACCGTCCCAACGTATGCCTCATACATGACCGATGCGCGGCCTGCTGCGTGCAATAACACGGCTCTGACGATGAGAGAACGTTCCACTTCCATGGCGGATCTACGAGCGGGTGGTGCATGAGGCACGGGTGCAAACTTCTATAAGCGCTTCCGCAACAAGGACTTGATGAACATGTTCAAGCGCTGTGCAACCGTAACCGCGGCGTAAGTTCGACACACTGGAAGATTACGGACGACCGGACCCAAACCCACGAAGGATGCATCGAGAAGGGCGCCTAGCGCCGACCAGGCCCCAAGCATTGCCACGATTACCTGAGGCGCTCCTAGTGTCACGAGGAAGACAAGGGCACAGTCAAATGCTTCTCGATGGATTGAGCACGAGCCTAAGGAGAAGTGGTCGCCTTTGCATGACAGGGTGGTGCTCGATATGGTATCATGACAACCAACTGGCCGAGGTCTACAAGCGGGTCATGCGCGCGCGGTGCCTCCCTTTGGTTGGTATTGTGGAGGCAATTCTCCGCGGTACCACAAACTACTTTGTTAACAGATCACGACAATCGTCGCTCACCATGGAAAATGATAGAGTACTCTACTCCGCCATGATCACCGCATACATGGAGGAGAAGAGCAAGAAGGGTGAGATGCACCGCATTCAAGGCGGATGCGGGAGCTTAACCGAGATAATGTGCGAGGATAAAGGGCGCCGCGACTAACCGCGAGAGGATCACCCATGAGTGCACGCTACGCCGCGATAGTTGCGTATGCACTTGTAACAAGCCCCTTCTTACGCATAGGCCTGCTCCCATGTCATGGCCTTTGTTAACGGTGGCGCAAACATCGGTCGATACATCTCTCACTATTTCACCAAGGAGGCGGTGATGCAAACATGGAGTGGAGATATGTATGGTTACGCGTTGTTGGCCATTTCATCGCCATCCATCACGGAGCAACTAATGCGGGCGCGGACATTGGTAGGCTCAAGGAAAGGTTGGCGACAATGTGCACGACGAGAGCGATATGGGCGCAGCGTAGCGGACGTCGACGAAGAAGTGCTCCATTTGCGGAGTCCGGCACACCTTCAAGACATGCCCACGCGAAATACTCGGGACTAAGGAGACATCGGCATTAGGGCGTCACCACGGGGACCTCATCCGTGCCCGACTAGAGGCGATCCACATGGGAGACGTTGGCGTCGCGAACACGACAAAAATATTATTATCAATGTTGTCAATTATCATTTTAGTTAAGTGTTATGGCGTTCTTACGCAAGTTACGTAATATCGAGTGTATGAATTCGAGCAAATGACAATATCACTTATCTTCCTTTTATGAATCGTTCATACCTCAAACGTCCTCGCTAAATTCTCCAAAATTAACCGTAGTAGAACAACATACGATGATGATAAAATGTTATTCTGAGTTTAATGATTTTGTACCGTTTAAAATTTATGAAAATCACAAAGCGCCTAAGTGAAATAGGAAAATCAAAAAGCGGCTAGGGTTGAGGAATGAATCGCTTGATTCAGCTGGCGATAAATACCTCAATCAGCGACGAGGCGAGGACATGGTCCACATGCGCGATTGAACTGGTGACAGAGATACATTTTTGTAATTTTTTTAAACGACTATTTATTTTTGTAAATATCTTTAAAAATAATATTATTTTAAAAAAATTCCATACAAAGCCTTGTCAAGTTTGCATACATAATGTGGATATTACTTCTCCTCGTAACCAGGTAGTTGTCTCATGAACACTTCCTCTTCAAGAATGACATGCAAAAACGTATTCTGAACATCAAGCTGATGTAAACACCAACCTCGAGATATAGCAATGGTCAACACAAGGCAAATAGTAGCTGATTTCACTACCGGGCTAAATGTATCTTCATAGTCAATGCCATACTTTTGTTTAAACCCTTTTGCCACTAACCGTGCTTTGTAGCGGTCAATACTACCATCTGCTTTCCGCTCAATCTTGTATACCCACTTGCAATCAACAATGTTCTGCCCTCTACTCGGAGGTACTAGATGCCAAGTCTCATTCTTTATCAAGGCTCTGAACTCATTACACATGGCTTGCTTCCACTTGGAATCCTCCGTGGCTTCTACATGTGATGTTGGCTCCTCAACAACCGCACAGTTATATGCATACCTTACTATTCCATCAATGTACTTCTTCGGCTGAATAATGTCGCCTTGTAGATGAGTTCGCGGGTGCACCAACTCAGCCAGCGCAGGCGACGGAGCAACAACAGAGGACTCAGCCGCCTCGAACAGCGCCAAGTCAGGAGCATCATCACCCGAGAGCATTCCACCAGGAGAAAGCACAGAGGATCCATCGACACCTGCTTGCACATCATGTACCTACCCCCTGCATACCCGAGTCCTCAGCATCGCCATCCGAGTCCTCAGCGTTGCCAGCGACGTGCACGTTCAATTCCTGTCGAACGTTGCTAGCAACATTGCCAGCGACCTGCATGTCCAATTCCTGTCGGAAAAAATCAAGAGCTGCAGCAGACACATTAGTTGAGTTAGTACGTTCATTAATCAATCGGTCACGCCCATCATCTGAACCACTAGGAGGAGGAAGGAGTAGTGTTGGAGTGCAGACAGGGGCTGAAATTTGGTGCTAAGTTGGAGAAGGGAAAAACATCTTCATCAAACATGACATCCTTTGAGATGTATATACGACCAGTTGGAATAAAGAGACACATATATCCTTTGTGAAGGGAGCTATAGCCAAGAAACATGCACTATTTTGAACGGAATTGGAGTTTGTGTTGATTATAGGGTCGTAGGTTAGGGCAACACGCACAGCCAAAAATTTTGAGGAATGGGTAATCGTGTTTTTGTCCTAGCAAGCGTTCTAGAGGTGTGAGAGAATTAATGACTTCGCTAGGAACCTGATTAATGAGAAAGGCAGCAGTAGAGAATGCTTCATCCCAAAATTTTAGAGGAATATGAGAATGAGCTAACAGTGCGAGACCCATTTCGATAATATGATGATGCTTCCTTTCGGCCGAGTCGTTCTGTTGGTGTGTGTGGATAAGACACATGATGTGAAGCACCAATTTGATTGAAAAATGAATTTAATTTCTAGTATTCTCCACCCCAGTCAGTTTGTATGGTGATAATCTTTCTGTTTAGCAGTCTTTCAAGAATTTTTATTATTATTTAATCCTTTTTTATTAATATTTTAAAGTTAATCCCTCGCGAACTTTATTTCTAATTCTGATCCCTTTGGCCACATCACCACTCGTGGCGTGATAAAACAACACTGTTACGCCGCTGGTAGTGGTGTGACAAAACATGCCACGCAAGTCCTCGGCCGCGCATCGTGCCAACGTGGAGAGTTTGTGTGTCATATGTCACACCGTAATTAGTGGTGTGACAAGCCTGCCTTGTCACGCCGTCATGTGTGGCGTGATAGGGTCTAAACACCATTTATGGATTTCGAACCTTAGGATTTGTTGGTAAGATTGTAACAAAGGGACTTCTTTTTGAAAGATAAAAAACAATTGAAGGTACGGTGATACAAAATACAATATACATGTAACATTTAACAATCCATAACTTAAAAATAGAGAATCTATCTGTGAACCAAATATATCACCATCCTTTTAACTGGTAGTAAATAGATATGTGGACCAATAATCTTTTTGTGGATTGATGACCTTTGGCACTTTAGCGTATATATCCATCATAAACACTCGAACAATATTTCTAGGTCGTGTCCCACAAGTGATACATACTGCATCCTCGAAAAAATGACTAATATGTGGACTGTGTGGTAAAACATAAGGCACGAGTATGCACATATGCTAGACAATACCGCTGATAAAAGATGCCTAGACACCCTACTAGAATGATAGGTGGTGCTTTTCGTCACTTTGTGGTCGTAGACCATTTCGTGCCTATTTCCAAAACTCGTTTTTTCCATGTTGTTGAATGCCTTACTTGCGCAGCTAGAGCAGATAGAAATCAAGGAGTAGAGGTACCTGGAAGGCGGCGGCGTGTCTGAGAGAGCGGGCACCACCACCATCATCGAGAGGTCCGCGCTGCTCGGCGGGAAGCTTAGGACGGCCGTGCGCAATGATGAGCGGCGATGGAAGGTGCTGGCCAAGTTCTGGGCGGAGTTTATATTGTTCCTCGCGCCGTGCAACAACGTGGACATCCACGCCGAGATGCTCAGTGCCTCCTCCTCGTGGGGCCGTCAAGAATGGAGAAATGGAGAGAGGAAGGAGATGAGGAAGAAGAGCCCGCACAAGAAGAGCCGAGCTCGGGCGGTCGAGCCACCACGGGTGCGGCGCGGGGCCGGCAGTGCTGGGCTAGGGGAGGCGCGACCAAGAGGAGGCGACGGGCCAGCGAGCCGGCGAGGGGTGCAGGGGCCGAGAACGGCGACTGGAGGCCAGCCTAGGGAGGGGCAGCGCTAGAAGAAATGGGGGAAGGGAAAAATGCCAGGAAGAAATAGAGAAAGAAACAATGGAGGAAAAGAGAGAAGTTGTGGGCTCACTTATAGGTGGGCCCAAGTGCCAAAGAAGCCAGCTCACCTAGCTGATCTGGCGAATCGCCCACCGGATGCCACATCAAGAAACCATCGCCTGAAATCGGAGGGGTAGGTTAGCCAGTTTTGCAACTTCGGGGTGTCAAAGGGCCGGTTTTTTAGTTCAAAAGATTAGGTGTCCGTATGTCGATACTTGAGGGGGTAGAATAGACTTCTTCCATTTTTTTTAAGACCAAGAATAAAAAAGTAAATGAAACACCATGAAACAGTACTAACCCAGTTTCGACCAGTCAGTTGTTGGCCTGTTGCTAGTGTAACTAATTCTGATGTGAATTATATACTTAACATATAGTATATTGATATAGAATGCATCTATATTTACTAGTTGTCAGTTTGTCACACTTCTATTCTTGGCACAATAAAAGCATATTAAATTTTGCACTCAAAGAATTAATCAAATAAATGCATATTAACAGCCCTACATAAATTGATGTATGGTATATTTTCTGTAACAGCCCAAAATATGTATTCCCTATTAATTATGCTTAAAATATTAAATCCTTCAAATTTTTAGCATTTCTCTGCATTTTTTTGCATTTTATTTAAATCTTTTTCTATTAAAGACAGCAACAAAATATTTTTTGCCAAAATTTGAAAGCTGGTCAAATCCTGGAAATAATTTTTCTAAATATTAGATGGTGCGAGGAGCCTTTCAAAAACTTTTCATAGTTTTCAAAGTTGGTTTGCTAATTTAAAAAATTGCAATTTGATTTCTGAAATTATGTTAATCGGAAAATAATAAAAATCCGGATTTCCTTCCTGACCGACTTCCTTCCCTTCGGCCTGGCCCATTAATGTCTCGTCCCGTTTCCGGCCCACGCACCGCCTCCCTCTTCTCCTCTTTCCGTTTTCTTCGCGATAAAGCATATTCGTGCAGTGTGCTTTCTCTCTCGCCGCTCTCCTCTCTCTCGCCGGACAGCTATGGTTACAATCATTCTCATTTGTCGATATCCTGACTTGAGCTGATTTTTGCAGTCTTCTCTTGTGCAAATCAGTCACCCTGTCAAGCTCATTACCGAGTTTTTTTAAAGACACATTACTAAGTCTGTTCAATTTGTGTTGTTGCAACGAACAAAGCTCTCATTTGTCGATATCCTGACTCGAGCTTATTTTTGCAGTCTTCTCTTGTGCCAATCAATCATGCCGTCAAGCTCATTACCGAGTTTTTTTTAAAAAAGACACATTACTGAGTCTGTTCAATTTGGGTTGTTGCAACGAACAAAGCTCTCATTTGTCGATATCCTGACCCGAGCTGATTGTCTTCTCTTGTGCAAATCAGTTACGCTGTCAAGCTCATTACCAAGTTTTTTTTAAAAAGACACATTACTGAGTCTGTTCAATTTGGGTTGTCGCAACGAACAAAGCTCTCATTTGTCGATATCCTGACACGAGCTTATTTTTGCAGTCTTCTCTTGTGCAAATCAGTCACCCTGTCAAGCTCATTACCGAGTTTTTTTTTTAAAGACACATTACTGAGTCTGTTCAATTTGGGTTGTCGCAACGAACAAAGCTCTCATTTGTCGATATCCTGACTCGAGCTGATTTTTGCAGTCTTCTCTTGTGCAAATCAGTCACCCTGTCAAGCTCATTACCGAGTTTTGCTTTTAAAGACACATTACTGAGTCTGTTCAATTTGGGTTGTTGCAACGAATGCTAATGGGTGGCCGACACAGAGAAGAAAAGGGTGGGGACTGCAAAGCAGGACAGGACGTGAGGTCTTCTAACAGGAGCGCCAACGTCGGGGCTCTCTCTAGCCTGAATTGAATTGAAGCTTTCGTGGACTTGAATTGAGCTTTGGCCCTCGTGGTACTCCCATGATCCCATCCTTCTTTGACCTAATAGCTTTAGGACTTACAAACAAATTCTATTGCGCAAGTTTGACCCACAACCTTCTTGGAACATAATATCCCTTGTCTCATTTAGATGGCGTTTTGTGGATTTGGTGCCTTTTCCTCCTGAGATATGTTGCCCTGTTAATGTTGAATCTAGCTCTCTAGCACCAGCATCAGTTAGGAATTATTAATGGGGTATTTTTGGTGGAAAGTGTTGCCTAGAAAAATCAAGACAGCAACCTAACAAGTGTTTTCAAGCCAAATTTTACTAAAACGTATACTTTGTTTGTGGTGCTGTCATTTGTAAATTGTAGTGAAGATGAGTAGCGAGTGCGATCCAATTCAGAAGGGGCGCGGGGGTTGAAGAAACATATAGTTTTTTTTTTTGAATGAACCGGCAGGATCCCTACTAAGCATATATATAAAGCAGAAGAGAATTGACCCAGTTTATAAGAGAAACTGGACCCGAAAACCTTAACAGGTGCACGGTTTCAGAGAGGAAAACCGGCAACCAAACCCCAAAACGACAAAACGACCACAACTCGAACAGAACGACACTCACACCGGAAGGCGCAACCAGACAACAGACCAGACTAACCCAACTCAACTCGTGCTAACCAACCAAACACTGGTCCCTCACAACTCGGTCGGCGGAGCCCAGCTCCCACGCCACACCTCTCTGACACTCGAGCCGGCGGAGCCCTGCTCCCACGCCGCACCTCGCTGTCACTCTAGACGGCGGAGCCCTTCTCCCACGCCGCAACTCTCTGCCACACAAGTTAACTTCGGAGGAGCACGCATTGGACCGAATCACTGTCGAGAAGCGCCAAACCAGGACGAGGAGCCGCTGTGAATCGAGGACGTTGGGGTAAACCTACAGAAGAAGCCGGCGGTTGAAACCAAAGAGAGCAGGGGCTTCTCGGCGGCGCCGGGTGAAGGTGGCGACATCAATGCCGCGTCGCCATGCGGACTTCCGGACAGGGTTTTCACCCGGAGAGCTACTAGGGTGGGGAAGATGCGAAATGTCACCTCCAGGGAGGGAATGGCGCCCGAGGGCGTCAACGACAGAGCTTTCGCTCGCGGCTCCCCAACCTGGAAACCTGCACAAAAGAGGTACAGGCCAAACGACCCACGCCCAACACCGCACCGGCGAACACCACGCGATCGTCCCCGACCATCCTCCGGGCTCGGCGCTGCGTCTGCTCGCCCCACAAGACCTCGTCGCGTGCGGTCGTCGCCGCCATGCGACCACGCAGAGCCAACGCAGCAAGCACTAGCCACGCCGCGCGCGCGCGGGCTGCCAACGCAAAAACAGCGCAGGATACAAGAATTCCTCCTTTATTCTTCCATCCCGGCGCGAGTGAAGACGAGGCGGCACCCGGCGACGGCTCCCTAGAGCGACGGAAAACCTCCCGGCGCGAGTGAAGACGACAGCTCCCCGCACGACGGACTCCATGAAGCTCGCACCCCTGTGGGCGCAGCCAGACGCTGCATCGGTTGGAAGGCACGGCGGTTGCAAAGACGGCGGCGGCCCCAGAAGCGGAGGTGGTAGCTCCTAGCACGACGGGGCCTCCCAGCGCGCGGCGAAGCGACAAAACGGCGGCCCGAGAGCGGCGGCGGCTCAGCGCGAAGACGCTCCCCACAAGGAAAACCTCGGCGTCGGCAGCAGCGACCGCGGCAACGATGGCTCCCGCCGCCGACTCGCTTGCAAACCCCGAGGCCGCACCGGCGCATCGGCGGGTGGCACGACAACCGGTGGCCGGGGCGCGGCGCCCGTGAGCTCCGGCGGCCAAGGGGCGGCGGATCTGATCGCCTCCGTCGGGTGGTGCCGCGACCCAAGAGTTTCGGCCAAGGGGAGCTCGCGTCTCGGAGGACCACCGGAGGCTCGCCACGTCGGGGGCGGGCGGGGCGCCACCTCACCGTCCACGGGCGGGCACTTCTCCGCGGCGGGAGCAGGAAGGGGGAGGAAGGAGGAGGAGGAGGCTCGGGAGGTGGGAAGGGGGCCGCCGCCGGTGCGGAGCAGTGGCGGCGGCGGCGAGGCTGGGGACGGGGGTCTCGGGGAAGGAGGCGTCGCCTCCCGGGTCGCCCGAGGCGAGCGACACGGGAGTAGGGTAGATATGTCGAATGAAGAAACATATAGTCAAGTTGCATAATACTTCCAACTTAGCTCTCTCTTGCTTCCATGATTTTAAGAAATTTGAACATAACAGGAAGATCATTCTTCATATCTCATGTTGTTAGCATTCATAGTTCAGCTGCACCAACAGCCATGGTTTCCATGGAGCTTTAATATATAGTTCTTTCATTGGGACTTTTTTTTTGAGCAAATATCAGAGAACCACAAGTTTTGGGGTATTTGTAACGGAAAACCCCAGGTTTTGAGTTTTTTTAACAAGAAACCCCAGGTTTTGGGGCGATCACCACACAAAACCCCAATTTTTTCCTTGTTCCCGTCCCACAGCGGTTCCACCGTCCCGAGGAGGTCGCTGTTCTATTCGCTTACCGTCTCACAGCGGTTCCACTGTCCCGTTGCGCGCCCGTGGCCTCTTAAGGCGCGAAAGGATGTGCTTCCTCGGCCATTCCGCTCGCACGCAAAAGGCTCGGCAGAGCACACAAGTCCTGGCGACGCGGGAGGACGGCTCAACGGAGTTAGGCTGGTCGGTGACGCGGGAGGACAGCTCGGCGCACAAGTCTTGGCCGGATTTGCGCACGCGGGAGACGAGGTAGGTGTGTACTTTTCTTGTGTAATTTAAGGTTAGGGTTCTAGATTTGACTGATTTGCGGGGAAATTTTTTGTTAGGGTAATGTATTGAAATAGGATTCTTACTGATTATGCATGTAATGTCTTCATTTGTCCCTGAATTGAAGTTCTTTGATTGATTCGATGCAGGCATTGGACTCTCGGTAGGATGGACGATGATTTGTTTGGTGGCTACAAGGAGAAGGGTAAAAGCATTGTTGACAATGATGATGAGCGAGGTTTGGAAGTGTACTCTGGGAGTGAGGAGGATCACATTGAACTTTTGGAGCACTGCGAGGGCGATAGTAATGTGGAAGACCCATTCCCAGTAGAGGCTGTTGTGTCCAATTTGGTACTATCGGACCCAGGCAGTGACGGTGGTGATGAAGACTTGCGCTCTGGTGACGACGATGGCTTCCAAGATCCACCATTTGAAGCCCCCCAAAAGAGGTAGAGCAGAGCAAAACAGATGACAGAACAGAGAATTTGGTTTGATGAATCCCGGATGCTTACACATGAACAATTGTGTGAGAAAATGTGCTTTAAGGATGTTCATCAGTTCAGGAGGGCACCGAAGAGCTACCATATAGTTCAGAGTAGAGATTACAAATACTTGAGGAATGACAACGACAGAGTGAAAGTGTGTTGTGTGCATAAAACTTGTCCATTCTCCATGTTGGCATCACAAATTGCCGGAGAGCCTACTGTTGCTATAAGGAAGATGGTTGATCCTCACACCTGTGGCATCACCATGGATAGTAGTAGAGTTAATAGTTCATGGCTAAGCAAAGTTTACGAGGAGGAAATAAGGAGTGATCCGGACTGGAAAGTGACTGCATTGATGGATGATGCCATGAGGCAATATGGGGTGGAAGTTCCTAAGATGATGGCTTACAGGGCAAGGACCAAAGCTGCTGAGGTGGTATTAGGGAATCACAAGCATCAATATCTAAGGATTAGGGATTACCTACAGACAGTGGTAAACCATAACCCAGGTAGCAGATGCATTGTAACTACAATTATCAATCCCCAGCCTGATCTAAATAATAGATTCCACGGCCTCTTCATATGTCTAAATGCACAGAAAGAAGGCTTCATGAATGGTTGCAGGCTATTTATAGGTTAGTGCATTGTAGCTACAAATTTCATTACTTTGTACTGTCATATGTTGTGATGTTGATTTTCTTTCCTTGTGGCTTGAATCAAGAATTGATGGGTGTTTTGTGAAGCTAACCAATGGGGCTCAAGTGCTGGCTGCAACGGGAAGGATGGCAATAACAATTTGTTCCCTTTGGCTTTTGGGGTCGTGGGAAAGAAGATGTAGATTGGACTTGGTTCCTTACACGACTCAAATGCGCGCTTGGTGGCGATGTGGAAGTATGGAAGTCGGGCGTTAATGTCAGATAGGCAAAAGGTGAGTTTGACATTATCATATTAGAGATACAAGTATTTTGCCAAACATTCTATTAACCACTTGGTGCTTATGTGCAGGGCCTTCTACGTGTCATCAAAGTTGTTTTTCCTGACTGCGCGCAAAGGTATTGCAAACGCCATCTTTACCAAAACTTTTGCACCACTGGATTTAGGGGAGGAAACATTAAGACACACATGGACTCTGCTTGCTATGCATATAAGAAACACGACTTTGACATTGCAATGGAACAATTGAAAGATAAGAGTGAAGGTGCATGGGAATGGCTATCTAAAATACCCACAAAACACTGGGCTAGGCATGCATTTGACACAACATGCAAGACAGATTTAGTTGTCAACAACCTCAGTGAAGTATTTAATAACTACATCATTGATGTGAGGGACAAGCCAATTGTCACAATGCAAGACATGATTAGGACAAAGCTAATGTCAAGGTTTAACACCAAAAGGGAAGGTGTGGTAACATCAGTATGGGAAATAACTCCTCACTATGCAGAGAAGTTGGCATTAGAAAAGAAAGATGCTAGGTATTGCAGGCCTGTATGTGCAGGAATGGGTATATGGCAAGTGACTTGTGGGGAAAGGACATATGCACTGAATCTTGAGGCAAGGACATGTGGATGTTTCAAATGGGATCTCACTGGTGTCCTATGTAAATATGTTGTTTCGGCCATCTACAAGTCTAAGCAACATCCTGAAGACTTTGTTCATGATTTTTTTCAAGAAGCCAGCATATGAGAGAGCATACAAAAACCTCATATATCCAGTCCCTGGTCCTCATGATTGGGCCAAAACACTTACAACTGACATAGATCCTCCTAAATTCACAAAACATCCAGGCACAATTCCATACAACTGATGGCATCTCAACTGACAATGCAATACCAATTTCACAATTTCATACAACTGATGACATCTCAATTGAATACACACAATTTCACAAGGTCTCCTACTTGGAGGTAACACAATTCCTTAACAAAATACAACTGATGGCATCTCAATATTGATTCATCCAATCTGTTAGCACAGATGTGAGCACAACCAAAAGCACCACTATGACACCAAGGCACCACATCGATCGTATTGTCATATTCTCCACCTTCATTGCACATTTCATCTTCAGGTTGTCCAGGCGATCAGCCATCTCAAGTTCTAGCTTCATCTCCGCTTCCTCTGCTAGCTGCACTTCATACTTCTTATTCCTGCGATCAATGATGTCCCACATCTGCTCCAAGGTCTTCTGAACTCTAGCTGGCCATTCTGCATCAACCCATTGGACAAAATCACAGTCTTCCTCTTCCTACAACCAAAGAAACAACACAAAAGCATTCAAGTAACACAAGTTGCTCACAATTAACACAATCGCTCAAGTAACACTAACCTCCATTGGGCACCCTAGGAACCTTCTTCCAGTGTCTCCTCCTTCCCAAGCAACCCTCCTTTGCGGCCTCAAGCCATGGCGGCATCTTAGCTGTGTGCCCAACTCCTCCCCACAATAATCAGAATCCTCCATATACAAACGAACCTTGCCACGGAGGCCTCCAATTCGCTCCTGCGATTTGCATCCCAATGGAACTCAAGATCGAATTTAAATCCCAAAAAACAAGACTCCAGTCAACCAAAGCACTTCAATTCAGGAGAAATGCAAATTCAGTAAGAATCCCCTTCCAATACATTACCCTAGCCAAAATTTCCCCCCCAAATCCATCCAATCTCGAACCCTAAATTAGACAAGAAATAAAGTGCACACCTTCTGGGTAGGTGCACTCGCTCCGACAACCGGCGACGGCAGACCATGTCTTCATGCCATCTCTTGCTCCTCACTGCAGGGACTCGTGGCGCGGTGACTGCTGCCGCCGGGGGCAAACTTCCCTCTTCCCTCCAGCATCGCCAAGCCTTACGTGCGCGCCGCCAAGAATTCAGCACGAATCGCCTCCGCGTCGCCGCCACCTCACTCCGCTCACTCGGCCTTCCTCCCGCGTGGTCCAGCCTTACATTCGCGCGCCAAGCCTTCACGCGCTGGCCGAGGCGGCTCAAGGCACAGGGGTTAGGTGTGGCGACCTCCTCGGGACGGTGGAACCGCTGTGGGACGGAAAAAAGGAAAAAACTGGGGTTTTGTGTGGTGATCGCCCCAAAACCTGGGGTTTCTTGTTAAAAAAAAAACTCAAAACCTGGGGTTTTCCGTTACAAATACCCTAAAACCTGTGGTTCTATGATATTTACTCTCTTTTTTTTGGTGGTGCATTGATTTATGGCAGAAAATGTAAGGAGTTTTGCTCTGGTGTAGCACGCCATGTGCAGAAAACTAAAGACCATGTGATCTCAGTAGGGAACTATCTACATTTTGGCATGATATGTTCAATTTGAGCTTAATAAATAGGAGACCTAGAGCAAGCATTTGGTTCAGGTTGGATGTCCATTTGGTTCAGGTTTGTTCTAGTAGACACTATCGGCATGGAAGTCGTCAGGAATATTAGCGGTACATTAGCCCTTATTCTTCCCAGAATCGTCCATCAGATTTGCTTTTGTTTAGAAAGAAATAGGCCAATTCTCCAAATTCCAGAGACCGGGGTCTGTTTGGTTCGCTGCCCTTGCAAACCAAACCAAATATTGGTAACACCAATTAAGATTGGCGGATATTAGGTTTGCTAAAAAAAATGGTAACGCCCACGAAAATTTCGTAATACAAATGAAATTCAATATCACACGTGGACAATCCGAGGGTAAGAAAATCGCTCATCAAAATTTTGGTAACGCTAAAATTTAGTTTAATCACGATCCAAACATCACTCCTTTTGCCAATATTTGGCTATGCCAAAATTTTGGTTTGACTTATTTTAGTCATCAACCAAACAACCCCGCTGAACAAGCGGTCTCATTCTTGATATTCTATGAAAATACTACTCCCTCCGTTTTTAAATACATAACGTTTGACCAAGTGTGCAGTTAAACTTATCTAACTTTGACTAATAATATATGAAAAACTATTTAGATTGATCATGAGTGAATAGTATCATTAGATTTGTCATGATAAATATTTTTATAATATAATAATTTTGTAATTTTTTACTAACAAAATCATATGAAAAGTAATGGTCAAAGTTATATAAGTTTGACTGTACGTTTGGTCAAACGTCGTGTATTTAAAAACGGAGGGAGTATTTTTTTTTGTACATCCTTTATTGGATTTTTAACTTAATTTTGGACTATTTTGTGTAGAAATCGATTACCAGCAATTACTGTTGCCATCTTGTTACTATGGCATGAGAAGAGACCAAAAGAATGATCAGTAATCCTTGAGCTCAATCTTACAAACATCCATCAACCTTGAAGAATTCAACATGGGGATGCAGCGTTGTAGCCGATTAGGGTAGCAAATTTGTTGTCAATTGATGGAAACGTTGACAGGAAGACCAGCAAGTCTACTTTCTGCATTACCAAGTAGTCAAGGTAGGACACCCCTAGATGGAACAAAATGTCGTACTAAAAAGACTCGCAGATATATTTCTTCACAGGAATCTCGATAATTACAAATGCTTGGGACGATTGGGTCAGTGGAACTGTGGAAGGAAAAACTAAGTTGGACTTGGAAGCTTAGGAGTCCGCATCTTCTTAATTTGGATGAAAGGGCAAACAAGGATCCCTTCGTCCACAATTTGTTCATGGCTGTCGCTTACTAGTTGGGCCCAAAGACGACCCACAATTTATTTTCTTTGAAAAGTAGCAGGAGAACTGCTAACAACTTGAATTATCAATCCCCGTTAATTTCCGTCAACACTCATCGGCACCTTCACGAGTCTTTTGCGGATTAAAAAGCGTATACTAGACCACTAGAAAATTGATATTTCCGGTTGAAAACCGTCAGGAAAATAGAAAAAAACCATCGGGTTTAATTTTGTTGACGAGTAACCATCAGGTAAATCCCTTCAGATCTAGTTGGTAGGGAAAATTCAATTTGTCTAACGGTTAACCGTCAAGGAAATTATTTCTGACGATTTTTGTTATTTTACTGATGGTTTTGTAAACCATCCATAAAGGGTGTGTTTGTTTCCCTGCATGCCCTTAGCCTGGCTCGTACAGGTCATCTAGGCTGAAGCGAGCCAGGCTGTCACTACTACAAAACAGTCATCCTGGACGTCTCATCACAGACGGTTCCAAAGGAGCCGTCTGTGTTGAACTTATACTGACGGTTCCCTTTGGAACCGTGCGTGATAGTATTCATCACGACGGCTCCTTCTACCAACCGTCTATGAAGTATCACGACGGTTGGTAGAAGGAGCCGTCTGTGATGAGAACACCTCATCACAAACGGTTAGTATAACGAACCGTCTATGATACTTCACAGACGGTTCGTGATACCAACCGTCAGTGATAAGTACCTCATCACAGACGGTTGGGATTAACAACCGTCTGTGATTTTGATTTTACCATAGCTTGGAATTTTCCTTACTCTCTGATTTTACTATAGCTTAGAATTCCAAGTCATGGTATTTTACTATGGCTTAGAATTCCAAGTCATGGTAAAATCAGATATTTTACTATGGCTTAGAATTCCAAGTCATGGTATTTTACTATAGCTTAGAATTCCAAGTCATGGTATCTCTGATTTTACTATGGCTTAGAATTCCAAGTCATGGTATTTTACTATAGCTTAGAATTCCAAATCATGGTAAAATCAGAGATTTTACTATGGCTTAGAATTCCAAGTCATGGTAAAATCAGAGATTTTACTATGGCTTGGAATTCCAAGTCATGGTATTTTACTATGGCTTAGAATTCCAAGTCATGGTAAGCTTAGAATTCCAAGTCATGGTAAAATCAGAGATTTTACTATAGCTTAGAATTCCAAGTCATGGTATTTTACTATGGCTTAGAATTCCAAGTCATGGTAAAATCACTATAGCTTAGAATTCCAAGTCATGGTAAAATCAGAGATTTTACTATGGCTTAGAATTCCAAGTCATGGTATTTTACTATGGCTTAAAATTCTAAGTCATGGTAAAATCAAAGAGTAAGGAAAATTCCAAGTCATAGTAAAATCACAGAGTAAGAAAAATTTGAAGTCATGGTAAAATCAAAATCACAGATGGTTATTAATCCCAACCATCTGTGATGAGGTACTTATCACGAGCGGTTCGTGTTAAGAACCGCGTGATGAGTTATCCTCACGGTTCGTGTCGTGATACTAACCGCTCGTGATTTGTCATCACAGACGGTTTTGTATGAAACCGTCTGTAATTCGCAGCTTGGGAATTTGAAAATTTTGAACGCGTGCGTGGGAGGCAAAATATGTCCTTATATATTATGGTCGACCTCCTCTAGGCGCTCAGTCTCGCACTCCCGCAGTCCCGGTCCTCCTCTAGGCTCTGTCCTCCCTTGCTCCGGCATTCCTCCTCCGAGCTCCAGCTGGTAGCTGCTCTTCCGGTCCTCCCGCAGCCCCCTGGCCCCCGCTACACCTCCAGGCTCCGGTCCTCCCTTGCTCCCGCAGTCCCCAACCTTCGACGTGGTTTTCCTCCCCAACAGCTGATAGTCGACGCCGACACCAACGCTGACCTCCTCTAGTCTCCTTTGACGTCGACGCCGAGCTCCTCCAGTCTTCCTCCGACGTCGATGTCTCTGGTATATGAGGTTCTGTTGGTACTTTTGTATATGAGGTTCTATTAGATTCAGATCCGATTTGTATGTATGAGCTTGTGGTACTTGTGTTAGATTCATATCCGATTTCTAGATTCTCCTCCATTCTATACTGCTGGTACTTGTATATGATCGAGTGTATGCGCGTATCCATGAATCCATGGCTTGAGAAATTTATTGGGAGGCTTAGGAGTTGGGAATCCATGTATGTGTATCAATGAATCCATCATGTTTGGGAGGCTTCGAAAATGGCAGTGTATGTGTATGAGTGTATCTATGAAATGGCAATATTTTTTTTGTAATAAAAAAAGCTATCACAAGAACCGTCTGTGATAATCATCACAGACGGTTCTTGTTCCGAATCGTCTGTGATAGCTGTTTTCACAGACGGCTCTTGTTCCGAACCGTCTGTGATAGCTTTTATCACAGGCTTCTACGCTGCTTTTTGTTCTCCATCAAGCCCGATTGTAAGTTGGTTGTGCTACCAAATTGCTATGTTATATTATTATTATTATTATTGCGTATGTTTAGAAGTACAATGAGTTGTCTGTTGTTAGCATTATTTTATGTATTTCTACTTATTTATGATCTTTGCCTCATAATAAAATCTGTAATTAAAATATTATCCATATTTCTAACATAAAATCCCCCAAATATTTGGTTTCTATTTTTTTAAAACAAATTTGCATATGGCCATTAATGTTGACAACCTTGCCCTTGTGTTAACTGAATGCTTAAGCATGGTTGGTTATGCTTTGGATTCCAAGCATCACAATAGCAACCAAAAGTATGGCTAGGTGCTTGTTATCCTTTTAATTATGATCATTAATAAATAATTGCTAGTTTGGCTAAATACTATTTATCTTCTCCCCCCGCGTGCCAACTCACTTGCTCATCACCCGTTGTGTCGTACACTTGAGCCACGTGCACTAGAGCTACGTTAGGCCTTCACCTTGAGCCTCTCACTCCCTCTCATCTCGCCGCGACCTTGCCACCTCACGAGCGCGCCCCGTTCTCGCGCGCGCCGCGCACGAGATCTTGCACTTGAGCCACTGTATCGTCGCGTTCATCTCGCCACCGCTCCTCGTTATTTAAGCACCGGCCAAGTGCATTACCGTGTTCGCCAACCTCCCCGCTGCTTATTCCCCACTTTTTTCCCTCTTCTCCGCCTCAGGTAGTCAAGAACAAGCCTTCTCCCCCAAATCTAGCCACCAGCTTCGCCGTTGGATTCCGGCCGCCAGGGTGAGTCTCCGACTTCATCATCTTGTGCATTGTGGTCGCCTTGAGTCCCTCTTCCTCACGATCACCTCCTCTGTAGGGGTGCAAACGGAGCGGATACGGACGGATATCGCTCATCTTGTATCCTTTTTCATATTTTTTTTCTCGGATTCGGAATCGGACACGAACAGTGCCGGATACGAATACGAATGCGGATAGTCTCGATCATGAATACGGAACGAATACATACCGAGCCGAATACGGATTGTCTAGGTCACAAATACTTATTCGAATATTGCGTGAAAACATAAACCATATATATTGCATAAATAAAGATTAATCAACCATACTACATGTCCAAAATGCAACTACATTAGTAGTTGCCCAAACAAATTTAAATATATCACACGATAATATAGGCTATTTAAGCAAGTAATAGTAACTACTAACTAGCAAGTAGCGAGTAGATTATTTGTTGGTTTACTATAGACTCAATTTTTCTCAAATCACTCAATTTTTTTTTATCAAATCTTCAGGCTGAACAGGTTTCCCTGTTATGGACTAACAGTTGAGTTGATAATCAAGGAAATACATCATGTGAATGAATATGAAAAGAATGATTATTCAAATATGATTTAGCAAATATCACAGATGAACTGATTCATTATAAAGATTCTGTTAGTAAAGAATGTTACCTTGCATGTCACTTTATCACCAACAGACAAGGAACCTTTTGTAAATGAACCAATATGCAGAACATAGCGAAGAATACTTGGACATTGTTCACAGTGAAAGATCCAAATGACCATTCAATACTCCCAATGTCATATATCTGATGCCGAAAAAATCAAACGTCAGGTCAAAAAGAATCATAGAATGTATGGCACAACAATGACTAGTAAATAAACAGTCTTTGAATGTAAATTGCATTGTTTATTGCTGTTATATAGAGACATCCACCTGTAGAAATTTTATTGAAAATATAGAAGCTTTCACTATGTTGTATAAGCAACCCATATTATGCTTCTAATCTTAAGAGATTGGATACAACACCAACTTGGCGTTTGAAATGGTGAAATTATGTACATAACAAAATTAGAACTATCAGAACTATTGTAGATTATTGGGATGAAGCACAACTGCACAACAAACAACACATGATATTGGATTTCAACTATATCAACATTACATCGAAAAGAAGGAAGTTGTACCTGACCACCCTGTTCTGCATAGATGGTTGCTTCGTGTTATGCCTAGATTACCATTGGCAGAGGGTTTTTAAGTCACCAGGGGAATATTTATGCTAAACAGCAGCAGCAGCGAAAAAGCTCGACAATTTTATAACATTAACCTGTGAACATAAAGATAATACTTGGTTCCTTTAAGGAAGAGATTCTTCGCATATGAATCTTCACCATCCGATGGTTTAGGAGCCTTTGCTGCGTCCTTCTCTGGGATAGCATATGCCATTTGCACAGATCCACCACCAATATCGAGATCCACCACCAAGATCGAGATTGACCACTCCAAAAGATAAACACTGAAGCACAAGTGTACAACTCATGAACAATATCTAAACACTCTAAAGGATATAAATGGCAAAACCGGATTCAGAGCAAACAGCTCGACAATTCTAAGAATGTTAGTGACCAAAATGGCAAAACCTCCATGAAATGGAAGAATGCAACCTGAATATGAGCACATAAGCAATATCTATTCAAAGCATACCTCAATTTCATGGGAATCAGTTCGTAGCGTGAAAGACCAAAACTCTGCAAGGTACAATCAGCTGCATTTCATACTGTTCAAACGAGCATCAACATTTCATTTACACACGTGAGGTGTTGGATTGCCACAAAAGCAACACTGCGGCTACAAAACAGAGGCTGATGCACCACCTCCGATTGCCCGGTCGAAATAGCTAAAGCATCTTACCATTTGTTCCCACGAGCATAAGGTGTTCGACAAAATGCTACACCACGATCCCTAATTGTCAATGCTTCTTGTGGAGGATGAGGAATGAGAGAGCTGCTTATTGGTAGGCAACGAGGGTGGAGGACGGGGAGGTGGCGTGCAAGAGGAAGGGGAAACGGTGATGTGGAGGGGCAGGAAGGACTCTGCAGCGAGATTGGCCTTGAGTGCACGCTGTCTCGGGGCTTCCACCGCGTATGTTGCCACCCGTGGGCGCGCACGTCTTGGCGCGCCACGGCCACATAGTCGCACGCCTCCGGTGGGTCTCCAACTCTCGCACACGAGTTCACATAACCCAGACTGAGGATTTCCGGGCGGGCGATGCGCGAATCCGTGGGTTACTGGTCAAACCGATTTCTTTCGGACGAATTTCGTTTGAATTTGCTTAAAACCACCAATTTTGAAATTTGAAATTTGAATTTGAAAACCCAGAATCCGGCGGGATTTTGGATCTCGAGACCACCAGTGGCGGTTCACGGCGGGATTTTGATCCATGCTCGCACAGCCTTGGCGAAGTTCTGCTTCGTCACCTACTTCGCCGACGCCGCGGCGGCGCGTGTAGTGGCCATTGGCACCGGGCCCAATGGCGGAGCCAGAAACCCAGCATGACCATGGCTGAAGGTGGATACTGATTGACCTAACAAGGGACACGTCGACGATTCGACGATGGCAAAAGGAATGAGGCGGTGTGGTCTGTTCGAAGAACCGGGAGGAGACGTACCAGAAGAAATCCTGGCTAAGGATGCAGCAATCCTTCTCCTCCACGGGCTTGTCGGCGTCCATGGGCGAGGCCTGCGGCTGCAGGGCAGGCCGAGGCGGCGGCGACGGCGGAGCTCGGTAGCGGGACTCCTCCAGGAGCTCCTCGAAGGGTGTGAGTGCGGAGTGGGGGCGGTCGAAGAGGAGGGGGAAGAGGGAGATGTGCTCGAGCTAGAGCGAGAGCTCGCTGGACGACAGGTGGGGGGCAGAGATGAGGAGTGAGGGGAGGTGGCGACGGCTGCAAGGGAGGCGGCGGCGAGGAAGGTTCAAGGGGGGAGGCGAAGGGGGAGGGAGCCCGGAGGGGATGGATTTGGGATTTGGGAGCAGTGGGCGGGAGATGTAGGCGCTGGGCGCGGGAGGAGAGAGAGAGAGAGAGCCAAACGGGTGGATTTGTGACGCTCGGGGATTCGGATAGTCAACCAGATAGTCAACGGATAGATCTGAATTATTTACTAGATAGCTCTAAATTCAGCAGACATGTGCTTACGGAATCCGTATCCGAATCCGGCAGGGAAAATCCAAATCCGGGAAAAAACCCGGGTATCCGGGAAAAGGCTCTGAATTTTACCCACATTGATTCGGACGGTCGGTCGGTCGGGAATTATCCGTTCCGTTTGCACCCCTACTCCTCTGTGCTTGTTTCCTCACATAGATGAAAGGAGTCGTTATTGTCTGCGGAGCTCGCTGAAGCACACCACGCCGTCGCCGCCTTCTCCCGCCTTGTCCGTTGAGTATTTGCCTTCATCATCTCGTGCATCTTTATTGCCTTGATCTCCTCTCTCTAATGCATGCCTCCTTTTTCTATCCTATATTTCTATGCACCAAAGATGCCGACAAGCCTTCGTACCCGTCGCCGGCCCAGAGCATGCAATGCTGCTGCCGCACCAATCTCCTTCCTCACCCGGTTTCCAGGAAAGCCCTTGTGTTCTCGTAGCCTTTTTCATATTGTAAACCCTCTAGGCTAGTCAATGAAGCTCGTAGATGGTCAAAGTGTAGCCGCACTGTTAACCTCGTTGTGCCGCCGCAAGTCGTCGCGGAAGAACTAGTTGCATCACCGCGTTTCGAGCATCGAGCGCACGTTTAGCACTATTGTAGCCAGTAGATGTTAGTCTAGACTTCAATTTCTAGTGTCTAGCCACGTTGAGTAGTTGCCCCTAATGACAGTACCGCCGCCACCAACCTCGCCGTCGCACCACCGCCTCGGTCCATCTCCCGCCGCGCCGCCGTAGCCGTTAGAGTCGTTGTTTTGGGGGTTTGACATGTGATTCTATACATTGGAAATCTATTTGTAGAAATTTGGAGTTTAAACTTATTGTATAAAACTTCATTATATTGATATTTGAATTCGGCCGAATTGAGTAAGCATTAGATTCATATTCATATTCGTTACAACATTTGATTCGTATTTGTATCCGAGAATATTCATATTCACATTCATATTCATTTTTAAAAAATACAAATACAAATGTAGTATGGTCACTATTCTATTCATATTCGGTGCGTTTTCAACCTTAGCTATGAGTAAGCGTCCTACGTACTCACAACTCACAAGAGCTTCAATTGTTTGAGGTTCTCGTTACTAACAATTGATAATGAGCACCACTATTCACCAATTCCAAATTGGGCAGATAAAATCTGAATGAAAAATGAAAGTACGAGATATACAAAATGATATCTCATGCTTGAAATACATGATATACAAAATTACACTCATGTTGATTTCTGAGCCACCGTCTGCACTAATAACCAGCTAACATATTGCTGGAAATTTACGTAAAAATGTATTTGCTTTTAAAAAAGAAGAAGGTAAATTACCGCTCATAGTTCAAATTTATAGAAGGTAAATTACCGCTCATAGTTCAAATTTATATGCTGCCTTCCTCAAAAAAAAAAAAAAAAGCCGGGGAAGTAGATTAAAACTTAGTACTTAGCCGAGAAGAATATAGAACTATTGATGGTGGACCGTTTACAGGTTTTCATGGTGGACATATTTATCTACTTGATCACTTTATTGCTCCCCTTTTTTCTATTTATTGCTGCTGTCCCCTTTTTTTTTTATGTATAATTAGTGTTCATGGCAAGTACAATCTAGCTAGACGTTGAACACAATACTACAAGTCGTCCACGATACTAGAATTGAAAGTAGATTTTTCTGTCTTATTTAACGACTTCCACACCATCCATGGGAGGGCAGCAGGCAACAAGCAGCAAGTGTAGATCACCACAATACCACATCCACCTCCTTGCTCAGCAATGAAGATCAAGAGTGTGTGCTACCCATGCACATGGCAGGTACCGATGCTCCATCTCACCCACATCCTCTTGCTCGCATCCACCTCTCTATCTACCAATGACAGCGACCTCTTGGTGCTCCTGTCGTTCAAATCCCACATAACCAGTGACCCAAGACATGCACTGTCCTCCTGGGATGCCGTCGGCAATGGCACCAACACGCCGGCACCTGATTTCTGCCGATGGAACGGCGTGGCCTGCAGCGACCGCCGGCACCCAGGCCGTGTCACTGCCATACGTCTGCGGGACTCCGGCCTAGTTGGCATCATCTCCCCAGAGCTCGGCAACCTCACCCACCTCCACGTCCTTGATCTGTCAGACAACAACCTGGAAGGTGAGATCCCGTTCAGCCTCAGCAATTGTGCAGCACTTCGTACCATGAATTTGAGCGCAAACTACCTGTCTGGTTTCATCCCTGCTCCTTTGGGTCGTCTATCAAAGCTTACATTTTTCTATGTAAGCTACAACAATCTGAGTGGTGAAATTCCCATGTCACTGTCCAACCTCACAGCCCTCACGATCCTTAGCATCGAGAGGAACTCCTTCCATGGTCAGATCCTTAGCAGGCTGGGAAACCTAACATCATTGACTCACTTAAATCTTGCCATGAACAGCTTCAGTGGCAACATCCCTGAAGCTCTAGGTAAGATAACTAACCTTGCTTACTTCGAGGTCATGGATAACAAGCTGGAAGGTCTTGTTCCTCCGTTGATCTTCAATATTTCTTCCATCGAAGTCTTGCTCCTTGGATACAACCAGCTTTCAGGATCACTGCCGCCCGACATTGGCTTTAAGCTTCCCAGAATAAGGGTTTTTGGCACATCTGAGAACAATAAATTCGAAGGCCCAATACCAGCCTCCTTCTCAAATGCATCTGCCCTCGAATATTTGTATCTTCGTGGAAATCGATATCATGGTCTGATTCCACGGGATATCGGCATCCACGGTAATTTGAAGTCATTTTCGGTAGGGCACAATCAGCTCGAAGCCACAAAGCCTAGGGATTGGGATTTCCTCACATCCTTAACCAACTGTAGAAAATTGGGATTACTAGACCTTGCACAAAACAATCTTGTAGGTGTTATGCCAATTACTATTACCAACCTATCTCGAGAGCTCAGTTGGCTTGTACTTGGCAGAAACCAAATAGCTGGGACCATACCTACAGGGTTAGGAATGTTTCACAAACTTACAAAGCTCACCCTTCAGGATAACTTCTTCACAGGCACCTTACCTCTGGATATTGGCCAGCTTCCCAGTCTCCAGTATCTTGACCTGTCCCATAATGGATTTGATGGGCAGATTCCACAATCATTGGGCAATATCACGCAGTTAAGCAATCTCTCTCTATCTAATAACTTTCTGGACGGCAGCATTCCAACAAGTATTGGTAACCTGACCCAACTTGGATCCATGGATCTTTCCTGTAACTTATTGAGGGGCCAAACCCCACAAGAGATACTTAGCATTCCTTCCCTCACCATACTTCTCAACCTCTCCAACAATGCTCTAAGTGGCTCCATTCCAACACAGATCGGGCACTTGAACAGCCTCGGCACAATCGACCTCTCAATGAATAAGCTATCTGGTGAAATCCCAGATGCTATTGGCAGTTGTGTCCAATTACGTTTCCTATACCTCCAAGGAAATGTACTGCAAGGACAAATCCCAAAAGGACTGAATACTTTGGGCGTGCTTGAAAACTTGGATCTCTCTAGCAACAACTTAACAGGCACCATACCCGAATTCCTAGAGAGCATCAAACCTCTAAAGTATCTAAACCTCTCCTTCAACAACCTATCTGGTCCAGTGCCAAATACAGGGATCTTTCGTAATGCCACTATACTGTCACTCACAGGTAATAGCATGCTATGCGGTGGTTCTTCCTTCTTGCAACTCCATTCATGCCCATCTATAGGATCTCACCAGGCTTCACAGCATCGACTGCGTGTCTTAATCATTTGTATCATTGGAACTTTGTTCCTCTTCACATGCTGTATAACTGCATACTGCTTCATTAAGACAAGGATCAAACCGAATGTTGTTGATCAAGAAAACTTATTTCTCAATGAGAATCATGAGATAATCAGGATATCCTATGCCAAGATACGTGCAGCAACAGAATCATTCTCACCAGCAAATTTGATTGGTTCTGGAAGCTTTGGCAATGTATATATAGGAACTTTGACTCTTGATGAGAATTTAGTTACTGTAGCAATCAAGGTTCTCAATCTTGACCGACGAGGAGCTAGTAGAAGCTTCTTGACTGAGTGTGATACCCTAAGGAGGATTCGACACCGGAAACTTGTCAAGGTGATCACTGTGTGCAGTGCCTTGGATCATAATGGTGACGACTTCAAGGCACTTGTCCTAGAATTTATTTGCAATGGAAGTTTAGATGAGTGGCTGCATCCAAGCACAACAACAAAAGGCCCAATCTTTAGAAGGCTAAGTTTGATGAAAAGGCTGCACATTGCTCTCGATGTTGCAGAGGCATTGGAATATCTTCACCGTCATATTGAGCCTCCCATAGTTCACTGTGATATTAAACCAAGCAACATCCTTCTAGATGATGACATGGTTGCACATGTTACAGACTTTGGTCTAGCAAAGATAATGCATGCCGAAGCATGCAAGCAAAATCGTGGTGGAACTGAAAGCAGCTCATTTGTAATTAAAGGGACAATTGGATATGTCGCACCAGGTTAGCGATTATTGTTTAATTAAAATTATTGCTGATGCATGTCAAAAAATTTGTCTGCTCAAAAGATTATTCGTTTGGTAAATTGATAACATGGTATTTTAGTGTGATCTAAAGAGGCAAGAAAAATTGTAGTATCAATATTTTATTTAATTGTTGAGTCAAATTGTAAAGTGAAATCCATCTTTTTTTTTCTCTGCTCATCGTTATGTAACCACTGAAGCCTTCGTTTATACATGTTGTCAGAGTATGGCTCAGGAGCTGAAGTCTCCACTGATGGTGACATATATAGCTATGGGGTGTTGCTACTGGAAATGTTTACTGGAAGAAGGCCAACTGACAGTTTCATCAATGGTGTGACAAGTCTTGTCAACTACGTCAAGATGGCATATCCAAACAATCTACTGGAAATATTGGATGCTACTGCAACCTACAGTGGAAGCACTCAAGATATCATAGATGTATTCATTTATCCTATATTTAGACTTGGTCTAGCATGCTGCGAGGACTCCCCAAGGCAAAGAACGAAGATGGATGTTGTAGTTGCTGAATTGAATGCCATAAAGAAGGCATGCGCAGCTCATATGCCTGTTCATGAATTTCGAGCAACCACCTAATCTGGGCAAGAGATGAAGTGTGGTTACGAAGTTTGTCCACTTGCGGTCTTGTGGTTCCGAAGGCATGTTTTTGTCCATTTTTTGCTTTCCATTTCATCTTGTACGTTTCATTCCTGTTCCTATTTGTAACATAAAGGGACTATCAATGGTTTAAATATACTTTTGGGCCTCAAGTACCAAATAATACCTGTACAGTGAGTTAGTCCGTTGATGCAGTAGAATCCACTGTTTACTTGAGTGGTGACTTCAGCTGAATCAAACCACTTGAACAAGGAAACCCAAGTTATTTGTCAAAAAATATCACCCTAATCAAATAACTGAAACAATGAAATCCAAATTATTAGTCAATATACAAGAATTTTTTTTTGAAATATTCAATTTTTATTTAGAATTACAAAAATAATACCACATTTTTTATTTTACAGAAATAATCATCTGTCGCTAAACCATTGGGTGACTAGCCCAAGTCGCTCAACGGTTGAGCGACTTGGACACTTATTACCCAACGGTGACAATGCATGCCATGCTAGCTGAGCAACCTATACACTAGGACCAACTGTTAAGCGATAAGTGTCCAAATCACTCAACAATTAAGCTACTTAGATCAAGTCGCTCAATCGTTGAGCTACTTGGCCTAGTCGCTCACGGTTGAGCGACATGTGATTATTTCTATAAAATAAAAAGATGTGGTATTATTTCTGTAATTCTGAATAAAAAATTGATTATTTTTTTAAAAAAACTCCAACATACAATCACCAAGTACATTGTCAAGCTGATAAAATTGTAATAGCATTGAATGCATCGAGATTTGAGTTTAATAAAGGTTGATGATGTAACTTACCCTGTGTCTACTGAATGATAGACATGATAAATGTTTTGGGTCCTCCAAATTTAACTGTAAGGTAGTTCCAGGTCACCCAAATCACCATGAACTTAGCAAGGTTCCAGACCAGTGTTCTAAAAAGCGGTCTGATAGGTCTGGTATTAGGCCGAATAATGGGATTAGGTCTCATTCCCGAGTCGAATATTGCAAAATGATTAATTTAATAGGATTACAAGGTTAAACGGGCTGATTATGCGGCTAAGCGGGCCGATTACCATATATTAGGCTGAATATTGCTGGAATGAAACATTGCTCTATTCCAATGGGCCAAAGGCCAAATATACAAGTTACATATGTAGGTAACTATGAAAGAGCACCATATACAAAGAGACATATAACATCTCATAATAACATCTAACACCCCTCAAACTCATGGTGGATCAACAACACGAGTTTAGAGAGGTAGAAGCTATGCTTAGAGCTCGAGTGCAGGCCTTAGTAAAGAAATCGGCTAACTGAAACTCCGAAAGCACATACTAAAGAGCAATAACTTAGTCCTGCACCTGCGATCTCATTTACGAAGCATCGATCTAGTCCAATGTTCTTGGTGAGCTTATGCTTCACTGGATCTTGAGCAATGTTGATCGCGCCAGTATTGTCTAGTAAGAGTGGAGTCGGTGCAGAAACTGAAACGCCGAAATCATCAAGTAGCCACCAAAGCAAAGTAA
Organism: Ampelocalamus luodianensis; assembly: GCA_036346255.1. NCBI lineage: Eukaryota > Viridiplantae > Streptophyta > Magnoliopsida > Poales > Poaceae > Ampelocalamus > Ampelocalamus luodianensis. The sequence continues at coordinate 45,749,927 of CM070638.1, forward strand.
TCTCAGCTGTCAACGCCGCCATAGCTCGAAACTCAGCCACAACACTCGAATGGGAAATGACAGTCTGCTTCTTGGTCTTCTAGGCAATCGGAGACGAGCTAAGGAAAACACAATAGGCAGAAAGAGATTGGCGGTCAGAAGGATTGCTAGCCCAGTTCGCATCAGAGTTCGCCTGAAGTTGCAAAGGGTTGGAGCGAAGAAAGAAAAGATGACAACTTATGGTCCCGCGAAGATATCGTAGAACACGAAGAAGGTGACTGTAGTGGAGCTGAGTGGGAGCACAAACGAACTGACTCATAATGTGAACAGGGTGAGAAATGTCATGTTGAGTGATCCTAAGGTAGACAAGGCCCCCGACAAGATGGCGGTAGCAAGTGGGATCCTCAAGAGGCTCCCCATCAGTGGACCGAAGGTGAATATTAAGCTCCATAGGAGTGTCCACCTGCGCTGATCAGTGAGACAAGTGTGAGCAAAGATATCCTTAATGTACTTCTCCTGGGAAATGTACTAGCCCTGTCGGACCCCAATTTTTTAGACTTGGGACCCACTGTGTATAGTTGTGTCATTCCCTGGATCAATAGCTGACACTCACACAGTTACATTGTTGGTTCAAACACATATCACGAAAATGTAAAGGTATTGCATAATATTAAACGAAGTGTAAATATACCTTACAGCTTTTTGACTTGCAACAGGGCTGACTAGGCCAACTATCTTTCAGAGATCAGCCGTGATTAATAGAAGTGCGGAATAACACGTGGAAATCCCTCATGATGTACCCACCAGTAGTCGACTGTGGGCTCGCGACCTAGTTCTTAGCCTACTTGATCTTCAGTCTTGAGCAGTACCTATAGCCAGCCCACTGCAGGCCTACAACCAGGTAATGGCTGATGGTTGGGGTCATGTCGGCAGGGATCATCAGTTTAAGTCTATGGCCACACTTGGTTATGGAAGTAGATCCCAAGAAGGTCTTGTAGTGGTTCTGGAGAGATCTTGAAGTGGTTCTGAAGAGGACGAGGTATTCTTGGGCTATTCACATAACCATGCAAGCTCAAAACAGACCTCGGTCGAGTCCACGATTATGAACATACTTGGTCAAGAAAGGAAATGCAGGAAGGTCTTGGAGAGGTCCTAAGGTACTAGAGAGGTCTGGGTAATTTTGAAGAGGTCTGGAGTGATCTTGAAGAGGTCAAGGGAGGTCCCGAGGAGGTTGAGGGAGGTCAAGGCGATCTAGATGAACTCGGGAGATCTGGGCGGTCCAGATGAACCAAGGAGGTCCCGAACGGCTCAAATAGTTCGAGATGAAGTCGGGAGGTCTGAACGGTTCGAGATGAAATCGGGGAGGTCTGAACAGTTTAGATGAAATCGGGGAGGTCCCGAGCAGTTCGAGATAAAATCGGGAGGTCTGAATGATCCAAATGATATCAAGGGAGGTCCTAAACAGTTCAGATAAGATCAGGGAGATCCTGAACGGTTCAGATGAGTCCACGTGGGTGTTCCTGAAGACGTCGTGGGAGGTCCTAAGGAGGTCTTAGAGGAGGTATTGGAGAGGTCCAAGAGGAGATCATGGAGAGGTCTTAGAGGTGGTCCAAGAGGAGGTCTTGGGAGATCCTAAGGAGGTCTAGGGAGATTCTGAGGAGGTCCTGGAGAGCCAGAGGAGGTCCTGAAGGGCCTGAGGAGGTCCTGTGACACCTAGAAGCAGTTGTAGACTAACTGAGGTGGTCGTAAGACAATTATTTGGTGGTAGTAAACCAACTGATCCTAAACCTTGTTCCTTATGAATAGTACCCTATATGAACAGTACCACCCGCAATATAATATCTTTATATATGCCAGGCTGTGCGGCCAAGTGGTTTACAAAAGAGCCAAGAGAGCAAAAATCTTACAAAAGATAAAGTACCAAAACGAAGGTAAGTGCAGAGGCAGAATAACTCATGGTGGATCCATTCACTCTGCCCATAGGCAAGCGACTGGAGTCCAACCTAAGCTTCATCACCTTCAAGACCATCCGTTCACCTCTGTGAAATACTTGGTAGGGGTCTTGATCACTTGGAGTGCGAAAAGATTATAATGGCGAGCCAGTACACAACCGCACTCATGAGCCAACACACAATGCAATTTTATAGATGCGAGTTTAGTCAAAGGGAGGTTGAGGTTCTTTTATTTGCACAAAGCCAACTTTGAATTAGATTTAGTAGAAAATCCTGAGACTTAGCATTTCTTTTACAAGCTGGTTTCAAAAATGAGTTTTCGTTTGTAAAGTACTAGTGGAGGTCCAACCTCCTATAACATTGAAGGATAAGAAATCTTGATCACATATTTTGGAAGTAGCAACTAATTAAGAAGGGCGTAACATATGTATGCCTCAAAAATATATAAAATATACTCATTGTAAGTGGGCAGTTGAGTGCACATGCAATGCAAAACATGGGAAGCACGGCTTTATTGTGGAAGAATTTGATTGTGCAAATATGCAATTAATTTGTATATATAAGATCGAGATGACAAGTGAGCCAAGATAGAGGATGGCCATTCCCACTGCAATCCCAGGCAAAAGGCATACGTGAGATACTAGTTCATTGAAGTGTCCTAGTGCAAGGTACATGCAAAACAAGCACACACGGGTGAAACATTAAGTGCAAATATAAAACAAAGTACTTGCATACTTGGTAACCAGTGGTGTGATACCATGATGTGGTGGGTAAGAGATGAGAAAACATAAGAGGCATGCATCTCTCGACAGCATGAACAAGAAACTAGCACCATAAAGTATAACAGTATAGTCGGAAAGAAAGCCTAACCAAAGAAGTTACCCCAAAAACGCGAAGCAAAACCAAATTTATCCCCTTCAATGCATGAAATGAAGTTACCGATACATCTCGAGTGTGTTTTCGTGAAAAACAATGGTACAAAGATTGGTTTCGTGCTTCGTAGCATATCGGATGTGTAATGACCTCGGATGTGGGATCATAGAATCCTTACAACCGTCCGGATGTTCAGTTGTAAAGACGTAGTTTCATAAGCAAGCAAACGATAACAAAGAAAAGGAAAACTTTTATTACAAATTTAAGTCTTAACAGCCACTTTGAAAGCGGTAGCGGGCATCTAAGCCCAAACGTATATATTACAAAGCAAAGTGAGTGAAACCACGAGGCAAGCTTGGGCGTAAAGAGACCCTAATACCAGTAGTCGTCACCGTCCCACGCTTCTTCCTGAAAGCTGGGGTCACCTGAATCTTCCCAATACTCCTCTGTTGATGTTTAGCAAGAATGAGTACAACTTCCGTACTCAGCAAATTGCATGGAAGTTCTATTTAACTACATGCTAGGATTATCAATGGAGGGTATAGTTTTACCAATACAGGTATATGTGGAATGCAATAGTTGAATTTAAAAGCTGTATAGTAATTTAAAACAATAAAACGATAATAAGTATAATCACAGGAGTTTATAACATCTGGAGTTACCAATTAACATCTGTAAAAAGCCTACTTATGCCTTGTATATTTGATTCACCCATGAACACAGCTTCATTAACCGGAAGCACGGCGTATTCGAATACCATTGATTTTTCACTCTGCAGAGTTGCCCAACTTTACCCACAAGATATCTCATGCTCGTACTGTCATGCAATATACACGCAACACGTTAGCGTGCGACTGAGCTGAGATAACAAAGCCTTTTCACTGCTCAACCCTTTTTAGTCTCTACACGGTAGGTCTAAATCCATACAGCTCGGGAGACCACCGGCCAATAGTGGAATCCGCGTTCCGAGGCTGACGGACCCATACCGTTGTGCAATTCAGCGGGTGCCCTAAACGGTCCACCCCTGACCCACCCCCATTCCGCGGCTGTCCCATCAAACAAGCAACAGTTGACATCCTGTAGATATTCAATCGGATGAGCAGTGTACTAAGCCAGGGAGGAATGACCACGCATGTGGTTGAGCGATTTTCTGTGTCTGTTACTTGGCACAAGGTTCTTGTCCTTACCTGTCATCCAGTGAGGCGATGGCCCAACACCAACTCGTGGCTGTCCACCTCCAGATCTCACTGATGACTCACTTTTAAACGAGTATATTGAATTGTCCAACTTCTGGACAATCCTCAACTCACCACCAAAACCTATTGGCCTATAGCCAACCTTCATATGATATTTAGAAATGTTTTTGTATGACATCGTGGAATAATTTCTATTATTTTATGTGGACTAGGTTTGTCAAAGTGAATATTGCTTACCAGATTGGGTAGCTTAATATGTGGAGTGAAGGGTTTTTAACTATTTAACATGGCATTCCAAAATATTATTTCTTAATTGAAATAATTGGTGAAATATGCTAATGAAAGTAATAATATAAAATATACTAATGTAGGTTCAATATGTTCAAGGCATGCAACTTGCCTTCCGCCCAAGTCCTCGAACTGTCCTGCTGCTTCTGTGTCCTGTCCGGTGATGTCCTGAGCTGGCTCGTCGGTATCGAGATCTAGCGTAAGACACAAAAAGAAATTAAATACTTGGCTCGACAAGGAATGAGCCTGACACGAATCCAAGTACAACAAAAATATAAAAGGAAAAGAAAACAACTTAAAGAGGTAAAAGGTTTGACAGAGTGGGTATGACCGAACGGGTCTAAGAATAGGCTTTATGGGTTCAAAGCGGTCGAATGGATATAAAATGTTATTTTAGGGTTTCGATGAATAGTGGTCATTTCTTCGTTCACATTGTTAAATAATGAACAGAATTAACCACAATTTCGGGGTTAGGAACAAGAATTAATTTTCTGTTTGAACAATGCATGGGTTAAAAATAAAAGAATGAACAATGAATCGATTTTCGGTGAGCGATGAATTAATATTATCGGCAAAGGAACAAGACGGCCGAAACTAAAAGGAATGAATAGTCTTGGCCACAAGATCGGGTCAAGCCCAGCCGGTGATCCGGCCGAGGCCCATGTGCGGGCGGCCTTAAGGCCGTGGCCTTTAGGGCAAAGGGAGGGGCGCCGCCGAAGCCGAGCGCAGCGCTTCTGCCGCCGCGCGCGGCGAGGGGAAGGTGGCGACGCGGCTGGGCCGATGGAGCACCGCGGCACCTCGCGGCGCCGGCGGAAAGGCGGCGCGGGGAGGGCTCCATCCAGGTAGGTGGTTTCTTCTCTTGGGTTTTTGCGCGGGGTGAGTTTGGAGGGGTGTTTCTCGGTTTTGGGGTGACGGCGGTGAGTGAGAAGGCGGTGCCGGTGGGGATCCGCGGATCCGAGCCGAGAGGTGGGGAAGGGTTCGTGTGCTTGAATGGGGTTGATTCGGAGAGGGAAGGGTGGGGTTGGCTTACGGTCGGGGGACCGAGGCGGCGGCTCCTTCGGGTTTTGGCCGGGGCTGAGGGAGATGGGTGGTGGTGCGGTCGTTTTGGTGAGGGGAAAAGGCTTGAGGTGGCTTTGTAGTCGGATGAAGGCGGTGGGAATTGCGCGCCAGATCGACGCGGCGGTCGAGAGCATTCGGGAGGCTCGGCGCACATGGGGGTGACGCGATTGCGCGCCGCGCGGCCGCGCTTGGGGCACATGTGCGCATTGAATGCAAGGTCGGGAGGTGGCGCGGCCGGGTGGCGGCGACCGTGCGGCTCGTGCGGCGCGCGGCGAGGCGGTTGTGGGCGGCGGCTGCGGCGGCGGCGCGTAGGGGTTGAGCAGGAGGAGGCGGTTCGGGCGGAGGTGTCCCGTGTGGAGACGGCATGAGTGAAAGGGGAAAGCGGGGATTGAGGTTTTGCGAATTTTGCTCAAATTTGAAAGAAAACGAAAAGCCAAAACCTCAAACTCAAACCGATTTGAACTTTGAATTTTGCAGATGTTTCAACCTACCCCCCTTAAAGGAATCTCGACCTCGAGATTCACACAAGACCGGGGAACAGGTTGGGAAAATCTCGCTGCATCTTTGATTCCTTTTCCCATGTTGCTTCTTCCTCTGTATGATTTTTCCAGAGAATCTTGCAAAATTTGATATTCTTGCCTCTCAACTGTCTCTCTGTGGTATCAAGTATCATCAAGGGTTCTTCTTCATAGGTCAAATCATTCTGTAGTTCTATCTCTTCAAGTGGTACCTGCTCTGACGGTTGCCTCAAGCATTTTCTGAGTTGAGAAACATGGAACACATCATGTATACCAGTTGGATTTGGTGTCAAGTGTAACTTGTATGCCACTTCTCCTATTCTCTCCACAATTTTGTAGGGACCAATATATCTTGGAGCTAATTTTCCCTTTACTTGGAATCTTCGCACTGTTTTGAATGGTGTAACTTTTAGGTATACCAGATCTCCTATTTCAAAACTCAAATCTTTTCTGCATTTGTCTGCATATTCTTTCTGACGGCTTTGAGCAATCTTCATCTTGTCTCTTATTATTCTGACTTGATCTTCTGAGTCCTGTGCTATCTGAGGACCTAGTAACTGTCTCTCCCCTGTATCTGTCCATTTTAAAGGTGTTCTGCATCGCTCGCCATCTGAGCTTCAAAGGTGTCATCTTGATCTTGTCTCGATAATCATATTGTAGGAGAATTCTGCAAAAGGTAGACATTTATCCCAAGTTGCTCCATAAGCTAGAGCACATGCTCTCAACATATCCTCTAATATTTGGTTTACTCTTTCTGTCTGTCCTCCAGTCTGTGGGTGATAGGCTGTGCTGAATGCCAAATCTGTTCCCATGGCTTCATGTAATTTCTTCCAGAATTTAGATGTAAACTGAGCCCCTCTATCCGACACTATTCTCTTTGGAATCCCATGTAATGATATTATCTTCGTCATGTATAATTCTGCCAATTTATTCTTTCCATATGTCTGCTGGATTGGGATAAAATGCGCTACTTTTGTTAGTCTATCCACTATTACCCATATAGCGTCGAATCCTTTTTGTGTCTTTGGCAATCCTGTGATGAAATCCATACCAATTTCTTCCCATTTCCAATCTGGCACTGGTAGTGGTTGTAACAATCCTGCAGGCTTTTGATGATCTATTTTAATCTTCTGACAAATGTCGCACTGGGCGATATACTCAGCTATTTCTCTTTTCATCTTTTTCCACCAAAATCTTTTCTTCAAATCTTGGTACATTTTTGTTCCCCCTGGATGTATTGAGAATTGTGATGAGTGAGCTTCTTGTAGGATCAACTGTTTCAGTTCCTCTTTGTTTGGTACACACAGACGGTCTTTAAACCGTATTACTCCTTGATCATCCTTCTTGAATTCTGCTATTTCTCTATCTTGATTGTCTGTTAAAAGTCGCTGAATTTCCTGGTCTTCCTGTTGTGCTTGTTTGACTTGATCATCTAAGCTTGATTGTATCTCGAAAGCTGATATTGATCCCTGCTCGACTATTTCCAAGTTTAGCCTTTGCATTTCGATTAATCGTGGATCGACATTCCTGTAAAGCATTCAAGCTGTGATGTGCTTTTCTGCTAAGTGCATCTGCCACAACATTTGCTTTTCCCGGTGGTGCCAATATCAAGATCGTAATCTTTAATCAACTCTAGCCATCTTCTCTGTCTGAGATTCAAGTCTGGCTGAGTGAATATGTATTTCAGACTCTTGTGGTCTGAGAATACTTCACAATGATTTCCTAGCAAATAATGCCTCCAAATTTTCAAAGAATGAACCACTGCTGCTAACTCCAAATCATGTGTGGGATAATTTTCTTCATGAGTTCTCAACTGTCTTGAAGCATATGCCACGACTTTTCCATCTTGCATCAATACACAACCCAATCCTTGTTTTGAAGCATTACAATAAATCTGAAAATCCTTTGCAGGATTTGGAAGTATGAGTACTGGGGTAGTGGTCAATCTGTCTTTCAACTCCTGAAAGTTTTTCTCACAATTGTCCGTCCATTTAAAAGGGATATCCTTTCTGAGAAGCTGAGTGAGTGGGCGAGCAATCTTTGAGAAATTTTCTATGAATCTGCGGTAATATCCCGCCAGACCTAAGAAACTTCTTATCTCCGTCACTGTCTTTGGTTGCCTCCATTCTTGTACTGCTCTGACTTTTTCTGGGTCAACTTTTACTCCTTCTTCGGTGATAATGTGCCCTAAAAATGACACTTCCTTCATCCAAAATTCACACTTTGAGAATTTTGCATATAACTGATGCTCTCTCAGTTTGGTTAGGGCTAGATGGAGGTGTTGTTTATGCTCTTCTTCACTTTTTGAATATATCAGTATATCATCCACAAATACTACTACGAACTGATCCAGATATTCCATATAAACTTGGTTCATCAGGTTCATGAAATATGCTGGAGCATTGGTAAACCCGAAAGGTACTACTGTGAACTCAAATAGTCCATATCTCGTAGTAAAGGCAGTTTTCTCTCGGTCTTGTTCTCTAATCTTGAGCTGGTGATATCCTGATCTCAAATCAATTTTTGAGAACACCTTGGCTCCTTTCAACTGATCGAACAAATCATCGATTCTTGGCAAAGGGTATTTGTTTTTAATAGTCACTGCATTTAAGGCCCTATAATCCACACACAACCTCAAACTTCCATCCTTTTTCTTAACAAACAACACTGGTGCAGACCAAGGCGAGACACTAGGTCGTATGAAACCTTTTTCTTCTAATTCATCCAACTGTTTCTTGAGTTCTTTTAATTCACTAGTCGCCATTCTGTATTGTGCTTTGGTCACAGGTTTGGTCTCAGGTACCAATTCTATAGCAAGTTCAATCCTTCTATCTGGAGGTCTTCTAGGTAGTTCTTCAGGAAACACATCTGGGTATTCTTCGATTACTATCATCGGCACGGTGGTTTCTGAAATAGCACTGTAAACCTTTCTTTTCTGTTCCTTCATCAACGATTGATCTGTTACCACTGAGACTTCCTGTCTCTCTGAGCTTCTCAGTGTTACCTTCTTCTTATCACAATCGACTGTGGCCTTATACTTTGATAACCAATCCATTCCCAAAATAACATCTATGCCTTTCATCTGGAGTACCAACAACTCTGTTCTGAAACTAACTCCTTGAATCTCTAGGTTCAGGTCACTACACTTATATTGAGATTTCATTCTAGTCCCGGGTGTTTGCAACACATAGGGATTTGGTAAAGCAACAAAAGGCAAATAACTCTTCACAGCAAAATCCAAAGAAATAACTGAATGGGTAGCCCCTGGATCAAAAAGAACCAAAGCTAATCTTGCATGAAGTAGAAACATACCGATAATGACATTGGTGGCCTCAGCTGCATCCTGAGTGGTGATGTGATTGATCTTCCCTTGTGATGGTGCCTGTGCAGATTGTCCTCCTCCTGAGAACTGTCCTGACTGCCTAGGTTGGATTCTGGGTTGTAGCATTCCTCCTCTGTTGGTTTGGGAGATGGGAGGAGTCCGATTGCTTTGTATCTGGTTTCTTGCTTGGGCTTTAGCTGCATCTGCTGACATACTCTTCAACGGACACTGTCCCTTGAAGTGACCAGTCTGTCCACAATGATAGCAACTTAAGGATTTCTGAGGACAATCCTTTTGATAGTGGTTTTGTCCACAATTGTAACATTGAAGTGTGGTAGTCCGGTTTCCACTAAAAGCTGGTCTTGTTGTTGGATTCATAGGTGGTCTTGGCGCTGAATTCATAGGTGGTCTTGGTTGGAATCTGAAGGATGGTGGTGGCATCATTCTTCCCCTTGGTGCGCTTGAAGATGGAACCATTTGCTTCATCTTTCTCTTTCTAGTTTCTTCCATTTCACCTCTGGCTTCTTCTGAGATTAATAGTTTGTTCACCATAGACGCTAAGTCAGGAAAATCAAGGGCTGAGATGTGAAACTTTAGTGACTTTTGCAATCCCTGTGAAAACTTTTCCATTTTCTTAGCTTCTGAATCCACATCCAGCGGAGCATACCTCGCCAATTGATTAAATTGATGAAGGTATTCTGTCACTGTATGGCCTCCTTGCTTGAGAGCGAGAAACTCTCGGCGTTTAGCTGCAACTGTGCCTTCAGGGACATGGGCTTTGTGGAATGCTTCCTTAAATTCTGCCAATGGAATATCTCTGCCTGGATGCAGCGTCTGGTGATTCATCCACCATGCTGCTGCTTGACCTTGAAGTTGATGAGATGCAAACAAAGTCTTCTCTTTATCATTGCATTGGATAGTATCTAATTTTCTCTCAATATCCCGTAGCCAATCATCAGCTGCTAGGGGATCTGGTGATACTGTGAAAGTTGGGGGTCTTGTCTTCTGGAAGTCTGTCCATCTGAAACCTGGGGTTGTTCCTCCATTATTGCCTCCGGAGGGATGTCCAACTGTTGATCTGGTGGCAATCTGCTCAAGAAGCCTGGTGTGCTGTTCCATCATTCTTGCCTGATTCTGTTCAACTTGATATCTGTTTCTCTCCATCATGGCCATAACTTCTGCCAAACTCGGTTGTTGTCCTGTTGATTCAGCCTCATTGTTGTTGTTGTTATCAGACATCTTGGGAATGCAAATCTGCAGCAGTTTTGACCAAACACAGAAGATAAGTAAGATTCAGATTTTTAAGATAAGTGGTGAAGGGAATAGGTAAGTAATTAAGACGAGAAGAAGGAAAAGACTTTTGACAGGGTGATATACAGATACTGATAGGGAAAACAACTTTATTGTATTTCACAGAGGTTTACACACTTATCTTACAAAAGCTGGATATATACTACTTAGAGTATATTACACAACCTTTATTACAAGCAAAAAGTCGTACTAGTCTAGGGTAGCTCTATGCTATCGTTCTCTGAAGTCTTGACGAGGCTTCTACCAGGTGGTGTACTGGATTACTTCCTCTGGATCTTCCTCTTCTTCTTCACCTGGTGGCTGGGCCCTTCATCTACAACCTTCTCCTTTCCCTTGACGGATCCTCGGAAAAGGCGACGATAGTTGCGCGCTATGCCCGTTGGGTGAGGGCGAGCGCCAGGAGGTGACTCCGGAGTATAATCTGGTGATGCTGGGGTATAGTCAGGCGATCTTGGAGTGACATCTGCCATTGGGTCAGCAAGAGGGTTGAGACTTTCACCACAGACAGATCCGGATCCCAGATCCAGAGCATCGCGGCGAGATAATTCTCTTCGGGGGATATGTCCTACCCGCTTGGCCAGGTAATACCTCCGATGCATCGTGTGATACTCACTCAGAATCCTGTTGTAAAGAACTTCTTGTGTCACTATGTGAATGGCAGCTTCATGGAGTCTTGGGTCTTCATCATCATCTGGCATGGAAACAATGGCACTGAGTTCATCGTCCCCCTCTTGTGGGATAAACTGGAATTCAGAGTTTTCAAATTCATCATCATAGTGTAGACGGAGGTGTAGAACTGCCCGTCTTGCTGCATCTTGTATAGCATCTTTTTCCTGACGACTATAGCCCACAAACCGACATTCAGTGTCTGGTCTGTAAGCCAATGGAACCAAAGTCACCCATGCCTTCCACTGATATCTTCTGGTGTGGACCAATTGTTCGACAGTGTGGAAAATAGGTAGCTGACCAGCTGTCGCTCCCAGGTGGTGTAGCATTCTCCATAGTTTTGAAGCCCATCCTCTCAGTTCTCCAGGTTCAGAGTATGAATTCGGCATCTTCCTGACAAACGAAAAGTTGAAATTTTAGTCAAGAGGAGATAAATTCTTTTAAGAAAACAAACAAGTTTTTCAAAATCTATAGTGAGATGAGATAGCAAGAGAAAGGGAAAAGACAGCAATTTATTATTTATATTTTTGTTTTGAAAATTCTTTTGTAATTTTTGAAATTAGCATTTTAAAAGTCTTCAATCCTATAACCAAGCTAAGGTCTCAACTTACGGTCAAGCTGGCTCTGATACCACTTTTGTAACAGCCCCGGATGTGGGACCGCTAGAATCTTTACAACTGTCCAGGATGTTCAGTCGTAAAGACGTGGTTTCACAAGCAAGCAAACGATAACAGCAAAAGGCAAACTTTTATTACAGCAGTTAAGGCTTAACAGCCACTTTGAAAGCGGTAGCGGGCATCTAAGCCCAAACGTATATATTACAAAGCAAAAGTGAGCCGAAACCACAGGCAAGCTTGGGCGTAAAAGAGACCCTAATACCAGTAGTCGTCACCGTCCCACGCTTTTTCCTGAAAGCTGGGGTCACCTGAATCTTCCCAATACTCCTCTGTTGATGTTTAGCAAGAATGAGTACAACTTCCGTACTCAGCAAATTGCATGGAAGTTCTATTTAACTACATGCTAGGATTATCAATGGAGGGTATAGTTTTACCAATACAGGTATATGTGGAATGCAATAGTTGAATTTAAAAGTTGTATAGTAATTTAAAACAGTAAAATGATAATAAGTATAATCACAGGGGTTTATAACATCTGGAGTTACCAATTAACATATGTAAAAAGCCTACTTATGCCTTGTATATTTGATTCACCCATGAACACAGCTTCATTAACCGGAAGCATGGCGTATTCGAATACCATTGATTTTTCACTCTGCAGAGTTGCCCAACTTTACCCACAAGATATCTCATGCTCGTACTGTCATGCAATATACACGCAACACGTTAGCGTGCGACTGAGCTGAGATAACAAAGCCTTTTCACTGCTCAACCCTTTTTAGTCTCTACACGGTAGGTCTAAATCCATACAGCTCGGGAGACCACCAGCCAATAGTGGAATCGCGTTAGAGGTCGACGGCCCATACCGTTGTGCAATTCAATGGTGCCCTAAACAGTCCACCTGACCCACCCCCATTCCGCGGCTGTCCCATCAAACAAGCAACAGTTGACATCCTGTAGATATTCAATCGGATGAGCAGTGTACTAAGCCAGGGAGGAATGACCACGCATGTGGTTGAGCGATTTTCGTATGTTCATACTTGGCACAAGGTTCTTGTCCCACTGTCATCCAGTGAGGCGATGGCCCAACACCAACTCGTGGCTGTCCACCTCCAGATCTCACTGATGACTCACTTTTAAACGAGTATATTGAATTGTCCAACTTCCTGGACAATCCTCAACTCACCACCAAAACCTATTGGCCTATAGCCAACCTTCCTTAACAATATTTAGAAATGTTTTTTGTATGACATCGTGGAATAATTTCTATTATTTTATGTGGACTAGGTTTGTCAAAGTGAATATTGCTTACCAGATTGGGTAGCTTAATATGTGGAGTGAAGGGTTTTTAACTATTTAACATGGCATTCCAAAATATTATTTCTTAATTGAAATAATTGGCTGAAATATGCTAATGAAAGTAATAATATAAAATATACGGAATGTAGGTTCAATATGTTCAAGGCATGCAACTTGCCTTCCTGCCCGAAGTCCTCGAACTGTCCTGCTGCTTCTGTGTCCTGTCCGGTGATGTCCTGAGCTGGCTCGTCGGTATCGAGATCTAGCGTAAGACACAAAAAGAAATTAAATACTTGGCTCGACAAGGAATGAGCCTGACACGAATCCAAGTACAACAAAAATATAAAAAGGAAAAGAAAACAACTTAAAGAGGTAAAAGGTTTGACAGGAGCTGGGTATGACTGAACGGGTCTAAGAATAGGCTTTATGGGTTCGAAACGGTCAGAATGGATATAAAATGTTATTTTAGGGTTTCGATGAATAGTGGTCATTTTACTGTTCACACTGTTAAATAATGAACAGTAATTAACCACAATTTCAGGGTTAGGAACAGTAATTAATTTTCTGTTTGAACAATGCATGGGTTAAAAATAAAAGAATGAACGATGAATCGATTTTGGGTGAGCAATGAATTAATATTACCGCGGTGAGGAATAATCGGGCCGAAACTAAAAGGAATGAATATCTTTGGGCCACAAGATCGGGCCAAGCCCGGCCTACCGATCGGCCTGAGGCCCATGTGCGGGCGGCCTTAAGGCCCGTGGCCTCTAGGGCAAAGGGAGGGGCGCCGCCGAAGGCCGAGCGCGCCTTCGGCCGCCGCGCGCGGAGGAAGCGCGGCGCGGCGCGGGCGATGGAGCACCGGCGGCACCTCGCGACGGCGGCCACCGCGAAAGGCGGCGCGGGAGGGCTCCATCCGTAGGTGGTTTCTTCTCGGGTTTTTGCGCGGGGTGAGTTTGGAGGGGTGTTTCTCGGTTTTGGGGTGACGGCGGTGAGTGAGAAGGCGGTGCCGGTGGGGGATCCGGCGGATCTGGAGCCGGAGGGGTGGGGGAAGGGTTCGGGTGTGCTTGAATGGGGTTGATTCGGAGAGGGAAGGGTGGGGTTGGCTTACGGTCGGGGGACCGAGGCGGCGGCTCCTTCGGGTTTTGGCCGGGGCTGAGGGAGATGGGTGGTGGTGCGGTCGTTTTCGGTGAGGGGGAAAAGGCTTGAGGTGGCTTTTGTAGTCGGATGAAGGCGGTGGGAATTGCGGCGCCGGCACTGACGTGGCGGTCGAGAGCATTCGGGAGGGCTCGGCGCACATGGGGGGTGACGCGATTGCGGCACCGGCGCGGCTGCGGCTTGGGTCACACGTGCGCATTGAATGCAAGGTCGGGAGGTGGCGTGGCCGGGGTGGCGACGCGACCGTGCGGCTCGTGACGGTGGCGGCGGAGGCGCGGTTGTGGCGGCGGCTCGCGCGCGCGTGTAGGGGTTGAGCAGGGAGGAGGCGGGTTCAGGCGGAGGTGTCCCCGTGTGGGAGACGACATGAGTGAAAGGGGAAAGCGGGGATTGAGGTTTTTGCCGAATTTTGCTCAAATTTGAAAGAAAACGAAAAACCAAAACCTCAAACTCAAACTGATTTCAGAACTTTGAATTTTGCAGATGTTTCAAGATGCCGAGCCATACATGAATATATTCACGGCAAAGCCAAAACAAGGAAACTGATTACAGGAGAGATTTCTGGAGCTATACAAGGAAACCAAATTCTACAAGGAAGGAGGACCATAAGAGAGACAATCAATCAATCAAATCAGATCAAGTATTTCTATCTCTATCTTTTCACAGCCCCCTTCAATCTCAACTGACCAAGATTTAGATTATTTCGAAATATCTCAAGCATACGAACTGGTAAAGGTTTTGTAAACCCATCAGCTATCTGATCTCCTGTTGGAATGAATCGAACATCAAGATCCTTGCGTGCTATCCGCTCCCGTACAAAATGATAGTCTACTTCAATGTGTTTTGTTCTTGCATAAAAGACTGGATTTGCTGACAAGTAGGTTGCACCTAAATTGTCGCACCACAAGATTGCTACTCTTGATTGGTACACTCTAAGTTCTCCAAGAAGATACTATAACCAGACAATTTCTGCAGTAACATTTGCCATAGCCTTGTACTTAGCTTCTGTATTGGACCTTGAGACTGTAGCCTGTTTTCTAGCATTCTAGGAAATTAGATTTGATTCAAAGAACACCGCAAATCCTCCCATAGACCGACGATCATCTGGACATCCTGCCCAGTCGACATCAGAGAAAGCACTAACCAGTGTGGATGGAGATTTTTCTATTGACAGTCCAAGCATAGAAGTATACCTCAAGATTCTTTTCGTTGTTGTCCAATGAATGGTAGTCGGAGAGTGTAAGAATTGGCACACCTTATTTACTGAAAAAGCAATGTTCGGTCTGGTTAAGGTCAGATACTACAAGGCTCCAACAATGCTACGATACCGAGTTGCATCCTCACTGCCAAGACTATCTCCTTCTGTTATTGACAATTTTTTAGATGTCGACATAGGAGTATTGACCGGTTTACAATTCAACATATTCACTTGAGTCAATAATTCAGTAATGTATTTTGTTTGTGCCAACTGCAGTCCATTAGATGATCTCTGTACTTCTATGCCAAGAAAGTAGTGAAGATCTCCTGGGTCTTTAAGTGCAAACTCATGTTGTAGACCACGAAGAAGGTTGGCTATGGCTGTTGCTGAAGATCCTATGACAATTATGTCATCCACATACACCAGGAGATAGATCACATTATCTCCATCAATTCTGATGAACAATGAAGTATCAGATTTAGAGGGAACAAAACCTAATTCCTGAAGTTTGGAACTTAGCCTGGAGTACCATGCCCTTAGTGCTTGCTTGAGCCCATACAAAGCGAATTTTTTTAAAAAATATTATTATTTTTAAAGATATTTACAAAAATAAATAGTCGTTTAAAAAATTACAAAAATGTGTCCCTATCGCTATTGAATCGCGGCGAGAACCTATCGCTAGATTCAAATGGCGGCGAGGAACTGTCGCCACTCACGGCGAGTTGGCTACCTATCGCCGCTTCAACCGGCGACGAAGTTGGGCGATTTCTGTCGCCGATTGAATCGGCGATAGAAGCTATCGCCACCGAATCGCGATAGGTTCTGTCGCCGCTTGAATCAAGCATGCGGCAGCGTACTATAAAATCCCGAAAAATCAATCGAAATTCATTTTAATTCCGAAAAAAGAGAGAGTTGGAGAGGAGAGAAGAAATTGCGCGAAGCCCAACCGGTTCGTCGCGGTGGAGAGAGATTGATAGAGCATCGCTTTGATCGATCATCTTGTGTTGCGTAAATTTTTCGAAAATCGTATGTTACGCCCAAACCTTGTAGGTTAGCAAACGACAATAGCGACATAGAATTGAGTAGGTTAGATACATGTAGTCGAACTCTGTAGTACATATTTTGAGTTGTGTAGCGACATAGAATTGCGACTATAGCGACATAGAATTGAGTAGGTCACATAAATTTAGTCGAACTGTGCAGTACATATTTTGAGTTGTGTAGCGACATAGAAATGTGACAATAGCGACATAGAATCGAGTAGGTTACATAAATGTAGTCGAACTGTGTAGTACATATTTTGAGTTGGACATAGAATTGCGACAATAGCGACATAGAATTGAGTATGGCGCTGGTTGACCGCTGTAGTAACATAATTAATGCACGATACATTTCTGTTTTAAAATAGGAGAATTGCATGATACATTTTTGAATTGTGAGAAAAACACGGAGTAGCTGTGTAGGTCTAAAAAACAATGAGAATATTTATGCGCGGTTATTATTTTGTTAGTACGATGTTATTAGTTGTGTTAGTGCGCGGTCAATATCTTGTTAGTGTCGAAAACACTGTTTAACTAGAAAAGTAGCATGGCATGTATTACATTTGTAAAGAAAATTCGTAGTTGCTACATAGGCTATGTAAAGATGCATGAAAAAAATATGAACTTTCTCTCTTGCTGCATTTTCAGGTATGGCAGACGCGAGTCAAGATGCGAGTTGCTTGACCCGTGATTGACCAGCGTCCGTAGCGCCCACGATCACGTGCTCCTCGAGGGCGAGGCGCCGATAGAGCTTGGGCGTTTGCCACGCACTTCATCGGGCATGGAGGCCGCACCGAGACCGGATTCCGAGGTACGTGAAGTTCGACCTTGATGCACTCAATCGCGTCCGCTTATGTGGCGTTGACCCATGTTTGTTCTTAATCGCTTCGACGCAGTTGAGAGCGCAGCCTCCTTCCACTAGCGAGGATGGTGGAGGCGACGCCGAGGACGACCAGACCACCGTGTCGGCCGTGCGTCTGAGACGGTTTCCATACGACCGCCCTCCCGACGGCGCCGTTGACGGCCGAGGCCGAGACCCACACGCCCATCTCCCGTGCGGGAGATGACGCCGACGCCGCAGGATGTGAGCTACCCGACCGGGTTGCCTGCGCAGCGCTCGATGGTGGCGCCGACGTCCCGCCACGTGGCGCACGGACCTCCTAGCGAGTTCGCGATATCCCGCGCCAGCGGCACAGACGTGGAGTTCGAACCCGCACGCCCACGCCAAGTGGATCTCGCGATTCTACGTAAGTGTTTTCCTAACTATTTTTCTCTCGTAACAATTCGCTTGTGAACCCCGCCGACGTTTACGTGTCTTCTTGCGGCCGAGCGTATGGTCGAGGACGCAGGCCCGTCGGCTGATACGAGGCACTTGGAGGCCTACCGCCGTGGTTGTTCGGGTGGGTGATGTTCTCGAGCTCCCACGGCGGCGGCGTGGACAAGCACTACATCCGTGCACGCGCATGAGGTGGCGAGTCACGGTCGAGCGGATCCCGCAGACGCGTGGGGTCCGCCGTGTTGTCGCGACGCATCACAAGCGCCTTGTGCGACGCGCGCGGCGTTGGCGTGATTTCGGCCCATCCTCTCGGGATGCCCGCTCCTCCGCACCGTGTGGTCGTTGGAGCGTTTCGGATCGAGCGACCACGGTGGACTTGACAACAGACGGGCGGCTTATGCGTCCGCGCAGACGACTGGACCGGCCGACCATGGGCACTTTGTGGTGCCGCCGACGGGTTAGTTTCGTAATCATTTATTATTTTCATTTTGCAATCATTATTTTCGTGTGCTTAGTTTGCAGTGTTGTATTGCACAGGTCACCTTCACGCCGATCACCTCGCAGGGCTCCTACCCGGAGTACGTTGCGATGTTCGATCAGCTGACCGATGACCGCGTCATCTGGACCCCGTACAGTGACGACAAGGTGATCGCGCGCGCCCCCAACGGTCTATCGGTGCTGTGCACGCGAGACTACCTGTACTGGTACACGCGGAGTGCCTTGGTGCACGACATCTTCGTGGAGGAGTACCAGATACAGCGGGTCATGCGCCAGTTCGGTCTGCGACAGGAGGTCCCAGCCCCTTGGGGCGGCGTGCCGCGCGCGTACGCCGTAAGTTCACTGTTGACTTTTATGTCCGTACAATATGTGTTACATCGCAACCAAATATTTTTCTTGTCGTCCACAGGTACACTAGGAAGGGAGTTCGTGGCACGATGTCCTGGTCGGACAGGATGGCCCCTTGGGTGGACGGTTGGAGTGCCGCGCACGAGACCCTCGTCGAGGTTGGGGACGAGGCCTCGACCCGAGACGTCGAGCATTACATGGAGTGGTACTCGGCTCGACGAGGCTCGTTGCGTCCGGTCGTGGTCGACCGCCAACATGTGGCCGCGACGTCGGACACGTACCCCACCCAGCCGGACTCCGCTTTCCACCGCAGCGTATGTACTCAATATTACATATTTCATATTTAATTTGACATACTTACGTGTACAACTTGTTGATTACCTGTGCAGGTGGATCTTCACCGGGAGGTCGTCCAGATGGTAGACTCCGCGCAGCACATGGCAATGTCGGGGGAGATCAGAGGGCTCCTGCACAGGATCAGGGAGGCAGCAGTACGCGGAGTGCGGACCGCGACTGGTCGCACGCCGACCGACCCGGTGGACCGAGCAGTCCGAGGACGAGGGGTCAGCCGAGGTGGTAGGACACAGCCTCCTGCTCCGCACGTGGCGAGCTCGTCGGCGTGGCAGGGTGGGGGGAGCACCTCCGGACATGTGGGAGGTGAGTTCGACACGCTGACATCGCTTCTTCATTTCATTTCGAACCTCATAAGTTTGTAACGACGATCTTCTGTTACAGGTCCTCAGCTCCACCCGTACGCGGGCCAGGACTATGCCGCGTCGTCCGAGCACATCTTTGGGCCAACAGGTAAGTTCTGTTTGCTTGCGTAACGTACTTTTAGCCATGACTATGTTTGTAACCTAATTCTTCGCAGGAACGGCTTGGGAGGACGATGCATTCTCGGCCGACGATGCAGACATATCGGCACCCCTCGAGGACTTCTTCAGGGATCCGCGTGACACGCAGTTCTCTTTGGAGGCTTATCAGCTTTACGGTGCGCCGAGTTCGACCCAGGCGACGCAGACTCAGCCGACGCAGACCCAGACGACGCAGGATCAGCCGACGCAGGAGCAGCCCCTAGCTACACCACCGCGGGCTACTCGCGCGGGTCGGGTAGTCAAGCAGCCTGACCCTCTGACGTACTCGCTGCAGCGACGGTAGAGGCCCGGGGCGACACGCGGGGTGCAGCCTAAGAGGAGACGCCATTAGATTTCCCTTTATGTAATTTTTTTTCATTATGAGTAATATGCCTGCTTTCTTTGACGATCCAACTGTTCGCAACAACGTGACAAAACGAGCTAGGCTTCTTCGGCGATGCGACAACACGGGCTACCTTTTTAGGGCAATGGTACAAGACGGAGCAGCTTTTCAGGACTCCGTGACCAGACGGGTCAGCTTTTCAGAACAATGGCACCAGAGTAGGCAGCTTTTCAGGACAATGTGACCACACGGCCTAGCTTTTCAGGACGATGTGACCACACGGGCTAGCTTTTCAGGACGATGGCACCAGAGTAGGCAGCTTTTCAGGACGATGTGACCACACGGCCTAGCTTTTCAGGACGATGGCACCAGAGTAGGCAGCTTTTCAGGACGATGTGACCACACCGCTGATGAACCCGAAGGTCCGATTGTTGTCCCGGTCTTTCGATGAGAACGATACGTTCGGTAGTAGTCGCTCAACTCTCACGATCCTGGCTACGAACTCGCAAGGCTCGAAACGTGCACGAATGAACCTTTCGCGGACTTGAATTGAGCTTTGACCCTCGTGGTACTCCCATGATCCCATCCTTCTTTGACCTAATAGCTTTAGGACTTACAAACAAATTCTATTGCGCAAGTTTGACCCACAACCTTCTTGGAACATAATATCCCTTGTCTCATTTAGATGGCGTTTTATGGATTTGGTGCCTTTTCCTCCTGAGATATGTTGCCCTATTAATGTTGAATCTAGGTCTCTAGCACCAGCATCAGTTAGGAATTAATGGGGTATTTTTGCTTGCCTAGAAAAATCAAGACAGCAACCTAACAAGTGTTTTCAAGACAAATTTTACTAAAACGTATACTCTGTTTGTGGTGATGTCATTTGTAAATTGTAGTGAAGATGAGTACGTGCGATCGCTCACCTTTGTCCATAGCAAGTGCGATCCAATTCAGAAGGGGCGCGGGGGTTGAAGAAACATATAGTTTTTTTTAATGAACCGGCAGGATCCCTACCGAGCATATATATAAAGCAGAAGAGAATTGATCCAGTTTATAAGGGAAACTGGACCCGAAAACCTTAACAGGTGCACGGTTTCAGAGAGGAAAACCGGCAACAAAACCCTGAGACGACAAAACGACCACAACTCGAACAGAACGACACTCACACCGGAAGGCACAACCAGACAACAGGCCAGACCAACCCAACTCAACTCGCGCTAACCAACCAAACACTGGCCCCTCACAACTCGGTCGACGGAGCCCAGCTCCCACGCCGCACCTCTCTGACACTCGAGCCGGCGGAGCCCTGCTCCCACGCCACACCTCGCTGTCACTCTAGACGGCGGAGCCCTTCTCCCACACCGCAACTCTCTGCCACACAAGATAGCTTCGGAGGAGCACGCATTGGACTGAATCACTGTCGAGAAGTGCCAAACCAGAACGAGGAGCCGTCGTGAATCGAGGACGTTGGGGTAAACCTACAGAAGAAGCCGGCGGTTGAAACCAAAGAGAGCAGGGGCTTCTCGAAGCGACGCCTTCAGGAAGGTGACGACATCAATGCCGTCGTCGCCCGTCCGGACTTCCGGACAGGGTTTTCACCCGGAGAAGCTACTAGGGTGGGGGAGACGCGAAATGTCACCTCCAGGGAGGGAATGGCGCCCGAGGGCGTCAACGACAGAGCTTCTGCCCGCCCCACAGCACCTACGTCGCGCGCCGTCCGTCACCGCGTGGGGCAGACGCAGAGCCAACGCAGCAAGCACTAGCCACGCCGTCACCGCGTGGGGCCAGTGCCAACGCAGCAAGAGCAAGCAGGGATACAAGAATTCCTCATTTATTCTTCCATCCCGGCGCGAGTGAAGATGAGGCGGCACTCGGCGGCGGCTCCCTAGAGCGACGGAAAACCTCCCGGCGCGAGTGAAGACGACGGCTCCCCGCACGACGGACTCCACGAAGCTCGCACCCCCGTGGGCGCAGCCAGACGCTGCGTCGGTTGGAAGGCATGGCGGTTGCAAAGACGGCGGCGGCCTGCGGCGGCGCGGCTCCTAGCACGACGGGCCTCCAACGCGTGCAAAGACGCACGCGACGGCCACGGCCCGAGGCGGCGGCTCGCGCGCAAGACGGCGCTCTCACAAGGAAAACCTCGGCGTCGGCAGACGACGACAACAACGACGATGGCTCCCCGCACGCCGACTCCTCGGCTTGAGAACCCCCGAGGCCGCAGCCGGGCGCTGCATCGGCGGGTGGCGCGACAACCGGCGACCGGGGGGCGCTGGCGGCCCGTGAGCTCCGACGGCCAAGGGGGCGGCAGATCTAGATCTGCCCTCCAGGGGGGTGGTGCCGGCGACCCAAGAGTTTCGGCCAAGGGGAGCTCCGCGTCTCCGGAGGACCACCGGAGGCTCGCCGCGTCGGGGACAGGATGGGACGCCGCCACCTCACAGTCCACGGACGGGGCACTTCTCCCGCAACGGGAACAGGAAGGGGGGAGGAGGGGAGGAAGGAGGAGGAGGGGAGGCTCTGGAGGTGGGAAGGGGGGCCGCCGCCGGTGCCGGAGCAGCGGCGACGGCCGGCGGGGGGCTGGGGACGGGGGTCTCGGGGAAGGAGGCGTCGCCTCCCGGGTCGCCCAAGGCGAGCGACACGGGAGTAGGGTAGATATGTCGAATGAAGAAACATATAGTCAAGTTGCATAATACTTCCAACTTAGCTCTCTCTTGCTTCCATGATTTTAAGAAATTTGAACATAACAGGAAGATCGTTCTTCATATCTCATGTTGTTAGCATTCATAGTTCAGCTACACCAACAGCCATGGTTTCCATGGAGCTTTAATATATAGTTCTTTCATTGGGACTTTTTTTAATAGTAAATATTAGAGAACCATAGGTTTTGGGGTATTTGTAACGGAAAACCCCAGGTTTTGAGCTTTTTAACAAGAAACCCCGGGTTTTGGGGCGATCACCACACAAAACCCCAATTTTTTCCTTTTTCCCGTCCCACAGCGGTTCCACCGTCCCAAGGAGGTCGCCGTTCTATTCGCTTACCATCTCATAGTGGTTCCACCGTCCCGTTGCGCGCTCGTGGCCTCTTAAGGCGCGAAAGGATGTGCTTCCTCGGCCATTCCGCGCGCTCGCAGAAGGCTCGGCAGAGCACACAAGTCCTGGCGACGCGGGAGGACGGCTCAACGGAGTTAGGCTGGTCGGCGACGCGGGAGGACAGCTCAGCGCACAAGTCTTGGCCAGATTTGCGCACGTGGGAGACGAGGTAGGTGTGTACTTTTCTTGTGTAATTTAGGGTTAGGGTTCTAGATTTGACTGATTTGCGGGGAATTTTTTTGTTAGGGTAACGTATTGAAATAGGATTCTTACTGATTATGCATGTAATGTCTTCATTTGTCCCTGAATTGAAGTTCTTTGATTGATTCGGTCTGGGCATTGGACTCTCGGTAGGATGGACGATGATTTGTTTGGTGGCTACAATGAGAAGGGTAAAAGCATTGTTGACATTGATGATGAGCGAGGTTTGGAAGTGTACTCTGGGAGTGAGGAGGATCACATTGAACTTTTGGAGCACTGCGAGGGCGATAGTGATGTGGAAGACCCATTCCCAGTAGAGGCTGTTGTGTCCAATTTGGTACTATCGGACCCAGGCAGTGACGGTGGTGATGAAGACTTGCGCTCTGGTGACGACGATGGCTTCCAAGATCCACCATTTGAAGCCCCCCAAAAGAGGAAGAGCAGAGCAAAACAGATGACAGAACAGAGAATTTGGTTTGATGAATCCCGGATTCTTACACATGAACAATTGTGTGAGAGAATGTGCTTTAAGGATGTTCATCAGTTCAGGAGAGCACCGAAGAGCTACCATATAGTTCAGAGTAGAGATTACAAGTACTTGAGGAATGACAAGGATAGAGTGAAGGTGTGTTGTGTGCATAAAACTTGTCCATTCTCCATGTTGGCATCACAAATTGCCAAAGAGCCTACTATTGCTATAAGGAAGATGGTTGATCCTCACACCTATGGCATCACCATGGATAGTAGTAGAGTTAATAGTTCATGGCTAAGCAAAGTTTACGAGGAGGAAATAAGGAGTGATCCGGACTGGAAAGTGACTGCATTGATGGATGATGCCATGAGGCAATATGGGGTGGAAGTTCCTAAGATGATGGCTTACAGGGCAAGGACCAAAGCTGCTGAGGTAGTATTAGGGAAGCACAAGCATCAATATCTGAGGATTAGGGATTACCTACAGACAGTGGTAAACCATAACCCAGGTAGCAGATGCATTGTAACTACAATTATCAATCCCCAACCTGATCTAAATCATAGATTCCACGACCTCTTCATATGTCTAAATGCACAGAAAGAAGGCTTCATGAATGGTTGCAGGCTATTTATAGGTTAGTGCATTGTAGCTACAAAATTCATTGCTTTGTACTGTCATATGTTGTGATGTTGATTTTCTTTCCTTGTGGCTTGAATCAGGAATTGATGGGTGTTTTGTGAAGCTAACCAATGGGGCTCAAGTGCTGGCTGCAACGGGAAGGGATGGCAATAACAATTTGTTCCCTTTGGCTTTTGGGGTCGTGGGGAAAGAAGATGTAGCCAGTTGGACTTGGTTCCTTACGCAGCTCAAGTACGTGCTTGGTGGCCAGTGTGGAGAGTATGGAAGCTGGACGTTAATGTCAGATAGGCAAAAGGTGAGTTTGACATTATCATATTAGAGATACAAGTATTTTGCCAAACATTCAATTAACCACTTGGTGCTTATGTGCAGGGCCTTCTACATGCCATCAAAGTTGTTTTCCCTGAATGCGCGCAAAGGTATTGCAAACGCCATCTTTACCAAAACTTTTGCACCGCTGGATTTAGGGGAGGAAACATTAAGACACACATGGACTCTGCTTGCTATGCATATAACAAACATGACTTTGACATTGCAATGGAACAATTGAAAGATAAGAGTGAAGGTGCATGGGAATTGCTATCTAAAATACCCACAAAACACTGGGCTAGGCATGCATTTGACACAACATGCAAGACAGATTTAGTTGTCAACAACCTCAGTGAAGTATTTAATAACTACATCATTGATGTGAGGGACAAGCCAATTGTCACAATGCAAGACATGATTAGGACAAAGCTAATGTCAAGGTTTAACACCAAAAGGGAAGGTGTGGCAACATCAGTATGGGAAATAACTCCTCACTATGCAGAGAAGTTGGAATTAGAAAAGATAGATGCTAGGTATTGCAGGCCTGTATGTGCAGGAATGGGTATATGGCAAGTGACTTGTGGGGAAAGGACATATGCACTGAATCTTGAGGCAAGGACATGTGGATGTTTCAAATGGGATCTCACTGGTGTCCCATGTAAACATGCTGTTTCGGCCATCTACAAGTCTAAGCAACATCCTGAAGACTTTGTTCATGATTTTTTCAAGAAACCAGCATATGAGAGAGCATACAAAAACCTCATATATCCAGTCCCTGGTCCTCATGATTGGGCCAAAACACTTACACCTGACATAGATCCTCCTAAATTCACAAAACATCCAGGCACAATTCCATACAACTGATGGCATCTCAACTGACAATGCAATACCAATTTCACAATTTCATACAACTGATGACATCTCAATTGAATACACACAATTTCACAAGGTCTACTACTTGGAGGTAACAAGGTCTACTACTTGGAGGTAACACAGTTCCTTAACAAAATACAACTGATGGTATCTCAATATTGATTCATCCAATCTGTTAGCACAGATGTGAGCACAACCAAAAGCACCACTATGACACCAAGGCACCACATCGATCGTATTGTCATATTCTCCACCTTCATTGCACATTTCATCTTCAGGTTGTCCAGGCGATCAGCCATCTCAAGTTCTAGCTTCATCTTCGCTTCCTCTGCTAGCTGCACTTCATACTTCTTATTCCTACGATCAATGATGTCCCACATCTGCTCCAAGGTCTTCTGAACTCTAGCTGGTCATTCTGCATCAACCCATTGGATAAAATCACAGTCTTCCTCTTCCTACAACCAAAGAAACAACACAAAAGCATTCAAGTAACACAAGTTGCTCACAATTAACACAATCACTCAAGTAACACTAACCTCCATTGGGCACCCTAGGAACCTTCTTCTAGTGTCTCCTCCTTCCCAAGCAACCTCCTTTGCGGCCTCAAGCCATGGCGGCATCTAAGCTGTGTGCCCAACTCCTCCCCACAATAATCAGAATCTTTCATATACAAACGAACCTTGCCACGGAGGCCTCCAGTTCGCTCCTGCGATTTGCATCCCAATGGAACTCAAGACCGAATTTAAATCCCAAAAAACAAGACTCCAGTCAACCAAAGCACTTCAATTCAGGAACAAATGCAAATTCAGTAAGAATCCCCTTCCAATACATTACCCTAGCCAAAATTTTCCCCCCAAATCCATCCAATCTCGAACCCTAAATTAGACAAGAAATAAAGTGCACACCTTCTGGGTAGGTGCACTCGCTTCATGACAAAGACGGCGACCAGCGACCCATGTCTTCGTGCCATCTCTTGCTCCTCACTGCGCGGGATCGGTGGCGCGGTGACTGCTGCGTGGGGGCAAACTTCCCTCTTCCCTCCAGCGTCGCCAAGCCTTACGTGCGCACCGCCAAGAATTCGGCACACGAATCGCCTCCCGCGTCGCCAGCCACCCTCACTCCGCTCAGCTCAACCTTCCTCCCGCGTGGTCCAGCCTTACATTCGCGCCGCCAAGCCTTCTGCGCGTGAACTGGCCGAGGCGGCTCAAGGCACAGGGGTTAGGTGTGGCGACCTCCTCGGGACGGTGGAACCGCTGTGAGACGGGAAAAAGGGAAAAAAACTGGGGTTTTGTGCGGTGATCGCCCCAAAACCTGGGGTTTCTTGTTAAAAAAACTCAAAACCTGGGGTTTTCTGTTACAAATACCCTAAAACCTGTGGTTCTCTGATATTTACTCTCTTTTTTTGGTGGTGCATTGATTTATGGCAGAAAATGTAAGGAGTTTTGCTCTGGTGTAGCACGCCATGTGCAGAAAACTAAAGACCATGTGATCTCAGTAGGGAACTATCTACATTTTGGCATGATATGTTCAATTTGAGCTTAATAAATAGGAGACCTAGAGCAAGCATTTGGTTCAGGTTGGATGTCCATTTGGTTCAGGTTTGTTCTAGTAGACACTATCGGCATGGAAGTCGTCAGGAATATTAGCGGTACATTAGCCCTTATTCTTCCCAGAATCGTCTATCAGATTTGCTTTTGTTTAGAAAGAAATAGGCCAATTCTCCAAATTCCAGAGACCGGGGTCTGTTTGGTTCGCTACCCTTGCAAACCAAATCAAATATTGGTAACACCAATTAAGATTGGCGGATATTAGGTTTGCTAAAAAAAATGGTAACGCCCACGAAAATTTCGTAATACAAATGAAATTCAATATCACACATGAACAATCCGAAAGTAAGAAAATCGCTCACCAAAATTTTGGTAACGCTAAAATTTAGTTTAATCACGATCCAAACATCACTCCTTTTGCCAATATTTGGCTATGCCAAAATTTTGGTTTGGCTTATTTTGGTCATCAACCAAACAACCCCGCTGAACAAGCGGTCTCATTCTTGATATTCCATGAAAATACTATTTTTTTGTACATCCTTTATTGGATTTTTAACTTAATTTTGGACTATTTTGTGTAGAAATCGATTACCAGCAATTACTGTTGCCATCTTGTTACTATGGCATGAGAAGAGACCAAAAGAATGATCAGTAATCCTTGAGCTCAATCTTACAAACATCCATCAACCTTGAAGAATTCAACATGGGGATGCAGCGTTGTAGCCGATTAGGGTAGCAAATTTGTTGTCAATTGATGGAAACGTTGACAGGAAGACCAGCAAGTCTACTTTCTGCATTACCAAGTAGTCAAGGTAGGACACCCCTAGATGGAACAAAATGTCGTACTAAAAAGACTCGCAGATATATTTCTTCACAGGAATCTCGATAATTACAAATGCTTGGGACGATTGGGTCAGTGGAACTGTGGAAGGAAAAATAAGTTGGACTTGGAAGCTTAGGAGTCCGCATCTTCTTAATTTGGATGGAAGTGTCGGTGGCCTTCTCTTTCTTCACCCTGTTAGTTCTGGACCCCGTTGGAGAAACTTTTTTTATTTAATCTATTTTTAAAAAATATTTTAAAGATAACATCTTCTTAACTTTATTTTTAATTTCGAAGCACGTAGTTACGCCACGGATCTCGACGTGACAAACGAGTGATGTCATACCACTCCTCTTGGTGTAACAGGACTTAGCACAAAAAACGGACGCGCGTTGGTTCGGATGGCTATCGTAGCAGGTTTGGCCATGCTGAGATCGGTAGCATGACAACATAGTTTGATCACACCACAGGTCATGGCGTGATCAAGAGGATCAGAATTGAAATAAAATTTGAAAGAGGTTATCTTTAAAATATTTTTTAAAAATAAATTAAAAAAAAAAAAACTCCCCGGTGGACACCACAAGGGCAAACAAGGATCCCTTCGTCCACAATTTGTTCCCATGGTGACGTCAAGCCGCAGATTGGCTGTCACTAACTAGTTGGGCCCAAATGCAATTTGTCACAGTACTTCATTGTCATCTTCACAAAATGAAATGGGCTGAGATTTTTTCCCCCACAAAAGTTATTTTCAAACATTGCCATTGATAGCCACATCCCCACACGCAACTCATATGCCACAGTATTTCATTGTCATCTTCACAAGGACGGGCATCTGGTGGTGGTAGCGAAGGGTATTTGCTCTTACCCACCCATGTGCTTGGAGTGGAAAAGTGTTTGCCCGTGCTTGGTAAGGTCCTGAACCTATGTCGCCCCTGTGTACACAGCCCAATTATTGAATATTTTGAAACTTGCATGAATTTCTTAGATTTCAAACATTTTTGTTGTATTTTGAGAAATTCCAAAAGCTTGGCTTGCATTCAAAAAGGTAAATCAAATTCCTTATTCCAAGCAGGAATTATTAAAATCTACAAGATAAATAATGTGTTAAATTTCCTCATAATTTCAATTTCAATTCTAAAAGTTCAAACCTTCCCCCCGGGCCAATTCTTTCCCTGTCGGCCTAGCCTCCCTCTCTCCCCTCAACCCGTTCCCACACGCCTCAGCCCAACCGCGCGCCTACGCCCGCTTTCTCCCTCGCAGCCCAGCCTAGCCTCACAGGATCATCTCTAAGTGCGCTGCGTCGTAGCCCAGCTCACTCGTGTTCGCTGACATGTGGGACCCACTTGTCTGGGTGCCTTACTGTTTATCTTCTCCCCCCACGCGCCA
The DNA here is from genome assembly GCA_036346255.1 of Ampelocalamus luodianensis. Taxonomy (NCBI): domain Eukaryota; kingdom Viridiplantae; phylum Streptophyta; class Magnoliopsida; order Poales; family Poaceae; genus Ampelocalamus; species Ampelocalamus luodianensis. The sequence continues at coordinate 45,779,050 of CM070638.1, forward strand.
ACTCGCTTGCTCGTCACCCGTTGCGTCGTGCGCTCGAGCCACGTGCACCAGAGCTACGTCAGGCCTTCACCTCGAGCCTCTCGCTCCCTTTCATCTCACTACGACATTGTCACCTCACGAGCGCGCCCCATTCTCTCGCACACCACGCACGAGATCTTGCGCCCAAGCCACCGTATCATACGTTCGTCTCACTACTGCTCCTCACTATTTAAGCACCGGCCAAGCACGTCACCGTGTTCGCCAACCTCCCCGTTGCTTATTCCCCACTTTTTCCCCTCTTCTCCACCTCAGGTAATCAAGAACAAGCCTTCTCCCTAGGGTGAGTCTCCGGCTTCATCATCTTGTGCGTTGTGGTCGCCTTGACTCCCTCTTCCTCACGCTCACCTCCTCTGTGCTTGTTTCCTCACAGAGACGAAAGGAGACGTCATCGTCGTCTGTGGAGCACGCCGAAGCACACCGTGTCGTCGTTGTCTTCTCTAAATCTATTTGTAGAAATTTGGAGTTTAAACTTATTGTATATAACTTCATTATATTGATATTTGAATTCGACCGAATTGGGTAAGCATTAGATTCGCATTCATATTCGTTACAACATTTGATTTGTATTTGTATCCAAGAATATTTATATTCACATTTGTATTCATTTAAAAAATGCAAATATGATATGGTCACTATTTGATTCATATTCGATCCGTTTTCAACCTTAGCTATGAGTAAGCGCCCTATGTACTCACAACTCACGAGAGCTTCAATTGTTTGCGGTTCTCGTTACTAACAATTGATGATTAAGTTGAACTTGCACTGAATGTAATGTCAGTGCGCACATCATTGGAATAGTTCAACGTTTGAAATTATTTCACGTCTTTAACTACACGACGCACAAAAAGTAACACTGCCGATTTTCACATTTATTTTCCTGATAGAGATTATCCATTACAAAATTTTAATTTTGATTAATCATTTTAAGAGTTATTTTTTTGCCATTTCAAAAATAAAATTATTTTTTCACTTGTTTTTCTTGTTCAAAATAAAAGTGAATTTAAATAAATATTGCATTGTGCATTGACGTCTCTCATAAATAACACATTAGCAGGTGCATGTTTAATACAACTTTGAATGAACTGCACACACAAAAGAAGTATTTCGCATACTTCCCAAAATATAAGTCTTTTTTTTTTTTTACTTTTCACGCTCTAGCCCAAAATATAAGTCATTTTTTGACTTTTCACGATCTCGAGTGTAACACTTTGACTATGGTTTTATACCATGATATATCAGAAAAAATAATAAAAATCATATATTATAAAAGTATTTTGCAGGACAAATCCAATAACATTATTTTCATGTAGTCAATATATGAACTTTAACATTACTAATGGTCAAAGTTTTAAAACCTTGACCGCACAGATCCTACTTGTATTTTGGGACAGAGACAGTAATACAGTAACATTAACTTTTTTATATAATTTTTTTGGGGCACAAGGCGGACGGAGATCGACAACCCATCAAACATAAAAGAAAATTATTGAAATCATGTTCCACTCAATGCATGTTGCTTTTTCTATTTGAAAATCTTGCAAAATACTCTCCGTATTTTGGACAGAGAGAGTACATACAGTAACATTAATTTTTTTATATATATAATTTTTTGGGGTACAAGGCGGACGGACACAACCCATCAAACATAAAAGAAAATTATTGAAATCACATTCGTTATAACATTTGATTCGTATTTATATATGAGAATTATCATATTCACATTCATTTTTAAAAATACAAATACAAATGTGATATGATCACTATTCGATTCATATTCGATCCGTTTTCAACCTTAGCTATGAGTAAGTGTCCTACGTACTCACAACTCACAAGAGCTTCAATTGTTTGCGGTTCTTGTTACTAACAATTGATAATGAGTACCACTATTCACCGATTCCAAATTGGGCAGATAAAATCTGAATGAAAAATGAAAGTACGAGATATACAAAATGATATCTCATGCTTGAAATACATGATATACAAAATTACACTCATGTTGATTTCTGAGCCAACGTCTGCACTAATAATCAGCTAACATATTGCTGGAAATTTACGTAAAAAAATGTATTTGCTTAAAAAAAAATAGAAGGTAAATTACAGTTCGTAGTTCAAATTTATATGCTGCCTTCCTCAAACCAAAAAAAAAAAGAGCCGGGGAAGTAGATTAAAATTTAGTACTTAGCCGAGAAGAATATAGAACTGTTGATGGTGGACCGTTTACAGCTGTTCACTTGATCACTTTATTGCTCCCTTTTTTCTATGTAGATTTCTCTCTCTTATTTAACGACTTCCACACCATCCATGGGGGGCAGCAGGCAACAAGCAGCAAGTGTAGGTCACCACAACACCACATCCACCCCCTTGCTCAACAATGAAGATCAAGAGAGTGTGCTACCCATGTACATGGCAGGTACCGATGCTCCATCTCACCCACATCCTCTTGCTCGCATCCACCTCTCTATCTACCAATGACAGCGACCTCTTGGTGCTCCTGTCGTTCAAATCCCACATAACCAGTGACCCAATACATGCACTGTCCTCCTGGAATGCCGTCGGCAATGGCACCAACACGCCGGCACCTGATTTCTGCCGATGGAACGGCGTGGCCTGCAGCGACCGCCGGCACCCAGGCCGGGTCACTGCCATACGTCTGCGGGACTCCGGCCTAGCTGGCATCATCTCCCCAGAGCTCGGCAACCTCACCCATCTCCGCGTCCTTGATCTGTCAGCCAACAACCTGGAAGGTGAGATCCCGTTCAGCCTCAGCAATTGTGCATCACTTCGTACCATGAATTTGCTCTCAAACTACCTGTCTGGTTTCATCCCTGCTCCTTTGGGTCGCCTATCAAAGCTTACATTTTTCAATGTCACCCACAACAATCTGACTGGTGAAATTCCCATGTCACTGTCCAACCTCACAGCCCTCAAGATCCTTAGCATGGAGAAGAACTCCTTCTATGGTCAGATCCCTAGCTGGCTGGGCAACCTAACATCATTGACTCTCTTAAACCTTGCCATGAACAACTACAGTGGCAACATCCCTGAAGCTCTAGGTAAGATAACTAACCTTGCTTACTTCAATGTCCTGTATAACAAGCTGGAAGGTCTTGTTCCGCCGTTGATCTTCAATATTTCTTCCATCGAAGTCTTGTTCCTTGGCCACAACCAGCTTTCAGGATCACTGCCGCCCGACATTGGCTTTAAGCTTCCCAGGATAAGGGTTTTTGGCACATTTGAGAACAATCAATTCGAAGGCCCAATACCAGCCTCCTTCTCAAATGCATCTGCGCTCAAATATTTGCTTCTTCGTGGAAGTCGATATCATGGTCTGATTCCACGGGATATCGGCATCCACGGTAATTTGAAGTCATTTTCGGTAGGGCACAATCAGCTCCAAGCCACAAAGCCTAGGGATTGGGATTTCCTCACATCCTTAACCAACTGTAGCAAATTGGGAATACTAGACCTTGAACAAAACAATCTTGTAGGTGTTATGCCAATTACTATTACCAACCTATCTCGAGAGCTCAGTTGGCTTGTACTTGGCAGAAACCAAATAGCTGGGACCATACCTACAGGGTTAGGAATGTTTCACAAACTTACAAAGCTCACCCTTCAGGATAACCTCCTCACAGGCACCTTACCTCTGGATATTGGCCAGCTTCCCAGTCTCCAGTATCTTGACCTGTCTCATAATGGATTTGATGGGCAGATCCCACAATCATTAGGCAATATCACGCAGTTGAGCAATCTCTCTCTATCTAATAACTTTCTGGACGGCAGCATTCCAACAAGTATTGGTAACCTGACCCAACTTGGATCCATGGATCTTTCCTGTAACTTATTGAGGGGCCAAACCCCACAAGAGATACTTAGCATTCCTTCCCTCACCATACTTCTCAACCTCTCCAACAATGCTCTAAGTGGCTCCATTCCAACACAGATCGGGCACTTGAACAGCCTCGGCACAATCGACCTCTCAATGAATAAGCTATCTGGTGAAATCCCAGATGCTATTGGCAGTTGTGTCCAATTACGTTTCCTATACCTCCAAGGAAATGTACTGCAAGGGCAAATCCCAAAAGGACTGAATACTTTGGGCGTGCTTGAAAACTTGGATCTCTCTAGCAACAACTTAACAGGCCCCATACCCGAATTCCTAGAGAGCATCAAACCTCTAAAGTATCTAAACCTCTCCTTCAACAACCTATCTGGTCCAGTGCCAAATACAGGGATCTTTCGTAATGCCACTATATTGTCACTCACAGGTAATAGCATGCTATGCGGTGGTCCTTCCTTCTTGCAACTCCCTTCATGCCCATCTAAAGGCTCTCACCAGGCTTCACAGCATCGACTGCGTGTCTTAATCATTTGTATCATTGGAACTTTGTTCTTCTTCACATGCTGTATAACTGCATACTGCTTCATTAAGACAAGGATCAAACCGAATGTTGTTGATCAAGAAAACTTATTTCTCAATGAGAATCATGAGATAATCAGGATATCCTATGCCGAGATACATGCAGCAACAGAATCATTCTCACCAGCAAATTTGATTGGTTCTGGAAGCTTTGGCAATGTATATATAGGAACTTTGGCTCTTGATGAGAATTTAGTTACTGTAGCAATCAAGGTTCTCAATCTTGACCAACGAGGAGCTAGTAGAAGCTTCTTGACTGAGTGTGATACCCTAAGGAGGATTCGGCACCGGAAACTTGTCAAGGTGATCACTGTGTGCAGTGCCTTGGATCATAATGGTGACGACTTCAAGGCACTTGTCCTAGAATTTATTTGCAATGGAAGTTTAGATGAGTGGCTGCATCCAAGCACAACAACAAAAGGCACAATCTTTAGAAGGCTAAATTTGATGAAAAGGCTGTGCATTGCTCTCGATGTTGCAGAGGCATTGGAATATCTTCACCGTCATATTGAGCCTCCCATAGTTCACTGTGATATTAAACCAAGCAACATCCTTCTAGATGATGACATGGTTGCACATGTTACAGACTTTGGTCTAGCAAAGATAATGCATGCCGAAGCATGCAAGCAAAATCGTGGTGGAACTGAAAGCAGCTCATTTGTAATTAAAGGGACAATTGGATATGTCGCACCAGGTTAGCAATTATTGTTTAATTAAAATTATGGCTGATGTATGTCAAAAAATTTGTCTGCTCTAAAGATTATTCGTTTGGTAAATTGATAATATGGTATTTTAGTGTGATCTAAAGAGGCAAAAAAATGTAGTATTGATATTTTATTTAATTGTTAAGTCAAATTGTAAAGTGAAATCCATCTTTTTTTTCTCTACTCATCATTATGTAGCCACTGAAGCCTTCGTTTATTTATGTTGTCAGAGTATGGCTCAGGAGCTGAAGTCTCCACTGATGGTGACATATATAGCTATGGGGTGTTGCTACTGGAAATGTTTACTGGAAGAAGGCCAACTGACAGTTTCATCAATGGTGTGACAAGTCTTGTCAACTATGTCAGGATGGCATATCCAAACAATCTACTGGAAATATTGGATGCTACTGCAACCTACAGTGGAAACACTCAAGATATCATAGATGTATTCATTTATCCTATATTTAGACTTGGTCTAGCATGCTGCGAGGACTCCCCAAGGCAAAGAACGAAGATGGATGATGTAGTTGCTGAATTGAATGCCATAAAGAAGGCATGCACAGCTCATATGCTTGTTCATGAATTTCAAGCAACCACCTAATCTGGGCAAGAGATGAAGTGCGGTTACGAAGTTTGTCCACTTGTGGCCTTGTGGTTACGAAGGCATGTTTTTGGTGATTCTAAAGTCAATTATATTGTCACCATTTTTGCTTTCCATTTCATCTTGTACGTTTCATTCCTGTTCCTATTTGTAACATAAAGGGACTATCCATGGCTTAAATATACTTTTGGGCCTCAAGTACCAAATAATACCTGTCCAGTGAGTTAGTCCGTTGATGCAGTAGAATCCACTGTTTACTTGAGTGGTGACTTCAGCTGAATCAAACAACTGGAACAAGGAAACCCAAGTTATCTGTCAAAAAGCCTCACCCTAATCAAATAACTTAAACAATGAAATCCAAATTATTAGTCAACATACAATCAACAAGTACATTGTCAAGCTGATAAAATTGTAATAGCATTGAATGCATCGAGATTTGAGTTTAATAAAGGTTGATGATGTAACTTACCCTGTGTCTACTGAATGATAGACATGATAAATGTTTCGGGTCCTCAAAATTTAACTGTAAGGTAGTTCCAGGTCACCCTAATGACCATGAACTTAGCAAGGTTCCAGAACAGTGTTCTAAAAAGCGGTCTGGTAGGCCTGGTATTAGGCCAAATAACGGGACTAGGTCTCCTCCCCGAGTCGAATATTGCAAAACAAGTAAGTTAATAGGATTACAAGGTTAAACGGGCCGATTATGCGGATAAGCGGGCCAATTACCGAATATTAGGCTGAATATTGTTGGAATGAAACCTTCCTCTATTCCAATGGGCCAAAGACCAAATATACAAGTTACGTGTGTAGATAAATATGCAAAGAGTACCCTATAAAAAGTGACATATAACATCTAACACCCTCCTCAAACTCATAGTGGATCAACAACACTTAGTTTAGAGAGGTAGAAGCTATGCTGAGCTCGAGTTTGTGCCTTAGTGAAGAAATTAGCTAACTGAAACTCCGAAGTCACATACTAAAGAACAATAACTTGGTCTTGCACCTGCGATCTCATTTACGAAGCATCTACTCCAATGTTCTTGGTGAGCTCATGCTTCATTGGATCTCGAGCAATGCTGATCGCGCCAGTATTGTCTGATAAGAGTCGAGTCGGTGCAGAAACTGAAACACCGAGATCCTCAAGTAGCCACGGAAGCCAAATGATCTCAGTTGTCAACGCCGCCATGGCTCGTAACTCAGCCTCAACACTCGAACGGGAAACGGCAGTTTGCTTTTTGGTCTTCAAGGCAATTAGAGACAAGCCAAGGAAAACACAGTTGGCAAAAAGAGACCGGCGATCAGAATGATTGCTAGCCCAGGTAGCATCAGAGTACGCCTGAAGTTGCAAAGTGCTGGAGCGAGGATAGAAAAGGCGACGATTTATGATCCCGCGAAGATATAGGTGACTGTAGTGGAACTGAGTGGGAGCAAAAATGAACTGGCTCATAATGTGAATAGAGTGAAAAATGTCAGGTTGAATGATCTCAAGGTAGGCAAGACTCCTGACAAGATGGTGGTAGCAAGTGGGATCCTCAAGAGACTCTCCATCAGTGGGCCGAAGGTGAACATTAAACTCTATAGGAGTGTCCACCTGCGTTGATCAGTGAGACAAGCATGAGCAAGGATATCCTTAATGTACTTCTCCTGAAAGATGTAGTAGCCCTTGGGCGTAGAAGTGACTTCAATCCCAAGGATACTTTTTAGAAAATATCATTTAGAAGATCATTGTTAAATGAGAACCTAGACCAGTGGGTCAATTTGGTTGCAAAAATGTTCTTCTTTGCAATTAACTGATGGCAGGGATACAATCAAATGGATATTAACTCAATCTGGTCAATACTCGGTTCACTCCTTGTATGTAGCCTTGGTGAACTTTAATATTTCCTTTCCTCATAAATTCATTTGGGAAACTAAGCTACCATTGAAAATCAAAGTATTCATGTGGTATATCTGTAAAGGGGTCATCTTAACCGAGGATAACCTCTGTAAAAGAAATTGGAAAAAGCAGGATAAATGGTGCTGTTTTTGTTCTTCCCATGAAACCATTGAACACCTTTTTCTTAAGTGTCCTGTTGCACAATATGTGTGGATAGTGGTTGCTGTATCTTTTGATTTTTCTCCACCCTCTAGTATAGCTCATATGTTCGGAATATGGCTATCTGGGTTTGGGAAATCTATTTAGCGACAAATGTGTGTGGGAATAGCAGCGCCATGCTGGGCCATTTGGCGAGCTAGAAATGCTGCGTGTTTTGATAGGAAGTGGCCTTCACATCCTAACCAAATCGTTTTCGCGATGTGCCATTGGCTCTGTACTTGGAAAATCTTACAGGGACAGGAAGCGCACAGGCTTGGAGCTGGGTGCAAGGAAGATGGAATAGGTGGCTACTGAAGTCTTCAAGCGTTCACAAGGTTGGAGCAATGCTGTTGGAGCAATATGTGAATTGCTGATCGTTGGTGGGGAAAACTGAACGGTAAGTGAATTGGTGAAGACAAGGTCGCCCTTGGGTTTGGCTGGACTTGTTCCGGCCGAATCCAAGGCTCTGATCTAGTCGGAAGTTTGAGGCAAAACTTTCTCTATTGTATTGATTGAGTTCCCCCTCTTTTACACTGTAGCTTTTATAGATTAAGCTCTCGGTAGACTATAGGCATAAGCTGAATAGGAAACTAAGTCTAATATGTTCTCTGAAGGAGAACCAAACCCAAACTCTTAGCTATCCTCAGAAGGAGGAACTAATCTAGCTATCTTTCCTTTGCTGCAAAGAGTCTCCCTTTGCGCAAGATATACTCTGTAGTTACTCCGTTGCCGGATTGCTAACAGCAACCGGTTCCAATTCGGAAACTGAGACTGAAACAGAAACGGATTCTCCTGCTCCCAAATCGGAAACTTCTGCAATGCTCTCAGTCGAGACTCCTCCAGCTGCAGTAGAGCCAACCGCCTTGCGTCATCTCCGCTGATATGTCTTGCCCACAAAAGCGTCCACAACAATATGCTAGAAACTAAAGAAGGACGTTTGAGAATTCTGACGCTTTAGTGCCCTTTTGATATCTTGGATGTGTCTAGACTTTGGTCTGCATTGTTTCTGCTTTGAGTCTTTTCTTATGTTAGCTTCAATGACTCTTTGGGTTAGAGAAACCTGCCTCTGAGCCAACATAAGAGAAGTCTAGAAAAAGAGGGGATCAATCAATAATGCATAGTAACTTTAGTGAGACATCAACTATGAAGTTTAGACAATATGTACCTTACGAAGTTTACATTTCTTTTTAAAATTGCACAATGTCAGAGTTCTAAAAGTATAAACCTCTTTATATGAATAATATATTGTTATGGTACAATACCCGCGAAAGTACTGTAGTGCGGGTGCACTGTAGCTCCACGTGTACTGTAGCAGCACGGGTATTAGACAGGTTTGCTATTTAGGAATCTATTTGTTAGGTGTTTGGTAGTATCTATTAGTTAGCCAAGTTATTATTAGATTGGATTGTTAGAGATAAGTTTCCTTATAGATTATTTCTTAGGGGTCAAGTCGGGTCGTCCCTATAAAAGGGATAGCATGTATCCATTATCAATGAAGCAAAGAAATAAACAAAGTTAGTCCCTAACTGGTTGGCTAAAGATCAGAGCCTCCTTGTTCGTCGGGAAGAGTCCCGTCGAGCTTGGAGAGCGATCCCTCGCCTCCCTGGCTAATCAGGCCTCAGAGCCTCGCTACCTCGATAGGAAAGAGCCCTGCCGGTGATTAGATGAGGCGCGCCCTACCGGTCTTGGACCGTACCAACGATTACCACAACATTTGGTATCGAGCCACTCACCATGGCTTCCTGTCTTGCACTATCTCTCTGGAGAAGTTGAAGACTACCAAGAAGAAGCGAAGGTCTTACTCGACAACATGACTGTTGTTCATTGGAGCTTCGTTGATTCTCGTCCACGTGAAGCGACATCATCATCGTACCTTCTCATCAACACGGGCCACCAAGAACTTCAACCGTGGCCACCACCGCAGCTCGAGGACGAGTTGCCTCGCCGCGAGGGGTGTAATGTTATGGTACAATACCGCGAAAATCTTGTGCGCGGGTGCATCTTTAGCACCACGTGTCTTGTAGCAAAGACGGGTATTAGCGGGTTTGCTATTTAGGAATCTATTTGTTAGGTGTTTGGTAGTATCTATTAGTTAGCCAAGTTATTATTAGATTGGATTGTTAGAGATAAGTTTCCTTATAGATTATTTCTTAGGGGTCAAGTCGGGTCGTCCCTATAAAAGAGATAGCATGTATCCATTATCAATGAAGCAAAGAAATAAACAAAGTTAGTCCCTAACTGGTTGGCTAAAGATCAGAGCCTCCTTGTTCGTCGGGAAGAGTCCCGTCGAGCTTGGAGGGCGATCCCTCGCCTCCCTGGCTAATCAGGCCTCAGAGCCTCGCTAGGAAAGAGCCCTGCCGGTGGTTAGATGAGGGCGAGCGCCCTACCTTCGGTCTTCGGACCGTACCCCAACAGTTACCACAACATATATCCAACTTGTCACAAACTGATAATAAGGTAATGGATATAAGCATCTTGTTTAAGAGTTTTATGCATGTATAACAATGTATACAAATACTGCAAGAGAAACAGTGGATAGCCAACAATGGTAGGAGTTAAGAGGGAGTAAGCGCAGGCGTACCACTTTTGGATCAGCTTTCAACTTCAAATTGGTAGCATCAGACAAACTTCTGAGAAGCACACACTTGTCACTGCTGTCATGATTACCATGACAACCATCACAGCTATCATCGCCACAATCTCCAGAGATGCTATTACCACAACAATCCTTACAGTCTGTGTCAAGTCCGACCAATGCTTTTACTAGCGACGGCATATTTTTAAGCAAAGGAGTCCAGTCCCAAACAATCAGTTAGCCGCAGAGAAATTAGACTTGGGGCAGAAATCCGTGTGCGGGAGCCCCAACCCAAGAAGCACTCTGTGATAGTCAGACGTCTTAGGGATTTGGATGAGATCTCACGGTCCAAAATGGCGCAATCTATTATCTTTAGATCCTCCAATGCAGGACAGCTTGTGAAATCCAGAGCGCGGTTGCCCAACTCTACATACTCAAGCTCTAACCTCGTCAAGTGCCGGGAGATGAGAGGGACGTTGGCTAGCACCAAGCGCTCGCACTCAGTGTATGCAAGCACTCGGAGCACCCGAACTTGGCACGTCAAGGCATACCACATCCACAGCTCGACGTATCGGAATGGCTTATCGCTGTAGTCGCTAAGGGAATAGTATGGATATGAATTGAACTCGCACTCGTCCAGGGGCGAGCGGTCGCAGAGGAGCAGCAGATGGTTGAAATACTCGTTCAGATCCTCGGCGCTCTTCCACTCCTCGACGTCGGTGATGCGCAGGACGGGCACGGACTTCCAGACGTCCGCACGGCCTCGTGGGAGGGCAGGAACGACAGCACGTGCTGCAGGAGGGCGTCCGGGAGGGCGCCGACGCGGTCTTCGCCGGAGGTACCGATCTCAGCCGCTTTCTCGTGTTTCTTGTCCTTCCTCCTGTGCAGCATTCCGTCGAACAGGCGGCGGGCGCTCACGCCGGCGCTGCGGGAACGAGAACCAATGAGCCACCAGAGCACACCAGGTCAGGAAAGAGAAGAGGGGCGAGTAATTCTCGACGCGCGTCACCTGGCCTCACTTGCCGGACAACGCTCGCCGGCCGCCGCGGTGAGCAGGAGGAGACCACCGGAGGAGACGAGCACAGAGGGTTCTGTGTTCACTTCGCCAAGCAATCGGCAACTTAAGGACTCAACTTGGTTAGTTTACTGGGCCATAGAATCTGATAGCTAGGCCCATATTGGAGTCGATTTAGGCCCACGTTCCAAATAATAGACAGCCTTTTTTTTCAGATAATGATGCTTTTTACTGTGTTGATCATGATGCTGTGGGATTTGGATGGATAAAAAGTTGGATGAAGATGTCTATTATTTGTAATTTGGGTCTAAATTGAGTTGGAAGTGTTAGATGAATATGCACTATGAAAGAAGACATCATGGTTAACCTTCGAAGCGTGACACTGAGGTGGGAAAAAAACTCGTTAGCGGGTTCATTGGCTCGGTTCAAAATTATTTTAATTACACTCGTTAATTAGTTAAACATTTAAATAAGTTGATTTTGAATGAAGTTGGATTTTGCTTGGGCTCGGCTCGGCTTCATTAGCTCAGTTCTAAAAATACTTCTAAACTATAAATAAAATAATATTAAATCAAATTATGTCAATTTCACGGAAAAAAAAATATGATAAGACAAGAACCTGGTTCGGTATCCACCCTATGTGGCACCCCATTGCCAATTGGCAATTTGGCATCAAGCCTACATAAATTGACATTTCATTTCAGGGCTGGCTTGCAGACTGACCCAAAACCGTGTACATGAAGTCAAATGATCAAACTAGGAATTCTAAGAATAGAAAATAGCTCCAGGTAGCACCAATCCTCCATGCCCCTAGGAGAGACATTGGAGATTTCAAGGAGTTGAATGGGTGTATTACCTTAGTGAGTGTATTATCAGATAATGACAACAGAAACGACGAGCAAGCCAACGGTTATAAGTAGCTAGCAGTCAAAAGACAGATGTGGTTCACATATTCTTTTGCGCGGTAGATGTGCTTGAACCATAATCAACTTTATACAGGTGATTAGGAGGATCCAATTTCTGATCATGTTAGCGTAGCTCTAATCTAATCTTACTAAGTACCAGCATGGGCGGATCCACGTAGGTCTTCGAGGGTGCACAGGACACCGAATCCAATGTTATTTTACCTTATCAAAATCTGTATATGCATAAGTATGCACCATGCAGTTAAAGTTCAGTGACTTCAAACACGTGTCATGATATGAATGATGACCCCCCGTCAATTTCACTCTAGATTCGCCGCTGAGTACTAGAACCAAACAAAAAATGGGTGTGCAATAAGCAATTTTGGCTTGGAGCGGCCATGCACGGCGACCAAAGTTTGCTTGTTGATCGTCAGTGGATAACTTTCTAACTTTATGGTGGAGCCATCAGCTAGTCCAGCGGAGCCAGGAGGAAACTAGACCGTCCATTGCAATTTGCAAGCAGATTGATTCATTGACTAGTTCTTGTGGGATCAGTCATCCCATTGGCCGGCCGTGACAATTTTAGCCGGCATGACGTGCCGTACTTTACCATTTGTCAAGGTTGAGAGGGACGTTTTTATTTGGGCGTCATTTGTTCTTACATACCCATGCTCCACCGTTTTCTGAACTGAATTTTGCATTGGTCCATGGATAATTTCTCCTTGTGGTTCTTAAACTGAATTGAATTGGTACTAGAAGATCACCCGCGCCATCGGCGCGGGGATGAATTCATGAGTTGTTTTGATGATTGTCTGAAAACTGAACACCAAAATAGCAACGCCAGCCCAACCTGTTTACTCTTTTGGCCCACTACAACCCACCAGTTGAAGGTCAGCCGACGTTGAAGCCCAGCCGAGCGGCACTGGACGTGCGTCCCAGCGTCCGCACGAGAAACACGGGCAGGCGCCCATCCGACGTGATCCTTATTCACTGGGAGCCCTTTCCACCAAGAATTAATATAAGTAATTAGAAGAAAGAAAATGCTAGAGATAGAACCTATAAAGATGTAGATAGATGTAAATATAGAAGGATAACCTAGGATAGCCTAGCAGGGGTTAAACGTAAGAGCTATTGAGCAGGGAAAGGTAAAATCGGAGGCTACAATATATGGGCTTAACTTACTGAAGGCTTTGAGTAAATGTATGTTCTAAGGATTTATATGTGGTGCATGAACAGATGAACAGGTTATGTTATAAAGATAGCTGGGAGTTGGAAGTACGTATATTGGTCTAACTATACACGAGGAAAGCTTGAGACGCTACTGAATTTGATGAGTATTTCGATGTGTCTATGTAACCATGTATGAGCAAAGCTTCAAACGTGGATAAACTTGTAGGGAAGTTAAGGCATGTATATTATAACGGAATATTGGTAGCAAAGAGAACGCACTACATGTGAAAGATGGAACATGTAAGTACAGATAATATATCTAGATCTAGTTTTTCCCTTTGCTACCTGCACTACCCTTCTTTACCGCGGCAGAGGTTGCCCTACCGTCAGTTAGTGTACGTGGTGCAAAACAAATGCTATCAGTAAGAAGGGATTATATACAGGTTGGAACAAAGCGCAAGAAATCAATGCATTAGCGGGGAAATGGCAGCGACTAACCACATAATCAAAGAGTAAATTAAAACTATATTTGTTTGGTTTTGAATTAGGCTACCATATGGTGAACTGATGTTTTGTGAATAGTTTTATTATAAGTACGCGATAGCATCGAAAAGCCAGTAGAGATGCATAGTAAGCTACAAAAGCGCAATCGCATAGCTATATGCATGTCAAAACGGTGGAAGATTGCTGCTATTTATTAGTGCGCACTAGATTTTTTTTCTGTCATCCAAGTATTTGTGGATTTATGAATGCTGCAAGCCTCAAAAGGAAAAAAACATATAGTAATGTGTGAAACAAAATATCATTTAAACGATGCACTGCATGTGATCATGTATGCACATGTTTGATGCTAATGCTAGTTTAGGACACACTCAAATGTGTTCGATTAACATCGGCATCAAATATAGATGCACTATTTTTTAACTAAATCATGATGACTTTGTTACCAAACTAAAACAATACTCAAATCAATTAGCAAAAAACTCTAATTCTGAACAAAAGAGTGCCTCACAGTAAGTTAGTAGATAGTAGTGAAGCTATTGGCAGTGATTGAAAACAGAATCGAATAATAAATCAGTGTTGTATTTGTTCAGCTTTGGATTAGTCTACCATATGTTGGAGTGATGTATTCTCAATGGTTTCGTGTCGATATCTTTTTTTTTCCTTCATGGTAAGTGCTTCTGGATATATAAATGCTGCAAGTCTCAAAAGAAAATACCATTTAGCAATGTTAAAAGCCAAATATTATGTAGACAATGCATTGTTCATGGTCATGAACGTATCTGCTTGATCCTGATGCCAGTTTAGGATAAGATAAAACGTATTTGAGTAACATTGGTATCAAATATAGATGTACTATTCTTGAACTATGCCATGATGACTTCATTACGAAGCTAAGACAGAGTTGAAGGGGTGCTCATATTGTCCTGAGTGTATTTGGCAAGCAGAGATTAGCATCAATACACTGATATCCTCTTATCAATGTAGTTCCTAGGGCTGCTGATACTAATCTTCTTTGAGAATTTATCTTTAACAAAGATAAGTAGCTGCATTTAGGCATTTTGTAGATTTACATATTTAAGCATAGACATGTGAACATAAAAATTCAGTATATTAGATGCTCATGAATGTCTGGATAGAAAAGACCTCAACTAACTTGGGTATAATTACGCTCACAAATGTTGTCTGCATGAACAGGAATTGATGCATTTGTTAAAGGTAAATTCTTCTTCATGAGAGAGGTCAATTCACTTTCACTAAGGTAATCAGGAGGTGTGATGCTTCCCTTAATGAAGAATCATGATTTGTCAATAATTTCATATACAAATAAAAGGTGAGCTCAGGTGATGTGAGAAAACACATAAACCTTACCTCATATATGTCAACCTTATGAGTACTAACAGTGTCTTCTATTTTAAATGTAGGAAGATTAGTCTCACTCACAGTCAGCCATGGCATAATAGATGTAAATCCTTTTAGAAGTGACTCGGTAACCAACAGAGTGGAAAGTCTCTCCACCTGAAGCGAACTCAACTGCAGTCCTGCAAACCATTTTTTTTGAAAAAAAGATGGTGAATTACTAATCGTTTCCTTTAAAATCTGCCATTAAATTAAAAGATAATCAACAATGCAAAAACTGAAATGGCATGTTCACATTACAAAAGAGTAAGACAGAATTTTTAGATATCCAGATAAGAAGGCGGTGTTTGCTCTAGTGTTTGAACTTGCAAGGAAACGTACATTGTTAGAAGCAGGAAGTAGTGGACTCAATTTTAGCAAATAGGTAATCGTAGTTATAATCCACCATCAAGGACAGATCAGATGTAGAGTTACGTAGGGGGTCATGAATGAATATGAGCACAAAACAAGCAAGGTTATATGGGGCAAGCGGCAGTATTGATCTACAGTGTAAGAAGTTTGAAGGAGTGCAGGCAAGAATAATGCGTAAATACCTTTGGAGCAGTGCATGCGAAGAAGCCTTTGTCGAGACAAGCTCTTAGTGGAGTCTAAAGGATGTGTTCTTCTCTACCAGTAGGGGTGTGGTAGAGCTCTTGGGAGCTGGTCCTTTAACTTGGACAATGGGAGTGGCAATCTCAGATGAAGACCAACAGAGAAGCATACGAACTAACACATCTCAAAATACCTAGGTACACAACCCAACAAAATGCAACTGAAACACATTACAAAATTAAATTGTGAATGTCTCCAGATGTATGCAGAGAAGTTATGAAAACCAACATCCGAATACTACCTAGCTACATACTAATGGTAGCAAAAGGAAACTAACTGATCTATAGAGATACTCATCTCACGGACACCGCTGACCTCTACTCCCGAGATGTGCGCAGTCGGCGCGGCCGGGAGTCTATGCCACTACCGGCTGGCCTCGCCACCGCAGCAAGCTCCCTCAGTGTCCTCCCCACGGCCCTGTATAGAAAAACAAGAACAACAATTCAGAGAATTGTCCGCTTCCATTTAATTCATTCACAACAAAAAATACTTCATTCATCTATGAACGGAAGAAACAAGCCTTCGTTGCTCAAACAAGTATGCACAAAACCAAGAACCATGGCTCCTCTCAGGGTGGTCACGTCGTCTTTTTTATCTGTGACGTTTGATCCTGCGCTCTCGTGTTCATTTTGTGATGGGACAAGCCTAAACCCTAAACAAGTAGCTCCCAACACTGCGCATCAAACCTAGATAATCCAAGCCTATTTAGTGGATGTTAGTGATAGGAACAAACACTACGATGATAATTCAATGAATAACAACCATTAATGCTATGAAAATACTCGGATTAATAGCTAGTAAAAGCCATCTATGGGCAAAATGAAATGTTGCCTATCCATAAGGAAACTAAATATAATTCTGGAAAACAAAAGGCCCCCTTGTGTCTATGTATGCTTCGGTGGCAGGGAAGCTAACCACACCTTAAGCTAACTTGAGTCCTCTTCGCATCGAGCTTCAATAGCTTTTGAGATAGACCTTAAATACAGAGGAAAAAAATCATACCTCAGTCTTGAACAATGCACATTAATGTTTGGAACACCAAGGCCTTGACATGATGATCAGGAGACAAATTGCAAGAAGCAAATACTCAGCACTCTCAGAGCTGGCAAATTCTAGAATCTCTTTTCACCACATACATTATCTTCTCTGGTCTTCAGCGTGTATCAACATTCAACAATACAACACACTAATCCAGCAAGTTAGTTTTTACAGCCACATCAACACAAGATCACAGGCACAAAGGCAGCAGCAGTAGTAGTAATTTTACAAATCAAAGAATGGCACAGTACAGTAAAGAAAGATATAATTTTTAACCCAAAAACACGCTCCTAATTAACCACCAACAACCACTATACAGGTTTCCCCCTCGAGCGGAAGCCGCTCGGAAGAATGGTGGTGTGGCGGCGGCACGCAGAGGCGGGCGCCACGACATTGGCGCTGCGCGCCGTGCCCCATGCACGATGCACGACCTCGCCGCGGTAGCCACGGCGTGGTGGAACACGCGCGAACTCGCTCGGTCGAGCGGGCGAGGCCTCCTCCGCGCCAAAGACACGGCGCCAAGCGCTCGAGCGCTCCACGACCTCCCATGCGCTCCTCATTCACGCCCGCCTCACGCCTCTTCCTCCTCGGCGATCTCCTCGAGGAGATCAGCCAGCTCGCGCGCTGCGCTGCGGCTGCATCTCGGCGAGGCGCCCTGTGGTCGCCACCGACCCAGCCGATGACCCCTTCTTCTTCCTCCGCCTCCACTCCTCCGCGATCCACTCCTGGGGAGCTGACATCGCCGTCGGTCACTGCGCCTGCTTCGGCGGCGTGGTCGGGGGATTGGTAGCCACTGACGACCGATCCTGGCACGGCACCGCGGCGACCAGCGCCCACATGG
This sequence comes from Ampelocalamus luodianensis, assembly GCA_036346255.1. NCBI lineage: Eukaryota > Viridiplantae > Streptophyta > Magnoliopsida > Poales > Poaceae > Ampelocalamus > Ampelocalamus luodianensis. The sequence continues at coordinate 45,796,943 of CM070638.1, forward strand.
TGAACACAAGAAACAAGCTCATGGTGTAGAGGTTCAGGCCGAGCCTGCACCCGACGGCGGCAGAGGCCGCCGCAGGCGCCTATGGTGACTGCGCGAGGTGCCTCCGGGATTCCGCAACTAAGAACTGGAAGGGAGGGACAGAAAGAGCAAAAGCAAAGAAGTAAAGCGGACAAGAGTAAGAATCCGCAATAAGTGGGAGGCGGAAAGGGGCAAAGCGGAGGAACTAAACGGACAAGTGCAAAAACACTCAGAGAAGAACGAAAAAGGAATGATCGGATACAGATGAACAATGGTAGCAGAAGACGAAGTCAGGGTAGGAGAGCTGCCGATGAACACAAAAAAGATGAGGCGCAAGGAGAAAGAAGAAGAGGTGCAACGATGCACGGGAGAGAGGGAAAAGAGGAACAACACAGATATGAGAGAACTGAAACGAGGAGGGCGAAGTGGGCGAGGTAAACGCAGGCGAGGACAACAAGACGGGACGCGTAGCACAGCAATAAATGTGGCCACGAGCCGAGGCAGACGAACACGGCTACGATCCAAGGGCACACAGAGATCACGCCACAACCAACGGGCGACGAGGCAGATAGGCGTTGGAGCGTAACGAACGAGCGACAGACGTCTGAACAAAGCTCTAGACAGCATCGCACGGTCAGAGAAAAAAAGAACGACGTGTCCCGTCTCTCCTTCAGCCCTTTCTGCACCCTTTTATATAGAGAGATGTATCAAGGTTTTGCGGTCAAGCACATTCGGTATCAAAATATTTTTCTCGTTATGGTTTGACGCAGAACTCTCGTGTGTATTATAAAAAGAGAAATAGCTGCTTATGATTATTGTGCTGGCCATGGCCATGGGCTATTATTACACCTTTACGATGACTTTTCTTCCAAAAAGGGGAGATTGCTAGAATGAGCTTTGATTTTTTTTAAAAGCATAGCATGTGTTGGTATATAGTCATTTTCACATCCATTCTTACCTAAAATTAGAAATGTATCGTGTGACATGACACATGCAATGAATCCAAATTATAGTCTTATATCTAACACACTTGAGATCTTCGTTTTTTGATCGGACGATAGGTTATAGATTATCTGCGTTGAGACCTTCAAGGATGAGATTCATTCCCTCAGGCCTCAACCCAAAAAAAAAGAGAGGTTCAATCATTTGTCACTGCCTAAATATGCGTAATTTAGGATTTGACACTGATGTAAGATTGACATGTGGTCTCAGAACTACATGTTATACTCACATGGAGTGACAAATCCTAAAATTCACCTGCCTAAATATGTGTAATTTAGGATTTATCACTTATGTAAGATTGATATGTGGTCTCAGAACTACATGTTATACTCATATGGAGTGGCAAATCCTAAAATTCACCTTTAAACAGTGGCAAATAATTGATTATAAAAAAAAAACCTCGTCATGGTACCCAAACCCTTTCCAAATTCCAAACCACCAGAAAAATAAATAAAAATCGTAGGCCCTCAGGAAAAAGCCCACGTCTCCGTTTCCCTTCTCACTCTCCTGCTGCCTGATCTACCCAGTCCTTCCTGCCTTTTCCTCCCCTCCCCGATACGGAAACAAATTCTCGAATCCACCATCAACTCTCCCACCATCTCCTCCATTCCTCCCTATTTCGGTGGAGTCAGGGCCTGCTCGACCATCCCGGATCGGAAAAGAGGCTGCTTTGGTGTTTCGTGGCGCCGAATCTTGGGAATTCGCCCAGATTTGGTAAAAGATTCGAGCTCTTGGGTGGTCAAAGTTGGGTTCCTGGGGGCGGAATCTGGTTCGGGTTGGGTGGTAAGGTGGATCTTGGCGCTGATTCGGGGGTTTCTTGTCGCAGGATTTAGGTTTTTTGGAGGTGGTGGTGGTGGGTTTGCGCGACCGGGAGAAATGGCGGCGGCTGTGGCGTGCACGGAGAGGGCGACCAGCGACATGCTGATCGGGCCGGACTGGGCCGTCAACATCGAGCTCTGCGACATCATCAACATGGATCCTGGGTCTGGCCGCCCTCTCTGCCTTCCTTGTCTTTGATTTGTTGAATTAGTATTACCAGCATATCGTGTTAAGAAGTATTGCTAATTTTCTACTCTGTTCATCCTGGGGGATTAAGTAGGGTTCTGATGTCATTTTTGCCCATTGCTGTGGTTTAATTGTGATTGCATTGTTGGCTGCATCGTGCTGAACTTATGTTATTAGAGTATCGTGTAATTGAGCGGGGATGCGGTGCTGCTTCTATGGTGCCTTCAATCTGTTGCGCTTGCAATTCGTTTTCTTTCACTGCGTGCTTTTCTGTGTGCCTTGTTTGTTTTGATTTTCAGTCATTTTTGCAATTGATTAGGGATTTGGAATCTTAGGTTGCATGGTTGTTATCATGGTGGGTGAGATATTTCGTTAATTGATGAATGGCTGGACCGCTGGACTTAGGTGATGAACTTTGTGATGAGTTGGTAGCATTTGTTGTTGAGGTGCATTTTTGATGTGACATCATGTTTGGTCACGAAATATCAACAATGAGGAACTTTAAAATGACATGGAAAGAAATTTACTTAGTTGTTACTGTTTTTTTCATTCTGGGGGTGTGATTTGTAGCTTCGCTAAACTTTATGGATACCTTGAATTACCTAAGGCTCCCAAGATGGTTAACATGTCTATCAGAAGGGTGAATTTTTTTCCCAACTTGCAGCCTTTGATATTATTAAAATCTAGGTATGGGATGCAACTAATTGTAGACACTTCGCTCTATAGTACTCCCTCCGGCCGTTAAAGAGAGTCGTTCTAGCCTTGTTTCTTTGGTTCAACAAAGAGTGTTGTTGTGCATGTTTTTTACATATCTGGTCTGCATTACCCTTATTAATCATGACCACTTACTCCCTAAGTTAATCATGATAATAATGACCTCAACTCCTCGTAAAGCGTTCTTGTACTCCCAAAGCTAACGACGCATGTCATGGTGAGCTGGTGGCTCCTTGAGGCCAATGAGTGTTGTTCTTAAACAATCAATTATCATTAATTATCAAAACATAATTTGGAATAGAAGAACTCAGCCAGGGTATTCCTTTCACAAATATTTAGCCTTGGTATGCGTAAACAAGTCCAAAACGTCACTCTTTAGTGACTGGAGGGAGTATTGGTTGATAGTTTGTTTCATGGTTGAGTGATGCATATGCCATATTGTATAGTGTGTTTGCTATATTGGATTGCTAACATGGTTGTTTGGTCTTATATACTGAGACTGTAGGGATGTTTCGCAATATTTTCGATACGACTTGTAATTTGTCATGTGTTAAGTGTTATACTTTATTGCATGCTGATAAATGTTTGCTGAAGTGCAGACAAGCAAAGGATGCACTCAAGATCCTAAAGAAACGCCTTGGAAACAAGAATTCAAAAGTGCAAATTCTGACACTTACTGTGAGTATTGCAAGAGCTCTTATTGTATATTTAATTATTGCAACACAGTATGTCAGCTTCTGAGTTCTGTTAACAATGCTTGGGTGTTGGTGCAGTACAAGTTTTAGCTACATTCAATTGCTAATAACACATAGCAAAATTTCAGAAATCACTTCTCTCCATTGGTCACTTAAGTTTCAGAAATATGGTGTTTACTTGTTTAGGTTTTACATTTGCTCCTGCATCTTTCAGTTTTCGAAAAATTTCAAGCAGTGTGCATAGTTCCGCTGACATTAATGTGTATTTTCATGTGCGTGGCTGTCTTCTTTTTTCAGGTGCTAGAGACTCTAAGCAAAAATTGTGGGGATGTTGTTTACCAACAGATCATTGAGCGTGACATATTAAGTGAAATGGTTAAGATAGTAAAGAAAAAGGTGATGAGAATACTCAATTCAGTGGTTAACAGTTGTTTTCCTACATTCATATGCCTCTATGGCTCTATATTTGATTTTTTATTTATCTTCGCAGCCAGACTTAGCTGTTCGGGAGAAAATATTAAGTTTGATTGACACATGGCAAGTGGCTTTTGGCGGTCCATCTGGAAGATATCCCCAGTATCATGCCGCTTACCAAGAACTCAGGGTACCTTCAGCTTGCTTCTTTCATTTTATCTGTTGTTGTTTATCCTGAATTCCTGTGCAATCACAGTATTCTAAGCTGTCTACTTAACTACTGTTTCCTGTTTCTCTTACCTTATGTCTGTTCTACTCGATGTTTTCAATAGAACTAAGATCTACAATTATTTGCTGAGTTAGCTGAATGCCTGAACCAATTGCTTCTGTCCAAACCATGACCGTGATAGCTTGCTGCCCTTGTTTGCAGGCTGCTGGTGTTGATTTTCCACCTCGTGAGGAAAATACTGTTCCACTGTTTACACCTCCTCAAACTCAACCGTTAATGCATCCACATCTATATCCCCCTCCAAGTGAAAGCTATGAAGATGCAGCTATACAAGCGTCTCTTCAATCTAGTGTTCCTTCTGCACCTGCCCTGAGGTAGTCTTTTGTTTGCTTCTGAATTTGATTTCTGATTTGGCACCTTTTAACTTGTTCAGTTCTTGTTTATGTTTCATGTTAGTGTATTGCAAGCATTACTGGTACCATTCATCTTTTCTTAATGCCATTTATGTTTGCATTTTGTTTGTGCCTTGTTCTGTTCTTTTTTCCTTATCTTTGTTACATTCCCTCCTTTCTAAAGTCTGAAAAGGAGTTTTTATTGGCTTATTCACATTTGACCTTTTCATTTATGTAACTTTGTATCGAAAGATAAAAATACCAGAGAGGCCCCTATTTTGTTTGAAACAAGCATGACCCAGGTTTGCAAAACTTACAGTCCCAGAAAATCAGACTTACGGCATCTATCAAATACACCACACCTCCCACAGCCACGTTATAGGACTAGACATTTTTTAGCAGTGGAAGCCTATTCACAATCTCTTCTAGGTAGATGTGTAGATGAAGAGTGTCATCTCTAAACTAGTATTGGAATCTCTGCTCCTTCTGATGGTTGCCACCATCCTCATTGTTGGTCCTCATCATAAACCCAAAGCATACTAATAAGTAGCAGCGAAACATTACATCGACTATTAATTTTGTTTCTACCTCCCTGTTGTACAGGCCACACATTCATAGAACTAGAGCCATGCCAACTTTCAAAAAAATTGATAATTGAATTGGTTTTTCGAGCAACAAAGCACAGAGGTGTTAGATAATCTTGCTACAAATACAAGAAAAAAAATATTTATCGCCTTGTGAAGGTCTTATTTTCATAATCATGCCAAGCAATATTTGAATTGATGAATTGTTGTGGTTGTGTACTTGTGTTTATTTCACCATCTTTGCAGAAGAACAACTTTAGTTATAATGTACCTTTCTTTTTGTTGTTCAATGCAAATTACAGTCTAAGTGAGATTCAGAGTGCTCGAGGAATTGTGGACGTGCTGGATGAGATGTTAAATGCACTGGACCACAGACACCCTGAGGTGACTTTCTTCAAGAAAGCATTAAGTTTTAGTTTGTTATAGTATAATCGTCGGATCTCTTCTATAGCTTTATTTTTTCATTCAGTGAAAAATTTAATATCATCTGGGATCTCTTCTAGACTTCTTTTTTTTGTTTAGTGGAAAATCTAGACATAAATCATGTGATTTGTTTCATATCTTCGTACTATACTAGGGTTATTGTAATTTCACATGTAGTGAGGTTAGGTATTTCATAGCATGTATTCTCGTAGAGAAGGTTGTTAATCTTGTGATTGTGCCATTATTTGTCAGGTCTAATGGTCTATAATGGATGACAAAGTAATTTGTTTACTCAGCTTCCGACTTATGTGACATGTATGGAGTCTAATATATTATCTACTTAGAGCTTTTTTATGTTTCTTTCCTCACCTGTTTACTCGGTCCATTTTGATCTGAATTAAACATGTTTAGCATCTTAAGGAGCATTCAGGTAATAGGAATAATTAAATAGAGATTTTGCAGCTGTAGTCTTTTCAAGAACTTGGTCTGGTTTCTTGGCGAATGTAATAGTGCCTAACCTTTTCAAATGTTTTCAATGTATGATGACAAAAAAGAATAAGAGAATTATAACAGCACAGTAATCTTTGTACAATTTAACTTTTTGTGAAGTAAGTTGGTTGAGGCTCATATTGCTCGTTTTATTCATGTTGTGCTGGCCTGGATCACTTGTCCATAAAGTTGTGGCCTAGTTGATTGTTTTGAGGCCAATTGATTAATTTTTTTAGCAAAATAAAACCTATATTGATGCTCTGTCTATTTGCTTCTCTGTTTCTAATAATGTTATCCATGTGCCAATGTTCTTTGCTGTAAATTTTGATCTGATTGTGCTTCATGCTGTAGGGTGTGAGGGAGGAGGTCATTGTTGACCTTGTTGGGCAGTGCCGATCTTATCATACTCGCGTCATGGATCTTGTTAGCAATACTGGGTATGTGGTTTTTTACTCTGAATTTTTAGTACCATGTATTCTAAATTTTCATGTGACAGAATGTCTGGTATTCTCTCTGCAGTGATGAGAGCCTTCTATTTCAGGCTCTAGGACTAAATGATGAATTGCAGCGTGTTCTGCAGCGTCATGATGACATAGCAAAGGGAGTCCCTCCCAGTACAGGGGCACCAGTGCCTGTTGCTGCTAATGTAAACCAAGGGACGGTCCCTCCTAGACCTACTGGTGTTTCATTTTCCCCACTTCTTAATGTGCACCATGAGGATGATGAACCAGAAGATGAGTTCTCCGTGCTTTCCCGCAGGCAAGCTATATTAGTTTCTCAATTAATATCTATTACTAGTTATTTTTCATACGTGGTAATGTTATTCTAAGGCTCTAAGCTTTGGATGGTTGCTGTAATATCAACTCATATCATCATTTCCTCAAATTGTGGGTTGACTACTCTTAAGAAAATGCTTAATTTCATTAGGGTCATGTTATGTTACCAGGAATCAGTGGTTTGAACTCATCAGCTGATGTACAAATAAAATGCTTTGTAGGTCTGCAAGGGATGGCACAGCAGCACAGGGCAACCTGCCTTCTGTACCAAGAAATGAAAGGCCATACCCAAGGCCATTTCTTCCTCCACCACCAGCGTCAAAGAGGCCTGTTTACACAGAGGCAAGCAATGTTGACTATCTTAGTGGAGACTCCTACAAGTCAGAAAAAGTACCAGATGATTTTATTAACCCAACTACCCCATCCAATACATCTGCGTCATCTCATTCAAAAACAGAAATGGATCCGCCACCAAGTTACGATAACCGGTCAGAAAGTGTGTCTGATGACTTCATAAACCCAACAGCAGTACCCAGCTTCTCTATGCCTTCTCGTCCTATGAGTGATTCAAAACGTCAATCTTCGAATCGGCAAGAGAGTCTGCCTGATGATGACTTTATAAACCCAACCGCTCTGCCTAGTTTTTCTTCGTCCTCAACTACGAAAAAGTATGAAGATTCCAGTGAAGATCTTCCAAAAACTCCATGGGAAGGGCAAGCTCCAGGTTCCCTACCGCCGCCTCCAGCAAGATATGGACAAAGGCAACAGTACTTTGAGCAACAACACGGCTTTCCTGGTGGGAACAATGGAGGTGGCTACAATGGATTGGTGGCACAGACAGAAAACCTTTCTCTTAATCAAAGGAACACTGGGACTGAGAAGAGTGCATCAGTGTCGACAGCATCCCGCCAGACCAAACCTGAGGATTCCCTCTTCAAGGATCTTGTCGATTTTGCTAAGAACAAGCCATCTTCTCCTTCTAAACCAGCCAACAGCCGCAGGACTCGCTGAGATGGGTGCTTTGTTGTGTAACACATGTGCCGGAGTTGTTATGCTGTTAGTTTTACAGGTTAGCGGCTTTAGATATACCATCAAATAAGAGGGTTCAGACTGGTTTTCATTACTTTGGGAATTATTTTGGTTGCATAAGGTATTGCACATTTGACAATTAGAATCGCAGATGTCAGATACAAATACTCGTTCATCATCCGGGTGTGTGCTGTGTAGTGAGTTGCTTTTGACCTTTTGCGATATTGGTTTCGACTCTGCTCCCATTTTACTTAGCTGTATATATTACTCCATTTGACAGCAATATTCATAGTTCAGCTTCCAATTTGAAGACTAGAGTTCACTGTTCCTTTTCAGTGTGCAAAAATTGATCGTCGATGCGTGAAACTGTCAATTCTTCACTTCCATTTGTTTTTTTTTGGGCAGAGCAGCAGCTTGTGTAGAATTCATGACAGTCCTCTGCAGATAAATTCCAATGACGTGGACAAAATGCATGACAGTTCTGCCGCCTGCGTTTGCTACTGAATTGTATCCATTTGTCTACATATGTGTCGAGCGTCAGTTGTTCATACTTCATTCTTCATTCTTCCATGAATATGGACGGGTGTCACAGCTTTCAAATATTGTTGCTTGGATTTTTCTATGAAGTCATCAAGTGGCGCCTTCTGCAGCGCCATTTCCACTCCTTGCTATTTTCTTGCCTTTACATTAATTCCAAATATGAGATGAAAATATATGCGCAATTTGGTGAGTTTTACACTCAATTTTTTTTTGTTGAGTTTTACATTGATTCCAAATATGAGATGAAAATAAAATCAAAATCAGCTTGCATTCAGATTTAGATCAGCCTCTCCTATGAGGCTATGACGAGGTATATGTATTTCAGGTGAAATGTGATTGTCGTGTGCTGTGGCTGTGTAGCCCGCTGCAACTTTCTTCCGTACTCCCATGAATTAACAAGTTGCATGTTCTGGTTGTCGCAACGGCTTTGTTCTCGTCACAAGCTCCCATTCATTGATGATTGATTAAAGCATCTCATGACTCATTTGCCTACTAATAATCTTTTTTCGGATTGGTGATACAGACAAAGCCGAACACCCTTTTCCATCTCTTCTGAAAATCGCCAACTTATCTTCACGACATGCAACAATGGCATGCAAAACTAAATTTGTCACTAACTCGCAACCTCCTCCTGTCGCATATATGCTCGCTTGCATTCAGATTCAGATTATGATCCATGTCATCTTAATTCTTTTTTTCTCCTTTGCAAGAAGTGGTCATGCACGATGTTGCTCTACGTGATCTTTCTTTTAGGTCGTGTAGTTTGTGTGCTTGCCAATATATCTCGATAAAAAAGTTTGTGTTTTTTCTAATTTTTATCATTCTTTTAATTCAAAGAATATTTGGACCCATTATGGAGGTTAAGAGCTCTTCTTCGATAAATATTGAGGTGAGTGTAAAATTAAGCACAAAACAATGACCAAATAATAGGAACGTACGAGAGAAGATCGATTGCACAAAAGAGAAGTGGCGAGCCTGCTCTTCCATGGATTATATATTCGTTTAATCATATTGCTGTCTACTTGTGTTCCTCGTCATGTTAATTTGTAATTGTTTGAGTACATATATTACATAACCAATTAGGATGAATTGTATCTGATATAGTTCCATCCATTCATTTTTTCCGTCAAGAAAGTGTATTTCCTGACGGCTACCGTTAGGAATGAACCGCGGGATATGGGATGTCTGGAAAAATTGTTGTTGTCTAACGGTGGACTGTCAGAAATTTATTTCATATCTCTAGTAGATTGACTTGATCTCCAAGTTATCTTGTACTCTTTTCTATATATATGCTTTCTGAGGCTCAAGCAATACATCCATCAATTATTCCTGCTATTCTATCCTCCTTCATGGTATCAGGGTGGGTTCGCATCTCGGCCTGTTCCTAGCCACCACCGAATTCTGTTATGCGCCACCCCTGGAAAAGACGATATAATCTCTTGGGGTTGTGCATTGTAGATAGATGGTATCCCTTCTTTCTCTCCGATCAAATAGACCAATTTCTTTTTCGCCAATCAATAGACCAGATCTGTTTTACAGCCTCTTCTCTACTGCCGACCTTGCCTGCCACCGTATTGACTGCCACTTCATCGTCTCTTCCTATGTCTCCCCGACCGCCGTGCACCCTGACGACATCCGCCACATCAAGCCGATCGTGTCCCTCGGTTTTGATGTGTAATGTCGCTGCTATCTGCTCACGGCTTCTTCCTTCATCGGCAACCTTTTCTTTTGCCACGATTTCCTTCTTATCTTTTCTAGTGGCTGCATGCGTACATGCATCAACTAGTTCATGTCCACCTTCCTTTCTTTTCTTTTTCGCATATATGTCTATTTCATGGCTGCATTCTTGCACACATGTGTTTCTTCTATGCTGATGATGTTAGTCTTCTCGCCTCTCTATGGCTACCGACCGCCATTGCCGTGCACTCCGTATGTGTCCACCATCGAATTTCTTTCACGCAATCTTCTAATACTTCTTCACTGATACCAATGCGCAATTCACACTCGACTCCCTACCATCGGCTTCTCTTTCCCTACGGCAATCCTCTTTGCCGCTATCTCCTGTGTTCTCAATAGCCAACATAGATTTGCCTACAATGTCCCAACATGGATTTGCCTCCAATGTCCCTATCCCTCTCTCTCTCTCTCTCTCTTTTGGTTGCATGCGTGCACCACTCGTCAACTTCGGCAACCGCCATGTTGTACGGCCCTCTCTCTTGCGTCGATCTGCACACTACAACTATCGTTCAGTCCTCCCACTACTGCTGCTTATCTCCCTCGACACTGGTGGGTGACTTGTGTTGCCTTGACTACAGTGACAATCTCAACATCGACTTCTCGCTACATCGATGTTATCTTCGTCTACGGTGACTTCCCACGACTTCTTCATCAACGGTGCCATTTTCCATCATCGGTCCATCCTACTTCGACGACTATCTCAACGGTAGACAACTTCACCACTAGCTCTTTGCATGTCACTCCTCCTCGGCTTCCACTCTAGCTTGAGCATCCACGTCGGCTTCTTCTCTAGCCTGAGCGTCCCCGACACTCCCACTCCGATTGTTGGGGGTGTTAGAGTACATGTATGGCAAGATTATAAGAGATATTATATAATCAAGAAAGAAGTTCATATGACCCCCTAAAGTGTGGTTGTGTGGCCACTTAACCCCATGACGTTGCAAAACTAGGTTACTTAACCACCTATGACTATTTTGGGCGTAGTTTTGCTTACGTGGCACTGGTTTCACCACATGGGCGGTTGAGCTAGCGTGGTTTCACCACATGGGCAGCTAAGTTGGTGTAGGAAAGGGGAAAGTTTTGCTCCATCTTGTGTTGTGTGCGCAAGAGCACCTCGTCCACTACTCCAGCACGCCGCTGGCCATCTGCTGGGAGACCGAGCTAGCATCGGGGCATGATTCTGCTACCGCTCCCGGTGTCAACGATCAACTCTGCTTCTCCACCGCCCATCTCTGCATCTTTGCTTCCTCTGCGCATAGTGCAAAGCATTTGAAAAGGCAACCTTTTAGTTGTGCTCGCGTCATCTTCCCTGCATCCGTTGCGCCATGCCTTCACGTCCAAGTTGTGACTGCTTGACCCTGCACCTATGTAAAGCCTTCTTCCCCCATGCTCAACCCACAACATCACTCCACATCGCCACTGTGATGCCCCTCTTGTTCCTTCGCCCAGGCCAATCCCCCATCGAAGCCAACCGCCACCCCGGTGAGCCATCTCCCGATTCCTCTCGCCCATAGCATCTACACCATCCCACAAACTCACTCGTCTCCTCAATTGCAGCTGCCATCACCATAATGACACCGCCGCAAACGCCTACCTCCGCCGTCTCGGGTTAACGTCGCCAGCCATCTCTAGTGAGTCTCTGACCTCATCATTATCTCAAATGGACTCGCGATGATCCCTAGATGCTCTCTCCACCCTTAATGATCCAAGCGTGCCACTGCTTCTCTCCCTCCGCTGTCTGTCGCCATCTCTGCCCTCGCCGCTGGCCAACTCCAGCCATCCACCGCCCTCATTAACCCCTCTGCAAGACTCCCCTCCACTACCTCTTGCTTGCCCGTGCACCACCATTGCAAAACTCACCGTTGTTCGCCGTCGGTAGCCGTGCTCGAGTCACTGCTTTGCTTCAATCTCGTCAACAAGCGGACCCCATTGCCAATGCCACGCCAGTCACCACAGTGGGAAAACCGCCTTCAAAACCACCTCGGGGTTAAGTAACCTGGTTTGCAATGCCATGGGGTTAAATAGTTGGTTTTTTTAGGTCAGGGGGTTAAGTGGCTGCACCACCATACTTCAGGGGGTCATATGGACATCTTCCTAGAATAAATTAGGATTATTTGTATTCGATATGGTTCCTTCCATATCTCTAGTAACCTTCCATATCTCTAGTAGATTGATTGGATCTCTAAGTTATCTTGTATTTTATATGTATATATATAGATATACTATTCTATAGCCGAGCGTCTACACCTAGGCAGTCCACCATGCGCGATCCAGGCTAGGTGTGACATGCACACGTGCAATCCCATACGGGTGGCCCACGAACTGTAGAGGCAACCCAGAAACATCCGTGCCCGGAAGGGTCTCGATCCGACGATAAATATCAGGTGTTGTAAAAGTAATACGTGTATCCCTTTTACTGCATGTTTTGAGGGAACACATTTTTTTGTGAGCTCCTATGTCAGTTAATAAAACTTAATGTTGTACACAGTAATCGGTTTCCCTTTTTAACCACCGCTTTTTTGCAATCTTTTTTTTACAAAAAATTAGTGTCGTGATAGTAAACTCTAGCTATCTTGTAAGGTAATGGAGTTGGGGGTATCAAGTAGGTCTAATGAAGTAAGCATGCGTATGTAGAATAGTAAACAGTTTCATCGTAGATAGTAAACGGTTTCACCTTAGACGGTAAACACAAATTCAAACCGGATATATTGTGAAGGCACTAATATAAAACATGCCACATAGTAAACTATTTCATTGTAGACAGTAAATACAAATTCAACTAGGTTTTTTTTTTGTATTTATATATGGCCAAACAACGTGGCCAGTCGTTTCTTATAAAGATTAAAAAAATAGAAACCTAAATAATAAAAGTTTTTCTAGTGGTGGAGGTAGCCTACTATCTCCGTCTTCAAAACTTCATAGGCGACATCGTTGGCATCGGACGATTTGGGATCAGCGAACGGAGCCCAAAATGCATCCATCCACTAACGCGCCCTTTCGAGTGTCGCCCAAAGACACTCCGACTGAAGAATCAAGTCGAATTGTGCCCATAGACTCTCTTCCCTTGCTCGAGGGATCTCGGCAAGGTATACTCAGTTGTCCGTCGCCTCGATGAAGTAATTGAAGCGACGGTAATCCTCTAGGAGACGGGCAACATTGTTCTAGAGGACCACGTCGATGACAAGGTTAGCTTGCTAGAAGCTAGAGACGACATAGAAGACACGACGAGGAGGACTTCCAGATGACGGAACGTCGCTGACACGTGCCTCGACATAACGTCCAACGGAGGAGGTAAGATATTGTTAGTACAGTGCCCCTCTATAACATCCGCCAGTGCACGGTCGAAGAGGTGCTCATACAGAATGGCCAGGTAGGCCATTAATGCAGGTGTGAGGGGGGAGAAGTACATTCTATCTGTACTCAACCCAAACCTTATATTCATCGATTCCACACCGAAGTCTTCAAAGCTCCTATCGAAGTTTCTCCACTGGGTAGAATTAGCAGAGTGTCTTAGCTTTCCATCTTTCTTATGCTCCTCCGAGTGCCAACGCAACAATCTTACATCCTTTTAGTTCGCAAATAAACGCTTCAAACGGGGAATTACAGGCAGATACCACAACACCTTAGCAGGAGGTCTTTGCTTCACCTCGATGCCCTCGCTGTTATTGGAGTGATTATTACACTTGTATCGGGATGCTTTGTACACCGGACATACATGCATTTTTGCATACTCTTTACGATAGAGGATACAATCGTTCGGACATGCATGTATTCTTTTACTTCTATTCCCAATGTACAAAGAATGTTCTTGGCTTAGTAGGTGGTTCTGGGCAACACGTTTCCCTCCAGAAGGATGTCTACTAGGAGATCTAACAATGCTGTGAAACTCTTGTCAGACCAACCATTGTTTACCTTCAATTTCAATAGTTCAAGCATGGATGACAACCTTGTGTATTCCGGCATGCAACCCGAGAACAAAGGTTTTTCCGAGTCCTCCATCAAGCTCTCGAATCTACCAAACTCTCTATCACTATAGTTCCCTTCTGCATCGCGTAGCATCTGATCCGGATTGTCATCGTACGATCTATCCTCATCAAAAGCACAATCTACATCCGGCATATCGTTGTCTCCCTATACGATATTATTACCTTCCTGTATAATTTGCTCTTCACCGTGATTGGCCCAACATGTATACCTATTTTTGAAACCCCTTCGAATTAAGTGTGTTTTGATTTGCGTTGAGTTGGTAAACATCTTCAGATTATTGCAATCAATATATGAACAATACATAAATTTTATCCCCTTCTTCAACATATCCTACTCAGCAGCTCTTCTAAAAGCAGACACGCCATCAACGTACTCTTCACTCACACGTTCTCAATGTACATCCAACTTCGACCCATTTACACTACGCATGTAACAAATTAGTGATAAACTAGATTAATGCTCCTATAGCTAGCTAGCCATTACACTTACACATATCATTTACCATAATTTGTCCATCTAAAGTAGCTAGTTATGTACTATTCATGAAGCAATATATATATCAAGCAAGAATATACTGAAGTATAATAGGAGTAGTGAGACCCATTCTTAAATTGGAGCAAGCTACCAAGCTAGATCTAAATCTAGATCTAAACCTCAGTATCATCTCTCTTGATTATAATACATATAATTAGAAGCAAATACTAACCTTAGATTACCAAGAACAAATAAATCTACAAGCATACATGCAAATCTGTGGTATGCTTTCACCAAATGCTCCAAAGCCGGTTGCCTCATTCAAACCCTAGCTCACTGCAGACAGATCTGTTGGGATGTGCCGAGTATTTAATAACAGAGTGCATACCACAGACACTTCCAACTAGACCTAGGCATTGTCTCTGGCGAGCCCAAGCATGGCCCAAAGGCCCACCATGCCACCGCCATGCCATGTCGACCCAAGCACGGTCCCATCGCAGGTCGCACTATGGAAAGGTGGGAGGTTAGGGACCGAGGGGCGAGGAAAGAGAGGACATGTGACCTAGGCACCGTCATCGTCGTCGTGGGGACTACCACCATCATCGTCGGTGTTAACCTCCACACACCGACACACTTGAGGGTGATGTGGAACGCCGCCACAAGCCCGTGACCTCCTTGCACCTACGTCTTGTAGAGCCAAAGCCGATCGCTCTGTTGACAACCATCTCATGACCCATCTTCGATGCGCGTGGAGGCGGGCGGAGCGAGGGGTCCCGTGTGCCTCACGGAGGGCCAGCGGAGGGGTGCGGAGGGGGGAGGGGCGAGCCTGAGGGAGGGAGCCACCGGGTCTGCGCGACGCGAGGGAGCTGCAGGGGCGGCGACAGAGAGGCAGGGCCGAACCCGAGGTGAGGAGGAGAGGAGGTGGGGGACGGGGACGGGAGAGGCTGGCCACCGACTCACCGCCGTGGCCGCGTGGAGAGGGGAGGTGGGAGCGTTGGGCGGCGTGGCAGCGGAGGAGGAAGAGATTAGGAGGACCGGAGGAGAGAGAACCGAGAAGGAGGACTGGAGGAGAGATGTCTGGACGGGGAAGAAGAAGAACCGAAGGGGAGAACCGAGAAGCTTCTCGTGGCTGTCTCGAGGATTGTAAGTGTCAAGGACTAAGGACTAAGGATAGAAAATCAGAGGGAGAAGGAAACAAGAGAGGGAATGGAAAAAATAGGAGGGAAAAAACAAAAGAGGTTGGGGAAAAAGGAGGGAAAAAAGAAAAGGGGTTAGAAAAAAAGTAGAGAAATAAAAAAATACGATAGTAAATAAATAAAATAAAATAAAAATTATTCATAACGCAGCAACACATAAATATTCAGGGGAATAACTAAAACTTATTCATTGTTCGATACAGTATAAATACAAAGTTTGCTGCCTCGTTAAAAACCTTACCCCTAGTTAAAAACCTTACCCTTAGTGTGGGGACCCGGAGTTATCTCCTTACCTCGGATCTCCGATAAATAATAAGGAAAAGATTGCATGATTGCCGGTTCCCCAACTACATACACATAGATAGCATGACCTATATTGGCTCCCAAGATCAACAACCAATATAATCATACCCTTACAACGTTGGTCACATCCATACAACCATCATACATAAATAGTGCAAAAGTTACAACACGGTTGAGTGGCCGACCGCCACTCGAGGTATCAAATAAAACATACAAAAGACAAAGTGGTTGCCCACTTTGATACAACAACAAACATGAACATCTCATTCATGCTAATTACCAAGTTCACCCACAATTTTAATTCCAAGTCTAACAATAGTAACTCCCGAACTCAGCGGTTGTCCATAACAGTGGACACGGCTATTCGAATAGATTATACCCTGCAGAGGTGTACTACTTTACCCACACGACTCGACTAGCCCGTAAGCCTCGGATAATAGCACACTTCCTTTGGTATCTTTGGCGGGAGAATCGAGATCTGATCGTTTTGAAGAAGAAAACCCTATTGCGCTAAGTCCCCATGTGAGATGTTTCGGTCTTAGTACAAGTAGCATATAGCACTTGCTAAGGGGCTCACATGTTATATTGGAAATACCGATGTAATGAAAAGGTAATTGGTGCTCCTTGCACACTATAGAACATTGACATCGATTCCTAAGGACAAATGATCAAACACAAATGCCCTACACCACCATGAGACTTAACACAATAGAACATTCCCCTACTTAACCGTGCAGCACCCATATCTGCGTATGGTAGTGCGAATGTACTTGAATCAACGGCGTTACCAAAGTTTGGTCCTTAAGCTTGTCCGGACAAGTCAACCACTTACCCAAGCTCTCTACTAACCAACACTTGTCGGACTAAAAGCTCATTTAAAATGACAAAATTTTTAACTCATAAAACAGAATCTGAAGATCTGAACCAAAAGTAAATAAAGAAAGTTGTGTTTATCCCATAATTGCGGGTTATTCGATAATCAAACTACCGGTTCTAGACTTGCATGGCTAAGCAAACCCGGACAATATAAATTCACACATCCTATCTTAAGCATTTCAGTATTGGAATAATTCATGGATAGCCACAATGACAAGATAATAGGAGGTGTCTAACTATTCATCACAAACATAGCGACATTATCAAAATAATATGCAAGCAACTATCATTGCATCTATCCAAACAAAACTGGGATCAAATATGATGCAAAAAAGAAAGTTCAAAGGATGCTTGCCTTGCAGGTAGCTAAGTTGTTTGCTCTCAGTTGCGTAGGAGTCGATATCGATAGGCTCGGTATCTAGATAATACAAATACCGAATAAACATCGAGAAATACCTCAAAAATCAAAATGCTAAAAAATGCATGATTTTTCTACAGTAGCTAAGTCATGATTTTAGATGATTTTTGGTGAAAGAAGTATTTCACTTTGATTTAGTACGTGAAAGTTATGGTGGTTTGAATTTCAGATTTCAATATGTCTCTATTTAAGCAATTTAATTATGAAGTGAAATTTTGTAGAGCAGTGGTGAATACAAGGGTTACATGAATAAATGGGCAATATTATTGCAAGTTCAAAACAGTTGAGTTTGCTCCAATTGGAGTTTTCATGATTTAGTTATTGATTTATAAAGTTATCAGCATTAATAGTGCAAAAATAATATCTTTTAAGATCACCTTCCTCAAACTATATTTTCTGTGACAGAGGTAAGTTTGAGACCATTTTTATAATTAAGTTCATTTGAAATAGAAATTACCAGAACTGATTTCACTGTTTTTGGAGTTCCCAAGAATTACTTATGAATTTTTGAAGTTATCAGGCTTTTTCTTTTGTATAAATAATAGTGTTAATGACTCATTTTCAAAAATAAAGCTCTCTGTTACAGAGACAAGGTTGAAACCAATTTTGATACAAAGTTTATTAAATATGAAAAATATCAGAAGTGGTTTCACCCATTTTGGAGTTGAAATGATTTAGTTATGTATTTTCAAAGTCATACATATTTTCAGCTTACAAATAAATGGATTTCGACTTTTATATGTCATTTAACCTTTTCTCACCGAGTGCAGCGCTAGCCAAAGTCACTGACCAGCGAGACCCCGAGAAAAATGTTGACTCGGTCAACCTTGACCTAGCCCGGCCGAGTTCAAGCCAAAAACGTATTTCGGAAAAAACGTCTTCTAGTTAGGAAAACATACTTTCGATCTTCCTACTGGAAAAATACGTTTTCACTAAACAGAAGGTGCAAACTATAACTTACGCAACCAACTAAACATGGCATGAGGCCCACGTGTAAGTGACTCTCTACTTGCTAATACACTACTTAACCTCTAATTCGTCATTAGGCCTAAACTAAGCGCCGCGCTCTGATGCCGTCTGGGACGAAACCGACAACGATGGCGTGGCCACGCTGTTCTGGCGGCTCGCGGAGCTGTGGTCCACGGCGGCGCAAACCGAAAGCTATTATGGGACCGCATAGCCATGCACCTCCACGTAGTGGTGGCGAGTCGGTGCCGACACCGGCGCTGGCGGAGCTAAGCGGCGACCTTCTTCAAACAAGAGCGTACAAGCGGTAGAGCTCGCGGCAACAACAAGCAAGTCCGAGGCTCTAGGGACTAAGTGGGAGCTACGGTGAAGAAGGTGCTCGGAGAAACAATTTCTTTGGAGCACTATCGCGCCAAGAAGAAATTGGTGAAGGCACGGTTTCACGAGGAGAGGATGATTGGAGAAATCCTAAGGGCGAGAGAATGGTTAAGATAGCTCAAGGACCATATGATAATGCTTCACGAGCAAAGAATTGAAGAATGGCTTACCAATTGAAGTGGGAGGAAAAGTTGCTTCACGGTAGAAAATGGAAAAATCTTCAAATCAACAAGATCTGTAGTGCAAAGATCAAATCGATTGAGGAAATAAGTGTGGAGCTTAGTAGCAGCGGTGGCGCACATAGCGAAGGAAATACTCACGAGAGGCTAAGATCGGCACAATGGTGTCCACGGTGCGCGCTCGGACCTGCAGAGCTCGAAGATGGAACACGAGCTACAAGCGGCGAGAGGCTCGCATTAGCAAAAATGGGCAAGGCATTGAACAAGAAGAAGATCGGTACCACCGGTGGAAGCTTACAGAGAGACACGCGGGAGAGCTTCCTCCTCCTCTGCGAAAAGAGGAGAAGTGAGGAAAAAGAGGGGTGCCGGGGTATTAAGCCGGGAAGAAGGCGGAGTGGAGGCGAGAGGCGGAGCGGCTCGGGGCCCAGCCAGCGGGCGCGGTGGATTGGCGGTGTCAGCGCGCGGAAGAGATTCGCGGCGCGTGGGCTTGGTTCTGCGCGGCGTCGGCGAGGAAGACGGAGCTGACATGCGGGCCCACCGTGTCGGCGACTCGGCGCACGCGCAGCGAGCGTCGTTAAGTGGATCGGCGCAAGGCGTTGGATCTCGGGTGGGCGGTGGGATTAGAAGAGGGTGCTCGGAGCGGGCCAAAGGTGTGCGTCCATTCATCGGTGCTTTGGTTGACTCCCGTCAAGGTCGACTCAAGCAGAGGAACAGTCTGAGGTTTGGTTTTGAGGCATGTGAGTGCCTCAACCATCTCATGAAGTGTATGTTTCAATTGAATTTTGAGATTTCCCAAGTACAATATTGAAATAAAAAGTTTCCAAACATGATGAATGCTAATGATGTGCATAATAAATCTCTTTATTAAATTGACGACCTCCTTGGCTCGATGATTCTCTCCATAATGTTATAAAATGAATATGAACATTCACATGCAATACTAAATGACAATATTTTTGATTAATTAGCATCTAGAAAGTGGCTTCGATGAGACATCGGGTTGTGACACCGGGGCCTATGGAATCACAAGTACATTTCGTGCAAAATGTGGGACAATCCTAGACGGATAAATGTTGCGTCCATTCATCGGTGGTTCTTCCACCACAAGAGGAGGTTGACATCATTGCCATCAGCGAAGTCAAGCTCGATATCCGTAAAAGGTGTGTCAAGGTAGTGGTTGATCTCTACTCTTAGATTCCATTAAGCCATGGTCGGCGCAAGAGAAGACAAACTGGATGTCAGGCCTTTAGCTTCTTCGAGATGTTGGAAGCACTCACATTGTGTTGTCCTTGTTGTGTTGTTGAAGTAGTTGTTTTCGATTGACTTCTGCTGCCAAATTTTTTATAATACAAATCAAAAGCTCAAAAAAGCTCATCATGAATATGAGTGTAAGCGTTAGAAAAACCAATATCAAATGCCTCTCCAATTCCCTCGTAAGCCCCCTTTAGATCTGCTAATTTTCTCCGATGGTCTATAATAGTATCAAAACAGAAGAGATGTGGGATAACTTCAAAATATTTTAAAAATTTTGTCTGCATTGGTTCAATAATAGGTATCAGAAGGGCATTGGTTTTGTTTTTCTTGAAAGCGTTAGCAATAGTCTAAAGCCACTCGATGACTAAGCAAGAAGTAGGATAGTAAACACCATATAAAACTGTGGTTGCATAAACACGTATAATACTTTCAAAAATTCACAAAAATGACCAACAACTAGCCAATCTGTTTCAGTAACCAATTGCTTACCAAAATTAGTATTGATGAAGAGAGTGATGATGTACTCGTACTCTTTGCACCACTCCAACATAGCATACGTGGAGTTCCACTGCACCTTCATGTCCAGGTTGAATTTCCTTAGCCTCTTATTGTTGGCCTTGCAGTACTCCTTGAACTGGGCATACCTTGGGCTCAAAACTATAATAAACTTGATAGCATCGTGTATATTGTCTAGACTAGGTTTCATTACCTACAAGCCTGTCTGCACGATGAGGTTCAAGATGCAACACATGCATCTCTGGTGGAGGATGAAACCACAAGTGTAGGACTCCAGATGCGGTGCGAGGAACTCTATGGCCGTCGTGTTAGCTAAGGCAATGTCAAGGGTGATGGCAATAATTTTATTCTCTATTTTAAAATCCTAAATGACTTCTAATACAAGTTGTGAGATGGCCTCTCCGTGTATGCCTTATCGTATGACAGTATTTACATGTGGCATAAGAT
This sequence comes from Ampelocalamus luodianensis, assembly GCA_036346255.1. NCBI lineage: Eukaryota > Viridiplantae > Streptophyta > Magnoliopsida > Poales > Poaceae > Ampelocalamus > Ampelocalamus luodianensis. Next base: position 45,817,984 of record CM070638.1, read on the forward strand.
ACCTGACGCTTGTCCTCTATTTCTATACTGTAATCCATATGTAGCCAACACCATGCACATCGGTCGTCGGAGCTTCCACCCGTTGCATGCATCGTTGCACCGCCCCAACGTCTGGGGGTGGAGATGTGGGTATCCTCGAATCCACCGTTTCGTCCATATGACGATCATCCATACCATATTCTCCCATGTCCGGGAGAGTTGGCGAGGATAGATCTCTTGCTCTTGCACTTCTTCTAGGGGAGGAGGATTAGGAGTGCAAGGGCGTGCTCTCCTGCTCCTCCCTCCTGATTTCTTCTTACCAAACATACTGGAAGACTAGAATTTAGAGAGCAAAGAGAGAGCAAATAGAAAGCACAGACAGAAAATGAAATGGTTGTATTGTGCGGTGCGATGAACAAACGAGGAAGGGAGTAAATAGAAAGCAAGAGCAGATTGTATTGTGCAGTGAACAAATGAGGAGGGGGAGGGAATTTATAGGTAGGAATAAATGCGAACGTTGTCTCATACTCACACTATCACATAGCGTCTCTCTTGTATCAGAGACCACAACGTGTCTCGTCCTCCTACCATCTTATCACTACAAAAGCGTTGAGCCACTGACCATTGCCAACCCAACATCTCTCGTGACTAAGACTCGACCTCTCCTCCCACTCGGCCACTCCCTGAGCCACTACCACACTGACCACTGCCGCACTGGTGCATTGTTAACCAACGTCTCTCTTGTCGACTTGTCCTCTCCTCCCAGTGCTCCCACTCCACGTTGTCCCCGTCCCCGACGCCTTCCCTTTCCACTCTCCCACGCGGCGCCTCCCCATCTCCCCCTCCCGGCTCCCCCCAACTCCCTTCCCACTCCCCATCATCCCCGACGCCTCCCTATTCCACTCCCCACGGCGCCTCCCTGTCCCCCTCCCCGGCTCTCCGGCTCCCCAACTCCCTTCCTCTTTGGCCGCCTCCCCATTCCACTACCCCGCGCCTCCCCTCTCAAACGATCGGCTCCCTCTCCCTCTCTCCTCCCCATTCCACTCCCCTACGCCTCCCCTCTCCATCTCCCCCTCCCCCAACTCCCTTCCCTCTCTGGCTGCCTCCCTCCCCTCTCTGGCCACCTCCCTCTCCACTCTGCAAGGGGGCTCGTGCGCGAGGTAGCTGGTTCCAGATCCAGAACCACCGAGCGCGCCTTCGCCCTCCACACCCGATCGCTTGCCATGATGCCCTCCATATTTTTCTTTTTGTTTGGAACGCTTGATTTGGAATTGGAGTGGTGATGAGCAATTTTTGTGTGTGGTTTGATTCATTTTTTTTGCGTTCATTTTTTGCGTGTGGTTTTTGTTTAGATGTGATCACGTGAATGATGCATTTTGCCTTTCGAATGAGCGCTGTCGAGGCTGAGGCGGCGGTGGAGAGGCGCGAGCACGCGACTGAGGTCGAGGCGATGGGTGCCGAACTGCGGTGTTGCAGCCCGCCTTGCCGCGTGCCACCATGCCTCGCCGCGCGTTGTGTTGGCTTTGGGCCCTTATCCCGAACGTGTCATGCCGGCCCAAGCATGGCCCACGGCGTCGTATCGTGTCATGTCGCCCGTCGTGCCGGGGAGCCAGGCCCAACACGACCCTAGGTGTCGTGCCGTGCTGGCATAGCCCTAACAGTGCTCAGGCAGTGCGAGGCCGGCCCGAAAAGCCCTGACCCAGTGTCGAGGTCTATTTCCAACCACAAATCGTTTGTGATACAAAATTATCATAGATGATTCTTGTTAATAACAGTTTGTGAATTATCACAGACGGTTCGGATTAAAAATCGCCTGGGACAGCTGCAATTATCATAGACGGTGCTTGTTAAGAACCGTCTGTGAATTATCATAGATTGTTCGAATTAAAAACTGTCAGTGACGTTGGTAATTAACACATACGGTTCTTGTTAAAAATTATCTGTGATAATTATGTATTGCAGACGGTTCTAGCCATCGCTAGTAACATAGACGGTCACGCTTGTAAAACCGTCTGTGGTAATTACAACACTAACGGATTTTGAGAATCCGTTTGTGATGAAATGTTCAGTATAGTTTTCTTTGTAGTAATGATTATCTCCACAACATGTAATAAAGTTTGTTCGTGGGTCAGGTTGTGGGTCGCTCGCTCGCGTGCATGCATGATGCAATATTAACAGGTTAATTTCTTGATATGAACTGGTTGTTGCAATTAACAAGACTTGTTGTCGTGATCTCCATGCATGCATGTAACAAGAGTCTTTAATTAGCCTTTCTGCTGCAGCTGCTAATACTATCTCGATTTCGCCCCGACATTCTCGTTCGGCCAGTACCGTCAGTAATTACTATGTTCTTTGGATCAATGACAGTACAAAAAACACAGAATACTAGCCATTTTAGCCCTATGACTATGACATGCCACAAACAACACGCTGAACTAAATTTGTCACAGCTCACAGCAATCCACCTTTCCCCGCGAGCTCGCAAAACTCTCATCTCTTCGAAGGTATAGCCGATGCTTAGCAACCTAGAGATCACATAATCAAATCGTACGGATTTTATACTCCTTCCGTTCAGAAATATATTTTATAAAATTTGTAATCAAACTTTTCAAACATTGACTAATAATATATGAAACACTATTTAGATTAGTCACGAGAGAATGATATCATTAGATTTGTCATGATAAATATTTTTATAATACAATAATTTTATCAATTTTTACTGACATGATCGTATAAAAAGTAAGTTAGATATTGAAGATCACGTAAATATCTAAAACGTCGTACATTCTTGAACCGAGTACTAAACTCAAGCAACGACGACACTTAATCATAAGACAACGGAACCACACCGATTAAGACTAGCCACTTGCTAGCATTGATTCTTCATCAATAAAATTAATGGCCGATACGGTAGGGCTTGCGCGCGACCCTCCCATCAAATTTTCTTCGTTAGTTGTGCTGGTGCGTGCGTGCGAGTAGGTGGAGGCGAAAATCTGCATGAATTTCGCCTCACCCCGGCCGGATCGAATCCGTTGCATACACACGCAACGCATGCGTGCCAGCAACGTGAATCGCCGCAAAATGCCATGCATCATGTATCTATCTTCATCGATACCATCATCGATCTTTCGTTTTTTTCCTCTCTCCCCTTTGGAAGAAGTGGCCATGCTCAAGTAGCAAAATGTTTCGATCACACACACACATTATTAGAAGAAAATGTTTTTGGTGTATCTGTCAGGCTCGCGAGACACGACGGCGTACGCTTTAATTTGGACCCTACATGCAAAAGGTTCAGTCCTTTTCTGACAAATTCTTAGGTGAGTACGTGTAAGTAATAACCTGTTCTTTTTGTCAAGATATACGTACGTAGAGCGAGGCAGATATTTTCGGAATAATACATCGCCTAATTAGTTACCGTTGATTAATCAGGACTATTTTAGTTAATATTAACTAACTATAACTTTCTAATTAAGCTAACTAATTAATTAATACTATTTAATGAAGCCTAATTAATTATAACTAAATTATTACGTTAATTAAATACGACTATTTTATTTATAAATTTTAATTACGGCTAACAAACTATGAGTAATTAATTAGAACTAACTAACTGCGAATGAAAAATTACGACTAACTACCTACGACTAATAAATTACAACTTCATTAAATACAACTAACTAATTTGCAAATTAAAATGTGGCTAATTAAATAAGACTAATTAATAACAACTAAATATTTACGAGTAACTAACTACGACTAATTAATTACGACTAAATACTTTAACACTAACAACACAGTTCAAACAAATAGTGCATACGAGAGAAATTACTTCCTCTAGAATATCTTCAATTGATGTCAAACTAACTTTATTAAAATGACCGCTAAAAACTTATCTAAACACCCTTAAATCGGTGGCGAAATCGAAATTAGTTTCAACCGATCGCGTAGCCTCTCGCTCGCTCGATCCTCTCTCTCTACGCAGAGCGAAATGATTCTAGTGTGGAGGAATGAGAGTGTGTTGCTGCATTTTATAGCTATGCGAGGGCTGATCACGAAGCGACGGGACGGAATCGCTGGGTTTTATGCGCATGCAACCCGCTGGGTTTTTCGTGCATATGGGGGTAGCGAGAATCCAAGGATGCCGAAAGCAAAATTTTAGTTTTTAAAAAATCAAAAGAATCAAAGGGAGGGGTGCTACCGTGCCCCTTGGGCCGGCCTAGGGCAATATTGCGCCCTCAGGGGCCGGACGAGGCATTGTCGTGCCCTTGGGGGCCGATGAGGCCATGTGTCGCGTTTGCGCATGTTCGCGGTGCCATTTTTGCCTTTGATGCATAGGGGAGGGGCTAGATTTGTTATTTCGCATGCCATCAGTGTTATTTTAGCCAAAAACTCGTCTTCCCAGCTAGAAAAATGAACACATAAATCTTTTTTCAACTTTGAGCTTGATGATATGTACCTACATTTTGTTCTTCTTTGGACTTATTAGAAGAGTGATGCCTTACTAATCTTTACTATTATAAAAAAGGACTTGGTGGTGACGGTAAGTCTGCTATCTACCACCTTCCCTCTTCGTCTTTTGAGTTCTTAGGATCTTTTATGGATAGATATGTGTATACATGTATAAGCTATTTGAAGTATCTTCCGTAGGTAATTATATCGGATTTGCTAATTTTCAGTTACCTAAAATTTTCTTATCCATTAGTCACCTATCGTTGCACAGTACTAAGCCTAAAATTACAGTACCAAATGATATGCAAATTTAGCACAACTCTACTGTAACTTTTAGTTCTATTTGTTTTGTATTTGTTTTTGTATTTGTATGGTTCACCTAGATTGACTTTTGTCTAGTTTAGTTTTTGTTGTATTTTTCTTGTAATATTTTTTCGTGCCGTTAGATGGAAAGCTAAAGATGGGGAAAAGTGACTAAAAAATAATAAATTTTCATGCAACTTATACATAGACAGTCCCTAATTAAATTATCTGTGCTTGTTGCTTATGACAATGTTATATGTGACTTATTGATTAGATGCAAATTATGTATGAAACTTTTATTTGTAAGGTAATTACCTTATGAATATTGGTTTTATAAGTTAATAACTTATATTATGTTTATTTGAAAACCGTTACAAAGCACAGACATTTGGCTAGTTGGGCTACGACTTGAGGTATTAGGTCTTGTTTGGCTAGATTTTTTATTTAATCCTTAATTTTATTTTATTTTAAAGTTAACACCTCACGAACTTTATTTTTAATTCTATTTGTTTTTGTAAATTTTTTTGTATTTGTAGGGTTCATCTAGATTTACTTTTGTCTAGTTTAGATTTTTTTGTATTTTTCTTGTAATATTTTTTTCGAGCCGTTAGATAGAAATCTAAAGGTGGGAATAAGTGACTAAAAAATAACGATTTTTCATGCAACTTATACATAGACAATCTCTAATTAAATTATCTGTGATTGTTGCTTATGATAAGATTATATGTGACTTATTGATTAGATACAAATCATGTATGGAACCTTTATTTGTAAGGTAATTACCTTATGAATATTGGTTTTATAAGTTAATAACTTGTATTATGTTTATATGAAAACCGTTGCCAAGCACAGACATTAGGCTAGTTGGGCTACGACTCGAGGTATTAGGCCTCGTTTGGCTGCAAGAATTTCAAACTGCCCTCTATGAAATTCATGTGTTCCATCTTCCAAACGGGGACATCAAACCGAGATGTTTCCTCGAATTTAAAGCAACCGCATTCCGACCAACTTGTTTAATTCTCAGATCGAAAACTGAATCGCAGTCTGTTCGGTGCAGAAAATCGTTTCCAATACGCGCGCATGATTTCTTCCAATATGTGCCCGATAGGAAGTGCTAAGATTGACTAAGCTAGCACAATTAATTTCTCTACAGCGATTCTTTTCCAGGGATCCTCAAATTCCCGCGCGCGCCGACCTTGTGCTCTCTATGTAAGTAATCTATATCTTCTAAATTATCTTAATTAATTAATGTTGATGGATCATAGAAATCGGTCCAAATGACACCATCACTGTCTGATCACCATCAGACAAACTATAGGATAGAGTATTTGGTTAAAATACCACTGTTTTGAAATAAAATAGTAAAAATAGCCGTTCAAATAAAATGACAAAAATAACACTCAACCAAACATCGAAGACGGTCACATGACGTGACGTCATCTACCGCGATTTGGATGCACAATATGTTATCTGCCGACGGCCGTGCGCCCGCCACGTGTAGCAAAGCGTGCTGAGTTAGCATCCTGCACCGCTGCTTAGGAATGAAAAATTACCATATCCGGGAGCAGTAAATGCACACCTTTTTAACCCCTCCTGACCCCGATTTGGCAACGTACGCGCGGGTGGGCGCAGCTAATCAGGACCCGTGGACGCGTCACGGGGCTGACGTGGCGCGCTCCCATTGGGGGATGGCCGGGTGGGTACGTGTACGCTGCCTCCGTATGGCATACTGGCGGCGTGCGACGTGGCATGGGGAGCCGTCCCGTAAATTCCCTGCTATTAAGGCCACACACTATTACACCTCCTCCAAAGTATTTAATTACATCACTATCCCTAGAAGGGGTCTTATTTTGATTTAATAGCTGACCTTCTGTCGTAAATTTGGTTTATGATAACTATAGGGACCTGTGTGTAAAACTGACCTGTAAATATCTCGTGACTCCTGTGCACCGCGCTCACGGATGTCCCCCGCAGTGGGCCCCAGACACAGATTCCGTGTCCAGGTGGACCGGGTTCATCTGGTGATGTAAAGTGCAAACCCCTCGCGTTCTCCGCGCTATTAAAACCCGTGTAGTGCTGCGTCGTGTCGTCTCAGAAAATCCGAACTCGAGCCAGCCTCGCCTCCTCGTCTCTCACTGTCCGCGTCATGGCGATCTGCGGTAAGGTCTGGATCTCGCTGCTGCTCGCGCTCGCCGTCGTGCTGTCGGCGCCGGCGGCGAGGGCGGAGGAGGCCGCCCAGGCGGAGGGAGGTGAGGCGGCCGCGGCCGCGGCGGAGGGGGAGGCCGTGCTGACCCTCGACGCGGAGAGCTTCGATGAGGCCGTCGCCAAGCACCCGTTCGTCGTCGTCGAGTTCTACGCCCCCTGGTGAGTCTGCGCGCTTTCTGTTTGGGGTGGGTGGTAGGGTTTTGGGGGGTGGATCCGACGGGTTTTGGTGGGTTTAGATCGTAGGGTTCGAGGGGGTCTCAGATGCGGGGATTGCGGGGGATGGTGATGCGTTTGGGGATCTGGTCTTGGTGATTCGATGCGTCTGGGGTCGCTGTTCTGGTGGGGTTCGAGTTGGATTTGGGGGTTCTCGAGGGTTTTAAGGTTGCTGGATCGGGGCTCCTTTTCTGGGGTTGGTGGTGTTGATCCTCTTCTGGGAGGGCCTTCCCTGGGGTTTAAAGCTGAGTTTTTCCTTCCAACTTTCAATCATGTGTTCCTGATTTGTTGTTGTGTGATTATTGTTGGCATGCACGAATGATGTCAGTTAGTTTTGCCCGAGTGCTGTTTGAGTTGTAGCTAATTCGATGAAATCAATTCGCAGGTGTGGACACTGCAAGAAACTTGCTCCAGAGGTATTGCTTCAGTACCAGGGGATCACTTCCTTGACAGCAGAGTGATGTGTTGGACTGTTTAATCTCATTCGTTAAATTTCCTTGTGTGCCCTATTTCAGTATGAGAAGGCGGCCCAATTGCTGAGCAAGCACGATCCACCGATTGTTCTTGCTAAGGTTGATGCCAACGAAGACAAGAACAGGCCGCTTGCGACCAAGTATGAGGTCCAGGGCTTCCCGACCCTTAAGATATTCAGGAACCAGGGGAAGAACATCCAAGAGTACAAGGGTCCTAGGGAGGCTGAGGGAATTGTTGAGTACTTGAAGAAGCAGGTTGGCCCTGCTTCCAAGGAGATCAAGTCACCGGAGGACGCAACAAACCTTATTGATGACAAGAAGATCTACATTGTAAGCTCCCATTAAAACTTGATTTTATTTTTCCCAACTTTTTTCATAGAGCAATCATCATGTTTAATCACTGTTTGGTTGATGCTCTCAAACTGCCTGCTGACTAGAAGTAACAATTGCAATTGTAAAGGTTGGTGTCTTCACAGAATTCAGCGGCACTGAGTTTACAAACTTCATGGAGGTTGCTGAGAAGCTCCGGTCCGATTACTACTTTGGTCACACTTTGCATGCCAACCACCTCCCACGTGGTGATGCTGCAGTGGAGAGGCCATTGGTTAGGCTATTCAAGCCATTTGATGAGCTCGTCGTTGACAGCAAGGTTATACTATACTTGGAAAACTAACCTTTATTTTGTTCACTAATTTTTTGTTAGATACTCATATATTTCATACAGATTATTAAACATACTACATTTCGATATGTGTAATTATTGGTAATGACACCTTGCTGCCACATTTTGCAGGATTTTGATGTTACTGCTTTGGAGAAGTTTGTTGATGCTAGCAGCACCCCGAAAGTTGTTACTTTTGACAAGAACCCTGATAACCACCCTTACCTCTTGAAATTTTTCCAAAGCTCATCTGCCAAGGTAAGCATTTGATACTAATATCTTTCGAAAAAGCTTTATTACTATTTCTATAAGCCATTGGTGGTTAAATCTGATAATTGTATGAAACTTAGATAGATGGTTCTGTATGTCACTAGTCAATTTTCAGCCTGAGTCTCCAAGTCTGCAGCCAACTAGCTTTTAGTCCATTGTGTACTTTTAATGTTCAATCTTCCCGTACATTTACTTAAACATTGAAGGAGACATTACGATTAATTTTATCTGGGGATTTGAAGCATATATTTCTAGGATTGGGCTATTACTGTATTTAGTTCTGATAGTCTGACAAAATTCCTGATTTTGTTATATAGCCACCCATGATTTTATACGTGGGGGAGATACTTGTGAGCCACAAATGTTACTGAAAATAGCTCTAGTGCAATGCTTCTTAGCATTGTTCAAAGTTTGCATTGCTCTTGAACTTCATACGAGTGGAAATATATGTTTCGAGTGTTAAAATTGGTTAGACTGGAATATATGTTTCTTAGATAATGCAGGATTGGTGAATTATAGTTGTTGATTACTGATTATTGTCACTTGTCTTCTGTGACACCAAATGATGTGCAGGCTATGCTATTTTTGAACTTCTCCACTGGACCATATGAGTCCTTCAAGTCTGCTTATTATGGCGCTGCAGACGAGTTCAAGAACAAGGAAATCAAGTTCCTATTTGGTGACATTGATGCCAGCCAAGGTGCCTTCCAGGTTTGTTTCTTACTTCCCCTTCTCTTATCCAAACTATTAATGTATAATTATGTCTTATGCTAATGATAAATCTGTTGAAATATAGTACTTTGGGCTAAAAGAGGATCAGGCACCCCTTATTCTCATTCAAGATGGTGATTCCAAGAAGTTTTTGAAGTCACAGATTGAGCCCGACCAAATTGTTTCTTGGTTGAAGGAGTACTTTGTAAGTACTCTTATACTTAAATATGTTTGCATTTTTTTGTTTTTTTATATGATTTTAGATTATGTGTTTAACCTACACAATGTCTCATAATTCTTTTATATTTGTAGGATGGTAAATTGTCGCCATTCCGGAAATCTGAGCCTATTCCTGAGGTCAACAACGAGCCTGTTAAGGTTGTTGTAGCTGATAACCTCAATGATGTTGTCTTCAAATCTGGCAAACATGGTATTCATCTTCATCCTTGTTAATCAATTTTTTCATGAGTTAGGCTTAGTTCTTATTCTTATAGTAATACTACCAGGTACTGTGATTCCTTCTTAATTGAAACCAGTTTGATGGAAATGTCTAGTATATAATCTTTGTTCTGGTCATTTATCACTATGATGAAGTCTTTGTATCAGATTTATATCTCACTGATTTACCGATTTGTATTGCAGTTCTTATTGAATTCTATGCGCCCTGGTGTGGACACTGCAAGAAGCTGGCACCTATCTTGGAGGAGGCAGCAACCACGCTTGAAAGTGACGAGGATGTCGTCATCGCTAAGATGGTAACCTTTCTTTCGTCCATGTTTACCATCAACCAAGTTGATCTATCCATCTGTTGGTGCTTCTGTTCTTTCCTATCATAAGCTCAGTTTATCAAGCTCTCCTATTTTGCCAATCGTGTTTGCAGGATGCGACTGCCAACGATGTGCCCAGTGAATTTGACGTCCAAGGTTACCCCACCATGTACTTCGTCGCTCCCAGCGGAAAGATTGTTTCCTATGACACTGGCAGGACAGCTGACGAGATTGTCGACTTCATCAAGAAGAACAAGGAGACAACCTCTGAGGCAACTGAGAAGGCCACGGATTCGGCCGCAACTGAGAAGGCCGCGGATTCGGCCCCTACCGAGTCTCACAAGGATGAGCTCTGATCAAGGTTTGCACCTCAATTTTGTGTTGCCCTTCACCGTGAATATCTCGCGTATGTTTGGTCCTCTGATGCGCGCAGTGTTGATTGGCGTCCTTGTCTGATACGCAGTGTCGAGGCGTGGATGCTTGTGGCTGTAAACATGGAGAGGAGAAACCTGGCGCTAACATGTTTGACAGCTCCAACGCCAGATTTTGCGAGGGAGAGAAGAAGAGACTTGAGGGATTGTTGATGTGTTGGCTCCGGCATGTCTGTATCCCATTGAGAAATACTGTACATCGTCGCATCAGTGGTACCTAGCTAATTATCGAAACTGAGTAGAAAAGCCAGGTTCGCGGAGAAGTTGAATAAATGGCGCTTGCTTGGGCAGCCTCGGCGCACAATGCATGTCAGAACATAATCAGTTGTGCGTTTTCGTTATGGCGCATATGTTGTTTAATGGCGCGTTTTAGATTGTTGGCGTTTATGCGTTTATTGATGATTGGATTGGATAGTTGTATCGCGTTGATCTAATGGGATACATCTATCTATTTGTACACAGCTTGCTGCAATCACATTCGTCATGTCGTCAGTTAAATAATGACCGTTGGATAAATTTTAAATAGATTAATTAAAAAAAAGTTCTGCTATCGCGCAATCTATTTACTACTATTTACCCATGCATGTAGGTATCGCAAAATAAGAAAATATTTATAGGCTACCAACATTGTCTACTCTTACATTTACTAATTCATTTTAAAAACATATCTATTAACCATAGGACGCAATACTGGTTAAGACGCACGATACATGGCGCCGTACATCGGCTAGTAATTATACATTCTTACGAGTAAATGTAGCACTGGAATTTCAAACACACATACAGCTTACGTTTTTGACCCATATGTGTACGAATTATTACACACGGCAGTAAAACAAATGGATTTGTCTTCATAAACATATAGCGCTTGCAGTGGCGGAGCTTAGGTAGAAATCAAGTAAGTGCTAACACTCAAAAGAACAACGAATATTACAAGAAAGAGGCGGTCATTTTTATGCTCAAGCACTTGCTAGGTCTAATACCCAATATTTTCTCCAAAGGCTAGCAAAATTGAAGGGGCCATGGCCATGTTGGCATTCGTTGAGCTCCATCCCTGAGTGCTTGCACGAAATGAAGAAAAATGTATGCAGAACAAGTCACAACACACATGATATATGATATGTGTTCACAGGAAGGATATACGCCGAAATGAGTGCTTACTCTTGCAAATGATTGATTGCATTTTCTTTGAGCACGAACTTGGTGGCGGTGGAGCATCGGATCACTAGTGCAAGGAGATCACATGGAGAAACAAGTAAGGTGATGTTTAGGATGTCATCACAAATGCAGAAAAGAACAGGTAAACAAAAGTAATTCCCTTGCATAGAGAAAAGTAAATGCTTGAGGAATTCCAGACTGACCTTCAATGTCGATCTCCAGAGCATGGCGGATGAGATGAAAATCCTCTCCGGATTTGAACGCGCATCTTCTACTCAAGTCAGGGCAGTCGCAAATCACAATTTTCTTAAATGAAACTTGGAAGCTTCTCCAATCCATAGCAATCACCAATCAAAAAATATTGAAGAGAGGATGCAGCAGATTTGATGCTCTCTGAAAAAACCAACATCGGAATCCCAACGAGATCAAGTGTATGAAGACTCACCAGCCCACTCAATGATTCCTCTGGTTCCATCAAATCTAGCTCTTCACAATTATGAATCACTAAAGCCCGAAGTGCGGAGAGCTGCTGCATGCTAGAGGGAAGACAAGCCAACTTCAGAAAATTGTAAATGCCTAGTTCTCGGAGGGCCGCAAGGCTTCCAAATTCCTCTGTCAGTGAGCAGTGACCCAAAACTAGAAATGTCAGGGAAGACCAATCACTAAACTCATAATTTAATAAACGCTTTTGCTTTGGTGTGAGGATCAGGTATCTAAGGCTGACATGTCCATCCACATCTCTTGGGAGCTCCTCCAATTGGTCAGTCTGTAGATTCAGCAGCTTACACATAGAATTTGGTAGGGATTTGATTTTCCTATTCCATTGTATATCTAGGTACCTTTGGTGTCTCAAATTTCCAATCGAATTTGGTAGTTCGTCAAACTCAACATAAGAAAAAATCAAGACACGCAAGAGTGTGAAGGTTGACAAAAGGTCCTCAAGAAAGGATTTACTCACAATACCATAATTGTATCTGCTTGCAGATGTTCTCGCCTTACATGCCTTCCTCAATTGCTTAGGAAATTTGAGCTCTGCTAAAAATTCCTTGTGGTCTCACACTGGGTGCCTAACCCTTTCAGAGACAGTAGTCTTTTCACAGCTAACAATGGCATATTCCTTTTGGGACACCGATATTGCGAGATCATGAATAAGATCGTGCACATTACAAGACTGAATAGTGCCATCATAAGAAACATGTTGATCTTGGAGTAGAGATCTTCCGAAAAGTTCTTTCAAGTATTTCTCTCCAACAGTTTGTACTTGCGTGTTTTCGCTAGATGTATGCAACAACCCCAGAGCCATTCAAAACATAATTAAAGTTTCTCTGTAAATCCTGTAGTCTTTAGGAAAAACAAATAAGCAAGTGAAACATGCACTAAGATGAGGTGGAAGTGCATCGTAACTAAATTTTAAAGCTGGCAAGATGTCATCTATGTTCTACCTAATATTCCATAAATCACTTTCCACAATACATCGCCATTCTTCAATATCTCGAATACCAGACAGTAGGGAACCCAATGTTTTGGCTGCCAAGGGAACACCACAACATTTCTCAACAATTTGTTGTATTTTGAGGGCTATTCGGTAATTTCTCAATTAGAGAAAAGAAGAAATAGAAAAAGGAAAAAAGGAAAATGGGAACGAGGGCCCACTTGTCGGTTGGAGAGGAGTTGGGATAAGGTTGGAGACTCAGTCCCCCATTCCCGATCGCGCGTGCGGCTGGGCCGCTCCCCTTGCGAGTGTGGCGCTAAAGGCGCTGATCGGCCCGGGAGCTTCGGGCGCCGGCCGTTGGCTGCCACCACAATGTGCCTTCTCCTCCTCGCCTCTTCTTAAGGTGGCTGGCAGCTCCTCCTTTTTTCACCCTGAAATCAGTGAGTTCTCCTTTTGAGTGCTTCTTCCTCCTTTTGAGTGCTTCTTCTTCTCCTCTGATTTTGGCTTTGGTTTTGGGGGGATTTGGAGCTCTTGCGCCGCCGTGGTCGACCCTATGCCGTCAGTGGTGAGCTCCTGATCTTCTTCTGTGCGCATCCCGCCGGTTTCCTTCTTGCGCCCTATCCTCAGTGGGTGTTCGGTGGGAACCTGGCACTTGCGCGATTGTAGCTCATGTTGGTCGGCTCTGGCTTGATCTTGAGGTGGAAGGAACCTTCTGTTTTTGGTGATTGATGCACCTTCAGTGCATTCGGTCGGTGTACTATGGTTCTTGTGTGACATCCTCTGTACCTTGTCTTCGTACACTGGTGTGTCCCGATTTGTGAAGTTAGCATTGTATCCCCGTCAACCTCGTCTGGTATTCATGACACAGCAGGGCGATTGGTTTTCTGAGATATCGCATTTCACGTGCCTTGCCTGGTTCTACTTGTTATGAATACAGAGCGAGTCTTAATTTTATAGACCCACTTACACGTAATAGGACGAGAGTGAGATGGAAAAGGAACAAGATTCCAAGTACCAGTACGCTCGAGGGCAGCAATCTCCTCGGCCATGGCATGCTACCACTCAGGATGAGTAACAGCATCCCGGTAGGAGACAGGCTCACGAGTAGCTGCACCAGCAAAACCAAAACGGGTAGGAGACCGAATCGACTGGCGATCGCGAAGAGCGTAGCGAGGAGAAGATGGCCCAACAGGGGAAGATGGAGCATCAGAAGATGGCTCATCTGGAATATCCTCAGTACGAGGTCGACGAGTGTAGAAGAGAGGGTAAGAAGGAGCTGTAGTGGGAGGAGCCTGAGGAGCCGCAGGAGGCGAAGTAGGCGGCGACAACGGCGGAGAGGCCACATGAGGTATATGTGGAGACTCAGGGGAACGGGTGCCCTCAGGGGAAGGGGTGGACGAGGGCAAGACAGATATAGGTGTGTATGGAAAAGTAAAAAAGGACAGAAACTCCACAGAGGAAGCCGAAGGAGAGGCAGGGCGTAGATAGAAGGGACGCGACTCGTCAAAAGTTACATCCCGAGAAACCCGCATCCGGCGACCAACAGGATCCCAGCACCGATAGCCCTTGTGCTCGGCACTGTATCCCAGAAAGACACACTCAACAGACTGAGCAGTCAGTTTGGTGCGTTCTCGAGGGGCAAGGAGAACGTAGCAAACGCAGCCAAATAGACGAAGAGCGGAGTAGTCAGGAAGAAGACCACAGAGACGCTCAGCAGGGATCGCACCCTGAAGAGCAGAAGAGGGCTGGAGGTTGACGAGATAGGTGGCAGTGGAAACAGCCTCGGCCCAAAAGTGAGGTGGAATAGAGGTGGCAATCATCAGTGCACGAGCCGTCTCAAGGAGGTGACGATGCTTGTGCTCAGCGACACCATTCTGAGCATGAGCATTAGGACAAGAGAACTGAGCGAGAGTGCCCTGTTCAGCAAGGAAGCTGCGCAGGTAACGAGAGAGGTACTCGCCAGCGGAGTAAGCACGAAAGACACGAATAGGGGTGGAGAACTGTGAGTGGACTATAGTGGCAAATTGTTTATAGATAGATAAGACATCACTACGAGAAGACATGAAGTATATCCAAGTGTAGCGAGAAAAATCATCTATAAAAATGATATAATATCGATGACCCCCTTTCGAAACGAAGGGAGCCGGACCCTAAACATCTGAATGAATAAGATCAAAAGGACGCTGAGACACTGATTCACTGTGAGGATAAGGAAGCTGAATCTGTTTACCTAACTTACAACCCTGACAATCTAAAGATACATCTCCTGAGACAGAACCCAGAAGACCACGACGAACTAAAGACGACAGACGAGATCCACACAGATGACCAAGACGGTGATGCCACTGCTGGAAAGAGCTAGTAGGCGGAGTGGCAGAAGCTGAGAGACTAGCGGCGACGGTGGCAACGGAAGGAAGGTGAAGCCAGTCAAGCTCCCAGAGACGCTGTGAGTCAAGGCGCTGAGGGCCAAAACCAACCAGAGCTCCCGTGTGGCGGTCCTGAACACAACAAGAGTCAGAGTTGAGAATGACTCGACAACCAAGATCAATAATCTGCCCAGCAGAAAGAAGCTGCATGGTAAGGCGAGGAACATAAGCAACAGAAGGAATATGAAAAGATGAGTTGCTAAGAGGTCCTCGACCAGAGACAGAAAGGGATGTACCATCAGCGGTAAGAACACTGACAGGAGAATCAAGAGGTGTAATGAAAGACATAATGGAAGAATCAGAAGTCATGTGAAAGGATGCGCCAGAATCAAGAATCCACGGAGAGGTACCTGACTGTGGAGGAGGTGGTTTCTCAATGCCCGAAGAGTCAGTAGCAGAACCTGCAGAACCTGTCGAGGGAGAACTTGAGGCGGCAAGCAGGCGTCGAAGTCTGGCTATCTCCTACTCAGTGAGAGAAACGGCTGAAGGAGTCGAGGCAGGCGTCAATGTAGAAGCACCAGTGCCAGTGCTAGTAGAAAAACGACGTGAAAGATGCCGCTGCTTCTTATAGCACTGGGACTCAATGTGGCCGACCTTGTTGCAGTAGGAGCGATGGGGCGACCACCACCACCTCGAGATGGGCGGCCACCACCACCGTGGCGGCCGCCGAGGAGGCGCAGTCTTTGCGTGGAAGCGATCGATGGCGGTGGGCGGCGGCGAGCACGGAGGAGTGGTATCGAGCCAGCACCACTCGGCGAGTCTCCTCGCGCGTATCTCGATGAAGCCTCGGAGAGTGACACGAGGTGGCGTGCAGGAGGTACGCACGCCGCTCGAACTCAGGGGCGGCGAGTAAGAAACTCGTAGACCGCTGAAATTCCAAGTCGGCGCGGACGACGGCGGCAGACGGACGGGAGCGGCCAAGCGGTGCAAAGAGAGTCGGTGGCGCCGGATAGCGAGCTCGGCGTAAAAGCGTCAACAGTAGCATCACCCTGCTGAAGAGAGTGCTCCTGGCGAACCACAGATAGGTACAGAGCATCACCAGATGGCTCGTAGCGCTGACGAAGATGAGTCCACATCTGGAAAACCGAAGGGAGTCCCACAACCTCAGAAGAAAACTGAGGCTGGATACTAGCGATGAGTACAGCAGCAGCCTGAGCATCGTCATCGTACCACTGAGTGTAGGCGGTCAGTCGATCCTTGTAGGAATCCAGAGCCTCCTGGTAGGCAGAGACAGCCTCATCATCAGCAAGGCCAGCAGCCTCAACCGTAGCCTTGTCAGCTGTCGAGGGCAGTGCAACGGGCGTAGGCTCCGTCGGAGGAATAGGGCAAGGCGGACAGGTGACATCGCCAGAGAGGACACCCCAGAGACGAAGACCACACATGTGGATGCGCATGCGAGACACAAAGTTGGTGTAATTAACACCATCGAAGATCACCGGGCAGCGAGGGAGGGAAACGGTGCCCATTGGTAGGCGGCGCTAGACGGCTCGACGCGGCGAGCAAGGCAACGGAGGCTAACAGGCGGCGCTGGACGGCGCGGCGGTTAGAACTACGCTTTTTTTTTCTTTTTTTCTCTCGGGCTCTCTGGGCTGGCTGAGTTAAAAACGGCCCACGGCCGAAGGAACGCGAGTAACGCGCACGGGGGTGAAAGATCTAGACCCACCATTATGTGGTAATAGAGTTTTGGTGATTAATGATAAATCTAATTGGGAGACTAACACTTTTATTGATATACATATTGTGCAGTCTTATTTGGATATAAAGGTGAAAAATATTAAGGCATGCAAGTGATTAAGTGATTAATGATAAATGCACTTGTGAGACTAATACTCTTATTGTTATATCATGCTTAGTCTCAGCTTGGATATAAAAGCAAAAATCCAAACAGGTATGTATTCATAAATGACAATCTATTTGTGAGACTAACAATTCTATTGATTATCTATTGTTTAGTCTCGTTTGGATATAAAGATGGAAATACAAGAGGTATGCATTCTACTTCGTTTTATTATATCTTGTTGCATTCCTCGGATCCAAAATATAGGATAAACTCCACCAAAAAGTTTAACTTGGATATGTGCATATGTTTCCATTACACATTTGTGTATGCACACATTTAGGGGGAGTTCATTCTATATTTTGTGGTTTCATTAGTATTGATCCATATTCTCTTTCCACATATATTAAGGATCTTTACTTTGAAATATATCCTTGAATATATTTAACTTGTGTAGTTAATATATTCATATGAGTATATACAACTTGTGTAGTTTGTATACACTCATATTTAGTATATACAACTTGTGTAGTTCAGATATACTTGTAGTATATATAACTTGTGTAGTTTATATATACTCATGACCTTGTTGTTTGATAGTATTGATCTTTGTGATCTACTTTGAAACATAACTCTTGAGTATATATATAACCGTGTTTATATATACTCATACCAATTATATTCAATTATTTGCAAATTGTGTTGTGGGACTAATGTGTGTGCTAAGATGTTTTCAAGGCTTAGTCCGGAGTTTGAATGATGACATAAAAGGAAATGCAAAGGTGATAAAAGATTGACATGACTCAAGACAAAGGAGTCATGCATTGCATTCAAAAGCTTCGAAATGCGGTAGTACCGGCGTTGTATGCGTGGTAGTACCGCACCGCGATGTACCGATTTACGTGCGGTATGAAAATTCCATAGCATTGCTTTTGGACTTGGTTTGCTCGAGGTGGAGCGGTAGTACCGGAGTTCATGTGGCGAAACTACACAGAGCGTATGACCGCAAATATGTTGGCGGTATGTAAATTCGAGAAGGTGTTTTTCGTATTTCTCGAGCCTCGGAAATCGGTAGTACCGCATCGAGAAACGGTACTACGGAGAGCGGTATTACGGATGCTAGTTGGCGGTAATACCGCTTTTGCCGATAATGGCTTGTTCAAAAGCATTTATGCGGTATATCTCGTTAATTAATGTTAATGACATTGTGGGACTAACATTTTCCATGAGTTGGATGAATAGGTTATGTTCGGGGTGATGAAGACTTTGGATGACATCATGAGTTGATCGTCATCAAGTCAAGGTTCAAGGAGATGATGCATCATGTGTTGATGCATATCAAGATCTCGAAGAAGAGATGCTCATGAGTTGATCATCAAGTCAAGAGAAGACTCATCATATGTTGATTGAGGTCAAGTAAAGGATGCATCATGGGTTGATGCATATCAAGACGATGACCGGACATGAAGCGAGGATGTGAGTCATCAAGCTTCAAGTGGATGGTCAAGGCAAAGGTATGACTAGCTAGAGCTAAGGATGTGTTCCTAGTCTTTTACCGGTCTTGGTGTTTGGTTAGAAGATCGGATTGCTAGAATAGGTTGCCGTACTATTAAGAGGGGTCTTGTCTAGTAACTTGAGTTAGTCATGTGTTGATAGCTCATTGTGTTTGCTCTAGCTCAACTTAACATGTTGCCTATATTTGCGAATGCGTTTTGCAAATAGTTGAGGCTCATGGATAATCCTTGTAGCATATGACTATACTTTGCAAATGTGTTTTGCAAACGGTTGAAGTCCATGTACCTACTCCTTGTAGCATGATCTAAGTTTGCAAATATGTTTTGCAAATTGTTGGGATTCATGTATTTTCCTTGGCATGGTCTAAGATTGCTTGTTGCTAACTCTTTGGACTTAGACCATGGTAGTGGCTCTTTGAAGTTGTGCTTTTGATTTGATAAAATGTGTTTTAGATCAAATCAAATAGGTGGGTTGTGTAGCCCTCTGAATAAGCTTTCAATAGAGTCCAAGATCACTCAATTCCGACATCGAGTCAAAAGTTATGACCTTTTACCGAGTGTCGTGCATGCTGAAAATCGGGCTGCGGTAGTACCGCCCGTATAATCTATGATAGTACCCAGAACGGTAGTACCGCCCCTTGTGAGTGCGGTACGACCGCAAAAGGCTCAGAACGGCTAGTTTTTGGCTGTTTCGTCTCCAAGCGGCTAGTTTTTGGTTTGGGGCTATAAATACCCCCTTGGCGGTTGAGAGACAACCTTTGGCATCCCATTGAGTTCCTTTGAGCTAAGAGCAAGCCCTCTACTCCCATTTGTGCATGTGTTGCACTTAGTGAGGTTTGAGAGGCAAATCCTATTGCATGTGTTGCATTAGGTGGTGGATTTAGTATCCACGAGCTTTGACACTTGATTGGTTCAAGTGAAAGTTGGAGACTTGTTACTCTTGGTGTTTGCCGACACCTAGGCGGCGTGGAGGCGTTGTGCGTCGGTGATCTTCTCAAGTGAAGCTTGTGAGAAGACCCGGCGATTTGTGAGTGGCTTGGTGCTCGCCATCTCGGAGCGGAGTAAGAGCAACCCTAGTGGATCGAGTGATAAGTTCAAGTTGGAGTCGGTTCAAGCGGTTGATCTCACTTAGAGGTGTTGGTTCGGTTGGAACCGGTCCAAGTTGTTTGGACTTACCTCGGAGGTGTTGTCTCGCGTTTTGGGCCGATCCAAAAGTTGAACTTACCTCAACGTGGATTAGGGGAGATCGGCAAGTCTTCGATCACCACGGGAAAAATATCGCCGTGTCAATTGTGGTTTGCATTCTAGCTTTACTACATAGCAATTTATATTCCTAGAATTAAATTGCTTACTTGTGTGAATGCTATCTTATGTACTTAATTGTCTATATCATTGGTTAATTGCTTTCAAGTCTTTGCTAAAATTGCTCTATTTATTATTGACTTGTATTGTTGGTGCACTTAGTGAATTTAGTTGTTTTAGGCTTTAATTGTGCTAAACCGAATTGTTATTTAGCTTCTGCATTAGAATTCGGTTTTAACGCATAGAAGTTTTAAAACGCCTATTCACCCCCCCTCTAGTCGGCCTCCTCGATCTTACAAGTGGTATCAGAGCTTGGTCTCTCATTTATTAGACTTAACCGTCTAGAGAGTAAAGGATGGCGACTAGTGATATAGTGCACCTAGGTGAAACACCAAAATTTGATGGCACAAATTATGCACATTGGAAAATCCGCATGTCATGTTATTTTAAGGCCATGGGCCTAAATATATGGCGGATTGTAGATGTTGGCTTTTCTCCTCCATTGGATAGTCTTGATCCAACAATTGAGGAAGAGAAATGCTTACATCTCGACGCTCAAGCAATTAACACTTTATTTAGTGCTTTGAGTGTAGATGTGTTTGATGCCATATGCGATCACGAGAACGTTCATGAGATGTGGACCCATCTTCAAGAATATTATGAAAGGTCCACTTCCACAAGTAATGATCGCATAGATGAATGGACGTCGGAAGAAGAATGCTCAACTTCTAGCTCCGACGATGATGACATATCAACTCCATCAACATCGCCTCATTGCTTTATGGCTAAAGGTAAAAATGAGGTAAATAATTATGAGCCTTCATATGATGAATTGATGGAGATGCTAGAAGAATTAAATGAATATATTGGAAAAGAAAAGAAGAGATTCAAGGTTTTGGAGAAAGAGCATATCTCACTTCAAGATAATTATGATGTGCTAAAAGATGAACATGAAACTCTTCTTCTAAATAATTTTAAAAGGTCTAATGTGGATATCGGAATAACATGTAATCTAATAGATGATTTGCCATGCATAGCTCCTATTTCTTGCAATTCATCTATGGTTAGCATATCCACATCTTGTGATGATTTAATTGATATGCCTTGTAGCACTTGTGAAAATGCTACTATTTCCTCTATGCTTGTTGAAACTAACCTTGTAGAGGAAAACAAAAAGCTTAAGGCCCAAGTCTCAAATTTGAGAAATGACTTGGATAGAAGCTACAAGGGAAAAACCACTCTTGATGATATCTTGAGCAAGCAACGAAGCTCAAATGACAAGAGTGGAATCGGCTTCACTCCCATGAAGAAAAGGGAGAATAGCAAGATGAGACACAATCAAAGACACAACAAGAACATCAAGTGCTTTGATTGTCATCAAAAGGGTCACCTCTCCTCAAAATGCCCTAATAAGGAAGATTACAAGAGAGGACTTGGCTTCATCGAAATAAAAAAGGTGAAGTTCATCCCAAAGCAAAAAGGAAAGAAATACTCAAATATCAAATGCTTTGGATGTTATGAAAAGGGACACATTGCTTCCGTGTGCCCTAACAAGGTAAATGATTTAAATGATATACCTTGTTGCTCTAAATTAAATGCTTCAATTTCCTCTATGTCTTGTGAGACTAATCTTGTAGAGGAAAGTAAAAGATCAAGGATATAAAATGCTTTGATTGCAATGAGAAGGGTCACTTTGCCTCAAGTGCCCTATCAAGAAAATGGACAAGAGAGGACTTGGTCTCACCGCCAAGAAGAAAGTGAAGAGTCACCCAAAGCAAAATGGAGATCAATTCAAAATTATCAAGTGCTTTGGATGCAAGAAGTTTGGACACATCGCCTCAGTGTGCCCAAATAAAAGGGATGTCAAGCCAAGACATTCAATGAAGAGGCAAGATGGCAATAAGCAAGATAAGAAGACATCAAGGGAAGTAAAGCCCCACTTGTTACAATTGCGGGAAAAGGACATTTTAGTAAGGAATGTCCTAAAGGTATCACTCCTAAGCCCATTGTTTATAATGATCAATATTTGCTTAGGAAAGATAAGAATAGCAATGTGTTTGCTAGATGTGTTAGTTCACATAAAACTAATGCAAGGGCCATTTGGGTGCCCAAATCTATTGTGACTAACATTCATGGACCCAACCAAGTTTTGGGTACCAAATGTGCTTAAATACTTAATAGGTACTTGGAGATGCATTGGAGGTTTGGCTCACACATGAAGAGGTGGAATTCACCATATGCAAGATTGGAGCCAAGCTTAAGGATGATCAAGTCTTATCATAAACCAATGCTATTTCGGTAACAAGTACTTACATTGAAGTATCTAGACCCTTTACCTTGTGTAGGTTGCATTTCATGAAAATCTTATAAAAAGGGTGTTCTTGCTCTTGTGCTTAATCTTGATTATTGAAATCTTGAGCAAGTTGGAAGTGGCACATTAAGGGGGAGTGCTAAGTAATGATCATGTATATCACATCCCTATGTGTGCCCAAATTAATTAAGTGCTAATAATGTTTTTTAAAATTAAGCCATTAAGCAAAAAGTCAAAATTTTGAAATTATTAGTATATCCTTTGAAAAATTAGTTACAAAATGTATACAAATGCATTTCAAAGGTTTACCAAAGGTTTTGGTTCAAGAAAAACATATTTTAAATGAAAATGAGTTTCTACCCGAAATTCTAGATCATAGAATCTTGTTTTTGACCTAAACTAGATTTTTGTGTAAAATCTATTCTAAAAGGAATTTGACTTTCGTCCCAAAAGGAAAATCCTAGAGTTGGTTATACTAAACATTTTTGGTATTCAAATGATTTCCAAAAAACCAACTCATCAAAAGTTATTTGATTTCGAAACTCATCCAAAATATTAGTTTAACCATAAAGGTCACTTTCTAGCACTTAAGTGAGTTTAGCTATTTGAGCCTAAATTATTCATATGAATAGGTCCATGATGGTATTTATGACTCATACATGTAATTAGATGCTATAGATTTGATCAAATGCTCAATTTGGCTCTTTTTGTGAAAGTTTGCAAAAATACGGTTTCTTTGGTAAAATCAAAAGCCAAATTCATAAAAAACTATGTTTTTGAATTCTCTGAAATCTCCTCAATGCATAATGATCCTAAATGACATTTACTTGAGTATAAAATCTGGGATCATTTGCACCATCTCAATTCTCAGTTCAATTCCCTGATCTATCCTCGAAGTTCCAGAATCATCGGAACTACCGGCTTTATCCTTGCGGTACTACCGGATCCCGGTACTACCGGTCTTTGTACGGCGGTACTTCCGATTATCCTGACAAAATAACCAATCTCAATTCTTTCAATTCTAAATCTATTGTGGTTGTTTTCCAAAAGTCAATTTGATCCTTGCTATCTTTGCAAGCTACCCAAATACCTTTTTGACTCTATATGCCATTTTGATCTCATTGTGATATATTTATCATTCAAATGGTATTCTTTCAAGTGGTAGCTCCTATTGATCTTCTTTGACCTCGGCATGAGAATCATATGTGTTTGATTCAAGTGGTATCCTTGTTTTTACAAGTGGTACTATTTTAAGTGATATCATCTTGTCCTTACAAATGGTATTCTCAATTGATATCATCGTACTCCTTCATGTTGTATCTTTTAAGTGGTATCTCTTGTTCTCATTCACAAGTGGTATCTAACTCTTTTCATGCCGATCAATTCTTTGCTTACCAAGCTCTCCCCGATACCTAATCACTTCTTATCCATGTGGTCTCTCCGATACCTCACAATTCTTGATATTGTTTTTCAAGAGGTATCTTATCCAAGTGGTTTCTCGATGCAGATATTTTTCAAGTCATATCTCTTCAAGAGATATATCACAATTGTATCAAGTGGTATCACTTTCTCTCAAAGTGGTTTTTCTCTCTATCTCTTCTCTCTATGCTTTCATTGAAGATCTTAAAAAGAGAAGTTCAAGCACCTTGAGATTGCAAGACCTGTCGACGCGTGTTTTCCACAAGTGGTATCAACATATGGATTTACAAGTTTTATCTACAAGTGGCATCGTCGACTCGTAGTATCCAAGTAAAGCTTAAAGAATATCCTTCAACAAGTGGTATCTACAAGAAATCTCTACAAGTGGTATCTACTGGAATTGTTCAAGGATTACCTTACAAGTAGATACACATAAAGAAAATAAGGGAGAATGCTTTTGTGTGTCAAAAGCTAAGAAGGAGATACTTGGACAAAGAATGCTTTTGTGTGTCAAAAGCAAAGATAAGTGGACGAAGAAATCCTTTGTGTGTCAAAGGAGTGGAACCTTTGTGTAAGGGGGAGTTTTCCTAAAACTTTTTGTAAAAGCTAAAAGCAAAATTAAAAACCGTTTTGAGTTTCAAAATAGGTATACTATTATATGGGAAAACTAGTTTGCAAAAACTCCTTTTTGGCCTCGTTTTGACTCTTCGGTGTTTATGCCAAAAGGGGAGAAAGTTTATTTGATATTTCTTGTGAGTTCACCCTATCTTATGATTAGTCCAAAAGTGGGAGAATGCTTTTGGAGAACATAAAAGGGAAAATGTTTAGGGAGAATGTTCTCACCTTATCTTTTGCATAGATCATAAAAGGGGAGAATATTTCGATGATCAAAATCATATGAATTCTATTGCCTAGCTCTATGGTTTTTACAGAGATTTCCTTTTGGCTTAAGATTTGTTTTGGATTTTTGGTGTTTAATGCCAAAAGGGGGAGAATTTGTATGAGCTATATTTGGATGTTCTTATTTGATATCTCTTGTGATGCCTTAAGTGGGAGAATTCTTTCTCTAAGTTTTGTGCATACATATAGTCAAATATGCATTCTTTCTTATCATATGTTGACTTATATCCAAATATTGCTATTAATGATGGATTTGTCATCAATCACCAAAAAGGGGGAGATTGAAAGATCTAGACCCACCATTATGTGGTAATAGAGTTTTGGTGATTAATGATAAATCTAATTGGGAGACTAACACTTTTATTGATATACATATTGTGCAGTCTTATTTGGATATAAAGGTGAAAAATATTAAGGCATGCAAGTGATTAAGTGATTAATGATAAATGCACTTGTGAGACTAATACTCTTATTGTTATATCATGCTTAGTCTCAGCTTGGATATAAAAGCAAAAATCCAAACAGGTATGTATTCATAAATGACAATCTATTTGTGAGACTAACAATTCTATTGATTATCTATTGTTTAGTCTCGTTTGGATATAAAGATGGAAATACAAGAGGTATGCATTCTACTTCGTTTTATTATATCTTGTTGCATTCCTCGGATCCAAAATATAGGATAAACTCCACCAAAAAGTTTAACTTGGATATGTGCATATGTTTCCATTACACATTTGTGTATGCACACATTTAGGGGGAGTTCATTCTATATTTTGTGGTTTCATTAGTATTGATCCATATTCTCTTTCCACATATATTAAGGATCTTTACTTTGAAATATATCCTTGAATATATTTAACTTGTGTAGTTAATATATTCATATGAGTATATACAACTTGTGTAGTTTGTATACACTCATATTTAGTATATACAACTTGTGTAGTTCGTATATACTTGTAGTATATATAACTTGTGTAGTTTATATATACTCATGACCTTGTTGTTTCAGTAGTATTGATCTTTGTGATCTACTTTGAAACATAACTCTTGAGTATATATATAACTTCGTGTTTATATATACTCATACCAATTATATTCAATTATTTGCAAATTGTGTTGTGGGACTAATGTGTGTGCTAAGATGTTTTCAAGGCTTAGTCCCGGAGTTTGAATGATGACATGAAAAGGAAATGCAAAGGTGATAAAAGATTGACATGACTCAAGACAAAGGAGTCATGCATTGCATTTCGAAAAGCTTCTGGAAATGCGGTAGTACCGGCGTTGTATGCGCGGTAGTACCGCACCGCTGAATGTACCGATTTACGTGCGGTATGAAAATTCCAGAGCATTGCTTTTGGACTTGGTTTGCTCGAGGTGGAGCGGTAGTACCGGAGTTCATGTGGCAGAACTACCGCGTAGCGGTATGACCGCAAATATGTTGGCGGTATGTAAATTCCAGAGAAGGTGTTTTTCTGTATTTCTCGAGCCTCTGGAAATCGGTAGTACCGCATCTGAGAAACGGTACTACCGGAGAGCGGTATTACCGGATGCTAGTTGGCGGTAATACCGCACTTTATCGATAATGGCTTGTTCAAAAGCATTTATGCAGGTATATCTCGTTAATTAATGTTAATGACATTGTGGGACTAACATTTTCCATGAGTTGGATGAATAGGTTATGTTCCAGGGTGATGAAGACTTTGGATGACATCATGAGTTGATCGTCATCAAGTCAAGGTTCAAGGAGATGATGCATCATGTGTTGATGCATATCAAGATCTCGAAGAAGAGATGCTCATGAGTTGATCATCAAGTCAAGAGAAGACTCATCATATGTTGATTGAGGTCAAGTAAAGGATGCATCATGGGTTGATGCATATCAAGACGATGACCCGGACATGAAGCGAGGATGTGAGTCATCAAGCTTCAAGTGGATGGTCAAGGCAAAGGTATGACTAGCTAGAGCTAAGGATGTGTTCCTAGTCTTTACCGGTCTTGGTGTTTGGTTAGAAGATCGGATTGCTAGAATAGGTTGCCGTACTATTAAGAGGGGTCTTGTCTAGTAACTTGAGTTAGTCATGTGTTGATAGCTCATTGTGTTTGCTCTAGCTCAACTTAACATGTTGCCTATATTTGCGAATGCGTTTTGCAAATAGTTGAGGCTCATGGATAATCCTTGTAGCATATGACTATACTTTGCAAATGTGTTTTGCAAACGGTTGAAGTCCATGTACCTACTCCTTGTAGCATGATCTAAGTTTGCAAATATGTTTTGCAAATTGTTGGGATTCATGTATTTTCCCTTGGCATGGTCTAAGATTGCTTGTTGCTAACTCTTTGGACTTAGACCATGGTAGTGGCTCTTTGAAGTTGTGCTTTTTGATTTGATAAAATGTGTTTTAGATCAAATCAAATAGGTGGGTTGTGTAGCCCTCTGAATAAGCTTTCAATAGAGTCCAAGATCACTCAATTCCGACATCGGAGTCAAAAGTTATGACCTTTTTACCGAGTGTCGCCTCATGCTGAAAATCGGGCTGCGGTAGTACCGCCCGTATAATCTATGATAGTACCGCAGAACAGTAGTACCGCCCCTTGTGAGTGCGGTACGACCGCAAAAGGTCAGAACGCTAGTTTTTGGCTGTTTCGTCTCCAAACGGCTAGTTTTTGGTTTGGGGGCTATAAATACCCCCTTGGCCGGTTGAGAGACAACCTTTGGCATCCCATTGAGTTCCTTTGAGCTAAGAGCAAGCCCTCTACTCCCATTTGTGCATGTGTTGCACTTAGTGAGGTTTGAGAGGCAAATCCTATTGCATGTGTTGCATTAGGTGGTGGATTTAGTATCCACGAGCTTTGACACTTGATTGGTTCAAGTGAAAGTTGGAGACTTGTTACTCTTGGTGTTTGCCGACACCTAGACGGCGTGGAGGCGTTGTGCGTCGGTGATCTTCTCAAGTGAAGCTTGTGAGAAGACCCGGGCGATTTGTGAGTGGCTTGGTGCTCGCCATCTCCGGAGCGGAGTAAGAGCAACCCTAGTGGATCGAGGTGATAAGTTCAAGTTGGAGTCGGTTCAAGCGGTTGATCTCACTTAGAGGTGTTGGTTCGGTTGGAACCGGTCCAAGTTGTTTGGACTTACCTCGGAGGTGTTGTCTCGCGTTTTGGAGCCGATCCAAAAAGTTGAACTTACCTCAACGTGGATTAGGGGAGATCGGCAAGTCTTCGATCACCACGGGAAAAATATCGCCGTGTCAATTGTGGTTTGCATTCTAGCTTTACTACATAGCAATTTATATTCCTAGAATTAAATTGCTTACTTGTGTGAATGCTATCTTATGTACTTAATTGTCTATATCATTGGTTAATTGCTTTCAAGTCTTTGCTAAAATTGCTCTATTTATTATTGACTTGTATTGTTGGTGCACTTAGTGAACTTAGTTGTTTTAGGCTTTAATTGTGCTAAACCGAATTGTTATTTAGCTTCTGCATTAGAATTCGGTTTTAACGCATAGAAGTTTTAAAACGCCTATTCACCCCCCCTCTAGTCGGCCTCCTCGATCTTACAGGGGGGACTAGGGTTCCCCCCCTGGCGTAGCGGTGGCAGCAGCCCTGGCGGCGTGTGGAGCCCGAGCGACGACGGCAGCAGCCCCGACGGCGGATGGAGCGGCCCGGCGGCGGCGGCGGCAGATGGAGCGACCCGGCGATGGCGGCGTCGGGTGGAGCGGCCCCCGAGGTGGAGTGGCCCCCGAGCGACAGCGGCGTCGGGTGGAGCGGGCGACGACAGCGTCGGGTGGAGTAACGGCGGCGTCGGGTGGAGCGGGCGACGGCGGCGTCAGGTGAAGCAGCCCCGAGCGACAACGACGACCCGATCGAAAACCCCGGAGACCCCATGCGCCGGTGGTGGGTCTGGAGACGAGCGGCGGCGGCGGCCGACTCAAGCCGAGGCAGAGGCGGCGTGCAAGCCGCGGATCCGATCGGGAGACGTCAAAGATGACGTCAAGGCGGCGACAAGCGAAGTAACGGGAACCCTAGGTTCGCTCTGATACCATGTTATGAATAGCGCTTGTATTCAATATGAGGCTAATGGACTAGTATATATACACAAAGTACAGGTGATGAATATGCAAATAACCCCTCATAACAATGGAGAATAGTACAATATACATATATTTCTAACACTACTCAGTGGCTTTGAGTGCCATCTGTATCGTAAGTATCGTTGATTTTCATTTTGCGCATTACTTTACTGAAGTGAGCTGTGCTAGTTGATTCTGTAATCCTGACTAGTACTGGGAGACTTAGTTTAGTACTGTTGTGGGCTCGATTTAAATGCTTGATGAGGATAATCTTCATATATTGAAATTGGATTGATAGCTAGTTCAGATTTGAGCTCTAATTGTGTTACTTACTGCCGTCATTTCATCTCTAGCAATTCTGTTACTTTTGGTTATGCTTTAGCTGAAATTGATCATCTTGTTCTGTGATCTCTAGCAATTCAGTATTCAATTGCTTGCTCTACTGTTGACCAAAAGGCCTTAGTGCTGAACTTGTGATTCTGTGATCTTTTTACACTGTGAGTTTATCAATGTTCTATTGGCTGACTGGAGTGTTGATTTTGTGATCATTTTGCATTGATGATCTTCTGTTGGCCGAAAGTATAAGTTGTCTATTGTGTATGAGATCAATTTTTTATAGATTAGTAAAGCATTCTTTAGAGCTCTAAGTCTGAATTTTGGTTGTCATGTCAAACTTGTGAAGAATATAGACAATAGTGGCGAGGAGGACAAGATCTTATCTTGTGCAGCTCGACATCTGAGAGCAATAACCAAACATTTAAATATGAGCATTATGTTAATTTTACTTGCTATCAAGTCCTATCTTTTGAGCATATTATTCTGTTTAATTGACATGAAAATATTACATGTTGTTATATCATTCTTGTCAATTATATGCTCCTGGAATTATGCTTTAATGATCTTAATTTATGCTGTAATTAATTCTGAATATTTACTAAAACTGCTTATTTTACAACACAATCGAATCCCAAATTTTTAACAATCTGGGGTCCTTTTCATCTTCACCTCTAAATGCATAATGGATAAATACTTGCATGCACTCATCAAGAAGGTAATATTGCCACATCATATGGTTCCAAGGTCCTCACCACCGATGCAATTTTAAATGCGTGTGGTGACTATAATCACACATCCTCTTCCACCACTGCATAGCAGACTTCTCAATTCTGCCCAATCAGTAATTTTATCATTCCACATGTCATCTAGTACTAGCAAATATCTCCTTCCCTGTAACAGTCTACACAGTTTGCTCTGCAGCATCTCCAGATTTAGTTGTTTGTTACTTTCACCATTACCTGATTGTATTATGTCATCCAAGATCTTCTTTAGATCAAACACATCAGATACACATGCCCATAACTTCTCAAACTTCTTGGTAATCCGCACATCGTTGTATATCAATTTCACCAATGCAGTTTTTCCTATGCCTCCTAAACCAACAATAGGAAGCAGAGACAAAGAATTTGAGTCTGAAGCTGTCAGTATCCTTTCAATAACCTCAATTTTAGCCTCATCTCTGCCAATAATATCTGAATCAATAATGAACGAATGTGTTTCCCTGTTGCTGCTCCTGGATAACTGGCTATCAATTGGCATCTCATTTAATCCAAATTGCACTCTGTTAGTTGCTATTTCATCAAGTTTTTCACGAACTCCTTTTATTTTGTGACTCAGTTTGAAGGGATGAGCAAGCAGATGGCTTGTTCGACTGAAGAAACCTTTATGAACTTCTTGCTCCAGAGCTTCAGTGGCCATGTCATAAGAAACATCCTCTATGTCATAGACTGCATCTTTCAAATTGTCCAACCACTCTTGAATGGCATCGGAAGTGGACTGCTTGTTCTCGGCAACTTTAAGAACAGCACAAATGAATCTTAGCGACCTTTCCAACTTCCCTAGTTCTTTCTTGACGTTCCAGGCTGACTTGATCTCATTAACAGCCCATTCAGTGCCGAAGGATGCAGCCTTTTGAAAAAGTGATGTCGCAAAGGTTGATAGATGC
Source organism: Ampelocalamus luodianensis (assembly GCA_036346255.1). Taxonomy (NCBI): domain Eukaryota; kingdom Viridiplantae; phylum Streptophyta; class Magnoliopsida; order Poales; family Poaceae; genus Ampelocalamus; species Ampelocalamus luodianensis. The sequence goes on from CM070638.1 coordinate 45,848,763, forward strand.
ACCTCCGCCATAGTGCATGTGTGGCTACTACAAAGGACAAATCAAGCAAGAGATCCAAACAGAACATCAATTGTGGTGTCTAGATGGATCAAATATACGATTTGCGTAGTGTACTTGATGTTGATGGCAGAAGAACGTGAATGTGACACAAGTTTATGGTAGTCGAACTGTTGATCTTGGAGTAAGAGATCAACAGTTCTACTACCATAACTCACTCATTATGGTAGTAGAACTGTATTAGCATAATCTGTCTGGTACTAGCATAGTTGCTGAAATAGAGAAGGGAGATGAAGAACTATTCTGCTGCTTCAGGGTGTACCAGCTGTAATTTCTAAAGAACCTACTGGCTAGGAATGGGGCCTATTATCTGCACTAGGTGCATTTGAGAAATGAGAACAGATGTGTTTTGTTGTTTCCCGTCACTATGTACTTTTTATAGGCAAGTTACTATGTACTTGTGCTGGGATTTTTTTCTTCAATTGTTTCGGTTTTTCCCTTTTTTATTTTCTTTCCCAATTATTCTCCCTCTTTATTCCCATTTTCTTCTGATTAAACTGCATACTAAGGTGAAAGTCACTTTTACAACAAAAATACTATTGCTTGTTCTTCGTGGGATACTACTGTGTGTAGCCACTGTAATTATAGATCTGCAGTGGCGGTGGTCAGGTATGCGTTTGGATTAAAATTGACTGCTAGTCACTATACCAAATAAACTTTCTTGTGAAACTAATAGTCCTGCTGGTGCTTACAGTTTTTTAGTAATCCATTTCTCTAAATCTTTTGTGAAGTTGCACATAATATGGTGGTTCTATAAACGTTACCCGTATTGATATGCTCAGGAGTGGATCTAGCAATAGGGCGAGCCTGGGCGGCCACCCAAGGTACGCCGCCGATGGGACCTCCAACCCACCCACCCCAGCATCCGTCATAAGCGAGCTCTGCTCGGCGTCGATGAGTGAAAGAACAAGCAAGGTGAGCAATGCCTTGGAGAGCTAGGCCTAGGGACTGAGAGAGAGTATTGTGCCACATAATGAGGAACTAAGTATGGCGTCTTAGCCTAATATCCATTGGTCACATGGTCAGAGCTCCCTCCTGCACTCTAGAGCAGGGAAGCTCGAGCAGTCCAATCAAGGCATCGAGTTAGCCCTAGCGGTTGCTGGCTAGCGTGCGATGCAGGCCTGAAGCAGTGCACGTCCACTAGTGCTTAAGGAAATTAGTTGAAAATAAAAAGGATTGGGATTTGTGATTTGTTGAATGTTTGATTCGCTAGATTTGAATAACTATTTTAGAATTGTATCGCGCGGATGCAAATACTGATATAAGTGGAAACGTGGCAGTTATCCCAACCAATCTAAAATTTATTGCTAGGTCCGCCACCGGATATGCTACTGATAAAGATAAAATTTAGAGTAACGAGTACAAGGTAATATCAAATTGGTGTGAATTGAACTACCTCTAGGAAGAAATTAGATCAGGTGCCTCATCTGTTGGACTACCCATCCTTGTGTTGCGACGCGCATGTGGACCACACCAGCAGGATTCCTTTTTTTTTAGATTCACCCCCAGTACGATTCGACAAGTGTGAAACAATCAGAGTTGTATATTTTGATTAGTCTTTTTTTTTTTATATAGATGAATTGCATTTATTTATTTAATTGTAACAATTAACATGGTTATAATCATTGCATAAAAAGTCTCTTCAGAGACATCCGATTAAAGTCATCAAATTAATATCTATTTGCATGGTTTTGCTGCACGCTTGCACAACACAAAGTCAGGACTAAGTCCTGGAATGAAAAAGAAAAAGGGAAATTCAGGAGTAAGTCCTTCTAACTAATTAGCCGAGTTGAGCAAGCTTAGGCAGGCCATTGGAGGGCTATGACTTCCGATTGCCCGCAATTGTAAACCCTTTTGCACTTTTCTCTTTCCACTGAGCTTGTCGGAGATGACATTTTATGACTTAGCGGTTATCGCATAAAAGGAACTTTCTTATACATGTAAGAAATTTAAAGCCCCATTTCGAACCCGAGAATTTTCCAGGGTTAGTCTAGTACACTCATACCACCCGCACACACGCGTGCGCGTTTTCTACACATGTTAGTAATTTATCGGAGGTACCCAAAGCCTCACACAGTGTGGGGCACGTGTTTTTTCACTAAACGCGCACGCGTACATGTACTCCTAAAATCAGTGGGCACCAGCGCCCAGTCTAGGACTTGAACCCTGATGGGTTGAGTGCGTACGTCTAGCCATCTGACCACACACCAGCTTCCAAAGGTGAGATAGTATGCGTTACAAAGAATGATGAATATGCATTACAAAGAATGATGAATTCCCACCCAATCAGTTGGATTGGAATTATGATGTACTCCATTGTACAACAAAGATACAATCACATGATTTTCTCTGAAGTTTTGATCAGTACTAAAACCTCTATGCATTGCCACAAATAAAGTACATCCCATGTATGGGGTCCTTTCAGTGAGTGCGCACTTGCTAGTTCCCTTGTCAAGGCATCCCCAGGGCCCCATCCATCCTTGCAAGTCAATCAATAACTTAATAGTTGCTACTACATCCAAATCAATGACCCGGCCAAAGCCCAAAAGGAAGGAAGGTTGGTTGGTTGGTGAGCGTGTCCAAACTCCAAACCACCAGCCACCTCTTGACAACGATGCCAACACCCTTAAAAAAAGATATAGAAAATCATAATATGCTACTAAATAACTACATGATTCACGATATATCATTTATTGTGAAGCTGATATGTAAACTCAGGATCTATATGTTAGTAAGACACTAAAATCATATTGCGAAGATTCGAAGTTATTTAATAGCATATAGCGAATTGCAAAGAAGAAGAAGAAAACCATGCCAAACCAAAAAGACCAAATTAAAGAACAATGGTAAGTAAAGTAAGCTAGCTAGGTGCATAGAATAGTATAGCAATTCTCTTGCTTCACTCCTCCCCTAGTTCCCTTGCTCTCCTCGCCTTCCTTCCTTCCTTCCCCTTTGAAAAATCTTCCCTACTCATCCAAGAATTCTACCATGCAAATATGCAATTTGCACCACGTAGTACACATAAACTACTCGCCCTTGCTTAGCTTGTTGTTTGATTCTTCCCATGCATGCATGCCGATGAGATGCCTCAGGCCTAGCAGTCGCCGGCAATGCCCGCTCCTCGGCGGCGACACCGCCGCCTTCTGCTCCTCGCTCGTCGAGGGGCTCGCGCACCTCGAGAGCACGCTGTGCACTAATGGCGGCGGCGGCGGCGGTGGATCGGTGTCCATGAGGTGGTGCGCCGACGCCATGCGGCTGGTGAAGCGGATGCAGCGCGAGCTGCTGGCCATCTTCAAGAAGGCTGACGTGCCGGTCACCGTCGACTCCTACGGCGGCGGCGATTGGTTCGAGCACTACATGCAGGAGACCGCGGCGCTGCTGGACTTCTGCAACGCGTTCAAGTCGGCCGTGTCGCGGCTGCACCGGTACTGCATGGTCGTCGACTTCGCCGCGCAGGTGGGCTGCGCCGCCGGTGGCGACGCAGCCGTCTCGCTCGTCGCGGAGAGCGCCGGTTCCTGCGGCCGGTGGCCGGGGGAGACGGAGGCGTCGTCGGCTGTCGGCGACAAGCTGTCCGACGTGAAGGTGGTGGTGAGCGAGACGGAGCGGCTTGGGAGGAAGATCATGTCCTGCAAAACTGGGGACGCCGGCGGCAAGGGTCGCATGGTCGTCGTCACGCTCGTCGCCAAGATCACGATGGCCATCGTGTCCATGTTCGTGCTCGAGGCACTCACCTCACCTGCCCCCGTCGACATCGATGGCCGGTGCACGCTCGGCTGCGCCGCGGTTCTAGTCCCGGAGCTACGACCGTGGTGCGAGTCGCTGTCGGTGATCAACGACCGGTTCCCGAGGCGGGCGAGCGTTGCGGAGCACGAGAAGGTGGCCATGGCGGTGAGGGACATGATCAATGCCAAGATGGGAGGAGAGGAAGAGAGGATTAATGGGCAAGAGCAAGAGATGGTGGAGCTGCTAAGAACAAGGTCAGGTGAGCTCAGGGAGGGAGTGGAGATGTTTGATTGTGTTTTGGATGAAGTCTTTGATGAGGTGATCAAGGGCAGGAATGAGATGCTGGGCCTCTTCAGGGACAAGGCTCTAACCTAACATTGGGCTGAATTTTAGCTATAACCTCTGGATTAATTAACCTTGCACAACCTGGAGAAATCTTCGTGATGTGGTTGTATGGTTGCTAATTGATTGATCAATTGGATTTGTTTTGTAAAGGGTGTATAAGTTCTTGTGAATAATGTGTGTTTCCATGTGTATGGGTTTATGTAGGTGCTTTTGTTTTGAATTTCTTTGGTTTGTAACTTATGTTGACGGTGTGATGTACTGATGAATAAAGCACTTGACATTCAGTTACGTTATCGTGTATTGCAACGGATTTCAAATAAAACATAATATAAGTTATAAACGTAGAAAAACAATATATATAAGGTAATTATCACTACAAATGAAAGTTTCATATATAATTTGCATCTAATCAACAGACCATATGGAATCTTATCACAAACCACAAACACAGATAATCGAACTATCCATGTATATACATGTGTGCATATATTTATCCACAAAAGATCTCACTAACTCAAGAGATGATAGATAACAAACTCACCACCCCACCTAGTCCTTATTTTATTAACAGTAAAGACATGGGAAATCAAGAATTACAACCAGCTATAGATATACATCTATTTTGCATTTGACACGGAAGGATGCTTAGTTTGAGTGAAATGAAGTTCAGAGATCAAATACGGAGACGGGTGGTTACTTATTTGTGGTCATGTTTAATTTAGTAGATCACAGTCTCTCTGAAGATTCCAAAAATCAGGCCAAAAATCGCCAATTTGCTATCCTGGAGGAAATTTACATGAGAAACATATCCTCATTTACTCCACAGTTCTTCTACAACAGTATGATAATACATCGCGCATGGCCGGTTCTGGGAGTCCATGCCCAGCCATGACTTGCCCCAGATCACATCTAAAAGAATGAACAAAACTTTTATGGAGAGCAACAAGAACTTATGAAAATCAAACAGCTAACATTTCCTAATCCGCCTTTGTCAAGTGCAAAATGAAAGGCTGGAACTGGCCTGCAGGATCATAAAGTACAGGGGTAAAATCACTTGCGACCATATATTAAGCATAAATTCCTGACAGGGACATAAATATTGGCAATGAACATCCCTGTGCCTTCTGAGCTGTATTAAAAAATACAATCCTTGAGCTCTCTCTTCCATCCCCATTCTTTGAAAGAATATCTGTCATCTTGTTAGTGGTGGACTGCTACGTCTCTCTTCTGATCGATGATGGAATAGTTTTGCTATTGATCGCCTCTCACAATCCTGAACAATTGTAGAATAATGAGTAAATTAAATTCAACACGGTTGTGGTCAACCTAGCTATGAACTATGATGGTCCACTGTACACACCTTAAACATATTGAGGCGAAACGGCTTGTCTGGATTCATTCTTCTAAGCTTCAAGTAAGTATATGCAAAGCTGAGCTGGTCACGAGGTGTGAAGCGATCAACCTCATTGAACCACAGGCAAGAGAATAAGTTGGACATTGGTGTGTGCTCCTTCACGATGAAAGAACCTTCAGGGACATCTGTGGCAAGTAAAGATTATTAGGTCAGCAGAATTCATACACTAGCATTAATACTAGCAGGTAAGAGAGCATACAGCTTGGTAACAGCTTGTTGGGATCTGACGGGTTGAACCTTGTCAGTCCGTCCGCTTGGTAAAACTCAAACTGCTGATCGATTATTGTATGGTTGAACTTGTTCAGCTTTTTGTTTTGTGCCACTTCCTCCCAAACACAGTGTCGATCGTAATGATTGGAAATAGCATATTCATAACCATGCCGCCAAAGAAAATACTCTAGGATAAGGATAGGATCACTTTGTAATCGCAATTTGCTGTCTAGCCAGATTGAGAACCTGATGCAAAACAGGATGGTATTTAGACGATGATATTGCCAAACAGAATGGTTGAATAAGCACATTAAATTTAGGAAAAAAAATGCATAGATACTTGTAAGATGCAAAACTGAGCACCAGCCCTGCACAATGACTCACGTGCTACTTGCATTTGCATGAATGAGCACATTGGCATTTGCATACTGAGAATTTATCATCAAGATAATATACTTCAGGTTCAAAATAACTCATATATTCAACATAGTATATCAAAATTTGAGCCGTTGCATGTTTTGTTCTACATATCTGTTATAGCGCGGTGTATGTAAATACAATTAATCAAGTTTAAACGCTCTAAAAGTGAAATCAAGAGGACTTTTCAATCAAACTTATATTTATTTAGCTCAACTTGGAAGCAGAATGTATACATAAGTGGGAAATAAGAAGGCCATTTCCTGTCTTTTGTTGTTATGCAATTGAGTAGGAACAGAATAAACTAGTGACAGGCCAAATATTAAAGGGCACATATGTGAGATCAGCAACACTGCCAAAGTTAAATTGAAGAAACCAGGGTGAATTACTACTAAATAACTAGTTACACACACAAACACACACATAATAAATTATAATGTACTAAAAGGTGTGTCAAGCAAAACTTTAGTTTTTTTCTTGAAAGCAGGAAAAATCCTAGAATTTAACAATGGGAACAGTACAAGAATAATGTTTCAAAGAAAAGTTGAGTCCTCCACTGAAATGCATAGCTAATCAGAAGCTATATACGTATTTTCATTCTTACCTTGATGATGGGAAAAGCCGATGTGCCAAAAACTTTGGTATTTTCCCCACTCTCCGCATGTCATTATAAGGCATATTCTTAATCAATATGATCTTCCATATACCAATGAAGCCCATGCTGTCCATTTTTTGGCCTTCAGATTCTAAAGTTTGCAATGTCACTTCATCCAAAAACATAGCAAAGCAAACTGTCTTCTTTGAGAGACTCGTGATCTGCAAAGATGTCATAGAAAGGCATTTCTCAGAGATATCACTAGATTTGCCAAGCATGAAATAAACTATCAATCAGAACCTTCTGAAGCATCTTGATACTTGAAAGACCATAGGAATGCTGGAAGGGTGCAAAGAAAAGTTTAGCAGCTGTTTAGCTTGCAGTTTGGTGTGTGGGTATGATAGTTTTAACTTTTAACAAATGCCAAAAGGAAGCTTTTGATCTTGTATTGCACATCCAAATAAATGGACTTTATCACAAATGCCATCATTGTAATATTGCAGGAGGTAGGCCTATTAATCTCTCTGGTGTACATATTTTATGTCTATATGTGAAGCTAAATACCAGTAAAAATACTACTTGACAAATCCCTAGAACAAGATATAATGTAATGTGAAGCGAACAATATACATACTGTCTGAAACAAAACAAACCAGACATAAGCTAATTATGCAGGATGGGGGAAGCACAGTAAATTAGTCAAGAGGTACGTATCCAGAAAATATCTTACTGTTTTGCCAAATGGAGTCCTCAGACGATCAGAATTTCCAAAGATGCAGGAAGATACAGCAATGTGGCATTTGCTCATGTACTTTCGCACATCCTCTGATAAATCAAAACCAGTGCTTGTACCGTTAGGGCCCTTAACAAAAGCACATTTTAGTTGTTGGTCATGAGCTAAGTACGACTCCTCTCTTTCTTGTAGACTCTGGTGGCCAGCAAATCTTGGCTCCCAATATTCTGATCCAACAGATCTCTCCTCAGCTTCTACATACTCCAAATTAAAACTAGCGAATTTCTCATTTTTTGCAGGCTCTACAAGTTGAGCAGTGGAGTTCAGGAACCTCATTTCGCAGGTTGAACCTGGTTAAATTTCTCCAACTGATTAGATAACCATCTAAGAATAACAGAGCATATAAATAACAAAGCATGTAAATAAGCTTTTTACGAGTACATAAAAAAGACATGATACCAGCTCTTTACTAGAGATGTAGTTGATTGCAAACAGTGTCATATTTGATATCAAGAGTAATTTATGATACACCAAATTATCAAATATAGCAATTGTATCGATGAACCTCGTAATCAAGCTCACAAATATTGATTTAGACTTACACAAAGTACTACAGTAAATACATCATGATATTGTTTTGTTGCTAACATTCTCGGTTAATTAGCCTGAAATGACCAAGCCATATAACACTAGCCCCGTATGCTAGGCTGTAAATAATTAACAGGAGCTGGTGAGCTGCAGAGGGCTAACTTTCATGCAGTTTTTAGGTTTCTATATCCTACAGCAAATCATGACGATGGTGTGGCACTAGCATAGCATATCGGTTGGTGGTCTAAAATGTCCAAGACATCCAATATTCAGCTCATGTTATTTATGCTGTAAGATAGAGGTAGTCACTAGGTACAATACACATGCTATTCGTGTTAAAAGATGTAGACTGTAGGCAGTCACTAGGTACTACGACGTATTGTTAGAGGATTCTCATGAGCAGATTTCATGTTTCTAAATAAAAATAGCGATCTCACTATCTAAATAAAATGATGATTTGCTACTGCAGAAAACAATTTTTTTCTCATCTACAACATAGAATTATCTCAAATAGCTACAACAAGCTAGTAAAGCAAGGTTCTAAAAAGCGGTATGCAGTATTCGTTTGGTCACCCACCTAATAGCGATTATATGGCCTAATCGGCCAGATTATTCGACCTAACCGGTCGTTATGCACTAACAGGTAGGGATACCCGTTCCTTGTATACGGACTAGTATACAGACTAGTAGACCTGTTTTTAGAACACTGTGGTAAAGCAAAACAAAATGCTGAAAACTTAGGTTATCCTAAGCTAGTTGGATCAAAATGTCACTAAGTTAAACTAGAAGATCAGGTTTCTAATTCGAATTGCCTTATTTTATCATTTTAATTTTGAGAAGGGACAACAACTCACCAGACTTCTTACGCTTCGATTTCTTCTTTGATCCATGTTTCTTATCACCAGTCCCTGAAACTTTCTTTTGATCCATATTACCAGCATCGCCGCCAGCACTAATCCCTCCACCTGCTTCCGTGTGTCTCTCTAAGGTGACATTTTCCTTCTTCTCAACGCTCTCATGACTACCATCACCAAGCCTTTTCCCACCATCAGATGAATGCAGCTGAGCATCATCAAAATCATCCTGTGCATCAATGCCATCATCATACTCATCATCTGGATCAACCTCTCTCATCCCTGTGCCCACAGCTCCCATTGCAGCCGCCTCATACTGCTCCAGCTCTTTCCTGCCCCCCTCATTGTACAAGGTCCCTCTTTTCCCACCTTCAGCCACCTCTGCACCCTCCTTCTCGCCACCACCGCTGGTCTCCAAGGTCAACCCTTTCACCTCAACACCAGGATCAGAGGTCACGCCTTTGTCGCCGCCGCCACCAGCATCGCCAGCATTTCCACCGGCACCCGAGATCTTCTCCTTCTCGTCCTCCGAGTAGTCCTCGTCGCGCCGCCGATCGTCCCGGTCCCAGTACCTGGAATCCCGCGCGCTGCGGCCGCCCCCGCCGTGGCCGAACTTGAGCTCCTTCCAGTCCTTGCTCCGGTTCCACTCCGGCAACCCCTCCTCGCCGCCCAAATCTTGGCTGATCTCTGCGAAAATACACACAAGAAATGGCATTAAGACCACCGAACGAAGAAATCATCAAATCAAGCACGTCAGGACGGCATCAACCAAACACGAAATTGGATCAAGAACTCTCCATTCGCATCGAATCAGGCCATGGACAAACCCAAACGCGTCAAAGATGCCATTTTTTTCTTCTTCTCAAAGCAGCAAGAAACACCACGGACCGCGTCAAACCATCGCCAGGAATCGACCGGGGGTACCGGAGGAAAGCACAAACCTGCGGAGTGGCCGGAAAGACGTCGCGAGAGGAGGAAGACGCCGGCGAGGAGTAGGGCGACAGCGACCGCGGCGGCGGCCGGCGAGCGGCGGCGGGCGGGCTTACCGGGGCGGCGGATCCGGGAGGGCTTGGAGGGGTGGGCCCGGTGGTACTCCGGGAGCGGGTGGTGCGCCCCGCCCCGGGAGTCGAAGAAGCCGCCGCCGGATTGCCTGTACTGCGCCATTAGAGGTGGTGCTCGTGGTGGTCGCGCTCGTGCTCGACCACCATGGACGGGGGAGAGGGAGAGGGAGGGGAGGGAAACGAAGGGTCTTTTTTGTAATTTGACGGGGATGGTCGGAGGGAGTTGGTTAGTTGCACGTGATGACGATGGGGGTAGGAGGGGAAGAGAAAGACTATTGTAGCTCCGATCTCTCTCTCTCTAGTCATGGAGGTTGGTGAGATGGGAGAGATGAGACTGAAGACGAAGAGCAGACAACTTAGAGAGAGAGAGAGAGAGATTTGGTTAGAAATAAGGTTTTTTTTCCAAAAATGTTGGGATCAGTCTGCACAGAAACAGTTTTCTTTGTATAAAGTTGTCAGATTTTAAAAGTCCATTTATAACTCATTATATATAAATTACAGTAAATTATTTATGTAATTTTGATTCTTGATCGATGTAATTATTCTTGAAAGTCTTAATAACTCATATTTCCATCATATGATTCAAAATCTCATATATACTTTGAGAGATTGAGCAAAAACAAAGACAAAAAAATTACAACTCTATTATACATAAATTACAGTCAATTATCTATGTAATTTTGGTTCTTAGTCACTGTAATTATTATTGAAAGTCTTAATAACTCATATTTCCATCACATGATTCAAAAATCTCACATGTACTTTGAGAGGTTGAGCAATAACAAAAACAGAAAAAATACCAACAAAATACGATAATATGGTGAACACATTATGTTCTTCACATGTACTTTGAGAGGTTGAGCAAAAACAAAGACAAAAAATAAAATTATATACCAACAAAATACGGCAATGTGGTGAACTGTTATTCTCAAAATTCTCTATAGAAAATGAATACATAAAACTTTGGTGATAATTTGAGATTGGTGTATGTATCTCTCACCTCTCTCTCTTACTCTTGGATCGAAAATCATCTATTCCATACACATTTTTTGCATTCAAGAAATGGGACCATGGATGGGGTGGCTCGGGCTTGAGGTCGTGTACATCGTCCGCGAGGCCAGGGTGGACGGTGCAGAGAGAGAAAGAGAGATGGAAAGGAGGGAGAGAGTGAGAACAACACATCAATAACACGAATCTTATAGCACATCTAATGAACAGAAAAGTGACAGTTTTTTCATCAAAAAAACTATCGGAAGTTAAGTAGCAATTCCCAAAATGTTGGTGTTACTTCGTAGGCAAAATGAGATTATATATATGTGGTTTTGCTAAACAACATTCGACTGTTTTTTTTGTCAAAATAATCGAATTTTCATCCAACTGATATGCTTTGATATTTGCACTTCTTATCATATGATGAATTGGGTCTGAATTTATTATGATTTTTTCTCCAGAATATAACGGGTTCACCACATTACTATATTTTGTTGATATAGAATTTTAGTTTTTGTCTTTTTTTTTCTCAATATCTCAAAGTACATGTTAGATTTTGAATCATGTGAGGGAAATATAAGTTATTAAGACTTTCGAGAATAATTACAGTGATCAAGAACAAAAATTACATAAATAAATTACTGTAATTTATATATAATGAAGTTGTAAATGAACTAAAATTTGACTATTTTAGTCTAAGAAAGTAGTCAAATCTTGTATAGACGGACCCATATATACGTGTGTGAATTAAAGTTAATTTAAAGCATGTCGTCGCAATTGCATTGTCAACGTTGTGATATATATATATATATATATATATATGAAAAATACTTTCTACTCCCGGGTGTAGTTACTCCCACTTTTGATATACCACCTAAAAGAACTTGACATACACCTTTATCACTTTGGGTATACTCATATACTAATTATAAGATACTCCAATGTGAATCACACGAAAAAATTGCAAGAAAGTTTATAGTTTTTAGCATATTTTGTAAATACCTTCATATGTGCACATAAAAAGGAGTATGTCACATAAAAAGTAGTATATTTAAAAATTGTACATACCACCCAGAAAGATGTGAATACCACTTATGTGGTCTTATATACTCAGATACTACACATACATACTCTCTTATAAGATATATATATATATATATATATATATATATATATATATATATATATATATATATATATATATATATATATATATATATATATATGAAGCATTTTTCCTACTCCCGGGTGTAGTTACTCCCTATTCCGTATCTCACATATCTCACAACGTAATGAGTATCTTGCGCAACCGAGGGTATGTATGTGTAGTATACGAGTATATAAGACTATATAGGTGGTATTTACACATTTTCAGAGGTGGTATGTACAATTTTTAGACATACTCCTTTTTATGTGCGAATATGAAGGTATTTATAAAATATGCTAAAAACTATGGACTCTCTTGCAAATTTTTCGTGTGATTCACATTGAAGTATCTTATAATTAGTATATGAGTATACCCAAAGTGATAATGGAGTATGACAAGTTCTTTTAGGTGGTATATCAGAGGTGGGAGTAACTACTCCCGGGAGTAGAAAGTATTTTTCATATATATATATATATATATATATATATATATATATATATATATATATATATATATATATATATATATATATATATATATATATATAATGTCTATTTGTAAGTAATTTAATCTAACAGCAACATATGATTACAACAAAGGAATTTCACTTACAATTATCATGTCTATCGTGTCAAAATAATAGCATCGCGCATTTAAATCGTGTCTACCATATAGAAAAAGGTTGTTTTAAGGATCTTGTAAAAATGATGTTGATAAGAATACAACAATGAGTACTAACCATGAGTTGTCATGACGTTTTCTTTTCTTACCGCAACTGACCGTCAATAATTAGGAAAGCATTGCTAATCTGCCATTGAAATGCTTCTGACCACATACATGGTCAGTACTTTTGGAATACTGAGCACCTGGAGGGGTACCGAAATGAAAGATCAACAGAAAAAAGGAGAAGCAATTGGTCTTTAGACCAAACATAGAGAATCGAGGCAGAAATTCGTGGCAACAAGCGCTACTGATGATGGTCCTTGTGCAGCTGTCCGTTGGTGTTTGGTTTGTTGGTTTGGACGCATGTCTGCCTGTTGTTGGTGGCGTCGGTGTGGCCTGTCTGTGGGAGAGACAATGCCGACTAAGAAAAACGAGCAGACTGACGAATTTTTTCGTGGAAAAAATAGATAAGGCTGTTAGAGTGTTCAATGCTTGGAAAACAGTTTTTGAATTAACTTAATCTAGAAGCAATGTAATCCAACTAGAGTCTAAATATGTAGCCATTGTTAGAGGGAGAATAATATTTTAGGATCATAGTCTAAGAAAATGCAAGTGTGTGGTGTATAATGTATGTGCAATCATGGTCGGATGGGCACAAATAGGCATGGCATGGCATAGCCTGATAAGTACCAAGCCATCGATGCACAGTCGCGCTCTGCATTTCTTCGGTTCTTTAGCGCCCGACTGCCTCTGCCACATCCGCCGCGCTCGGCCACCGCTGCTGCAGCCACCGCCTCCTCCTCCGCGTCCGGCGGCCCGGGCCTCCTCCTCCACGCCCAGTGTGGGCGCGACCTCCATATCCACGCTCAGCGCCACGCCTGGCCTCCTACTCCTCCACGCCCGACGCCGCCGCACCACCTCCTTCTCCCCACGCCCAGTCGCGCCTCCTCCTCGGCCGCGACTGGTCGCCGCCACGCCTCCTCCTCCTCCGCGCCCAGCTGTGCCTTCTCCTTCGCCGCCACCAACCGTCGCCACGCCACCTCTATTACCGGGCCGGCTGTATCATGCCGTGCCGCGCCGGGCACGGCACTATGCGTATCGGGCCGGCCCGGCTAGCTAGGTTGGGGTGCTGACTCAAGCACGATACGTCCGGTCATGCTATGTCGGCTAGGCCCAACTACAGTATGGGTCTTACCGTGCCTAGGCTAGACCAACAATCCCATGCTTTAGGGCCGATCCAAGCGGTACAGTCCATTTGGCCATCTCTACGCATGCCACAAATGAGTTAAGAAATAAGAGTGTGAATAGGTTGGCTTCTAGTTGCAGGCTTGCAGCATAGTTGGTATAGTGTTTGGTTTTTGTTGACCTAGCTAATTTGTAGTTAAGTCATACCAATGTCTATTAACAAGAAAATAGAATCCTCGCAAAAAAAAAGAGAAAGAAAATAGACTAATTAAGTAGAGCAGCCATCATTTATGTACGTATGTACCAACCATGTCTATTTAATTAGTTATCACAAACTATACATCGTGTCGGCCGCCCAATGGAAAAAAGAAACCGTGTCGCTATAGGGACGCAGCAACTGATATTGACCGTCAGTTGCCATTTCATTTTCTTCTTGCATCAGCAACTTGATAGTATACATACTAAACCGCCTTGCAGAGTGAATAAATTTCATCACGAACTTAGTTAGGAAGGATTACTGCAGAGAACTCACGGATCTCTCACAACTGGATCATCAAGATGCATTCGGGCACTGTAGTGCAAGTCTCTCTACGAAGGTCCAGTATAACAATATGTATAACATTGGTCAAGATCCTGCTATTTGTGTTGCCAAGACTTTAGTGGGGATGTTTGAAATATCAATTTTAATAGAAATTTTGGGGAGATAGAGACTTACCAGTGGGAGAACTTGAAGAGATCTATCATGGAGATTGACCTCACTGATGAAATGGATAATGTTTTTTTTGGTGTTTGGAGAAATCTGGGATTTTTTTCTGTCAGGTCTCTTTATAGATATATAGTTTTTGGGGGTGTTATTCGCAGAAAAAGGTAAAAACTGTGGAAAAGCAAACTTCCTTTGAAAGTTTTTTTTGGATGTGTTACCATGGTAGTATTCAAACTTTAGACCAACTTAAGAAGAGGGGGTGGAAAGGAGAGAACAAATGTTGTCTGTGTGGTGATGAAGAAAACCTTGACCATGTTCTCTTTTCTTGTATTCTAGCTAAGTTTTTCTGGTGTTGTGTCAAAGAGGTGTTAAGCTGGGATCGCATTCCAAGTTCTCTAGATGATTTCCAATTGAATTGGTTGGAGAAAAGGAGAGCTAATGATTATAATTTTACTCTGTTTAGTCTTGCAGCTTCAGCTTGGAACTTATGGAAAATTAAGAATAAAATGACGTTTGACAAGAAATTCCCTAAGCAATCTTTGGATGTGATTTTTAGTTTTTTATCTTGTTTGCAGCAGTGGAGGATCCTCATAAAAAGGATGATAACGAGCAGTTGGGGTGTTTCTTAAAGACCTTTGAAGATTGGACTAAAGACTTTTGCGGGCTGAAACATTGTTGATCACATCTGTAATAGGCTAGACTTATCTCTATGGCTTTTGGTAGTCTGGTAGGAGTTCTTTTTCGGTCACATTTCGGTGCTTTGCTTGGAATTTGTAAGCTGGCTTCCCCAGCGTCTTGTTTTTTTTTTTTTTTTTTTCTGTTTGAACTGTTATGTGCTTTCTATAAAAGCCGGGCTTGACCCCTTACCAAATAAAAAATATGAGTCTCTCTAGTCCTCGTAGGATTTTTTTTTTTTGCTAAAATAGCATTGTAGTGTAACGAAATAGCAAAAATAGCTCACGACAGGGGCCTACCGTATGTTTCCATTTGGTGAGAGCCAGCCTGCCGCGTATCCATCGAGCGGCAGGTGTGTCACAACCCAAGATTCCTAAGTTGGATTAGATAAGCATCTAATGTACATTTGTAAAATTTTGGATCTTTTAAAACTTTTTGTTGCAAAGCAAATAATTAAAACCTAGTCTTTCAAATCCTAGAAGGGAAATTTTCTAAAACAAAATAAAAATTGGTCAAGATCTTGAAACTTGTTTCCATAATTGAGGTGGAACCCATCTTGTGAAAATCCCCAAACTTTTGAAACAATAAAATTAAATTTGGAAGTCCAGTGCTCTAATCCCTATCTCAAAAGCTTAATTTGAAATTGAAGCAAAACTAAAAAGTTTCGAGTGTGGGAATGTATTTTGGGATTCAACTTAAAAACAATAATACCTCCAATGCTCCTAGAATGCTTAAGGTAGTTTCAAAAGGAATCTCAATTTCAAACTTGAAAATATACTTTCTCTATCTCGAAATTACAAACTAATTTTTATTTTCGAAATTTAGTGGGACCCATAAGCTGAGAATGATTTAGTTGTGTCCTATATCCTATGATATGCTTGTTTGGAAATTTTTTGGAATTTTTGGAGGTTAATTGGTTTCTTGTTTAATTGCATGTTCATATTTTAATCTGAATTTAAAATGCAACCAAATCATGTGAACAATGCTTGGAAATATTTTTCCTAAGTTCTGGAATACTTTAGAAATTCACCTTCAAAATTTCACAATTGTTATATTTAATTACTATTTTTAAGCAACCAGTCAAACTAATGAGTCAAAAGTCAATTACCAAAATCAGAAACTTAAAAGAATTATAGGGAAAAATGCATTATATGAAAAACCCTGGAAAAATTATACATTGAGATACATAGTGTCAGGAATCTTACATAAAAATTTTAAGATTTTTTGAGCTAAACAACTATGTCTAATAAACCTTAAACTATCTGAGCCATTCTCTGAATTTTGGAAACCCATTTTGATTCCACCTCTCACTAACCTATCAGGCCCTCCTGACAGGCCTTCTTCTCCAAGGCTCCATGCCAGCACCCAAGCCACACAGCTACTTCTCTGCGTCGTGCAAGCGCAGCTCGCCATGCCACCCCCACCTCCCCAGCTCCTTGACACCCGTAGGAGCAGCACGCCTTACCTCCCTTACTCCCTAGCCTTCTCTTCCTCTCCCCAAGCTTCACTCAACCAAAGCCCTAAATGTCGCTCGACCATGGCCGCACCACCCTAATGTCGTTCCAGCGAGCCCCGAACACCCACAATCGCATCACGATGTGCCTCACACCACAAGGAACACATCCCCTCTGCCAATTCAAGGAAACCACCACCGGAGCGCTGCGCAACCAAGTTCTTCTCCAACTCCGGCTGCCATCATCGTTTTCGCCACTGCGCCTCCTCTAGTGATCCTCCCACCGATTCTTCTCTTCCAGAGTACCTTCTAGTCTCCCTCTACCTTCCCCAACCTCTCGCGTGTTCTCTCTTCCTCCACAGCAACCCCGCCACGTTGAACTGGCCACGCCGATCAGCGTCACCGTCGTCGGCCCACCTCAAAGCTTCTCTGCCTTCGCCGACCACTCCTATTGAAGGGATACGACTAGACTACGCTAGTAGGCAATTCAAAAATTCTACCACGTAAATCAGGAAATCATGCAAGTAAGAGATCACAGATCATTACCACCAGACGCGTAGTGCAGCGGAAGATGAGTTGGGGTAGCCTGATCCAACGTAGAGCACATCAATGAAGTGGTCGTAGTCGATCGACCACCATAGTTGAACGTCCAATGTAGTTGATCGTCTCCTCCAGCAACCAATCGTGTTCCTCGCCAAGGTTGTGGATCGTTTTCAAGCGCAACAACAACTGTAGTAGCGCCTCTGCGGTATCCACATGTCCAGGGAAGGAGCACCATACGCTGGTGTGCTAGCACCAAGTCACACAAGAAGGCTCTCTCGGAAAGATGGCGACTAGAGTTTCGGTGGAGCAACTCACGGATCTCGCGCATGTTTTTTCCAATACCCTCAAGCATCTCCTTATATAGTGCCCATGACGGATCCTATTCGAACACATTTTGTTCTAACCCGTTAAGTTTGTGACCCTGTAGGTTCATGCGTAATCGATTGTGACTCGTAAATCCTTTCCGACCACGAGTCGTTAGCGGTTCCTAGCAGGACATAACGATTCTGAATACACACAAATTATATCGGACGAACCTTAATGCAATATGATCTATGACCAGGTCCTCGTCACTTATGACTAGCTCATATCTCTATACGACCAGTTCCTATTTAGTCATGACCAGTTTGTAACTTCTTACGATCAGATTTTGACTATTATGTTATTACGTTCGATTAGTCCACAACCAGCTCGTATCTCTATATGACCAGTTTGTGACTGTGTACGACCAGTCTACGACCAGCTTGTATCTCTATACGACCAGTTCGTATTTGATCAAACTGAACGATCTACTCGTGTATTCTCCCTTTGCCTCACGATATCTGGTTTGAACTCCAGGTGAGATATTTGTCATCTATGGATTGTTCAATACTTTTTCGATCGAGTGTCGGATAACCTTATGTGGTCGAACTTTTTGACCACCAGTAGCATGGCCATGACTTTCTTTATCCAACTACTTTGAGGGGCCCAGAGATATCTCTCCTGTTATGTTAGGAGGGGCAAATCCCATATCTGACCAGTCATATCCCTCCGCATATTTCATAGCATACCCGAAAGCTACCTTTATAACTACTCAGTTACGAGTAGCATTTAAAAACCCCTAAGAGTGCTATTACACATGTAGAGAACTATGCTGATCTCAGGTCTAAGAATTATACATCATCATTGCTTGAGACCAACTAATGACACATAGAATCATAACAATCTCAATAGTGTCTCAAGGTGGATCATCCAACACCATGTTCTCTAAAATATGTTCACATTATTGATTCGATATCCCTATATCCATGATCGGTGAAGTATGGTCATCAATCAATACATGTGTTGGTCGATAAGTCACTAGTGTTCTGACTAGTGGCATTCGACCAGGGATACATTTAGACATTTAGAACGACATCATATAAGTTAAAGAGCTTCACTAACAAGTCACATGCTTGTAAATCTTCATAACTAATGATTCATTCAAGGAATATAATAACATTTATTCAATAACTCATAAACATAGATGTGATGCAATCATGTCTATGATTGCCTCTAGGGCATATTATCAACACCTATGTGTTCCAAGTACCCTACCGATGCTCATGCTCCCACTATCTCGACCCCTACTCTATCCAAGTGCTGCTGCACCTTGTCACCTCCATGGTCGGCGCCTCGAGCCCTCGTCGTGCCACCACAGGGCCGCTCGAGCTGCGCCGCCGCTACCCCTAGCCTCCTTGTCCTCTAGGCAACCCATTTTAGTAGTTATCATCGTCTCCATGCCACTCCATCGCCAGCGACGAGCCACGGCCGAGTCTCCCCTGTTCGTTCCTATAGCCCCATCTCTGTAAAGCTCCTCTTTGTGACTGAAAATGGAAACTTTGTGTGAAGCCAACCAAATACTGTTGTCAAACATTAGGGTTATCAATTAAGTTAAGCAAATGAGTAAATTTGATGTTTAAGTTTTGAAGGAAGATTAGCTAATAGAAATTCAGTTATGAAAGTATTGTTGTTGTAGGTTGTCTGAATAGTAACCTGAAGATACTAAGCTTTGCATATATATCGGTTACAAGCTTGCATAGCAAGGAAACAACAAACTAGAAGACTACATGTGATTTACACAGATGGAGGGCCATTCCAGAGATTGATCTGGTTCATATACAGCAAACTAAACCATATCTCTAAGGAAGAATATCAATAACATCCCCCCTTGGTCGAAGCATGAGTCGAGCGGACGCAAAGACTATACCCAAAATCCTGAAACAATTGCGTTGGAAGACCCTTTGTCATGACATTGGCATACTGGTGACAAAAAGGCACATGAAGCACACAAACCTGCCCGAGTGAAACCTTCTTGCGGACGAAATGTATGTCGATCTCAATATGTTTGATCCTCTGGTGTTGTACAGGTTTTGCAGACATGTAGACAATGCTGATATTATCACAATATACCACTGTGGCCGAGGTGATAGGATGATGGAGCTCCTGCAGGAGCTGGTACAACCAGAACCAATCAGCCACAGCATGAGCAACTGCATGATACTCAGCTTCGACGCACGAGTGAGAGACGGTAGCCTGTCACTTGGAGGGCCACGAAACCAAGTTATCACTAAGGTAGATGCAATATCCGAAAGTGGAACGGCGTGTGTCGGGACACTAGGCCCAATCAGCGGCAACGTAGACAGTGAGGGAGGTGGGCAACGAAGCATGAATCTAAAGGCCATAGTCAAGAGTGCCTTTGATGTACCATAAAATCCACTTGACGAGGTTGAGGTGTGGCTCACGAGGATCATGCATGTACAGGGAAACTTGCTGAATGGCGTGGGAGATATCCGGCCTAGTGAGAGTGAGGCACTGGAGCACGCTAGCAAAACTGTGGTACTCGGTAGGATCGGCCACAACTGCGTTGGCAGTGGATGAGAGTTTGGTACGATTATCAATGGGTGTGCTAGAGGGGTTACAGTATACCATACTGGCATGCTCGAGAAGCTTGTGCACATACTGCCACTGAGAGAGGAAGAGTCTGTGGGAAGACCGAGTGACGGAAATGCTAAGAAAGTAACTGAGGGAACCAAGGTAGGTCATAGCAAACTCGGAATGAAGGGAGCGAGTGATGTCGCAAAAAAGAGAGGTGCTAGAGGTGGTAAAGATAATATCATTGATGTATACAAAGTGACACACGAGATCTGAACCACTCTTAAGGATAAAAAGGGAAGCATCCGACTGTGAGGCAATAAAGCCAAGGCCATGGATGTAGTGTGCAAAATGTTGGTACTAGGCCCGAGGAACCTATTTAAGTCCATAGAGGTACTTGCACAGGAGACAGACGTAATCGGGCCAAGAGGGATCAACAAAGCCAGCTGGCTACTAACAGCATATGGTTTCATCAAGAGTGCCATGAAGGAAGGAATTCTTGACGTCAAGCTGGTGGACGACCCAAATGGTTGACAACTTGACCACTGGACTGAAGGTATCATCAAAATCAACATCGGGCTATTGAGAGTAACCGCAGACGACCCAACATGCCTTGTACCATGAGAGCGATCCATCAGAGTGGAATTTATGTTTAAATATCCACTTGCTAGTTATAATGTTGCACGGGGCGGATGAGGGACAAGAGTCCAAGTGTTGTTCTGGGTGAGAGCTTGGAATTCATCAAGCATGGCCTAACGCCAGTGCGGATCATGGAGAGCACTACTGTAGGACTTAGGGATTGGAGACAAGGACGAAAGGGTGGTCAGCAAGTTTAGTTTATTGATGGGCTGAACAATGCCAGATTTGGCTTGGGTGACCATGTGGTGAGGACTAGTGCCTGGATGAGGAACAGGACCAAGGGCCAACGGTGGTACAGTGGGTGGTGCAACAAGGGGTGAGGGCACCGAGGACGCGGTAGGCAGAGAGGAGGGCAACGAGTCTGCCGCAGCAGAGAAAAGTGGTGCCGCTGCAAATGTTGGTCCTACCACGGTAGGGCTTACCGCAGTAGAGGAAGGAGCCTGTAACATCCCAAATTTGGAGTTTATTTGAAGCCTTTAGAAATAAAAATAACCATTTGACTCTTTCTTGTTTGAGTTCAAGCATAATTTAATTTTTTAGAAATCAAAATAATTTAATATAATTAATCTAAACTTCAATTAAATTCAAAACTATTTTATTTGGCTTCCTTGAGTTTTAGAGTATTTTCTAGAATTTTCTAGGAATTTTTGGAGTTTATTTGCTATTTCTTTGAGCTAGGTTTACTTTAATTCAATTTCTGAAATTCGAAAATTAGTTTAATTCCATATTTTCCTTTGGGCTAATTTTCTTTCTCTTCGGCCCATCTTCTTAGGCCTAGCCTTTTTCTTCTTTTTCCACTGGCCCAGCCCGTTTTCATTTCTTCTGCACGCCAAGCCCACCAGCCCACCTCCTCCCCCCTCCTCTCGCTGCTGAGTGGCCATGCCTTGTCAACCACCCGTGTCTCCTTCTTCCTCCCTGACACCTTCATCCGTGTCTGTGTCAAACACAACTGCGTTGCCGTGCTTCTTCCAAATACTCCCGCCTATGACTATTTAAGCGTCGCACTCGCGTCACGGGATGCGCCTCGATCTCCTCTCCCGAATCCCCAAGAAGTCGTCGTCGGAATCGTCCTCATCTCGTTGGATTTTCGCCAAGGCGCCATCGACTGCCAAAGGTTTTCATTGCTCGTTCCATCGCCGTCAAAGCTCCTCCGTCCGTGCCGTCACCGCTGTTAGATCCGCCTTCCCGCATTCTCCGTCGTGCTCCCGTCGCCATCCCCGTAAGGTCGCCGCTTCGTCGTCACACCATCTTTCCCAAATCCGGCTGTGCCGCCACCACTCGATCTCGCCACCGGTGAGCTCCCTAGCCTTCCTATGTGCATCGCCCGTGTTCCAAGTCCTCCTCTTCCGATCACCTCCCTTTCCGTTGTCTCTCTATCGTCAAGATGCCCTGCCGCCATTGATCCTATCTGTTGCCGGTCATCATCGTCGCGCCACCATCCTCGTTGCTCTCTAGTCACCCCGAGCTTCCCATCGTGCTCCTCGTGCCGTCGCCGACCCCATGCTCATCTCCATCGCTATCGGGTGCCTTTGCTTTGCCATAGCCGTCGCACACCCGAGATCCACTTCCACCACCGTCGCCATTGCCGCCGTCTCGTTGCTGTTCTTGTTGCGCCGTCACCGCCCAAGCCTTCCTCTCCTCGCTGGGGTTCCGTTTTGTCTGTTCCCCGCCACTCCCTTGCCGTAGTTCATCACCAGCGCTGTGCGCCAGCGCCGCCAGCTTGCTTCTCTGTTCCACCTTTGTTCTCTCTCTTCCACTGAGTCAGCCACCTCACCTTCGCACCCATGTGTCATCTTTATCAGCAGCCCACATGTCAGCCTTGTGCACCTAGTCCACCGTAGACATGAGCCATGCCGTGGACTTGACCCATAGACCAGGGCCCACTTGTCAGCCTCTCCAATCGTTTTCTGGATTTTCTTTAATTTGGAAATTTAGAAAAAATCCCATGGGACCCACCTGCCATCCATTAGGAAATTCTTTATTTTAAACCGAAGGAATATTCTTTTCTCTCTTTTTCCTTTCTCGCAAATCTCTCGAGAGTTCGTTCTCCTTCATTCAAACTGTGATTCAGTTCATTCAAATTCCTAAATTCATCTAAAACTGAGCTATTTCTTTTAGAGTTGGTTTTGCTGTTTTTGGATTTTATTTGAATTTCTTTTGGATTTATTTGTGCTTCATCTGTTGTTTTCTTTCTCGTTTAGACGATCTGTTTCAAGGAGCAGGAGCAGAAGTAAGCTTTGAATATCCAAGTGTAGTAACTAAGTAAAGCCAAGGCAAGTAGCAGTACTTTGATCATATTGACCCTATGATTTAAAAATTATATATTTTATATCAAATTGCATGCTATCTTTATATCAACCGCTTTTGGGAATAGTTAATCACCTATTTGTCCCTACGCCTCTATTGATTATTTGAATACCATGAATCATTTGTCACAATAGGATGTTCGTTACTAGTTGGACATATTTATATCATCAACACGGGTTATCGTAGAGATGTTTAGTCATGCTTAGTTACGATGGGCTCATAATCATATGTTCAATATTGATAATTTGACTTAATGATATATGGAATTGTGGTGCGATGCCATTGTTGGCGAGGAGAGACATGGTGGTGGAGAACTGCGTTGTCATGTTGAGTTTGGTCTCTTCGAGGAGCAGGAGAGACCTGGTGCGGATGAAGCTGGGGAAGGGGTTTTGCATGGGGATGATCATCGTCATGTCGGAGAATCGTTCGTTCAAACCACAAAGCATGTTAAGCACCAAGGTTTGGTCTAAAACCGGTTGCCCGAGGTCATGGAGGAGTGTCAGAGAGGGTCTTTATCTTGTGGCAATACTCGGTGATAATCATATCACATTGGACAAGCGCGTGGAATTCAGCCTCGATGAAGATGGCAAGAATCTGTTTGTTATAAAGGAAAAGATCCTCGATATTGGTCCAAGCCGAGTGTGCCGACTGATCGGGCTCCATAATGATGTCCAGAATTTCCTTCGAGATGGAGGCATAGAGTCACAGACAGACGCAGAAGTCTAGCAGTGCCTAGGTGTGGTTTTCAGGTTGTGGGTCGACGCTGGTGATGTGTTGAAGGAGATCATACTTGCCCATCAGAACAGTGACGAAGGTCATCTAATTAGAGAAGTTGGAGGCTTTGAGATCGAGCACAACTAGCACGTGCGTCTTTACACTGACAACGTTGATGGCCTGGGTGAGAGGAGGGGCGACGGAAACAGTGAGGACGGCGCTGGAGGACATGGCAGTAGCGGAGGAGGTGGAGTGGGTGGAGGCGGTGTAGGTAAGGTCTGGTGAGCCGCTCGAGCGGGGAGAAGAGCAGCAGGTCAGCAGGAACGTAGCCTATCTGATACCATGTGAATGGAAATAAATAGAGAGAGAATAGAACATGTGCCACACTGATTGGGGGCGATGATGCTTCACATATATATCGATTACAATCTTGCATAGCAAGAAAACAACAACAGAGAAGATTACGGGCCTGTTTGGTTTACGACCCCAGATAGCCATATCAAAATTTTGGTAATGCCAAAACCTAGACAATACCAAAATCTAGGCAAAAAATGGTGTTTGAATCGTAGCCATACCAATTCACAGGCAATACCGAAATTGCAATCATACCTGAATTTGTCAAAAATATGAGTATGACATGTCGGTCCCGCATGATATATATATTTTTTGCACCAAAATATACCAATATGGGTCCGAGACACGGCCTCGCGTGGCAGGAGCTTTCCTATTCATGGCGACGGACGGCCTATGGTTTGTAGTACTATAGCATGTTGCTCACCGTTCTTGTGCTATTTGTTCTCTGCTGGACACCTACACGGTTGCCTAGCCTTGCTTGTCCGAAACGGAGTGGGAGTGAGATAGAGGCTTCACTGCAGCAGGAGTGCACATGCGTGAATGCACGTCGTCGGATGGACAATGGACAATGGTTCAGCTCGAGCATGCATGGTGGAAACACTGGGGGTAGTTTATTATTATTATTATTTTAGGTGTGCTATATATCTACTTCTTCCGTCCCAAAATACTGGTTTATTTTGACTTTTACTGTCTCCACGTAACACTTTGACTGTAATTCTATATCATGATACACTAGCAAAAAATAGTAAAAATTATATATTATAAAAGTATTTTGCAAGACAAATCCAATAACAATATTTTCATATAGTCGATTTATATACTTTAACATGTGTTCAGGGGCAGATCCACGTAGAACTACAGGAGTGCACGGGACACCAATTCTAAAGTCGTTTTGTCTCATCAAAACTGATGAGGACATCAACGCTCCGAATACGACTGTTACTCTACGTACCAAGCAAGAGTTCAAGTTGAACATCTTTTGAAATCCAATTCGACCTCTGGAGACAATCTCGATTTTAAACGAGCATAACTTTCACATACGAAACTCCGTTTGAGATCCACGAGTACTTGATTGAAAGCTTATCTCGTCCTCTTTTCAACGGATCTGGTCTTATCTCCAAATTCCTTCTGTGCGCACCGCAATCACAAAAAATATATGATACATCACCTGTTTGAGCCAAATTAGGCCTTGTAATGCTTGGGCCTAAGAGGAAGACGCCTCTCTTGACCCGTACTATTTATGGTTATACTGTTCATATAAACAGTACCATAAATAGTATCACCCCCTATTTTCTTACTATGTATGGCTCCCTCTCCCCTATTTAAGGTGGCTGCACCCTTTTAGTTTTTCTTATATTTTGTTTATATTAAATTAGCATTCGTTGCAACTTGTATCTTCTGCGTGTGTCGACTAGACCACTCAGTCAAGATCTTTATTTGAAATCCTACATTATCAGTATTTTATAAATATTTGCAATACATCAAATTACGTTTTACCTTATTTTTGTGTGTTTCTTCGGTGTGCAGAAATTGATCTTTGTGATCAGATCATCCGGATATTTATGCACGGTTGATAACGACTTGTCGAGCAGTTCACCAATTGCGTGGTTTCGGACCTTGCGAGTTCGTAGCTAGGATCGTGAGAGTTGAGCGACTTCTATTGAATTTACCTTCTCATCAAAAGATCGGGTCAAATCAGAACCTCCGAGGTTCATAAAAAACTCACATACATAAAAGTGTGCACCTGCAATCTAAACCAAGTGACACCGGTCGTTTTCTTTCTATTTCCGCTACTGCATGTTTTATGGTCAATGTTCTACAACCTTAACCGCACATATCCCAAACGACTTATATTACGAAACGGAGTGAGAAGTAAACAATCTATTGAGTTGCATGCACCAACCAGTTCACCCAAAAGCTTAAGCTGATGAGGAAAGATGGACAATTCACTTATACTTCAACACTCCCCCTCACGTGTAGGCTCCCTCAGGCCTAAGACGTGGAATAGAAGTGGGCTGCAATTATTATTTTTTAATTGCACCAACCGGGTCTTGAACTCAAGACCTCTTGGCTCTGATACCATATTGAGTTGCATGCACCAACCAGTTTACTCAAAAGCTTAAGCTGATGAGGAAAAGTGGACAATTCACTTATACTTCAACACAGTCAACTACTCATTTTGTTGAGAAAATTCCCTCTCTCCCCATCTTTTTCTAACTATGTATTTATATTCCTCCTCATACTCATCCAAACTCGCACGCCGTTGTGCCCCTTTTGTCTCGCCACTTCTCCATCTCAGCTTACTCGCCGGCGAGACCACAACACAATCTAGAGAGAGAGTACTTTGCCGGAGCAAGGCAAGAGAAGGTATCGCCAAGTTAACTCGTCAAATCCGACGCTAGCGTACGGATGTTACAATAGATCCAATGGTGAGAAATCCAAGTAGTTTTTTTTAAAAGAAATATTTAGTGATTTTTAGCAAATCCGGTTTTAAATATATATTTTAGAACCGCGTGGCATGTGCTAGTCATGGCATCCAGGAGAGCTGCTTATATAGATGTTCTGGTACGGTGCCGCTCCATCGAGTTTTGGTTTATTTGGTATTTACCTAACCTTTCGTGATGCCACTTTTGCAATTGCGTACTATTAGAGGCTACTTTTGCTAATTATGAGTCTGTCTACACAGAATTAAATTATTTTTTCTGTAAAAAAACTGTCACATTCTAAACCCTTGATCAAAGAAGCAACATACCAGATTAGACAATTAATAATACAAAATACACATACATACAGTCTACAAAACTTATTGGATTCATACACATACATACAGTCTACAAAACTTATTGGATTCATGAAGTCCGTCTATACAATATTTGACTGTTTTCTCAGTCCAAAACAGTCAAATTTTAGTTTATTTACAACTTCATTATACATAAATTACAGTAAATTATTTATGTAATTTTTGTTATTGATCACTGTAATTATTTTTGAAAGTCTTAATAACTCATATTTTCACCATATAATTCAAAATCTCACATGTACTTTGAGAGGTTGAGCAAAAACAAAGACAATAAATAAAATTATATACCAACAAAATACGATGATGAGGGTATCCCTCTTACTACCATGTCTTCAAGTGTGCATAAGGATAATCATGATGTACCTAAAGGCCCCTTGACAAGGGCACAAGCCAAGAAGCTACAACAACAGGTGAACTTGTTTTTTAAAAAGCTTATCTTTGATGAGAATTTGCTACTATCTAATTCTAGTGTTTTGGTACGAGGAGCGAACCGACCACGACACCGAAAGCGCAGTCCAAATGAGCGAGGCGCAGTCGGCCCATGCGGCCATCAGGCCCAAGAGCCATGCGGCTGGAGGAGGCTTCCACGTATCACCGTGTATAGCACCATATGCAGCAAACACCCAGAAGCCAAGCATACACATACACGTGAAAAGGAAGCCACGCATGCACGCACCTAAAAAAGGAAGCCTTTATTTCAGTCATGTATTTTTATTTAGCCATGGAGTCCGAACCAAACAAGTTTGGGTATTTCTTTTGAGTTGGATTTTCTTTGACCGGACTGGAATAGAACTCGGTTTGGCCGACATCAACCAGCCGGCCCTAGTTGTGCGTGACTGGGGGAGAGAGCTATAAGTACCATTGCTTTCCCCTTGTATTGGCCAGACAACGAATATAGATAGAAAGGCTTTTTTTTTTTGCTCTTGTTTCTTCGTGATGCTGCACATCATATCGAGGGAATTGGGAGTGCTTCGCAATAGAGATCGTTCAACCTTTCCGCTGGGAATTGGGAGTGCGATAAAGCTTCACTTAGTGGTCATGAAGTTTGGCACGTGTGTTCTTGCGAATTAAAGAGTGCTTGTTCTTGCATTGGCAACGGAGGATCACTACGATTCGAGAGGCTGCGCGTGAGTATCTTGATCCTACGTCGAGAAGATCGGACGACCCCGTATCAATACGGCAATGTGGTGAACACATTATGTTCCAAAGAAAATATTATAATAAATTCAGACCCAATTGACCATATGAGAAAAAGTACAAATCTCAAAGCACATTGGACGGATGAAAATTCGACTATTTTGACACAAAAAAAAAGTAGAATGTTGTTTAGCAAAACCGATACCTGGTTGCATACCAAAACGGGCTAGATTCGAGCCCAGATAACCACATCAATAACACGAATTTTACAGCACATCTAACGAACAGAAAAATAACTGTTTTAGCATCAAAAACTGTCGAAAGTTATATAGCAACTCCGTTAAACAAAATGCCAATTTAGCCAAAGACTCAGCTCCGTCATCCGAGGACAAGCATCAGGTTCGCATCACCGGAAGCCTTTTTGGGGCCTGAAACGAACGGCCCTTCTTCAACTGGCCTGGCGAATAAATAGCGTAATCACCACCCGCCTTGCTCCGTGGATCCACCCCGCCGCCGGTCGCCGGGGTGATGCGTTGTGGGTTGAGCCATTGACAGGTTTGGCCATTCCGTGTCGCGCTGCTGTTTTTGCTCTACGCCCGGTTGCATGCCCGCGGCCGCTCGAGTAGTGGCGTAGCTGAGCTGATGACAAATAAACCAGACATGACATGGAATGTACCGGCCTCCAGTTTCACCGGCAAATCAGACTTGAAATGACGCCGAGATTTGTAAATTCTCAGGCAACAAAAAAAGCGAAAGCACCGTATCATGTGCCGGAGTTCTTTCCCACCGGCACCACAAAATCGTTCACTTCTCAAATCTGAATGGCTGGCTTGATTGAGGTTGGACCCTGTTTTAGAGTATACACATGGACATGTCTACTCGCACGTCTAACTACACCGAATATCTCGGCCTCACAAGGGCGTAAGTACATGTTTTGACCAATCAACTCAAGGCACTACGTGTACCGGTGTGCATGTACATCATTGGATCTGAACATCAAACTCGCGACCGGTGGGTTCAAAACACCGGAACACACCACTGAGCGTAGCTCGGTTAATATACTAATATTGCACCTGAAAGTCATCTACGAATAGGGATGGCAATTGTGCCCGATTACCCACGTGCCCGCGGGTAAATACCCTAATGGAGCTGGGCATGAGCTACTTTCTTTGCCCACGGACATGAATACGGAGGAAACTCTCTGCCCGTCGGGTAAACGGGCACGGACATGGGTGAGCTCCACCCGTACCCGTCTCGCCCGTTTACCCGCAATATGGACTGGTAGGCTCCACTAAAACCCTAGGGTTAGTTACTGTTCACTCAGTCACTCCCACATAGTCACACACTCATTCTCTCCCCAACCCCAACTCCATTTCCCAGCCACCACCCACCAGCACAAAGCACCGAAGCCCCAATTCCACCATTCCTCCTCCCGGCTGACTGCCTCGCAGGTCATCCTCCTGGCCGGCCGCCACCACTCCTCCTCTCGGCTGACCTCCTCCTCCTCCAGATCCGCCCCGTCCTCCTCCCGGCCGGCTGTCTCCCCCCGCCCTGCTGCCGCTCCTCCTCCTGGCTGACCTCCTCCTCCTCCAGATCCACCCCATCCTCCTCCCGGCCGGCTGCCTCCTGCCGCCCTACCGCCACTCCTCCTCCCGGCTGACCTCCTCCTCCTCCAGATCCGCCCCATCCTCCTCCCGGCCGCCCGCCTCCCTACCGCCGCTCCTCCTCCCAGCTGACCTCCTCCTTCTCCAAATCCGCCTGCCCCTACCCTCAAAGCTTGACCAAGGTTCTACTGAACTAGGTGAACATGTGCATAGCTTCGTTCTTGCGCAGTTCTTGCGTGGTTTTTTACTGTTAGTTCTGCAGTTTCGTATGCAAGATCTAGCACAACCTATTTGTGCCATTTCATATTTGTGCCATCTAGTACAACCTCCAGATCATGCCTATTTGTGCCATTTTGTATGCAGGATCTAGCACATGGTTTATTTAGTGCCACTGAAATGCTTTAGATGCCATCATGAGGTACTGAAATGTTTATGTTCTACGGACGAGCTCCGATCCCACCAGTTCGCCGAGGATGAGCTCCAGATCCCGCCGGATCCGGTGGAGTGAAGGCGAGAGTAACGTCAGTCCGAGGGACTCACTAGCAGAGGACGACCACATGGGCAGATATTGAACTATCAACTATTCAAGTAAGAGTTTACTCCTTGAATCTAATATCACATCTCTATTCGTATTCTTTTTGGATTGGATAAAGGATCCAGATCTTATTGGATGGAGATGGATCTGATATGATCCTTATCCATTTCTACCCATAGGCAATTTGTACTCGTAGAGACTAAGATGCATATAGAAAACAAGTATTACGACAGAACATGAAATGTACTTGAAGAACTAATTGTTACTGTGGTGTAGACCTATTCCAATTTCTGCATCTATCTCATGTCAATTGAGTTTCTGATTACTTCTTGGACTTTATTATGCACTAAAAGCTAACAACCGATGCCCATTTTCATGACAATATCAATTAGGAAGGCTGAAGGTGATTAATTTACTTATTTGGTTTTGTCAATATTCTGTTCTAACATGTTGCCATCCTAGGTCTATTATGTTTGCTGCACATGTAGCACGGCATGCTCCTTGCAGGACAATTCTTCAAAGACACACTTTATCATCATTGACAGATCCACCCTCACAGACTATGTTAGTTTGTATTTTCATTTTCTTTGTTGAACTTAGTTGTCTTGTTGAACTTGATGTGTGAATTGTGACGAACTTTATTGATTGTTGAATATGTGATGCACTATTGATGTGTGAATTGTGATGAATTAGATGTGTGCATTGTTTATGTGTGACGACTGACGAGCATGCTCGCGGGCGACCCACCCACGGGTGATGGTGCATTGTTCGCGGGTAAACTGGTATGCCCGCGGGCGACGGGCATGGGCGAGGTTCTTCGCCCGTCGTCCTTCGTGGGCATGCCCGTGGGGGAAATTAGAGTCGTGGGCATGAGTATGGACGAGCACTACCCGTGCCTGCTGCACCCGATTGCCATCTCTATCTACGAATGCTACAGAGGGGCTTTAATGGGCTGGGCTATTTGGGCTCACTCAAAACGTGGGGTGATTGTTTGGGCTTAAAAAAGATGGGCCTCTTTCCACTGTGGGCCTTGCGTAAGCTCAAGGCGTTGAGAAGCTGAAGTAATTTGGGCCGAGGGGAGAGTCTAGTAAAATTTCTTTCTCCTTCAAAAAATAAATAGGTGTGGGAAGGGCTGCTCTTCGGTATTTTTTTTTTGTAAATACGGTAAATTAATACGGTATTGGTAGTTCGATGAATACAATAATTTTAAAAATATAGTTTGATATCAGTAAACATCAATTTATGTCGGTATGGTATTAATACCATATATACCATATTTACCAAAATTGACGTGAATTGCTATCTGCAACTTGGTCAGAAATTTTTACATTTCACGGTGGCCGGGCAATACTGGCTAGCGGCACGACTACTAGGCACTAGTAGCCCAACATCAGCAGTCCAACACGGCAACACCCAGCACAGCAGCACTGGTTGCTCACTTCCTAGTCCTCTGCCTCTACTATTTCTCACATTACAGAAGCCTTGAAGCAAACATGGCAGCACCAACCAACAAGATTCAACGATTCAAAATCCATCACATCAAGGCATGTGGGTTGTGGGGCAAGTGGGCTACGTGGTAGTTACTAGCTGGGCTGGTGTCTGGTGGGAAAGTTTGGTATTTCTGGACTCTCGATTTTTTTTTCTTTCAAAACTAACTTCCTTCAAGCATAATTTACAGATCTAGCCCTCTATAGTGTACCTATCCTTGGCCTCGGGTGCGGTGGGGGACCTGTCCCATATGGGGGGCGCGGCAGGTTTGAGGGTGCTGTAGCAGCACTGTAGTACTTTTTCGAGAAAATTCGTTAAAGCATATTTTTTTTAGGATTTTTTAGATGTAGCACATGAGCTCCAAAAATTATGAAATTTTTTGTGGAGCCTCCGACATAGTGTAGTTGGTTGCGTAATTTTTTCATAATTTTATCCATTCTCGATTTTTCCATAAAATTCCTGCAAATAGTATACTTAAATGAATTTTAGATGAAAATTCAAAATGGATGAAATTATGGGAAAATTATAAAAATAAGTACACTACGTCCAAAGGCTCCACAAAAAAATTTATAATTTTTGGAGCTCATTTGCCACATCTACAAATTCCTACAAAAAAATATACTTCAATGGATTCTCCTGAGAAAGTGCTACATTGCTGCTATAGTGCCCATGCATGCGTGCTCACCGAAAGTTTTTTGTCTTCTTTCATTTTCATTTTTTTCTCTCCTTTACGCCACGTTGTCGTCTCGTCGAGTCACTCGGTCTACATTTCCTACCTATTCGTGGAATCTTTGCCCAAAACCACACGGCAGGGGACCTGCCCCCTGCGCTGCGGGGGAGGGGGCGGTAGTTGAGGCTATAAAAGGCAGCCATTCCTCAGGCACTTCCCTGCATTATTGTCCTTCCCCTCCTCATGCATTTCTCCCCATTCTCTCTATCTTGACCTTGTTTCTCACTCCCGTAGACGTTGAGATGAGCGAAGTAAGCGCCTCCTCGTCGGCACCCGCAGTTTTTTTTTTGCCCAAAATGCAACATGCTTGTGAAATAGAAGACCTCAGGATCGGCCAAGAATCCTGGACGCCAGTACTACAAGTGCCCCTTTTTCTCGACGATTTAGTTTGGTTTGGGTTGCTTCCAGTCGTTCTCGAGATGCTGGGAAACCTTTTTTGTTGATTGAATTGCAGGATGGGCCAGGTGGTTGTCGATTCTGGGTGTGGGAAGATGAAATCAGCACTAGGCATGGCGTTGTTCTGCAGGAGGAAGCTATGATGGGGGTAGGGAAATGGTGGAGATGAGGCATCATTTCGATTGGAGACCAAGATGAACCTAATGTTGTGTGTTATTTTCTTTCTTGTGTTGGTCGTTATCTGGAAGGTGTAGTGCTGCGAGTGTTGTTGTGATTCGTGTTGTTACCTGCACTGCTTTGTACAATGTATGTCCGTCTAATGCATATCCAATTGCAAAATGCACATAGTGGATCCGAGACTACAGGTAGATTAGAGAAGTTGTCAGTGCGTGCTTTCAAAAAGAAATGCTAGGGGAATGATAATAACATGATAGTTGATTCGATAAAGGGGTTACATGGCACGTAGGCTAACGAATCAAGGACGGTACACACATGCCTTTAGGGAATTAGAAATACATGGAACATGTGGACGAAGAGAGTCGAACTACTGCGTGGAACATGGTCATTTGCCCTTGTGGGCCTTAGCTCTCGCCGCGATGGCCCTCTTCTGCTCCCTCTCGGCCTCGTGTCGCCTGGCATGCTCACACTTCTGCTCCTCGTGTAGCCTCTCCCGCCTCTCCTTCTCATCCATCTCAGCCTACAGCTCTTCGAGGCCCCTTTCATGGCCCTCGTAGTCCTCCTTGGCCCAACTCTTCCGTGTCAGGAGCATCGACATATCGTAGAGGTGGATCTTATCATTGATCCACTAGCTGAAGTCGCATATGCATGGTGGAGACTGCGGTGGGAAGAGAGACGTGGTTACAATGTAACGGGAAGCAAAATAGTGGAGTGCACTGAAATGTGATTTCATTACCAGCTGTTTGTGGCTTAGCGTGTCAAACCTGCAGTCGGGGTAGTCCACATAGTCGTTTGGGTAGCACCAATAGCGCTGCCCAATGGTCCACTCGTCGGTTGATTTGACGCATTTACAAGCGTTTCGACACCAGCAAAGGGGTGGTGCCACCCCGTCGGGGGCCCTTCTTGGGAGCGTTCATTGGGGATAGGAGGGGGTGTGGCTTGAGCCAGAAGGTGGGTGGTGTGTGTAAGGCTGTTGACTATACGCCCTGTGGCAAGTGACGGTCTCTTCGGGACCCACCCAATCCTTCAAGAGCTTGTGGATGTGCTTCCATTCCTTATCTTATCCATGTTATCTAGGTAGTGTTGTTGGTGTGGAGTTCCTGGCCGAGTCATGTTGTATTTATAGCGGGAGCGAACGCAGTTGTATCGGCTCCATTACGATGAGGCACGAATGTGTTTCATGTCTGTGTGACGCGCCCTTTGAAGTAGACTCGTTGGGTCACATTGCTGCGTAAAGCTACCTCATTAGGTCACATCGCTACACAAAGCTACCTCGTTGCGTCATGTCACATCACTGCGCAAAGTTGCCTCATGGGGTCACATCGCTGCTTAAAGCTGCCTCATCAGGTTTATTACAATAGGGATGAAGGAGGAGGGGTATTATCACATGTAACCTGATCAAATAGGACACTTTTTGTTTATTTATCAATTTAATATGGATGATGTTCTTTAATATTGTATTGTACGACATGCTAGATAAGCTTGTGCATAAACCAACTGAGGGAAATATGTGGCATGCAGATCATATAACGATGTACTATAACCTCCAACCCGTGTGCATTTCAAAGGCTATGGTACATCGTTATTTGATCTGCACACCGTATTTCTCTCAGTTGGTTCATGCGCAATGTTATCTAGCCTGTGGTACAATGCAGTATTAAGGAATATTATCTAGCCTGTCAGGGGAGCGCCGCACGTCTCGTAGATGCCCCTAATGATGCATCGATCATCTCCGACGAATTTGTGGAATGTCAGCCTCTGGGGTGACCGTGGGTTCGGCTGCAGGTCGTAGCGGGGCTCCTCACCCAACGTGTCATCATGTTGGGGGGTGATCACTTGGGGGGTGGCGTTGGTGAACCAATCCCCTGGCTGCGCAGTACGATCCACGGAGGGGCACCAACTCGGCTGAGCTTGCGGGGTGAACTACGCGGAACGGAGCTATTAGGACAGAAATACAAATAAAGGTCCCCCATACCCGTAGGTGTACGAAGGCTCGGGGTATGGTGTGTAGTCGAACTGATACCATGGGGCCGTATCGCCCAACATGAGCTTGGGATGCTACTAAAATAACATAATAGAATACTAAGCTGAGATTTTCTCTAAATTTCGACAGAGTCTACTTTGAACCTTTGACCACTAAGGGGATTTCAAGCATCTAACTGGTATACGAGCAAGATAATCATGTATCAAACTTTAAAACTTAATCATGAGATTTACTGTGAAAACAACGACCAACTCTATTAAAAGTAAACAAATACCCTCGAAGGGTGATCGCGATCATAAAGACAAATTACGTTCTCTAGTAGGTTCCTCCAATTAAACTTAAGGTTCTGAATTAACAAGCATGGTGTTTAACGTGTTGGAGTGCATCAACTTTGCTAGCCCCTTCCCATGCATGTTGCCTTCACAAGAGGTACCTAAAAAAACATATCAACAAGTATGAGTCCACGACTCAGCAAAGTACAACCAAAACAACAAACCAAACCTCATAAGCATACTTTGATTTTAAAATAAAATTGCACACATACAGTCATCCACAATAGCATCATAATTGCTCAACTGTTACATCTATGCAATGCAAATGCTACAAATGCGCATCTCTTTTCTCTTTGTAATACTAGTAATGCGGAGTATGCATCTGTCAATGCATGCCCATGCCTCTGCCTTATAGCACAAGGACCTCATGCCTGTCTAAAACATGACAGGGACCTCAAAATTTCATTACTTGGCTACCACGTAGACCAAACCTCAAGGATCAATGAAATGATGCAAATGATATAAATAATTCATGAACCCTCATCTCTTTAATTAAACAACAAAAGTACATAACCTAATCAACAGTAAGAACATGAATAACTTTCATTTGCATAAAACGTAAACACTTCATGAGTTTTGTCCGCATAAGTTACCAACTACT
Source organism: Ampelocalamus luodianensis (assembly GCA_036346255.1). Classification (NCBI taxonomy): domain Eukaryota; kingdom Viridiplantae; phylum Streptophyta; class Magnoliopsida; order Poales; family Poaceae; genus Ampelocalamus; species Ampelocalamus luodianensis. The sequence goes on from CM070638.1 coordinate 45,884,809, forward strand.
TGTACTTGCCTCAATCGTGTGATGTATGACGACGAGTGGAAGACACTACCCTCGGAATCACACCACCACCTGAGCATTCATAAAACATACTAAGGAGACAATCCAAGAGCATTCAACATTACAAAAAAAATGAATAAATATCATCGCTCCTAATCATGACCCAAAACGACCACGTTCCTCCCTGAACACCATTCTGTCCAAAATAGAACAGTCACCTTACAAAAATCATATCTTATGATCTATAACTCCGAAAATCATGAACTTATACTTTATGGAATCCTTAAGACATTATCTACATCTTAATGGAGATCAAGAATCCCAATTAATCCATTTAATAATTTTAATCTGCATTTTTACCGAACTGCTGCCAAAAGCTGACGCCTCTCAGGATAGCAACCTTACAAAAATCATAACTTCCATTCTGTTTATCCAAAAATTACATTCTTGGTCTCTTTGGAAACTTTAAAGAATTATCTACAAAAGTATAGTTGGTCAAGTTCCCTGATTAGGTCATTAACTATTTTTTAATAAACAGATTATAACAAGTGTCAGAATCTGACACAAGCTCTGGACAGCAAGATTGTAATGGCCATAACTTTCTAACGGTTTTTCCAAAAATTGTGATCCAGTACTACGAAAATTCCTATCTTTTATCTAGCTAGACCGAATTCAAATTTCGAGCCTAACTGGCCCAAATCATCCTCGCGACGCTCTGCCCTAAACTTGGCAAAACTGGACAGAACAGAAACCCGACTTCCTATTGGCTAAACGTTCTACAAATTGAATAGTAATTAAACTAGGGCTTGCTAAAGGCCTTCAGATTGTTATAATATCTTGATGAAGAACACAAATCCCCGCGAATTCCCCTCTTTTCCTCCCTTCTTCCTTCCTTCTTTCCTTCTTTCTCTATTCTCTTCTTCTCGTTCCTTCCTCTCCTTCCTGCATACTAGCACCTCCTCCCCTTTGGTTCAACCAGCAATAGTAGCAACACCTCGCAGGGCAATAGGGGAGGTCGCATAGTAGGGGAGAGGCCAGAGGAAGGGTCGGCGCTGGGGCAATTGGCCATGGGAGAGATGGTGGCGGTTTGGGGGGAGAGAGGAGATGCAATGGGGAGGTGAGGGGGGCGCTACAGTGGCAGCGCTACAATAACATGGGTAGGGTTTCCCCCTCTCCCTCTTTTGTTGGTAGCCAGCCCACCTATTGGGTATGGGCCGAAGGCCCAAACTATTTTTCCACTAAAATTCAGATTTCTAATCCTTTTCTAATTCATTAAATACTCATTTAACAAAATGGGATATTACACCTTACCTCTCCTGCCATTCCCTTCCCTTCATTCTTCTTCCATCGAGCACTAGCGCAAAGGCAACGTAAGCTCCCTTTTCGGTCGACACGCCGCCATTTCACCGCCGGCACTCCGGTGACCCCCACGCCTCGCCAACCCTGTCACCCCATGTTCCAACCTCCAAGCCATATTTCCCCTCATCTAATTCCAGTTTTCATCCATAGGAACCTCTGGAATTTGCTCTTCCTCACCTCCGGTCGAAACCTCCCCTTTTCTTCCCCAACTCCCGCACGGTGAGTCTTTCTTCAATTCCTCGCTCTCCGACCTTTCTTTGCCCCTCTCCTCGCTCAGGTCCTCGCCGTCGCAAGGAACTGCCGTCGCCACCTCAGATCTTCGTCGCAAGCCATCCTCCAACCTTCTCTGACCAGGTGCGTTCCCCAAGCCTCATAGCTGCTCATGTGCTCCATAGTTGGCTGAGGGCGCAACTACCTTTCCGTTTGCATGGTAGCCTGTAGCATCGCTGCCGCCTATCCTCATCGCGCCGCCACTCCAGTGCACCGCTGGCCATGTCACGACCACCCATGGGACCGGCTAGCTCCCGGGGTTCCATTTTGGCCTTCTCCGGCCACCATCGTTGGCCAACTCGCCGACAACAAGAGCGGCAAGCCAGCGCCTGAGAGCTCCTTTGCTTGTCCAAATCAGATTGCCACTATAGCTCGGCAATTAAATGACCAAATCTTGGTCGTTAGGGTTAAGCAATAATTAATACTGAGTTAAGTGTAGGGGTGAAAACGGATCGGATAGTTTCCGATCGATCCGGACGAAAACGGATTTGGATTGTCTCAAATCATATTTTCCTCAGATAATACTCGGATCGGAAACAAATTCAGATTTTTTTTTGTCGAAAACGGAAACGAATACGGTAGGCATGCTATCCGGCGGATACGAATACAGATTATCCGGATAAGACAAAAGCCGGATATCCGATTTCAGCCCAAAAGAGGATTTCGGCCCAAAAGAGAAAAGGAGATTTTAATTGATTTCTGAATTTTAGAAAATACAACAAATCGAATAGCCTTTTAGAAAATAGCAAATAGAGTTCAAAAATTCTAGAAAAAATAATAGAAATTCCTTGAATTATTTTGAACTTAATAAAATTAATTTCAACTTAAAGTTGGTTTTTATTTTTACACATAAATCATTTTTAATTTTTGAAAAATAAGAAAACCCTTTTTAAAATCCAGAAAATTCAAGAAATTAATTATTTTTTCACTTTAAATCCAATAAAATCCCGAAAACTCAATAAATTTTATTTTTGATATTAAAAACTAGAAAATTAAATAATTAACTTTATTTTATTATTTTTTCTTCTTAACCAAGAAAACTATTTTAAATCTTAGAAAATAAAATAAAATAATAAATTTATTAATGTTATTTTTTGTAACATACTTTGGGATGTTATAGTCATTTACGTATAGATTAACCATCCAGCCTGATCGATGTTAGTGTGAATTAAGTTTTATGTATGTGATGAACTAAGTGTGAATGTGTGATAACTTGTGACTTTGTGAGTTATAATTTATGAGCTAAATATGGTAAACTAAGTGTTATATTTGTGATGAACTAGTTAATGCAGCTTGCTAGTGCCATTGTTATGTGTGGTTGCTGAAAATAGGAACAATTCATGAATATTTGCATCAAATAAACTAGTTATATGTTTTCGTTAATTTCTGGCATATAATTTAAGGGGTTTTCATGTTCCGAAAAATATCCACGACTGTATTCGTTTCGATTCGTATTCGATATTATTCGTATCCGGGTATTCGTATTCGTATTCGAATCCAAAAAAATAAAAACAAATATGGCAGAGCCATTATCCGTCCGTATTCGATCCATTTTTACCCCACCGCATTTAAGTGCATAGTGAACCACCCGTGAACCCGTGCACTATGCATGTGGACCTTCGGTCCACGCACTGTTCTGTGAGCCATGTCACTGACAGATGGACCCCACATGTTAGTAAGTGATTTTCCTTTAGAAAAATAAAAGGAAAGAAAATAAAATACATAGGGCCCACTTGTCATACACTGGTGTATTTCCAAATCAAAAATAAATCAAAAAGTAAAATAAAAGGTAGGAGGTCCCATCTGTCATATTCTCTCTCTATTTCTTTTTCCTGGAATTTTCAAGCGAAACCCAATTAAAACCTTAATAACTTTTGCATAAAAAATCCAAATTGGATGATTCTTTTTCCTAAATTCATCTAAAATCATGCTCTACCAGAATATGCAAAAAAAAAAAGTTGAATTTGGTTACTTTTGAATTTATTTTGTATTATTTAATTCGTTTTCAGCTCTTTTTGGAATAGATGTCGATTGCTCGAACAACATTTTCGATGACCATCCATCCTCCTACTATTTTAATTACTGTACTTTGTTTTGCAAAATCAATTATGCATGCGTGTATGTTGATATAAAATTGCTATGTTGGGAAGTCGATAGTTGTAAGTCCTATTCGATGCATGAATCTCCTTGAAATAATGATGCTCTTACTGTTGTGGCTATTAGAATATGGGTTAGACAATATATAATGTCAAGTTGGGAGTTTTCAAGTGCGATTTTCGCACAACTGTTTAATAGAGCGATAGATTTTCCATAAAAGCTATAGAAAAACAATATGATAAACATGAGTTTGGGAGATTTATGAAAAATGTCCAGAGGGGTGTACCTCTATTGTTTTGTACGAAAATAAAAATGCAAAACCTAGTTTTTAACGCGGACAAGTTATATTATATTATGAGAAGAGTGATGAGTGTACCTCGCTAGTAGATAGGGGGAGATCCTCGCCCGAGTCAATTAAGGACCGAACGCCGGTGCCATCAATCTAAGCCTAAGCGTACAACTACATGTGTTTATATGGGACAACATTAGCTAATTAAGTCATTGAAAGCCTTACACGTAGGTAGGCCATAGTAGTGCGGACATGACCGGTGTAGACATGTTCGAAGGGGCTCCCTTCACCACGGTGTTGGACACAAAGCTTGCCGACACAACTGCGAATGCCTCACTGAGACGGTGGTGTCCTAGGGTGAAGTGAGGATAAATATTCGTTGAGCTAGTGCAAGGGTAAGACTAGATGATGTAAATGTTTCGACATGTGCTTTAGACTGCTTACCTACGGTAGGGAGCGGTGGTATCAACGGATGTCGAATAAACTAGAGCATTCATGTGCTATGGGTAAAGTTGTACCCCCTGCAGAGTATAAATCTATTTAAATAGCCGTACTCGTAGTCATGAGCGTGCCTAGTGCGGTCACATTGGTATAGACTTGGTTTTTCTTAAAAACTGTTTCATTGGAAAAACATGGGAATTTTTTTATGGTTTATATTTGAGTTAATTGTCATATGTATGGCTGAAAATAAAATATTGCTCGCACCAAGGAGGGTTGTGAGTTGTTGTTATTATTCATTCAATTACTTACTACTGTCCGATATTTATTTGACTGCTTGTTTTAACTTTCGTTGCAAAGTACTATATATTGATATTGCAAATAAAACCTGCTTAATGCAAAATAACTTGTAGCATAGAGCCCCACCTCTTGATTAGCCATGCATTTATATAAATTTTACGATACACTACAAGTCTTTCTGAGTACGCATTGTACTCAATCTTACTTACATTGTTGATTCAGAGTTTGATGATGAGCCAACGTTCGACGATACGTTCTTCGCACCCAGAACCAGAGGGTTCGGTGACGGATCTATCTAGGCTTTGTCTCTAGTCGGTTGCTTGTAGGATTTTGGATGGGCATACCGCTGGAATTTATCTTCTTTTATTACTATTATTTCCATTGCTACTTTTACTCTGTTAATACTTGTTTTATTTAGCCAGTCAGCCGGTGATGTAATAACTATCATCGCTTAAGTTAAGTACCATTTTACTTTACTTTGTGCATGTGACTATATGGATATGAATGTCAATGTTGTGAATGTGTGTACTAGCCACTGATCATGGGGCTAGTATGGTACACACATAAAGTCTTTGTGTATTCTACATCCGGGGGTCTCACAAAGACCAAAAGAAAATGGTAACAATATTTCTTCTATCCGTGCCAATGATGATATTGATGTTAATAGAATTAACAGTAATACCGTTGGATTTTTTAGACAAAATTGGATGAGTAGACATAATTTATCTATTTCAGAGCCAATAAGTAAAGAGCCGCCTTTAGGTTTAGATTATGGATTACCTAGACATGATTTACTTGTTAGATAGGTTTGGAAGAATTTATGAACCATCAAATTCAAACCAATATATTTCTAAGAGATAAACTTCATGTTCATGATGATAGAATTGGATATTTGAATCATCAAATGGACGATATGGTGTTTGCCACGCAAAATCTTACTAAGCATTCTAAAATGATAGAAACTCAAGTTCATCGAATAGCTAGGCCGTAGTCCTTAATTTTTGAACAATTGAAATGAAAGCCCGCTGTTAAATCTTTTGGAATAACAACTAGAAGAGGAACCTCACATGAAGGACCTAAAATGACTAATCTAGAACCAGAAGAAAAATGCAGTTCAACATGAAGATCAAGAAGAAGAAGAAGAACTAGAAGAACGAGTAATTGACGTTTTGTCTGATGCTGAAATTGAATATCAAGAAATAGAAGAACAAGAGGAAATCAAGAACGATAATATTGAATCGCAAGAAAGCAGTGATACCACTAAAAAGGAGACGTTGAGAGCAAGTTTTAAAGATAGTTTGAAAGAGAAGAAAAGAAGAAGAGAAAGGTAACACTCAAAAAATGGTTATTTGGATGGTTCGGAATGGTAAAAGATGGTTAATTATGGCACTTGGTCCAGGAGTTAGTCTATGGTAGGGAACCGGAGGGAAAACCGGTAAAAATCCTCTAAATCGGTGCTTAAAAGGGTTAAAAAGGCACTGAACCAGTTAAACCGGGACTAGGGCTCAGGTCTGATTCGGTTTGGGCTCAGCTACGCAATTTGGGCTCGGTTGGTTTGCATATTAGCTCGGTGGAGAGGGCTACGTCCAGCCAACTCAGGTTTGAGCTCGATCGGACTCAAGCCTGGCTCGGCCGGCGCGGTCGGGTGCAGCCAAAAGACTTTGGGCTCAGTCAGATTTGGGTTTGACTCAGCCGGTGGTGCTTGGACTCGGATGTAACTCATGCGGTTGGACTCAAACGAGTAGGGGTGGTTCAGATCGGATGCTACAAAGTCGAGCACGACGCACAGAGCTTCGTCTTCCTCGTTGTGCAGCGGAACAAGGGCGGCCAGGGCGTGACCGACGGTGGTGTCCGTGGAGAGAGAAGTGGCACCGACAATGTGGGGGAACCTCATGGTGGTGGTGGATTAGCCCTACATGATCCCTGATGGGCTGGCGGCGGTAAGGGGCATGGCACACGACAATGTAGCCTGTTGTGCCCGATGCCGACAGACTCCAGTGGCGAGGCGGCCTAGGCAAGGCCGGATGGGAGTTTAGGAGGTGGTGGCAGACATGGTGACGTGGAAGGACATGGAGTGGCGGCGATGCATAGACGGCGGTGAGGCGGATGGTGTGATGAGCTGTCGATGTGGTCCTAGTGACGATGCCGATGAAGAAGGGGCCTGACAGAATCACAAGGCAATGGAAATGATAGAGTTGTGCTTAATTTGGGGAGAGGGCAACATAGGTGACGAATTTTGTGCATATAGGAAGACGTGGGTGTGCAGGTAAAGGCGGAAACCAGAAAGGTTGCCTTCGGTGTGCACTACAAAGAGTATCCCCTAAATTTCATTAAATTCAATGTAGCCACGATTTGCAAACCTTTTCGTTTTTCTTTTTGCATCTAAAATATGTACCAGATTGTCACAATCTCATGTGATCAAAGAGCACGAAAAGAAAAGAGGAAAAAAAATTCCAAGAAAAGAAAAAACAAATCCATCTTCCATTCATATGCCCCCATTCTCAGCACATGCATTATATTAATCTCTACTGCACACTGCCCAAAGAGGACCATCATGTCAGAGTCTACGCTATTTTCACTTTTCTTTTTGGCATTTGTGGTAATATTGAATCAAGCATGACCCCATCATGGGACAATCTATTTTTAATCAAACATGGTTTTTTTGTTATACTCTATAGTCCGTTCTTTACAAAATTAAAGTTGTATAGTTTTTCTAAACTTTGATGTAAAGTAGCAAGACATGGTACACAATATATACATTTTTGCTAGATTACCCGTCTCTCTCCACATTTATTTTCAACTACCCACTCAAAACACTTTACACTTTCTTTCTCTTTATTACACATAGTTGTCGTCTTCTTGGCTGGCTCCTTGGTTTCATGACCTTCTTAATTCGTATAGCCTTATTTCACAATAAAGGGAATAACATCAAATTCATTACTGCAGGGCACTACAATGATACCCTACCATAGCTTGCTATCCTTATTTGTTGGAACTTGAAACATACTTATCAATAAGGATTAATTCTTTATTTGCCATTGAAAGTTGGCGAGATCCCCAAAATGCTATCGAATTTTTTCTTCCCTCTGTTGCCACTCGATCGCAACCTCTCTCCCTTTTTTGCCACTCTCGTGAGTTGACCGTTAACTTGGCTATGAAAAGACGATTTTTCCCTAGTATACTGAGATCTTTAGGGAATTTTTTGATATAGTAATATAACTCCAAAAATTATAAAATTATTAGGGGAAGTTCCTGACATAGTGTGGATTATTTTTTAATTTTTATAGGATTTTATTTGTAACATATTTTTCTCTAAAAATCTTTCAATTTTCGGTTGCATCCTATAAAAATTACACAATAATCTAAACTATGTCAGGAACTTACCCTAAAAATTTCATAATTTTTAGCTATATTACTATGTCAAACAATTCTCTAAAGATCTCAACATATATAACTTCACTTAGGGGCAAAATCGTCTTTTCGCGGCCAAGTCAACGGTCAAGTCCACGGTCAACTCACGGGAGTGGCAAAAAAGGGAGAGAAGTTGAGAATGAGTGACAAAAAAGGGATTATCAATTTTTCGATGGTATTTTAGAAAGCCCGCCAACTTCCAATGGTAAATAAGAAATTAACCCTATCAATAACATGGTACCAAGCTTATATGTCATTGCCGCCATAAAAAAATAGGACGGTAAGGGAGGCTTTGCAAGAGCACACGTAGATCTCCGACCTCAGAAGAAATATCACAGAACACCACATACTGGACTTCGTACATCTGTACGGCAGAATCGCACAAGTGGAGCTCACACCAGAGATATCGGATGATATCATCTGGAAGTGGACAGTGACAGGGACATATACGGCCAGATCGGCGTATGAGGCACAATTTTCAGGATCGATTGAGAAGCCTTTCGTTCGCCTCATATGGAACTCTTGGGCACCGCAAAAATACAAAATTGTTGCATGGTTGGCTGTCCAAGAACGGTTTCCGACGTCGAAACAAGGCACATTCCAAATGATCATTGGTGTCCTCTGTGTAGAGATAATCCAGAAACAGCGCCACATCTCTTCCTCAAATGTGTCTTCTCAAAAAGCGTATGGCAGGTGGTATCAACTTTGGCACAGCGCAATAGCCTAATACCTACACACTGAGAGGATCATGAAACAATCCTAGATTGGTGGCTACAAATTTCGAAAAGAGAAATGGCCACGAGTAGGAAGGGTCAGAGCTCGCTAGTCATTCTCACAATGTGGCAAATCTGGAAGGAAAGAAATAGGAGGATTTTCCAACATCAGCAAAACGATACGATGGGGACGGTAACGATCATCAAAGAAGAAGCTAGGGCCTGGATAACAAGCGGGGCGAACAAACTTGGAGCCTACTTACCGGTGGGAGAGGGGCCGATGCCTTGATAGCCGCGAGCGTAGCGGTGGCTTAAGGGGATAGCTCCTAGGGCGCTTTTCGAGAAGTGACTCCTATCCTTCATCTGCATTTTTTGGTTTTATTTATTTTAGTTTTTCCTTTTTTGTTTTCTTGTATCTTCTGAACCTGTTTTTTCTGTCTACCTATCTTTAATGCAATAATGGCAAGGCTTTTGCCATTTCACCCAAAAAAAATATCATTCTGGTACTGGCTGGTATAGCCAATATGTACCATTTCACCACCTAAAACCGTACAGAGTAGACATGTGTTCCGTTCCGGCCTCGATACCGGTCAGTACCAGCCATACCGGCTTGATATATGTCAATACCGGCCATACCGGCTCGATACCGGACAATGCCGACCGTACCAGTGGAATTGAAAATACTATCTATTGAACTCAGTTAAGTATATGTTATATTTGATCCTACTACTGTGTATTTAGAGTAATATTACAAGTAAAATTTAGTGTACATACAATTAAACATATATATATATACTTATAAATATAGATATTATTATATTAAACTATAGAACGGTACACCAGTATGAACAGGTACTGAAATGTACCATTCCATGACTCAAACCGGTATGACCTCCTGAATGGTATTGGCAAGTATGATTTGGAACCTTGCCTACAGTCTACATAGAACACATAGCCATATTCTTCAACAATATGCCATTGCCACCAAATAGATTTAATAGAAGCATATGTTATTGACACTACTACAAAAAGACTAATATTGGACGTCTGATCACAGAAGGTTGACCAAAACCGTCTATGTTAAACACAATCATAGACGGTTTTGATTTAGCGACCGTCTATGTTACTTTCTACGCTAAAAACATCTGTGAAGAGGTAATATCACAGACGGTTTATGTTGAAAACCGTCTGTGAAGTATCACAGACGGTTCTGAGTTAATAACCGTCTGTGATGGTCGACTAGTACAGACGATTTTGAGTTAATAAACGTATGTGATAGTATGTATCACAGACGGTTCGAAAACTGTTTGTGATGACCTCATGTCATTACTGACCCATAAACTCAGACGGCTCATAAAACCGTCTGTAATGACGTTTTTGAACCGTTTGTGAAGACATTTTCTGTAGTAGTGTGAAAATGTCACAATTAGAGGCAAATCTAGTGTATCCGTTTCTTTAAGAAAAAAAAGTGTAGTTGATCCTATCTCCCGTTGGTTGGGTCCGCTGGGATCCTTGTATATATAGTTAATTTTTGTTCCATTGTTTTTCTTTTTCTCTTCATTTTGTAAGTACCTTTGGACTGCTTCAATCCATTTCAGTAGAGCTGTTATAAATGATGCATAACTCAACCATGGTTCCTCGCAAAAATAATGTGTATGATAGATAGTTCAAGGGTGGTAGGAAACAAATAGCACATAAATGCTAATAAATATTAGGGTACATGGTAGATTAGCTTGAAAGTGACATGAAAATAAATTACTCATAAGCACTCATAAAATAAAATACATGGGTTATTTTAACAATGGCGGAAAATGAATAACGAACGTATGCTCATTCGGGTAAGTGACAGATTAGCTCAAAGGTGGTGGGAAAATAAATAACACGTGAATAGTTTACGGTGTTAGGAAACAAAATGACGAAGATTACTAGTAAATATATGTGTGTGCATAATAGCTAATTCAATGATGACAAGAAAACAAATAGCACATAGGCACCCATAAATATATACGAGTACTTGGTAGATAGGCGATAGATAGTTGAAGGGTGACCGAAAGTAAATAGCTAGCAAACAAGCTGGAAATAAATAATTAGCAAACACTCCAATAGGTATGCATCTGATAGATAGTTCAATGATGAAAGGTAAGTAAAAACAAGTATCCATAAATAAATATATACAGATGCTGAGGATAAATATTGATATTTCACCGGAATATATATAACCATGCCAAAAAAATAAATTGAAAAAAAGAAGCATCACATGGCAGTGCTCCCATCAACTCTATTAATCCTACAACTTCTCATAAAATGGCAGGATTGTCCTTTTTCTTGAAAGGATCTTTAGCCATTAATCCCTGATAATTAAATTGAATCTTTTTTAATTAAAACCTCACAATTTATTATACACATCTTTCAGCAATTATTAGCACTAAAGCATCTCATTTAAGAACTGAATTATTTTCCTTGATCATCTCATTCTCCAGCTAATTAATTTTAGGACGCACTACAATAACATCCACCGCAAATTTCATTCAATTCAATGTAGCCAAAGATTTGCAGCTCTCTCTCTTTTCTTTTCTTTTTTTGCATCTAAGTCTCTACCAGATTGTCACAATCTCAGGTGATCACATAGCATGATGATGTCCCATGTTTGCCCCTGAGAAGAACAGAGGAAGAAATCCAAGGAAAGGAAATCTATCCAACAGTACCTAGCACATGACTCACGTTCATCTCTCCTGCACACTGCCCAAAGAGGACCATCCTGTCAGGCCCTTTTTATCCTGACCCCCCATTTTTGTGAAAAGACTGACCATTTTATCCTCAGAAATTGCTAAAAATCCACGGAGAGAATTAGGGGCCTGTGTCACTGTCAGTGACTCATAAACCCTAGCTAAGCCCTAGTGAGTCAAAGGACAAATGACAAATGACACCATCAGTGCCAAGAAAAGAAAGCAGAGCTGTCCCAACGGGAGCCAGGTCAGCTACTCCTCCAGTAGTAGCTCAAGTCTGAAGGCTCCCGCAGCTATAAACCTCGGCGACGTCCTCCCTCCCCGCAAGAGTCGTCATTCTCGGCGTCTCCTCGCTCTGGCGTTGTGGAGAGAGAGAGAGAGAGAGGTAAGGCGCAAGAAGCTGGAGAGCAGGCGGCGCGAGCAGCAGAAGAAGGAGAGCAAGGCGGCCATGGTGGTGAGGGCGAACGAGAACGGGAAGGGGAAGGGGAAGGGGATGGAGGGGAAGGAGACGGAGACGGAGAAGGAGAACGGGAAGGGGGAGGGGGAGGAGAAGGAGAAGGAGGGGGAGGGGGAGGCCAAGATCGTCGTCAAAGAATTCTTCAAGGTGTTCATGCCCGATCAATCCGGGGAGCGATTGGTGAAGTTCTTGAATCCCTCTGTGGTGTCTAATCTTTGATTGATTGAAGTTGCTATGTGCTTGCTTTTCTCGATCAGATGTTGATTGTGCGCATTCGGTCAGAAAGATCCCTCATTTCTGACAAACTATTTCAGTAAAAAAAAATGTGTTCTCTGATGTGAGGCCAAAGGTGCACTAGTAATTTGTTGATTACATCTATGAATTCTCTATGTTCTTGATGAATGGTTTCTTTTTCCTTTTAATCTAACCAACTTGTTGAAAGATTCTAAACAGGTTCTGTTTTTGGGTGTGGGAATAAAGATGCCCCCATGATCCACTGTCTGCCTTGTCATAGGAGAATTTCCTCTGTGGATGCATATTCTTGAGCATGAATGATTTGCTTTGACTTCTTTTTTTAGCAGTCTTTGTTAGTTCAGTTGTTCTTGAGGAGGATAGAAGAATTTATTTTGATCTGTGGATCTTCATGTGCACCGTGTAATTGGAGTATAAACCGGTCTGCATCCAGCTCAAAATAGCATTGTCTATGCGTACACTGCTGTCTGTTTTCGGTTGGTTGCCTTGATTCTCAGGGTTGAGGGTGGTACTTTGTTTGTTTGTCTTGCTTGTTTTATTTCCTGACTAGAGTTTTTATTCTGCTTTGTGCTTACCACTTATGTGTAGAAATGTGCTTTATCAGTCCAGTATATAGTACAATGTGCCGTAAGGAACCCATAATATGGCATCTTTTGGTTCTTTTGTCAAAAAAAAAATGATGTTCATTCACATATCGGCCCCAATTTGTCGGGTTGGGACATTGAAAATTAAGTTGGCACAACCAAAAGTGGTTTACATTGAGAGAGTTTGATAGAGTCATAGAGATAAATGCATAATTGATGTTTTGCATGAATAGATGATATTTTCTCTGTTTATATACACTTCCATGCGTTGGTAAGAAAGGAAATAAGAGAAACAAAGGTATAAAGTGTTCATTACATGTTCTCTCAGTCACATAGGCAACTAGTTGTTAAGGCAACTCATATTTTTATTCATCCTAATGTGGACACGAATCGGTTCCAATCTTCACCACATAGGTATAGGTATTATAACTCAGATAACTAGGGTTACTGACCTGAACAAAGAGGCTGCCAACCAATGCGTTGTTGCACATCACGTGCTACCGAGACAATCTCAACAATGCCCGAAGTCTAAAGCATGATATCGGGGGTTTTGGTATCCATAGAATTAACAAGAGTTTGTTTCATAGGTATTATAACTCAGATAACTAGGGTTACTGACCTGAACAAAGAGGCCGCCAACCAACGCGTTGTTGCACATCACGTGCTACCGAGACAATCTCAACAATGCCCGAAGTCTAAAGCATGATATCGGGATTTTTGCTATCCATAGAATTAACAAGAGTTTGGTTCCTTGTGATTGGCCCTTTAATTCCTTCATGATGAGTAACTTATTGTAGTATCTCTTGGCCATCAGCAGCATTTTTGTGCTCACCTTGTGTAGTGGTGATGTCCTCATCACATCACCCTGTAGAATATGGACCAATTCGAAAGTAGAGGGACTAATTTCGACAGTCTTAAATTAGAGGGACCAAATCGAGCATCAAGGGTCAGGATCAAAAGTGCATTTTACCCTTTTCTGAACTCATGTAAACTGTACTAATGATCTGTTAAATCTTTTTTCCCCAAGATTATGGATATGATACTTAAAATAGAAATTTTTGTATACGGACATCGTTTGTGCACATTATTGGATGGTTTGATAAAAGGCGGCACCTTTTATCAATATACTATTTGCGAAATGCATTACTGTGCTTTCTGTTGCATCTTGCATGGAACAAGGGAATTTTTTTTGTTTATGCACAATATCTGTTTGATAGCTTTGTCTTTGAGCTGAGATCACATCATATGTGTAGTTCACACTGTTAACAAGTTTTTATGTGTAAGCTAGAAAAAATTAACAAGTTCTTATACATGGATACTATGCAGAGAATTCCATCATCATTCAATCAGTACCTTCAGAATGAGCCTACTGGAGTGGTTTCCCTAAAAGGTCAAAGTGGCAATACATGGCGTGCAGAGCTGGCTTCAGACTCTGAAGGATTATTCTTTGTGCATGGGTGGAAGGAATTCGTCAGAGATCATTCCATTGAGTTTGGTCACTTTTTAGTCTTCCATTATGACGGACGATCACAATTTTCAGTGGTGGTGTTTGATAATTCAGGCAGTGAGAAGCTGTCAGCTTTCCATGCTCAGCCTTGCAAGGATGTAGTCGTCAAAACAGAACATGATGAAGGGGACGTGGGCATGAATGCAGCTGGCCCATCAGAAATATTGGCTCTCCCCCTAGAGGAGAGTAATGAAACCACAAGGAAGAGGATTAGAGAAATAGATGATCTCATGGAAAATGGCTCTCCATTGAAGAAGTGCTCTGATGTCTTAGAAAAGGGTAAGAAAAAAAGGCCTGGAGCTTCGGTTGGTACTTCTAAGGCAGCGTCAACAAGCCTTAACAATACTAAAGGTAAAACATCCTTTATATTTTAAAAATGGTATAAGTGAATAACTGAATATTTTGTTTTGACATAGCCAGCATTGAGTTTATTGCAAAAATATATGTGGTAGCTGGTAAAAGTTAACAGTGCAATTATCTCATTTTAAACTGTTGTAGCGACAAGTCGGCAACATGAAGTAGAGTGCAGCATAATTGCATAAAGGACTTGCCCCGTTCGTTTCATGTTTAGTACTGTACTTGATTGGTTGCCATGGATGGTCATAATTCCAGAGGCCATTCAGGACAACCACTTTAGTATTGTGCTTGGCTGAGCATCATGCTCAGATCGTCGTCGACCAGAATGCTTGTCAACGGCTAGCCAGGACAACTAGTTTCGCACGGTTGCCGCCTTCGCCATGGAGATCCTCTATCTCCGTTGTTATTCACCATCGCTATGGATGTCCTCAGCCATCTGATCCTCGCTGCAGAAAACGCAGCATTGCTCCAACCGATCGGTGGGCGACAAGGATTACCACACCGTCTCTCCTTGTATGCAGATGATGCGGTTGTGTTCTTAGCTCCAGTCAGTACAGACTTGCTAGCCATCAAAGAAATTCTACAGCTCTTCGGTGAGGCCTCAGGCCTGTGAACCAATCTGGCCAAGAACTCCTTTGCGCCAATTCGGTGCAATGACCAAGAAATTCAGCTCATCATCGACAGTCTGCACTGCAACGTTGCTGCTTTTCCTTGCAATGGTTCAGGCGGTGCTGTCTGCCATGCCAGTGTACACCTTCATAGCCCTCGACCCCATGTCAGTAATCAAAGAAATCGATAAGAGGCGTCGAGCGTTTCTTTGGAAAGGACCACAAAATGTGGTGGGTGGGCATTGTTTAGTGGCCTGGTCTTCAGTTTGCCTTCCTCTCCATCTTGGGGGGCTCGGCTTACCCATCCTGGTCGTGCTTGGATGGGCCCTTCACATCCGCTGGCAATGGCTGCAACAGTCTTGGTCGGTGAGGCCTTGGGGGAGACTGCACACCCAAACTAGCCGAGCGGAGGAAAACATGTTCCATGCTTCGATTTCGGTCACAGTTGTGAACGGCGAGAAAACTTTGTTTTGGGAGGACCACTGGCTAGATGGCCGGTCTATTCATGGCCTGGCGCAGTCCATTGCCAAGATGGTCAATGTTGATATGTGATCCGAATTCTAAAGAGGCTAAGGTCTGGAGACGCGGAGCGTCGTGTTGACAGACCTGGCCCATACAGAGGCCCACGATATAGCTCGAGGGGTGCGGGGAGCGGAGCCCCCCACGGTACGGATTCTTATTTTTTTCGGATTTGTTTCCGTCTTCGACTCGAGTCAGTTTTATGCCACCATATATACCCCTTGTAAGTCGCACGGAATAGTTGACGACTCATTAAAATCCCTGCGTTTTGTAATCACTTTTTCTGATATAGTGAAGATCGTCGTTGTGCGCTAGTGGTTTTTTCCTGAAAGGGTTTTCCACGTAAAAATCGGTGTCTCCCTGTTCTTGATCTACTTTGTTATTTGCTTGTCGATTTCTAACAGTCAATCTACAAATTCGAAAGAAAAGAACGGTAGCTCACGCCCTGACAAACGATTCTTAGGTATCGGACATAAAGGGTCGGCCAGAGGCTGTTAATATATCGGAGTTCCTATGGTTATAGGATACATTGCAGTCAATCCGGTTAACACAGGGAGAAGTCGACTCGGTCCTTTGGCGGTGGGAACCCTCGGGTTGCTACTCCTCTAAGTCGTCTTACAGAGCATTCTTCATAGGCTCACTAAGATTTCCATGCGCCAAGGCCATTTGGAAAGCGCGGGCACCATTCAAATGCAAAATCTTCATTTGGCTAGCAATCCGTCGACGCTGCTAGACGACCGATCACCTCCAGCGTCGAGGTTTGGAAAACCAAGGTGATTGTATCTTCTGTGGGCATGAACAGGAGACCATCGACCACCTTCTAGTTGGATGCGCAGTGACAACACAAGTATGGGCGCGATTCCTAAATCAAGTTGGATCACTTCGCGCAGTTCCTGTTGGCTAGTCCACACTACAAGATCACTGGATTGCCGCCAGGAACTCCGCACCAAAGCAGCGCAGGAAGGACATTGATTCGTGCATAATTCTTGTCTCTTGGATGATCTGGAAGGAGCGCAACCAAAAGATTTTCAAGAATGTCGCCGCTACTATCGATCAGCTGCTTCTACGTATTCTTGAAAAGCACTGCCATTGCCGCATGGCGGCTGCAACTGGTTTGGAGGCGCCCGCTAAGTAGTAGTAGTTTCATCACCAACCCTTTTTCGGTCGTTCAACTATTCACCGTCACCTGTTTTTCGGGGTGTGACAGTCGTTTCTATTGATCAGTTTTTCTACTGATGGTCGAGTATTATAGTGTTTCTAGCCGTTCATGTGGTTTTTTCATTCACTATGTAACTGCTGATTTGTATCAGTTCTCTTCGTCTTAATGGAAAGATGTGCAAAGCTTTTGCACATCTTTGAAAAAAAATTCTAGAGGCCATATGCTGTGTCAATACAGGCAACTAATTGCTAGAAG
The DNA here is from genome assembly GCA_036346255.1 of Ampelocalamus luodianensis. Classification (NCBI taxonomy): domain Eukaryota; kingdom Viridiplantae; phylum Streptophyta; class Magnoliopsida; order Poales; family Poaceae; genus Ampelocalamus; species Ampelocalamus luodianensis. Next base: position 45,902,107 of record CM070638.1, read on the forward strand.
AGACCCATCTCTAATGGCTAATATCACTTTTCTTAGCACTTATTATAAAATTATGGTTGTAGCTAGTACTTGTTCAGAATCCTAAGTATTCATATGATTTCCCTTCAAGCTTACTTTTGCATATCATAGATTCCTCAAGCGGCATGTCAGATGAAAATATCTCTTGCAACAAGTCTGCAAAGTCACAACCCATTCTATTCAGGATGAGCAAGGATGTGCCTCGACGTGGTAAAAGTAAGTTATTCGTCCCCTAAACTCTTTTATTAGCACTAAGTTTGCTGTGATGTGTCATTAGTAAGGGATGCAATACTTTTAGGCTGCATGATTTCTGTAAATAATTTGATGCTACTGCACTTTTCAGGCATTATGATGGGTCAAAGACAACCAGCAGTAATATCTCAGAGGCGTCAGGTAACTGAAGAAGAAAAGAACCTTGTTCTTCAAAGGGCAAAGCGATTTAAATCTAAACATCCATTCACCGTGCAAATAATGATGGCGTCTTATGTCTATGTGGGATTTTTCATGGTAATGTAACTTTCCCCCTATATGTTACTACTTATCTCAAGTCCAAAACTTTTCCCTTTTTCTGTGTGCATGAACAGGATTCTTTAATGCACACTTCGAATTGACATAATAATACTGCCAACTATAGTTACAAATTTTATTTTTTGCTCAGTTGTTAGAGAATGTCCTTCATGGTTTTCCTTAAGAAAGTTCTGAGCGAATCCATTGATCATCAACACCTATTTGCATCATTACTTTAGGAGATAAAAAATCTAGTGACTTTTGTCTATGAAATTATCAGGTGACATGATTTTGCAAGGGTTTTGATCCAAGTTATAGGTGTGAGGAGACCAGAGAGTCAGATTATTGCAAGAAGTCCTGGACTCCATTGTCCAGTTCAAAATCTGGAAATAGAAAAGCCCCCAAGTAGTAATTCAAAATTTGGATTGAACTAGTTTTCTTCACAGTTGGGAAACACCGATGTTGTATGCTTTGTTGCATTTTATCGTGATAAAATGGCTACGGACCTTGAGTCAGTCCTTTAAAATATAACTGTTTTTATATCGAAGGGCCAAGAAAGCCCGCAGTTCCTTTTTATTAAACTGAAACTGCAACGATCCATTACAAAAAGTTCAGATACACACCAACATGGAGCGCACAATCCAGAAGGACATCGAAAACACAAAACAAACAACAAGAGCAACCGCATAACAGCAGGTTATCCCTCTGAACAGTAAACATATCCCATAGGAATCTGACCTTTCTATATACTTCCATTTATTGGCGCTCGGTCGACGGGGTTATTACCTGGCCACACATCATGCCAAAAAGATGTTTGCTCTCCTGAGTGAATTATCATTTTCATCCCTTTACAGAAACTGTCCCTTGCTTTGAGCAAGCCATTCCAGAATCGAGAACCTCCTTATCTATTAGGACAACTTAAGCTGGATTTTCCTTCTCAGATATATTTAGTTCTGATTCTTGTTTTCCACAATGGATATCCTTGACCTTCATCTCCTCCTCTCATCCTGGATAGTGGAGAACCATTTCCCCCGTAATAGAACTGTGTAGATAGCAAAATACTGTTATTGGCAGGCACATCACAGCTGAACTGATGAAGTGCATTCACAGACAACATTTTCCAATAAACATCTGGATCTGAGTACAGATGCTGCATTCTCTTTTACTATATGGTTATGCATAGATCTTCTTGACATTCATTTCTATGTAAGTTTTCCTTTTCTTTTATGGTGTACTTAATAATATCTGTTGAAAATTTGACAACAGCTATATATATCACCAATTTGTACTGGCCTACTTGTTGCAACACATTGTTTTTAACAGGGCAGCACAAATTTTTTGTGACAATATATAATTTACAAGCATTTCGCTAATAGCATCACAAATTAGCCCAGTTTGGTACTGTCTGTTACAAATGGGCCCTTGTATATACCAGTAGGCCAAAAGCCAAATGTATGCATGTACAGGTGAGAGGCAAATAGGCAAAGAATACCCTATACAACAGAGAAATACTAACATAGCTATACTATCTAACCCCCCCCCCTCCGCCCCCCTAAACTCATGGTGAATCAATAACACTGAGTTTGGAGAGGAAAAAGCTATGCTGAGCTCTGGTCTATGCCTTTATGAAGAAGTCAGTGAGCTGAAGTTCCGAAGGCACGTAACAAAGAGCCACTACCTGGTCCTGCACCTGCGATCTCATGTAGGAAGCTCAACCCCAATATGCTTGGTGAGCTCATGCTTCATCAGGTTTCAAGCAATATTGATCATACCGGTGTTGTCTGACGAGAGAGGAGTCGGTGCAGGACAGAAACACCAAAATTCTCAAGAAGCCACTGTAACCAAGTAATCTCATGCATCATTCTAGTCTCCTGGATGCTTTGGAAAGAACGGAATAACAAGGTGTTCAACAACGATGTGGGATCTATTGACCTTCTTCTACAACGTATTCATGAAGAGCATTGTCATTGGCGCTTGGCAGAAGCTAATGATCGGGAGGCGCCCCCTCAGCAAGAATAGTCCACCCCTGTTAGAACCTTGGTTGTTTTTGTTTCCTTTCGGCGACAGCATCTAGGCTGCGAAGGTGGTCTAGACCTTGCTGGTTTCTTTATACTTCTTGTGCCTGTGTATTTGTTTGATTGTAACTCAATTCTTCTACTTAATGGAATGATGTGCAAAGCTTTTGTGCGTTCTTGAAAAAAACAACGCCATAGGCCTCAATCAGAGAAGAACCAAGGAAAACACAGTAGGCAGAAAGAGACTAACGATCAAAGTGATCGCTAGCCCGGGTTGCATCTAAGTACACCTGAAGCTACAAAGGGCTGGAGCGAGGAAAGAAAAGGCGACAAGAGATGGTCCCACGAAGGTATCGCGGAACACAAAGAAGGTGAGTGTAGTGTAGCTGAGTGGGAGCCAAAACAAATTGACTCAGAATGTGAACAGAGTGAGAAATGTCAGGTCGAGTGATTCCAAGGCAGACAAGGCTCTCAACAAGGTGACGGTAACGAGTGGGATCCTCAAGAGGCTCACCATGAGTGGGCCGAAGGTGGACTCCAAGCTCCATAGGAGTAGACCTGTTCACAGGTGGCCCGGCCCGGCGGCCAAGCTCAGGACTCGAATTCTGGCCCGAAAGCCCGATGAAATACAATTAAAATAATAAAAAACTATTTTTTATTCTCAAAATGAATTAAATATTAATTTTTATTCCAAAAAAGAATTAAAATGATATTTTTTAATGGGAACTACATTTTTCGGGCCGAGCCAGGCTCGGGCCTGCCCGTTCAAGACCAGGCTTTTTAGGCCTGGCCCGAAGCCAGGCCCGGCGTTTGAACAGGTCTACATAGGAATATCCACCGTGCGCTGATCAGTAAGACAATCGCGAGCAAGAAGATCATGAATGTACTTTTCCTGGGAGAGGTAGTAGCCCTCAGGCGTAGAAGAAACCTCAATCCCAAGGAAGTAGCAAAGGGGGCCAAATCAAACATCAAGAACTTGTCGTTGAGACGCTTCTTCACGAAGTCAATGTATTGAGGATCATCTCCAGCAATGATCATATCATTAACATATAGATGGAGAAGTGTCTGACGACAAGGGAAAGTGTGAACAAAGAGAGCAAAGTCGTGATCGTTGGTGGAGAAGCCAACATCAGTGATGACAGAGGAGAAGCGCTCAAACCAGGTACGAGGAGCTTGCTTGAGCCCGTAGAGAGAGCGGCGAAGATGACAAACCCTTCCGTCAGGGACATAATAGTATAATACCCTGGAGGTGGCTGCATGTAGACCTTATGCCATTGAGAAAAGCATTCTTGACGTCCAACTGAAAGACGGACCACTAGCGAACAAAGGCCACAGCAAGCAGAGTCTGAATAATGGTCATTTGAGCGACAGGAGCAAAGGTCTCATCGGAGTCACGATCATGCTCCTGCGGAAAGCCACGTGCCACAAGACAAGCCTTGTAGCACTCAAGAGAACCATCCGAACGAGTCTTGATCTTGTACACCCACTTGCCCGTGATAGGAATGACACGAATAGGTAAAGGAACAAGATTCCAAGTCCCAGTACGCTCCAGAGCAGCAATCTCCTCAGCCATCGCATGCTGCCACTTCTGGTGAGCAACCGCCTCCCAGTAAGTCGTAGGCTCCACAAGAGCAACGACTGTGAAGCCTAGGGCTGAAAAAATAGCTCGAGGCTTGCGAGCCAGCTCGGGCTCGTGAATTTTCGAGCTGAGTTGAGCCCCTTGCCCAGCTCGCAAAAAAATCGAGCCGAGCTCGAGCCGATCGTGCGGCTTGTTTGGCTCGTGCCGCCTTGCCGGCCCACGAAAGCCCAGGAGACAAACACTAACCCTAGACTTCGTTCGAACTCCCGATCCCAAATTCCCAATCCTCTCTACCCCCAAATCCCATTGACACACCACATCGTCCACACGCTCTGCCACCTCCCCCCCGGTCCTCTGTGTCGCCGCCCTGCCCTCCTTCCGTAGCAGGCACCCCCCGGTCCTCCGCACCGCCCGCTCGCCGCCATTTTTGCTCCAATGGGCTTCTCTCCAACCCCCTCCTACCAGAGCACGCTCACACCTTCCTCTTCCTCCCCAAACCTCGGATTTGAAGCCTCCCTCTCCAGGCCCCCGTCGCCACGAGGACCTAGCCACGCCGCCTTGGGTCGCCGCCGCCAACCCACCTCAGTCCACCCCCGTCATCACCAACTACTCAGGTGAGCTCCCCATCACCTGTAGATGCTTGTGTGCGCCATCTTTTCTCCCCTCTCCCCCTCCAGCGCTGTCGCCCCTTTTCTCCCTCACCTCCTACCGCCATGCGCCACCACAAACCCACGTCTGAGCGCTGTTACCTGCGACATCGCCACCTCTAGCCTCCTCTCCCCCGCAGGAACCTATTTTTGAGGTCGCTGACCCCTCTCCACAGCCCCTTTGCCGCCGGCAAGCATCTCCCGTTCGTGCTCTGCCACCTCCCCTCATTCCTCTGCTCCGTTTGTCTCTCTTTATATCTCTGTTACTCTATCTCTCTCTCTCTCTCTGTAAATGACAGGTGGTCCTGAAGAGTGCTAAGCAGTTTATGGCAGCTTAGATCGCGAGCCAGCTCGAGCCTACCTGCGAGCCGAGCTGAGCCAACCTTCTAGCTCGTTGCCTTCACGAGCCAAGCCGAGCCAAGCCAATGTTTCAACCGATCTTGAGCGAGCCTAGCTCGAGCCGGCTCGGCTCAGCTCGTTTCCAGCCCTAAGCCATAACGCTCGGGAGGCTGAACAGTACGCCGATCACAAAGGTCATACCTAGGAGGAGAGACTAGAGCAGGAGTAGGAGCAGAAGAGGCCTCAACTTGAGTAGTAGTATGCTGCGGACGACGGGAGTAGTATAGCAGAAAAGGGGAGATCTCAATAGAAGAGCTAGTAGGAGCCTCTAGAGGAGACGAGGATGACTGTGGTGACTGAGATAAGATAAGGGCAGGAGGAGGAATCAAAGAGTCAAGATAAGTCAAAAAAGAAATCGACTCAAGGGACGCGGAATTGGTGGTAGGACGAGACTCATCGAAACTGACGTCGCGAGAGATCCTTATCCTGTGAGCAACAGTGTCGTAACAACGATAACCCTTATGCTAAGTGTTGTAGCCAAGGAAAACACACTCAACCGACTAAGCAGACGGTTTGGTGCGCTCACGAGGTGGAAGAAGAATGTAACAAACACAACCAAAACAACGTTATACCGAGGAGCCGTTCCAGTAAGACGCTCAACGGGAGTACAACCCTGAAGAGCAGAAGGCGGCTAACGGTTGATAAGAAATACAGTCGTAGAAACATACTTAGCCCAGAAGTGAGGTGGAACATGAGAACTAAGCATAAGAGCACGAGCTGTCTCAAGAAGGTGACGATGCTTACACTCAGAGACACCATTCTGAGCATGAGCACCAGGACAGGAGTACTAAGGAAGAGTACCTTGCTTAGCAAGTTAAAAGGTACTCTCCAGCAGAGTCAGCACGAAAAACCCGAATGGCGAGTCAAACTGAGTGTGAACCATAGTCCCAAACTGTTGGTAAATACAAAAGACCTGACTGCGAAAAGACAGAGAATAGAGCTAAGTGTATCTCGAATAATCATCAATAAAGATCACATAATAGCTATAAACCCTTTCAAAATGATGGGGTCGGGCCCTATACATCATAGTGAACAAGATTAAAAGAATGCTGAGACATAGAATCACTACAGGGATATGGGAGTTGCAGTTGCTTACCAAGCTTGCAACCTGTACAGTGTAGAGTAGTGTCACCAGCAACAGAACCTAAGACACCATTCCCTACTAGCGAAGAAAGACGAGAACCACTAGGATGACCTAACCAGTGGTGCCACTGGACAAAAGTAATAGTGGAAGACACAACTGAAATGGAGGCGATAGCAGCTGGTTGAGCAGAGACGTGAGCTGCCAATAGACATAAGACATTTGCTCGTAGAACGCGACCACCGAGCAGGCATCTGCTTGTAGAACGCGACCACGGTGATATCCATCTACTGGTGCACACAGCACGGACAGGTCCAACAGATGTCCGATCCCAGAGAATCAAGCTGACGCCACACCGCAGACATCAGCTTGTAGAACGCAACCACGGTGGCATCCATCTGCTGAAGAGACTGCGTATGGTGCACGACCGAGAGGTACATAGTATCACTCGTCGGCTCATAGTGGTCACAGAGGCAATCCTATAGTAGCTGAGATGTCGACAGCTCAAGCACATCCATAGAGAGGTTCCATGCTACCCACCAGAATGGCGGAAGCATGAGCCTCGTCGTCCTGCCACACCTCATAGGCGTGGAGCTGCTTCAATACACCTCCATCACCTCCTCAAATGCGGTAACTAAATCTCTCTGAGTAGCCTCGTCGGCATCCGGAGGAAAAGCAGGCTCGGACGGCATGGTGGGGCAAAGCGGGCAAGGACGCTTGCCGATGAGGTAGTCCCTAGAGGTGATGGCTCATGTGAATCAGCATGTGATGAGCCCACTCACGGTAGTTTAGCTCATTGAAGATGACCGGTGGCTTCGAACCGAGAGTCCGAGATGGCCCCTGAACCACCGAGAGGTGCCATCGTGTGCGGAGCAGCAGGGTGGAGACGTAACCGCAGCGGTGCCAGAGCTGCTGCAGAGACAGCCGCGACTTCGGAGAAGGCTCCCGTGGCGTGGAGGATGCTAGGGCGGTGAGATCCAGCGTGAAGGGGTCGGGATTGCAGCTACAGTAGGCATCAAGGATGTGGACGAGGTGGCGGCGACGTTCCTGGCGGCGGCTGCAAGATCAGAGGCCGAATGGGCCGGATCTGCTGCAGCTGTCGGGAAGGTACGCAGCGGTAGTAGAAGCCGAAGCAGAGGACGAGTCGTCAGCGACATTCTGAGCGGTGGTGCCGGATTCCGGGGCCAGAGAGGCCGAATCCGAGGCAGTGGCGGTAGAAGGAACTGCGGTGGCGTCCAAAACTCGAGCGGCGGCGGCGGGAGGAGTCGACAGCGGTGGCCTCAAATAGAAGCGGCAGTAGCAGTATCCAGGGAAGCAGCAAGTGGGGAAGGTCCCAGGACCGACCAGGCGGCCAGTGGTTGTGAGTGGGGATCTAGTGTTTGGATGGGTGGGAAGGAGAGAAACCCTAACCCTAACCCCCATCTGATACCATGTTACAAATGGACCCTTGTATATACCAGTAGGCCAAAAGCCAAATGTATGTACATGTGAGGCAAATATGCAAAGAGCACCCTATACAACAGAGAAATACTAACACAGCTATACTACCTAACACTGTCAACTATTTTTGCTTCAATGCTTTATGGGTTCCCATTGATCAAGAAACGTTTGTCCCGTACCCCTAGGAGCAGAAAACTTTTACCAAAAGCTAGTATTATATTTCAGGTTCTTTCATCTGTCTAGTGTGTAGCGCTGTAATATACCTGTATTTACTCGCTGCCTTATTTGTGCTGTCATTGCTTCCCTGACTTACTTCCTTCTATTGCAGAAAATCCCAAATGGATTTGTCAGAGAGTGTCTTCCCCGAACCAGCAAGAAGTTGATACTCTGGGATCCACAGGGAAAGGCTTGGGAAGTGAACTATGTCTACTACAGTGACCGTTGTGTTGGCTCTTTCAGTGGTGGCTGGAGCAAATTTGCTCTAGGCAATAATCTGGAGAAGTACGATGTCTGCATATTCGAGCTCTTTATGAAGGACAACATAAAAGTGCACATCTACAGAGTTGTCCCGGAGATAACTCCGTACCTCCCCGGTTCTAGGAAGAAATAACAGGGTTGTGTTTACATGTTGGAGATTGCAATTCCATTGATCTAGTGCTCTAGTAGGCAATAAGAAGACTATTCACATGTTGCTGATATTTAAAACAAAATAAGTGACTGGCTAATAAACAAAGCTATGTTCTGGTTGGATTGTTAGGTGACTCTGCTGTATCAGTTCAAGAATAATGTTGCAGACTAGCAGCCATAATAATGCTACAATATATGAACAATCTATTCTAGTAAATTGTTGGTGCCCGTTAATTTCCATTGATATGCTTGTAGATATATGTTGCAGGTACTGGATCATTTTACGCAGATTATAACCAGAGCATATTTACCAGATTTGAGAACACAGATATGGGCTGGTATGCTTCTGCATATCTTATCAGCTTTGCCTGGGCTGGTGGTTGTAGACACGTGGCTCTAGTGTGCAACTGAAGCCTTGGTACCTGATAGAAATTGGTTGTTAGTTGTGAAATATCTTATTACTTGACTTTTTCAGCGAAAACTGTTACTAAACTGACTTTCTTGTGATCATGTTTCTCTCAACCACTGATACTTTTGTGGTGTGACCTGTGACTCTGTGTCTCTGTGAGATGGTAGCCGATGCATTCTAGAATCTAGGTCACAAAACCAGCAGTCATATACAGGCTTGTAACATCTGCACAATTCTGATCCAGTTTCGGCATGCTATTGCTGAGCAACATTGTTAGTCATGTTCTGGCATGATTATCCTATGATGTGAGAACAGCTTCTTCCTCTGTATGAAGATACCCAGCAAGCAAGTGCAGATTGGTATGAGACCAAACCTGACAGCGTACAGGGGTACACAACCAATTCCTGCTGCTTGAGACCAACCGGTTGGTTGCTGTGTCCCTCTCATGGCTCTGCCTTTGCTCCTTGTTGCTTCACTTTGTTAGTTAGAGATTGATATATCGATTTCCATTACCAATTCTACATATACACTGCAAATGCCTACTCGAGAACATGTGTTGATGTCTCAGACAGTCAGACTCAGGCCTCCTTTCTCTCTACTCCATTAAGCAATGAAGATCACTTCTAATCAGGAGACTTTTCAGAGTGATCTCCACTGTGGTTGACTTATTTGCAGTACTAGTTATTAGTAAAGTGAAAGCAACAGCTAAATTAAACAGGAGACATCTGAAGATGTTAGGTGAGAGTTTCATTTTCATTGCCCAGTGATTCAATTGGCAGGTTAAGAACAACACAATGGCCTATGAAAAAAAACAAATTGGATTTTGTATGAGTTGGGGCCTTTCTTTGTTTCATCTTGCATGTGTTCTTCATCAGTTGGAGAAGTGCAGTACAGAAGTGTTCATGTCTGACCTGCTTTGGCATGCACACAATTATTATGATTTGATTAGCAGAGCAAGATTGATATAACTGATGGATCAGGTAGGGCATTAAGATTATAATTAGCATCCGAGAGTTGTGTAAATGATGGTACCCTGATTTGAGTATGTTGGTTGCAGTTCTTAAGTGCAACATTTATGAAGTTCGAGACTTGGAGGCATCTGGTCTCTGCCTCACGTAGACATGTTGGTGAAGTCACCAGAAAATTTTGGTTCCTTCACATTTAATGGCTCCTTCATTTCGGTAGGTTTGTGATGGCAAAGGCATATGCATCTACGAGGTTGGTGACAAGTGACAACCCTGTCATGGTAATAACCAATAACAAGCATGGTAATTAATTCCATCTTAACAACACAAATGCCAAGAGGCAAACAAGTGTAACTCTTCCTCCCTTACAAATAAGTGTCATTTTATTTGGACATTGGCGTGGTCTCTAAAATATAACTTTGACCACCAATTTATATCTAATATATTTGTAAAACCTAATAAAATTGTGATATTCTGAGGTAGTTCTCAAGATAAATATACTCGCACCATTTTCATATGGTTGATCTAAATATTCATGAAGATATTGTTGATCAAAGTTAAAATAATTTGGTTGCATGTATTATAAAACTGCACTTGTTTTTTAGAGGGAGTAATTTAGAAGCAATTTTTAGATGGAGTTATGATCTCAATCAACATGTTGTGGTTGACAAGCATACAATGAACTCGATCCAAAATCAAAATTTAGATGATTCAGAGGCCAATACATTGTCATAACCAATAATTTAGAAGAATCGAAGGGAAGAACATGAACATGTAAGTAATTAGGCATAAGAATATATTGATGCCAAGAAGAAGAACACACTCTTCAGCAAAAAGGAGAACCCCCTGGGTTATTTGTCTTGTGAGAGAAACACCGAACAAACATGTATAAATCACTATATATACACTACTAATTAATACGCCGGTATATAACTCATCAGCTATTAATTTCTTCATTGTTGGTGCTATCCCATTTGATCAGATCGGTGCAGTTCTTTGGTTCCTGGATTTCTTGACCAAGAACAGCTTCTTGAGCAGCCTGAGCATCAGCAGCAAGCTCCATCTCCGACGCCGGACCACGCTGTCGGCGTTCAGGTGCCTGACACGCTTCTCCGTGCCAGCGACAACGAGGCCGACGCCACCGTCGTCGAGCCACGCCTCCTTCATCATCATCAGCTCTCCCTTGTGCAGAGGGCTCAGAGGGCACACCGGCGGCGTGCGCGTGAGCTCCTCGTTGAAGTCCTCCCACAACATGTCCATCTTCTCCTCGCCATGTTCACCACCACCCCACGGCGCACCGTCGTCGTCGGCGACGGCGGCGAACCACGGCGGAGGGGAGCCGAGGCCGAGCTGATGTTGAGGGAATGCCGGAAGCTTGCACTGCCCTCTTGGGACAGCATTGGGGAAAGTGAACTCATCCATGCTAGCTTGCAAAAGTTGCAAATTTTCAAGGTGTGTACATATGAGTGATGTATGTACTAGACTACTACTCTCTCCCTATATATATGGAAACCTTGGTATGTACTAGCACTTGCAAGTATGACAAGTGGTAATGGAGGCCTTACTTTCATGGAGGGTGCAACATCCTCATCTACCTACTTGAAATGTGCTTGGCTATGCAATAATGATGGAGTGATGATACGGTGCTTAGTGCACTGTGTACTAAAATGGCAAGCACTAAAAGTTAGTCATGCCCTAATAGAGCCAAAGTTGAGGGGGCAAATTAAAGGCTGTGTAGGTTGTAGAATGCACCCTAAAGAAAGAGAGAATGTCCATGGATCTGACCTTCTTAATTGTGGTAAAAACACTGTAACTATTGATCTTAATTTTTTCTTTTTGATCGGACGGTAAAGATGCTTCGTAATGTTATACACAATAGATCCTCTGCATCCAGTTCCGCCTGCTAGATGCTGTCCTGGACCAACCAATCACATGTCCAAGGGATCGAGAAACAAAGATTGGTGTTGCATGGTTTGGGTGATTGAAAAGCAAAGGGAAGTTGGAATCCATGAACATACTTCTACATAGGAATAGTTTTTTTTTTTTTTGAATGGTTTTGGAGGGAGGGTGTGTGTGGCAGCAATGCAGCATAGATGATGCGGTGCAGTGCTTTTCTGATGGCTTTCTGCTAAAGATGTGATGTTGCTTGGAAAGATGGAATCTGCCTCACTGTGTATGTACTACTTTTCTGGTAAAGAGTAAAGATGACTGGATGAAATGTTCTGCATTGTTTTTCACAAAAAGGAAAAGATGACTGAATTAAGAGAATGTCTTGTGTAACAGATTGTTTTGGCTGGCTCGGCATTGTTTTTCTTGGTTGTAGCCGTCATGGTGAGCTAAGATTCTATAGACATAGTGACATACTAGCTAGTATACTATAAGCTAGAGTGTAATTTCTTAGTTTTAGTCTGTGTCATGTAGATTCTAATTTCTAAAGATAGGCATGCAGAGTATCTGTAAAATCTGTAGCTGAAATAATACTATTAGCTGAAATGGCAATGTGGCAACTGAAAGCATAATGTGTTTACTTTCACAAGAAATGCAAGGATGCAATGCCAATGAAATCTTTGGAAGGACAAGTGCTAGATTGCAACATGGTTGATTGCACAGTCCACAGATAGCTAGAGCAAGCACAAATAACTTGACAAGTGGATATCTCATGATTTTTTTTTTTTTGCAATTTAGTTTTTTTTTTTAAAAAAAAAAAAGGCTTGGCATTTTAGTGGGAGTGGAATCTGAAAGGATTGGTTCAAAGAAACTAGGTGTTTCTTTATAGGCTTTCCTTCTTTATAGAGGCAGAGTGGATCCAATCATTGGAGATATTTTTTTCCCTTGGGCATTTTAAATGCCAAAGTTTCTCCCTCAAAAACACATGGACCAGGATGTGCCTGCAAAATTTGTAGGACATTTTTTGCTTTAGTAACAGTTGACCCATGCAATGGATTATCATGTTTAAGATTCTCTACTGTACCATGAAATGTCATCTCATGCATGATATCAACCAAATAGAACGATGCACTCAACACTAGTGTTGCAACTCGGAAGCATAAATGAGACCTACAAATATCTTTGGTCTTGATCCAAGTTATCATTTCAAGTAGACACTAGCTGAGTGCTTGTACAAATCTACAGAAATCGTCTCAGAAGGAGGCAATGATAGCTGGAAGTGTCGGATTGGAGTTTATGGCGATTCCAATCTTAAACCTTCATAGGTGGCGGTTTAGTCACAGAATTTTATTTTTAAACCATCTTTGATCTTTGTGGTACATTACTTCTTAATAAATGGGTTGTGTGCATACTTGATGCAGAGGTCGGAAGAGAATTTTATCTTCCATTATCTAAAAAAAAACCTTTGGTTCTGTCTTATCACTACTACTTCTGTTATGAGCTATTACGTGCATGCATTTGGAAAACATATATTTGTATGCAAGTAGGGAATCTTCTCTCTGGTTACTATCATCCTTTTCTGAAAGTATGTGGGTTTTCTTTGAAAAAGAGTAGGGATTTTTGGCACACACCTCCGATCAAAGGCGGGCACACCAGCGAAATGGATCATCTGCATTGAAGATCTTAATGCAGAAGATCTACAATGCCACGTATTAGAAGTCGATCTCTACCATCGGATAAAAAGTAAAGGTCAGGATCAATAGGTATTTTCTAAATTAGAAAAGCTATTTAAAACCTAGAAGGCCGAGTTGGCTAAATTCCTTTCGCCGGCCCACTCCTCTCCCTCTCTTCCAGCCCAATCATCCTGCCTCTCTCTTCCTCCACACGGCCCAGCCGGCCAAGCCAGCGCATGCCGCCGCGTCACGCCCTGCCGTCATTGACGAGTGGGTCTGGCCGAGACTGTGCATCGTCTCCAAGACGAACCCGACTCGGAATGTGCTGCCGCCCTGGATTTTTTGGTGTCTGAGCTGCGCCACCAAACCCTACCCCTCGTTCCGCAACCCCCTGCCACCGATTTTGCCTAAGGAGATTACCGTCGCCATCGTCTTCCTCGAATCCGACCGAAGGCCGCCGCAACCACCATCTCTCTTCCACGTTCCTCACCATGCCGGTGAGCCATCTTGAAATCCACTCATGTCATCGCGTCCCTCAATCCAATCTACTTATCCCCTTCCTCAATTTTGCTTCTAATCCATTGTGCTCATAGATCACCTCGGTTCAATCTCGTCTGCCGCACCGACTTCACCGTTTGATTCCACCGCCGCCGGTGAGTTTTCGTCGACACAATCCACACCGTTGGGTTCGCCGTTTGAAGTTCTACCTTGTGCGCACCCTCCCATCACCGATGTGTCGCCCCTTGTCGCCACCGCTGTGTAGCGCATCACCACCGCCACTTCTGTCGCGCCGTCACTTGCTGTTGGTCGCCGCCGGCCTCGACGTCTGCATCATCGAGACCACCTCGCCGCGTTCTCTCAGATGCACCCCTTACCTCGCCATGCCCCATCGATGTCGATGTCGCCACCACTCGCCAGGGTTGTGCTGCCATTGCCATTGACCCTCGGTCTTTGTGTGCGAATGTCGACGTGTCATCCGATGTGATTGCCCCTCAGCGCCACGCGTGCGCCACGCAAGTCCCGCTGCCACCTCACCCAAACCCTAGATCGGTTCACCGTAGACCTGGTCCACCGTGAGCCAAGCATATGACATGTGGGTCCCACTTGTTAGTGCTATTCCATAGACCCAGTCCACTGTAGACCCGTGAAGCCGGTCTGTAGACCGTGGACCCCACCTGTCAGTCTCTTAGCTTTTTACCGAAATTCCAAAATAAATACTCCCATAATATCCCCTTGGTCCCACTTGTTAGTCTCTGTTCTCTCTCAGGTTTGTTATTTTCTCAAATTATTCTACCTGAGTCACTTCTGGAAGCCCGTTTTCTCTCATACGAACTCCAATTGTGCTCGTTCAAGTTTCTAAATTCATCTAAAATCAAACCTTACCTTCCAGTATTTATATTATAATTTTTGGAGCTTGTTTGGTTGCTTTTTATTTATGTGTTTGCTTTCTGTTGTCTTTTGCGAATAGACGTTGAGACACCGAGAGTGTACGAAGGAGTTGATTGTGCTCAAGACCAAGATCAGGACCTTTTCCAAAGCAAGTTGGACGTTGATCATATTGAACCTAGTTTACAAAATTACTTTGTTTTAAATTATTGCATGCTATTTAACGTATCAAACGTTTAGATATATATCCAGGGATAGCTATGCAACCTATTTGTCATTTATTCTACCTTGATGATTGTATGACATGATCACTTGTCACCCTAGGCTGGATAACACTAGTTGGTAACTAATGTAGCACCAACGTGGGTAGTGTAGTTCAATGCTTAGCCATGCTAGGTTATCACACGAGTGTCAATGTTACACCTGATTAATGCAATTGCTATGTGTTTAATTGTGGGCTATGTGTATACAACTAGGGTAGATAAGTGATTTAGACTAGGGAGAGTGGAATGACTTAGTGTTAAACTATGTTTGGCGGACTGTGTGTAGGATTATATGATTCTATGTGTAGGCTTAGTGTATTGGTTAGTCTTGCCCTGGACAATTAAGGATTTAACTTTGTGCACCATTGAACCACAATCGTACAACTACATGCTCTAATGGGAAGAGCCTGGCAAAGTAGGTTATTGAGTTTCAATGTCGGCTTCCTCAGGTAGTTGGTTAGACTATGTGTAAGGGGGTGTGGTATGCTATGTATGTGCCATATCATGGACGGTTCCCATTCTATAATCCAACGGTGTACCCATACGTCCGTTTACTGTGTTGGGACGTTCTCTATGTATAGAATAAAGGTGTAGGTTACTCACCGGGAGGGCCAAGTGTTGGGGCGAAGTCTTTGAGATGCTTTGTTTTGATCCTCCGAATCGCACAAATGATTCTTGGGATTGGTTTTGTGCATTGTTGTTCAAAGATGTTCAAATTGGTGATGGTGATGGTTGAGTGATCATATCTGACCAATAGAAGGTATGCATATCTACACTAACTTGTACTTGTAGAATTGTAGTTTGGCTTGAAAACTAACATCTATTCTTGTAGGGCCTCATTAATGCTATTACCAATTAGGCACCTAAATGTGAGCATAGAATGTGTGCTAGGCATATTTATGCCAACTGGAAGAAGAATTACAAGGACAAGGACTTTCAGAAGAGGTTCTGAAGGTGTGCCAAAGCACCTTGCATGATGATGTTCAACTTCTACAAAGCTCAAATGGCACAGAAGACACCAGAAGGAGCAAAAGCTATGATGAAGACTGACTCATATCACTGGAGCAAGGCTTGGTTCAAGTTGGACTCCAACTGTGATTCAGTCGACAATAACATGTGTGAGTCTTTCAATAATTGGATCATTTCAGTTAGGTTTCTACCTATTATTAGATGCAAAGTTATGGTGAGGATTCAATAGCAAAGAACTAAGGCTCAAAGATGGTAGGGACAAGTATGCCCAAACATATTCAAGAAATTAAAGTCTTACATAACTGAATCTTGTTTTTATCATGCTTTGTGGAATGGGAAAGATGGTTATGAAGTTAAACACCATGACAAGAGGTTCACTGTTAGTCCAGAAAACAAAACCTTCTCCTGCAGGTACTGGCAACTTTCTGGTCTGCCATGCTTCCATGCTATATCTTGCATCTACTATAGCTCAAGGAACATTGATGAACTTATTGCAAAGTGCTATTCAATTGAAGAATTCAACAAGACCTATGAGCACTGTCTGCAACCTGTGGAGGGTATTACTTTGTGGCCCACCTCTGAGAGACCAAAACCAAGAGCTCCTGTGTATGTGAAGATGCTAGGAAGGCCAAGGAAGGAGAGGAGAAGGGAACTGAATAAGAAACCCAAGAACAGAAGAGTATCTAGGGTTGGCACCATCATCAGGTGCAGACTTTGCAAAGGCATTGGCCACAATAGGGGATCCTGCAGGAAGAGAAGAAGGGAAGCTACTACAAATGCTCCTATGCCACCATTGGATGCATTGGTAATGTGCATTGACACCTTCTTGTGTTTGCATAATATGGATGCTATTTTCTGCTAATGGTACATTGCTCTCAGGTATTATTACCAGGAAGCCAGGAGAGTGTGGTGAGGAAGAGGAAGGCAGTGACTACATCATCAGTTTATAGCCAAAAGAGGATAAGTGGTTCAGGACACCTGCACTCAAAACATACAAGAACAACAATCCAAGATGTAAGTCACAGCACTGACATATTCCCTCCCACTTTGATTACAGCATGCACATAACTGGCCATGTCTCCTTTTCCATATTGTAGTCTGGTATGCCTGTTCAGGAGATAATCAAGACATCAGCTAAAGCCAATGTGATAACAACCAAAGGGGGGGTCAGCTACTATGAACATTCAGGCTCATGTTCCAGGCTCACAGGCTAGTTCCACAGTAAACATCAATCTGAACTCAGGGTCTGCAAAAGCTCATGTCAAAGCACAGGAACCTTCATGCAAGGCCATGAAGCAAGTCTTGACTACGGGCAAGAAATAGATGCCTTCCAAGTGATTGTAATATGTCAGACTTGACTAAGGATTATAATGTGATAAACTTATGCATGTATTTTGCCAACTTATCTTTGTAGAAGTTGAATGTAATGTGCCAGACTTGAGCATACTTTTGACATTCCTGAGTATTTATGAAAGTACTTTAATGAATTGCGATGTCCTTCTAATCTGTCAATCTGTGATCAATTTACTTACTAGTCAGAGGGATTAGAATGGAAAGAAGAGCTCAGAAGTCAAAATGGAAGGTAATTGTGGTGTTGAGTATATGAATGAACAAATTGGTCTGTTGTTACTAGTAATCAACCAAACATGACAACTGTAATACTTCACAACATGTTCCTTTCTTTCACATACTTGACAACACATGGTTACACAAACATGGCAGTTATCAATTACAACCAACAATCTCAGTTACTAGTTACACAAGAGAGCAATTACAAGCAAAACACATGACACCACTACAGCAAAACACCATGTTCTTTCTTTCTCATACTTCACAACTCTAGTTTTATTTTCATCCAATGCTGCATCCTTCGCAATCAAAATTCCTCTCAGAGTAGCCACTTCTGATTTATGTGCATCCATCATACCATCCAGTTTAGCCCTTGACTCAGCTTTAGAAGCTCTCAGAGCATTGTTCTGCCTCCTTAGTGACCTCACAGTGTCTCACAGATCCAGCATAACCTCCTTCACAAAGGGAGCCGTCTCTTTATCTGCCCAAACCCAAAAATTGCAACATCCAGGCCTACCAAATTGACCACAATACAAAACAATTGTAGTAAAGAAAACCAATTCAGCGAATCAAATAACAATTTATAGCATCACATTACTCACCCGCGCCCTCATATAAGTCATGTACCTCCTTCCTGGGTTTGAATCACTCCACGAAATCCACCGCGTGGCCTTCCATCCGCAGTGGCACATCACTGTGGGCAAATACTCCAACAGGCGCTGGCGGTACGGTATGGGTGACGACGACGACCCCTCCTCACCACCAACCCGGTCTATAGCCAACGAAGACTCCGACTGCCCACTGCTTCGTGAGCCAGACATCCCCGCCGCCACAATCAGTTCCGTCGCCACGAGTGGAAGTCGCCGCCGCCTAGGGATTTCGGAGGGTAGCCGCGGAGTGGTCGTCGCGCGCTACCGCGGGGTCGCCGCCGAGTGGTCGTCACGCACCGCCATCGAGGGGTCGTCGCACGCTAGGGTTCTACGATTTGGGAGCTCTTCGTTTTTTGGCGTGGCGATGCGATGCACAAGTGATGCGGTATTTTAAGTGGGCGCTGACGCGGCGAAACCGACCAACGTGGATGCCAGCGTGGCCAAAAACCAGCTGTTTTCGGCCCGAGGGGGTCCGGTGACATGGTAGTAGGAGTTCGAAGGTGTAAACCAAACAGTTTTGGAGTTTATGGGGGGTTTTGGACTTTGTGTAAAGTTCAGGGGTGTAATATGAACTTTTTCCAAAATTCAAATAACAACAAGATGTACCAAAAGTTTTAAAAAGTTTCTATTTTTATACATTTGAAACATAAACCTAGATTTAGGACATTACATGTTCATCATTTGCGTGGCTCCGTTTTAGGATTCTAGACCCATACTATCCTATCATAATTTTGATCTATGCTCACTTAATAGCTACTCTCCATCGATCTACACCATTCGATCAAAGGTTATCAATCCCATATAGAAAAGAAGCTCGTACGTATAGCATTGCTCGATCAGTTAGCCATGAGAGAAAAAAAACACACAAGAATTAGTGAACCACTGCCAGAGGACCTTGTCCAAGTGTATGGCACGGCGGGCCCAGAAGCCACATCACTGCTTGCTGCTGGTCCAGCAACGTAGATGCATCTCTAGAAATCTTGTGAGGAAGACGACCATGGACACACGGTACAGTACAGTACAGTACAGCATGCTTGTGAGAGCATGGAGAGATCAATCTGGATGTACGTATAATTTAGCAAGTCAATGATACCGATAAAATGAAGTGTACCGGCATGCATGCATACTACGGAAAGTAAGTGAAGTAGTTGGGATAGTTAAGTTTGGTGGGGGAAGATGTCTGTGTGCCAATAACTAAACTGTGCGTGGTCCAATTAATCCAGACTTATGTCGACATTTTCTGTTGGTGAAGTACTCCGTCCGTTTCACTGTATTTGTTCACGATATCTAAGAAATAATTAATAAAAAATAATCATACATAATTATATTAAATGATATACTGCAACCACTTAACTTTTTCAAAACTTTTAAGTAAGGGTAAATACTGAAACACTCATTCCCTCGATGAACCAATACATTGAAACGGATACTGGATGCTCGAGGCTCGAGGCTACAGACAAAGGAGAGTAATATTTAGCTATGTAGTTAAACTCTTGCATCAATGCAAATTGATCCTACACCCCTGTGAAAACTTCAGAAAGACGGCACCTCGGTGGCGTCTTGTTGTACAAGAGGTTGTATGTGTGCTCAATGGCTCAGTATGGTCGGGGGTGTTGCAATGATCTAACACTGTGGTCCAATTTACTGCGATGCCCGACAAATTAAGGAAATATCCGGAGCTAATAATATATCGGTCCGTACAAACTTGCAAGGTAGAACTATTTTCCTCGTCCTTCCTGGTCGGTACAAAAAGTAGTGCTCTCCGCCTAGCTAGCTACCGTGTTGACAGCTGACATTGACATTGAGTTTAATCAAACATTGAAAAAAAAAACTCGAAATTAGGAGGTCCTGGCGACAAGACTACTTGCTGTTGTACGGACATAAGACTCGAAATTAGCACCTTTACTATATGATTTTGCCGCGGAAGCCACGTATCGCGCGTTTAGATCACGGCAGGCGACCGCCGCGTACATTCAGACTGCGGCAGATGGTCTGCTGCGCATGCACGTTCTTGTCACGATCTAGGTGTGCACGACACGTGATTTCCACGATAAAATCACACGGTAGAGATGTCAGAGATGTCATTTTGATCGCTAAGGAGGGCTAGTTTTGTTATATTAACACAAAACGTGCCTTTTTTCCCCAAAGACTAACATGTGCTCAATGATTGCTCATGCATCACACCTCCCTCACCCTCCTAGATCAAATTTCATTTATGCCCTCCTAGTCATATAGCAGTTAGTTTATAATTGAGGTGTCCTTTACCCCCTGTGAGAAGTATATACTCTGTACTACTTCACATACATGCCTACTTTAGTCTCTTCTTTTCCTGCAGGCACATCTTAGCATGGATCCCATCGGACATTGTGTGAACAGTATTTCATATTAGGTGAAAAGTGCTCTGATATAGTACTGTAACAACAAGCGACAAAATATTGTTGTGACAGTGCTGTGGCAATTGATATTGTCCTTTGCTTTTCGAATGTAGCTCATAATTTATATGCTTCATAGCACCGTTGAATTGGGAGCACTAATACAGAGAATCCCTCTCTAGTCATAGGAGTACCCTGATCTCCCTGACCTGACACATACATGCACTGATATGATGCTCATATCTAGGGAAGGTGGCATCTGTTCAGCCTTCACATGCACAGTTCTTCCCCTCTTTTTTTTTTTGCTATAAAGAAAATGCACAGACAGCTACCTTCCTCTGCCTTGCTGTTATGATAAATACATAGGCGTCAACTTCCTCCGCCTGTGAAGTTGGGTGTGAGCTGCTCTGCACTTTTGCAGTGTTAATTTCCTTTTCCTCTCTGTCTTTAATTCTAAGCAATTGATTTTTCGAGAGTAGAGAGAATTCTGTGTGAAATGTTTGGACCTTCTCACTGGCCTTAATCTAAAACATCGATTTGTCGATGTAGGATTTGTCCACCTACATATGCGTTTTGAACTGATTCAGTAGGTTATGAACCCACTGCTTGTATCAGTGTATTAGGCCAAAACGCCCTTCAGAGATGTTCAGTTAACTCATTATTAAAGCACGGCTCATTTCGGCCCCATGTTGCTGCATTGCATGTTCAGGCCTCCCAAGGCACAGCTGGGCAGGTCAATGGCCTTCGTCCTAACCCAATCGTTGGGTGGCAGCAAAGTACTAGCGTTGTTTGCCATGGATGCTACCTAGGATTTGGTAATCGACTGGTTAATCAAGCTTATTAATCCAGGTGTCCTGCTACTCTGCTAGCGAGGCAAATGATTAAAACGTGACTACTCTAGGGAGTCCTTTGGAGTTTACTGCGTATAGGATTGTTAATTTAGCTACCTGAGTTCATTGTCAGTGTGCTCTCTCCGTGCATGAACTATCACAACATGGACATATCTAGTGCAACTCATAGATCGGTGACGACGCAATATATCATGCAAACTCTTAATTTTTCAAACTATTCCGTAATGAATGGACAGATCGGATTCGGATAGTCTTCAAAAGGTGAGAGCCTTGCTAATATTTTTTGAAGCGGTAAATTGATTTAACTTAATGTGCAAACATTTTAAAGAAAAGAAAATGTATAGTTGGTAGAGTCATTTTTCATGTACAACACATGCTAGTATGAAAAAAAATATCAAGAAGTACTCCATATGAGTACAGGCTGTACAATGAGAGTCTTTTCAGCCCAAGACCCAAGACATAAAAAAAAACTGGCCTCTGTTTTGGCCTGTACCCCAATACTTTTGTCACATTTTCAATCAAGTTCCAAAAGCCAAAAAAAATCTAATACATATATAACAAGCTGGTCCCTAAAGTATACTAGCTTCATTGTAACCAGATATAACCATGGTGATTCCATCATGATTGAGTGATGATTGGTTAGAAGAGTCCAATTATATTGCATCTTATCCATACCCTTTCCAGCATCTTCAGTGGAGCAAGTTCTCTAGGATTTTTTTTTAACGAAATAAGGCAGAGATCTCTCAACCTTTTACTTCCCTAGGATTCATTTACTGTACCAATATTTACGATGAGCAATGCTACCTACCTCTCCGTCTCTTGAGTTGTAAGATCTTTTATGGATAAATATAGATACATGCATATGTTACTTAAAAGGTTTTCTGTTAATAATAAAATTATCTATGTATATGACTTGCTTATCAAATACAAATTATGTATACAACTTTCGTACGTAGGAACATATTTTTCAAATTTGGAACTTATATTAGGTTTATTTGAAATAACGGAATAGTATATTTCTACAACACAGTGATGCAAGGAGAACGAAGTAATCATCACATCAAGCAGAAGAAGGAATGCATGTAGGATATACTAATTAACTCATTAGCTAAGGAAATAACAAATACAGTATATATATATATGTTGGCACTAAACTCGAAGAAATCAGATCACTGTTGGTCAGCAGTAGAACTTTGACGTTTGTTAGCATAGGAAGGGGACAAATTAATCTGTTGCTGAGTGTGCAGTCCCACTGGCCTGGGTAAAGGTAAGAAGCAGCAGCAGCTTTTGCTGGATGTGAGATGTAAATAGCATCTGCTGCTTTTGCTGGATGCGAAATGTAAATAGCATATGACTCTGCTTGGTGTACTTGCTTGGTGCATGTAACCACCTGTTTGCTCTTCTCTGTTGCTCACGGGCCAATGTGACAGCAAAGACAGGACAGAGCGGCGACAAACACTCAACTGCAGAACATGTTTTTCTTTTTTGGGTTTTTTTACTGCTGCTTGACCTAAGCTCAGAACTTTTGTCAAGCAATTGGGACCCTAAATCCTAACTGCAGAACATGGCATATGTTTTGGTTAAAATAAACATTGATGTTCCTCCTCCTCTTCGAGCAAAGAATAGGTACATTTGCTCATCCAGGATACCTGCCTCTAATGCTGGATGGAAGTTCCTATGTTCTTTTGTAATTGTTTGGAAAAAGTCTTTGTCAAGGAAAGCATTTAGACTTGGCGCATGGGAATTATATTACTAGATTTATCGTCAAAATACTTTTCGTCGTATTTTGAATTTTCTGACTTCATTTCGCTGCGGACAAACAAGTCAAAGTTAGAGCTTTGAAACCATAAAAAATTTGAAACTCTATTTACAAAGTTAAGAGCGGGGGAGCCTAGAACTAGTTTAAAACTTGGCTGAAGAATATCCATTGGGCACATCAAGTGCATCAACGTGAATACATGATTACTACAACATGTCAACATATACTAATGTTGTTGCAAAAAAAACTAGTATTAATTGAGTTGTAGTTGCAGCAGCTGTATGTCTGCGTCGTAAAATCTTAATTAGCAACAACTTACTTTTCGAAAGCTACCATCTTAGCAACGTATTATACATAATGAACTACTAAGCTTGGCATGCTTCTTGTACACATAATTTTCTATCTTTTTTAGTTTTAAGAAAATCTTTGTACATACTACTTGAGATTTGAGAAGAAAGTAAGCAACACACCTAGGGAAAAAATGAAGACAATTGATCCTCTTCAATTGTAGAAGATTTATCGTACATAATATTAGAATACAAACTCAACCGTCTAATAAAAATAAAAGATTGAGATGAACAACAGGTTCACAAAATATAGTAAATCTCTACCGTAATACAAAGAATCCGTGTATAAAAAATTGAAAGGTTTGAAGAGCCCCGAGGAAGCCGCGGATGAGCGGAGAAGCCAAGGAGATGCCAGCGTGGCAGATTCCTTTCTCTCGCCACCGGAAGGGCATATTCCACGTGCTCCTCCGGTCTTCCCCAACCTACCGTCCCCACACGGTAAGAGAAGCGCATAGGCTCGTGCTATGCGCTACGTGAACTACGAGCCGTCGGATGCGTGGGCGGACGGCTCAACGGGTCGCGCGCGTGGACGAGGCTGTGAGGGCAGCCGCGTGATCCGTTCGGGTTCTGACAGTCGTGGGACCCGAAACTCATTTATTTGGATTCACATGGAATTTCGGGGAGTTTTGCATGTTCGCCCTCTGGAGTTTGGGTAATTCGAAATTTGGCATGTTATTTGCCATTGATTTCTTCTCTTTAAATGCCGGAAAAACAGGGTGTGCGTTTGGCTGTGCCAAAAAAAACTCTAGCCAAATTGTTGTAGTACAATTGGCTTACGAAATTATTAGCAGCATGATAAGCACATGCTAATTCTGGTTAAAGTGACCAAATTTCGACAAGCTAAATCTAATGAAGGTTGGCTTCAAAACCAAGTATCTATCGGGACTGGATTTCTGAATCCGAACCCTCTGTCCATTTCTACATCAGTCCCTGATCAGCAGCTAGTGCACACAATAGATACAATATTGATAGCAAATTCGAATCATGATTAATCATAAAAGTAATAACAAAAGATTAATCATAAAAGTACTAGCCTTAAGGCCACTTATTACAAAAGATATCAAAAGATCTTAAGTCTCACACCAAAAAAATAAACTTCAAGATGGCCTATCGAATCGTCTGCTGACATTCGACTGGGAATGCAGCCTATTACTCTAAGTGCCCTTCGTCAAACCCGCAGGCGTAGAAGTTGTAGTCGTCCTTGGCATCATTGAAGGCTTCTTATATTTGTTTTGAGTGTATCATGTGAATACATAAAGTACTCCATGAGTCTTGGGAAAATATGCATATGCATAGCTTTAACAATTGGGTTTATAGAGTTGTTTTACACAAAACAATATTTTATGTTTAAACATTTTTCATAAAGCACATTTGACAAACGTAGTTTCAATAATTAAATTAAATTGATTGTCTAGGGAAGGTTCTACCTACCAGGCCACTAGTATTAAGACTCTAACCACCAAGTTTTCATGAGTAGACCTCTAGCTGCCCAACTGGCTCTAACTACCAGAACAACAATAAAGAGTTCCAACTACTCCCGGATTCCCAAAATAATTCTTTAAAAATAAAACTAAAATCTACAATATGTGAACGCACTTTGCCCGTCTTTGACCATAGGCACAGCTATTCGAATAGTTTTATACTCTACAGAGGTTGTACAGATTGATCCACATAAGATAATTAACTTATAATGTCGGTCATGACACACTTCCTTGGGCGTGTGACTAAGTGATTATCACAAAGTTTTTACAATACTTTATCCTTTCATTAGACTGCGCAATGAGTTTAACCCCAAGTCATAGACGTCATTTACCATCGACCCGGAGCTCACCGTTGTGGGGGATAACCAGCCCGAACATAGACATCAATTACTATCGCCTGGCGCAAACATGGACGTCAATTACCATCGTCAGCACTACCCAGGTAACTCATATCATCTACAGCCTACGGGCTAAATGTCTGGACTTAGTAAATTAATCAGCTAGGTCCTTCCCATTTATGACATGTGGTCGTACGATAATGCCCGGTTTGAATAGACACAAGTGGCGGTCCTTAATCAACCAGAGCGAGGCAGTCAAAACTCATGCCACTCGCCCTAGTCTAAACAATTTCCACCATTTTATTATATTTTCCAATTACTAACATTACCTAATGTCATACATTTTCCAAACTATAACATAAAGGGTAATAATGGTCCCCCCAAAGGTTGATCAAGGCCGAAAAGCATGTCTAAGCAATTCTACCGTGTTTAACTATTCTATAATTCTGTAATCAATATTGCAGAATTATTATTCTAGGGTTACAAAGGTATAAGAATAGCAATTATCAAAGGAATACATTAATAATTTTAGGTTTAACTATCAATCTACAATTTGAACTCATCATTTTATGTGAAATAACAATGCGTAATACTTTAAAATTGAAAACATAATTTAAAAATCACAGGTACATAATGTTCAAAGGAGACTCGCCTTCATCGAAGTTGGAGGTTAAAATGTCCAATTGGTCCAAACTGGTGTTGACGATGTCGGACTCTACACGAGCGAAACAAGACAAAATAAATAACAATAAATAAATAAAATCTAAAAATTATAAAATTAGTACCAACAGAGATATTATGAATTTAGAAACAAGATTCGACTGATTCGAGTTCGTACGGAAGAGGACTCCTAAAATTTTATCGAAATTAGAAATTCCTAGAAATTGAGAAGAAGGGGAATATTCCTCGAATATTCCTTTATGATTTTATAATACAAAAACCTAGAGTATGACACATGGGCCACATTTGTTAGTGACAAAGAGAGTGCGAAGGAGGTAGTGAATATCATGTGGGTCACTAATGTTATTGACTCAATGAGCAATACATAGAGAGCACATCATAGAATAGAGCAGAGCAGAGGAGGCGTTGGACGGCACAGGAGCGGCAGCGGCGGTGCGAGTGCCGACAACCCAAAAAATGGAACCCCAAAGGGGTTCCCTATCCATGGGTGGTGGCAGTGGCGCCAGACGGGCACCGAGGTGGCGGCGGCGCGCGCAGCCGTGCGATGGTGCCAAAGGTGTGGCAGCGCTGCGACAAAGGTGAGCACGCACATGGGCAGCATGGGTACACGAGGAAGCCGTCGAGTGAGTCGGGGAGGCTCGGGAGGCTAAGGCTGTAGGGCAATGGCGCCAGCGGCGGTGAAGATGACGACGGTAGCGACGGCTTAGTCCAGTGACAATGCGGGCGAATAAAGAGGGGGGAAAGTGGGAAATCATCAGGAACACGTGATGACGCACAAAGTATGGCTCAGGGCTCACCGGAGAAGAAGATCGGGCAACAGGGGAGTTTCGGCCTAGAGGAAGAAGACGACAAAATTCGGTGATGATCTGCAACCAAATTTGAAATTGATTAAGAAATAATCACAAAGCATGGGAACACAATGTGACGCGGCTAGGACATCAAGATTCTCACTGGAGTGACAGGAGCACGAAGCGAGTTGGCGGTCGGCGCTCGGGAAGACGACGAATTCAACGGCGACGGGGCTCCGGTGGCTGTGGGGTTTAGAGGAGGTGCGAAGGGGGTAGAAGGGATGTTTATGACTTCCATTTATAGGCTCGAACGGATTTGCCTCGTCCTAACCACTGGGACCCCTAGTGGTGAGATAGCCCCCACCCTTTGCTTTTTAAAAAAACTAAAATCTTGCTTTCGGTGTTCCCAGATTCTCGCTTAAATTTGAAAAATATTGTTTGACATGATTTCGTCACACGTGATAATACCCCCTCCCTGATAACAAAAGTTTGATATGATCAGCAGGGGCGGGCTAGGCGGTCGACCACGTGAAAAAAAAAATTACGAAATAAAATTTTTGGTACATATGATAATATTTACTTCTTTTTTACCTCCGTAAAGAACATAAAAACCGTATCAGAATGTTGTCGTAAAGTCAAAGTACGATTTCCTCTACGTTCCGTACCAATACTATTTTTCTTCATGCTCCGAGTAGTACTAATCTGTAACATCCCAATTTTCTGAGTTTCAAAACCTTTTGAGTAGTTTAGTCCTTGGAAAAATCACCAAACTTTATTTGAATTTAATCAAGCTTAAATAAGACTTTCAAATATAAAAATAATTTAATGTGACTAATAAGAACATCAATTAATTCCAAAAGTATTTTGTTTGAGTTCTTTATGCTTGGAAGTATTTTCCAGATTTTTATAGAATTTTTTCGAGTTCATTTGCTATTTTTAATTTGCTATTGGGATTTTGTGTTATTTCTAAAATAGAAAACCCATTCAAATCTTAGGAAATTCTTTTGTGCTCAAACCCTATTCCTTGGCCCATTCTTTCCGAAGCTCAACTCAATCAGTCGGCCTTTTCTTTTTCTGTCACAGCCCAGCCTATCTTTCCCTCCTTGTCTCACTGCCAAGTGGGCCCACCGCCACGTCAGCTCGTCTTCGTCCTAGACACCACCTCCAATCCCACACACGCACACCTCGTCGCTAGTTTACACACGGACATGCCCCTTTCGAACCTTTTAAGACCCCACACTCGTGTCAAAAGCTTCTCCCCACTCTCCTCCCTCGGAAACCCTAACTCATCTTTCGAATCGTGTCGCCTTTTGGTCGAATCGAGCCCAAGAAGCTTCCGGTCGCTGAAACTTTCTTCACCGGGTTGTGTCGCTGTAGGTGAGCCTTCATCCACTTCGTCGTTGGAAACGAGATTGCCTTCTCGCGTTCTACATGATGCGCACCTCACCGTCTCTGGGGAGCCACCGCTTCACCGCCGCCGCAAGCCGCACCGCTCCGCCGCTTAACACTTCACCGCCACCGCGGTGGTCATTTCCTATGAAAATCGATCGCATCATCGTGTTCCTCGTGTTACCTTTGCTCAGATCCCGACTCTTGTCGTCGCCGGCGAGCCGTTGTTCATCAAAGTTCCTTGGTTCCAGTGCGCTACTGTCGTTGAGACCACCGTGGCAAGTGTGGGGACCCCGTAAACAACCCTGAGACCCTCTGTGCAAACCGAACTAGTCCCATGATCACTGGCCAGCTCACACGATCTCAACAAAGATGAAATCATATACACACAACAAACCAAATAAGAAGCAAACAAATTAATATTACTATTAACAAAAGACCTTATGGTCAGAGTTGTTACAGAGTTGCCACGCAGGGCTCAACACCAAGAGGTTACAAGCAGCGGAGGACAAAACATTTGTGGAAGCCATCCGATATGCCCACAAGCAATCGAGTGGAGGACGCGACCTAGCTTCGCAAGGTCTTCGAAGTACTCCTCTTCGTAGAACTCTGAGTTCCCTGGTTCACCCTCCTCTGCTGATCAAACAGGGGGCATAAAGCCATGAGTACTTTGAATGTGCTCAGCAAGTCATGGGGAAGTGTATGCAAATAATATTCATGCAGGGCTTGACAAGAATAGCTTTATGGTTAATTTTCAAAAAGCAATATTGACTAGAAATATAATAAGTAGATTGTAAAACACGAGTTGAAAGATTAATATATAAGTAAACAAGTTCTTTGAAACAGCTCGTGAACACCCTGTTCACTTCCCAGACCACTCCCACGACCACCTTTTTTTTTTAGGAAAACTACCCCTCATGTGATATCACTAAGTATTGTCCATAACCGGAGATACGGCTATTCGAATAGTTTTACACTCTGTAGAGGTTATACAGTTCTACCCACATAACATGACTTCTCTAGTTGGTTTGGCATCTGTTGATACCATCACTCACTACTTTAGGTGAGTAGTCTAGAGAACGTGTCAAGACTTTTACAAAGCTCTGTTTTGACTCGGTTCTGCTCTCTAAGATTTCGCCTTCCTAGCCCCCTCTTGCGCCATTCTCAACCAAAACAGAACTGACTCAAAGCATTGCTAATTAGTTAGCCCAGTCCACCCCATAAATGAACTTGTGGTTGCACGGTGTTGCTCAGATCAATGGTCCACAAAGTTAAGTCCTTAGAGGCCACTCAGGCGAAACAAACCACATCCCAATGTGCTTCCTGCACCCCCTTTACTGCATGATCATTCGCCTGAGTAAGAAGTTATTTTGGATTCAACCCAGCCAAATGGCAACCCTTACTATGGCACATCTTTTAAAAGCAGTGGCTCCACCACAATTCTATATATCATTAAGTCAAATTTATCATTCTTGAAATATGATCAAGAGTTCTTCGGATAACTAAAGTATGGCTAAGCATAATATGCATCCATGTTGGTATTACAACAATGTCCAACTAAGATTATCCACCCTAAGGTGTCCAAGGGTACATGTCAACATATCATTTGCAATTTATCAAGGAGACATACTGTCGAGTAGGTATTTAGCTAGTTCCCAAATCAGTTTTATACAACTAGCCATGCATGTTGATATGAAATAATATACTTTTATAAAATAGGTTCAATATGATCAAAGGTCCACGACTTGTCTTCGATGAAGAGTTAGGATGCTTCTATCGAGGTCGTCAGATCCACGAAGTCTTCCAAAACGCCGGAATCTACACATGCGAACAAAGCCAAATAAGTAACTAAAACAACTCTAAATAAAATCCCAATAAACACCAAATTATCACAAAGAACAAGAGGAAGAAACTAGAGGAGTTTGAAAAAAGGAATCACTCAAATTGGAGTTCGAATGGAGGAGAACAGGCTCTCGAAGGAGGCTCGACTGAGAGGGAGATCAGAGTACGGGGAAACTCATAAGGACAGAGAGAGAGAGGAGTTGAGGGGGAAACAAGACGAGGGCAAGGGCTCCTAGGTGCTCTATTTAGTAGTCGAGGAGGAGGAAAGAGAGATCAACGAGCGGGGCGCACGAGCGGAGCTTTGGGTTGGCAGACTAGGCGGTGGCGTGCACAAGAAAGAGATAGGCACGAGAGTGCATGTGGCTGAGGGGACCAGGCAAAAGCAAGACGGCTCAGGGGCACATGCGGATGGCAGAGGAGCCAGGAGGTGCTAGAGGCGGCGGTGACAGGGGCATTTAATGCGCACCATGGGGCAGGTGAGCAGGCGTAAAATGTGCACATAGCACTGACCCGAGCGGCACACACACACGGCGGTGACACAGGCGAAGGAAAAAGGTGAGAAGGGCTGACAGGGGGGCTGGTCGAAACCAAGAGGGTGGCCGTAATTGAGAGGGTGATCGTAACTAAGGGGGTAGTCGCGACCGAGGGGATGGTCGTGACCAAGGGGGTCAGGAGGAGGTGGTAACAGAGACATGGCACTTCAAAAACCTAGAACTCCAGCAAACTCAAAACAAACTAAAATTTTGAATTAGTTAAAGTTTGATTTAGTCATTTAAATCATTTTACTTTTTCAAAATCCCAGGTTAAGCTTTAAGACTTCAACAAAATCAAATGGATATTTTTATTTTGAAAATTTTCAAAAAGCTCAGAAAAACTGGGATGTTACAGCACGCCACCTTAGTTCCACCTCAGCACCATCACCTCTGTGTCGTCCTAGTCAACATTGCATGGTAGCCCACGTGGCGAACCCAAGCCCAACACTGCATGGCAGCCCACGTGGCGAACCCAAGCCCAATCCTGAGCCATAGCCATGTGGACTTGGTCCATGGTAGACCCACTCACTGGCATGTGGACCCCACATGTCAATCCACTATTCCATAGACCAGTGAGCCATAGACCAGTAGACGAGAGCCGTGGACTTGGTCTATATACCAAGGGTCCTACATGTCAGCCTCTGTTTCCTATTTTTTGGATTTTATTTTAAATTCTGAAACTGTTGCTGATGTCATGCTAATGCAATATTTTGGGATTTTGTTTAGAAAGAAATTTCTGAAAATTCAAAATAGTAATTTCTTTATCTTTTTCTTAGATTTAAATCTTTCGAGAGCCCATTCTTCTTCATACGTACTCTGATTGAACCAATTCATGTTTCTAAATTCATCTAAATTCAATCTATACCTTTCTAAGATTTTTATTTAATTTTTGGAGTTTATTTATTACTCTATTTTGTATTTATTTATTTTTTACTTTCGTTTGCGAGTAGACGTTGATACTTCAGGAGCTTTTGAGGAAGGAGGATTTGATCAAGCTCAATACCAGTACCAAGACTTGGTCCAAGGCAAGTGTACCTTTGACCATGTTAAACCCAATTTTTAAAATCTACCTTGATTCAAATTATTGAATTTTACTTTAAGTATATATTTAAATGTTTTGGGATTAGTTATACACCCACTTGATTATATCCACTTTGCCTGTTTATTACCCTGATCTTTTATCACCCTAACTTGGTTAATTGTTAGTTGGTATTATCATAGCACCAATGTGGGTTGGTTAGATATGAATAGTCTGCTTAGGCATGCAACGAGTTATTGATATCATTTTAAATTGCAAGATATAAACTTAACTAAATGATTATGGAACATGTTATGAAAAGACTGTGTGTTGTATGTTGCTACTTGTTGATAGCATGTAATGCACTTAACCAATAGGGTGGAAAAAGATTTAGACTGAGACGAGTGAAAAGGATCGGCAGTATGATGGACTTGTGATTGAGAAGTGAGAATTGTGGTTACTAGTAGAATTTTGGCAGTCTCGCCTTGGTTAATTAAGGACGTAACTTTGTGCGTCATTGAATTGAGCTACAACTGTACAACCATATGCCTGATGGGATAGGCTTAACCTAGTAAGTTGTAGAGTTTTGATATTGACTACTCAGGTAGTAGGTTAGCAATGGGTGGAGGTGTGGACTACTCTGAAAGTCACATCTATGGGCGGTTCGCCGTCTCCATGTCCAACGATATGCGTCGGACCAGCGAGTCAGGTTGGGGTTAGTAGTATGCACATCGGGAGAGTCAATTGTTGAGATGAAACATCCGAAAGATTTTGTTATGATTGGTGCTAGCTACACTGGTTATATTGTGTAGGTAAAGTGTTCTACCTCTGCAAAGTGTTAATTAATCTATTCGAATAGCTGCGTCTGCGGTCATGGATATGCTCGGGATTTCACACAAGGAGTAGTTTTCATAAAAACAATTGGAAAGGGACAACTGTGTGGGGAAACTTATGGAGTTGTGTGAAATAATCTGATTAGGATATGGGAGCTTTATGAAAATACTTGTAAAAATTATTATTTTTATTGGTTTCAAATTACGCTTTTCAATCTATTATTTGTATTCGATTGCAAATACCGCTTTATTGTAAAATAACCATAGAAGTCATTTTCTTTGGAAAAAACCATAATCTACATATACATTCTGTAGTACAACTTGTTGAGTACTCAGAGTACTCATTCTTGCTGCAATCATTCAGCTGAAGTGGAGGAATCTTTGTCTGCTTTTGAGGAGGAGCTATACGAGGATGGTGATCGCTAGGTCGTGATCCCAGTCGGTTATCTGTGGCGAGTTGATGGGTTTTCGCTGAAGTTGCTTTTGTTCCGCTGTCGTCTCTTTATTTAGTGTCAGCTCTGCGTGACTTAATAAATGTAAACTTGATCATAAGGTCACAACTGCTATTTGTTAATCAAATTAATCATTTATTCTTATATTCATCTTGTGTTGAATGATATTCATGTATGTTGATCCTGGACTAGTACAATATACACTTAAGTTCCAGATTTGTATATTTGGGTCCCGACATAATCGTACTACCACTTTTACTATCTATGTTTTTTGTTTTGTTTGATATAATCACTCGATTTGTAGACTTTTATTACGCACGTCCAAGTGCGAGGTAAAAAAATGAAGAGAGGAAGACCGGG
Source organism: Ampelocalamus luodianensis (assembly GCA_036346255.1). NCBI lineage: Eukaryota > Viridiplantae > Streptophyta > Magnoliopsida > Poales > Poaceae > Ampelocalamus > Ampelocalamus luodianensis. Next base: position 45,935,235 of record CM070638.1, read on the forward strand.
CCATAGGGGGCACGAAGAGAGTTTTTGGCTAAAATAGCATGATTGGCGTGTGAAATAACAAATCTAGCTCCCTCGCGCATCAAAGGCAAAAATGACACCGCTGAGCCCTATTTTGCGAGACGGGCTGGAAGATTGAATATTTTGCTGAAGCTCATAGAACAAGGGTGAGTAAGTTCAGAACAAATATTGTTAGTTAGTAATTAATTATGACTAGTTAGTCATGGTTTATTATTACAACTATTTTAATTAATACAACTAACTGCAACTTCTTAATTAAGCCTAGTTAATTACGACTAAATAATTCATAGTACTTAATGTAGCCTAATTAATTACTTCTAATTAATTATTGTTAAAAAATCAGGAAAAGTAAATTGTGACTAATTTGTTACGACCAATTAACTACCACTAGATAGTTAGGATTAACTAAAATAGTAGTATTTAATTAACCCTAATTAATTAGGACTAATTAATTACGATTGATTAATTATGACTATTTTAGTTAATACTAACTAACAACGACTATCTAATTAAGCTGACTAATTAAATAATACTATTTAGTGAAGCCTAATTAATTACGGCTAAATTATCATGCTAATTAAATATGATTATTTTAGCTACGAATTTTAATTATGACTAACAACTGCGAGTAATTAATTATGACTAACCAACTACGAGTGAAAAATTATGACTAACTAGGATTGATTTAATAATAATAATTTTAATTAACCCTGATTAATTTGGACTAATTAATTACCATTGATTAATTAATTAGGATTAATTAATTACGACTTCACTAAATACAACTAATGAAATTGCAAAGTAAAATGCGACTAATTAATTACAACTATTTGGTACATGTGATAATACATTTTTGGAATGAAATTAGGTGATTTCATCTGAAAAATATTGTTTCATATGATTTCGTCACATGTGATAATACCCCTTCCCCCAACAATGAAAGTTTGATTTGATCAGTAGGGACAGGCCGAGCGGGCGACCACATGAAAAAAATTTGTGGATTTTTTTGGGTACATGTGATAATATTACTTCTTCTTTTTTAGCTCCGTAAAGAAGATAAAAATCATATCGGATGTTGCAATGAAGTCGGAGTACGATTTCCTCTACGTCCCGGTCGACTTTGGGTACCAATACTATTTTCCTCCGTGCTCCGAGTAGTACTAATTGTGCTGCTACTTTTACTATCTATGATTTGTAACATCCAAAAATTGTAAAGTTGTGATAATTATACTGAGAATAAATGTGGAAAGTATGTTTTTAAAGTTTTCCTCAAATCGATTATTTCATTTGCATACAAAACAACAACCTTAAAGGAATTTGCGAGAAAAATACAAAACAAATAAAATTCCAAAAAAAATACACAAGCAAGTACACTATGTTAGGAGCCTTCACAAACATTTCGTAATTTTTGGAGCACATTTGATATTAGAAATTCATACAACTCTCATCCTTTTCCGGAGGAGGTATTTTTGCGCCCCTGGGGTCCGGACAAGGCCATGCGTCGCCAGCACGGCAAATCCGATCCTCTGGGGCACGGACAATGTGCTATTTTGCCTTTGATTCGTGGGGGTTAGTTTTTGCTATTGCGCACGCCAACGGTACTATTTTAACCAAAAACTCCAATGTTTCGACCCATCCATGAAGCAAATTGTTGAATTAGTAAGGAATCTTAACAGGTAAAGGGAGGCCGGTAGGGGGCGTTTTGAGGGTGGTCACATAGTCGGTTTCCTTGTGCCGTATGATGTGCACAACACTTTTTCTCACCCGTCCGATTGTCCTTCCGTTGCGAGCCGTCGGATGCGTGTTCGCTTTGCTCAGTCATTCGATCGTTCCTCATCCCCTCCCCCTCCACCCCATCCAATCCCCCCAGCTTTCTCCGTTGCCGCTCTTTCCCTTCTCCTCCCCTGACCCCCGCCCCCATCCCCTCCATCTTCCCCTCCCCCTCCCCCTCCCCCACCCCTGGCCCCATCCCCTCCACCCCCGCGGTCGCTGTCCACTCCCCTATGGCTTCTTCCGTGTTTTTGTTGTGTTTTGCTGCATTCTTCGCCCCCCTTTGTTCTTTCTTGTTCTTGTTGCCCAGAGCATGACAAGCGATAGCTCGAGATCGACCCCCCTGTTCGGGAGTGCGAAGTTCTCACGTAGGGCGTGAAGTGAGGAATCAGCAACGTGATGCTCCCACCCACTCCACGCGTCGCAGTCTCTCTCTCTCTCCCCGACAACGAGCAAATCCTGCTGTCCAGCTCGTAGATTCCCCCGCCTCTCTTCATCTATATATGCCCACACACCTCCAGACCCCCCACCCACCCTTCTTGTTCCTATCCTCCCGAGTTTCTTCTTCTTGTTTTTCGGCTGCTGCTTCTTTGCAAATATTTGGGACATGGGAGGGAGGTGTGGCGTGAGAGTGTTTCTTGGTGCTTTGGTGTTGTTTTTGTTCATGGGGTTGGACATTGGGGGATCGGGATGGGCTTGGACCTGAAGCTCTTCGTCGCGCGAAGCGCCTGCCGGATGGTGGTGGTGGCAAAAGAGGCGCCGGCAGTGGACGGCTGCATGAGGAGTCTCGAGGAGGAGCGCTGCAAGATCGAGGTGTTCAGGCGCAAGCTGCAGCTCTACTTGCGCCTCCTCGCCGATGGTGAGGTCTCTTAGTTATTTGTTGTTTTGTTTGTTTCCGTTAGATTTTTTAGGGTTGATTACAATTTTTTGATGTGGTTAGCGATGGTGTGGTTTGGTGCAGTGATCGAGGTGATGAAGGAGGAGGCGGGGAGTAGGAGGGAAGTTGGGGATGCGAAGGACGGCGATAAGAGGAAATGGATGAGCACAGCGTAGCTCTGGGTGGACAGCGCGCCGATTCAGAGGTAAATCATCCATGTTTCTCATCATGATGCTTTACAATATAGCTACACTGAAATCATCCGTAAGTCATCTGTGCCTCTCATCATCTACTCTGCCCTGCTTTCCTAATTTCTTACATAGCTGCCTCCATAGCTAACGATACTATCTAATTTCATTTCAATATGGTGTATTACATGATGGAGATAGCTAACAATATAATTTGAGTATCTAATCTGTTAGGATTAATCCTTTTGCTTGTCTTCTGTGCTTTATCCTGCAAAGCTGGTTTGTTTTCATATGGAAAAAAGGGTCAAGTCACACGGATTCAGTCCAACGTACACCTACATGCATGCATGCAATCACTACATGCGTACAAATTCAAGTGCGTGTATGTCTACCGCTACATTGTCCTCTTGCAGCATCAAGCATTCAAACACAAGAACATCATTCACGACAATTTGTTTTCCCCATGAAATGCGTAAAGATAGACTCATGTTAATATGTCATTATATCCTTCACTACTCACAAGACACAGAGCACTTTGACATCCTTGTTGAATCTTCAAGGTGTCTGCAATTGCAAATTCTTGGAGCCACCCCCAGTATTATTACTGGTTAAATTATTTGTGCATGGATTTGATTTGCTCCATCGATTGAGAGATGGAAATGGAGCGAGTCACACCGATTGGTTGAAATCAGTCGAGATTTGTCGTATATGCCTAGCTGATGAGGTCCGACCATTGAACATTGCTGAAATTCTATGATAAGTGTTGATCTGTAGATGTGCATTGACTATCTGACATGATGTACCTGTACTGTTTTGACATATTGCAGGCTGAACGTGAGGAGGACAAGCATAATGTTGTGGAGAGTCTGGAGGAGGGGCAGGAGAGATCAGACTATACTATTTGCACGGATGAGCAGCATGGTTTGGATGGTGAGGTGAGTCAGGATGGGTATGGAGGAGTTGAGGTTGGCGGTGATAGGTATGCCATGGAGTATGAGAAGGATGGGGAGATGGAGAGAGTGTTGGAGAAACAGGCTGAGCTGATTGGGCAGTCTGAGGCAGAAGAAAATGCTCAGAGGGAGTGGGAGAAGAAATTCAGCGAGAGCTGCGATTCAACTCCGGTATGTGTTGTCCTTCTGAGATCCGAAATATTGTTGATTGAATAGTTGTTATGCCAGTACTCTCACAAGTATACATATTGTACCATGTTGAAAGATTGACATTTCATTTTTTATGCAATTTCATAGAAAAATATAGGATTTGTTTATAGACTTAAGATGGATTTTGGTGGTTGGTCTAAGCATTTTATATGGACTTGTTTATCATGTCGATTTGTTTATTGAAACAGTGCACTGCGTTGTGTTTGCCTTTTGTGAAACCTACCTGCTGATATGGTATGGAATGATGTAAGTACTTACTGGTATTAGCCTGTAAATTGTTACGTACTATTATTTCCTTTTTCTTGCATGTTTATTGGCCTGTGTCCCACTACACTCCTTGATTTTTGCTATCTTTCTATATGTAATATTTCGGTATAGTACTACAGTTTTCTACCTGCTTAGGACCGTTAATAATACCATCTTACAGTTAATAAGCCCATCTTGCTACATATAGAAGATAGATCGTCTATACCTTAAACAAAGTTTTGATTAGTTAGTATTCCATGCACACTTGAAACGCAGCCCCACTATGTGGCCAGGGACATAAGATAATTCGTCCAACTTTTCCTAGATGGTAGTTTGCAGTCTAATACTATATTTCTCTTTTATATTTTCACATTATCCACTCATACTTACGGTTGAACTTGATTTTGTTCTTTGTCACCGTCATCTACCCACTTATCCACTGTCACGTTCTCTCGACGCGCCAAGGCGCGCATAGGTGTCTAGTGCTACATAATAGGTAACCAAATGTAGGTGGATTTTTATCTAGAGTTCTAGACACAGCTGCAAAATTTCACACGCACAAAACGAAACCCATATATAGAATAAAAATTGTGCACAATCCGACTAGGACTAGTCGACTATAAACAAGTTTACTTCTTTAAGACAAAGTAAAGCAGAACATACAAATACGCGATTTCTTGAGGGGTCCGACGCATAAAATCTCCCCCTTGAAATTCCCACTTCTTCCCCTTCTCCTTTTCCCTCTCGCTTACTTCCACCCCACCCCCCTCTCCCTTCCGTCCTCCCCAGCCTTCCTCCGCTCCCCGTGTCGGCGGCCGCGGTGGCGTAGGTGTAGGCGGCGGCGGTTTAGAGACGCAGGAACCGGAGGCGGGGGTCGATGGCGGCGCCCGCGTCTGCGGCGGCGGCTGCCGGGCGCGGGGGCATGTCGACGGACAACGCCAAGGGGCTGGTCCTCGCGGTGTCGTCGAGCGCCTTCATCGGCGCAAGCTTCATCGTCAAGAAGATGGGGCTCAGGAGGGCCGCCGACTCCGGCGTCCGCGCGGGTGAGTGCGTCGCGTCGGTGGCTATGGCCGCCTGCTCTGGAACCTGGATCTCCCCGTGGGTGGGTCGGCCGGCCGGCCAGGGGTTCGAGTAGGGTTGTGTCAGCTACGCGGTTTCTTTACTGATTTGTACTCGCGGGTGGTCGATTCGAGCGAAAGATGGGTGGATCGCTTTGGTTTTTGGTTGGTGAGAGGGATCTGTTTGCGGTAAAAAAAAGGTTGTGAAGGTGTTAGTCTGGGGTAAATTTGTAGTCCAATCTTTGGGGCTTCTGATCGGAACTTCTCGAAAACTTTTCTTGATTTGGGTGGTCAGAGGAGTCGAGGCTGAAAAGGTTAAAGATTTTGGGCACGGAGACGCGTTTTTCACGGTAGATTTGGCGGCGTGGAAAAGTCTAGTTGAGTCAAGCGGTGAGTTTAGTCAATGACGCCTCTTTGCATTGCAACTGGATGGCTTGATTCTTTTTTTTTTTTTTTTGCGTGGTGAGAAAGGTTGCAATCATTTGCGTCGTGGAAAAGTTTACATGCAAAAGTAGTCCAATCGAGTCAAGAATGTTTCCTTTTGTTCTTTTGGTTGCAAAGGGGGTCAATTGGCTCAAAAGAATTTTCTTTTGTTTTACATTTGCGATGACATTTGTTTCTTGTGAATGAGTTTTTTTTTATTGGAGTTGAGCTGAGTGAGTCTGAGAAAGTGGTCTGTTCGTCTGGGATGCTTGCCTTTTTGCAGTTGTCCTACATTGGTAAGTTTGTTCATGGGTGGTGTTCAATATCTGTAGTTCTGTTTGCCGGGGGCGATCATTGTTTGGATTGGAAAATTTTGGTTCCAATGCTTATTTCATTTTCTGATCGAGCCATGGATCTGTACTTGTAGATGGAGAAGTTGTATTTTGGGGCGGTTTGATTATTTTGGATTTTTTTTTTGTTGGATTTGGTTTGTGGAAAGAGTAAAGTCAAGTCAAATTTGGGGTTGCTACTTGCTTAAATCATGGAAATGCGATCAATGGTTAAACTGAAATGCAAGGTGCTTCCTCAAATCATGGATAGATCTTGGTTAGTTCAGATCATGTGGTTCAATTAAAGTGGTTTATTGGCAGATTTTGTGATGGAAATGATGACTGAAACACGCCTTTATGGAGAAGGAAAAGGGGATCAGTAAATCTTGGAGTACCCATAAGTTTGTAAATCTCCTTGTTGCTTAGTTTGGTTCTTCAGTATGCCAGGATGAAGTTAGATCGTTCTTGTTGGCTAAATGTTCGTTTCAATGGTAGCAGCGTCGCATATTGTTTAGGTAGTGATTCATGGTTTCTTTGGTGGGAGGAGTCATTTCTGGCAGATGGTCATGGTGGTCCTTTTTTCTTTTTATTTTGGTAAGCAGTCCAGTTGACCGAGAGAACTTTTGCTGCATGATGGAATGCGATATTTAGTTTCCTTATTGATTAGTTTAACTAACTGGTTTAATTTAGTTAAATGTGTTTCAGTAGAGTCAAAAAGCTTTTGTTGTATCTATCTTCTTAACTCTGAACCCAGAACAAAGGAATCTTCTTTGCACAGTAGTTTTTTTAGTGTTATTATGCTTAGTTCTTTTGCGTACTTATATGCTGTTTACCTCTTTCCAAGTGGATGAAAAAGCCAATTTTGATCATACTGGTTATTTTGGATATGTTATTGTTAGGAGGCCGGGCATCTTAAATCAAGTCATTTGGGTTCTTTTACATTAGCTCAAATAAATGTTGCAGTTGGTACATGAAAAATTGAAAACAAATTCTTTCTATCACAAAGAGATTAAGCAGAAGCACACTGTAACAGTATGTGTAACATTTGGAATTAATGAACGCATGGTTTCAAATGAGTAAGTAGGAATTCTGATTTGTACCATAACCTTTTGTCGTACCTAATGTAACACTTTCCTGTATTATTAGTTACTTTTCGTGCACCCTGAAGGAAGCATCTGAATAAAGCAATGCTCAATTTCTCGACTTATCATTAGGTATTAAACATGAAGAGATTTGTTGTTCCTTGCAACAAAGTCTGCTGGCGGTTTCAGTTTAGTTATCTTGAAGTCTGACCAATGCACTGATATCCTTCATGACTTTTCATAAATTCTGCAGTTGCACTTTCTACAAGTTTTAGTGCAGAATGTAATATGTTATTTTAATTTACATAAAACAGGATATGGAGGGTTTTCTTACTTAATGGAGCCACTTTGGTGGATAGGCATGATTTCTAGTAAGCTTCTTTCCATTCCTTTTAAATGCTATGCCACTTCATTACTTTTTATTATATTCCTTCCTTTTCTTTGTCACATATATGTGCACAGTGTTATTCCAAAATGGATATTGTCGGTGTTCTCCCTATAATCTAACACATAACATCTTCTGTTCGAACATTTTTCCATTATTATTTTTGCTTTTTAAATGCCCTGCTGACCATGATGAGATTTTTGTTGGCTCTTAGCCTCTCATCCTGTCTCCTCATGTTGGTCATGTAATTCATGTTGATGTCAATTCCCTCATGGAAGCAAACTTACAAGAAGATGATTTTGCGTTTGAGAATTGAGATTGATACTGGTAGTTTATATTTGTAGAAACTAACAATTTGTAATTTGGGTTGAAGTCAATGCAGCCAAAAAGCATTTCTTGATAATTTTGTAGGTGGAACTGAATGTTAGTAGAATATTTGGACAAATATGCTTGAAAAGTGACCGGAGAGAGCAAATGAATTCCTTTCATCTGAATGTGATACTTAAGCATGACCATCTTTTAATGCTGTTTTCTGTTCCTAGGGATCTATTGTTTCTTCTAGTTATTCTGTCTGCAAGATCTTTTGTTGAACTTTATTGATTGGAAGTGGACAGAGTCGGACATCTTTGGAGTTTTATAAGTTCGCAAAGTGCTTTTATGATACTAGCAAAGTCGCTTCTTCACTTTTTAGGAAAACATGTTACTAATGCTTTTAGAAGGAAAGAAACTTGACTAATGTCTACTTACATGACCTCTTATGAACAGTGATTGTGGGTGAAATTGCTAATTTTGCTGCTTATGCATTTGCTCCTGCTATTCTTGTCACTCCTCTTGGGGCACTCAGTATAATCATCAGGTATAGTCATAAGAGTTCCATAGCAAACTTACTAACAATGTGCTTTAGCTAGCTACTTATTAAATCAAAATCACAATCCTTTGTAAATTTCTGCAGTGCTGCACTTGCACATGCCATTCTACAGGAGAAACTGCACACCTTTGGTATACTTGGTTGTGTTCTTTGTGTAGTTGGGTCAATCACAATTGTACTCCATGCTCCAAAGGAGCGTGATATTGATTCTGTAAGGGAAGTTTGGGATCTTGCAACTGAACCAGGTATATACTATGCTGAAAAATAGTGATCACAATGTTATCATTAACCTTATTTCTATTCGTGGGCTAGATTGACTCATTATTGTTTTCCTTGTTCTCTCAGCTTTTCTTTCATATGCGGCGATAGTAGTTGCAGCAGCCTTGGTGCTTATATATTTTGTTGTCCCCCAACATGGACAAACAAACATCATGGTGTACATTGGAGTCTGTTCTCTTCTAGGATCTCTCACCGTATGCTTTTCTCCCCAAATATATCACTCTAGCATAATCCATCTTGATGTTTCTCTACTGGATTTTTTTTTACTATGTCCCATTTTCGATCTGATAGTGAGAATTTAACAGGTTATGAGCGTAAAAGCTCTTGGAATTGCACTAAAGCTAACATTCTCAGGAATGAACCAATTATTCTATCCTCAAACTTGGGCTTTTGCGCTAATTGTAGTCACCTGCGTAAGCACCCAGATTAACTATCTAAATAAGGTAAATGTTTTGATTTTCTTATTCGCATTGATTCCATAGAATTGTGCATTGGCGAATCAAGCTGGAGCAAAAGTGCTTTTATCCGCCTATTTTTTTGGAACATGCAGACTGAACCATCCATGATAAGCATGTTAGTCACTACATCACCCAAGAGATTATCGATACCTATTGCTAACCTTTTTTTAAAAAATATTGCCTGCAGTCCTGCACATTTAGTTCCAAGGGATGCCACAGTAATATCACCACTTCACCAATGCTGCTGGCACATCAGCTTGCATTTCCTTGTCATCTGGAAGACTTTTTCTTTACTGTATATGGTTGATTGAATGGATATTTTTCCTTGTAATTTTTCATTTTGCTTTGGATCGTCTACCTCCATTTCTATTCTGTTGATGTACAATAGAATAGTAGACACTAGACGTGCCAGTATCTGATCCTTGCAGAGGAAAACACATATTATCATTTGAAAGTGATTCTCCTAAATATGGAAGCAATTTTGTAGTATAAGAAGAGATGAAACTGGACTTTAGATTAACAAGGGATCTTTTAACGATTTGTCTAATGCATACAATTATCATATTATCTGTCTTTAAAATAATATTCGTTGGTTTTGTTAAGGTGAAGGGCATAGCATTAATGGTTAAACAAAAGGATAGGGTAGCATGCAGCTTGTTGCATGCTCTGTGCTGTGTGTTTTCAATTGATACTTGCGGTTCTTTCTGCTAAGCTGAGCCACTATTATTGTGAGATACAAGCCAATTACATGTCAACAACAGTAAATGTTTTTTCCTCTGTAAATTACAGGCATTGGACACCTTTAATACAGCAGTTGTCTCACCGATATATTACGTGATGTTTACTTCACTAACAATTATAGCCAGTGTGATAATGTTCAAGGTAACCCTTTGCATCACTTTCATGACAAACAATACTCCTATTGTTAACTGAACTTTCTTATTGCAAAAATGTTTAAAAAATGTCTCTGGATTGCTGTCTGATTCTATTTATGTCTTGCTCTGCTTATAATTTTGTGCCTCACTGGCTGTGTGGAGGTTTAATAGAAAATAGATTTCACGATGACAGGGACATCTGGGCATTTAGTGCAATGCCGACTGCAGTTTAGATGCTGGTGGCTTACTGAATGCAAGCTCCAGGGCCCTTTGTAATTTGGATCTTAAGGATTTTTAGTTGTGCATATATATAGAGATGTTGAAGTGCTCTTAGTTCTGGTGGATTGCTTGTTTACCGAGACAAAGCTGCTGTAATTATCATTTATGCATGATGACTTGTGCCTTTTATCTTGCTCAGCTTACCTTAGTTTTTCTTTGATGCTAAAAAAATGATACCTACTGTTAGAATAGGAATCCTTTTGTATTTCCTTATCTGCCTTTTGTATTTTCTTATCTGTATATGGTAACCCCTTTTTGTACTCCCTATATATATTGCCTATTGGGCTCCATGAATATACACACAATATTCATAACTTGGTATTAGAGCAAGGTTACTAACCTAGCCCTTTCTGCTGCCACATCCTATCGCCCCACCATTCGACGCACGCCAGTGTTGTTCGCTTGCCGCGCCGCCCACCCAAACGCCGCTCCCAGCAAAGACAATTGTCGCTCCCGAAGACGTTGACGCGCCCGAAGCCGCGACGATCCGAGGCTGTGTTGCTATGTGCTGTGCCTCTGTCGCCCTAATGCTTGAGCCCGCTGCCTGTTGCTGGACGCCCGTCGTCGGGTTGCCGCTGCAGTCGCCGCCGCCGAGGAAGACTCCTCTGCCGCCACCGAGGATGTGGCTTTGGGAACCCTCCGTCGCCCGCGTGCTCGAGCTCGCCGCCCTCCGTAGCCTGTCGTTGGCGTGCTGCTGCGGCCGCCGCCACCACCGCCAAGGACTCGGGGGAACCCTAGTTCCCCCGCATGTGTATGTGCCCCTTCCTGAGCAGGCCAGGCCGGTTTAGTTGTAGGCCGTTTTAGCCGGCCCAAAAAGAAAAAAGGATAAAAAACAGAACGTCGACCCAAGGTTCCCCTAGGTGCTAGGCGCTAGTCGGGCGGTCGACTCAGGTGAGCTCTTGGGGGCGCAGAGCAGGAGGCGAGGGGGGAGCGCGGCGCGGAGGTGAGGGAGGAGCGAGGCGCGGAGGCGAGGGGGAGGTAGACTCAGGCGGAGGCGAGGGGGGAGCGATGGGGAAGAAGGAGGCGAGCGGAAAGAGGAGGCGGCGGCGAGTGGGAGAAGGAGGCGAGGAGGAAGGAGGTGGTCACCTGATGCGTCATCTTGGGCTCTCGGCCGTCCGATCTCGTGTAATCTGAGCCGTTCGATCGAAGCCCCACCCCTCCATATTGCGACACATGTCTCCCAAACCCTACAAGACAACTCATAGTCCCAGCCCTTCCCACGCATGCCGCCGCCTCCTCCTTCCCCTCGAGCACCCCTCGCTCCCTCCGCGTCTCGCTCCCCCTCGCCTCCGCCTAAGTTGGCCTCTCCTCGCTCCCGCCGCTCTCCTCCGCTCCGCTCCTCGCCTCGCGCTTGCTCCCACCGAGCCTCGCTTCCACCACCGGCGGCGGAGGATGAATCGAGCGACGGAGAGGCCAAATCGAGCGGCGAGAAGGTCGATTCGGCGTCGGCGAGGTCGATTCGCGTCGCGGAGGTCGATCGGCCACGGTGAGCCTGACCACCCCTCCTCTCTTCTCGCTCCATCCCGCCGCACCACCTTGCGCCGCTCGAACCTCCCACCGCCCGCCGCCTTGCCCGCCTCGTCTCGCCTGGTCCGCTTTGATCGGCGTTGACCGCCTCGCCGGGCCGAGCGCCTAGGGGCCCGATTGAGGCCGAGGCGCGGCGGTTGCCCTGCGCCCAGCGCCTAGGCGGCCGAGGTGGCCGCCTAGGGGATCACTGCGTCGACCTAACCGCCGCGCCGTCTAGCGTCACCTGTTGGACTTTGTTGCATTGGTCGCTGCGCCGCCTACCGATGGCTTCTATTCCATCAGCAGTGACCCTATTCTTGGGAACAAAGCTTTAGGGGATGAACTACAGGTTGTGGTCTTCACTCATGGAGATCATGATCGATGGTCTCCGCCTCTTGGGACATGTCACTTGTGTTCGACCTTGTCCGCCGTCGCCGGTTCAGCCTCCTCCCAGACAACCTACTTCTGCACCTCCGGCAAAAGATGAGGCTGCCAAGTTGGCAGATGCCACTACTGCTGCTGTTGACGAGGCTTTTCAGTATGCCATAGATGCTTTTGAGCGCTGGTGTGCTGTTGGGGCCCGTGTTCGCGCCATCCTGGTGGTCAGCGTCAACGACTCCATCAAGCCAGACATTGTTAGTCTGCGTTCTACTCACCAGGTCTGGGAGTACTTGCGTGAGCGATACCAGCAGAGCAGCGATGCTCAGTTCTTTTCGCTTCAGCGTGAGTTGGAGATGCTTCGCTAGGAGGACTCCTCTGTCGACGACTTCTTCCGAGCCTTGGCTAGTCTCTGGTGCCAGCTGGGCGAGCTGGCTTCTTCGCTCTGCCAGGAGTGTCATAAGGTGCAGAAGGCGGATTGTTATCGCCTTCGCCTTTATGACTTCGTCTGTCGTCTTCGCCTAGAGTTTGAGCCTGTCAGGGCTCAATTGTTGAGCCGCTCACCACGATTGACTTAGTTCATTCCGATGTATGAGGACCAATGCCTATTATCTCTAAAGGTGGGTATAAATTTTATGTAATCTTCATTGATGATTATTCCCATTTTACATGGATTTTCCCCATGTCTAATCGTGGTCAGTTTCTTGCGATCTATCGTAGCTTTACAACAATGGTTTGTACCCAGTTTGATTCTTCTATCCGTACTTTTTGTTGTGATTCTACTGGCGAGTACTGTTCTAGCGCTTTTAGACAGTTTCTTTCTGAGTAGGGCACTCTTTACCAGTCTTCTTGTCCTGGTGCCTATGCTCAAAATGGGGTTGCTGAGCGCAAACATCGTCATCTGATTGAGACTGTCCGCACTCTTCTTCTTGCTTCTCACGTTCAACCACAGTTCAAGGCTGAGGTTGTTTCTACGACTGCATATCTCATCAATATGCATTAAGGGTGTTAGTCCTATAGAGCGTCTCTACTCTCGAGCTCCCCAGTACCCTCACCTTTGTGTTTTTGGTTGTACTTGTTTTGTTCTGCTGCAGCCTCGTGAGTGCACCAAACTATCGGCTCAGTCAGTTGAGTGTGTTTTTCTTGGTTATAGTTCTGAGTATAAGGGTTATTGCTGATATGATCCTTCTTCTCGACGGATCAGGATTTCACGAGACGTTGTCTTTGACGAATCTCGACCTTTCTTCTATCGAGATTCGGCTCCTTGTCCTGTTTCCACCGTTGAGTCGATTTCACGGTTGTCTCATTCTGACTCTTCATCTATTTCTCCACCGCCACAGTCTTCCCCTGGTCTGTCTCCAGTGGTTCCTTCTGTACCTCTGCCTCCGGTACTGCCTCCTGTAGCATCGCCTCTTGTCCCTGTAGCACCACCATCTCATTTCTCTGGTATTCACTACTCCAGGCGCTCTCGTCTTTCACTAGTCTCCTCCCCTGGTATCTTGCTGACATCCACATCTGATCCACCTGATGATGCTCCTCGTTACGCCCTTTGTGACTGGACAACCCTTCGACCTCCTGATCGTCTTGGATTTGCTCCAATAGCTTGTGTACTCTTTGTCACTAAGCCTAGTTCTTATCGTGAGGCTGCTCCTCATTCTGAGTGGCAGCTCGCTATGGCAGAGGAGCTTGATGCTCTTCGACGTACGGAGACTTGGGATATTGTACCGACACCTATGCATGCTCGCCCTATCACGTGAAGTGGGTGTATAAGATTAAGATCCGGTTTGATGGTACTATCGAGCGTTACAAGGCTCGTCTCTCGTCGTTTGTTTTTCCCTAGCTCCAACTCACTACAGCTTCAGCCGTACTCCGATGCGGCCTAGGCTAGTGATCCTTTTGATCGTCGTTCTCTTTCTGTTTACTATATTTTTCTTGGCTCCTCTCTGATTGCCTGGAAGACAAAGAAGCAGACTGCAATTTCCCGTTCGAGTGCAGAGGTTGAGTTGAGAGCTATGGTAGCAGAGGTTACTTGGCTGAGTTGGCTATTTGTAGATTTTGGAGTGCCTGTCATTGGACCTACAACTCTTTTGTCTGATAGTACAGGTGTTATCAGTATTGCCCGTGATCCAGTGAAGTATGAGCACACCAAGCACATTGGTATGGATGCTTCATACACTCGCTCACAGGTGCAGGAGGGAGTATTTACTTTACAGTTTGTGCCATCAGAGTTACAGATTGCTGACTTCTTCACGAAGCCACAGATTAGGGTACAACATTTGTATTTTCTCTCCAAACTCAGTGTGTGATCTACCATGAGTTTGAGGGGGGGGGGGGTATTTCCTTATCTGTGTCTGGCAACCCCTTTTGTACTCCCTATATATATTATCATTGGGCCTTATGAATATACACACAATATTCATAACACCTACTTCATGGAAGGTTTATATCCTTTGTTTGTCAGAGATTAGCTTTTTCACATGCAGGATTGGGATCGGCAAAATCCGACGCAAATTGTCACGGAGATGTGTGGTTTCGTGACGATCCTTTCTGGGACATTTCTCCTTCACAAGACAAAGGACATGAATGACAGTATGTCATGATTTTAGTCATTTTACACATGTTTATGAGAAACACCATTGCATTATGTCTAATGAGATTTTCTTTCCAAATAGGTAATGGACCATCTTTGTCCACACGACGCTCGAAGCATGGTAGTCAGAATGGGTTTGCCATTGAGGTCGTTCCACGAAAATACCAAGATTCTGTGGATGACGAGACCTTGCCATTGTCACTTGCCAAGGCTGACAGTCGCTACCTAACGGAAGAAGAGTTTCCTCTTAGATACAAAGACTTGAATATTGCCTGATAAATAATTCTTCGCCAACACGTGCTAGGAATCTCTTGGGAAATTTGTCGCACACAATGCTCAGACATGATTGGTTGATGAAGAACTGGTGTTGGAGGTTTTACCTCATCTATGGTGTTTGATAGATTGAGCCCGGAGAAATTATAAGTTGATACCGTGACATGCCCTTGTCTGGGTGGATGATTTCGTCTCTTATAAGGAGCAAGCAGGGAGGATGTCAACCTTCAGGCCAATTAAGTGATAGTTATTCTGGAATACCATTTCTGGAAAAGTGCGTGAAGTGTACTTATATACAGTGGCATCATTTACTACACTATTTTTCTTTTTTTAGGCAGCCATCCTGCAATACGAGCTTATCTGAATTTTCTAGAAAAATGTTATATAGGAACATCAAGCTTCATTTTTTTTTATTTTTACCTGTACCTACCTCATAAATTGCTGCCCAATTAGTTGTCAATGTGTTGACTGAGTCTGTGTAAGTATCAACCATACTTTTTGATAGTTAATTCATTAATCTAATTCACATGTCTTGTGTTGTAAATATATGTTGTGGATGCCTCATTATGCCATTTTTGTTCTCCTTGTCTTCAAAATGCATTTTGCTGGACCATTATTGTGATTAAAGCAGGAAGTTGTGCATGATGATTTACAAGTTTGCAGGATGCCTGATTGCAGAAAGAAATGGAAATGATTGGTGCAAGGAGGACATAGAGTTGCTTCTCAAACATTCTGTTACTACTTTTGTCATTTATACAAGGTAAAGAAAATATTCTCAACTGTTTTACTTGATTTTGTTGCCTCCTTTTGCAACTACACATTTGCTACTGCTTTTTCATGATTACTCCTTACTAGGTTACCACTTACCACTTTTGTACTTGTTCATAAACTCTACTGAATGTGTTTTGGCAATGTTAAGCACCAACAATGCCTTATGGAAAATTTAGCTCAAGCCTCAATGTAGTGACTATATTGTGATGAATACAACTAAAATAAATACTGTACTAACTTCAATATTTATATTTAGAAAAGTTCAGTAACCTGCAACTGCAAGAACTTGTAAAATAAGAACCAGTTCCATCTATATATATACCACTATCCCAAATTCCTGGTCAACCTTTGGTTGTGCCCATTATGTGTTCTTGACTGAATACCTCTAATTGAGATGGAATAGGATATGCTTGTTTACATCATTTAATGAAAAAAATTGATGATCGAGACCGAGTATGAAGTTAGAGAAATTGAGAGTTTCAGCTTCCCATGAGAAAATCCATTTTCTTTTTATTTATTTTTTAGAAACTGAAGTTTATGGCATTTTCGTTACCGTTTTGCTGTCTAGGCTGCACATTCCTTCTCTAGCAGAAAGAAACACAACCCCATATCAGACAACTTTTGTTACAAAAAGAAGTTTCATTAGTGAATTATTCCACAGAAGTTCATACAATATTCTTTCCAAGAGAAATAGAGAATGCCTTGGATAAAGTTATAATACATCTCTTGGTGAATTGCAGGGATTTGCAACCAAGTTTTTGAATTGTTACTTACCATGCTGTACTAGTACATGTGTCAACTTTGCCACCTTCTACACTGTCATTGGTACAGTGATCATCACAGCTCTGGCTCCTTCAACCTCACAACCATTACTTTCCTGATCCCAGCCCAATAGAAGGAGATGATGAAGCCAGCAACAAAAGAAACTGCTCCGACCCATATAGCTGATCTGAAATCATCTTGAATGCCTGTCATACTATCTGAAGTGTCATTGTCTTCTGTACCTTTTGTGAGACCTGGATTTCCAGTTACATTAACCATCACCCATTTAGGCAACTCAGGCAAGGGTCCAGAGAGCTGGTTGCCAGAAAGCAACAAATATGTTAATCTTTTCAGGCTCGCAACTGAGGACGGTATCTGACCGGACAAGTTGTTGTGTGAAAGATCTAGAAACTCCAAGTTACTTAAAGTCCCAATGCTTGTGGGGATGGTTCCAGTTAGCTCATTGTTCCTGAGAGCAAGGGTGATTAGAGAATGCAGTGAGCTGATCGAAGATGGAATCGCACCGCTGAGCTTGTTGCCATGTATATCCACATAGCAGAGCTTTGGCGACTTGGCTACTCTGAAAGGTATCTGTCCAGTGAATGAGTTTTGACCAAGGTTAAATACTTCCAGGTTTTTCATGTCAGAAAATGAAGTTGGGATATATCCACTGAGATTGTTCATTTGGAGCTTCAAAGCTATCAGCTGCTCAAGGTTGCCCAACACATCAGGCACAACACCTTGCAGCTTGTTTGATGACAGGTCTATGAGCACCAACTTCTTGCATTTGCTGAGCTGTGAAGGTATAGCTCCCACCAGCTGATTGTCATTCAACACCAGATAGACCAAGCCGATAGCATTACCGATTGATTCTGGGATGCTTCCATTGAGCAAGTTGCCACCGAGCCTCAGGTGATAGAGGCTCTGAGACAAATACCCAGGAATGAGCCCTTCAAGCCTATTGGCAGTGAGATCAACGCCCTCCAAACTGGCAGGTGAGAGGAGATCAGAGGGAATCTCTCCACTGAGCATGTTGTAACTCAAATCCAACATCCTAATATTCTTGGTGATTCCTTTAGGAATTGGGCCACAAAATTTGTTCTGGTTGCCTGCAAACCGAGACAGTGTCGTGACATTCAGCAAGCTCAGTGGTATTACACCGCTCAAGTCATTATCTGAAAGGAGCAAAGTTCTGAGTTTGGGAAAGTTCATGAACTCATCCGGGATGTTACTGGTTAGATTGTTCTGGCTGAGGTCCAACAGAATGAGATTTCCATATCCAAACAAACCCATTGGAATCTGACCACTAAAATTATTACCAGACAACACCAGTTCCTCCAAAGATGGAACCATGTTTGTAGGGATAGGACCTACCAAGTCATTGAAACTAAGGTTCAAGCTTCTCAATTTTGTCAAATAACTAAGTTGGGCACTCACATCACCATTTATAGAATTGAAGACAAATCAAGAACCTCAAGTTTAGGAAAACTGGAGAATTCACTAAGCTGACCAGCCAACTTGTTGCTGCTGAGATTCAGTGCTCTCAATCCGGCCTTCATGGGGCACGGAGAGAACTGGCCTTGCAAATCGGCGAAGTAGTTTTTTGAGAGATCGAGAGATTGCAAGGTATCAAGAGGGCATATAGAGGCACGGATAGTGGTGTTGGAGAGGCCAAAGCCAGAGAGGGAGAGCCGGGTGACAACTGCAGACGCAGAGGAATTCAAGCCATGAGAAGAAGAGCAAATGACTCCACTCCATAGGCATGGATTTGAGCTGGTGTTCCAGCTCTTTGTGAGGGATAGAGCCATGGTACTATTACCACTGCTCACCAAGCTTGAAATATCTCTCATGATTCTCTTGTGTGTCTTGTTCAGCTGTGGTGGTGATGGCTTGGTGGCGGCCATGGGAGCATCAAGAAACAAGAACACAAACAGTAAGCACAACAAATTAGCAGAAGCACAGCTTTTACTGACCTCCATGGTCAATCTTGGCTAGTTGGCTCTTCTTGATCTCTTTGCAATTTTCGTCGATTCAAGACTAAGAAAAACTTACATGGGATATTATCAAGCAAGCTGTGCGGTAAAATTGAGCAGGACAAGGAGTAGAAAAGCAGAGGGAGAAAGAAAGCAACCTGAAAAGATCAACTGGTATATCTGAAATGAGCAGGCGGGGTCTGTTTTGTAGTTTTGCCCTTGGATGCTTATATGCATGTAGACATTGTGGAGCATCGGTGATTGTTCAAATGATGCGAAAGGTGATCTCTACATACAGGAAGGAGTAAACAAAAAACGCTGGGTCGAGGTTATGGAATACAGTTGTCATCTAGGGCCTAGGGGGCAGAGCAGAGCACACTATTCATGTGCAGTCAAACACTCTGACTTGTGTTGCACTCGGCAGGGTGAGTCATTTAGGACGCGTATGCATGGACTTTTTTTCACTCGTCTTTCAGACTTGGTGGTGCAGTTGTAATTGTTTGAGCTAGTTGGAGAAATGGTCAAAGAGCCATGCAATAAACCAGGCGAGAAGGTGGCGTGTCTCGTGAATTACCGTCAAATACTATAATGCATACTGTAAAAATTGTAAATGATAGTTACTGAGCTATCAAATCCTACATCGCACACCAAAAAGAAATGTAAAATGATATCCACTAAGAGCACGTACACAGGTACTTCGAGAGACGCTTAGCAATGAAAAACTGATTTTTTCGGCCACTTAGAATAGATAAGGTGTTTGTTTTGTAGCATCAATATTTAAATAGGCATCAGAGTTTAACAGATGTTTATGTGTATAACTATATCTAATTAATAGATAATATAACACCTAAATATCTGCGAAAGAGATGTTTGTATTGAGGGAAATGATTTTTATATGGATGCTTAATGATATGACTATATTATCTCACTTTTGTATGTCTAAAAAAGGTCTTCACTTTTTATATCTGTTCACTTACTATGCTACAACACATTTTTGGACTTAGGAGTTCAAGCACCAACAATGCCTTGTGGTAAACTGTCGGCAGCTAGATTTACATCTAGACCCTCTTCTTATACTGAGTTAATCATATGTTTAGTAGCTAGCTCACAAAATACAATATTGATAAATATCATATTCATACATGTGCTTAAATAAAAGAGTATTTAATATTGCATAAGTAGTCGTAAATAAGTCTTAGGGTTAAGTTCTTAAATAACAGATTGCTGGGCTGATGAGTCTAAAAGAGAAAACAACAATGGAATGTAAATGAATCAAAAGAGTTTCTATGATCTACCATAGGTAATCGACCACGGCTATGACCTAGTTTTTGCTGTTGTTTTCGTTTCCAAAGCTAGACGCATAGAAATATCCATATACTGGATCTTCAGTCTCACGGTCTAAATCTACATATTTGAGCAACAATGGGCACAAAGATACTCAGTAAGTCCTTACACCAAATGCAATTATATATATATGATTGCTTGGTAAAGGAGGGGTCTTATGATTATTTTAGCACAAAATCAGGTTTAGCTCAAATATCGTAATTATTTTTCAAGCCTATGGCCTAGACATTTCAACATAAAACCAAAGTGTCATTTGTATAAGCATGTTTTATCATAAAACAAGGTTTCATCCACCTATGAATACCCATGAGGTTCCATCTACCTATCTCTAGATCATCACTATAACCATTTTTACATTAACATGTTCTCATCCCAAATTTTATCAAAACTAATTAACAAAGTGTTTGCAACTTTGGTGATGGCTGCAGCTGAGGAACGGGCGCTGCAGCATGAGGAAAATAGGATGTGGAGTCGAGAAGCGGAGGGAGGAAAGGAAGAGGAGATCACCTGCGTTACTGTGTGGGTGGCGCGGAAAGGCCGTTTGCAACGTACAGGAAGGGGTCAAACTGATGTGGTCGCTTTTCAGCCGACCAAAGGGCCTGTACTTGATCGGTAAATTGGCCGCGGTACCGTCGTGTAGATCGGAGCAGACTAGTCGAGGAACAATTTTTTATTATTTAACTAGTAGAGTGGTCTGTGCATTTGTGCAGCTAGATTTGTTTTGATGTTTGTATAAATATTTAAGAATATATTTACATATCTTATAGAATATTTATACTCCTAAACATTGGAAATGATAATAGAAGTCCGAAGGAAATTACA
The DNA here is from genome assembly GCA_036346255.1 of Ampelocalamus luodianensis. Lineage (NCBI taxonomy): Eukaryota > Viridiplantae > Streptophyta > Magnoliopsida > Poales > Poaceae > Ampelocalamus > Ampelocalamus luodianensis. The sequence continues at coordinate 45,955,949 of CM070638.1, forward strand.
ACAATAGGACATAATCGAAGTATGTGCTTTGATGGAATAAAATCATTGATCATGTAGCTACATATCTATAATCTCACTCTATTAGTTATTTTTTCCAAATTGTATGCATGCACACATGTATCACTATTTAATCTCAAGCAATACATTGATTATGTGTGTGAAAAATTATCCTATTAGTTTACATGGTATAATGTATTAGAGTACATTGCTTACACATACACCGATGAACCATAGACAACCTACCTAAACTTATCTTCTCTCACACGCCGACTACCCTACCAAACCGTGTGGCTTCTATTTCTTTTCGTCGTCATAGTTTTTTTTGCTTCAACCTCCAACAGTAAACCCAAATTTTGATCGATCCCTCAACTGCTACCCCAATATTTTACCACATAATTATCTTATGCTTCTCCTCAATTGTTGCTTATTGCTAACTATTACGACATTAACGCGTAAACACATGCAACCATCGCCGATCCCAAATGGGGACACATGTCATGCTCTCTTCGGTGACCTCCGAGGATATTCTCTACGGTTGCGTCATCTCTACCCTAAGCCTTTTGCTTCTCTACCTCTGTACGTCCGCGCTTCTATTTATACGGATACATGCATGTACATATGCATACATGATGTTATACATGCTCGACGCCCTTTTCTCTTGTGTCGGTCCCTCCTCTTCTTCCACGTTGGCCAACTGAACGGTGTGGCATCCTCACTAACCGTAGTGACCTCACATCTTCTCTAATGTTGGCGTGTTTGCTTTAATCGTTGTCTAATGATATGGAGAATCTTTTCACCATCGCCGGCGACGATGTGCCCCTCACCAATGATGGCACGTTCCTAGCTACTTGGTAGCTCCATATCAACTATAGCTCGTCTTCAATGCAAAACTTTATCTCCTCTCTGCTAGAGCTTTCCCATTACCGAGCTTCTTTGGCTAGTAACTTCTTCAACAATGTCGACGCTCTCCACTTGTCATCGCAGCTCTTAGCTCCTTCAACATTAAACTTTCTCTTCAATGGCTCTGGCGAGCAGCATGACATTGTCCTCATCTCCGTGCCCATCGCCGCCTCAACTTTTCACTTCCTCGTGGGTCAATGTGTTTGTGTAGGACAGATCAATGCCATTGCACTCTTTCTTGATATCCTCCAACACCATTTGTGCTATTATCGTTATAACTTGAATTTTTTAATTAAATTTTTTGTTATCCATAGAAAGCAACAATAGAAACACGTGACCTTGAGAGCGAACGTGGTGGCTTCTTTTGTGTCTCCTCCAACACCATTCGTGTCATCATCATTGTAACTTTTATTTTTATTCAATATTTTAGTTATTTTTTCGGAGTTCGTATAAAAATCAAATTACTACATTTATTTAATTCATTCCAAATTTTAGTTATTTACGATTTTACTTTGGAATTCATATGGAAATCAAATTACAAATTTTCTTTTATTTTCTATTTAGAATTTTAGTTTTGTTTTCTTGGAATTTGAATCTGAATTCCATTGTTAATTTTTCTTTAATTTTTATTCTGAATTACAGTTATTTAGGGATTTTACTTTAGAATTCGTATCGTAATCAAATTTCTAATTTTTTTTATTATGGATTTCATTTTTTTATTGTATTTTGTATATAAATCTAACTGCCAAATCTTATTTATTTTTTATTCTAAATTATAATTATTCAAATTCGTATCAAAACTAAATTGCTAATTTTAGTTTATTTGTATTCCAAAGTTTAGTTTTTTTGTTGGATTTTGTGTACAAATCTAATTTCTAATTTTGTTTATTTTTATTTTGAATTATAATTATTTTAGGATTTTGCTTATAAATTCATCTTCAATGCAAAAGCTTCATCTCCTCTCTGTCAGGGTTTCCTTATCGTTGAGCTTATTTAGCCACTAACTTCTTCAACAACGCTGACGCTCACCACTTATCATCGCTACGCTTGGCTCGTTCAACACTGGACTTTATCTTCAATGGTTCCGGTGAGCAACATGATATTGTCCTCATCTCCGTCACCGTCTCCTCGACTCTTTGCTTTCCCATGGGTCAATATCTTCTCGTAGGACAGATCGATGCCATTGCATTCTTTCATAGTCTCCTCTTGCACCATTCGTATCATCCTCATTATAACTTGTATTTTTTTAATCAAAATTTCAGTTATTTTTTTAATTTTTATTCCATAGGAAGCAACAATAGCAACACATGGCATTGAGAGCGAACATGGTGACTTCTTTTGTGTGTCTTCCCACACCATTCGTGTCATTCTTGTTATAGCTTTTATTTTTATTCAATATTTCAGTTATTTTTATTTGAGTTCATATACAAATCAAATTACTAAATTTATTTAATTTATTTGAAATTTTAGTTATTCGAGGATTTTACTTTGAAATTTGTATGAAAATCAAATTGCAAATTTCCTTTTATTTGTTATTTGGAATTTTAGTTCTTTTTTCTTGGAATTTGAATCTGAATCCAATTGCTAATTTTTCTTTAATTTTTATTCTGAATTATTTTTTTTAGGGATTTTACTTTTTAATTCATATTGTAATAAAATTATTATTATTATTATTATTCATGATTTCAGTTATTTATTTTTATTGTATTTCGTATACAAATCTAGCTGCCAATTGTTGTTTAATTTTTATTCTGAATTATAATTATTCGAATTCGTATCGAAATCAAATTCCTAATTTTATTTCATTTTTATTCCGAATTTTAGTTTTTTTTTGTTGTGTTTCGTATACAAATCTAATTTCCAATTTTTATTTATGTTAATTATGAATTATAATTATTTAGTAATTTTACTTAGAAATTCGTGTGGAAATCAAATTTCTAATTTTATTTTATTTTTATTCTGAATTTCAGTTTGAACTCTTTCTTTTAATCTGGACAGTTATAACGTTATAATATGGATCCACCGCGATCGATGGTGTAGATTTTTCTCTTTTTCCTGCGATTAACGTGTGAATTCCTAGCCTTTGAGAGCGAAAATGGTGACTTCTTTTGACTCTCTTTTAATAAGATAACAAATATGTTGGTGACGCGGAAAGGCCGTTTGCAACGTATAGGAAGGGGTCAAACTGACGTGGTCAACCTCCCAGGGAAACTCGCTTGTGTCGTAGACCAGTCAAGGAACAATTTTTATTGAGTAAATTTCACTTTACATCGTATAATCTTACCATGGTTTCACTTTGGACCACCCTTAGCAAATATTTTTATTTTGCACCACCTTTTCTTACTATTTGTTGCATTTTGCACCAGGTAATGATTTGCTCGCCTTCTTTGGTGCTCACTAACGGTGAATGATGGCGCGGGAGGCGGTGACGAGGCACAGGATGGAGAGATGGAAGGTAGATGGAGCTAGGAATGGATTGAAAGCGGAGAAGAATACCTGGAGCATCGCCAACAACGGCGAGAATGACAAAATGGCTCACTCTCTCTATTTTTCGGGTTGTCACAACCTCACTGGCCGTGCCTCGTTGTCGACATGCTCCCTCTACGCCTCCCATGTTTCCCTCTCACTGATAGTATGTTCTCCTAGTGCAGAGTGAAGCAAAAAGTAAAAAGAGGTGATGCAAAGTGAAATAAAAAGTAAGAAGATGTGGTGCAAAGTGAAAATATTTGCTATAGGTGGTGCAAAGTAAAACTATGGTAAGATTATATGGTCCAAAGTGAAATTTACTCATTTTTATTATTTAATCTCTTTTTAATTTATTTTTATTAATAACACATCAGCAACTTCGTTTCTAAATCTGACTTTTTTGTCATGCAAAAACAACACTGCCACCTTATGAGGTAAGTCTCGTGTTGAACTAAAAAATGACATGTTTTGCCACTTTACCAGTGGTGACGTGGCAAAACAATACTGCCGCACAACCACCAATAGAATGGCAGGGTTTGGCCATGCTACCACCGGTGGAGTGGCAGGGTTTGGCCACGCTAGGATTGATGGTGTGGTAATATGTATTTGTCACGTTATACGTGGTGGTGTGGTCAGTAGGATGATATTTCAAAATAAAATAATTTTTCCAAAAAGGATTATGTAATAAAAAAATCTCCTAGTCAAAGGTGCAGCCTAACTTATGTTGCATGCGGTAGATTGAGCCGACGAGATCGCAAGTCAATGGTAACAATAACTGGGTTGGACCGAAAATGGATCATCTGCATCAAAAGTATCAATGTAGACGATCTACAATATTGTGCATTAGCACGAGATTTACACCGTCCGATAAAAAAAACAGTAGCTACAATGTTTTCTCGCTACATTAAAAACATTGGGGTAAATATTTCCTTGTTACTATAGTGCCGCTGCCGAGTGTTGTTCACACAATAAAAAACACTATTTGCATAGTGATCACAGTAGAGGATCCGGATCCGGCTAGACCACCTTTTTGTTTTTTTTGGTGGTGGTGAGTAGGGGTTGTCATTCACACGCGCCTACACGTAGGGTGGTTTCCATTGATTTATATGGAAAATTGGATAAGCATCATCCTTATTTTGAGGTCACCTCACAGCAAACATCTCACAGACGCGCCTGAGAGTGACATGCGCGTGGAGTGACTGTCGGGACCACCTTGGGATATACTAAGAAGATCTCCCAGGACCTCTTAGGGAGGACCGACAGGACCACCCGGAGGTCGTGTAGGTCCTCTAAGAACACCCACGGAGGAGGTCCTCCAGGACCTCCCAGGAGATCGCAAGGACCTCCTGGAGGTCGTGGACACCTATGCCCTGAGTTAATCCCAGGAACCGAAGCAAACTCGCACAAGTCAACATAGGTGCAATCACAACCACAAAGTCCTCAAAAGGAGCAGCGGATAAAGTACAATAAATAATAAGCAAGGGCCTTATGGCCAAGGTTGTTTTCAGCAGTTGCCAACAAGGGCTACAAAATCCGACAACAGAGCTTTACAGCAAAACACCGAAAACGCGTGGCGCCAACCGACAAACCCAGAGGCTGTCGAGTGGAGGACGTCCCTAGAAGGTTGGATTGTCAAAGAACTCCTCCTCGAAGAGGTCTAAGCCACCTTGAACTGGGTCATCTTCGGCCACTGCTCAAACAGAGGGCTTAAAGCCATGAGTACGTTGAATGTACTAAGCAAGTCATAGGGAACAATTATGCAAATAATATTCATGCATTGGCTTTGACAACGGGAAGATGCAGGGTTAGTTTGCAGAAAGCCACATTTCACAGGAAATAACATAGATAGGTTAAGAGCTCAAGTTAAAAACAGTAATACATAAATACTTTTGATTTGAAAGGGAGGTCGTGAGAACCTACTCACTCCCAAGACCCCTCGTGGGAGGTCCTGGTCGATCCCACGTCCAGGACCACCCCCACGACCACCCTTGAGCACCAACTCCAGGACATCCGAGGCACCTACCCCGAGCACCCTGGACCACCCACGAGCCAGCCACAATCTCTCTGGAGCCGGCCAAGGTCTCTTCGAGAAAACAACCATGACCTCTCGTGAGAGCCCAGGTCCTCAACTTTTATAAAAGTCTACCCCTTGCGAAAAATCACCAGAAAAATGTCCAAGACCAAGAACTTGGCTATTCGAATATTACACTCTAGAGAGGTGTACAACTTTACCCCTAATTCACGACCTCTCTAGCGGGGCGGTTCCTATCGAAACCTTGCCTATTTCCGAAAATGAGCAGTCTAGAGAGCGCGATAAGGCATTTACAAAGCTTGGAGCTGGCTTAGAGCTGCCTGCTAAGGTTTTGCTTCTAACAGGCCTCACACCACACCAGATTCGTGCCCCCTCTTGTGCCAGCTAATCACACGCTCAACCATAACAGAACCAAGCCAACTCTTTGCTAATTATTTGGCCCAGACCAGCCCCCATAAAGTGATCTTGTGGTTGCATGAAAATACCCGGATCATTGGATCACAAAGTAAAATCCTTAGTTGCTGCTCAAGCAAGACCATCCACAACCCAAGGTGACTCTAGGGCACCACCCTAGAGCACCCACTACTCACTCCCGACCTTCTTGCCCGAGCATAAAACGGTTTTAGGGTTCACCCAAGCCAAAGGACCACCAAGTCCTGTCACACAAGTTTTAACAAAGGCGGCATCACACCACAATCAATACAACTGTGGCCTCACACCACAGGTGCACAACCATGGCCTCACATCACAGGTTTCATAGTTTATTAGTCAAGATTATTAAAGAAGGAAAAGAAACAAGGTTCTCCTAAACCCATGGTTCTAAGCTAAGCTAAGCAAACTATGGTCCCAAGTTGGCAAAACGAAGAGTGCCAACAAAACCTGCCCAACTAAGGTGTCCGAGGAAATCATGTCAACATGATGAGTACAAATACCCAAGGAAGGATAGTGTCAAGTAGATAAAGCTACTGCCCAAAACCTTTGCTATAAAAGATAGCCATGCAAGATAATGTAAAACAACATATATTTGAAATGCTAGGTTCAACAATAATCAAAGGACTGCGACTTGCCTTCGTTGAGCAATGAGGAGGCTTCGATAGAGACTGCTGGATCAAAGAACTCTTCTTCAAACTCAGGACCTACACGTTGGCGAAAAACCAAATAAGCAAGATAAACTCGAACTAGAGAACTCAAAAGACTAAGAAAACTTAAGCAAATCAAATAAAAACCAGAAACACAGGAGGGTCTGGTACGAAAGGGGAGGTCCAACCCAAGGAGGATGAAACTCCAAGCACCAGCACAGAGAGAACAAGGTGAAAGCAAAGAGGCTAAGACTGAGGAAAAAGGTGGTGGAGGGAGGCTCTCTCGGCTACAAATAGCTAGGGAGAGTGAGGGAGAACCCTGTGCTCAGGGCAACATGCCAACGGTAGGTGAGAAAATAGTACAAGGATAAGACAAGGCAGACCATCAAAAGGAGGAACAAAGTACATCAGATGTGACTACATTCAACTTTCTGCTGCAAGGCGTGCAGAAAGGAGAAAGGGGACAGAGCTGGCTTAAACAAAGAGGTTGGTCAAAGCAATAGGAAAAAGTCGTGACCAAAGGGGAGGTCCAACAAGGGGGGGGGGTAAGAGGAGGTCTTACGAAGGAGGAGGTCCTGTTCCACCAGCGTGATCTTTGCAAAAGACCAGATGTCATGACCACATAAGGTGGTCGTGACACAAGAGGGTGGTCTTTGCAAAAAAACAAGAGGTCATAACCACATAGGGTGGTTGTGACAAAAGAGAGAGGTCTTTGCAAAAAGGCCACAGGGAGGTCCGAAGGATAAACGGGAAATGCGCAATCGAACCATGGCCACACGATCTTGATTGGGTGGTCCAAAAGGGGAAAGGAACGTTCGAAGCACGCAAACGCTTCTTCTAAAATGGACCATCCAAACAAGATCTAACGGTCCTAGGGAGGGGAAGGCATGCACAGGATCTGGACTTAAGGGAGGTCCAAACAAGGGGAGTTTCAACGGATAAGATTCAAAAGCGAGAAGGATCTAAAGAAGGAGATCCAAATAAAAAGGTCCAAGGAGGTCTTGACGGTCAAGATCTACAAAAGCGGAGGTCCTGACGGTCAAAATCTACAAAGGAGAGGTCCAACACAAAGGAGATCCAAACCTAAGGAGGTCTAAACCTAGGAGAGGAGGTCCGAACCTAGGAGAGGTCCTAATCCAAAGGAGGATCTGGACAAGGGAGGTCTAAAAGAGAGAAACTAGGCTGAGGGGCACTCAAAGCACAAAGAGAAGGGAAACTAAAGGATCAAAGAACACCAAAGACTCCAACAGCGAACAAAGAGCTAAATGACTTTAGTTGAGGTTAAGTTAGTTCAAGTTAAACCTCTAAGATTTCCAAAGTTCCAGGTTAAGCTTGAGCAAACCAATAAACCAAAAGGTTCCCTTTTTAGGTTTTAAAATCTGACAAGAACTCTAAGACAAACAGGACGTTACAAACCTTCACTCCTTAAAGGGAATCTTGACCCTGAGATTTGGGCTAGCTAGAGAATAGGTGCGGGAACTCTTTCTTGAGGTCCTCTTCACGCTCCCAAGTTGCTTCTGCTTCCGTGTGATTGCTCCATTGCACTTTGCAAAGTTTGATGGTCTTAGTTCTTGTGACTTGTTCAGACACGTCCAAGATCTTGATGGGCTTCTCTTGATAAGTGAGGTCTTCTTGGAGGTCCATGGCTTCTAAGGACATCTGCTCCTCAGGTACTCGTAAGCACTTCTTCAACTGAGACACATGGAAGACATTGTTCACTCTAGCCAACTGAGGAGGGAGATCTAACTTGTAAGCAACTTCTCCTCTACGAGAAAGGATTGGAAAAGGTCCAATGAATCTTGGTGCAAGCTTTCCATTGACTCTGAAATAGTGCATTCCTTTGAGAGGTGACACTTTAAGGTACACTTGATCTCCAGGTGCAAATGCTAGATCTCGACGTCTACTGTCGGCATAGCTTTTCTGCCTAGTTTGAGTAGTCTTAAGCTTCTCTCTTATTGATCTCACTTGGTCTTCAGCTTCTTTTAAGAGGTCTGGCCCAAGAACTTGTCCTTCACCAGATTCTGTCTAGTACAAAAGTGTTCTACACTTCCTTCTATAAAGAGTTTCAAATGGTGATATTTGGAGGCTTGCTTGGTAACTGTTATTGTATGAGAAGTCAGCATAGGACAACATTCGATCCCAACTAGCTTGCTTTTCTAGAGCACAAGCTCTCAGCATGTCCTTAAGGACTTGGTTAACCCTTTCGGTTTGGCCATCAGTTTGTGGGTGATAAGTTGTGCTGAAGTTGAGGTCTGTGCCCAGGATATCATGCAACTTTTGCCAAAACTTAGAGGTTGACTGAGATCCGCTGTCTAACACAATCTTCTTTGGCACCCCATGCAAACACATAATTTTTGCCATATAGAGCTCTGCTAACTTATCTCTAGAATAGGTGGTCTTGACAGGGATAAAATGAGTCACTTTTGTCAAGCGATCCACGACCGCCCAAATAGAGTCAAAACCAACTTAGGTCTGGGGTAGACCAGTTATGAAGTCCATCCCGATCTCCTCCTATTTCCACTCGGGTATGGGCAAAGGCATCAAAAGACCTCCTGGTCTTTGGTGTACAGCCTTGACCTTTTGACAAGTATCACACTTATCTATATATTATGCAAATTCTCTTTTTATGCTAGGCCACCAGTACATTTCCTTGATGTCTTGATACATCTTTGTAGCTCTCAAATGAATGGGGTACAAGGCTTCATGGGCTTCTTTGAGGAGCACCCTTTTGAGCTCTGTGTTATTTGGTACACACAGCCTTTTGTCGAACCAAACTGTTCCCTGTTCATCTTCCGAAAACCTCAAAGGCCTCCCTTTTCTCATGTTGCTCTTGATCTCTTGAATGTCAGCATCTTCAACTTGAGCTGCCCTAATTTAACCTTGCATGGTGGGTTGCACTTCAAGAGCTGCTAAAAACCCTTCTTCAACTATCTCAAGCCTGAGCTTTTGAAATTTCTTGTGTAAAGTTGGTTGGCTTTCTCTTATCATCAAGGTGCTGCTGTAGACCTTTCTACTCAGAGCATCAGCTACCACGTTGGCTTTGCTGGGGTGATAATGGTTTCCCACATTGTAGTTCTTGATTAGCTCTAGCCACCTTCTTTGTATCATGTTTAAATCAGCTTGTGTAAAAATATACTTTAAGCTTTTGTGATCAGTGTAGATCTCACAATGGTTCCCAATGAGATAGTGGCACCAAATTTTTAAAGCATGCACTACGGCAGCTAGCTCCAAATCATGTGTAGGGTAATTTACTTCATGAGGTTTCAATTGCCGAGAGGCATAGGCTATCACTATCCTTTCTTGCATCAAAACATATTCAATACCTTGTCGGGAAGCATCACAATAAACCTCAAAGTCCTTTTAGACATCTGGCAAAATCAGAACGGGGGTAGAGGTCAAGCGTTTCTTGAGATCTTGGAAGCTTTGTTCACACTCAGAGGTCCAGGAGAACTTCTTCTCTTTCTTCAACAGCTGAGTAAGAGGTCTTACTATGCGAGAGAACCCTTCAATGAACCTTCTGTAATAACCTGCCATACCAAGAAAGCTTCGAATTTGAGGCATTGATTTAGGAGGTTCCTAATTGAGTACGTCTTGGACCTTACTGGGGTTGACAGAAACTCCTTTTTCGGATAGGACATGTGTAGGGAAACGGGTAGGCTACACTAGCGCAAAATAAAAATTTCTACCCGTAAACCGAGATCACTGCAGTTATAGATCACGGTCTTACCACTAGACGTGCAGGTGTGGAAGTTGATGCATCACGTCGGGGCAGTGTAGTCGTACTAAGTTGATGCAACACGTCGGGGCAGAGTAGTTGTACTATTTCCTCGTCCTCGTCGTGGCGTCCCACGTACAACTCCTCTCTTGCGGTTCGTCCCAACGCTACAGATGCAGCGCCCTCAAAGGTATCCACACGTACGGGAGGAAGCGACGCACGCCGGACTACTAGATCCGCGCGTGCGACTAGGGCGTGGGAGAGGTGGCGGATAGGGTTTGAGGATGTCACGAAAACTCAACCTCCAACCTGTGCGCCCCTGCCCTCCTTTTATAGACGTCCTTACAATGGGCTTCTACGTTAGGACTCAATGCCCAGTCTAATTCGGATCCAATCCGAATTAGGCTTCATCCCCTTAAGTGTGTGACCCTATGGGTTCACGTATGTTTAGACATGACGCGAGTACACATACTTGGTCAATAGTTGGTAGCGGCCTCTAGCAAGACGTGCCAACTCCTAAACGTACACAAAGATCATATCAGATGAACCATCACAACGTTATGTACATGCCAATCCCTTTGCCTCACGATATTCAATGAGCTCCAAGTCGACCACTCTTTCTCGATCCCGTGATCCGAATCCATTACTAGGTTAACTCTTAACCTTAAGTAGCATGACCATGCATTTCGGATCCGATCACTCGAGGCCCAGATATCTCTTTCGGTAGAGAGGCAAATCCCATCTCGATCGACCATGCCTCGCAAAGATGCTTCATGACAAACCCAAAGCTACCTTTATAACTACCCGCCACGGAGTAGCGTTTGATAGCCCCTAAGTAGGTCGATTCACATCTCAAGTACATGCGACAATCTCAGGTCTAAGGACAAGGCGTACACATTGTGTAGAGAGAACCATAAGTATAATAGCTATGTCTCATGTTGGGTCGGTCCAACCCCATGTTCTAAACATGTGTCCACATTATTGGTTTGCCATCTCCATGTCTATGACCTGTGAAATATGGTCATCAATCGATACATGTGCTAATCCATCATTCACGTGTGTCCTCACATGAACTCCGATTAGAGACAACTTTAGAATAACCATATAAGTAAAGAGTTTCACAAACAAGTCACATACTTGTTAATCAACACAAAGGCAATATTCAAGGAACATTTATTAAATCATGGATACAACGAAATATCATCATCTCTATGATTGCCTCTAGGGCATATATCCAACAACATGTCCCAAAAAGACCACTTCATTTAACCAGAACTCACATTTACTAAACTTAGCAAACAGTTGGTGAGCTCTAAGGTTTTCCAAAACCAGATTGAGGTGCTTTGCCTGCTCTTCTTCACTTTTGGAGTACACCAGGATGTCATCAATGAACACAATGACAAACTTATCAAGGTACTCCATAAACACTCTATTCATCAAGTTCATAAAGTAGGTGGGGGCTTAGTTAACTCAAAGGACATGACAGTGAACTCAAACAACCCATATCTTGTTGAAAAAGCTGCCTTAGGGATGTCTTCTTTTCGGATTTTGAGCTGATGGTACCCTGATCTCAAATCTATTTTTGAGAACACTCCTGCACCTTTCAATTGGTAAAATAAATCATCAATCCTAGGTAAATGGTACTTATTTTTGATGATAACCTCATTTAGAGCACGATAATCTACACACATTCTTTGTGTACCATCCTTCTTAGCAACGAAAATTACTGGAGCTCCCCAAGGAGAGGAGCTAGGTGTAATAAAACTTTTGCTCAACATATCCTCAATTTGCTGCTTTAGCTCTACTTGATCATCAACATGTAACCTATAAGGTCTCTTAGAAATGGGAGAGGTCTCTAGAATAAGATTTATGAAAAATTCCAGGTCCCTATCTGGTGGCATCCCTGGGAGCTCACTAGGAAACACATCTAGGAAGTCTTGGACCACTAGGACATCTTCCAACAAAACCACTTGGGCACTGCAACCTAGAGCTTTATCAAACCTTTTTGAGAAGGCCTCAAACTTCACTGTGACTGGTCAAAGAAATACTTCGGCCATTACAATCCAACATGGCATGGTGGTCTGCAAGCCAATCTATTCTCAAAATCACATCTAGAGATTTGGTGTCCAAGAGGAAAAGGTTGGCTATAAATTCTACTCCTTTTATAACCAACTCCACTTGTGGACAACCTTGGTTCGTCCTTAACTCTGAACCGGGGGATTGAACCAACAAGGTTACTTCAAGAGGTGCAACTTCAAATTGATGCTTGGCAGCAAAACTTCGAGAGATAAATGAATGAGAAGCCCCATAATAAAATAAAACGGCAGCTGGCACTGAATTTACTAGGGACGTACGTAGTACAACATCAGGGGAGGTCTGGGCTTCCTCCACTGCAACGTGGTTCATACGACCTCTTCCATAAGGTTGGGAGGTCATTGGCTGAGGACTTCCTACGGCCTGCTGGGAGGTCCTCACTGGGGGAGGTCTTGAGGAGGAGGTCCTCACAACTTGCTTAGTCCTTTGTGGGCACTGGTTGGCAAAGTGCCCCACTTGATAGCACTTAAAATAAGTAACACCTGTTGCGGGGGAGGTCGTGGTTGGTTAATTGCCACCGCTGACGTTGCGGCTTTGACCTTGGGTAGCGGGGTGGGAGGTCCTGGAGGTACTAGGAGGTCTTTGGCGTCGGTACTGGTACTGCACAAAAGTCCGAACTCGCTGAGGAGGTCTTTGTTGAGCAATTGAGGGTGGCATCTTCATTTTGTAAGACTCAGAGAGCTCTTTGCGAGATTCTTCAATGAGCAAAGCTTTGTTTACCATATGCTGAAAATCAATATAGTCATTGCCAATCACTTGGACCTTCAAGCTAGGATGAAGACCTCGCTTGAAGCGCTTTTGTCGGGCATCATCAGTGGCAACATCCTCCTTGGCATAACAGGACAACTGAGTGAATTTGGTAAGATACTCACTCACGGTCATGTTCCCTTGTTTGAGGTCCCGAAACTCAATTTTCTTTATCTCAACCTTCCCATCAGGGACATGGGAGTGGCGAAAAGCTGATGCGAACTCCGCCCATGTGATCCTCTGGGAATCAACATGAGAGGCACAAAAGGTGTCCCACCATCCTGCGAGTGCACCTCCTAATTGGTGTGAAGCAAGCAAGACCTTCTCACGGCCATCACAATGTGCAATCTCAAGCTTCTTTTCTGTTGATCTCAACCAATCATCAGCCATCTAGAGGCTTAGGAGAACTTGAAAAGGTGGTCAGACGCAACTTCATAAACTCAGACAACCTCGATTGAGGGTGCGCCAAAGGTGGAGGTGGTGGCACAACTGAGACATGACTACTTTGACTCATCATAGCAAGCAAGGCAGTGGTGGTCTGACTTTGCTGGACCATCATTTGATTCATATTTTGCATCATTGAGCTCATCATCTGTGCTTGTGCTGCCATAAACTACCCCAAACCTTGCTCTGTCACTGGTTCTGGAGGTGGTGGTGGAGGCAACTGTTCTGCTGGCTCATCCTGGCTAGCTGATTGTCGAGTTTGAACTATCTACACAGAACTCCCAGGTTTAAAAGACAAGAAAGAAAGCATAGTAGATAAGAGAAAAAAATCACAAAGGTGAGTTAGAGCAGGGGAGAAAGATTAGATCAATCTATTAGGGGTAATTGGTTAAACCCGAAAACCAAAAGCCCAGGGGCTAAAGAGAGGCAACAAACTCAAGGAAGAGGTCTTATTGACCCTGCTAAACGGTACCGAAAACTGAAAGGACCACTACCACTTAATCTTAAAGAAAACAACCCTATAGAAATTACAGGGGCAAGAAGGTCAAATTACACTTGAAAACAATGTTCCAGAAAGGGGAGAAAAGAAGAAGAGAGAGTAGGATAAGAAAGAGAATTGAACAAGGTAAGATTAGAACAGATTAGGGCAAGAAAAGAACCACTAAGCAAGTTACAAAGTTGGTTCGATTTAGAAAATAACCTTTTGAAACTTGTCTAAAACGACCTTTCTATCTAGGGTCACGTCCTACAACCGACTAGGGCTCTGATACCACCTCTGTCGGGACCGCCTCGGGATGTACTAAGAAGATCTCTCAACACCACTTAGGGAGGACCGATAGGACCACCCAGAGGTTGTGTAGGTCCTTTGAGAACATCCACGGAGGAGGTCCTCCAAGACCTTCCAGGAGATCGCAAGGACCTCTCGGAGGTCGTGGACACCTGTGCCCTAAGTTAGTCCCAGGAACCGAAGCTAACTCACACAAGTCAACATAGGTGCAATCACAACCACAAAGTCCTCAAAAGGAGCAGCGGATAAAGTACAACAAATAATAAGAAAGGACCTTATGGCCAAGGTTGTTTACAGCAGTTGCCAACAAGGGCTACAAAATCGGACAACAGATCTTTATAGCAAAACACCAAAAATGCGTGTCGCCAACCGACAAACCCAGAGGCTATCGAGTGGAGGACGTCCCTAGAAGGTTAGATCATCGAAGAACTCCTCCTCGAAGAGGTCAAAGCCACCTTGAACTGAGTCATCTTCGGCCACTGCTCAAACAGAGGGTTTAAAGCCATGAGTACGTTGAATGTACTAAGCAAGTCATAGGGAACAATTATGCAAATAATATTCATGCATTGGCTATGACAACGGGAAGCTGCAAGGTTAGTTTGTAGAAAGCCACATTTCATAGGAAATAACATAGATAGGTTAAGAGCTCAAGTTAAAAAATAGTAATACATAAATACTTTTGATTTGAAAGGGAGGTCGTGAGCACCCACTCACTCCCAAGACCCCTCGTGGGAGGTCCTAGTCGCTCCCACATCCAGGACCACCCCCACGACCACCCTGGAGCACCAACTCCAGGACATCCGAGGCGCCTACCTCGAGCACCCTATACCACCCACGGGCCAACCACGATCTCTCTGGAGCTGGCCAAGGTCTCTTCGAGAAAACAACCATGACCTCTCGTGAAAGCCCAGGTCCTCAACTTTTATAAAAGTCTACCCTTTGCGCAAAATCACCAGGCTAATGTCCAAGACCAAGAACTTGGCTATTCGAATAGATTTTTACACTCTAAAGAGGTGTACAACTTTACCCACAATTCATGACCTCTCTAGTGGGGCGGTTCCCGTCGAAACCTTGCTCATTTCCGAAGATGAGCAGTCTAGAGAGCACGACAAGGCCTTTACAAAGCTTAGAGCTGGCTCAGAGCTGCCCGCTAAGGTTTCGCTTCTAACGGGCCTCACACCACACCAGATTCGTGCCCTCTCTTGTGCGAGCGAATCACACGCTCAACCACAACAGAACCAAGCCAACTCTTTGCCAATTATTTGGCCCAAACCACCCCTATAAAGTGATCTTTTGGTTGCACGAAAATACCCGGATCATTGGATCACAAAATAAAGTCCTTAGTTGATGCTCAAGCAAGACCATCCACAACCCAAGGTGACTCTAGGGCACCACCCTAGAGCACCCACTACTCACTCCCGACCTTCTTGCACGAGCATAAAATGGTTTTAGGGTTCACCCAAGCCAAAGGACCACCATGTCCTGGCACACAAGTTTTAACAAAGGTGGCATCACACCACAATCAATACAACTGTGGCCTCACACCACAGGTGCACAACCATGGCCTCACACCAAAGGTTCCATAGTTCATTAGTCAAGCTTATTAAAGAAGGAAAACAAACAAGGTTCTACTGAACTCGCAGTTCTATGCTAAGCTAAGCAAACTACGGTCCTAAGTTGGCAAAACGAAGAGTGCCAACAAAACCTGCCTGTTGATGACAAGATTTGGCATCTATAATGAACGACATCTTCAAAGACCTCCTGGGAGGTCCTGGTCGCCAAAAACCTCCTGAAAGGTCCTAGAAGGTGGTCTTTGCAAAATGACCATCTCCACAAAGACCTCCTGGGAGGTCCTTAGGGTGGTCCATGCAAAATGACCACCTCTGGAGGGTGGTCTTCGCAAAACAAGAGGTCCTGAGCGACATCTACAAGGACTTCCCTCAGAAGCGGCCACATGGATCCATCATGACCACTCAATACCTCCTCAAGGGGGGCTGCGTGGCTCTATCATACCCACTCAGGACCTCCTCAGGGGCGCTCGCGCGTTTTCGTCAGGAGCGTCCGGGACCTTCCTCAGAAGCGGCCACGTGGATCCATCATGACCGCTCAAGACCTCCTCAAGGGGGGCCACGTGGCTCTATCATACCCATTCGAGACCTCTCGAGGCGCGCGCGTTTCGTCGAGCGTCCAGACCTCCCGAGAGCGGCCACGTGGCTCCATCGTAGCCGCTCAGGATCTCCTCAAGGGGCGTCCAGGACCTCCCCAGGGGCGGCCACGTGGCTTCATCAGAGCCGTCCAGGATCTCCCAGGGGTACTACGTGGCGTCATCAGAAACATTAACGACCTTCACAGGAATGGTCGCGTGGCTTCATCGTGTCCATCTAGGATCTCCTCAGGGTGTCTGCGTGGCTTCATCAGAGCCATTCAGGACCTCCTCAGAGCACTTACGCGACCCAATCAGAGCTACTCAGGACCTTCTCCGGAGCATTTACGTGGCTACATCAAGAACGTTCAAGACCTCCTCAGGCTTCATCAGGACCGCCCAGGACCTCCTACGGAGTGTCCACGTGGCCTAGCTAAGACCACCCAGGATCTCCCCAGGAGCACCCTTGAGGACCACCTCAAGACCTCTCCAGGAGCTGACATGTGGACCTCTCGAGACCTCTCCAGGAGCTGCCACGTGGATTTCTCAAGACCTCCCAGGAGCAATCACAACCGTCTAGGACCACTCCCAGGAGATCTACACCATCCACGATCACTCCCAGGAGGTCTATGTTGTCCACGATCTCTTCAAGGCTTCTCGCGTGGAACTTCCACGAGGACCTCCTAGGGCCTCACACAAAGGCTTCTTCAAGAAATCCCGTCGAGCATCCAAAACTTCCTTCCAGGAGTTCTTTAAGGGAATTTACGTGACTAGATAGGAAAGATTTGTCAGTTTTAGAAGGTTTGGAAATCATAACCGAATCATATTTGTAGATTTGTTCGGTTTAGGAGTCCTGATTTCCTACGGCTAAGACCTGTTGCCCTTTAAATAGAAGAGGGTCACGACCGATTGTAACAATCAACCAATCGATCAAATACAATCGTACCCACTTTTATTCATAGCTCCTCGTAGTCCCGTGCCTTTCCAGCCTCTTTTTGCTTCCCGTCCGGCAAGATCGCGAGATCGACCTGTGCAAACATTGCCGCGCTGCGCCACGACTAGCTCCGCCTAGGCGCTGCACGTTGGTGACAAGATCCAGAGCATCTTGTTGCTGCCGTGATCATCGTGTTGTGCGCAGCACTAATTTGTGCGCAACACAAATTGGCGACTCCGCTGGGGAAGATCAATTCGGCTACAAGCTACAGCCGAACCTGTTCCCTAGGCAAAACCGAAGAAGAAGCTGCACTATTTGAAACAAGCCAGGGAGTAATCTCTGCAAGCATGGCCAAGGATGGATCCACTATTGATACCAAAAACATCATCACTCCCACGCTTGAAGACCTTCCCGAAGAGTATCGCCTGGAGTACGAACAACGCAAACTGGAATTTGACAAATTGATGTTATCATGTTTCCAGAAGACCAGGCGGTATTATAAAGAAGGAGGGTGAATTGCCATCTGTTTGCATTAAACCTGAAGCAGCCTCCACTGTAAGTAATGCATCTCTTTCTGAAGAACACATTGCTTTGATGATTGATCAGCAAATAGGTGCTACTATGGATAGGTTGCTATCTAGTCGTCTTAAGGCTATAGGTCTTGAAGCGCAAAGTGAGGAAAGTCTGAAGCGATCTGTTTTGCCCCATGCTTATGGTGGTAACGATGATGGCAATGCTCAGCATAATTCCTTGTTTGTTAGTACATCGGCGGCAAATACATCATCTAGAATTATCCCGCAGAGCGTGCCGATGCAGCACATGCATAGCCGAACTAATGGGTTAGTTCCGGTTGATCATAATACCTCATCACATACTATTTCCATACCCGGATCTATAGCTCTTGTGCCTTTCTCATATTCAGATCCTGGCATGATAAATTCGGGTGCACGTAATGTGCGCTCAAAAGCGTCTATGGCAAACTGAAAGGCCTCATCAACAGCGTTAGCAGCAACAACAATGGCCTCTGCTTCCTTCTTGGCGGCCTCATCTTCTGCAGGAGGTGCAGAAGTAGGTTGTCTGAGAGAAGGCTAAACCGGTGATGGCGGACAAGGTCGAGTACCAGTGACATGTCCCCAGAGGCGGAGACCATCGAGCGTGATCTCCATGAGTGAAGACTACAACCTGTAGTTCGTCCTATAAAGATTTGTTCCTGAGAATGGGACACAACGGATGGAATGGAAGCCAACGGTAGATGACACTGGGCGTGGCGACCAAGGCAACGAAGTCTAACAGGCGGCGCTGGACGGCGCGGCGGTTAGATCGATGTACTGATTTTTTTTTGATTTTTTTTGTTTGGGCTGGGCTGGCTGCTTGGCTCACACTAAAAAAGAAGCCTACTATGGCCCGTGCAAAGAGAGACGAAGGAACACACACGGGGAAACTAGGGTTCCCCTTGCTTGCGGCTGCAACGGCAAACAAGTGGCGGGCTCCCGGCCGGCAGAGCAGCGAGGCGTCCTTGTGGCGGCGGGAGATGGGCTCCTGGTCGCCGAAGATGCAGCCCGAGCAGCGGCGTCCTTGCCTCATCCTCGCCTCGGGCTACCGATCGGCGGAGCAGCGGCGGCGGAGACCAGACGGGTGATGGCAGCGTCAGGCGGCCCATGCACGCGATGACCTCAGGCGCGGCGGCGGTGCGGCTCCGGGAGCAACGACTCGTGGCGGCGTTTGGACCGGACGGCGATCCGGCGGCGGGTTGGCAGCGGAAGGAGAGCTAGGTTAGTGCCTTAGCTCTGATATGATGTTATATATATTGTGCATATATTCATGAGGCCCAATAGACAATATATATAGAGAGTACAAAGGATATACATATAAAAAAAATACAAAAGAGGACTCCTATTCTAACACCTTCAACCTCACAACCGTTACTTTCCTGATCCCAGCCCAATAGAAGGAGATGATGAAGCCAGCCACAAAAGAAACTGCTCCGACCCATATAGCTGATCTGAAATCATCTTGAATGCCTGTCATACTATCTGAAGTGTCATTGTCTTCTGTACCTTTTGTGAGACCTGGATTTCCAGTTACATTAACCATCACCCATTTAGGCAACTCAGGCAAGGGTCCAGAGAGCTGGTTGTCAGAAAGCAACAAATATGTTAATCTTTCCAGGCTCGCAATTGAGGACGGTATCTGACCGGACAAGTTGTTCTGTGAAAGATCAAGAAACTCCAAGTTACTTAAAGTCCCAATGCTTGTGGGGATGGTTCCAGTTAGCTCATTGTTCCTGAGAGCAAGGGTGACTAGAGAATGCAGTGAGCTGATCGAAGATGGAATCACACCGCTGAGCTTGTTGCCATGTATATCCACATAGCAGAGCTTTAGCGACTTGGCTACTCTGAAAGGTATCTGTCCAGTGAATGAGTTTTGACTAAGGTTAAATACTTCCAGGTTTGTCATGTCAGAAAATGAAGTTGGGATATATCCACTGAGATTGTTCATTTGGAGCTTCAAAACTATCAGCTGCTCAAGGTTGCCCAACACATCAGGCACAACACCTTGCAGCTTGTTTGATGACAGGTCTATGAGCACCAATTTCTTGCATTTGCTGAGCTGTGAAGGTATAGCTCCAACCAGCTGATTGTCATTCAACACCAGATAAACCAAGCCGATAGCATTACCGATTGATTCTGGGATGCTTCCATTGAGCAAGTTGCCACCGAGCCTAAGGTGATAGAGGCTCTGAGACAAATACCCAGGAATGAGCCCTTCAAGCCTATTGGCAGTGAGATCAACGCCCTCCAAACTGACAGGTGAGAGGAGATCAGAGGGAATCTCACCACTGAGCATGTTGTAACTCAAATCCAACAGTTTTACATGCTTGGTGATTCCACTTGGTATAGAGCCACTAAAGTTATTCTGATTAGCTGCAAACCGAGATAACGTTGTCACACTCGACAAGCTCCCCGGTATCGTGCCACTCAGACCATTACCAGAAAGGAGCAAAGTCTGAAGCTTGGAGAGCTTGAAGAACTCATCGGGCACATCACCTGTGAGATTGTTCTGGCTGACATCCAACAGAGTGAGATTTCCATACTGAAACAAACCTGTCGGAATCTGACCGATGAATTGATTACCAGACAACACCAGTTCCTCCAAAGAATGAACCATGTTTGTCGGGACATCGCCATCAAACTCATTGGAGCTAAGGTTCAAACTCCTCAATCTGGACAAAGAGCTCAACTGCTTTTTCACACTCCCACTTAGAGAATTGAAGGAGAAATCAAGAACCTCCAGCTGGCGGAAACCGGAGAAGTCGCCGAGCTGTCCAGCCAATTGGTTGCTGCTGAAATTGAGCGCGTGCAATCTAGCGTTCAAGGGGCAAGGAGGGAACTGGCCTGGCAAACTGGTGAAGCTGTTTCTTGAGAGATCTAGATATTGCAAGGTATCAAGCGAGCATATGGAGGCCAGGAGGATAGTGGAGTTGGAGAGGCCAAATCCTGACAGGGAGAGCTGGGTCACAGCTGCAGATGAACCGGAGTGGTTGGACACAGAGCAAGTGACTCCACTCCACAAGCATGGATTGGAGCTGGTTGTGTTCCATTTGCTGGCGAGGGATGGTGTAGCCATGGTGGAAACCATGCTTGAAAGGTTCCTCATGATGCTTTCTTGCGCTTTGCTTAGCCGCGGCGAGTGCGCGGTGGCCATGGACACATCGAAAAACAAGAACAAGAGGAACAGCAGTAGTAGCATCAACAACACATGGTATGAACATGAGCCACCATACCTGCTCTTCTCCATAGTTACTTCTTTGCCTCTCCTGCTGAGTTCTTTGCAACTTTGGTGATGGCTGCAGCTGAGGAACGGGCGCTGCAGCATGAGGAAAATAGGATGAGGAGTGGAGAAGCGGAGGGAGGAAAGGAAGAAGAGATCACCTGCGTTACTGTGTGGGTGGCGCGGAAAGGCCGTTTGCAATGTACAGAAAGGGTCAAACTGATGTGGCTGTTTCGCCGACCAGTGGGCCCGTGTCCTTGATCTGTAAATTGGCCGCGGTACCGTCGTGTAGATCGGAGCAGCAGACCAGTCGAGGAACATTTTTATTTTATTTTATTTATACAACTAAATTTGTTTTGATGTTTGTATAAATGTTTGAGAATATATTTATGTATCTTATATAATATTTATACTCCTAAACATCGAAAATGACAATAAAAGCTTGAAATTACAACATTAGGATATAATCGAAGTATGTGCTTTGATGGAATAAAATCATTGATTATGTAGTTGTATGTTTATATTCTTACTCTATTAGTTTTTTTTTTCCAAATTGTAGTATGCGCACACATGTACTTCTATTTAATATCAAGCAATACATTGATTATGTGTGTAAAAATTATCTTATTAGTTTATATGGTATAATGTATTAAAGTATCTTGTTCACACATACACCAATGGACCATGGGCAACCTGCTATAAAGTTTTATTTTTATTCAACATTTCGGTTATTTTTATTGAAGTTTGTATATAAATGAAATTGTTAAATTTATTTAATTCATTCCAAATTTTAGTTATTTAGGAATTTAACTTTGAAATTTGTATGGAAATCATATTGCCATTTTTTTTATTTGGAATTTTAGTTCTGTTTTCTTGGAATTTGAATCTGAATCCAATTGTTAATTTTTTCTTTAATTTTTATTTTGAATTATAATTATTTAGGGATTTTACTTTAGAATTCGTATTGTAATCAAATTGCTAATTTTATTTTATTTTTATTACGGATTTCATTTGTTTTTTATTGTATTTCGTATAGAAATCTATCTACCAAATATTGTTTAATTTTTATTTTGAATTATAATTATTCGAATTCGTATCAAAACCAAATTGCAAATTTTATTTTATTTTTATTCCAAGTTTCTGTTTTTCTGTTGGATTTCGTATAAAAATCTAATTGTCGATTTTGTTTATTTTTTTATTCTGAATTATAATTATTTAAGGATTTTACTTAGAAATTCGCCTTTAATGCAAAAGTTTCATCTCCTCTCTGACAGAGCTTCCTCATCATTGAGCTTATTTGGACACTAGCTTCTTCAGCAACGCTGACGCTCACCACTTATCATCGCTGCACTTGGCTCGTTCAACACTGGACTTTATTTTCAATGGTTCCGCGCAAACAACACGATATTGTCCTCATCTCTGTCACCACCGCCTCGACTCTTTGCTTTCCCGTGGGTCAATGTCTTTTTGTAGGACAGATCGATGCCATTGCACTCTTTCATAGTCTCTTCTGGCACCATTCGTGTTATTCTCGTAATAAATTGTATTTTTCAATCAAAATTTCAGTTATTTTTTTTTATTTTTATTCCATAGGAAGTAACAATAGAAACACGTGACCATGAGAGCGAACGTGGTGGCTTCTTTTGTGTGTCCCCCAACACCATTGGTGTTATTCTTGTTATAACTTTAAATTTTATTCAATATTTCAATTATTTTTATTGGAGTTCGTATACAAATTAAATTACTAAATTTATTTAATTTATTCAAAATTATTCATAATTCCTGTTCTTTTTTCTTCGAATTTGAATCCGAAACCGAATACAATTGCTAATTTTTCATTAATTTTTATTCCGAATTAAAATTATTTAGGGATTTTACTTTGGAATTCATGTTTAAATCAAATTATTATTATTATTATTCCAGGTTTTAGTTATTTTTTTGTTGTATTTCGTATACAAATCTAACTGTCAATTATTGTTAAATTTTATATTGCGAATTATAATTATTCGAATTCGTATCGAAATCAAATTGCTAATTTTATTTCATTTTTATTCTGAATTTCAGTTTTTTTGTTGCATTTCATATACAATTCTAATTTCCAATTTTTATTTATTTTAATTCCTAATTATAATTATTTATGAATTTTACTTAGAAGTTCGTGTGGAAATTAAATTTCTTATTTTATTTTATTTTTATTCGAAATTTCAATTTGGGCTCTTTCTTTTAATCTAGATAGTTATAACGTTATAATCTGGACCCACCATGGTTGTCGGTGTAGACCTTTCTTTTTTTCTAGCGATTAATGTGCGAATTTATAGCCCTTGAGTGCGAATGTGGTGACTTTTTTGGCTATGCTTTAATAAGATAATAGATATTTTGGTGAAGCGGAAAGGCCGTTTGCAACGTACAGGAAGGGGTCAAACTGACGTGGTCAGCCTCCCGTGGAAACTCGCTTGTGTCGTAGACCAGTCAAGGAACAATTTTTATTGAGTAAATTTCACTTTGTATCGTATAATCTTACCATCGTTTTACTTTGCACTACCGTTAGCAAATATTTTCACTTTGCACCACTTTTTCTTACCATTTGTTGAACTTTGCACGAGGTAATGATTTGGTCGCATTCTTTGGTGCTCACTGACGGTGAATGACGATGCGGGAGGCGGTGGTGAGGTACGGGATGGAGAGAGGGGAGGTAGATGGAGCTATGAATAGATCGAAAGCGGAGAAGAATAGCTGGAGCATCGCCAGCAACGGCCACAACAACGGCGACGATGATAAAATGGCTCTCTCTCTCTCCCCCTCTCGAGTTGTCGCTACCTCGCCGGCCGTGCCTCGTTGTCAGTAAGCTCCTTGCACGTCTTCCATGTTTTCCTCTCGCTGATAGGATGTTACTCTAGTGCAAAGTGAAATAAAAAAAAGAGGTGGTACAAAGTGAAACAAAAAATAAGAAGATGTGGTGCAAAGTGAAGAGATTTCCTAAGGGTGGTGCAAAGTGAAACTATGGTATAATTATATGGACCAAAGTGAAATTTACTTATTTTTATTATTTAAACTCTTTTTAATTTATTTTTATTAATAACATATCGCCAACTTTATTTCTAAATCTAATTTTTTTTGTCATGCAAAAACAACACTGTCACGCTATGAGGTAAGTCCTGTGTTGAGCTAAAAAAATGGCATATTTTGCCACGTCGCTGATGGTGACGTGGCAAAACAATACTGCCACGCTACTATCAGTAGAGTGGCAGGGTTTGGCCACGCTTAGGATTGATGGCGTGACAATATGTATTTGTCATATTACGCACGGTGGCGTGGTCAGCAAGATGATATTTGAAAATAAAATTGGCTAATAAAATATATTTTTTTAAAAAGGATTATGTAATAAAAAAAAATCTCCCAGTCAAGGTGCAGCCTGACTTATGTTGCATGCGGTAGATTGAGCCGAGAGACCGCAAGTCAATGTCAACGTCAATGGTAACCGCAGCCGGGCTGGACCGGGAGCGGATCATCTGCATCGAAAGTGTTCCGAATTTTAACGACAACGTCACAGCCGAGAGCTGATGTGTGTGTAGCCGACCAGTGGGCCCGTGTCCTTGATCGGTAAATTGGCCGCGGTACCGACGTACCGTCGTGTAGATCGGAGCAGACCAGTCAAGGAACATTTTTTTTTTTTTACTAGCGGACCGGCGCATTTGCGTATGCATGGACTTTTTTTCACTCGTCTTTAAGACTTGGTGGTGGTGCGGTTGTAATTGTTTGAGCTAGTTGGAGGAATGGTCAAAGAGCCATGCAATAAACCAGGCGAGAAGGTGGCGTGTGTCTCGTGAATTACCGTCGAATACTAAAATGCATACTGTAAAAATTGTAAATGATAGTTACTGAGCTATCGAATCCTACATCGCACACCAAAAAGAAATGTAAAATGATACTATCCACTAAGAGAATGTACAGAGGTACTTAGAGAGGCGCTTAGCAATAAAAATTGTTTTTACTTGCTACTTAGGATAGATAAGGTGTTTATTTTGTAGCATTAATGTTTAAATAGGCACCACGAAAGGGATGCTTGTATAGGAAGAAATGACTTTTATATAGGTGCTTAATAGCATGACTATATTATCTCATTTTCGTACATCCAAAAAAAAGGTCTGCACTTTTTATATCTGTTCACTTACTATGCTACAACACATTTTTGGACTTTGGGCCAGTTCAAGCACCAACAATGCCTTGTGGTAAGCTGTCGGCACCAAGATTTACATCCAGACCCTCTTCGTATACCGAGCTAATCCTATGTTCAGTAGCTAGCTCACACAATACAACATCAACGAATATTACATCCATACATGCGCTTAAATAAAATAGTATTTAATATTACATAAGCAGTTGTAAATAAGCCCTAGATCAATTTCTTAAATAACGGACCGATAGGTCGACAAGTTAAAAACAACAGCGGAATGTAAATAAACTTTGCCGCTCCTGCTGAGCTCTTTGCAACTTTGGTGATGGCTGCGGCATGAGGAAAAAGGACGAGGAGTCGAGAAGCGGAGGGAGGAAAGGAAGAAGAGATCACCTGTGTTACTGTGTAGGTGGCGCGGAAAGGTTGTTTGCTACGGTACAGGAATGGGTCAAACTGTTGTGTTTGTGTCGCCGACCAGTGGGCCCGTGTCCTTGATCGGTAAATTGGCCGCGGTACCGTTGTGTAGATCGGAGCATA
Organism: Ampelocalamus luodianensis; assembly: GCA_036346255.1. Taxonomy (NCBI): domain Eukaryota; kingdom Viridiplantae; phylum Streptophyta; class Magnoliopsida; order Poales; family Poaceae; genus Ampelocalamus; species Ampelocalamus luodianensis. The sequence continues at coordinate 45,981,772 of CM070638.1, forward strand.
CCAGTCGAGGAACAATTTTTTTTATTTAACTAGCAGAGTGGTTCGTGTATCTGCGCAGCTAGATTTGTTTTGATGTTTGTATGAATGTTTGAGAATATATTTACGTATTTTGTAGAATATTTATACTCTTAAATATTGGAAATGATAATAGAAGCTTGAAATTACAACATTAGGATATAATCGAAGTATGTGCTTTGATGGAATAAAATCATTGATCATGTAGTTGTATGTCCATATTATTACTCTTTTAGTTTTTTTTTTCTTCAAATTGTATGTATGTGCGCATATACTTCTATTTAATATCAAGCAATACGTTGATTATGTGTGCCCAAAGTTCATGCAAGATTTGCAAAAATTTGAAATCCCAAATAACAACCATACATAATATATTACTTAAAGATAAGAGTACAAATATGATATAAAAGCTAATCTCAAAACACAAATATAAGATCTTAAAAGTACAAATAAGATCCAAATCGAAAAAGCACAGTATCGAGTCCTCGCGGACCCTCGTAGTGTGAGATTGCCGTCCCTACGCGTGGAGAGAGGGAGTGAGCGAGCTTTTCGTTCAGCAGCATGCATAAGTGTATTATGTTAAGAAACTGGGCCCAGGACCGGGAGTCCTGGCCCAAGGTGGGCTCCTCATCCTAAACCCTAGAAGGGTCGTAGCCTATAAATAGGGGGTGCTATTCATTGTAAAGGATTGATGGTTTGATGAAGGAATAAAGAGAAGCAAGAAGTCCCCCTACATCTCTGTGTTCTATCTCTTATTCTGTTCTTGTTGTTCATGCATTGTTCTTACGATTCTATACATGTCTACGAGGTAATCGCTCAGACTGGACTCGCCAGCGACGGTTCCTCAACACGTTATCAGCACGATCGACTCTCCTCGCATCGAAAAGGTAACCGTCGATGAACGACACTCGTAGATTGAATCGTTTTTCTAGATTGCTTTCAATTCTGCAAATTTGGCTTTCTAGATTGGTTTTCTACGGTGCAAATCCGCTCTAATCTACCGCGAGCCGACTTGAAGTCGCCGGCCAAGCCGATCGGTGGGTTGCATGAAAGAGTAGATGATGATTGTACCGTAGGTTGTATATGCAGTCGCATGAAAGACATCATGTGCACGGCACCGCCTGCAAGCGGCTGTCACTACCTCTGCGACACGTTACCGGTCGGCATAGTCCGCCATCACGTATCGCCACGGAGGCAACAACAGGGTCACCCCGCTAGCACGCGGCAAGCACGCACATGTCGGCATGAAGCCGCGCTCTGCATTGCAATCTCATACTACATTATATTGCATCGCGCCATGAACGAGAACCAAAAAAGGACGACCGACGGCCTCAGAGCCGCGTGTCGCCGACAAGTGTACAGAACAACAAGAAACTGGCAGCAAGGCTGTCGGAAGACTCAAAAGCTCGACTATCTGAAGTCTGAACCTCAAGTCACAACTCTTTGCACAGCCCAACTGAAAAAACAAGTCTCTGAATTCCCTGAACACATGCTAACGCCGAACAAGTAGTACTCAGGGGCTCCCGTCCGCCATCTCTGTTGCCCATCTCTGGAAAATGCCCATCTTAGCCGCCAGATAATGCATCGAGAAACGTGCGACCACGATCCGACGAGCATCCTCACGCAGGGGGTGCCATTGGTCGACCAAAGCCGGAAACTAGCTTAGCTACGTGCGGGTTTTGTCTGACAAAACATGTTGAGCTTCTTAGTTGCATGCCAAAGCTTCTTGTTCAAAGATTGTACTAGCCACTGTACTTAAGCCTGTTTGGGGGGCTTCTATCTTGGCTGTTTATGACCATTTGAGGGATGTTTTGATGCGGGGTGCGCTGGATATATCCCTTGATTTCCTATGATATGCTTATCCAAAAAAATATTCTATTTTTAAGTGCACATCTCCAAATGTTAATTTTTTTCGTCAGTTTTGCTTCTTGCTGGATGTGATATTCTTGTTTGAAACTTCAAAATATGTACAATACTTTCTTAATTTAATTTTATAATTTTATTGCTTGCACTAACAATCTCGTGAGATATAATTACCTTGCTATTCACGTCTGCTAATAAGTTAACAGTTCATGTTCAATCTGCAGGCGCCTTTACTCTTTCAAACCTTGGCCTGTTTGGAGTTGATAGATCTGATGCAATCTTACCGCGTGGAACTGTATGTGAAGTTCCTTCAATTATCTTGTCTTCGGTACTTCTGGCTTATTTCTATTCCCTTGTAGTGTACCATGCCTAACCTGAAATATCTGACCCTTGAAACAGGGAGCAATCATGGCTGTTGGTGCTTCACAACCAACTGTTGTTGGGACTAAACGCGGTAAAATCGCCATCAAGAACCAGATGCAGTTCAAGTTCATTATGACGATGATGCTATGTAATTCCTAAAACTTCGACTGATATTTGTGCATCATCAATGCTTCTAGGCCAATGTTACTGCTGACCATCGGGTCGTTTATGGAGTTGATTTTTTTTCCTCAAGAACACACAAAAAAATTTGCTCGTCATTTCATTAAGAGAGATTTATGAGGCTGATCTTGCTGGCTTTTTTGCAAGCCCTCTGAAAAATAATCGCGGATACAAAGGATCTCACATTCTAGATGTATCCAGTGTTTCTTTCTCCTACTTGGTTAAAATCTTCCATGATACAGATCCATGGGTAAGGATGCTTCCGAGGGGCTGTGTATCATGTGTTCTGGTTCAGGCTTGTTAGTTAAGCTGCCATATTTGTAGGTACTGGGTAACTTCGTTAGCTTGATGTCTTGTCTTTGTTCAGTTTTCTTCCTTTTTTTGTCTCTTTACTCAAATAGGTTTCAAGTTATTGATAGCATTTTTTCCCCATGAAATGCCTATGGATTGTTGACGTCGGGACCCAAATATGCAAATTTGGATCCTCTGTGTTTACTGTACTAGTCTAGAATCATACTAATACACAACAACATAGATGAATATCATTCCACACATAGTGAATATAAGAATAAACGATTAATTTGAATAATAAATAATAGTTGTGATCTTATGAACAAGTTTATACTTATTAAGCCATGCAGGGCTGAGCACTAAGTAAAGAAAACGATAGCGAAACGAATGCAACTCCAACGAGAACCCATCGACTTGCTACAGGCAACTGACTGGGATCAAGACCTAGCGGTCAACCTTGTCGTGAAACTCCTCCTTAAAAGCGGCGAAGACTTCCCTACTTCAGCCGAATGATGATTGCAGCAAGAATGAGTACTCCGAATACTCAGCAAGTTGTACCACATAATGCAATTATAGATGATGGCTTATTTCAATGGAAATAACTTCTATGGTTATTTTGCAAAAAAACAACATTTTCATTTGAATACAAATAATATATTGATAGCGTAATTTAAAACAAATAAACAATAATAGTTTAATAAATATTTTCACAAAGGCCATAAAACCTAAACAATTTCGTTCACAGAGCCACATGAGTTAAACCACACAATTGTCCCTTTCCCCACTTGTTTTTATGAAAATCTACCCCTCATGTAAAATCCTCGAGCATGTTTATGACCACGGACACGGCTATTTGAATAGATTGATTAACACTCTGCAGAGGTTGTACACTTTACCTACACGATATAACCAGTATAGCTAGCACCAATCATAACAAAACATTTCTGAAACTTCATATCAAGAATTGACCCTCCTGTTGTGTATACTGTTGATACCAAACCCCATAGAGGTTGTTGGCCCGTCGCACACTGTTGGAACTGGAGGTAGCGAACCACTCATAAATGTGACCCAACCACAGAGAGAGAATCACACCTCTATCCTGGCATAGAGCTTAACTTACTGCCTAAGTAGTCGATGTCGAGACTACATAACTTACTAAGTTAGCCATGTCCCATACCAGACATGCGGTCGTACAGTTATGGCTCAGTTCAATACCGTAGAAAGTAAAATTCTTAATTGACCAAAGCAAGACTGCCAAACTACTCCAAGTTATCAATATTCATATATTCCCAAACGCACACAACTCCATCATATCACAATTTCTTCCACCTGCCTCAGTCTAAATCTTTTTTTCACTCTATTGATTAGGTACAACACATGTAATCAACAGTTGACAACATACTGCACATATCTTTTCACAAAGATATTCCATAATCACTTAGTCAAGTTTAGATTTGCAATTCAAAATGATATCAATGACCCGTTGTATGACTAAGCATACAAATCGTGTCTAACCAACCCACGTTGGTGTTATGATAATACCAACTAGTAATTAACCGAGCTAGGCTGACAAATGATCATGGTAATACAATGAGCAAGGTGGACATAATTAAGTAGGTGCATAGCTTATCCCAAAATATTAAAGAATTAAATAATGGAAATAACATGTAATAGTTTGAATCAAAGTAATTTTAGAAAACTGGGTGCAACATGATCAAAGCACAACTTTCCTTGAAACGAGTCTTGGTACTAGTCTTGAGCTTGATCAACTTCTCTTTCCTCGAACGCTCCTAAAATATCAACGTCCACTCACAAACGAAAGAAAAAACACAAATAAATACAGAACAAAGAAACATATGGCTCTAAAAATTAAATAAAAATATAGAAAGGTAGAGCTTGAATTTAAATGAATTTAGAGACTTGAATGAGCTCAATCAGAGTTCGTATGAGGAAAAACGGGCTCTTGGAAATTGGTCTACTAAGAAAATCAAGGAAAAAGAAAATGGTAGAGAGAAAACTAACACGTGGGGCACACCTGGAAAAGAATTTCAGAAATTAAAAAATCCCAAAAATTGGAACAAAGGCTGATAAGTCTACCGGCTCACAGGTTCATAGAGCTCTTATATGTGGGGTCCACATGTCATTGGCTTGGTTCACCATGGACTAAATCCACGTTGACTGGGTCCAGGGTTTAGGCACAGGTGGCGGATGAGGTGGCGGCAGGGTACACGTGGCGGTGACAAGGCAACAAGGTGGCGGGCTCGTGGGACAAAGGCGATGACGTGGTGGCGACGCGATGCAAGACTGACGCGGCGCGGGCGGCGTTGGCGTGGCAGCTAGGTGGCGGACACGTAGGCGGCCACATCAATGAAGATTGACAACAGCTACAGCTCGACAGCGGCAGCGACTGGCGGTGAAAGGAGGGCAGCTCGGCAGCTTGTGCTCTGACGGTCCCATCCAACGGCTCCGATGCAACAGCGATGGTCAGCAAATTGGTCAACGACAACGAGGGCGACGATAGTGGCTCAGGTTAATGGCGAAACGGTGACGGAGTGTTCCAACGAGGGCTTGGACACGCGCAACAGGTTCTTGGGGACGAGGCGACGTGGATGGGTGGCGCATGGGACCCAATGGTCGCGGCGGCGACGCATCGGTGAGACAGGGCAACGGTGTGGACTTGACGGTGCGATGGCGCTATGGGACCTCCCCGGTGAAGAGAAGAGGCGCACCGTGTAGAACACGACGAACCGAAGCCGAAGGAGTAGACAACGACGGCAGGAGCTCATCGGCAGCGACGGAATCGACGAAAAATAGCGACGGTGGCACTAGGGTTCAACCTCTGATTCCAATAGAATGACGGCGAAATTGAGCTAGGGACCTTAGGGGATTGGCGTCTAGGGTTGAGGTGATGACTTTGACGTGGAAGTCGAGGGCTTTTATAGCCTGTAGGCGTGCGGTGCAAGGAAGGAATGCGGTGACGGGGCGAACACGGACGCAGGGTCCCATTCAGAGATGATGAATAGTAACATGAGAGTGGGCCCACATATCAGCGACCGCGCTTGGGAGGATCTGCGTCGCACACGCACTAGTGTGGCTGGCAAGTGGGGCCAGGGGCTCACGCGGGCGGGAGAGAGGGAGAGAGAGTGGCTGGGTTGCGGCTGTGAAATGGGCTGAATGGACTGAGTCGAAAGAGAGAGAAATGGGCCACGGGAATAGGAAAGCGGCTTACTGGTATTTCCTGGTTTTTAATTAGTTTTCTATTTTAGAAAATACAGAAAATCCAAATGGCAAATTAAAAATAGCAAATAAACTTGGAAAATTCCCAGAAAATCTGGAAAATACTTCCAAGCACAAAGAACTCAGATAAATAATTTTGGAATTAATTTATGTTCAGATTAATCACATTAAATTGTTTTGACTTTAGAAAGTCTCATTTAAGCTTTATTATTTCAATAAAAATTTGGTGAAATTCTTTAGAGGGCTAAACTACGCTAAAAGATTTTTGAAACTCGAAAACTAGGATGTTACAGTTGATTTTGTTAATCTTAGTGATAGTTTGGCTTGTTTTTCCATGTTACATTTGAATTTAGAGAGAAGAAATGAGCTGTTATCTGAAATTTGTTATTTTGAAGACCTTGATGTAACATAATTCTATGCAATGACGTTTTTCATAAGTTATACCATGAAAAATATGTGCTAAGTGGATATTCTTCAGTTTTTATTTGGTAAAGTTATCGTGCTGATACATTTGGAAGATTTGCGAGAATTTACAACCTATTGGCTTGCTAGATAAGTTCCAATTTGTACCAAAGATGCACTCAGATTATATGATAAATGTGTTATTTATGGGCTCCTTACACAGTTAGGTTGAACTATTGAACTCCAGAACCCACTTCTAATTTTGACGGCTCTAAGGTGGATTTACTGATGATTTATGCATGAACTTCAAAACTTTAAATATACTACTGAACTTTAATAAATGCTGTCATTTCCGTACCCATGCTTTGGGTAAACACTTGCTATCGTTTTAACCATGCTATCATCAGAAGTGTATCAAACGCCATTCCTCTCACTGGAAAGGCTGTTTGTACTAACAAGAGGACCTTTTAGCATAACTACATATGTTATGTTGTTGATCTGCTGAGTCTAACAGTAAGAAAAGGACATTAGGGAGATGTAGGCACTCATTTATCTGATTTGCTTGCTTCCATTCTTCTGTTTCTTACCTACTGATGTGTAATATCTGCCATTTAAGAAGCATGTTCCTGATTGCCATAGCAGGGCAGTTTGTTACAATGTTCCTATCTATTCCGAGAACTGCTCCAACTGAAAAAACTATGATTTCTCCCAACCACTCATGACACCTGAATTTTCTGTTCTGTTCTGTTCTGTAGCATGTTGCTGTGATAGCAGTTGTTACCACCATATCCTTGGAGCCAGCCAATGAGCCAAGAGTGCCCAAAAAGCATCCCTGCTTCATTTCCACTCCTGCAGATTTTCTACTTGAGGTCTGGGAGCTTTCTTCAACTTCTTTTAGGTGGCAAGTCATGTTTCTTGCTTGTTGCTATTGGGAAACTGGTTGCTTGGGACTAGCTGGTGGCCAGTGTGCTACTGAAGTGGAAGCAAAGAAACCAGCCTCACCTTCATATTATCCCCCAAGAGCTTGTGAATGTTGCTTACAGTCCAAATCCTTCAGGAAACGCCAGCCTTCTTGCAGGCTCTAGAATGGCCATGGCCTCGGACCGTGTCGAGGTCGACACCGCCCGCCCTTTCCGGTCCGTCAAGGAGGCTGTCGCGGTGTTCGGGGAGCGCATTCTCGTCGGTGAGAGACATTTCAGGCCCAATAGCAATGTAAATGCCATTACCATGGCCACCCCTAGTGCCAAGCATGAGGATAGCAGTAGTAGCAGTACTACTACCCTTTCTCCAAATGCAATGACAGAAATAGAGCCAGAACCCGAGGCGACGCCAGCCGTTGTGCCTATGTACTCTGCACCGTCCTCCCCACCGTCATTCGCATCATCGCGATCGCCAAACGAGGACGACGACGAGCATGATGGCCAAGACGTGGAAGCTCGGCTCATGATCATGAGCTCCATCAAGAAGCTGGAGGCGGAGGTGGCCGAGACGAGGCAGGAGGTGGTGCAGCTCAAGAAGAGGGGCACCGAGTTGGAGATGGCCGTGGCCAGCCTCAACGCGCAGCTCCACCGAGGCCTCTCGAAGCTGGCCGAGATGGAGGCCGACAAGGCGGCGGCGGCGCGGCGCAGCATCGGGGGAGACACCGACGTGACAGCCACGGTGCGGAGCGAGCGGTGGGGCGAGAAGTCCGGTACGTACAGCGAGTACCTGCCGTCGTTCAGCCACGCGCTGAGCCTCGGCGAGATCGACGACGAGCTGGTCGGCGGCAGGAGGAGGAAGGCGCAGAAGGTGAAGCCCATCGTTCCCCTCATTGGTGACATAATCTTCTTCAAGAGGAAGAGCACAAAGGACAAGGGTGGTGATGGCTTCTACAGTGGGGATCTTTACAGTGTGCTAGGCTGATCAGTGGCTTGTGTGTGCTCAGGTTGTGGCCGGTTGTGTGTAATTTGGATGGAGCCTGTGCTTCCTTTGATTCTTTCTTTCTCCTTGGTTGGGTTTTCTTTTCTTTTGAGATCTTGTTTGTGTGAGTTGGGGAGGGGAGTTTGTGTAAACGTCAAATACTGATTGCTTGTATCTTCAGATCATGAATGGACCAATGTATGTGTGATTGCAGCAGAGTATTATCTGATCTGATCTGTTTTGCAGTGGAAATATTCAAATACACCACTTGATGCAGCAAGTCATGGACATGCATAGGAAATGCTTTTGCCATTTTTGGCATGGTAATTCTATTAGCTTATTATAGAGTGTGCACAGCTTACTCTCCACCATTCTCTCTGCACCTCTCCCTCCATTTTGGCCACCTTTGGTTGAACATTTCCTCTGCTTCTCCTCCAAGATCCACAAAAGGAAAACAAAATAACACATCAAAGCTTTTTGGCACATTTTTTTATCCAAGAACAAGACAAGGACAGAAAGCAATTGATTGATGTCATTGCCATGCTGTATTGTTTCTTGTTCTTGACCTGAGTTTCGCATTGCTTCTTGCCGTTTGATTCCAAGTTCCAACAATGGCGCCGCCCAAGCAGGAGGAGTGCGGGCGGCCGGCCGGCAGCGCGTGCGTGTGGCTGGTCACGGCGCTGCTCCTCCTCTCCGTGCTCTCCGGTGGCGGGTGCCTCGTGGGCTACGTCGTGCTGCCGCCGAGCGAGGCGCCGGGCTGGCTCCCCGCCGTCGGCCTGGCGCTCGTCGCGCTCCCGTGGGCGTTCTGGGTCGCCACGTGCGCGTACCGGTGCGCTGCAAAGCGGGCCGCCGACCACCAGGCCGCAGTCGCGCCGGCGGCCAGCAGCATGTGCTCGCGCGCCGACTCGCCGGCGCCTGGCTCCTGAACTAATTGTAAGATGCTTGACATGTAAACTCTTTCAATTACTGAAGCACATGTAATTAATCTTAAAATCTTCAACATAGAAGGGATCAGATATGTATTGCATTGTTGTCTTTTGTCTTTGCTTTGCAGTGTTAGGGTGATCGAAGATGCAAATGGTGTGACGAGAAAATTTGATTTGATCAACCCGCTCTACATATCGATATAAACAGGATGATGCCAAGAATCCGGGTGATTTTGGCGTAATCACCAAGCAAGGCAAAATACATCGGTTGATCTTAGTCTGTGTTTTTTATATTCTGATACCCTTCTTATGCGTAGCGACATCTGAATCAGATTAGAGTTGTGAGATACGGTACAAACGTGCACGATATAAAGAATGAATTAGATGAACCCTATAGAGAAAACCTAATAACAACGATGAAATAATAACAATGAAAGAGAAAGATTTGACGAAACCGACTACAAATTTCTTAAACACAATCTCAAAATAGTACAACAGATTGTCGCTCGCTCACAACCATCTCAAACATTTTGAGACCCTCGTATCCTTGTCCTATATAATAATCTAGTGCTAAAAAATAACCTATCCTTTAATCTTCTCGCACGCCTCTTACTTTGGATGAGTTGATTTATAGTTTGTGTTCTCCATAACTATCCCTCGTAGCTTTATACAATGACCCCTAGTTCTCCTCCAAAGAAAGTACGAATCCTAATTCTAATAGGATTATGATAGGAATCCTTGTAAAACATATCTCCAAGTCCTAGTAGGTTAGGATATGAGTCACCCATACTCAACAATATCCACCTTGATTCCTATCTGTTGAAGTCACCATACTCCTCCAAGAATTCCTCTAAGTCGGCTCCGCTATGTTTGTTTTTCTATTTTTCCCCTTTTTCCTTTTATCTTTGGGAGTGCCCCCACCACAAGGGCTCATGCATATCACCGCAATGTGCATCAGTATTCGAGCTTGGCTGCCCGGACACTCCACCTGAGAGCTCTTTAGTTGTGTAGTTTGGTTAACCATATCTCCTGTTCCTATAGCCCTCAATGCCATAGGTTTATACCGCCTCTAAGCTCCACTTGCCTGTCGGTATTGTGTGGTTCGTCACACAACGCCTTCCTTCTTTCAACAACTCGTACATTCGCTTTTGTGCCTTCTAGATTTTGCAACCATCTTTACAGTTTCGCACATAATTGCAGATGAGATCTGAGTACCTACTGCTGTCGACACGGTTTCCTTCTCCTGATTAGGATTTTTATCAGACCTTCCATTTGTTGCTCTTCCTTGATGATTACCCATCAATCGAAATCCTTCATTGTTTTAGATACTTTTCATGATTACCAGCTTTTTGGAAGTAACTCGTATGACTCCATCTCAAAGTGATACCTCACAACCTTCGACCTCAAGCGACATCACAGATATTAGATTATTGTTTAATCTAGGAACATACCAAATTCCCGTCAGCGTGCAATGTTCTCCATTATACATCTCCAATGTAATCGTTACCATCTCAGTAATTGAATACTCCACGCAATCTGCTAAGTGAACAGTTCTATGCGCCGGGCGTAGAGATCCTTCGTTGAACATCTCACTCGTCGAACATATATGAAGCAACAACCTGAATCTAAAATCTATCCATGAGAATTACCTGATTGACTGACAACTAGTACGCCCGAATCATCCTTCACTACCACCATTGAGTATATTCTCTTCATTTGCTTCAAACTTGGACAATTCTTTATCATGATCTTCCTCGTCATATAGATATCATACATGTGTGCCCTTACTCTTGCCCTTCTTCTTCTTGTGACTTTTGCTTTTGCCCGCAACACTTATGATAGCTAATACTTGATCACCCAAAGATGAAGAATCTGATAGCTTTTTCAAGGACTCCACCACTAATAGATATGTCACTGCCTCATTAAAGTTGAGGGTGTTTTTTCCAACAAGAATATTCATCATCATTTGCTCCCATAATGGTGGTAGAGATGATGCCAATGTGACAACCTTGTCGTTCTTCTCAATTTTTTTATCCACACTAATTAGTTGTGTGATAAGTTTGTTGAAGATATTGAGATGGTTAATGAATTGTGTGCCTTTCTTCATACGCAACTTGAACAGTTTTCGCTTTAGCACCCATCAGTTTGTTAGTGAATTTGCTATATACAATTCTTCTAAGTTACTCCATAATTTCTTTAATGAATTCTTCTTAATCACCGAGTACTTTACCTCATCGGAGAGACAGACGGATTGTACTGACATATTTCCACTCCATCACCTTCCAGTCTACATCGGATTTTTTTTCTTCAATTTGTCCCTATCAAGAGCATCAATTAACCCTTGTTGGATAAGGGTATACTTCACCACACATTGCTACACATTGAAATTTCCTCCGCCGTTAAATTTCTCCATTTGATTCCACATTGTAGACATCGATCTTGATTTTGTGCCACTTGACGCTTTGCTGACCTTCTCGAAAATTAGACTAATTTGATATTGGCTCTGATACCACTTGTTATACTATGATACTCATTCTTATGTATAGTAGCCCTAGATAGGATCAGAGTTACGAGATACAGCACAAGTGTGCATGATATTAAGAACGAGGTAGATGAATCTCATAGAGAGAACTTAATAACAACGACGAAATAATGACGACGAGAGAGAAAGATTTGGCGAAGTCTACCATAAATTTCTTAAGAACAATCTCAAAAGAGTAAAAGGGATTGTCTCTGTCTCGCAACCCTCTCGAGCCTTTTAGAGCTCTCGGATCCTTGTCCTATACAAGAATCTAGTGCTAAAGGATAACCTAGCCTCTAATCATCTTGTGCGTCTTTTGATTTGAATGAATTGGTTTGTGACTTGTGTTCTCCATGACCACCTCTCATAGCGCTTTATATAGTGCCCTCTATTTCTCCCCCAAAAGAAAGTAGGTCGGATAGGAATCCTTGTAGAACATATCTCCAGGTCCTAGCTAGTAGGTTAGTATATAAATCACCCATACTCAACAATGTTTCTTGTTGTGTCCTTTGTAATTCTTGTGAAATTTCAATGAGTTCCAAATCGAAACTAACCTATTGGGTTTTAAAGATGACCGGAGGAACTGGAGAAGAGAATTGGCATTTTGGCAGGAAGGTCCACAAGCTATGTGCAAAAACAAGATATAAAATGTGTTTTTTTTTGTTGCGAGGAATATAAGATGTGATTGATGTTTAATTAGCAGAACTCTCATTTAGCATTGATGTCAACTCTGCCCTCCATCCTCTCCATTTTATACTCGAGCCATCTGTAATATTTTAGCTCTTGTTATATCCTCGTCATCACAATTGGTAGTTTAACGACTTCTTAGGCGGCGAAAGACAACATGCTGACGAGGCCTACCTGTTGTACACATCACCTGCTAATGTGGCTCGGCATGCCAACATTGTAGCACTCTGGCCGAGCCACACATGGCTCTAGCAAGGGGTGGAGCTAGGCCTTGGGCCTCTAGGACAATGGCATGAGAACTAGGATCAAAAGCCTATATAATTTTTTTTTTGAAAAATCAGCAAAATATGATTTTGGGCCAAAAGCAGCTGGACCGACTCGATGCTTGATCTATGGCTAGCTCTGCCCCTGGGTCTAGCCACCATTATATCTTCAATTTGAAAAAAAAACAAATTATTCAACACTTTATTATTTACAAACTATATTGTGAGGACCCCCGGGTTTTTTTTCGCAAGATCGAGGCCTTCTCGGCCTTATGAAAATAACTTTGGGCCTCAGGTAAATGGATTCCAAGTTAACTCCATCTAAGTGAGGAGGCCTGATCAAAACTAGAGCTCTAAAATCATGCGTACTGCTCCTCTACATGCACTGCATGATGATCGATTCTCCATACAGTCCAAGTCCACACTTAAGGAGTTAAGAGGGAATCCAAAAACGGCGAGCATGAGACCGTGTTGGCTCTAGGATCAGCAACCAACATGCTTGTACTCATATTCAACGTCAATCGCATCCATACAACGTTCATACATTGATAATCAAAAGACATACATCATAATAGTTAAGTCTACAACTATTACAAGTGGACGACCGGCTAAATTCAAATAAGAACAATAAGTAGCAGCGAAAACGATATAAATAAACCAAAAGTCCAGCAATTGTGTGCCCTATAACCCATGACAACCGACTAAGAGTCAAATAATAGCACTACTCGTCAACGTCGCCTAAATCGACGCTAACAAGTTCCTCGTTTGCGAAGTCTTCCTCACCTAAATTTGTAGAGCGGATTGAGTACAAATGTACTTGTAAGTTTTACACAAATTAAAAGTATTTATACATAGAGGATATCAAAAGAATGGCATTGGTGGCTTAGTTTTGCAGAAAACGTAACAACTTACATTCCTAGACCATCTAGTGTTCAAAAGCCATTTTGTAAATATTTGTTTAGTAAAAGAAGTTCACAAGACATAGATAATTATATAGATCAAACAATACCAAAGTGGCTGCCCACTTTGATAAACTAACATGCATGAATATCCCATTCATACCAAAAACCAAGTTGTAACCAAGTGTTGTCCATAACCGTGGACATGACTATTCAAATAGATTAATCTCCGCAGAGGTGTACTACTTTACCCACATGACTCGATTAGCCCGTAAGCTTCAGGATAATGACACACTTTCTTAGGTATGCCGGCTGGGGAGAATCGAGATTTGGTAGCAAGAAAATTTTATTGAGATAAGTCCCCATTGCGAGATGTTCCCCATACTTATTACAAGCTACAGATAGTGCTTGCTAAGCAGGCTCACAAGTTGTATTGGAAATACCAATGCAATGTAAATAATGAAAAATGGTGCTCCCATGCACACTATAGAAAAGTATATCGTCTCCTATGGACAAATGATCAAACACAAGTGTCCTCACACCACCTGGGACTTAACACAATAAAACTCTCCCCTTACTTAACCGAACGGTACCCATATCCTGTTGTGGCATGGATGGTTAGACAAAGACTAAAGACACGCTCTCATGAGTGTGGATTAAAATATGGACAACGGGCATATATTACTTAATTAAGCATGCATAATGGTATAGAATGCAAAAAAATATATAACACCAAATAGGCGTACAAATTCTATTAACTAGAATGCTCACTCTCGGTGGCGAATGAGTCTACATCGATTACTTCGGATTCTAAAGAATTAAAGATATCGATAAACACCGAAAAATACCATAAAATTCAATGTGCTAAAAATGCATGAATTTTCTACAGTGGATATTGCATAATTTTAGATGAATTTAGGTGAAAGAATTATTCCATTTGGATTTAGTGTGTGGAAGTTATAACAGTTTGAATCTCAGTTTTCTGGAAAATCCAATTAAATAGCAATCTGTCACTATTCATCCAAATTTAATTATTTGGTAAAAATTTGTAGAGCAGTGGTGGATACAAGTATTATATAGATAAATAGTGGATAAAAATATAAGATAAAAATAACTTGGTTCATCTCATTTGGAGTTTATATGATTTAGTTATGAATTTTTAAAGTTAATAATATTTTCTAGTGTAAAATAAATCAGTTTTGGATCACTTTGCAGAAACTATATTATCCAGGATAGAAACATGTCCAAAACCTATTTCATATTAAAGTTCACTTAAAATTAAAATTATCAAAATTGGTTTCATTCGATTTGAAGTTAAAATGAATTAGTTAGGCATTTTTGAAGTTAATTGAATTTTTAGTGTACAAATAATTGATTTTTGGATTTTTTTTTCTTTTAACTTCTGAGCTGAGGACGTTCGGACTGTCCGATCGAGAAGATGTGGTCTGTATGGAGTGGTCTGAACGTCACCAAGACTCAAGGACTGACAGGTGGGGTCTAGTGAACTTCCGATTAAGCCCGTACTGACAAGTGGGACCTACTGTCATAGACTCAGATTGGTGAACTAAGTCCACCGATGCACATGGACAGCGCATAGCGTGCTTGAGGGCTAGGCCCACACGTAAGTGACTCCTTAACACATTAAGACATTACTTAAATGATAAGACAATGATTGGTAGTTAAAGATCATGGTTTTGCCATAACTGCCTAGCTACACCAGTGGTCGGAAAAATCGACAAAATTCCCGAGTTCATTTCCATGCTGATTGCCAGCGATGTGGTCCACGCCGGCGTGAACCAAGGGCATGTACGGGTTCCTAATAAGTTTGCTCATCTAATGGTGGTGGTGGCAACAGCTAAAGTGGCCCATGCCAGCGGCTAGCCGGAGTTGAGCGGCGGCTAGCCGGAGTTGAGCGACGGCGCCTTTACGGCAAAAATGCATGCAGCGATAAAGCTCCACATTGTTCATTCAATAGGGTGCCAAAGCTTCCTAGGGACTAAGTGAGGCTACTTGAGGTTTGGACAAGGTCGGAGATGGCCGGAGATGTGTCGGCATAGACAAGGTCCACGGCGACGGTGCGGTTCAACGAGGAGAGGACGCTTTGGTGAATACCAAGGAAAAAGAATGGTCAGGATAGCTTAAGGACCTCAAAAGAATGCTCTAGTAGCAAAGAATCAAAAAATGCATTACCATAACGAAGTGGGAGATGAAGAGTTGTTCTTCGGCCGAAAATGGACAAATCTCCAAATTCATGAGTTCCTGTCGTGCATTGCCCAAATAAATTTTGGGGTTTTCAATATCATACCAAATGACATGATATGACGTGCAAGGTTTAGGATAAAACTCACTGAGCATGAAAATGGCACAGTGATGCCCTCGGGTGTGCTCTCTAGAGCTGTCAAGAGCACGAAGATGAACTAAGAGCTACAAGCAATGAGAGGGGCTGAGATTAGCTAAAACGGAAACGACATTGAAGGTAAAGTCGAGGGGACACAAAGGTGAGGATCTTATCAAAGAACTAAGCAGATGTGAGCCTCCTTCTCCTCGGCCGAAAAGAGAAGTGAGGAGAAACTAGGGTTCGGAGGGGTTTTAAGCTCGGTAAAATGACGAAAGAAAGCGGCGTTAGGTGGAGGAGCTCTGGGAATGGTGGATATGGATGGTGGATTGACGCCGTGACTAGAGCACTGAAAAAGAACGCGGCCACATGGCAAGGAAGCTCTGCGAGTGCGTCAGCGAGAGGTTGAAGCCGAATCTGACAGGTGCGCGCGAGTGAGGTTCGAACCAGTGCGGCTAATAGGTTTGGCTCAGCCAAGTGGCTCGGTTCGGAGACATTCAAACTGTCTGAACGTGCGTTCGGAGACATTCGAACTGGTCTGAACGTGCGCTCAGGTCCGGTTGAACTTGAGTCACAATGGGTGGCTCGGTCGGTTTTGAACCCAAACGTTGACTGGACTTTAAAATCAAACCTAGACTTTGACCGAGCTGCAAAAATAGCGAATAAAATCCTAAAAATATGAAATAAATTAGAGGGGTTCCTGGGAAGGTCTAGTACTTATAAAAATTCTTAAATCTTACTGTTCATGATTTCATTTGTATAGTTTAAATTCAAACCTAGAATGGGTCATTGAATTGAGTTTGAATTTTTGTAGGTTGAATATAGTTCCAAAATTTGGGAAAAAATATATTAATTCATGATAAATATTATAGTATTTGAATAGATTATTTCCAGATGATGATCACAAGTTTTTATCTATGTTTTCTTTTGGAGTTTAAATTTGAAGTGCATGTTTAAACTTTGATCAAGATTTTTTCAAGTGCAATAAATGATGCAATGCTCTAAAAACATGATGCATGCTCATGAAATGTATAGTAACCCTCTTTATTTAATTGGGGATGTGACATATATGACCTAACAATTAATGGATAAATATATGATATACTTAAATAGTAGAATGGAATATATCCACGCAGCAATAATACAGCAACTTTCAGATGCTCCTTCAATAACAAAGCCAATCTCTCGATTAATCAGTATCATAGACACGCATGCGTGCAAGCCTGAGCTACGCAATAGTCCACCGCTGATCCAGTGATATATATGCTTTGCGTGAAGAATAAGCAATGTAGATCACCCCGTATATATTCCTATATCGGTATTTTTTTAGGAAAGAGACAAATGCAAGTTTAATAGAACGAAGTACAGAATACGCATCTATCATCTTTGAAGTGTTAAGCCAATTTTGTCAAGGAGAACGATATTCATTTTCTGTTGATAGGTGCATTTGGTTCTCATGATCATCCTTACGGCTCGGTGGCCTAGAGGTTATTATATGATCAAATACTGAAAGATCCATAAATAAATCCACCAAACACGTAGTTAGTGGAATTCAAATCGCGATCGTTTGCCCATGGGTGCCTTACCGGTTGGACTAGCTACCAGTTAGTCAGCGAGGATGATATTGACATAGTTCACGGTGAAAAGTGAAAAGAAATTATGCATTTGATCTCGTGTCATCGTGGATTTTTTCTTCTAAATAACCTAGTTTTTATTCCGAAATACAGAAATAATAGTTTTTTTTATTTTACAAAATAATCATCTGTCGCTCAACTTGGGCACTTTGTCGCCCAACAATGTATAATACATACCCTGCTAACTGAGCAACATGTACACTAGGACCAATTGTTAAGCGACAAGTGTCCAAGTCACTCAACGGTTGAGCTACTTGGACCAAGTCGCTCAACTGTTGAGCGATTGATGATTATTTCTGTAAAATTTAAAAATGTAGTATTATTTCTGTATTTTAGAATAAAAATTAGATTATTTTTTAAAAAAATAATTCTGTCATCGTGTGCACCTAAAAATTTGGTTGGTTTGGGGTACAACAATTAAGTTAAGCCAATCCAAACCCAGCGGACCACCTGAGCAAGAACCAAATTGCATAATTTAACCTAAACAAATGAAATGCGCTATTCGTACTGCATCCCCAGTCCCCCACTGGAAAAGGGGAATTTTCTCATATTCTTTAGGGAATTAAGTTGTTTCTTGTAAAATTCCTCCAAAATTTCTGTGTTCGAAACAAAGCAAATAAGTTAGTGCAATTTTGGGGTTTAACATATGCCCATTCATGCATAATGTACATGTTTGCTTTAATTAGGTAGCCAAACTGAATTAGTCTGACTTATGTCCATCCATTCGTGCATAAAGAATCTTCAGACTACAGCCAAGCAACACCTATCCAACATGACCCCCAAACACCACTGCACTTAGAACCCTATGAAAAGGCAAAATAACTTGCAAAAAACTCTAGACCCAAAACATCAACTTCCAATCATGCAGCTGAGCAAAGTAAACCCATGATATCAAGATTGGCAGAGAACCTGGAGTGCCAAGATTCCAGTCTTCTGTGAGCCATTCTTTTTTGTCCCTGCCAAGATCTCTGGCCAAATACACCTAGCACCTGCCAAATCAAAGAAAGCAACACCAATGGTCCAGATGAGCACTACCCCTGTACCATTGGGTTCTCCTTCCCTGGGATGCATGCACATGCAATCTCATCCTATCTTGTGCCTGTCCTCTCCTTTTGGAAGAGAGAAAAGGACAGAGAGAGAAGAGACTGAATGAATGGAGCCTATCAGCTATCAAAATCCACCAAAAGTGGATTCACCACTTCCCTATTCCTGATCACCAAGTTAATGGAGGGTCCATGGTGTAACGATGTTTATGCTTTGGATCTCTAGACTTGTGTAGAACGTGTAAGGTTTTGGAAAATCAGAGATAAGCTGACTCCCTGACATGTTACAAGATCACAAACATGGCATGTGAAGACGTGTCAAGGGGGCTCTGTTTCCTGTTTCCTGTGAGATACTGGTTGCCACTTGTACAATGGGAGATAGAACGTTAATGTTCATGGAAATCTAAGCTCCATCAATGGCCTCGCACTGTCAGATCTGGCCATAGGGGGCCAAGGTCAAGTAACCAACAAAGCCAGAAGAAAAACTGTAACATAATAACTTCATTCATTAGTTTCCAGCATAGTATGTATAACACAACATATGAATATGTTTTGCCAATACAAAAGAAAAATTACATATATATATAACTTAAATTTAGCTATACCACTGCCAAGCAGATCGTGTGTATTAAAATTTCATTAGAACTTAACTTCACCCCAATTTCCTTTTGGAAACCAATACCTTGGTTATGCCTAATCACCCCTTTGCTTTAGTTCATTGCCACGACGTCATGACATGAGCCTTCTGGTTGCTGATGTAGTCCAATTCAAGTAATTGTGCTTCCGCGAAAAATACGAGAAAGGTGAATGGTTTAGAGGAATCATTGGGCGGAGAATGCGAGTAATCAATACGTCGTGCTGCTCTTTAATCAATAGTGATATCTATAATTTAAAATTAAATATGTAAATGTTTAGTTTAATGCATCAGATTGTCTTGAACTCTTGTGAGTTGTGACGACCATATTTCACTAAGGACATGTACAATGTTACAGACAACTGTTGTCTATAGCAATTTTTCATGTCATCTATTATAGCACTAAGGTCAGCTCATTCAATGAGTTGTTTTTTATTTGTCTTTATAGATCACACAATCTTTTAATACTTTCATGAATCTAAGACACATAGTCTCTTTGGTTCTAGTGATTTACATATGATTGTAGACCATATTTATCTCTTTATTCTCTTTCATCCACATCAGCTTAAATCTTACGTGGTAAAGACTATAAACAGCTGATGTAAGCCTATTGTACATGACCTAAGAGTCACTAATGTGCATATGCTTAGTATCTTAAAGAACTAATAATTCACTCATCAGCAGTTTAGTACTCAGTAGGGGTGTGCATCGTTCAAGATCGATAGGGCCTGACCCCCTCTACGCCCCTGTGTCACATGATCACAAACAGTGCATATCACACAATGATGTGCCGTATATAAGGTTTCGTTTTCATGTTCCCTGCTGCTATTCAGTGGTGTGTTGGAAAGCCGTTTCGTATTGCGGTGGCTTTCTACATGCTCCGTTAAACTATCACTAAGGAAATCTCATTATCAACCAACAGTGCAGGAATAGCCATACCACTCCCGAGTCCCAGCCGATGATTGCCAAAAATCGTCTGGTTATCGATCATTGGACCTATTTTCACGAGTGACATGGTGTATTCTGCCTGAGAACATACAAAACTTTTCTTTAAATTGCATCACAATTGAAATGGTGTATTATGGATAAAAACTAGATTTTTTTATATAAAAAAAAAAGATGGGGTCGTATTGTAAGGATGCAAGGGAATGGCTTCTCATTAATTAATTAGCTTTTAGTGGTCAATACAAGAAACTACAAGGTTCTTAATGACAAAATGTAACACAAAGCTCTTCTTTTCCTTGCATTACATATGGGGGACATACAGGGTCAAAACCATCTAAATGTTGTAAACATGTGAAAATTATATCTTAGAAGTTTTAAAAAATGTCAGAAAAAAAACCAGGGAGAGGTTGTTATTTAACCATGCAAAATGTCTGACAACATTTAGGTGCATGCATGCATGCTACATGCATCCTCGGTGGAGCGCGTCCTAGCTGCTGAACGGCCGGTACACCTTGAGCGCGTCGATGACGTCGGCGATGGACCCGGCTGCGGCGGCGACGGACACGACGAGGCAGGCGGCGCTGAGGATCTTGAGGCAGAGCCACTGCGTGCTGCCCCGGTGCACGCCGCGCTGCACGATGTACATCTCGACGGGGAAGTAGACGGTGAGCGGCCAGAAGGAGACGGCGCCGAGGAGCCCCACGACGTTGCCGAAGAAGGGGAGAAGCATGGAGATGACGGTGGTGAGCGATTTAACGCCGTCGCGCCGGTGAGCGGAACAAGCTGGCGCGAAGGGCCCCACCTGACCTCCGGGAGATGAAGCGGCTGTCCGCCACGTCGCCGCCGCCGCTTCTCGGCGAAGCGGCGGCGGGCGAAAGACCGTGCACGCCGCCGAGGTGGACGACGATGGCGGCGTTGGCGATGTCCAGCAGCCGGCGGGCTCGTAGAAGCGAACCACGTGAGGAGGTTGTCGGGGGCCTTGTCGCCGAACGCCGCGTACCCCATGCACCCGCACAGCATGTAGAACACCGTCGTTGTCGCCACGCTCACCATCGTCGCCTTCTTCATCACCTTCGCTTCCGACGGCGGCGGCGCCTTGACCGTGTCCTGAAAAGCAGTAAAGGGAGAGAGACACACGTCAGGACACCGAAACAGAGCAACTAATTACGAACAGAGTATGCGGTTCTTGCTTGCCTGGATCTCGATGAGGATGATGGAGTAGGAGTAGGCGAATGCGATATCGCCAAAGGCCTGTAGGCTGCGCCACACCTTCTGCATGGAGGTGACGCCGGCGCCGATGCTGATGCCGGTGAGGCTGCCCTGGAACCCTCCGTTGGCGACGGTCTGCGCGATGCCCAGCGAGAGGCCGATGATGGAGTAGGTGAAGGACATGACGGCGGCGACGATGGAGAGCCACCATATCTGGTCGAAGTCCGGTATCTGCGAGAAGACGATCTCGACGACGCCGAAGAGGATCATGTAGGGATTGCTCGAGCTGTGACACGCGTTCTTGTGCCCCTTCTTGTGGAAGCAATCCGCCCTCTTGATCGCCCTGCCCGCAGAACGCATTCGAAATTCACATCAAATCATGAAACTACAATTGAGCAGCTTGGAATTGATTGTTGATTACGCAGAGAAGATTCGTGATGGAGCTTACAGCATGCTGATGGAGGCGGCGATGGTGTATCCGATGGCGACACCGAAGAGGTTGGCGTACTGGATGATGCCGCAGAGCCTGACCTTGGCGCCGCCGAGGTTGGTGCGGACGGCGTCCATGTAGGTGTAGTTGCGCTTCCCCGTGGCGGGGTCGCCGGATCGGTAGCACTCGGAGAGCAGCGTGGAGGTATAGTAGATGACGAAGGCGAAGAGGAGCATGACGACGGGGCCGGCCGCCCACCCCAGCTGCGCGATGGCCCACGCCAGCGACAGCACCCCTGATCCGATCACCGCCGTGATGATGTGCGCGCTCGCCGTCCACACCGTGCCCGTCCGCCGCGGTCGCCCGTCATCGTCCAGCCACTCGGCCTCCCCCCGGTTCCCCGCCTCCACCGACACCTCCATCGCCGCCGCCGCCCCGCCCGGGTAGCCCGCCTTCGCCATCTCTCTCTCTCTAGCTCGCTCCAAGAAGCTCGCGCTGACCACACCAGCGCAGTAGAGAAGTCAAGAAGAGTAGTGTGTCTTGGAGAGGTGGTAGGAGTGGTGCTCTGGTGTGTTCGTGCGAGTGAAACGGGAGGACAGGGCAGGTATGTATAGAGACGACGAGGCTCGGTCGAGAGCGACGTGTAGGGTTCGGAGCATGTGTGCGGTGGTGGGGGTGTGGCTTTGTTGTGTTTCCCGCGTGGAGGGTAGGGGGGGTCATCTCCTTTGCTTTCTAACCTCCACTGCCACTGCCACCAGTGGCAAATGGCAGCACTCCTGTCTGCCCTCCAAATCCTCTTACCTCACATTTCATGCAATTCAGCCAGGTAGGGCAAACACTAGCATGCAGCCATGACAACGAATGAATGAATTGGCAATTTGGCGTGTCTGAAAAAACATTATAAATGTGAGAGTTGCTTTTCTCATGCTTGTCATCATGTTACACTACTACAAAAATGCTAATATCGACGCCGATCACGACGGTTCATCAAACCGCTCAGATTAAACACAATCACTGCAGCGGTTTTGTGTAGCGACCGTCTGTGTACTTTCACGCTAAAAACCGCTCAGAAGAGGTAATATCACAGACGGTTCATGATGAAAACCGCTCATGAAATATCACGTTCATGAACTGATATATATATATATATATATATATATATATATATATATATATATATATATATATATAGGGCCTTTGCTTTGTACTCCAGTGCATTCCCAGGAGTACCATACCATTTTCCTATATAGGACGCCTGTTTTGTACTCCCGGGAGTATGTACTCCCACTTCCAATATACCACTTAAACAAATATATTATACTTTTTTATCACTTTCAGTATACTTGAATATCAATTATAAGATACTCCAATGTGATTTGATCAGAAAATTTTCATTGGAGCCCTTTATTTTTTCTATATACCCTTTTTCATACATAAAAGAAGTATATACACATATTTTGGTACAAAGTGGATTTTTATGAAATTTTTCATGGAACTCACTTTGGGGTATCTTATAATCATTATTGGAGTATATTCAAATTGATAAAGAGGTATCATTATACAATTTAAGTGGTATATGAGAGATTGGAGTACGTACTCCAGGAGTACCATACCATTTTCCTATATATATATAAGTTATGAACTGAATTTGATTAGCAACAACGACCTTCATTTGGCCTTTTAATTTTCTCTTATAGAGTAATTAATTCTTTTATTAAGATTCTGTCATACGTCTTGAATTTTAGTTGCAAGGCCATGTACAAGGCGTCCAAGAAGCGCGCCGTGGGGAGGTGCGTGGCGCTAGGGCGGGAGGAGGTGATGAAGTGGCAGGACAACGAGTGCTACCTCACCGTCGTCAACCACCTGGCCAGCGCCGGCAACTAGGAGGCATGCTTCATCGTCGGCCCCGCGCTTGTCTTCACGCCCCAAGACATGCAGCGCGGCCTCGTGTTCCTTGAACGGTGGTCGTCGCCGGCCACAAGGCCACGGTCTACGTGCTCGGTCTTCTCCTCTACACGGCTGACGAGACGCACAATGTTGGGAAGCACTACATCAGGCAGGTCGAGAACGAGCCGGCAGGCGGCGAGTGCGAGACGGCCAAGAGGACCAACTGTGCTAGAGGCTCGCCGCGGACATGGTCTAGGCGGCGGCGCGGAAGAAGATGGTCGGGTGGAGGACGACCACCAGTGCACGAGCACCGGCTGCGGCGTGGAAGGGTGGGATGACTACACCGTCTTCTACAACGATGACTGCAGGATTAGTCATGAGTATGCCAATTTCTTTGCAGAGGTGTTGAACTACTTGACATAAAATTAGCGGTTTTAGCAAATATATATTACTAATATGTGAAAATATGTCATATATATGTTCAATACATAAAACTTGAGAATATTATAGAACCGTCTGTGATATGAGACGATATCACGAACGATTCTATTATGGAACCGTCTATGATATGTATCACTGATGGTTTTGTAATAGAACCATCTATGAAATGACACCATATCACAGACGACTCTATTATGGAACTGTCAGTGATACATATCACTATTTATTAGTAAGAACCTTGCTAGGGTTTGCGCCCTATACTCTCACCCGTTCCCATCGGCCCCGACCTCGATGCCACCGCCCGAAGCCTCCTCCCTGACCCCGTTGCTGCCAGTTGTGACACCACGGTCGCACAAGACACTCTCCCGGCTACCTCTCCACCGATCTCCCTCGGCCAGATTTGCCAGGTTTGTGCATGGGGCTCTCCCTCCGGTGGCTCGCCTCCGGGCGGCTCAGCTCATGCTCACCCGTGTGCTGGTGGCTCGTCCCTTGCTTAGCTGCCGACACCGCTTGCTTGCCTCTCCTATTGTTTGATTTTTATGCTTGAGCATTGAGTGGTGTTATGATGTTTGGTTTATTTATGCATAGTGGGGAGATGGATGTCGGTTGTGCTGGTGGTGGTGTTTGCCGCCGTTGTCGTGTTGCACCGAGGTAAACTACACCTCTTTATTCTCTATCTCGTACCCTCCCCTTTGCTCTATGATGGTGTTGGTGATGATATAGATGATACTGCTAGTGTGGCGCGCATGCCCTTGAGCCCCACTCAAAGTGATTTTTTATGGGCTCGTGAATTGCTCTATCATGAATTGATGTCACAAATGTAATTAGATGTGATATTGTGTATAGATTGTGTCTTGAGATGTTAGATTACTTGTTGTGTATTGTTTCGAGTATGCAATTTATACATTCTGATATACTTGTTGTCCTACATCACAGTTGATAGTATCTTAATAGATTTTGTTCCTGTGTATAATAAATAAGTTAATTTTGGATGATTTGCTTGAACTAGTCTGAATATATTAACAAGTTTTAATCTTGTGCAATTAGCCTTCTGAGAGTAATAATCAATCTTTTTAATCTTACCTTTGTATGTGTAATCAACTAGCCTCTTGTCATTCAACTAGCCTCTTACCATTCATTTCACTTTTGCCAGGTACGTCCTACCATTCCATTATTGATTTCTTCTCTATAAAGTCTCTAAGCAGTGGCTGCTTGTGCCTTTAAAACCGACATCATATATATATATATATATATATATATATATATATATATATATATATATATATATATAGTCCCTCAGCCACTTTCGGGGGGGTCATCCACGCAGCATGAGGAGGATGAGACAGCAGCCACAGGCAATTTCATCGAGCCCATACAAGTTTAAGAAACATGGCTGCCAGAAGAGCGTTAGGACATCCAATTACCTGGATATCGTCAATAGGTAATTGGTCGTCGCTATGTTCAAAAAGTGATGTGGACGCGTAGGTACTCCGTCTAGGAAGTGGCTTTATGTATCAGCAACCAACCATTTCTTGATGTCAAGTCGTACCGTAGAACTTAGATCAAGAAATGGTTGGTTGTTGATACATGAAGCAACATGTTTAAAAATTATACCATGAGGAAGTATCTTAAAAATGCAAACTAACAAATTTGGTTTGACTCGAATTGGAGTTAAAATGAATTAGTTATGAATTTTTGAAGTTCTTTGAATTTACAGTGCAAAAATAAATCACTTCAGAATTTCTAAAAGCATTTAATACCTTTTTATACCTAAGCTTACCTAGCCTTTGTCGCTGACGGATGGGGTCCACTGCACAGTGCTCTTATTCATTTAAACTTCGTATAAAAAAATACTGACACGTGGTCCCTAATGTGAGTGACTTGGTCCATGCAATAGTGCATGGACCGAAGGTCATCACGCACGGACCACCGATCCATGGACCAGACACGCGGTGCACTACAGGGCTGGACCCACATGTCATAGTCTCAGGGTTTAAACAGGTTTCTTTTACCCTCTACATTCCTGTTCATGGACCCCACATGTAATAGACTCATCAAAGCGTTAAGACCGCCATTTAATATACTAAACAATCATTTGGTCCTAATGACCAGGATTTGCTGCTAACTGCTGGCTACAGTGCTAGTAAAAAAAATGACAAAAACCTAAAATTGCCTGGGTTCATTGCCAGGCTCGCCGCCGGCGACGTGGACCACAATAGCATGAACTAAAGGCAGGAATGGAAACCTAATAGCCGTGCGCACCTTCTGGTACCGACGGCGACCTCTACGACGGCCTGTAGTGGTGACACGTTGGAGATGGGCGACGACGGATTTTGGCCAAACGTGCATGTGACCCTACAGCTATGCATTTAGCAAAAACTCATGCGCATGCGTATGAAGAAGGTCTAGGGAGCGTACCTGAGAAGGGAGGGTGGTCGGAGAAGCTTGGATGAAAACTCGGCGACAACAATGGAAACGGCAGCGTTGCGGTTCACGTGAGAGACGATAACCTGAGGCAGGAAAGGGAGAAATAGCTGTCGAAAAGGCTTAAGTGAACCTAGTAGATGGTGTGAAAATGAGGAATTGGGTAATGCCTTACCGGAATGACATCGGGGAAGAAAGAGGTTCTTGCGACCGAAAATGGGGAAACTTCGAAATCCCGACGTTCCTGTGAAGCATTGAGAAGGGAAAGACTACTTATGTCATATGGCGCACGGTGGCGCATTTAAGGAAAATAAGTCTCACCGAGGTGGAAGTTGTCACGGTGGTGCTACTCGGTGACTTTCAGTGCGCGCTCCAGGGCTGAGGATAACACGAACGTATTCCCAGAGCTACAAACAAAGGCGACGAACGTAGAAGAGAAGGGGTGCACTGGAAAAGAGCTTACTCGAGAAGGGAGCACAGGCGAGCTTCCTCCTCCTCAGCCACCGAGAGGAGGAATGAGGAGAAAGGAGGTGGGCGAGGGGGTGTTAAGCTCAGTCAAGAGACAGAATGGAGGCGGCGTTAAGTGGAGGAGCTCTGGGAGTGGTGGATGGGGTGGTGGATTGATGGCATCAACGGA
Organism: Ampelocalamus luodianensis; assembly: GCA_036346255.1. Lineage (NCBI taxonomy): Eukaryota > Viridiplantae > Streptophyta > Magnoliopsida > Poales > Poaceae > Ampelocalamus > Ampelocalamus luodianensis. The sequence continues at coordinate 46,008,937 of CM070638.1, forward strand.
GCGACGCAGCTTGTCTCGGCCGCATGGCGCGTGTCACCTGTGAGCGCGTCAGCAAGAGCTAGGAGATGATCCTGACAAGTGGGCCCTGGTGGCAGTGTCATAGGGAGGCGTGGGTTGCTGTGTGGTGTGGTTCACCCGAGTCAAAAGGTTCGGTCCGAGTCAAACGAGTCTAAACAGTGTTGACTGAGTTTAAATCAACTTCTACACTTTGACCAGTGTTCTGTTTAATGTATGTCCTGATTATTTATTATGCCTTAGGTTGTGCTAACATGGTGCCGTCTTCCAGCCGCACGTCCATCGGGATGCATCTCTTCTACGATCAATGTCCACACGGCCTACTTATACTAGTGGCCGTCCAAGTGCTCCCCATCGGTCATCCGTACTGCACATTAGGGAGGTACGTGATGTTCAACCTGGGTCCTGATTATCTTGAAGCCTTGAGTTGAGCGTGGGGCTGACGACGAATCAACCGATGAGGAGACAACCATCCTAACTACTGCCAGGGAGGAGTATACGGTGCCAGAATTTGTAGCGTACAACCCAGGGTGCCCACCCCTGGTCTACGCTCAGCAGAACCTTGACCAGTACTGAGTACACCAAGGCCAGAGCTCTGCCTCACCCAGGGTCACTAGTACATCATACGGTCAAGGACAGAGCTCGCTCGCACCGAGGGCAATTCATACATCATACCTGGGGGGTTGTTCCTCAAGGGGCGGATTTCTTGATTTGTTCATGATGGATATGATGGTAGGTGGTAGCCAGTTTGGCATGATTCAGCTGGATAACATTGATATTGGACAGACTCAGCTGGGCTAGAGTCAGCTTGCTGAAGCACCTCCGCCCACTTAACGGTCTATGTACGCCCTCCGAACCGATACGTGTTCTCCGGACCGGTTCATGTATCCCACGGGACATGATCAATGCAAGACAAGGACACAGATGCAGTGAGCATAGAGTGGCTCAGACGAGTGAGCTATATTGCCGCTTATGTTGTAATTACAGCTCGTGTGTAATTAGATTGTATACATTATGTGTGTATGTAGCCAGAATATTGTATACTTATGTTGTACTATATTTGTATACATTATGTACATATTGTAGGAGTGCATCAGTTCTAGAGACAACTGTGACGCCCGAGATTCATATGAAATCATAAAACACCCGAGGTTCACATGAAATCATAAGATCATAGAACACCGGGGGGTTCACATACACCCTACCCCGGGATGGGGGAAGTATGGCCCCTAGGGCCACAACATGGCGAACGTTATCCCAGGGGCACTTCACTCGTTAGCACCATGCCCCTTCGTGGGGCACAGACTAGGTAGCTCCAGCCCCCAGGGGATCGGATTTCACACGTGACGCGTGCGCCCGGGGGGAGGGGAGTCCAACCCCTGGAGCGGGCACGATGGAGGAGGAGTAAGCCCCCTGGGGACCGGACTTGGCTACGTGTTGGCCGTCGGCAGCTCCGTGGTACCATTTTTGGCATTACTGCCAGGAAGGGACTAAGGACGTGTTTGGGATGGCTTCAGCTTCTGGCTTTCACCCGGTAAAGCTGGAAAACATCCCAAATGGTCCGCCTTTTCGCACAGCTTTTTCTGAAGCCAGAAGCCGTCAATAACGTTGTAAAGATGGAAGCTGCCGAGGGGCAGCTCTTCCCGTAGTTTCCTACCCCTTCCCTTCCAACATTACCCCCGAAGTTGAGGGTGAATTAGGCACATTTTCCATCGCACAAAATCCCCCAACCTAGCGTCCGAAACCCTAGCCCCCCGCCGTCGACCGTCTACTGCTCTCTCTTCCTCCCCCGCGTCGTGCCCCTCTTCCTCCCCAGCCTCCTCCCTCCTCCCTCAGATCCGCGCTGGCGCCCCACCTCCTCCCCCTGAGCCACCGCCACTCTCCTCCTCCTGCCGATGCGGCCACCGCCCTCCTCCTCTTCCCACGAGGCCACCACCCTCCTCTTCCCTCCTCCCTGGCTCCTCCTCCTTTCTCGGATCCGCGCCGGTGCCTCACCTCCTCCCTCCTCCCCGGCTCCCTCCTCCCCCGAGCGGCGTTGCCCTAGCCCCCTTCTTCTCATCCTCCCAGTGCACGGTGCCCTCCCGTTCTCCTCCTCCCCCACCGCCACTGAGCTCCTCCCCACCACCACCACCACCGCCGTCGCCGCCGCTGGCCCAACCCTAGCTGTGAGGGCCTTCTATTTTTTTCTTTATTTATTTTCTTTTTCTATTGTGCATTAAATACTTATGTAATAATTGTTTTGTAATAATTATTTATTTTAATAATTATTTGTTGTAATAATTATTTTTAAATTGCGGTAGTTGTACAGATTAATTGTGGTTTATTATGCTAATTGTGCTAAATTGCGGTATATTGTGTTAGTCGTCGTCAAATGCGATCAATTGTGTTAATTTACACTAATTACGTTAGCTGCCGTCAAATGCGACCAATTGCATTAATTACGGTAACTATCGTCAAATGTGATCAATTGCGCTAACTGCGATAGTCGCCATCAAGTGCGACCAATTGTGCTAATTGCGGTAGTCGTTGTTAATTATTGTTAAATGTCATCAATTGTGGTAGTTATCATCAATTGTGTTAGTTGTTCATTGCCCTTAATGCCGTTAATTGTGTTTAGCGTCGTTAATTATCGTCAATTACCATTAGTTCTCGTTAAATATTGTTAATTGCGTTAAACGGCATCAAACAAGCTGTTACTGTCCTCAGGGGCATTTCAGATATTTCTCATCTCGGAAGCTGCAGCCATCCTACCTAAAAGCCAGACAGCCAAACACCAAATCTCTTTAGCCCAGCCGTGCAACCCAGTCGGAAGCCGCTTTTTAGGAAAGCCCAGCCATTCCAAACATACCCTAAACTTGCTATTACGCCTGGCAACAGTGTCATACAGCCAAAAACTCCTATTTCCTTCACTCCAAAAGTGCAGTGTCATCGTGCACCTGAAGCAGCCTGTGGGCTATGCATGTATGCTCCAGCACATGCATCGTTCGGTGTTGAGTGTATTTTTGGCCATTTTGTGCCCTTTTCATGCATGATTTGTGAGGGATGTCGTCGTGTGAGCACGCGTAGTAAGTAACTTTTGTGTTGCCTTCATGTATACGTCTATACCTGGTTTGGAACACAAGATCGCTTTTCCATTTCATGTGGCACAGGAATGAACCGTTAGTTTTTCTATCAGACTCACGTGTTCCAAATAAGTTCAGAATCGACCTCATGCAGTCGATCCCATCGATAATGGTCATGATTGATAACCACAAGTTTCATCTAGCTTTGGAATTGTGATAATTAGTGGCACAAAATATTAATGACCGTTAGTAATGAGCAGCTCAAGAGAGAAAAGAAAAGGGTAAATCATATAGTACGACATGGGAAATGCAATGATACATGCACTATCCAGGTCATCCCCGCTGCTCTGAGATTCGTGCTTCTACCCCCTCCCCTCCCTCTCTCCTCCCCTCCGTCCCTCCCTCTCTCCTCTCTCTCTCTCTCACACTATGCCATCGCACGCCCACCGCAGGAAACCTCGCCCGCGTGCAGCCTGCCCACCAAAAACCTTGTCCGCCACCGGAGACCTTGCACACGCCACTGGAAACCTCGAGATTTCGAGAGTTTTCCGGTGTGGCACTGGCGCGAGCTGGGTTTCCAGCGAGCGATGGCATGGGCGAGGTTTCCAAGGGGCAGGCGGGCGGCGTGGTGGCCTAGCGTCTGTGCTGAGCGAGAAAGAGGAGAGAGGGAGGGATCACACAAATCTCATAGCTGCGTGGACGGCCTGGATAGTGCATGTAGGTACAAGCGCATGTAGAATTGCTGCATTCAGTACGACATATCTCATGTCTACACGGAAAGTTAGCTAGGAATCCTCGCTCACTAACTCACTTTTGCAGATTTTTTAAATAATATTAATTTAATAAAAATTACAAAATTAAATAGTAAAAAACAATTGCGGAATTAGGCTACTGTCGCCAATCCAACTGGCGACATTAGCTCTAACAGACTCCTGTTACCAATTCAACTAGCGACAGGGCCCTGTCACCAATTCAACTGGCGATAGAGTCATATTTGTTTGTTTTTTTAATTTGTGTACATAATTATTTAGCCTAAAAATTTAGTAATTTTTAGGGATTTTTTTAGTAATTTCTTTAAGTGTCCGCATAGTTCGGAATCCAAAATTAGATAATATAATGAAATATGAGGTAAAGAATGCGAGATCAGTGATGCAATAACAGAAACAGCCCCTTCGGAGTGAAATAAAAAAATTGGGATTAGGGTTTCCAAACGCGTTGTTGTCCCGATTGTATTGTTCGTGGAACCGATTCTTTTTGGAAAAGATTATATAATATTTAATAGTCGAAATATTTGGAAAAAGAGATTTATGTTTGAAAGACTTTATAATTTAATTGCGAATTATATGACGCACTAGGTTTGGTCATACGATACATGTGCGCCTTTTGGGAATCGGGAAAAAGGTTGATTGAAACGAAGTTGATTAGTCCTGGCGGCCCATCGGTCCCTTCCACTTATCTCTGGACTGCCCGCGGCGGCGGCCAGTCTCGAAGCCACCTATGTTTTGTGAGATGGACTGGACGATTGAATGATGTTAGGATAACAGAACATAGGGCCAAATCAATAATCAGGATGCAAATTGAACCTAACTTAACTCTTCAATATGGAGTGCGCCTGAGCGACGGGGAGCGCTAGGATAGCTGTCGGTCTCACTAGCAGGAGTCTTCCCCTTGTCCGCCGCGCGCTCGGCCCGGTCGTACTTAGCTTCCAAATCGGGAGTCCTCCACCACCATCCAGCTTTCCTGGGCTCCTCTGGTGCCTTTTCAATAGGGTCGAGTACGTAAGGTTTCTAGCGTTCGAAGGTCTTGGCTCGCTTAGTGTAGTTGAACATGTACTCCTGCTTGATGAACACCCTATCATGCATGTCCGGGCCGTCGATCCATTGGAAGAAGTTGCATCGCATCTCCGGCTACCATTATGCGCCCATGAAGTTAGGGATATGTGGAATTCAACATAACAAGTGAAAAATCTATAAGATTTGCTTACAAGGATGTTCCTATACGTGTAGCACGCCTGGGAGGTGGTCGTCGGGTGTGTGGACCAAATGATCTTCGCTGGTTCTTCACACACACATTGCGGACGTGGGAACTCCGGTGGTACCAGTGCATCTTTCATAGAACAATCGGGGTAGGGTTTAGCCCTCTCGGCAAGCCACTTGCACTTCCGCAGTATCTTCACGTAGAAGTTCAACGACGAGTTTAACTTCTCCTTCCTCTCTGTTATGTGAACCAAGTTGGAGTGAAGTGTTGGGTATGGTGGTGTAGTGTTGTCCTCTAGCTTTCTTCTTCCTCCTTTTATGAGCAGATAGGGTGTAGTGCTAAAGGTGGAAGGAGAAGTGAAAAGACAACAATTTGAAAGGGTAGGGTGGCAGAGTGTGTTCATTTTGATATGAAAAGGTAGCATCATAGTGTGTTATCTTTTCAGTCTGAAAATTTGGCATGACAGAGTGTGGTCATTTCGGTACAAAAAGGTAGCGTTGCATTGTGTTGTCTTTTTGTTCTACAAAAGTGGAAGTGTGTTTCTTGACAGTATGCGTTCTTTTTGGTCTAAAAAGATGTTGTGGCCTAGTGTTGTCTTTTAGTTTTGAAAAAGTGTCGTTGCAGAGTGTGGTCATTTCAGTCTGAAAAGGTAGCGTCGTAGTGTGTTGTCCTCTCAATCTGCACAGGTAGCAGTGTGTGCCCTGACAGTGTGTGGTCATTTCTTTCTTAAAAGTTAGTGTCACAATGTGTCGTTTTTTCGGTCTGCATAGGTGGGGCGTGACAGCGTGCGGCCTTTTCGGTTTGAGAAGGTAGCGTCGCAGTGTGTTGTCTTCGTGTTATGCAAAAGTATAATACCAAGTCCATACGTGAATCTCTTGTCATGTTACGTTAATACAAACCCAGTTGCCAAATGTTAAAGACTTCTCTTAATTCATAAAAAGTATACAACATCGTTCATACGTGAATCCCTTACGCAAACAACAACCACTACTTAATACATATTAAACACACTACCAGAATGACACACACATAAGTTTCTCGAGCCACTTCAAGTGGTCAAGAATCTTGTCAAAGCGCTCGCCAGCAGGTGGCATGTTCACCATTAGACCATATGGAACTACATGCGGACATTCAACTGCTCTTTCGACCACGACACCAATAGAGTCCGCCCACTTAAAGTACTAGCAACCGTCGGTCTAAAAACCACATTAAATAGTAAAAAAAAGAAGTGATAAACAAACCCTAAATCCAAATACCAGCATTCGCGGAAATCGAACTCACCGATAAATACAAACACTTGTAGAACACACACACCCTGTTCTCTTCAGTGTTGGAGTACAACTCATTTGCCTAGACGCTGCAGTTTGGGCAGTTCACGAGCCTTGCACTCGCCAGCGCCACCGCTCTTCAGCTCATTGAAGTAGACGACTGAGACACGGCACCGAGTAGAGTCATGAGACAACTGTAAGTAAGTTAGAAGAGAGTGGGCTAGAAGAGAGAAGGCTGGAGTTTAGTTGTTTGGGTGGGCTTTTATGGTGGTGGGGTTCGAGGTGCTGGGTAATTTTTTTAAGGAAGAAGTCCATTCTACCCCCTCAAGTATCGACATGTGGACACTTAATCCCCTGAACTAAAAAATCGGCCCTTTGACACCCCGAAGTTGCAAAACCGGACAACCTACCACCTCCGGCTGTTTCGTCCGGTGGTTTTGCTGATGTGGCGTCCGGTGGCCCGGTTTTGCCAGGTCAGTCGCTGACTCAGCTCACCTAGCTAGCATTCTTTTTCCTCAATATCCATCCCGTCCTCTTTCTCTTCGGCTTCTACTGAGGCAACATCGAGCTCTTCTTCCCCAATCCCCAACCTCAAGCTCTTCCTCCCCGTTCTGTCGGCCCTCCTCCACGCTGCCACGGCCTTCGCACTCACCGCCGTCGCCCACCTCCCCTCACTCCTCCTCTACTTCCTCCATACCTACATCCACCCGGACACCGTCCCCTCCTCCACCCCACGCGCCATCCTTCGCCTGCCCAACTCCGGCTCCGGACCCTCCAAGCGCGGCGACGCTCCCGCCTCTGCCTTCGATAAGGGCTCCAACTCCATGCAGCTCTACCGCCTCCGCCTCTTCCATGGGACGCTCACCTCCCGCCCCCACTTCGCCAACCTCCACCTCCGCGGCCTCTGCTCCGGCTACCTTCCTCTTTGTCACGCTCCTCTGCCTCATCATGCTTCCCTCCCCGTGTCCCGCCCACCTTGCCTCCGTGCTCGGCGCGCTCCTAGTCGCCACGCTGCTGTCCTCCAGCCCATTCATCGGCACGCTCGCCTCCCTCGCCGCGCCCGGGAGGAGGATGGTGGGAGCGAGGAGTTGGGTGGGTGCGGCCTCTCTGGAGCCGTCGGTGCGGCTCAGCCTCGTGTCAAGCCTTGGACTCCGGTGGCCTTCCGACGCGGCTGTTGGTGGTGGCGGGCATGGCGAAGATGGAGGAACAGGAGAGGATGGGCAGGGTGACCCAGCCGCGGTGGCCTTGTCGTCGTCGCCCAACGACAACGCGGGCTCCTTTCTGTTGGAGCTCTCCGCTCACGGCTACCGGGGGCCCTCCTACGAGCGCGTCGCCTCCAACCCCGCCTCGGCCTCCACCTCGCCCCTCGCGGCCGCAGCTAGCAACGTTGTCGTCGCCGCGACCGAGCACCGACTGTGGTGTTCTCCCACCGCCGCCCCTTTCTTCCCCGCCTCCGGCACTGTCACCACACCTCCACGGCCACCCCCTTGCCTCCCCGACCCCACCATGAAGTTCCCCTCATCGAGGCACACCTGGTGCTCGCCTCCCCTTGCGCGCTCCACTGCCCGAGCACCGCCGCCCCGTGTACCCCGCCGTCAGTGTGCGCCACCGCCACCTCCGGTCACCATTCGTCGCGCCTTCACCTCCTATCCCCTCCTGTGGCCGCCGGAGAACAATTTTGGGCCACCTCGTAGGTCGCCAGACCTCTCTTCGTCGGCGCTACCTCCATGACTGTGTGCCTGGAGCTCCCTGCACTGCTTTCCTTCTTCTTCTTTGTTTCTTTCTTCTCTGTGACACTTACACTTGGGACCCACTTGGAAGAAGTCCATTCTTTGTCCGAGTCAGCGGCTGACCTGGCAAAATCAGGCCACCCGGACGCCACATCAACAAAACCACCGGACGAAACAGCCGGAGGGGGTAGGTTGTCCGGTTTTGCAACTTCGGGATTTCAAAGGGCCGTTTTTAGTTCAGGGTTAGGTGTCTGCATGTCGATACTTGAGGGGGTAGAGTGGACTTCTTCCTTTTTTAATATTAAAATTTAGGAAAATCATCATTCGAAATGGAAACAGTGATCCCGGATCCCGCAAGTCCCTTTCGCCATCCCAAATGGCGACACAATCTCTCATATAAAAGACCCCAAAATTTGGGCAAAACTAACTTTTATTTAGAAAAAAGAGAAAGAGGGGAGGGAAGGGAGTGGAGTAGAGGAGAGGAGAGAAGCTAGCGAAGCGCTGTCCGTTCGGTCGTTCGCCTTTGAGGTAATTTTTTAACTTCATTACGTAGTGTGGTATGTTATATATAGTCCTTTTTGGTGGGTAGTTTAGTCTTAGATATGTTGTTAATCGTGGAAATATTGTTTACGATGCAGTACGTCAAATATGTCGGGCGCAACTAATTTAAAAATTTACTATTGTCAGAGGACTATTCTGGAGGGTCCCGAGGGGGTTTAATTTGCGTTATTTCCAATCGGCGACCGTAACTCTAGCAAGACCAGAGCAGCGTACATGGTGTGCTGTGATGTGGTGGTTGTTCCACATATTTGACTTGGACCATGCTTTGTATGATCTAAAATTGAGTTGCCTTGCCAACCGAACACAACAGGGCACATATTAGGAGTTAATGCAGCTCAAGAGAACTAGGTCATGGCAGTCTTATGTACGGTTGGCGAGGGAGGAAGGGTGGGATTTGATCCTTCTGGTCTAGGCATATGCTATGTGCGGCGCCCCGTGTCATTACCCCAGGGGTAATCACACTTAGGCATACGGATTACTATTCGTTTGCCCAGTAGAATACTGCTTCAACGAATAGTAAGCCTTTACCAGAGTTAGCGTAGCAGAACAATAAAATAGAAACTGTACCTTTTTCCAGTTAGCCACGCAAGGCTATGGTTCTTACATAATAATTTATAACGGCACAATGGGACTACGTCCCTTCATCTGCCTTTCTTTACTCCATCGGTCTTCAATTCGTCCCCAGCGTCGAGTCGGCTGCCCATCTCACCCTGGTCCTCATAGTCAACGCGTACGGTTTCGTCGGTACCTGCAAGTCCTTCGTCCCACGCGGGATAATTCCCGGCCGTACTAGGGTCTACAAAGGAGAATACTAGCAAGGTTGAGTACAAATGAATGTACTTAGCAAGCATTAATAACAAAATGCACTGTATGACTCATCTCTGTTCTTTCTTCATTTTCTAACTCATCTCTTTTCTGAAAATAACTCAATAAAACATTATGTGGCAAAATTTTATTCTGAAAAGACTACTAGTCACTCGGAGAGAGGAAAGACCCCTAGCGGTTCCCGTAGACTCCAATCCAGGAGACTGGCATAAATTCATGATTTGATATAGCACTGCGCAGGCTTGTACCACTTTACCCATAGCTATTCTGAGCTCTATCTGAGCTAGGTCCACCGCATTTCCTTAGAAGCGACTTCGAGTTCAGAATACAGAACGTTTTCCAGGTTACGTGATTAAGTCTCCACCCACTATTTTCCGTCGGTGTCCTGAGCGCACCTAGTCCTCCACCGAGTTCCAATAATGTTGGTTGGTGCGGCTCTCTGCCCCTGCGCCCAACACTCCCCCTTGGTGCGGCTCACTTCCTGCTCCCAACACTCCAATGTGCGTCCGTTGTGGAGAACATAATTACGTAACAAGGTAGCATTTTTTGCTCGCCGAAACGGAAAATGGTTGGTACTCAAATACGGCATCTGACCGAGTAAGAGTTTTGTTAGTCCTTATATTTTAACCATATGTAAAGGGGTCCCACCTCTTGCCCTCTCTCATCCTTGCCCCGGGCCCCCTTTACTAGCCATAATATTACATCATCTTTCATTCATTCATCTTTCTCATATCTTTCCTTTCTTTCATTTTCATAAACATTAAATGATTTGAGTTTTGAGAAATAGTTTTGATGCAATAAGTATATGATATAGTAATATACAGTTTACAGTTAAAATAGCTAGATTCATGTTCAAGAGGATCGCTTGCCTTCAGAGTTGTAGAAAAGGTTGGTGCTGACGAAATTCTGCTCAGCTGCTCCCGTCGATGCTGGATCGTCTTCTGTAGCAATCGACAGCACGAATAATAATATAAAGAAATACATATTTGATTTTGAAATGATACTATGGATACATTAGTTAAGGGATTCTAAGTGTTAGCACTATTTAAATTAAATAAAACTTTTCGAGTCCTTAACTAAGTTAGTACTCCCCAACAAGATGCTCTACACGCCACTGTCGCTGATCAACACGTGGTGCTACCGCGCCGACCAATGAACTATCGCCGCTCCACGCGGTCTCGCAAAAGGGTTCGGAACGTCCAACCAACGGTCGTTCCGCTCTAAGAACTCTGGTACTACCGCCACTTGCGAAACCAACTCAACCAGGGCGATCCCAATCATCCTGGTACCCAACCAAAAGCATCCAACTCCCTAATCTAGTCCCTAATATTCTAACCCTAATTCCCCTAATTTCCTCTCTCCTCACCTAACCCTAACCTCACCCCTCTCTCTCTCTCTCTCTCTCTCTCTCTTCTCTCTTCACCCACGCTCGGCCGGCCCAACCCAAACACACGCACACACTGCCGCTCACACCTCCCACTCCCCCTTCTTTCCCCAAAACCCCTCTCTCTGCTTCCACCCGACGCCGTCGCCGGGGCTCCCTCGCCCGGCCGCCACTGGTCTTGCTTCCTCTGGTTGGTCCAGCGCCGCCTCCTCTCGGCTCCAGCCCGGCCCGACCTTCTCTCGGCGAGGCCTGGGGCCAGCGCCGCCTCACCTACTTGCCCGGCTCGGCCTCCGACTGCCGCCGCCCACACCGCCGCTACTCCCTTCAGTGCTGCGCCGCCGTCTGCAGGTCTCCTCCTGTGGGTGTGCCTAGCCCCATGCTGCCCGGTTGGACCCTCCTAGTGTCGCCGCCCACGCCGCCAGCTCGCTCTCTCAGGCTCCCCCCCTCGGTGCGGCCGAAGGCCAGCACTGCCTCGGCTCTACCTCACGGCCGGCCCGGCCTACGGCCGCCGGCGCTGCTACCCGGCCCTAGACGCTGCCCAGCTCTCACTACTCCCCTCTTGCTTAGATTCAATTGCACAGAGATTAATTGCTATTACTGATGAAATGCTCATGTGTGCAAAAAAAGGAATACTAATGTAGCTTGATCTCCATCTAGGTATGCATATGCGGCTTGGTGGAGATGGGGAAGGTATGCTGCTTGGGGAAGATGAGGAAAGCCACCAGGATCTACCGAGGTTTACACTCATCTCTCTTCTCAGATCTCTCCCCTTGCTCTGTGATGAACCTTGATGCTCTGAGAGCTGTGATGCTATCGAGGGATGATCTAGGTGTGAATGATGTGTATGTGTGCATACTGAGGTGCTACTGGGGATTACCTCCTGTTGGGTTCTGGGATTTGGAGGAAGGAGGATGGCAGTGTCGGCCTCGAGCTGGTGCTCTCCTCTTCTCCCTCGCTGCGATCGGCTTGCAAGTTGTGATGGTGAGGATCCTGAGCTTGTTCTCCTGGCTGCCTTGATGCTTGGCGATGCCGATGGTCCTGGTTCGGTGGTTCTTGCTCGTCTCCCTTGCTCCCTTCCTCTTGGACCTCTTGCCTCCCTTCTTGCGGCTGGTGGTGACTTGTGCTAGTGCTTGTGCTTGCCTCCCTTGCTTTGTGCTTGCTGCTGGAGTGATGAATGTTGGGCTGGCTGGAATGGTGATGGGGGAGATGGACTTGCTTGGTTGGCTTTGAGCTGGGGGGTTGAACCTGGATGCTTGGTTGTCTTTTGGCTGGAGGGTGAACTTGAGCCGGGGAATGTATTTGTTTGCTGGGGTTGAACCGGCTGCGCCGGCTTTGTCTTTGGTGTGGGCTGGCTATTTGTTGTGCTTATCCCTTCCTGGGTAACTTTGTTTTTACCGCAATCCTGCTCCTATTTACCTTCTTGGCTGCTCTCCACTGTGGGCTTTCCTGTTGATCGGAATAATATACCGTGGGTGTTGGATTCGGTTACCCGATGATGTCTTGAACAGAGGGTGGGGATAAACGGGAATGCACTGTTGGATTCTATTGTGTGATGAGGCAATTGACTTAAAGTGGGTGTTGGGCTTTATTGACGTCGGATGATGATACCCACGGAAGTGACAGGTATCGAAGGACCTCGGGTGGTCAGGATATCTTGGCGATCAAGGAGCCGACTAACTCCGATTGGTCTGGGTGTCTTGATGGTCAATGGACCGACTACTCAGGTTGCTCTGAGTATTCAGCTGCACTTCAGGGAGACTGACGGCAATCTTTACTTTAATAATACTATGGCTTGCTTCTGTCTAACAACACTGGCGGAGAGTGGTATGCGTGCAGGTTTCTTGGATGACAAGGACGACACCGGGGTTTGATGGGTCGGCGATCGAAGATTAAGGATACAAGGAGGGCTCAGCGATATGCAATGCAGGATGTACTCTTTTTATTGCTTTGTAAACCAATCTAAGATGTAACTATTTAAACAGCACTAGATGATATGAGATGATGATGCACTTCTATGGCAATGCTTACAATTGACTTAATTATCTAATGCAAATGGAAGGTGCAATCTAATTATGATTGATGCTACTGTGCACTAATGAATGCAATGATGCGTTGCTCACGAAACGAAACACGACAATTAAAGGCTTAACGATGATCGCAACACTCTCGCTAACTTACCGCTAAGACGGGATTAACTACCGCTAATTACCGATTACTGAAAAAAGATTAGCTAATTACGCGGGTTCTCACACTATGGCCATTCCTTCATTAGTAGCTAAACAAGCAGGTGGTGGTGATGCCGAAGAAGAAGTTGGGGACTCCAGCGCAGCAGGCGATCGGGGAGTTGCTGATGTGGTCAATGAAGACCATGAGGAAGGAGCTCCTTCTGTTAAACAAGCTAGTGGGATTGCTGGCGAAGGTGAGGAGATCAAAGGCCTAGTTGAAAGGATGGATCTTGAAGACCAAAACTACCAGACATTATCAGAAGATAGAGGATCTTATGAGGAGGATGGTATGAAACAGCAGACGATTCCATCCGAATGGAACACATACTAGTTCGACAACCTCGTCCTTAACGAATGCTCCCATGTACCATGGGAGTATGACCAGAATGAGGTTAGTCAAGGGGATGTGTACAAATGCATAGAGGCCGTGCAGAGATCAATAAATTTTGGGCTTTGTTAGTTTATGATACTTCGCTGCATTACGTGTCGTGATACCAACCGTCGGTGTGTATATCCTCATCAAAGACGGTTGGGATTAAAATCGCTCAGGATTTGATTTACCATGGCATTAATTTTTTAGCTTACCTCCATTTTACCATGGCTTTAAATTGAAAGCCATGGTAAAATCGTAGAGTAAGAAAATTGAAAGCCATGGTTAAATCGTAGAGTAAGAAAAATTGAAAGCCATGGTAAAATCGAGAGTAAGGAAAATTCTAAGCCATGGTAAAATCGTGAGAGTAAGGAAAATTCTAAGCCATAGTAAATCCAAATCACGCACGGCTTCTAATACCAACCGCCTGCGTGATGTGGAGATTATCACGCATTTCGCTATATAGAACCGCTCGTGATCGAGTTATTATCACGCACGTGTTCGTGATACTAACCGCTCGCGGATGTTGTCATCACGACGGTTTTGCTGTATGAAACCGCCTCGCGATTCGCAACCGCGAGAATTTGAAAATTTTGAACGCGCGCGCGGAGGCAAAATGTCCTTCCCATATTATGGCCGACCTCCTATGGACGCCGATCTCGCACTCCCGCAGATCCCGATCCTCCTGCTTGCTCGGTCCTCCCCTTGCTCGCGTGATCCTCCTCCGAGCTCCGGTGTGCGTGTTGCTCCTCCAATCCTCCCGTAGCTCCTCGGCCCCCGCCACCTCCGTGCTCCGGTCCTCCTTGCTCCCGCAGCCCCAACCTTCGACGTGGTCTTCCTCCCAACACCGAGTCAGCGCCGACACCAACACCGACCTCCTCTAGTCCTCCTTCGACGCGACGCCGAAGTTCCTCCACCCTCCTCCGACGCTGATGTCTCTAGTATATGAGGTTCTTACATTGGTACTTTTGTATATGAGGTTCTATTAGATTCGGATCCAGATTTGTATGTATGAGCTTGTGGTACTTGTGTTAGATTCATATTCAGTTACTGTAGATTCTCCTCCGCATTCTACTCATTGGTACTTGTATATGGAGCGCCGTACATTCACGGTAGTGAAGTCCAACCCCAGATGCTACGATGTGAAGTGTGGCATAGAGGGATGCCCTTGGTGAGTGCATGAATTCCAGCCTAATTGGGACACCTTCTGAAAATGCTTTATAGTAGTCCCTCACACATGTATCGTTGCTGAATCAACATAGTCCCACAAGAACATGTCATCAGCCTTCATCGCAAACATCATGTAAGGTGAGATCGTAGATAATCTAGATTTCGAGCCACGATCCATCATTCGGGCAATAGAGGCAAGGTTCTAGTACACAATCAGCTCTGATAAGATGTGGAGGGCAAAGCAGAAGGCACTGGAATCAAGGTTCAACACGTTCGAGGACTTCTACCGCAACCTCTCTGGCCAACTCTGAGTCATACAAGACAGAAATCCTGGCACTCATATCAACATTCAAGATGGCACACATCCATGGTGGGAACAGAAGAGGGTACTGAAGCGAGCATTCTTCTCCTTTAGTCCATGCATCAATGCATTCCAGCATTGCCGTCCAATCTTGTGCGTCAATGGTTTCTGACTGGGAAGTACAAGGGGCAGATACTAACTGCAATAGTGATGGACGGGAACAATTAGATTCTCCCCGTGGCCTTCGCATTCGTTGGAAGTGAGAATACAGACAATTGGTTGTGGTTTTTGAGGAATGTGAAGATCTCTGCTGTACCGAGCTATCCTAACGTATGCATAATACATGATCAACATGTGGGCCTATTGAATGTAATAATCCAGCTACAACAAGGGGGGAATGAGGTACTTTCGTGGGTGGATTTGCAGAGCGAGTGGTGCATGAGACACTTGGGTGAAAACTTCTACAAGTAGTTCCGCAACAAAGACTTAATGAACCTGTTTAAGCGTCTATGCAACCAAAACTAGAAGAGAAAGTTCGATGCCCTCCAGAAGATTCTGGATGAGCATACTGGGGCACACAGATATCACTAAGTACATGGAGGAGAAGAGCAAGAAGGGTAAGATGCACCAGACATTCAAGACGGGCACAAGGGAGCTTCGCTTCGAGATCATATGCAGGGAGAAAGGACACCACGAGACGAACCGCGCGTGAGAGGATCATCCACGAGTGCACGTTACACTGTGCTAGTTGCGTATGCACCTGCAACAAACCTCTTCTTTTGCATAGGCCATGCTCACATGTCATGACTCATGACCGCATGTTTGACAGTAGCGCAATATCCCGGTTAGTACCTTTCCCGATATTTCACCAAGGAAGAGATGATGCAGACCTGGAATACAGAGCTGTATGGCTATGGCGTGGTTGTCTATTTCACTGGCCATCCTACTTGGGAGCAACTCATCTAGGCCGCGAACATTTCTAGGCTGAAGGGAAAGGTTGGCTAGTGGTAGATACGATGTATCAGGAACGACATGGACAAAGCAGAAGTGGGGCGTCACACGAAGAAGTGCTCAATTTGCAGGGAGTTCGAGCATACCTACAAGAAATGCCCATACGAGAAGTGCACAGGATGAAGGAGAGGTCGGTAGTCCGGACAGCAGCCACTAGAATGGTTTGTCTTCTCAAAATATGTTGTGCTGAGTGTTTTGTATTGTCATTGTAATTTATTGAAAAACTAGGTGATGACGTCTTGCTGAAATGTGTTGTAACAACATTGTGATTTGTCAAAAACTATGTGATGACGTTGTGCTGGTGTTTTGTAACATCATTGTGATTTGTTGAAAAACTATGTGATGACGTTGTGCTGGAATGTTTTGTAACAACATTGTGATTTGTCGAAAAACTATGTGATGACGTTTTGCTTTAAAATGTGTTGTGATAATATTGTTTCTTATTACTGTCTCATTCTGTTTCTTATTATGTCGTGCGTCCAATTGTAACTTGTAACTTACTTTCTCTCTGAAACCGCTACCATTGTCTTTGTCGGTGACGTCGTTGGTGGCAGTAGTTTAGTTAGTGGGTGTTGTGTGACGGTTCAAATGCTGGAATAACAGTATAAATTTAAATAAAATAATAATAAATGTTTAGCGCGAATTCTGAAAATACAAAAAAATTTTAAAAATTAAGCCTCCTGCCGCCAGTTGAATTGACGACAAGCCCCCTGTCGCCAGTTCATCTGGCGGGAGGAGCCTAATTATGCAAAAAAAAATGGACTATTTAATTTTGTAATTTTTTTATTAAATTAATATTATTTAAAAAGATCCACTTTTGCATGGTCAATCAATGGATAGAAGGATGCAGAGTTGACCTCGCTCGCTAGCTCACTTTTGCATGGTCAATCAATGGATACAAGGATGCAGAGTTGACCTGATGATTAACGTGCGCAGGCACACAAGTCGCGCGCGTCCGAGACAAGTCGTCGGTCAATGAAACATAAGTGGCTAGTCAAACAGCCGATGGCAACATGCACAGTGCAAGTTGTTGATAGACCAAGAACTAATGGACGAAGATAGAAGAAGCGTTCGGGCCACTGCTGATGCATCGCACTCATGCGTGCCGAAAGTGTTAGGTATGCTTTCCATCTATGGCTTTGTTTGTTTAGACTTAAAACTTTTTTTTTCTTCTTATAGCTTGAAGCTACCTTATTGACCTATCAGTTTATAAGCCATCTGCTTTTAAACCAAGCTAGAACAATCCAATAAAGTCAACCCGCAGAAACAAAAAAACACCTCTGGATTGGCTTATACTCCTTCCGTTTCCAATTAAATGACGTCGATCAGAACATTTTAAGCTTAGAGGACGTCAAGTATTTCCGGATAGAGGGAGTAGCTTATAGTTGTTAGAGGGATTAGGCTTTTCAAAATCTCAGTTAAAAAAACCACCCTTTTGTTTGGATTTAAACAGACGGGGGCGGAATCTAAAGGAGGTGGGGGCAGCCAGCACAGGCCCATGCAGCCCGGTTTTCGAGGACGCTTGCAGGACATCCATGGCGGGACCCAGCGGAAGGGACTGAATCTTTCGACTCTGCTTCAACATAATTGTGGAAAGGTGGGACCTAGGGTTTCAGTCTCACCTACTCGAAAGGTGTGGGAGCGACATCGGAATCTAAATCCTGACTACCAATCTCGCGGAGAGCGGTGGTCGAGAACGATCCACGGAGATACAAGATCTTTCACTCATGTTCTTCAGCACGCGCCAATGGAGGGGTGATCGCGATGGCTTCGGCATCGGAAGGCAAGGGCATGGTGTGGGGAGAACTGGACGAGGGGGACGTCAATCGTGGCAAAATAGCTCATGGAATCCAGTTGGGAGAAGAGGGCCAAGATTCCAGGTGAAGAATGTTCAGCAAAATCCGCCAGCTCAAGAAGTTTCAGAAAGCAGCGAGGAGAGGGCTGCTTCTGCTTCAGGGATTTCAGAGCCTGGCTACGTCTGGCGTGGAAGGTGTTCGTCAGAATGCGTCTGCCGGAGCTGTGGGTGAGATTTCTTCTATCCCTACTCAAGCGAACACAAATCGACAAGTCAATTTAGAACAAAGAGTTTCGAGGTGCTCTAGGTGTAAGAAGGAAGATCATGTGGTTGAAGATTGTTCTATTATATTGTTTTGCTTTGTGACAAATGTGAACAAAACGACCACATTGCTCCTAGACGCCCTTTGTTGAAGATGCAAAAACCAGTTGCGAAGATGTGTGGCTATGGCGTGGAGGGTTTGGGATTTCATTCTATTCAAGGCAATCACGGGGCTGCTGTGTGTATTACCGGTACTATAGCAGAAAGATTATCTTGTCACCCTCTCTATTTCATAAACTGCGCATGCTCAAGAGTAGTAGTTTTCAAGTCAACTGAACTACATTGATCTCATATCACATATACACACACTTAATTACACTACAGAAGAAGTACACAACTCTATTTTTAGGCTCATGCAAACCAACTTAACCTCACAGTTCACTTCACTGTGTACAACTTAATTACACTACATGCCGACTAAGGGACTAGATCTTTCATTCACTTTTACAGATCATGGTCAAAACCCAATTCACTTTGGCATGTCCTCTGCTGACTTAGCTCTGCATGCAGCTCACCATTAGCCAACATGCATGTATCTCTAGATGCTTCTCCAAGCATGCATGCAGCACGCTAGACTTTGTCCTCAAGAAAATAAATTAACATCTAACCCAGGCGAGGTGCCAGATCGAGCTCGAACCCGCCCGTTACGCGTGCAACAGTAAGGCCATACGAGAGTATAGTTGATCTTGTGGCCTGAATACATTGGCCCATTATCACATCCAACAAATCACGATCGACCATGTAGCAAAGATTGAATCCCTCCTCAAATTAAACTGTAGTCCACTTGATAAGGCTGTAACGCTGCCAGTGCGTGAGCCTCCTCCTTCCAGTTCTGCATTAGTCGTCTTTCCGAGGTTGGCTCGTGAGCTGTCGAGGCCGACATGTTCCCCGTCGTGTGTCGAGGATTGTGTGCTGTTTCGTCACTGCTGCTCCTCTTCTCTTCCTTGTCTTCTGCGACAGGCCATGGCGGGTGCTCGATCGGTGGATGCGGGCGCGAGCCATGGCAGGAGTAGTGCGACGCGGTGTGGCAAACAGATGGCGGTGTGTCTCAGGCGTGGATGCAAGACTACGCTGCGGGCGGTGGTTGACGGTGTCAAGGCTGCGCGGCCGCCGGCCAGTGAGGTCGAGCCGCTTGGGTATGGGCTGTACAGCAGAGAGAGGAGAGAAGACAGAGAAGGAAGGGAGGAAGAAAGAGGAGACTTTCTTCTTTCTTTTCTTTTTTACTTCTAATCTCACCGTTTACAGCTGATAGGGATGCCACGTCAGCGTATATGCCCTGGTAGGTTGCCACGTCAGCGAAAAACCAGAGTGCTTTGAGCCAATGTGGTTATTTGCAACGGTATCGCAAGTTGAGGGTAAATTTGACTTTTGTGATAGTTGAGGTCGCTAAAATGGACTTCGTTTGGGTTAATTTGCTTCATTACTGCCTTATGTAGGTATGACCCACTTGATATGCAGTGTCAATTTTGTCTAGCTCCCAGGGACTGTGGAAAAGATATGGCAGATTAGTTAAGGACACTGATCACGAGACCAGCGTTAAGCTAGCTAGGTGCAAATATAGGGTAGAATCCTTGATCTTTTTCATTGCCTATTATTAGCATTAACAATGTATCCGGCGTCATTATCAGGCCAAAAGACTAGCTAATCCCTCTACCTAATTAACAAGGTGGCTGGCCGGCCGGCCGGCAGCCAGTGATACTGTACATGCATGCTTGCTCTTGCTAGAATATATGCTAGGTGTTACTATTAAGTTAATATATATGTTCCACAGTTTGTTTGCCTCGTGCTCATGCCTAATCTGGCTATGCGTGTTTATTAAGTATATTGTTCGTCCCTGCCCCTTATTAAGTACATGGCTATTCAAAAGTTCATCTTCAAACCTCAACTCAAAATCAAAATTTTCAAAATTTGAATCCTCTCCCTGCCCCTTTCTTCTTCCACGGGCATGCACCTGTGCGCCCGAGCATGTCGTGCCGCATGGTCAGCGCCTGCGCCAAGCACGCTGTCCTCCCCGCACCCTCGCTTGCCCGGTCCGAGCACCGCGCCCGTGTCCTCGCCGTCCTTGCTACTCTAGAGCCCCCGGTCCGAGCCGTGCTCCCACCCCCACTCGCGCCAACATGGACGCCCAGAGTCGTCGCCTCATACCGCCGCCACCCCCACGCCCGTCCTTGGTCGGTCCAAGCCATGCGTAGCGCACGCGCGCCCGCGCCAAGCCTCCCCTGGCTCCCTCCCCCTTTTCCGCCGGCTATAAGAGCCCGGGAGCCCATCTTGCCCGCCCTCCCCCTCACTCCCCTCCTCCCTCTCCGGTAAAGCCCCCCCCCCCCTCGTTCGGCCCTTCCCCCATTTCCCCCTCCCTTCTTCCCGAGCAAGAAGAATTGAGCAAAGGAGAAGCCACAAAAAAAAGGGAAACTCACCTTGGTCGCCCGCCGTCGCTCCCTCCGGTCATCGTCGCCGCCGCGCGCCCCCAGGGACCCCCATCTTCCCCGTGCGATGCTGCCCCTTCCACCTCCCTACGCCGCCCCGTCTTCTTGTCGCGCCCGAGCTGCTGGGGTGCCCACCTCGTCCTCTCCGCGTTGCTCGCCGCTGGCCAAGACTGCCTCCCCGCTGCCGCCGCGCCGCCGCCGTGCCCCGAGCCTCCTTCTTCCCCGTGCGCCGCCGCCGCTCCATCCCCCCTCTCCCTTTTCGCTCTAGCCCGAGCACCCCCCCCCCCCGCGTGGGCCACGCCCGCACGCTCGAGCCATTTCGGCCCAAGCAGTGGGCTGGGCCAAAAGGTGGCCGTGGGCCGCCACCTATTTCCTTTTTTTTTCTTTTCCTTTTTCTTTTCTGTTTTAATTCAAAAGAGAGGCTTCAAAAATTCCTATCTCCCTCGTCGTAACTCCTAAAATTATGAATTAAATTTCTAAATTTCTATAAATTCAAGACCTTGCTAATGGCATAGGTCTTGTTTAATTTAGAATTCATTTGTTATTTATTTGTATTTATTTGTTCTATTTACTTATTTGTGTCTTTTTCCGATGCGTTCGTCCGAGTAGGATTTGAGGACGCAGATGATCTCCACTTCGATCAAGAACAAGACTACTAAGACCCTCTTGCCTATAACCCAGGCGAGTCAATACTTTTATCATATTGAGCCTACATTTTATACAAATTATATTCTTTTAAAATAGTAGATTGCATGCTTTAATTCTTTAATCAAATGTATGTTAAAACTTAAGGTAGTTAAATCTCCATTTGATGATTAATTAATTATAATGTCATCTCTTGTTAATTGAATCCATTATTCCTTGACACCCTAGTAACTATGTGATAATACTAGCAATAGGTTGTACTTAAGCGACATGCTAGTCTTGCTTAAGTACCGAGACATTAAAATGTCTCAATCATCATCTCTTCAAACATGAAACGGTTTTAGGTAGTCATTGGTGGTCCATGACTAAAGAAAATGAGATAAGTTGGTTTTTCCTCAAAACCCTAAATTGCTATTACCCTGTCTGGGTGGACGGTAAGATGGATGGTATGACAGTGGGTGCTAATGTAGCCTAAGAACTATTGTTTTGTGGATTGGAATGTGGAATGAATCACTCAAACAATCCTAAGGACTAAATCTTGTCACAACTTCCCATGTAAAACAAGTGCAACCACAAGTCTGTAAAATATAACCTGGCTAAATAATTTGTATCCACCAGTACGAGTTGCATCAGATAGATGATCCGTGACGCCGTAAGCCTTTGTGGCGAAGGGTGTCGGGGTGCACGATGTAAGTCGTTAGATGGCGCAAGAGGGGGTCTGAATAAGGGTTAACGGATCTAAAAAAAGAGCGTAATCCTTCGTGGACGAAACCTTAGCGAAGTGTAGCTAATACTGAGGGATGCATTGTAAAGGCCTTGTGGTGATCTCCCCTTGATTCACATGTCTACGGAAACGTGTGTATATATCAAGACGATTACCTCTTGCGGGTAAAGTGTACAACCTCTGCAGAGTATTAAACTGTTTAAACAGCTGTGCTTACGGTCAAAGACGGACATGGGAACTTAACTTAAGTTAGTTCTATTTCAAAAATCCTTTGTGGGTGGTATGAAAATGTGGTGAGCTCACCTAACCCTGAGATTGGATTTTTCGTGGGTTTGTAGACTTAGTGATGTTAATGCATGGGGGTAACCCCAATCAAATGAAGCATGGGTAGAGTTTCCGATGGAGGGAACCTCTACTGTTATTAAATATTGCACAATGACTCTCTTTATCAAAATGCAATTAGGTTAAAATGCTAAGTGATAGGAATTTGTAACTATGATAATTGAAAACATTGCTTTAGCAAATAAAAGAACCAGAGCCACCTTTGTTAAACCTTGCATGTATATTATTGCATTGTGTATTGGCTCACGAACACGGAAGTTGTGCTCATCCTCGCTCTCTCCCCTAAAACCCTCAGAAGCAGAAAATCCTGAAGATTACGACTACTACAAGGATCCAGAAGTTGGAGGCCCAGGAGATGATAAAGCGTAGTGTAGTCTTTAGCTGTTCTAGTCTCACATCAGTCCAGCTGACTCCGTCGGTGCTTGCGTGCATCCTATATTATCTGAGTTTTCGGGTAATATCGGACGCACACGAGTTTCCCAGTCGCTTGCTTGTGGAGAGATGTGCTCTCACCCTTTTGCTTCCGTTGTTGCTTTCGCTTTTGTAATGTAATCAGTATTAATCTGTTCGGCCCTTATTGTAAAACCTGACCCGACGCGGTCTATGTAAACCTGTTGTGCTAAATTAATGAATGGTATGGTTTTATGCCATGTATGAATTGATTCAATGATGTATCTGTGAATGCTAGCTACTGATCTAGGGAATAACACAGTGTTATCACAGAGGATTCTGGATTATGAAATCCGGGTCCGACATGAGCCATGGCAGCAGTAGTGCGACGCGGTGTGGCAAACAGTGGCGGTGTGTCTCAGACGTGGATGCAAGACTACGCTGCAGGCGGTGGTTGACGGTGTCAAGGCTGCGCGGCCGCCGGCCAGTGAGGTCGAGCCGCTTGGGTATGGGTTGTACAGGAGAGAGAGGAGAGAAGACAGGGGAGGAAGAAAGAGGAGACTCTTTTTTTCCTAATCTCACCGTTTACAGCTGATAGGGATGACACGTCAGCATATATTCCCTGGTAGGTTGCCACGTCAGTGAAAGACCAGAGTGGCTTGAGCCAATGTGGTTATTTGCATCGGTATTGAAAGTGACTTTCGTGATAGTTGATGTCGCTAAAATGTATTTCTTTTGGGTTAATTTGCTTCATTACCGCCTTATGTTTTCTTTTTTTTTTTCTCGAGAGATTGCATTTCGTTTTAGAGGATGGCCTCAAAGATTTGGCACGGATGCAACATTCGAAGGTGCAATCCTCCCATTGTTGTCCCCTACCCTATCTACTTTTGTTACAAAATGTTGTGTACAAATATTGAAGAATAAAATAAATTGGTGGGACTTGGTTAGAAAATAATAGTAGTCCTATAATTCTAAATGTCTAATTGTAAAATTCACAGGTTGGATCCAAAATTCAGCATGTTTAGTTCTCTGAAAGAATAAAATAAATTGGTGGGACTTCGTTAGAAAATAGTAGTAGTGTATAATAGTTGTATAAAATATATAATTCTAAATTTCTAATTGTAAAATTCACAGGTTGGATAAAAAATTTAGCATGTTTAGTTCTCTGAAATCTTCATAGATTTAAACTCAGCGTATCTCTGTGTATGTAACAATGTGACGACGAACAATAGTATTAAGCCTAACATGCATTAGCTTAATTAATGAGGTGCTCATAATAGTGCTAGCCGCTCAACTTGGGCCAATTATTCCGTAAGTTATTACGAGGGAGAATTGGCTTTATGTTACTGGTCAAACCTTAAATTTTAAAAATACCATCGAAAATCAACTAATTGTATAAATGACATCGCTTTCATATAAACTTCTAAAAATGTCGTTGCATTTGTAAAACTTAACTAAAAGTACCACTCTAACAGGGTGAATGGGCCTTTGACTGTGCCAAAATAACCATCTTACCCTTTCACATGAACTCAATTTTCGGCACAAGACCCTTCCTTTGTTGTAGACTCAGTCATTTCATCAACCAAGTTGTGGCAATAACCCAAATGACAACAACCGACGGCGCTTGTGGCTACACGTGCAGCAAAAGACCCAACGGTTGGTGGTGCTTACATTTGAGAGAGCCTACAGGAGCACGCTGTAATAGGATTGAGAGGTGGTACGAAGGAAGAAATGTGTAAGGGTAATTTTGGTATTTTGTGAATGACATCTATTATAAGAGCATATCAACGAGGTTGTTCAAAAGCAATAGCATATTTACAGTTGGCTAATTTTTTTATTGTATTTTTAGAATTTGATATTGACTAGTGATAAGGAACCAATTCTCCCCTACTAGAACTATCGACTCCGGCACTCTGCATACGCGTGCTGTGCTGACACGTGGACATTCGAATCAAAAGAAAAAAGCGTTGGTCAAAGGCATCCACGTCAGCTTCCTGCTGCGCGTGGGTCCCAGCCGCCGAGATTCTGCGCGTGCGATGCCCTGTGCCTGTGGCGGAGGGCCGCCGGTGATAAGTTTTTCTTCTGCTTTTATTTTGTGCCACTGATAGGTCAGAAGATGCTGATTGATTGATCTGTCATGAGTTCGGCAACTGTTCTTGCTATCACCAACTTACCAATCCAATAGAACCCCGCTCATTCTACTTTTTCTTCCTTGGTTCCTTTCAGTTTCATGGAGCTCTCGACGCATAAGTTGACTGTTTCTTTTTTTCTTCTTCCAAAGCATAGGTTCCATACTTTTTCATGTATTGGATCAAGATCCAAGCCACACGTTATATCCATCTCCGTGCAAATCTAATGGGCACAAGAGTGTACTCTTATCTAGAAAAGCAGACAGCTACGACGACTAGAAAAACCATATACTATACAGTTTTACGAACCCTAAAGTTAGACATGGACGAATCCCAACTGAAGCTATATCCCGTCGACTGTAACTATCTGATTTTTCACTTGCACCTGGTACAGGTACAGTGAAGGGAGCCGTACGCTGCTAATAGACACGGTAAAAACAATAGTACTCGATCACCGATATGCATGTCCCATGTGTTTCTTAATTGCCACCCACGACATACTCACGGATACGACATGGACATGTCACGGATACATGTCGGCAGCGTGTCGGTTGATTTAAAAATGAATTTTAATTTTTAAAATTTTCCAACACGTGTCGAACATAGCGTGATCACGAATCCGACACGACCCAGAGACAACCCACCAAGCCCACCCGTGGGCATACCGTATACCCTAGTTTCCTCTGCTTCCTCTCGATCCCAAATCCCCCTCCCCCCTGACGTTGTCTGCTTCCCGCACGCCGCCTCCCCACAATTCCCCATTGCCCTCCTCACACCCATTGGCCTCGCCGTGCCGCCGGATCACTACGTCGCCAGCTCCCATACCTCCTCCCTCGCTTAACCCCTCCCTCGAGCGCCCTCCTCCCTCGCGCCGCCGGCTCCAGCATCTCCTCCCTCGCGCTGCGCCGCCCCTCCCTTGAGATCCCTCCTCCATCGTGCCGCCGGCTCCCGCACCTCCTACCTCGTACTGCGCCGCCCCTCCCTTCAAAGCCCTCCTCCATCGTGCCGCCGGCTCCCGTACCTCCTCCCTGAAGCCGCGCCGCCCCTCCCTCGAGAGCCCTCCTCCCTTGCGCAGCCCCTCCCTGAGTGTCCTCCTCCCTCACCATGCCGCCAACTCCAACACCTCCTCCTTGCACCGCCGGGTCTAGCACCACCCCTCTCCTAGTAACGCAAGTGATGCACTGATCTTCAGTCTTCACTCTCATTCTCTAAATAAATGAATGTAGTGATTCAATGATGCACTGATGCTCTTCAGTATGATTCAATTAGATGTTTGCAATTGTAAATTGATGATTGACTGATTGCTTGTTCTTATGTTCTTGATCGCTTGTTTTTCATCATTCTAGAAAAATGAAAACCGGTAATTCTAGTGCTAGAGAGAAGCAAAACACCAACAATAGATTCAAGTCTCTATTATGGAATCATATTGACGTTCTAGACATGGGTGGTCAAGGGGGAGGAAATATGAAATGGAGATGCAAGTATTACAAATATGTTGGCACTAGTAGCTACTCTAGAGTCAAAGCGCACTTGTTGAAAATTACTAATAGTGGATGCAAGATATGTCCTAAGGTGACAGTACCTATTCTTGCTCAACTTAAAAGTGAAGTTGGGGAGGAAATATGAAATGGAGATGCAAGTATTACAAATATGTTGGCACTAGTAGCTACTCTAGAGTCAAAGCGCACTTGTTGAAAATTACTAATAGTGGATGCAAGATATGTCCTAAGGTGACAGTACCTATTCTTGCTCAACTTAAAAGTGAAGTTGCAAAGGCTGAGGACGAACAAGCAAAAACAAGGCCTAGAGATGTGCCCTTGCCACCATCAACTGTCGGTAGTGTTGTTAGTGCTAATGTTTCTTCATCAAGCATGGACTCGGCTATGTTGGGGAATAAGAAGCGGATGGGACCTCCTTCACCATTAGAGAAAGGTTGGGCCATGGATTTGCGCAATCAACTGGATGCACAAATTGCAAGGATGTTTTATTCTAGATGTATGCAATCAACTTGAAATCATTGTTTCAATTTTATCCAATTTACCATCTGTATTCAACTAATTTTGGTTATGTGAAATTTACAGGATTGTCTTTCAATCTAGCAAGAAATCCATATTTTCAACAGTCGTATAACTTTGCTGCAACACATAACCTTTCTGGTTATGTCCCACCTGGATACAACAAGTTGAGGACTACACTTCTTCAACAAGAAAGGACTCACATTGAGACCTTATTGGAGCATATGCGGAGCATGTGGCCTGAAAAGGGTGTCACCATTTGTTCAGATGGATGGTCAGATGAGCAGAGGCAACCTCTCATTAACTTTCTCGCTATTTCTGAGGGTGCATCAATGTTCTTGCGAACTATCAATGTTGAAAGTGAGGTGAAAACAAAGGAGTATATTTATGAGAAGTTGATTGTTGTTATTGAAGAAGTGGGTGCAAGAAGTGTTGTCCAAGTCATCATTGAAAATACTACAAATTGCAAAGGTGCGGGTTTGATTGTTCAACAGAAGTAAACATTTTTTGGACTCCTTATGTTGTTCATACTCTCAATCTTGCTCTCAAGAGTATTTGTGCTGCTAAAATGCCAAGAACTGATGATAAAGAATTAATCTTTGATGAGTGCCATTAGATAACTGAGATTCCTACATATGCTAATATGATCAAGAATTTTATAATGAGCCATAGCATGAGGCTATCAATGTTCAATGAGTTTAGCAGGCTGAAGTTACTTGTTGTTGCTGAAACGAGGTTTGCCTCAGTTGGGGTTATGCTGAAGCGGTTTTGCGTGGTCAAGAGGGCTCTCCAAAACATGGTGATTAGTGACAAATGGGAGACATATAGAGATGATAATATAGGGATGGCACAAACCATTAGAGACCTAGTACTCAATGAAGTGTGGTGGGACAAGGTGAACTATATTGTTGAATTCACTGAGCTAATCCTTGAAATGATACGTGTGGCACACAGACACGCCATGCCTTCATCTGATTTATGAGATGTGGGATACAATGATTGAGAATGTAAAGAAAGTGATATATAGGCATGAAGGTAAGAAAGAAAATGAGGAGTCCACCTTTTACTCGGTTGTTCAAAGCATATTGGTTGATCGTTGGGCAAAAGGCAATACTCCACTCCATTGTTTGACACATTCACTTAATCCAAGGTGAACTATAAATCTTCCATTGCTTTTGCTTTTGCTAACATTTTAGTTTTACTTTTCACAAAGTTCTAATCTATTTTTGTTTGTAGATATTATAATGAGAAGTAGATCAGTCAAGAAGGTATTGGGGTTGGCCGTGTACCCCCGCACAAGGATCTTGAGATTTCACAAATGAGAATGAAGTGTTTTAAAAAGTTCTTCCCCGTACTTGAAGATTTCAAAAAAAAGTGAAAGAAGAATATGCAAGATTTTTCACTTGTTCTAGAGAAATCAATGACTTTGATTTTATTTATGATGAATGGATCCTTAATCCAATGAATTGGTGGGAAAATCATGGACAATCCATTCCTGTGCTGCAAAGTTTGGCTCTCAAATTGGTTAACCAACCAGCCTCATCTTCTTAACGTGAAAGAAATTGGAGCACATATAGCTTCATCAACAACATGAAAAGAAACAAATTAACTACTGAGCATGCTGAAGATTTGGTATTTATGCATCACAATTTAAGACTTCTATCAAGAAAAATAGAAACATATAAAACAGGAGCAACTAATGTGGGATGTGGGAGGAGATAGCTTTGAATCTCTAACTGGTGTTGGCATTCTAGAAGTTGCTCAGCTCTCTCTTAAAGAACCAGAGTTGGAGAGTGTGTTGTTTGAAGATGAGTCTATTGTGATGATCTAAGAAGAAAATGAGGATGAAGTTGAAGTCTAAGTGTATCGTGCTATCTTTTAATTAGCCTTGCCACTAGAATTTGAGTTTGTTATGCAACTTAAGTTGAACCACTCCTATGTTGGCTAGTGGCTACTTACTTTTGGTGGAACCCTACATTTAAATTTCTATGTTTGAACTTGGTTACTTGTTAATTTTTATCGCTTATCAATTATCAATTGTTGTTGCTCTATTGCTTTGATTGTTCAAGAATCAAGTATAGATGTTATCTTTGTAGTCTTGCTGATCATGTTTTTTTTTCCCAGGTTAATGGAATTCTGATTTCGGGAAATGGTATTCATATGAACACTTGAACGTATCATGAATTGACTGTAAGAAGAATGAAGAGGCGATGGTCATCTTTGAGAGGTGCATATTCCGAGTTTACTTTACACTTTACATTATTTCAGTTTGACAAGCATGAAGAAACATAAAAAATAATACATATGTGTAAATTATTCTTATTATTCAAATATATATAGTCATATCTCTATATCGGTATTTTTGGGAAAATGGCAAATCCTCGTGTCAGTGTCGTGTCATGTCGACGTATCTGTATTCGTGCATCATAGATGACATATATATCAACCTGTTAGACCGGCATACGATCATGCATCGTTAGGAACCAGGACTCCTTCTGAGATTCTCTCAACATACCAACAACTACAACCGACTACAACTCATCTTCCAGTAATCTTGGCTCAATCCTTGTAATCTTGGTTTGTTACCTTGTACTACATATACTCATTGAATCAATGAAGATCGGTGTGTTGTGCATTCCAATCTGAGCCGACCTTCATGGTATCAGAGTGCCTCTCCCTCTTCTTCTTCCCCTCCTCCTCCTCTTCCTTCCTCCCTCCACCAAACATGGCTAACGACACCGATGCTGACAAAGCTACCCAAGCCACCCTCTGGGCGCAAGCTATTAGTGTCGCCAGCATCAAAGCCCTTGTACCAATCACCCTTGATCTTCAAGCATCCAATTACTCCAAGTGGCGTGGTTTTTTCATCCTCACCCTCACTGTGGATATCATGGGGATATGTTCGTGATCTTATAATGATGATATAATTGGTAATGATGGTGAGGGTTTGTCCAAACACTCATTTTCGGCAAATTTCATATTCTGTCAGGCTATAGGCGGTCAGACCAGCCTAGGGGTAGGCCAAAGGGTCGGCGGTCAAATCGGCTGTGAGCGGTGGTCTGACCGGCCAAAAAGGTAGCTTTCGAGTTTCTGGCCAAGCCAAAAATAGAGGGTGTATGCAAGAGAGATGATTCTTCTGTAGTTGGTCTTATAATTTTTTGAGCTTCGAGTCAAAAGTTCTATTCATTTTGAATTTCCAGAGAGGGTTTGGATTTTCCAGGGAGAACATCTGGCTAAGTCTTTGTGTTGGCGGTCAAACAGGCCCAGCTGGGTAGTTAGACCGACCATGGGTGGCGGTCTGATCGGTTTTATCCTGTTCGCTAGCTGGCAAGGTGGTGATGTTTGAGGTTAGGTTAAATTCATGGTTTTCAGTGCATATATGTTGCATGATGCATGTTTTGACTAACTTAGATTAAGTTATGAAGAACTTGTACCCGGAATTGATTTCTTGGTCTATTGTTGTGTAGGAGGCTTGGAGGTCAACGACGGTTAACGGCGAGGATGATCGTAACTAGACTTGGAGAGCTGAGGTCCGATGCCAGATGAAGTCAGTAGACTCAAGCATGACGCAAAATGGATAAGGATGACCGAACGAGAAGTTCGGTGCGACGGGTTGCATCAAGCGGCATAGGAGGTCGGTGCAAGTGCTATGGTGATTTTGGTGGGAGCCGGATGAAAGAGACTTGTCGATATGAAAAGAGCCGTCGATCAACCTATACGTGGTGAAGTATGGGATTGCTTCATAAAGATTAGACGCGGTTTTAGAGAAGGATCGAGAAGTAGTATTTTGGTAACTTCACTAAAATATCGTATTTATGACATGTGGCTAAACCGTAGCGTAAGACAGTGTAAGAAGAGGTGGTTTAGATCAAGTGAAGATAAAGATCACAAAGAAACATATTCAGAAAGCCCAGTTCATCATCCGTTTTGAGAAGCATGCGTAAGTATAAACCAATTTGTGTGTGGACTTAACGGGTGTCCGTTAGGGTCTTCTCTCTAGACATAGCCTCCATTATAAAATTGAATGTTCATATGTGGAGTTCCTATGTCCTTCGAAAAGAAAAACCCTAATTATGATTTGGGAATTTTGGAGTAGTTGAGGCTAGGATTTGTGAGGGATGGATTGATTGTGCACTCAAGTGTTGAGCTTTTTGTCCTCCATAGTGGAGTTGCTATAAACCAACATCTATCGCAAATCAATCCAAGCAAAATTGCTTCAAGATGAGTCTCTTTTTGTTCTTACTCTCTTTTTAGTGACTTTTGGGATTTCGATGATCCTTTGGTTTTCCTTTAGTTTCTTACTGTGATATTGCTTGTTGTGATATGTGGGAATGCATTTATGATCATCTTTTACCCACGAGCAAATTTTAAGATCAAAGTCTAATTTTCCTAGGTTCTTGTGCCCTCCTTCCCTCATCTATGAAATTCATGTAACTTTGGTCTTGATCTTCCGATCGTCGATTGGAATAGGTTCTTGATCTTATTGATAAGCTATGGTTAAAATTTGAAGAGATTTGGATCACCGGATCAAAAGTTGAGTCGATTTGTGATTTTAAATTTGTACTGATTTCACTGTTCATCGTGCTGGAGGTCAGACTGCCCTCTGTGAGAGGTATGACCGTTAGCCATCGATCAGACCGCTCATCATGAGAAGTTTGACCGCCCAACTCACTTTGCTTTGAGTTTTCTATGTCTTTGGTTGTGATGCTTCGGAGTTTCAATTGAATTCAATATAAGGCTTCTGTTGTACTTGTACTTTGATTTTCATAACTATTGAAGTAAGAATTGAGCTAAATCCGATCAAATTGGACCTACGGGTCTATCTCGTCTGAGATACTTAATTGAGTTTCAATTGAATATTTGGATCATTTCTCGATTCGTGCGTGTCGTTCTTGTTCTCCGTATCGTTCTGATTTTATGGGATGTCCCCGAAGAGATCGTGCTTCTCCTTCTTTGTATAAGCTCTTCTCACGCATACATGCGATTATGTTCAAGGAATGCGAAATTGAGAGCATGAATCTTATTATTGGTGGCATCTTGTGCTGGTAGGTGGAGATGTTCGTTTTGATGATCTTCCCCGTGAAGTCGTAGTGACCAGCAGGGTGCACGCCCGTTAATTGTCCTTTTTGACGTTGATCAGTAGCAACTTAAATCTTTGCCTTGTGTTGAAGTTAGCCATATTATATTCGAGACGAGATTGCCATGCAGTGACGTTCACTAATGTGGCGCCACGCGTCATTACCCCAGGGGTAATCACACTTAGGCATACGGATTACTATTCGTCTACCCGGTAGAACACCACTCCGACGAATAGCAAGCCTTTACCAGAGTTAGCGTAGCAGAACAATAGATAGAAACTGTACAACTTTATTACAGCATTAGCCACACAAGGCTATGGTCTTACATTACAATTACTTAATTACAATGGGAAAGCAGAATTCCCCTCGCTCGCCTGACTTGATCTTCCTGTTGTCTACTCGCCCCACGCGTCAATATGGCACTCATTTCGCCCTGATTCTTATAATCGATGCCCTCGCCTTCTGCAGCCTCATCGGTACCTGCAAATCCTTCATCCCACTCGGGATATCTCCCGGCCGGACTAGGATCTAAGCAAAGGGAGAGATAGCAAGAGTGAGTACTAGTGTACTCAGCAAGCATTAATATAAAAAATGCAATGTATGACACCTCTGTTCATTATCACAATTTCTAATCAACTCTTTTCGAAACTAAACCAACTCATTCAAATCTTTAGGTGGTAAATTTTTAATACCAAAAGACTACTTGTCACACGAATAGAAGATAGACCCCGATGGCTCTTGTAAGTTCCAATCCAGAACAGGCATGAATTCATGATTTTATTTAGCATCGCAGCAGCTTGTACCACTTTACCCACGCTATTCGACTTTTACTTAACCGGGTTTCCTGCATTTCCTTTGATGCGGGTTCGAGATCGAATACGTAACGTTTTCGTGTTACGTGATTAAGTCTCCACCCATTACCTTCGCCGCCGTGTTGACCTTGCCACGATGTTGGCCTAATCACCCACCGAGTTTCGTAATGTTGGTTGGACCGCCTCGCCGCACCCAACACTCCACCTTAGCGCTATAGCGCCTTGGATCACCCACTCCGGACTCTCTCTACCGCTCGGGTTCCTCCATCACACTCACACATAATACTTACCCGTTGTGGATAAAGTAATCACGTAACAGGGTAGCATTTTCTGCCCGTCGCAACGGGAAAATGGTTGGTACTTGATTTACAGCCTCTTATCTGGTGAGAGTTTGTTGATCCTTATATGATAGCCCTATGTAAAGAGTCCCACCTCTTACCATCATCTCTACCTGCCACGGGCCCCCTTTACCAGCCATATAATTATCTTTCTCATCTTTATCATCTTTCTCATCTTTATCACCTGATATGATTTTTGAGACATAATTTTGATGCAATAGATATATATAGTAAAGCAGTATGCAGTGTACATTTGATATAACTATATTTGTGATCAAGAGGATAGCTTGCCTTTGTAGTAGTAAAATTGGTCGGTGCCGATGAGATCAGCATCAGGTACTCCGGGCTGCGTGGTTTCGTCCTCTGTAGCAATGCGATAGCATGAATAGTAGATAAACAAATACTTAGTTGAGTTTGGGTGATATTACAAATACATAAGTTAGTGGACTTCATCGCTAACACCTTTTTAATTAAATCAACATTTTTCGATCCCCGCTAAGTTAGCACTCCCAAGGGTAGCTATTCTACGGTCTATTCGCCCTAGGGTCTAAGATGCCGAAACACACGCTTAACGAAAGGAAAAGAAAAATACTACCTATACCCACATTCTACTGAGTCTACCAATTTTATTTGTGCACAAGGGACGAAGTGACTTTCTTTAAGTGCGACGCGCTTAAACGCAAGGGAGGTAAAACACTACACAAGTTGCAACCTACTAAACTTATCAATTTTTAGTTGCATACAGACTTCTAATTGGTTCCAGCAAGTACATACGTGCTTGCTAACTATTCGAGATACACTTGGTGCTACGAACTTAACCACTTTCTCGAGACAAAGATACTTCTAATGCAATCGGCTACTTAATTACTTTAGTGGTCCACAAGCGTGATTAGATCAATTAAGAAGTCTCAGATTTATTATACTCACAGTTTTGCCTATTTTTACCTGGACCGGTCTATCTACCAACACTAACCGCATGCGGTGCACAAGCTTGTATAGCCTAATCAATCACAACGCCGATGTCTACTAACACTAACAACACTCCAATATACTGCTAACTCTACCCAAAATAAACCCTTACTAAACTTTACTACCCTACCTCCCCACCTAATTTCTTCCCTAATCCCCACTATCCACCAAATCTCATTCTCTCTCTCTTATCTGCTTGCACCAGCCAAACACCAGAGCCCCCAAATCCCCCTAACTCCTCTTCCTAATTCTAACCCTACTCCTCAATCCACCTCTTCTCACCCCCCTCACTCCGTCGGCAGATCTCCCCCCAGGCTTCTGCTATCTCCCCCATTCTCTTCCTCTACTCCCCCAACACAACTTCTCCACAGAGCTTTCGGGTTTGTCCCCCTTTCGGCCAGCTCGGCTCCAGTGCCGCCGCTGCCGACCTGCGGCTCGCCTCCACGGCTTCTCTCCCCCGGCGCCCCCTACCTGCTCCCCAACTCCTGGGTCTCCCTCCTCCCGGTTCTATCTCGTCCTCCTGGTATTTCTTGGCCCGGTTCCCTAATGGTTTCCACCCCTCCCGGCTTCCGGTTGCTCAGCTCGGCTCGGCGCCGCCTCCCCTGGTGGCTGCCGACCCGGCCGTTGGCCTCCGCGCCCGGCTCACTCGTCTCCCTCTACCCCTCTCTCTCTCTCTACTGCTACTATTATTGCTACTATTGCTACTGCTACTACTACTGCTTACTGTTGAGGCCTTCTGGTTGAGCAAGAACCAATTTTAGTGCCGAAGTTAATCTAGCTACCAGATCCTGCTATGCTAGTGGGAGATTTTTTAGATCTGACTGCTAATGCAATGCATGAATGCAGGTCTGCGCATGCATGAAGGAAAATGCAAAAGAAAGTCAACCGAGGTCGCTACTCGATCTATTGTGGTATGGCAAGCTTCCCTACTCCCCTTCTCCATCTATTGCTCTGTGATGCAAGGATCTGTTACTCTGTGATGCAAAGAACTGAGGGCTAAATGCTCTGGAAGGGTTGATGTGCATGGGGGTACTTGAGATTCCTAGAAATGGCTGGATGACAACAAAAATCTTGGGAAAGATCTACTCCCGATTTAGCCCGACAATGGTGGGGTAAAGGTTGGCTACCTGACAAATCGGTGGTCAGTTCTATTCTGGGAAAAGGTTGGGGCTGCTTTTGTTGTCGCTTTCTTGGTTGGATGCTGCAGGCTGGTGGTCGGCTTGAGGGGGTCCTCGGTTTCCTTCTCTTCTGGCTCTCCTTCTTGCCTTCGGGCTCCTCAAGCTCCCACCGTCTCCTCTTCTGGCTTCTTCTCCCCTTGCCTTCGGGTTCCTACTCCGGATCTTCAGGACTCATTGCTTTTCTCTTCAACTAGCGAGGATCCTTAGGGTGGTGGTAGGGCAGTGGAAAAAATGGATCTGAGGTGAAGGGGGAATGCGGCTGTGAGGCTTGTGAGCGTTGTACAAGCGATTGGCAGGGGGGATGGTTTTGGGCTGAGCTCCCTGCGGCGTTGTACTCGCCCTTATCTACTCCTCCCTCACTGGGTACTGTTCGGGTATCGCCCACTAGCTAATAGGGTGTTTTGGTTACTGTTTGTCTGTTTTGCAAACGTGGGTGTTGGGTTTTGATAAACGCCGAATGAGGAAACCCACGGAAGTGATACGGTGCTAACTAACTTAGATCGGCCTGGTATTTTGACGATCAAGGCGCCAACTGACTAAGGTGGGTTTGGGAACCTTGACGATCATGGTGCCGGCTGACTTAGGTTAGTTTGGGAACCGACTGAACTTCGGGAAATCTGACGGCACCTTCTCTTTATTCTAACCCATTGCTACTGCCTTTTTGGTTTACTAACCTCATCCTGAGTTTTTGGCGAACGGTGGACTGCGGGACGAGGGGTGGTTTAATGGCTCGACGGTATATGGACAAGATGGCAAGGAGGGCTTCCGCAACATGAATGCAAGAATTGGATTGCAAATTAATTAGGTCTTGTAAGATACACTGCGGTTTGTTGTAACGCGTTCAAGATTGTAACATTGCCGAGACCTTGATGTATTGAGCTTATGCAATTAATATTGAGTTCGTAAAAAGGTTTCAATTACACTTGTAATGTAATTCTTTTGTATAAGATTTTAAGTTTTAGCGTTAATGAGGTATTATTGTAACCACTCCGGTTGATAATAGCACTGATTAAGCACTCGCTACCCAACTGGGATTACACTTTAACCTCGACTTAATGAATTTTAATTACCGCTTAATTACCGATTACGTTGTTTAGTTTAGTCTAATTGTTTGGGTTCTCACAACTAACTAATTAACTAAATAGTGAATGCTCGTTGATCATTGGATGAAGGCTGATCCCAATACATGCCTCATCGAAAATAAAATCATAGTTGCTGGCTTTTGTTTTTCTTTTAAACAAAATTACAGTACAATCCCTTCTATATGATGTATATGATTTAGGTTGTCCTGATAGTGGAATTTTTTGTTTGTACCCTCTCTAGTAAGAAAATTACAATCTCAATTACTTAGGAGATGTTTCTTAATTTGAAGGAGCAAAACAGAAGAATGACACAAATTTCCATCACGCCGTGATCTCCGTTTGTACGATTTATTATCTGCTCCCTCCGTGGCCACAAAAAAATGATGTTTTTTTATTTTTATTTTTCAAAGTCAACGAGACGTCATTTTGACCTACAACAACAACAAAGCCTTTGATCCCAAACAAATTGGGGTAGGCTAGGAATGAAACCTCTTTCAAGTCAAATAGACGAGAGCCTTACAAATAATAATAATAATAATAATAATAATAAATAATAAAACCTACAAGGCTAAAACCCTAAGCTTACATCCCGTCATCCGAGTTGAGAGCCTAAAACACAGCCCCCAAACCTTCTTAAGGTTCCGGTACGTGGATTGCTAACTTCCATGCGCTCCTATCCAAAGCTAATTCTTTAGCTACATTCCAATCCCTTAAATCTCTTTTAACTGCTTCCTCCCACGTTAGTCTTGGTTGACCTCTGCCTCTTCTTACGTTTTCACTACGTCTTAAAATTCCACTACGTACCGGTGCGTCATAAGACCTCCGTTGGAGATGTCCAAACCATCTCAAGCGATGTTGAACAAGCTTCTCCTCAATTGGTGCTACCCCCACCATATCACGTATATCTTCATTGCGGATTCGATCTCGCCTTGTGTGACCACATATCCACCGCAGCATCCTCATCTCCGCAACACTCATCTTCTGTATATGTTGTCTTTTAGTCGCCCAACATTCAGCTCCATATAGCATAGCAGGTCTGATCGTCGTCCTATAGAACTTACCCTTTAACTTTTGAGGAACTCTTTTGTCACACAGGACACCCGAAGCTTGGCGTTATTTTACCCACCCCGCTCTAATCCTGTGGCTCGCGTCTTCATCAATCTCTCCGTCTCGTAGTATCGATCCCAAATATCAAACGTGTCCTTCCTAGCATCGATCCCAAATATCCATTTGAATTTTTTGTTAAAGTTAAAAGCGTGTCCTTCCAACATCAGGGTTCACTACTTGTCCATGCATTTGCTATTTTCTAATTGCCTTTGATTTTCTCGCTATTTTCTAAAAAGAAAAGTTATTAAAAATCTCTAAAAGCCTCCGCCTAATCTCTAGCCTCGTCCCATCTCCTTTTCCTTCCGCCCGGCTCAGGCGGCCTTTTCTTTGCATGGTCAAGCCCACCGAGAGCACCACCACGCCGCTTCTTCTATGCACGCGTGAAGGCCCAGCCGTGCAAGCCCTCGCTCCGTGTGTTTCGCCGGTGGACCCGCCGCTTGCCACCTCGTCATCTTCTTCCCGTGCTCGCCTGTGACTTTAGAGTCCATGTCCGACACGCACAACCGCGCCGGCTCCAACCCAAATCCTTCGCCTCCGGTGCTTTATAAAGAGCTGCACCGCGTCCAAGCCTCCACGCCGCCATCCTCTCTGGAAACCCTAAGTTTCTAGCCCCGGCCGTTGCTTTGTCGATTTGTCAAGAACCGAGCGCCGCCAAGTCTCTTCTTCGCCGAATTCTTCGCCGCCGCTCATCTCGAGCCGAGCTTCCACCTCCAATGGTTTCGCACAGAGCGTTCTTCCTCGTGACACACTGCCATCGTCCGAGGATCCTCCTCCGCCGCTGCCTTCGCTCGACAAACCCGCCGCGCCATCTTCATCGATCTACTAATTCCGGTGAGTTCCTTTGACCGAAGCGCGTCATCTTGAGCCCTATGATATTCGCATCTAATCTCCACCGTTGCTTTGTCTTCTTCACCGAGTTGTCATCACCGCCGCTTTTGTCTTCTTCGGTCAACCTCGCATTGCCGCGGCATGGTTCACCTCCGACCTCCCGAACCTCCCCGTGATCCTTGTGACACCGCCGCACCGCGTTCCTCTTGTTTTTCATCGGGCGCCACTCCTTCACCGGTTACCGTGAGCGAACCATCCCGCCGCTAATGTCGCGCGCCGCCGCCTCGTCGCGGATTTGCCGAAGTCATCGCACTGAAGCTTCGCCATAACCTCGGCATCCCGCTTTGCTATCTCCCGAGCCCCGTCGTTGTGGTTGGACGCCGCCGACGAGCTCCGGGCCACGACCATGGCCGTCCCTCTCCCTCTTCGTTTTCTCTCCTGCCGATGTGGCAAGCCACTTCATCATCCACATCTGCGCCACATCATCCTTTTGATCCATGTGGCATCCTCGCCGCCTCCTAGGTGTCGGCCATGTGGCGATCCAAAATCCCACCCGAGCCAATAGTCCATGAACCCACCCACTTGCACCCACCACTTCAAGTGGGACCCACTGTCGAAGTTAATGTCATCCTGCTCGAACGTCCTCCGTTGACGTCAGCTGACGTCATAATTATCTTTTCCTTCGGAAAAATAATTCAGTAAATCCATAAATTCTGATTTTCAGTATTTTATGAGATTTCA
Organism: Ampelocalamus luodianensis; assembly: GCA_036346255.1. NCBI lineage: Eukaryota > Viridiplantae > Streptophyta > Magnoliopsida > Poales > Poaceae > Ampelocalamus > Ampelocalamus luodianensis. The sequence goes on from CM070638.1 coordinate 46,047,753, forward strand.
ATCTTCCAGAGCTCATATCTTTTGCATCCGAACTCCGATTGAGTCCATTCAAATTCCTAAATTTATCTAAATTCGAAATCTATTTATCTGAAATTTTTATTTAATTTTTGGAGTTAGTTTTCTCTCTGTTATTTATTTATTTTGTTTATTTACTTGTTTTGCGAGTAGACGTCAATACTTCGGGAAGCTTTGAGCAAGGAATATCATACCAAGATCAAGATCAATCACTGGATTTATTCCAAGGCAAGTCGTGGACCTTTGATCATATTGAACCCATGATTTCAAAAGTATATTGTTTTATACAATTGCATGCTATCTTTATATAAATTGTTCGGGGATTAGTTATTACCTGTTGTCATTATACCTCCATTGATTATTTGAATGCCATGAATCCTTTGTCACCTTAGCATGGGTAATTGTAGTTGGACATACCTATATTGCCAACATGGGTATCGTACATATGCTTAGTCTTGCTTAGTTACGATGGGTTTGTCATCACCTGTGTCTTAATGATTAATCTTGACTTAATGAAATATGGAATCGTGGTGGTGAGCCATTCTTGCTAAAATTTGTGTACCATGACGGGGTTAGTCATGAGTGTTGGTTAAACAAAATGGTTTTCGCTCGGGCGAGTGGTTGGTGGATAGTGGGGATGTGGATTGAACATGTTGTGGGTTTGTGGTAGTCTCGCCTGAGTAACTTGTCAAGAACTTAATCTTGTGCGCCATTGAACTGGTCTTAACCGCACAACCACATGTCCGTATGGGACGGACTGGCCGATTAATTAGCAATATCTTAATTTCGGTTCTCACATGTGAAGTGTGAGTCGTGGAAAACGATTCTCACGGTGGCGCAAGAGGGGCCCGTCTGCCGGAAAGACATTCAGTGTTGAAACCTTAGCGGCGTAATCAAGGTTAAGAAGGAGCTTTGTAAAAGCCTTGTGATGATCACCTAGTCGCACACCTCGGAAGTGTGTTAAACGGACATTATAAGTTGATCTATCTCTTGTGGGTCAAGCTGTACAACCTCTGCAGAATGTAAAACTATTCGAATAGCCGTGTCCGCGGTTATGGACGTGCCTGGGGATTTCACACGGGAGATGGAGTTTCTTCGAAAATGTGTCGGAGTGTGGATGGGAAGTTCACTTGATGAATAAAATGTTCGTTTGGTGAATAGGTCATTCACTTGGTGGGTTGTGTCGATTGGTGAATGGGGAATTCACTTATCTTTGGTTTGGTTGGGAGTGAATGGGAAGTTCACTAGTTGTTTCAAAGAAAGTGTTTAATTACTTATTGTTGTTTTCAATTACGCATTTCAATCTATTTATTGTATTTATCGTAAATGTTGTTTTATGCAAAAGAGCCATACAGCTAATCTTTGTTCAAGCCCTGCATGAATACTATTTGCATACATTTCCCCACGGCTTGTTGAGTACATTCAAAGTACTCATGGCTTTTGCCCTGTATTGCTCAGTTGAAGAATATCAAGTTGCTCAAGAGTTCTTCGCCCAGGAGGACCATGAAGGTTTTGCGGATTAGGATTTGTTTCTCCACTCGATTGCCTGTGGGCATGTTGATTGGCCAATTGAAGAGTTTCGTTCCGCTGCAAGAGTTTATTTGTTTCTTTAGCCCTGCGTGGCAAGTTAAGTAAACGTTGACCATAAGGTCCAGTTATTATTATTAATTGTTACTTTGAGATCTTTTTAGTTAAATCAAATAAATGGATGGTATTTCATCACTGTTTTCCTGTGTGAGCTAGCTACTGATCTGGGACTAGTTCAGAGTACACAGAGGGTTCCTGAGATGTATTTTCGGGTCCCGACATCCATCCAGCCTAATAGCTCCATCATCTGCCCCGGCACCGCTGAAATCACACTTCATATACTCAGTTTTAGTTCTACTCAGTCTAAAGCCCTTCGATTCTAGGGTCTTCCTCCACATTTCTAGCTTCATATCGACACCTATCCTACTCTCATCAACTAACACTACATCATCAGCGAAAAGCATACACCAAGAGATATCTCCTTGTATGTTCCGCGTGACCTCGTCCATCACAAGGGCAAAAATGTATGGGCTCAACGCTGACCCTTGATGTAGTCCTATCTTAATAGGGAAATCACTTGTATCACCACCACATGTTCTGACGTTAGTCACAACATCTTGGTACATATCCTTAATTTGGGTGACATACTTTGTTGGGACTTTTTTCCTTTGAAGCGCCACCACATAACCATTCTTGGCACTTTGTCATAAGCTTTCTCCAAGTCGATAAACACCATGTGAAGATCCTTCTTTTGCTCACTATACCTCTCCATCAACTGCCGTGTCAAGAAGATCGCTTCCATGGTCGACCTCCCAAGCATAAAACCAAATTGGTTTGTCGTCACGCTAGTCAATCTTCTTAAACGGTGCTCGATCACACGCTCCCATAGCTTCATTGTGTGGCTCATGAGCTTAATTCCTCTATAATTAGTACCACTTTGAATGTCTCCCTTATTTTTGAAAATCGGTACTAATGTGCTCCTCCGCCACTCGTTAGGCATCTTGTTCGATCTAAAAATGCTATTGAACAAATTAGTTAGTCAAACGATCGCCACTTCTCCCAGGCATTTCCACACCTCGATTGGAATGTTATCAGGCCCTAACACCTTACCCACTTTCATCCTTTTTAAGGCCTCTCTTACTTCTGACTTCTGGATTCTTCGAACAAACCGTCTATCGGTGTCATCAAAAGCATCATCCAGTTCAACCATACTACCATCATTGTCATGATTGAACAACTCATCAAAGCAATCTCTCCACCTACCCTTGATCTCCTCGTCTTTCACCAAAAGTCTATTAGTGCCGTCTTTGATGCATTTGACTTGGTTGAAATCTCTCGTCTTCCTTTCTCGAAGTTTAGCCATCTTGTAGACATCCTTCTCGCCCTCCTTTGTACTTAACTTCTGATATATTTCCTCATAGGTCTTACCTCGTGCCTCACTCACTGCTTTCTTTACCTTTTTTTTTCTGCTTTGTATTTTTGTACGTTGTCGTCGCTCCTATCAAGATGCATATGTTTGTAGCATGTCTTCTTCTCCTCAATAGTCTTTTGCACTTCCTCCTTCCACCACCACGTATCTTTAGATTCGCCTCTTATCGCTCGGGTTACTCCAAGCACCTCCGTAGCCACCTTTCTAATACGAGAAGCCATCTATGTTCACATACTATTCACTTCTCCCACATCCCATTTCCCTTCCGCGATCATCCTCTCCTTAAACTCCTGCAAGGCGCCCCTTTGAGTTTCCACCACTTCGTCCTCGTGGCTCTAGCGACCAATCATTATTATTATCATATATTCGAACAAAGTTACAAAAGTGTATTGTTATGAAAGCATGTTCATTGACGAATTCACTAGTTTCATTTTCATATTTCAAAACCATACACGTTAGACAATATCTTTAGTCAAAATTGTAACGTTTTGACTGCACGCATTCTAGATCGTCACTCTTTTATGAGTAATTAACAATCGATAATTATCGTAGTACGCACTTAGCTTAAAGCTTAGGCGAGTCGAAAATTCTTTGATGACTCTTTTTCTGACAGAAACAAAAGCTGCAGTCGGATAATTGATCAGCATATATATAGTACCAAGTGATCAAACACTTTTCGTCAATAAAAATTAGGTACGCGTAGACGAGGTATCCTAAGAAATGCGGCGCATCGATCGTACTTAATTAATTAAACAAGCTAAAGGGAGTGAGATGACGATGTACCACACACACATCTATGATTAAAAGATCACCTTCGACCCAAAGCTCCTTTTTATGGGCACTGTTATCAAGCTAATCAAGCTAGCATATATGCTAGATTTTGACAGGTCGATCGCCATGCCGATATATATGCTCAATTTGCTTTCTAGCAGATGGGTAAAATATTCTCATGCACGGGCGGCTGCGTGCACGCACAAGTTTATGGTGAGAAGGACGTTCACTTGGAAGCAAGAACTCCTTGCTTTTAGGTTTGGTTTCTACTGAAATTTCCATGGTAGAGAAGCAAGCATCTGAGCATAACAAGATAAAAAGGCGTATTTGGTGGTCTGATGCCAATTGTTGCTAATGTTTGCCGAACCAAATGATTGTACTAGTCGTGCACGCTTGCCTAGCGAATTAATCGATTGTAGTTTTTCCGAGCTGCAGTACAATTTTTTTTTCCTTTCCTTTCTGTATTTGATTGTATTTTTTTCTGCTTAATGAAAAGATATGCAAAGCTTTTGCACTTCCTAGAAATAAATTTAACCGAGCCGGGCTGCAGTACAATAGTGGCGAATCCAGAAATAAATCGAGCCGGGCTGCAGTACAATAGTAGCGAATCCAGAAATTAATCATTGGGCATCGATGCAGAGATGTTTTTTTTTTACTATTCTTTATATTGGATGTTTGAAAAGAAACGGAGTATTGTTCATATTGATATATGAGCCCTTTTTCGAACTTTTTGTTATTAATTAACTCAATTTTAATTTATTTTTATTAACTCCTCGCTAACTTTATTTCTAATTCTGACATTTTTTGTCACACCATTACTCGTGGCTTGACAAAACAATATTGTCAAACCAACACTATGGTGTGGTCAAATCATGTCACTCCACCACCAGTGGCATGATAAAAAAAGTATTATTTAACTAGACTTACACTATGACGTGATAGTATTGTGTTGTCACGCTACGGGTGATGGTGTGACCAAAAGAGTCAGATTTGAAGATAAAATTAACGAGGGGTTAGTAATAAAAATAAATTTAAAAAATCAAACGTGCATCTTAAAAATGTTACTAAAATTATTTTATCTATTTAAAATTGACAAGGACCTATACACAAATGTTGGAAAATTTGGGGTTCACCTACACTACCATTAATTGTGGCCTAAAGCCTAATGGGCTTTTTTTCTTCGAGCAAGGAGGGATCTCCGGCTTCATGAGAGCTAGACAAGATCCATTACAAAGCCCAATGGGCTTGGGCTCTTCTAGCTCTGGGAGTTTTCATGCGAATTGTGTGTGTATATATATACACCTACCATGTATTGGAAGATAGGCCGGAGAGGCAAGCTAAAGTGAGAGAATTGGAGCCTTTTAGGTCTTATTTGGTTAGACTAAAATCCATGCTGATCTATATGGATAAGATGAGATTTTAGTTTAAATTTTTGACCCATCCACATAGATCACGATCTAGAATAAACTTTCCAAACAAGCACTTACTATTTTTCTCATACTATTCTAGTGCAATCCGAATCTTTTTCGACGGTAAGGATACTTAAAAAACAACAAAATTGCTGACAAAGTGATAGCCTACAAGACCATGGACACTTGAAATTATTATTACAAAAGGGTTTATTACCGTCGTCAATACACTAATAACCGTCGGGAAAAGTTATGACCAAAAGAAACAGGCACTGCAGATGGTAATTAATTAAGATCGATGCCACTGGTTAGCTAAGTATCAAATGTAAGTTACACGTTATATTGTCTTTTTCGTATCTCGCAAATGAGACTGAGTTTATTGTTGAAATTCTACATGGATATAGACCATGCACTTACCTATATATGATTTTTAGAATTTTTGAAAACCTAGAGAACATTTTTTTTGAAATTTGCACAATTTTCACAAACGTGCTCATTCTCGCCCTATATGTCCCGTCCAACACCAGCTAGCTCTTGCTAGCTGGTAGTGTTATTACAATATAGTGACAACTTCTATATGTACATCACCGGATTTCTGTCACGTACTACTCACGTGTAGTAATGTACATACATTGTATATATACTTGAACTTAAATGACACATCCTTTTTCTCGAAGTGGCAGGAGAGCTACCTGTCATTATATTAAGGAAGAAAACAGATCAGCCCACAATAGGAGCTAAATAGCTCAGTATTCGTGTAAAATATTAAAAAGGCCCACGGCCAACACATCAAGCTAGCAGCTGAGACAGCCCCTTCGCGCCCGCCATGGACCAAAGCGTAGACTCGTTCCAAATCGCTAGTTCTAGCCGTTGCTCCTCCGGCTTTCGACCATCAAAGACGCATTCGTTTCTATGCTTCCAAATGCACCAAGCCGAAAGAATGATCAGAGAGTTTAACCCACTGCGACGTTCAGTTGGTACTCGAGACATTGCTGTTCGCCACTAGTCAATAAAACAAAATTCAGTCGGCTGGGGAGTGAGCTGCTGCAAACCAGTTCTGGCCAGGACTTGGAACCAAATTTGCCGAGTGAAAACACAGGAAGTGAGCAAATGTTGCATTTTCTCATCTTCCTGATCACAAAGAGGACACCGAGGTGGATGAGATAAACCCCGACGAGCAAGTCGATCCGCAGTCCACCACCTGTTCTTGATGGCTAACCATAGGAAAAATTTGCACTGCAAAGGCGCCCAAGATTTCCACAACCGCTTCCATGGTTCAAAGCCAATACTCCCTTGGAAAAACACCTTATAAGCCGACTTCGACGAGTACTAACCTGAGGCCGAGTGAACCCAAGTATGTACATCCGGCACACCTTCTTGCAGCTCCAACCCTTCCAATAAATCCCAAACTTGAAGATATTCAATGATGGCATGAACTGAAAGTGCCCCACTGATGTCCCGGATCCATCTTTGGTTATGCAACGCATATGCAACTATGAGCCGGCTAATATGTCTCTTGCTTACCGCGGCCACAAGGGTAGGCGCCATATCAGATATTGACCGCCCATGTAACCACCGATCAGTCCAAAACATTATGTTGTTGCCGTCACCAACATTTGAGATGATGGAAACCGAAAACAAGGCCTTAGCGTTTGCATTTATCTGGATCGGAAGGGAGGCCCATGGTCTGTCCGGTTGAGTTTTTTTGCAAGCAAAGCCATCTCATGCGCAGCAACCATGACAATGTGTCGAGGTTGAACTTAAATGACACATCCTTACAACTTAAATAGCTTTATTTAGGATAAATTTTACGGTACATTCTATCGATAGTATATGGTAGTGGTATAAATCAAATATGGTCATTAACTTGTTAAGGGCATAATAGACTTTTCTTTGTATTTATATTTTTTGTGAGAATATTATGAACTTTTCCAACTAGGGTTGAAAAATATTACTCTTGTGTCATGTGATCCTCACATAGGCAATTACAATTCTATCCCTCTTGGGATTCTACTAGTCATACTACCATGTACAATATAACTTATACTAAATTCTAACTAATCTGAATCATTGGATCAAAAAGAATGGACAACCCGTATTAAATTGAGTATACCGTAAAAGAGCTCTTATTTAGGGACTCTCGACTCATATGCAATATTATTCCTATATACTGAACTAAATATATTACTATATATTGCACTAAACAAGCACTAATGATAAGTTTACGCATGGTAAAGATTGTGCATGCTGAGGAAAAAGGATGATGCAGTAGCAAATATTATGAGATTGACTCCTTTAAATATTTCTTTTCGTAGATCTATTATTGGGTCTAAGCTATATGGTTGGAATGAGTTAATTTTGAGAATTGTCAATTTATAATTGAGCTCTCAAAAAGATGTTTTTAGGTGGAATTTGAATAAGTCTGGAATATTTTTGATACAGTCTTTATATGCGGCGCTAATTGAAAATTATCGAACTCCCATTAGGAATTATTTTTGGTTAATCAAAATTTCACTAAAAGTGAAAATATTCCTATGGTATCTTAAAAGAGGGGTAGTATTAACTAAAGATAATTCGATCAAAAGAAATTGGAAGGAAACAAAAAAATGTTATTTCTGTATTACAAAGGAAACAATCCAACATCTTTTTATTGATTGTCCCTTTGCACTTCTTGTATGGTGGGTTGTTCAATATGCGTTTAAATTATCTCCTCCTGTGAATATAGCCAATATGTTTGGGAATTGGTTAGCCGGTATCCCAAAAAATTTAAAAACACAACTCCTTGCGGGAGCCAATGCCTTATGTTGGTTTATTTGGTTATGTCAGAATGATATTATTTTTGGTAAAAAAAGATTATTACTAATCCCTTACAGGTTATCTTATTGAGTGAACACTAGCTAAGGGCTTGGGCAAATATGCAGAAACCGACCCAGAAAGAGTCCATGTTGATCGGATGCGCCAGATTGGAGTTTGTGGTGAAGCAAATCTTCAATAATCATTGGTAGCAGTTTAGCCACAGAATTTGTAATGATTGAGTTTAAAGTTCAGTCATCTTTTGGTTGTAAGGCTTCGAGCCACCGTCAACTTTTTGGTTATTTTTGGACTTTGAACATTGTAATAAACTGGGCTGTGTGTATCTTTGAGGCAGATGCTGGGAGAGTTTTCTCTTCCATTATCTAAAAAAAAGATTGTGCGTGCTAAAGGGGATGTCATGGTTGCCGGTTCGGTTCAATTTCTTGAGAGTTACCTTGATTCCCTGTTGCTCATCCGACAAAAATCTGATGATGGGAAAGGAAAGAAACCAATTGCTGCTGCGAACGGAACGTCGACCAATCATGACATGGGAAGGCAATGTGTTCAGTTGGATCTGCCCCCAGAAGGGTGGGAAAAACTGAATGTTGACGGTGCGTTCTTGAAGGCAACAGGGGAAGGAAACATCATCAATGTGGTTGCCCGCGATCATAAAGGAGAGGTGCTCTTGACAACTTGGTGCATTGCTCGGCGTTGTGCTGAGACGGAGGAGATTGAAGCCCTTGCGTGCCGAGAGGGTTTGCAACTTGCTACGGAGTGGATTCGCATCCCTATTATTTAGGAAACATATTGTCTCTCGGTGGCGATCTGCCTTCAATCATCGAAAAAGGAGAGGTCACGTTGGAGCCATATCTTCAGGGAGTCCAAGGCGTTGATGGGACTTCTACTGAGTGTGAAGGTTCAGAAAATTCAGAGAGATTGTAATAGAGTAGCCATGAGTTAGCTCAATTTGCTAAAAGGGAGTTGCAGTGTGTTGTGTGGAGAGCACATACACCTTGTATTAGGCACCTACTCTTGGAAGACTATAATACTTCTATTACTTAAGCATACACCTTCTTGTATTAGGCACCTGCTCTTGGAAGACTGTAATATTTCTATTACTTAAGCAATAAAATTTCTCTGTTTCTCTAAAAATAATCTTCGGCTTCACCAGAATCTCCCACATGTACATGAGCCAAGCCTGGCACCCCTGGCAGCCATGATCAGCAGCAACAGCGGGTGCGTTCATCGCATGTTGAGAACAAGATAGAGAATGTTTTGGGTGTCGTCCTTGCCTTTAATCTCAATGTACTTTAGGTGCTCGGGCTTCTTGTAGAGCTTCCAGTCTAGGGAAGCCGCATAAATAGCTTGAGAAATTTATATGTACCATCAAATAAGTTTATGATGATATTGTCGTCTTATTAATGCTAAAATTATGCTTCATTGTTCATAATTAAATATACGCTAGAACCACGTTATTTATAACACAAAAGCACAAAGGGTGCCCCTCCCCTCTCAAATTTGCAAACATTAGGAATAAATATGTATATCATCGTTATATCCTTCGCCATCTGCAACAGTTAAATGGAAAGTGACAATATGTACCTCACTCCCAAAGACGCGCAACAAGAACACGGATATAGTCATAGCCAACAAACTCTGGCATAGGATTGGTTTCGTCTTTACTTACAAGAGGCGTCTTTTCCTTCTTGAACCCAATAGGCGCCAAAACCAGGCAAAAAAATACACATGATTGAGAGTAGCTCATCAGAGGAATCAAGCAAACATGGCTAAGGATGTTTTCCCACATGTCCTTGCACTCTCAAACCATAGCAAGAACCAAGCCAAAACCCCAAGAAACTAAAACCCTATGAATCACCCCTTTCTACCCTTAAACCCAGCAACTTCAAGAACTTGTTGAAACAAGTGTCTATATGGATGAGATCTGACCTCCTAGAGGCTAAGCCATCTCTTACACTCCTTGGCACACAACAAGATCAAGAAGAGAGAAAGCAGAGGCAAACAAGAACCAAATCAACAAGATAGCACAACGAACATGAACATGAGCAGTTGGACGAATTTAGGATCTCTATTTCCACTTGAAGATGAAGGTTTTATACACACTTCTTGGGATGACAAGAGGTCAATAGGAGCACACACAAATCTCTCAAGATCCTTGTGTTCTAGCTCACCCTCTCATCCTTTCATCTCTCTTAATAGAGGAGGCATATCTCTCTCTATTTCTCTCAACTCTAGATCTTAACTCTTAATTGATACTATCCACTATGCTCATGGGCAAACCCAAAAACCCACAACATATAACAGGCTTTTTTCTCACACCTAACACATGCATGTTTTTTAAAGAGTTCTTCACCATGACACTCCATTAACCCGATCCACTTGTCTTGTCCTCCATCTCTTGACCTAAACCACTTAGGCTACCTCCATGGTATTTCATACCATCATTTTTTCGGCATAGGGCAATTTATCAAAATGCCTCTCTACCGACTTTTTCCCATTCCTTCATACCAAAGCATCTCCGCATGTTTCAGCACATAGACCGGCCGTGGTGCCCAATGACCTGATGTCAAGTCTTCACAAATCCGAATCTCACTTGGCCGTCTCTACTTGCATCGGCCCTAAGATCACTTGCGCACCACATGCACCAACTCGCCTCTTCACTATCCTTGCCTTTTTAGTGCCTCTTTCTTGAGACACGTAGCCTCACCCGACATCCCCGACTGCCTGGACCTCAGCACTCCCTAGCCTAGTCTCGGTCTTCTCGTCATTGACCGCCACCGCTCTCCAAACAACATGCACATCCAAAAACCAAGTAACCATCTCCGAGCACAAGTTCCATGCACTTGAGTCACGTTAGTCAAAACACGCATCATGCAACATATACACATATCCTAACCCCCTAGGATCAAACCACGCATCGAAACCACACTGGATGCCTCGAACCAACCCGAAGCTTCAAAGCTTACCTTGCTAGGAACAGAACACCAGTCTGACTACTTGCACCACGTTGGTCAAACCGTCGACCAATGGTCAGTCAGACTACACAGCCTTGACACTTACACTCCTCTTTGGAAAACTTTGACCGGTTACTAGAGCCTAGTCACACGGCTCCACCGATCAAACCACATCCCACATGCCGGTCAGACCGCACTCACTCACCCTAAAAAACAACTCCTCTCTATTTAACTTCAACGCTATGCAAACTCTGGTCAAACCGGTCCTGGTAGTCAAACTGCTCTCCCCATGGCGGTCAGAATGCCTTGGCTCACCTAAAACTCCCAGGCGATCAGACTGCATCCACAAATCGGTCAGATCGCCAAACCTGAACATCTACAAAAAAAAATACAGCACACTACAAAAACCAAAAGTCAAATACTCATCACGAGCCAAAGCTATGGGGTGACCTCCACATGGTCTCACAAAGAACAGTGATGGCATTGATGGACAACCTCTTGCTCTTGACAAAGCATTTACCCTACCCTTGCCCACCAGGCTTCCACACAATTTATGAACTGAACAAGTGTGTGTGTATACATATTTACACACACACACACACACACACACACATATATATATATATATATATATATATATATATATATATATATATATATATATATATATATATATATATATATATATATACATGCATGCACACACACAGAATACACACACACACACATATACACATATATACACATATACATATACACACATATATACATACATATATACATATATCCACACACACACACATATAGGACGCCGTTTTGTACTCCTAGGATATATGAATGAGCACATAAGAACTGTATAATAAATAGTGGAAGATATTTTTCTCATCATAAGCAGTGGCAGAACCACCCCCGGGGCAAGCCTGGGCAACTCTCCTGGGCCGGGCGGACCTCCCCCCCTCCCCTGGTGTCCCGGACAAGGCCAAGCCGCCATGGCGCCATGAGGGCACAGGCGCACAGCCGCTGCGCCATAGTTCTCGTGCGGCCGCACCGCATTGGGCGTTGGTCGTAGGTTGAGACACGTTAAGCGCAAGATGCAGCCAGTCCAGTTACAGCCCAAGCCAAATCTCTAATGAAATGTAGATACACTAGTAACCCTAAATCTCTAATTCCCTAACCATTCCCCATTCCTCGAGCTCTAGGCTCCAATTCCAGCGGTGTGGCGTGAGGGCAGGTGCTACGGTGCGGGCTGCAGCGCGGCGCGGCCGCGAGCTACAGCCTGTAGCGCGGGCGCGGGCGAGCACTGAGGCATGGCGCAGGGGCTGCGACGCGAGAACGGTGAGGCGCCGACTAGTCGACTACCGAGGCTCGACGCAGGGGCTATGGCGCGGGAGAGAGGTGAGGATCGGCGCAGGCGGAGGATGGGGTGCGGCATGGGCAAGGGCTGAGACTCAGCGCGGCGCGGCGAGCCACCAAGGCAACACAGCAGGTCAGCCCTCACCGGAGTCTTTAAAATTCCTGGTTCCACCACTAATCATAAGCAAACTAGGAGTGGGTGGCATTGATGATTTCTAGGAACTACAAAGGAGTTTTCGAAGTAATCACAAATTGTTACTCTTGCTGTCGAAGTTTTGAAGACTCATTTCACACCCCCAATGTCTCAACTTAAAAACCAAGAATTCGATCATACACACAGTTTGCTTGGTCAGGAAACCTACAAGATACAACAACTCTCTGATCATACAGGGAAGGTATGTACAATTGATATCTCCCTGATACTAATCTATGCACAATCACACATGTCAAATCAAACTCTTGAAAAGAAGAAAATTAACTGAATCAGCATCATGGTACAACATGAAGGACAAAGGTTACATCATAATGCAGTACCTCTACAAGCCTATGTATATTTACAATCACCTATACTAAGTTACTGACATCCATCCATGATCTGTACCTAAACTACTTGCAAAATGATGACCTAATTAAAATAAAATTCTTCAGGTGTTCCAACTTCAAAATTGAAACAATATTGTCCTGACTTCATCTCTGAGCTTGAGCTCCTTCCACTCCTCCACCCACAGGGTGTAACTTGACTGCGGCGCAAGGACATCGACGGACACGTCCTTGCTCTCCACCAGCTCGCCGGAGTAGCGCTCGAACTCTCGCAGGCTTTTCAGCTTCATCACCAGCGCCACCGCATCGCGCTCGGCCTTGGCGCTCTCTGTCTGCTCTCTCGCCTCCTCCACCCTCGCCCAGAAGCACGGGTCCTGCGTCAGCCCAGCGTACTTGCTCCTCCTCGCCGCGGCCGAGGTGCTGCCGGCGCCGGTGCCGGTGAAGCCCTTCTCCTTCCACCACTTGCCGAACAGCTCATACCTGTAGAGTGTAGACAAAATACAGGTATACATAAGCTCTGTGAACTCAAATGGTCTAGCATGAACAATGGTGCTATGCTACTACTACCTTCTCTCCCGGCCGTGTGCGATGTAGCTGCCTCTTGTCTTGTGGAGGTTGTTGCGGTGGTAGTCGGCGATGTCGAGCGGCTCGACGAGGAGCTGGTAGAAGTGGGCGGCGTTGACCCACTTGGCACGGCGGTGGAAGTCGTGGGGGAGCTGGCTGATGTCAAGCATGGTGAGCACGCCGTCCCAGAACTGGCCTAGCTTGATGCGGCACATGTTGGCCTTGGTGAACTTCTTGGGCGACCGCCGCTGCTTGAACGCGTCGTAGTACCCCGTGTCGCCGTCGAACGACGCCTTGTACCACTCGATCTGCGCCCGGCACGGCGTGATCCGCCCCAGCCGCGTCGCCAGGCTCGCGCTGTTCAGGCTCGGGCTCCGGCCTGCCCGCTTCGACGTCTTCAGCCAGTGCCGTGCCGTCGCCGCCTCCGTAGCCTCGCCACTGATGCCGCAAGCCTCCAGCGCGAGGGAGATGCCGGCGTCGTAGTTGGACGCGGCCGGGCCGTCGTCGTTGGCGGCGCGTAGGCGTCGCTTGCGGAGCAAGTGCTGCGGCATTTTCAGCACGAGGTCGCCGTAGCAGGAGTGCGCGGTCTCAGGGGACGCCGCGCCGCCCGGCGCGCACCGGGCGGCGAACGTGGCATAGAGCATCTGGACCGCGGCGGTCGGGCTGTCGACGCACGCCGCGCCGTCCGGTGAGCCAAGCACGTACGTCCCGAACGGACGGTACGGGCTCCCGCCCTGCGTCTCCGGAGCGGCGAGCTTCTGCTCCATCGCCACCGCGCCGACGTGCGTCTGTGTCAGCTGCCGCAGCTCCTCCTGGTCAGTGTCAGCCATGCGCGCGGGGACCGCAGTCACCGCGCCCGCGTGGCGGGCGCGCGCCGGCCATTGGTGCAGCTGCATTCCGACGATGACGTGCACAGGAACAGCGTCTAGGGGACAGAAGAGGAGCCTCGGGACGATATCGTGCTGCGAGACGACGTGGCAGAAGTTGCCGCCCCACCGCTCGCGCAGGATGGCCCTGGACAGGGCCTCGTTGCCGAGCAGCGGGCTCCCGAAGGTGAGGCATAGCACCGGAGGAGCCGGGGCGCATGTCGAGCTTGACGAAGAGATGCAGAGGTAGTGCAGCGCCGCAAGGGCGGCAATGGAGCCGCCGAGGGAGTGGCCGGTGAACACCACTGCCTTGCCCCTTATCTGGTTCAGTAGCATCTGCATTGTTATTAACCCAATGCAATGAGTGATCATTTTTCTTGCGCATTTCCATTTTTTGGCAAAACATCGCAGCATCAAGCTAGCCTCATTTCAGTGCAAGAGAAGAAAGATGAAATGTATGATTGAACAGACTCAAAATCTTAAACTGCAGACAGCAGCATATACTACTCATACCTCAACAAAAAAAAAAAGATCTAGAGAATATGAACATCTGGAGCAAGAATCAGGTCGCATATTTGATTTAGAAAGGCAATAAAGATACTACAATAAAATGAAATTATAACAACAGATGGGGACAGGGTAATGCTATCTGAACATGACTGAAAATAGCAAGAAATGCTAAGTTTCTATTCAGTTACTTCAAGAGACGAATTAATGTAATTAGTCATATGTTTGACTACCAAGTAAAATGATCACAGATTTGAAGGATCATCTGAAATTGCTGTACTCTAGTTAATCGTAAGCCTCTTATCTAACCAAGTTGGTCATTTCGGAAGAGCACAGGAGTGTATCCCGTTAGAAGCAGTCTGAAGTAAACTCTGGTTATCTGAATAACAGCAAACTATGTCCTTTTGTTCGTTATCATTTTCACATTCCGTTCCATCGATAATCAGTCATTTTGTTCTAAGAATCTAGGGAGTATAAACATCATGGGTTCCCACAGATTACCACTGAATTTTTTCAGAGCTCTAGATGTATAGTATAGCCAGTTGTCACTGCATCAATCAAGAATTGCACAGCATTACATCCGATATGAAACTCATACCACAATAAAAAGATAAAGGAAATGATGAGCATGTAGAATGATTACTGAACACGAATTAGATCACATGTTCTATTTAGAAAGGCAGCAGTACCACAAGAAAGTATAGCACCAATAGAGACAGGCTGCAGTTCTCTGAAACATTATTGGAAATATCAAGAAATGCTAAAGTTTCGTTCTTCAGTTACTCTTGGACTGGAGTGGAATTGATGTCATATGTCTTGAGTGACTAGCAAGTAAAATGATCATAGAAGTATCATCTGAAATTTTTCTACTCATAGTTAATCTTAAGCAATCTAACCAACTTGTTTATTGGAGCCGCGTGGGATCATATCCCATTAAAAGCAGTCTAAAATCTGGCACTGACAGTAACTGTTCTTTTGTTCCTCGTATATTCAGATAACATTCCATCAATACTCAATCCTTTCATTCTCAGCCTGCAGAGAGTATGAAACATCATGGATTCCCAGAGATGGCCACTGAATTTGTTCAGAACTGAACAAGTATAGTGTTGCCAGTTGCCAGTTGCCACTGTCTTTATCATGAACTGCAGCATTGCATTCTATATGCTTTATCATAATTTGTTGCCCATGGGCCACCACAAATGCCTCAAGATGCAAGTGATAACAAAAGAGCAATAGCAACAAACTTTTTGTGGTGCCGTGCAATGTACCGCTTGTGCCGTACTTTTTGTTTGCATTGACATAAAAGGACAGGTACACGGCATCTCAAGTTGGCCGCCAAATTTGATAGGGATTGTACCCTTTACAACCCCCTCCTTTGAGCTTTGAGATAAACTCGTCCATACAAACTCTATGTCGAAGGCACCAAAACAAATCAAACAAGTCACAGAAAAAAGAACAAGATAGACACTAAAGTGGTCCACCACAACACAAATTTCAAGATTAGATGGGAAGCCAAAGGAATCCAAAAGAAGGTGTAATTTGCTAAATACATAAATAAAATGATAGGGGAAAAGAGGAACAAAAAGGAAAAGGGTATAAGTCAATACTCATATCAACCTTTATTTATTTATTTTTAAGAAAGATGTTGTTCTTGTTTTATCCCCCCAATGTTCTTGCATTTCTTGGCCCAATGAAGTAGTTGGATTATTGCCCACTGAAATACCAAACCATTGACACTAACAGTAAAATCAAAGTGCATCCCTATCATCTGTTGAAGTCTGAACACAAGGACATAGCAACTAAATTAAGACCGCCACATCAACATCACCATAACTTTTGCCCAAACCAACTAGAAAGGAAAATATCAGATCATCACACCCCAAATCACAAGACCAAATTACATTATAAGCAAAGTAATTAACGAGCTAAAAAAACACCCAACTAAATGTTGATTCACCAGATATTGTTGATTAACTATGTAATTACCTGGAACTCAGGGGAGCCGCACAATTTCAAGAACCACTGCAGCGCCAGCGCCTGCACGGCGACCGGCTCCCCGGCGGCGGCCTCCGACTCGGCGACGACCAGCGGCGCGAAGAGCCTCCCCACCGCGTCCTCGCCGAGGCCGACGGGCGCGAAGACGTCCGCGCCGCCGGCCACCGACAGCGCGGCCTGCACCCCGGAGAAGGCCACGTACACCGCGCCGCCGACCCCGCCGCCACTGTGCACGAACCCCAACATGCCGGCTGCGGCGGTGGCGGCCACGCACCGGTCCCAGGCGCGCGCCAGCAGCGGCGAGGAGGCCAACAGGGCGCCGAGGACATGACTGGTCTCGAACCTTGTAAGAGGAGAGGCATTTGAGCTTCTTTATTTTTACCATTTCTCTCTTCTCTTTTCATTGGTGTCTCAAATTGGGCGCGAAAAGAAGCTAAAGTAACCTACTTTTTGCATGGTTCATGCAGAAAGTATTTATATGCGATGAGAGGTGAGAAAAATTATGGAAAAACATGGAGTGAGGAACTTACATGGAATTTTCTTCTTCTCCCCTGGCATCATCCATGGCTGATGAGCTTCGCAGAAATGGGGCTAGAGAGAGAGAGAGTTGAAGGGTTTGGGCGGTTAGAGAGAGAGAGAGAGAGAGAGAGTGCTCAAGTTTAATTTGGTGGCCTTTCTCCTCTTGGGGCAAGGTGTAGAGTAGTATTTTTGATCTTGCACTTCTGGTCAGTAATATCGTTGATTTTGCATCAAGGGACTCCTAGAATATTAGCTGCTTACTTTGTAGTCCTCTCAAAGATCTTATTGGGTGCAATATAACTGTGATGTAAGCTTGGGCTATGTTTTACCGTCCAATCCAAAACCACCAATTGTAAATCATAGTACGTGATATTTTAGATTTTATGAACTGACCTTTCGTAGGGTCAACTTCTCAGAAATTGCACCTTATATTGCAAGCACGGAGGATGATCTTGCATCGAAAAGTCTGCGCTTCTCAAATAGCAAATATCGATTCCCTTATATATGGAACTGTTAATCCATATGCATAATGCACATTTTGATTCTAATGAATGAGAATATGGCATTATAGTTGATCTTGTTAAGAGCAAAAATAACTTATTCCAGACAAACGAAATAGTATCACAAGTTTGGCATCTAGGCCAGTGGCCACCAAGGCACCAGCTTGGTTGTGAGCTATATATATGCACTTCATTTTTCTTTTAGGCAATATGCACTTTATTGCTGATAAAGAAAGCTATATCTTTGTAGTGCTTGTTGGTCTATTGTCCGTATATTACCTTTAACTTCTTCTGATGTTGTAATCTTCATGTGTATGCATGCAAACTGTCTTCACTTTATATATAGTGGAAATCTAAGTGCCCATCACATCTTACTCCTACCAACATTGGTTGTCCAAATGAGCAAAAGCAACCTTTACAATTCCTATTTTGAGTTATTTAACCTTTTTAATTAAGCTTTGTGAACACTATATATACAAGTGCATGCACCCTAAAAAAGTGAAGAGGGGTCCCAAGCCTCTAGATGTGAAGGTCCCAGACTTTTGGGCACTTCAGTGAAAACTCTTCAGCTGTAAAGGCATATATTGTATGAATGGGGTGAAATTTAAAAAACTAAGTACGCGTCTCTCTCTTAATGGTCAAATCCCCATGTATTAAGCATTTGTTTTTTTTATCAACGACAAGAACTGCATTCTGGTAGGTCACTAAAATATATACATAGATATGACACCTATGTATTAAGCAAATTGTATTAAGCATTTGATCAACGACAAGAACTGCATTCTGGTAGGTCACTAAAATATATACATAGATATGACACCTAGTGTGGACTCACGTAGGCAATGCGTGGCGTGTGAACACATGCTCAACAAAGACACTGCATATATTTTTGTAATCTTTTTTAGGATTATCACCTGAAGCACATATTGTTATTGACTACTACTACTCAATCATATAAGCACATATTGTTATTAACTACTACTACTCAATCATATATTTATATATGAGATAAATAATGACACTGCGAATAAAATATATCTCCACACTTGGTTTTGTTTATGCAAAATTCCTTCAACTGATGAAAGACTGACTCCTTACAGCATTGATGATTTTTTTTTTCTTCTTCTTCAACGGATGGTAAATATATGGTAAAATAGTACCAACTTGCCAACACGCTACTTCAAAAATGTTAATAATGGACGCCTCATTACAGACGGTTTACCAAAATCATCAGTATTAAATACAATCACATACGATTTTGGTTTAGCGACTGTCTGTGTTACTGGCTGCGCTAAAAATCGTCTGTAAATAGGTAATATCACAAACGGTTCATGTGGTTATTAACAAGAACCGTCTGTGATATTATTAAATATCACAGACGGTTTTTTATATAAAAAAAACCTTCTGTGATACTTCACAGCCAGTGTTTAATACAAACCATATGCGATAATTAACTCATCACAGACGATTTGTATTAAAAATCATCTGTGA
Organism: Ampelocalamus luodianensis; assembly: GCA_036346255.1. Lineage (NCBI taxonomy): Eukaryota > Viridiplantae > Streptophyta > Magnoliopsida > Poales > Poaceae > Ampelocalamus > Ampelocalamus luodianensis. The sequence goes on from CM070638.1 coordinate 46,067,004, forward strand.
TATTTCACCGCCGCCTAATATCCCTCTAGATTTAGCCGCCTCCTTTATTCAAACTTTCAAATTCCATATCGGTTCCATCATATATACTGTCTGCACGTGACTCCTCGTCACCGCCTCACCCAAACAGATCAAAGCGCCCCGTCCCCCCGATGATGCCGACTATCGACGTGAGCTCCTTCGCCTGCGGTTGTGACGCTACGGTTCACTGCACAACGCACTCTTGTCGTAAGAGTGTCTTGTGCAGTGTCACCGTCGTGACACAACGGTGATGCTACCGCCGCCTCTCCTTCATTGCCGGTGATATCCCCCATCCGATCCCCTCCCCTCTCTTTCTTGATGCTTGTGCGGTTGAAAATTAATTGTTGATGCCTCTAGATTTTTTTCTTCTACCAATTTCTTGAAGACTTTAATCCATAGACTAAATTGACTTTTCAACCATCTTGAAGTCATGATCCATGGATTCTATCTTTTCCACGGTGGTCGAAACGTGATCGAAAAGTGAATTTGTTCCGTGCAATGTATCTTTTCCACAATCTTACCCACACTGAAAGATCTCAATGAACCGATTATTTCTTCTGAAGAAATCTATTCGGACTTGAGAGGTTTGGAGATAAGAACTTTAAAATGAAATAGAAGTATAAAAGATAGAAAGTTTGTGCGTAAATTATGCCCTTCTGATGGTTATTTATAGGCTATCGACTTGTGGCAAAGTTAAACGAAAGTCCAACAGATAAAATTTTATTAGAATCTTTCCCAATAAATCGTTGGAAAATCAAAGCGTCACCGTCTCTTCGGGGATTGTTCTTCATGAAGATGGTTGACTTTCTTTTTCCTATCTATTTCTATTTATTGGCTAGCATTTCCTGAGACTAGCCAATAAACAGAAATAAATGTAGCAATACAAAAGAATATCACAGACGGTTTCATCTACAAACCGTCTATGATACATCAACAATCACAGACGGTTCTGAGTTAATAACCGTTTGTGATAATCTCATATCATTACTGACTCATAAACTCAGATAGCTCACGAAACCGTCTGTGATGACGTTTTTGAACCGTCTGTAATGACATTTTCTATAGTAGTGATGAGGGCTTCCAGTCATGGTGTCATCCCCTCCTTGAACTGTTTGGTGGTTTGTGTGTGGAAAACTGGTCGATTGTTTCTCATTGCTTTTTCTTCGTTAATTTTTGTTTGTAATTATTGGATTTTATATGTTTCTTATATGTTGGACCATCAACAATACACGTTTGTGTTCTCGAAAAACAAAACAATACAAACTGGTCATGTTTGCAACGCAGGAATTTCATGTGATTTTTTCAAACGTGTTGTTTTCCGTTAAACTAATCAATTGTGAGAACCCGGAAATTCAAATTAATTTTAAAAAATGTTAATTGATAATTAGCAGTAAATTAAAATTTTCTACACCAGATCAAACATAATCTCATGTTAATATCGAACACATCGCCAGGCAATTTCATATAAGATAATATAATCATAATTCAACAATAGAATTTACAATATAAATTATTACCGCAAGAATGAATCATCAATATAACCTCATAGTCATGTACAAAAATCCATCACCAGCAAAAGTAAAATATTGTAACACAGGATTATTTACAAGAACTTGTACAAGCAGAAATAAAACAATAATACAATCTCTGAATTAATTGCAAGAATGCATTACATCATATCACGGTATAAATTAAACTCTGATGAAATTACAAAGGGAGTAAAATAAAAATCTTACATGCATGTCGCAAAGCCTTTCCTTGTCCATATATCGCCAGCCGTCAACACCTTCCTCGGCCAATCCGAACCTTTGCCACCTTTCCATCGACCCGCCAAACAACCAAAGGCCAATAGCAAAACAACATCTAGAAATAGAAATTAGAAGTAAAGAAGATTGTCGTCAGAGTTCGGAAGATCGCCGAGGTTCCTATACCAACCTAAGTTAGTCGGCATCATCTCACCTCCAGTGGGTTTTATCACCCGACAATTTAGAAAATCCGACATCCACATTATACCGACTTACCCAAACCATAGAAAATCTGATGAATAGTGTTCTTTTAACCATTGGACCAAAGCCAAATAGTCCCATGTGAGAGCCCTTTGGATAAGAGGAGGGCAAATAAGTCATGCACAGGGCAAGGCAATGAGACAGCTGAAATGCCTCGCATACTTAAGCCATCCTCCCTCAGTCAAAACATCACAGAGCCTCACAAAGCCCCTCTTGCACAAGCCTCTCAGCTCTCAACCAAAGGCAACACCAAGGAGCAAGAAACTCAAGCACAAGCTCACAACCGAGAGCACACAAAGCAAGCAAGCCAACAAGCCCCTACTGCCATCCCAACCCAAGCATAAGCAAGCCACAAGCCACATCACGACCCACATTGTCACCAGTTCCACAGCCACAACCCACCACAGAGAGTAGCAAAGGATGAGAGGAGCAAGGGAGTCGAGGAAGACCAAGGGAGCGAGAACGGCAACAGGGACAGCTTCGAACCATCACAATCGCCAAGGACCAAGCCAGCCGACAAGGACCAGAGGAACCGAGAAAGCACTAGAAAGCATGATGACCACAACGCGGCTGGCATCACCACATCACCACCCCCACTGCCATTTCCATTCCCAACCCAGCAAGGTAAACCCACCATTTCTCCCCCACTTTTCTTATTGCCCCATCCGAACCCCTACCGTATGAACTCAACCATGTACAGATGACATGCCACAACAACCCCAGCCTCCTCAACCAATCCATCACAGAACACCCACCATAGCCCACATCATTCATCACTCACATCACATAGCAAGGGGAGGGAACAGGATAGAGAAGGTAGAGTAGTAGTATACCTTAATGCGACCACAGCAAGACCACGACCACGACAGTAGCTCACCCCAGCACCATTCACCATGCATCAACCAACCCACCTCCTTCAACTCACCATATATGGGCAAATCTTCCAACCCACATCAGAAAAGAATGAATCAAACTCAAATGCAATAAGAAAACCGAATATCACAGGAGGTGCAAAGTAAATAGAGGGAGCCCAAAATCCATGCCAAGCTAGGCGTAGGGGAGTTGCGCGGGAGGACCGAGGCCGAGCTGAGCGGGCTGGAGGCTCAAGGCCAAGTTGGCGGCCGCAAGCTAGGCTGGGCCAAGCCACATGTGCGTGCGGCCGAGCCACGGCCGGGCGCAGCGCAAGGCCGGAGGATCGGGTCAAACCGAGGGGCGAGCACGCGTAAAATTTAATAGACTTAGTTGCATGTAGGATTCGTATAGTATTTTATTTTTGCGTGATAAAATGCGAGTGTCGGCAACCTCGATTCGAGAACCAGTAAACCGTAGAATAACCGCAATTGGGGAGTACTAACCTAAACATGGGGATCCGGAAAATGTTATTAAAGTAAAATATGCTAACAAAGAAAATCAACTAATTTATGTATGCATAATATCATCCAAAAGCAACTAAGTATTTATTTACGTATTATTTGTGTCTGTCGTATAAATTGCAGAAATCGAATCGGCGCATGCAGGAGTATCTAATCCGTTACTCATTGACACCGATCTTTTCTACGACTACGAAGACAAGCTTATCTCTTGAACATCAACCTAGTTATATTAAATGTAAAAGTTATATTTTGTATAATTATACATATGTGCATGAAAACTATGTCTCAAAAATCAAATCCGATAAATGAAAGAAATGAGAAATGAGAAAAAGGCAATACAGCCGAGAGGAGCAGTAGTACTGCAAGAGAATGTTATGGCTGATAAAGGGGGTCGTGGCAGGAAAAGAGATGAGGGAAGAGGTGGGACCCTTTACATATGATTAATATATAAGGACCAACAAAACTCTCACCCAGATAAGGGGTCGTAATTTAAATGCCAACTATTTTCCATTTCGGCAGGCAGAAAATGCTACCTTATTACGTAATTATGTTCTCCACATCGGGTAAGTAATATGTGTGAGTGTGATGGACGAAGCAAGGCTCTATAGCGCTAGGTGGAGTGTTGGGTTTGGAGAGAGTCGGCCCAACCAACATTACAGAAACTCGGTGGATGATGGGGTCAGCACCGATGGAAAGTAATGGGTTGAGACTTAATCACATAACTTGGAAAACATTCTATATTATAAACTCGAACCCGCATCAAAGGAAATACAGGGAGTATAGCTCAAAGAGAGCTCATAGTAGCTATAGGTAAAGTGGTACAAGCCTACGCAGTGCTAAATAAAATCATAAATTTACGCCTGTCTCTTGGATTAGAGTCTACGGGAACCGCTAGAGGTCTATCTTCTCTCCGAGTGATAAGTAGTATTTTCAGTATTAAAAATTGCCACTTAAAGTTTTGATAAAGTATTTATTTTCAGAAAACTAGATGAACTAGAAAATGTGATAACGAACAGAGATGAGTCATGCAGTGTATTTTTGCTATTAATGCTTGTTGAGTACACTAGTACTCAATCTTGCTATTATTCTCCTTTATTAGATGCTAGTCTGGCCGGGAACTATCTCGAGTGGGACGAAGAACACGCAAGTGCCGATGGAACCGTAGGAGGCGAGGGTGCTGACTATGAGGACCAGAGCGAGGTGGACACCTATTCGACACGTGAGACGAATAGATGACCAGTGGAGCATGGTAGGCAAGCGAGGGGACTTAGTCCCATTTTGCAGTTGTAAATTACTACTTGTAATAAAGACCATAGTTGTGCGTGGCTACTGCTATAATAAAGAGTACAATTTTTATCTTATTGTTCTGCTGTGTTGATTTTGGTAAGACTTACTATTTGTCGGAGCGCTATCCTAACGGATAGACGAATAGTAATCCGTATACCTAAGTGTGATTACCCTTCCAAATAATGATACGAGACGCCACATCAATACGAGAGGCCACATCAATGCTTCAAACGTGTATGTTCAAGTAACATATATAGGGGAAACCATACCATTGTAGAATTAAAGATCCTGGTCCCTCACCATTCGGAGGAAACAATGTGATCTTCAGCACTGGTATCAACCACCATACTGTAGTTTCTTCGTTGCCTTTGTTTAAGATCAATTTGTCTTATTGGTTGAAATAACTCTACCTTCTAGATTACACTGTGATTGACGTATCAGCGGACTAGTGTGGTGAAGACATATAGCTGACAGTTACTGCATTGAATCGTATTTAATCTATAGACCTACCAACAGTTGCCCTTTCTTTATTCCTTTTTTCTTTTATTTTTCTTGTTTATTCTTCTTTTAGGTGTGATATGAAAAATGGATTGGATTCTCTGTGTTACTGTAAGAATACTATGCAAACAGTTTTTTTTAAGTCCTGTGAGGAGTATTCTGTGCAGGTACGTTAATGATTTTACTGTACTCTTTTGATACTGTAGCACTTAATATAGACGTTCATTTTTTCATCGTGTGTGGAAATAAAACCCTAATACATATTACTGTACTTCTCTATATTAGTCTAAGCTAATGCAGATGTTCTGTTTCTACGGAAAAGGCTTCCCTCCTGTGTTTGCACCGTGATCAAGGGCATATTCTTATCGCATCCCAAGTGAGAGTCAAAATCGTTGTCCTTTCCTCTTTTCGCTAAAAAATTTGCAAATCCTAATCTAGGGCTACTGAATAAAAAATATTGACTAAGGTTGTTAGGCCTTTGATAATAAAGTTGTTTAGTAAGTGAGCGCACTCTAAACATGAACAGATTCTCCCAGTGATCTTCGTGAATGGAGTTTGATATGACAAAAAAAAATGTAATTTATCTCACCCTACACATTGTTTCCTTTTTCCGAGGACGATACACATGGCGTCAATTGAGTCCACATCTGAACCTGATTTTTCTTTGGTGACTTCTTTACTGTACTGATTTATTTATTTGAGCCATATCTCTCTTTTATTTTGACTAATAACTACCAAGAGGGTAAAATGACAAAATTGCTTTTGTTACTAAAAACAAACACTTATTTCCAGCGTTCTTAAGCACTACATCCGTTTCATGGTATTTGTTCAATTACCTAATGACATGGGCTAAGAAGACATAAATCTAAATAATAATAAATGGAATTAAACCATGGTTACCCTTATCAAATGACGTAGTTCAACACTCAAAAAGTTTAAATAATTGCACTCTTATTTCCATCAATTGACAAATATTGTGAATATGAGGTTTCTCATCGATTGAACAAATATCGTGAAAACGATGGGAATAATTATGTAGCTCTGTGACAACAGTAAAAACATAAGATGCGCACTACAGGTGAGAGACAAAAATTAACCACAAGAAATCAATAGTAAAAAAATATCAGTATGAGTCTCTAAGACTAAAAGTAACTTGGTGAGTCTCTTTAGTTGAATAGCTAGGTGTTTGGTGTACTGGTGTCCCGTTGGTGTTTTGTGTGAATGTGATGGTGATTAGGTGAGATATTTTGACGTTCTTTCTCTCGCTGTTTGTGTCCGTAATACTCTTTTTCCCTCTGAAATGAATAGGCAGAGCTCCTGTCATCCGTTTCAAGAGGGAAAAAAAAAGTAACCATAAGTTTATTTCCAAGTGAGGTTCTTAAACAACAAGAATGGTTAAAGAAAACACTAGATGAACTGCATACAAATATCGGTTTCAGTTTATTTTACTCTGAATAGTGAAACTACAAGACATAACTGAATTTCAAAGGATTTGACCAGACGTAGATGCGGTCATGGTCGTTGTTCAACTTCAGCAGCTACTGATGCCTAACGCACCGTTACCGCCCTCTCATTCCCTCGGCGACGACTCCAAAATCCTGAAAAGTTAACGTCAAACATTGAAAACTCAAAAGCAAGGGCACACTTGATCTGTTCACTGACATGCAATCAACATCGTACTTGTCTTAATTATAAACGTCGGTCCTACCAATGTATCACGACAGATCAGCAAAGTCGATGTACCCTCGCCGACCAGTACTGTAATAACATATAGCGGGAACAGAGACCCATTTGATCGCTATAATTTTTCTCATTCTTGCAGAAATTGAATTGTTTCTCGTGAAATTCTTGCGTTTCAAACGGAGCAGAATCGCCGGCTCCGACCCAGCGACGGAGATGGGACGCTTCAACCATCCATCTCGCAACATGCTGTGAACTCTCCCGCTCCTCTTTCGTTTAGCTCCATGGCATTAACTTACGATCAAACGGTTCCAAATAACAAGTAATGGCGCTAATGACAAGGCAAAGCATAAGGACCCAGGAGACTGTACTCCATGGAGACTCCTGAGAGCTACTACGGTGATAGCTTTGGTTTTGTTTGCCTAGGCGTCCGTGACACGGCTGAGCACAGAGCCGGTCAGTATCGCGAAGGCCCAGGACCAGGAGTGATGGGACTCAAGCTAGTAGTCATCATGTGTCTTGGTCTAAGTCCGCTTGAAGTCTTCAGTGTTTGAACAACGCATCCACATGGGTAGTGTTGCAGCAGCTAATTCCCTGTTAGCGAGGTAACTACAGATGTATTATTTCTCACATTCCTGTTAATTGATGCTGGGAATAAAATGCTGCAATCCCAGTTGTTTGCTGAACAATATTGGGCCTCACTTTCACCCTCTCCTCAGATTGACGGGTGCATACTACTGGTAAGTAGTAACCAGAGGATTGAGCGTTAGCTCAGTGGTGGCGACGTAGTTGAACGTCTCATCTTGTTGGGGTTCGATCTTTTATCCAAGCAGGCTATCTGGTGAATAATTCTCTTAGAATTGGTTTTCAGCTAGAAACAGTACAAACACAGGTGGATGTATTCAGTGGTTAAAACACGTGTTCGCGCTCCGTGAGGTATATAGACCCTCTTCATTCTACATTAGACGTGCGCCAATGACTCATTCACGTGAGTGTGCAGGTGGTGCGTGCGTTCACCCCGCGTGTACTTAAAAAAAGTAGTAACTACACGGAGAAGATGAGCCATGGGAGAAATTCCTATCCATTGATTATTTGATTTAGCAATGCTCTTCATGGAATCAATGATGAGCCACCATAGACATGCTGGCTGGCACAAATGATGTAGAATTGAACAAGGTGTATTACCTTGCCTGAAAGGAAACCATTGCTTACTGACAGAGAAAACCATTACTTACTGATAGTAGTATCCATCCCACGAATGTGATATGCAGCATACTGGAAAAAGATACGATTCGTTGTAGATATGCTGTCATGATGACACAAGCTTGCATGCCATCAATCCCATCATCTAACAATGTCAGTGTGTCAATCAGATGGCAGAATATGCATACGCAACATTAAATGCACACGTCAGGTATGATGTCAAGCAGATTATTGAGAAAGAGAGGTCTTGCGTCTTGAAAGCAATGCTGAAAAGGTCGCGCCTCAAGAGAAGCCGCACACGCGAAAGAAACGCGTGGAATGCGAGAAAAATACTCCACTCTGCTAGTTTTATACGCCTGAAAGCTACACCAAAAGATTAAAAAAACGAGTTTTGGGCGCATTTAGTTTCTTTCTAAACTAAGTACACAAAACTAGCCTTCATGTAAAAGAAGTGATGAAAATGATATATATATACTGTGCAAAACCATCGTAGAAAAGGACATGTCGCTCAATATCGTTGCGGAAAGCCATCTGCCACGAATTGGGACCGTGGTAGGTCGCCTGTCGTGCGCCTACTGCGTATTCTGTCTTGTCGCCGTAAGTCCTGAAGTGCTCTGAGAATACTGCAAGAGACATATGTCGTCTGCCTATATAATCGCGATGCCATTTTTTTTGTCAATTTCATGGAGAGAATGCTAAATTTTCTATTTTATCACTAGAACTGTGGCACGTGCTCTACCACCCCTACTTGAGGAGGCATGGGGCGCCCGACATCATTGTCATGCTTGGATCGGTGGCGATGGACCACCAACTCGGTGACACGGGGGCCGAGGAGGCGTGGCCGTTGGATGAACGGTTTGTTCGAGCCGTCAATGCGGGTGATTGCGTTCGCGCATCTTTGAACATGGGCGAACCTCGATTGATGCTTGCCTTCTTTCCGCCTTGGTTGATCGTTGGCGGCGGAGACCCCGCGTTCCACTTCCGGTGGGAGATGGCCGTGACTCGCAAGGCGTCGACTTCATAACCGGCTGCCGGTGCGAGGCCGTTGGGTGGAAGGCGCGTCTCCATCATCGCCGGGCATCCTATCCCGACAAGTATAAGGGCATCCCGCTTGCGCTTAGTGCGAAATTTCATGCATTGCCGGATAACGCACGGAGGAGGTGGTTGGATGCCACCTAATTGCATATTTGTTATTTTTATTCGGGTGGGTCATGTTCCCTAGCACGCAGAGGACTTGGTGTACCCGAGTTATATTCACCTTCGCGAGTCCATCGTGGGCGCCGACGATGAGATGTGCCGCAGATGCGGTTGGGGTTGGTATCTTGTGTTGCTCGTCTGCGCTGCGACTTTGTCGCGGCGCTTAGCGGCGTCGCTTGCCGCGGGGAACGAGCCGTGCTCTCGGGTTGCCACACGCTATTACGGTGTGGTCGTAGGAGCACTTTCTTGTAGAGGCGGCCGTACTTCGGTCTCAGTCCACCCTTACCGCACACACAACATTTCTATGGTTGGGCGGACGAGGATCCCGTGGAAGGCCCGACCATGGGATCCCGATGGACTAATGGCGATCTTGGGGTGGGCTAGGCGAGCGCGTCGCGTATACCCGAATTCCAGCAATTGAGGCCACGCACGAGGACGGCGTAATATGGGCTCCTTGGGCGGATGTCTTCGTGCAGCCACGGCGCCCGTGATGCGAGCTTGCTATGCCACCGAGGATGAGGCGTGCGGAGGACAACTTCTCATCCGTGTTCTCCCATATGGTTGAGCCCTACAACCCTCAGCGGGTGATGAGGCGATTCGATCGCACCGGGAGACTCCCCACTCTCTAGGGCGACCGCTTGCGGCGTAGTCACTTGTAAGTGTAATGTATTGCTTAATAATATTGTAGGTCGTTTACTCATGTGTTATTACCTACCATAATTTGTTGATTTTGTTTGACTTTCGAGCCAAGCGAAGAAGAACAAGAGCGACGGCGCTTCGCACGCGGCGGCCGTGGGTAGATGCGTGGCAAGCGGCCGCGATTCCGTTTGCGCGAGAGCGGCCATATGATGAAGGGCGTCGACACCCGCTTGGAGTGGTGCGTCACGGCACACGCGGGCGAGGTTGACAGGCGTCCCGCCCGCCACGAAGATCCTAGCCAGCGGAGCGCAGGCTTGAGGTGGACCCGCACTGCCGTCGCGGCCTGCGTGGCGACTCGATGCGTTGAGCACGCGTAATCTGATAACCACCCTCGGACTTAGGATTAACTAACACAATTTTGTTTGTTCGGTGGCGGTGGACCGTTTGCGAGTGTTGTGGAGCGTGGCGGCGGGAACTCGGCGGGGTAGTAACAACACGATAGAACACCTTATTACGGTGATTAAGACGATTGTTGATGATGTTAAGCGGTCGTTCGCAACATGAGTATGGAAGGCCCAGCGATGTCGACTGAGGCATCGGACGGAGCGTCGTCACGCACCTCACCCCTCCATCTTCCCGTCGAAGCGAGTCGACCCAGTGGCCCATGACGGCGGCGGATCGTCGCGCGATTCGGCGCGAGGACTCTCTGCCGATCCGTCGTCGTCACGGAGGGACCGTTGGCGCGAGCGTCGTCGTCGCGGAGGACCCTACGGCGACACCTTCGTCTTCGCGGAGGGACCTTACGCAGATGCCGTCGTCGTCGCGGAGGCAGGAAGAGGACATCCCAGACAGCACGAACGTGCAACCCGCAGCCGCGGATGTCATCCCAGATTCTCCCTCGCAGTCCGACATTCTCGGACAATTTCCGATAGGCGTCTGGCGCCATGGTGCGATCGGCTACACACCGTACCCTATGCGGCTCACCCCGCAAGGTGAAGCGTACCGGCGATTACCCAAATCGTCTCTCAGGTGAGCCGAGTTGGTGGCCCTCCACGGATCATACTACGGATCCTAATGCTTGGCTCACCGACTTGTTGTCGCGCCATCCGCATGTGGCGCCCCGTGTGCGATGACACGGGTCGAGAAGGCCCGATCGACTGCGGCGAGAACCCACGGTCACGATAGGCTCACGTTCCCACGGAGTGCGGTCGTCGAGACCTATGGGCGAACACGTGACGCGAAGGGCGTTACTGAGGTCCTATGCCCGATAGCGATGGCGAGGCGTGAGGAGTAGTACCAAAAGAAGTGTATTATATGTTGTAACTTGTACTTGATTATGTATTTGAAATCCAAGCGATTGTGGTACATGAGATTGTTTTCTTAAGAATTTTTATTCGTTCGAAATTTTTATCGGTATTTGGTGTAAGTGTATTGTTTGTACCAATCAATGAGCGTGAAATTCCCCACGTAAAAATAAGAACACGTTTGAGTATTGTTTGTACTAATCAATGCGGCGCTACATGTGCGATACATGAAACAATACATGGCATGTGTGGAACTCTAGCTAGTCCCACCACTAATCCTAACATGCCTTAGAGAATTTAACTTGCTGGGTGTATTACATTGTTCTCTGGAGTGCAGCGTGGTTGTTTTCCCTTCTGTCGCGCCGAAGATGGTTCGTGCATCCTTCTTTTCTTGTGAGTGCCTCCCGGACTTTGAGCTCTGCTCTTGGCGCTTGATGGTCGCTTCACGCAGCTTACTCGCTCCCTCCTCTAGCAAGCTCATCCTCCTTACCGTTTGACGGATGTGGTCCTGCCGACGCCGCTCTTGCTCCTCCCGATTTTGGACCATCTCGCGCTCTGAGTCATCTTCACAAAGTATTGGCCTTTGTTTTCCACCACCGTGGGATCTTTCTTAGCCATCTTGGGAACTCTGATCCACCATTCGATCCACTTGCAAGGCTCGTGTATAGTGGCATATGTCATGGATCGGGTTGAGAAAAGATAACGAGAAACCAAGGATTTAGTTGTCGTTCTTACCACGAAGTCGTTGTCGAATCCGGGCACGTGAAGTACCTACAACCGTAGTGTTGGTCGGATCGAACCACACGGACGAGATTGTCCTAAACCCGCAATGGCACTTGGCCGCTCATGCCACTCGGGAGTTGAGTTGGGTCGGTCCTCGGGACGACATTGTTTGGAAGTTGAATTAGGATGGGAGGTGAGCGAGATGTCTTTGTGGTGAACCCATAGGAGGCCTTTATATAGCGGTTTACGTCGTGCGATGGGCGTAGTCTACGTTGGGGCGACATGAGAATCTTCGAGAATCAAGAGGACCAATAAATGTTTGTACAATATCATTTATTGCTTACGTAGCATAATCACGACCTACAGCGCATCCGCAGTGAACAAGGTGCGGACTCATTTTCTTCTTATTTTCTTACATTTCAAACACAGACCGTATTTAGGTGGCGCGGACGAAGAAAGGTCTACTCGGGCGGTTTGAATGAGTGCCCATGAGTCTTGCATAGCACACCTTATTGCTCTTGGCGATCTCCACGTTAGCTCGCGTCCATGTCGTTGCGGATGCGCCTTGGTAGCGTCTCCCGGCGGCTGATGCGCGATGCTTCATTCGGTGACCACTTCACTGCGCCCGCCATATGTCCTCAGTAGTGGCCTTCCACGCGTGCGAGTTGAACTCCCGTTCCAAGTATCATACAGTGTCGTATGTCGTAGTACTCCGGCGTATACATGCTACAAGATTGATGAAATCAGCACATGCGCATATACGTGGGAGCAAGGCTTGTGGAGGAGTTGAGGCTTGTTGCGAGAGCAAGCGCCACATCGCCTATGGTGCAAACATGCTTCCCGGTCACCTCTCGTGTGGCCACGAGCGTGCCTTGTCCAGGCGGACCTCGAACTTCCTCCTCACGCCATCCATTGTGATAGCCACATGGGATCGAGCCTTGGTAATCTTCACGTCCATGTAGGCAGGGTAACCTCCGAGTCTTGTTTCCCTTCGTCCAAATCTTGCTTGCCATCATTGCCCGATTGTGAAGTAACCGCAAGCCGTGCGATTCCATGTCTCCTCGATAACAGCGGTGATGGGCGAGGCACGAACCCCTTTCAACACACCGTTGTAGACCTCGGACATGTTGGTTGTCATGATGCGTCCGAGCACCATGGGTGTCGTGAAGAAGGACCATTTCTCATAGTCGGGTGCATGCACGCTTATCCACTCGGCGAACTCGCTGCGGTGCGGTGGGCGGAACCTTCCGTTGCACGCTTGGTTTCGACCTCAAGCTCCGCGACGGCATCGAACTTGCGCTTACGGTTCGCAGCGAGCTTCTTGAACTTCTTCATGAGGTCTTTGCTTGAAAGCGTGTGGAAGTTTGCGGCCACATGCGCATGCACCAACGTGTGCGCATGTCGTTCCATTGGTGCGGGCTTGTGCAGATTACGCATTGTGCGCGCTACGACAACAACCCGCATGACGGTCGGTTATGAGGCACATTCGGTCGGTCCCTTACAACATGTTGCTTTATGTTTAGTAGGAACCACAACCAGCATCGGTGTTCTCATTCTCCACAATTGCAAAGGCAGCTAGGAGCAATCGTCGTTCGTCATCGCAATATAGCGGTGAGAATGGTGCCCTTGTACTTCCATAAAGAAAGTACCGTCCATAGTTAGGAGCGGGGCGGTGGGAGAAGCCATGGGCTGCCGCCAAATGCCCGAAGACTCGATCAAGGATTAGCGAATGTGGGTTGTTCGATGGGTGGGCACTGTCTACCCTATTGACGCATGTCCCGGATTAGCATCCGCAATCTGTTTGAGCATTCTTGGGACTAGGTCGCGCCTCCTTGTAGGTACCATACAACCCTTCGAGGACCTTACGCCGCGCCATACCTTCATGTAGCTAACGCCATAGCCTATTGTATTTGCTCGTTAGCCATGAGGACCTTCGGCCAAAACGGTCAAATCGGCGACAACTACATGGCTTATGATGCTTGCGATGTACGCGGAGGTTACGTTCTTATGCATTTGCAATGGCTCTTGAAGCTCACATGTGTGATCTGTCGGGTGTGATGCGGAAGGCATTTCCCCGTGGAATCTCTCGCGGACTTTGCGGGGCAAGAGCTAACCACGCGCTTAACTACGTAAGTGTCGAGTTAGACCTGCAGAAAGATAATGGAAGGCGGATAATAGTTAGTGCGGTGTTGTACATAGTTAAAGGTACAACAAATAGCGTACAAACACACGTAAGCTTCGGTAAGTCCGGGTCTTCACCGCGAAAGTCACGATAGCTTGCGGCGACCTTTGTGTGAAATGTTGCCCCACAAGCGGGGTGTCGCATCGAAGGCCCACGAAGACTCGTGCTCTTGGGCAGAACAAGGAAGAGGCGCTTGACAATCCAGCAGACTTGGAGCGTAGTCGGTGTCGGCGAAACAATGCCACGACGATACCTCCTCATCGTCGGCTTCCTCGCCGGATTGCGAGTTAAAGTTCGCCTCATCTTGGTGGCGGTGCCTCGGATGAGCCCTCCGGATATGGCATCGACAATCTCGTGAAAATCAACACGTGCGCGTCCCCATTTGTCCACACCCTCATTCGGTTCGAAACTACGAATCTCACGATGTGGAGCATACTCCTAACGACATGCGGGGCTCGGAGAGCTCACTCGTCGTCAACAAACCAAAGAGGAGAAGCGTCGTGCCTCCACGAACCGCGCCCCCTGCGGATTGAGTAGGATAAACAAAATGTACATACACCATGGGTCGTCCATACATTGGAGCGTGAGGATTGGTAACGATGCGCATATGCTTGTGCCCACATGGCGCTGCTAGTCACCTTCGTAAGGCCCCACGATATATGGCGTGTGGTGGGACCGTGGTGGCCGTGACCGCCTCTATTACTATCTTGTTCCTAGCGGCGTGCGTATCGAGCGATTCTGCGAATGCACGTCGTGATCGAGCAAATCGGCGTGTGCGGGTTGGGAGCGTTGACGGCGCGCGCGCGCAATGGACAAATCAACTCGTGCGGACCGCACGAGCGTTTCCGTGGAACACGTAAAGTGTCTCCATTTCGCGAAAACAAAACAATATTTAAGCCTAAACACACCATTAAAGTAATCGATTGTTGATCAAATTAACTTGCAGTTCAGACTTGGCAGATGGTAAGTTCGGGAGCGAGGCACCTCGAAGAGGGAGACTTTCACGAGAGAGCGATCGGCCGAGTGTGCGGTCGAGCCTTTAAATAGCGCACCATAGGGGCGGGTCCCTACCACGCCGGCGAGGCAGGTCCCTACGCGTTCGCGAGGCGGCAGTCCCTCCCTGCGCGTTCGCGGGGCGAGTCCCTGCGTTCGCGAGGCGGTCCCTCCCTCCTCGCGTCCGCTGAGGGGAGTCCACGAGTCCCTACCGCGCGCGCCAGGCGAGTCCCTCCCTGCGCGCCGCTTCGCGGCGAGTCCCGAGTCCCTCCCTGCGCGCCCGTCGGAGAGGCGGTCCTGCGCGTTCGCTGAGAGCGAGTCCCTCCCTCGCGTCGCCCAGCGGGCGAGTCCCTCCGCGCGTCGCTGAGGGGCGAGTCCTGCGCCCGTCGAGAGGCAGTCCCTCCGCGTCCTCGAGGCGGTCCGTCCGCGTAGGTCCGTCGCGTTCGCGAGGCGAGGTTTGTAGGGTTCATCATGGCCAACAATTATTTATCTATTTAACTTCAAGTTATAAGGAAGCAAACAAAATTGGAATCATGTAATTTGGAGCTAACATGACAAACATATGAAAATGAGAAGACCTAACATATTTACGTTTTGGGGACAACACCTTACGAGATTTTCTAACTCTCATCCAATTGTAGTAGCTTTTGGTGCTTAACATCTAAGAAAAGTTTAAAATTGTACACATTTTATTACATTTCAAGCGTGAACCTAATGTTATGATACATTTGAAATCTTAATTAAAATTATTTGCATTACAAGGGTAAGCACGACTCTCCAAATGTGGACATGACTACTCTGCAAAGCACGATGTGACAACACTCCGCCTGCGGTTTTTCAGATCGACATGATAACACTCTACCTCCTCGACTTTTAAATGCAGAAAAGACATGACTCTAAACGTTGACATGACTACTTTACGCAAAGCGGACGTGACAACACTCTACCTTGTCGACTTTCCATATCGACATGACATGACAAGACAAGGCGTGCATAAAAAAATCATTCCATTCCAACTAGGTTGCTTATAAAAGGGTGGAGGATACAGGGAGAGAACAATACACAACAAAACCCAACACTACACACAACTTCCTTGACCACGCCAGAGATGGACAAGAGGCGAGAAAGCAATGGGACAAGATGACGAAGCAATGGGACGAGATCGTGCATCGCAAGGGCTGCTGGGAGATGGAAGATGAAGCAAGGGCTCTGCGGCCGGGTCCGGCAAGAGGCGCGCCGGGATCGCACTCTCCACAATGAGGCTAAGGCCAAAGAGGCCCGTGCAACAACCCCACCGAACCCTCAGCGAAGCGTTACGCGCGGCACCCACGGAGGGGAGGCGCGCCCCTCTGCGGTGCGAGGACGTGCAAGTTCTTCAAGTCCAAGCATCCGCTAAGCCTAGGCATGCGTTCGGGGTTGTACAAACTACTCCTCGACTATCCCGATCGTCGTTTCGACACGAGAAGTTATCGGCGGCGGTAGATCTGTTACGATATGTTTAGTAACTTTCCTCTTTGAAAGTGCGCACTAACAACCTCTCCCATCTACTCGTAGTCCCGGATGCACTATGTGACTACCGAAGTGGATCGACAGGGAGATCCACCGCATGACCGTGGACTCGACTTCTACGAGTGGAATGACAAAAGATCACGAGATCCGGGAGGAGGAGCGCGCGGCGACGAGCTAAGCGGCGGGTCATCATCATGCAGCATCTTATCCCCAAGGCTTCATCATTCGGGCACATCTAAGTGGTAGCAATGGAATCACATGAATGAAAACAAAAAAAAAAGGTGTTTAAAATTGTGGGATAGTACTTATCAATGGTACTACAAATACTTACAGTAATACCATAAAAATACCAATACCAACACTAATGTTGAGAATGAATCCCGGTTGTGGGTATGAACAAGTTTTGCAAAGTTAAAAATTTATCATACATGCCTCCGTTGATTGACATGTCATGACGATGAAAAGCAGCAACTTCACAATGTCAAACATTGCCCACTAGTACTTGAAGAGTTCCTTCTCCACAAGTAAGAGATTCCACATGCACTCCCATCTGACAAGAGAGAAGCAGGTGAGAGGACTTAGACTGCCTCACTACTTGAAATTCAGATATGGTCGGCAAACATTTCACTCACAGCAAAAGTACAGAGTGGACTTGTGGGGATAACAACTATGATAAGGATAATACAATGCGGACGAAATTATTTTACTTTTAAGTTGTAACATACAATCAAGCTCTAATTTTGGATAATGTGTTATAAGCAACACTATTGTGTTGGTGGTGTATAATCAGCTGGATGCCTCTCTTGCATTAATATGTGAGCCTAAGTCAAATTTGGTGCAGCTAGCATAGCACAAAAGGGGAGTTGTTGTTTTTACAGGGTACCTTGTAACTCCCATGTCTTGTGCTATTGCGTCGTATTGCAGGAGTAATCTACTGAAAAATGTTAGTGCCTATGCTATCTAGACTCCTGGTGAAGGTCACCCATGTGAAAGCCCAATGTGGCTGCCATACGAATCAAGGTGGTGTTAGAAACTTTGATGTTGATCAGGGATAAAGAATTTTGCATTAGAACTGATGTTTTTCAGATATTGATCGTCAGTGTTAAAGATTTCTTCAGACTCCATTGGACATGACCAGTAATGGAGTAGAGATTCCACCGTCAATCATCGTGTGGCACTCAACATTGAGATGAAGAACCGGCAGCCATCAATCTTATATTCTTCTAGAGGATTTCTGTGTCCAAAACTCCGAACATTCACCTAGAAATGTTTTGTAATCAAGTCAACACCAGAAAATTGACAATGGAAGGGGAAAGAAACACATCTAAAGGGAAATATTAAAATTACCGCAGAACTAAGCTTGTTCATGTTTACCAAATGATCCTTCCACAAAGTATCAAGTGTCTTCAGAAGTATTTCCCTCTACAATTCAACAGAGAGTTAAGATAATAGATAACAAATATGCTTTGACTTCAGAAAAAAGACAGAATAGTCATGACCAGAAATATAACTTGTCAAGAAACGCAAAACTATCCCATTACTCTGCATTTCCATAAGGCCATAATTCAAGATCCATTGATTTTAATTTTAATCGTATGCTAGTTTGTAAAAGAATCATATTTAACAAACAGCATTACATATGATGAAATGCACAGGACTCGGAATGAGAACACAGAGTAAACGCAGTCCGGGTTTCAACATCACTTGCAAAGTGCCCAAGGCTGAATATGACCTTGACATCCACAGAAAAAAGATAGGGTTCAGTTGGGCTTTATCTCCTGAGTCCTGACAAGACCGTATAAACGAATTCGTGAGAGAAGCGAACCTCAGTATACTCTTTCTTAAAGGCAAAGGACTCCCAGCCGACGGGATCTGCACGTCGGCTTTTTTTGTGAAAAGGCCCCTGAGGTTTCCGAAATCACGTCCAGATCCTTCATGTCAGTTTTTTTATGAGAAGTCCTGTTGTCCATTTTTTTGCGAAAAGCCCCTATGGTTTCCGAAATAACATCAAGGTCCTGCTTTATTTTTACAAAAAACCCCTATAATTTCCAAAATCACATTGAGATCCCTCAATCCACTCTACGGACGCAACGTAGCGCGCTTATCATTCTAGTTCCCCTAATGTATGCATCATCATAACTAGGGGTGTCAATTAAATCCGAATTTGATTGATAGTGAATATGGTTTAGATTTTTCGATCCGATTAACAATTTCTCCCCTATTCGAATTTCTATTTGCATTCGCATAAAAAATATGGAAACGACTATGGTATGGACTTTTGTCATCCGAAATGTTATTTTATCCGCACTATTCGTATTCGAATTCGATAAAACAACATATATTTTTTGCAGTATGGCTAATTAGTTGAATGTGTATTTTTAGTTTAATATGAATTCATGTTTTTAGGTGAAATAGATAAACTAAAAGGATTAAGTGTGCTATGTACGAGGATAAAATATCATAAATATCTTGTAATTACGTATGTTATGAGGTTATTTGAATCCGACCGAATTGAGTAGGTATTCAAGTCGTATTCGTATTTGTTACAATATTTGATTCATATTTGTATTCGATAATATTCGAATCCGTATTCGCATTTGTCTAGAAAATACGAATACGAATATGAGAAGACCGGTATTCGATCTGTATTCGATCCGTTGACACCCCTAATCATAACGGGACTCTTGCACAGCGTCCAAGTAGGTAGCTATTAGAAAATCCCCAAATATTTGCGGAGTAGATCGACAGTGTTTGAATATCTCCCCTTCCTGGAACGTTTATCACAAAGAAGTGTAGAAAAACTGTCAATAAATGTACATGGATGCTGAACTACATGTCAAGGAAAAACATGTATTGAATATTGTATCACAACTTAATTACTTTGATGTATCATCAACACAAATGGCAAACCACCGCATCACCTAAGATGTTTTTCTTACGGATTCCTCTGAATGAATTAGGTGGCACTGGCATGTTTGGGAGAGCAAAATTATAAACCACCTCTATAGAGCCACATCCAAGCATTTGCTCGAGTGATGATTGTAGGCTTTCCTCTTGTATCTCCTTGAATGATTCTGTAAAGCATACAGGTCAGAAGATCTACTACGGAAAAACTTGAACTCAGTATCATTTTAGGCTTATTACCGCTCATTAAATTTCCCCTAGACTAACCAACTTATCCAAAAGCTTCGCCAAATTTCATGTCTTAGGAGGCTGAAAGTAAAATGTAATTTGAACAACTGACGTAGCCACCAAAAAGAACATTCTAGAAAGAAACTTAAGAATCAGGGCATGCCAAAGTACCTCCTGGGGATCAACATTTCCCAAAATAATTTCATCGATTACGGCTTGCATGTTCCTAATAGAATTTCAAGTAAAGCAATGTAACTGGAAAACTTTCAGACGTATTTGGTGAATCATTTTTGTATACAGAAAGAACGAACAGGTGACTAATGGTAATAGTTAAGTGAAAGTTGAATATCATTTCCAAAAACAAGAAAAATGTAAGATTTTAGCATCAGATGGAAGGGGCTCGTATCTTCTCTTAAAAGAGGGGGGATAAGAAACAAGTTTGTTCTACTCTATGTTCAATCTAGGAAAACTGGTTTTGATTAGGACAAAAGTGAGCATGCAAGCAAAGAAATTACAAGAGCAGCAGCAAGCATCAATACATAAGTCGTGTACTCATGTCAACATAAGATATGATAAATGAATTATGAACTCCTAAGTGAGGTCACAATTAAATATCATCGCATCATACATAAAAATGAAGCATCAAATGCAGTAACCTAATAGAACATAACATATCATTAGTTTACTTAATAATTATCTGCTTCTTTTGCAGCTCTACACACGACATTGGATAGTAGGGGTGCAATCAGAGCGAACACAGAGAGACTAGTCGTTGAGATGTCGAAGAAAAATCACCTAGTATTGTTTAGCAAGATTTTATTTGAGCTCAATGCCTAATTTGTTTCAGAGATATTGTCATATTTAATTAATGATTGAAACTTGACCTAAGTGGCAAGGAGGCTAAGAATTAATTGTTGAGCAAGCCGACATCTGATAGCAATATATAACTATTTAAATTTGAGAGCAATATGCCGATTTTAATTGTTCACATGTTTTATCTTTTGAGCATATTATCATGTTTAATTTACATGAGAAGATTACATGCTAAACTTAATATTTATATGTTGTTTCTGTCATTTATATGATACAAGAAATATGCTTTTATGATCATAATTATTGCTAGAATAATTTCTGAATATTTGCTAAAGCCGCTAAATCTACAATACTATCGGTTATCATGCTCCTAAGTGAAGTCACAACAGGCTTTCGTCATACCCCCGACATACGAACGGATATCACTCATCCGGTATCATATTCCGTATTTTTTCTTTAGGGTCGGACACGGATAATGCCGAATACTTATTTATCCCTTCCATATTCGCTACGCAAGCCTTCGGTTAATCGGTCGAACAGAAATTATCTACTCTGGTTGCACCCTAGAGGGAGGGAGAAATGGAGAAGGCAAGGAGGGAGAGGAGGAAAGCGAGGGAGTACTTAGATGTCTTGCACTTGTTTGTGCAGTGCAGGCGTAACGATTGGTTTGCGTCAGCACCGTAAGGAAGGCGGAAAGCGAAGCTGTGGAGGAAACGCCAGGTTGATTTGATTAGCCCGGACTGCGAGGAAAAGGCCCATGCCAGGTTGAGGGTCAGAGCAATGACTGGGCCGCAGGCAAGCCCGAAAGGCCGCTGAGAAATCGTACGTAAAAGGGGAAAAAAAATATGGAAGCCCGAACGGGACGCAATTCCTTCTAGCGTATGGCAGGTGGGCCAGCCGTCTTGACATTTTGTTTTTCTCCTCCATCGTCGGTGCCAAGCATGCAAATTAAACATGGCTTTCGAAGGCGGGAACTCAGTTAGGGCTGGCAAAAAGCTTCGAATAAAACTAGTTGTTAACCGGCTAAAATTAAAATGGGTCAACTTAGAATTAAAAAAATGTTAACGAGGCTCGGTTGGTTGTAGTTCATTTTTAAAATAACCACTTAAATAATAAATAAAATATTTTTAAGTTAATAGCGATAATAACCACAGCTCTAAACTCAATCACGTGCTCCAATTACATAAGCCGCGCGTCAACCTAGCAGCCCCACACATCACATGGCATTAATGGCAAAATTTGGCGCCATCGCTTTCAAAACCTCTTCACAAGGGCAATCTAGTACGAGAGGTAGCCTAGTACGCTAGCTAGCCCGTAGGGCCTCCCATGACATGGACGAGTGGTATAGCCTAGTACACTGCCATTTCATCGAACCTATGGTATTTGCTCGTATTCTACTCCATTTTTTTTAGGTCATCTCTTTCGCTTTTTTTACTTAACTCATTCACTCTTAAACATTAATCGGATCACAAAATGCGATCAAAACGGGAGCCAATCTTTGCTTATAGTTTCGGTTTTGTTAGTTGTGATTCATTTGATTTTTGAAGATCTCTGTTAGGTTTGAGTTAGTGAGCTAGGGAATGTGATAGCACGCAATTTCACATAGTTAAGTGCATGTTTGGAATGCAAAAATTTCATAAGAAACAGTTCAATTCACATAGGATCGGGAGAAAAAAATTCATGTGTTCCAAACGAGGCTTAAATATGTTGGGTAATACATCATGTTATTATCAAACATTTCGTAACTAGGTTGTTTATGATTTTCCATAATCATTTTTAATCCATGGTGTGTTTGTTTGTTTTGTTAATTCGGTCTTTTTTTAGAGCTTTATCTTTAGGGCAATGATATGACTCTTACATCCGGAGTGAGCGCTTTTTTCCGGACGCTCTGCCCCCACGTGGTCTGACCACAAACCTTATCTCTTCGCTTCTCATCCACTCAATCCTCATCCATCCACTTCCCCGACTCCTCATCGTGACTGCCTCCTCCTTCCACTCTCTCTCTCTCCTTTCTTCCTAAGCCAAACACATTACTCAGCTGCTTCTCTCTCCTCGCTATCAATTAAATCAACTTTCTTTCCTTGCGTTTGCTACAAATATCACGTGAGGATCCTGGCTGTGGCCTCAGCGAGCGCTGCTCGAGCTCCTCCATGGCGCTTGGCCACCAAGAATGACCTCCATGGGTGGTGCTATGGCCAGACGAGCTTTGCGTGATGGACACGCTCTAGAGGGAGCTAGGGCGTCCAATGGTAAGGGCTTAGTTTCATACTCAACATTCTTAAGATGTTTTTTCTTTTTGTTTTGATATGCTGCATCTTTAAGTTTTTTCTTGCGACTGTTGAAAAAAAATATTGCGACCTATTTTTTGATATGTTGCGACCCATTGAAAAAAAATGTTACGACCCGTTAAAAAAAATATTGCGGCATGTTCCTTGATATGTTGCGATCCGTTGAAAAAATATTGTGACCCATTTTAAAAAATATTGCATCATGTTCCTTGATATGTTGCGACCCGTTGAAAAAAATATTGCGACTCAAATCTCTCCTAATGATTCTGTTTTTTTATGCTGGCTGTGTGTGCACAAGATGTTCGAGAGAAGGTTCACTCGCGCAAGATGGACGGCTTGTTGGAGATATGCCCTAGAGGCAATCATTTTGATGATGATATTTCGTTGTATCCATGATTTAATAAATGTTCCTTGAATATTGCCTTTGTGTTGATTAACAAGTATGTGACTTGTTTGTGAAACTCTTTACTTGTATGGTTATTCTAAAGTTGTCCCTAGTCGGAGTTCATGTGAGGACACACGTGAATAACGGATTAGCACATGTATCGGTTGATGGCCATGTTTCACAGGTCATAGACATGGAGATGTCAAACCAATAATGTGGACACATGTTTAGAACATGGGGTTGGACCGACCCAACATGAGACATAGCTTTTATACTTATGGTTCTCTCTACACAATGTGTACGCCTTGTCCTTAGACACGAGATTGTCGCATGTACTTGAGATGTGAATAGACCTACTTAGGGGCTATCAAACGCTACTCAATGAATCGGGTAGTTATAAAGGTAGCTTTGGGTTTGTCATGAAGCATCTTTGCGAGGCATGGTCGGTCGAGATGGGATTTGCCCTCTCTACGAGAGAGATATCTCTGGGCCTCGAGTGATCGGATCCGAAATGCATGGCCATGCTACTTAAGGTTAAGAGTTAACCTAGTAAGTGATTAGGATCACAGATCGAGAAGAGTGGTCGACTTGGAGCTCGGCCGAATATCGTGAGGCAAAGGGATTGACATGTACATAACGTTGTGATGGTTCGTCCGATATGATCTTTACGTGCGTTTAGGAGTTGTACGTCTTGCTGAGGTCGCTACCAACTATTGACCAAGTATGTGTACTTGCGTCATGTCTAAACATACGTGAACCTATAGGGTCACACACTTAAGGTGAAGCCTAGTTCGGATTGGATCCGAATTAGAGGCATTGAGTCCTAATGGGCCTCTATTCGTAGAAGCCCATTATAAGGGCGTCTATAAAAGGAGAGCGGCGCATCCGGTTAAGGGTTGAGTTTTTCGTGACATCCTCAAACCACGCCGCCACCCTCCCACGCCTAGTCGCTCGCGCGGATCTAGTAGTCCGGCGTGCATTGCTTCCTCCGTGCGTGTGGATACCTTTGAAGCGCCGCATCCGTGGCGTTGGGACGAACCGCAAGAAAGGAGGCAGACGTGGGGCGCCACGACGAGGGCGAGGAAGTAGTACGACTACTCGCCCGACGTCTTCGCATCAACTTAGTACAACTACACCGCCCGACGCTTGCATCAACTTCCGCACTGCGCGTCTAGTGGTAAGACCGTGATCTATAATCGCGGTGATCTTGGTTTACGGGTAGAATTTTTAATTTGCGCTAGTGTAGCCTACCCGTTTCCCTACACGGCTGAAGAACATCTTCTGAAATCCAACATTGGAGCCTAGCGTACGACGCTAGTGCTCGGACCATACGTCTGAGCGCTAGTTGCGCCCTTATCTTTACTTGGACGTATTGTAATTAGTTTTCCTTGCTCATAATTAGTTTAGATTTCTTTTCATGTACTTGGATAAAGTTTTAGCTTTCATATTTGAAAATACAAACTACATGTAAATTTGAATGAAGGGCCCTTGTTTTCAGGAATTTTTAATAATACACTTTTTAATAGAATTACAGAAGTAAATGCATGTTTAATAAAATTACAGAAATAGGTTTCTATCGCCGTTTCAAATGGTGATATGACCCTATCGACATTTGGATTGGCGACACGAGCCCTGTCGTCCACCAAACAGTATTAAATGTCTTTGTTGCCATTTGGAATGACAATTTGCCTAAATTATTGGCAAAACATCCTTCCAAATGACAACAAAAACCATGTTGCCATTTAGAATTGCGATACAATCTCAACTATAAAAGTCTCAAAAATTCGGTCGAAACTCACTTTTATTCTAAAAAAGAAAAAAGAGGGAGGGAAGGGAGAGGAGTAGAGGGGAGGAAAGGAGCCAACGAAGTGTTGTCCGCCTATCCGTCCAGTCCTTGCATTTTTTTGCAACTAAATGGATTAGATAGTTTTAAATGTAGGATTATGTGGTGTAATATCTTGTAGCAGTTCCTTTTAGGTGTGTGTAGTTTAGGTTTAGATATGTGGTTAATCGTATAAATCTTGTTTATGGTGCAGTACGTAGATATGTCGGACGCAGTCAATTTCAAATTTTACTATGATCAATGGACTGTTTTGGAGGGTCCCGAGAGGGTTTATTTGTGTTATTTCCAATCGGTGACTTTCAACGTAACAAGACCAGAGTAGCATACATGGGGCACTGTGATACGGTGGTCGTATTACACCTTCGAGTTAGACCATGCTCAACATGATCTGAAATTGAAATGCGTTGTCACCCGAGTAGCATAGGGCACACATTGGGAGTTAGTGCGGTTGAAGGGAACGAGATCATGGCAGTCATACCTAAGCATGGCGAGGGAGCTAGAGCATCATGACATACACAACGGCCGAAGGTCCGAAGTTGCTGATATCGCCGATGAAGATGGGGTCAAAGAAGCTCCTTTGGTCCAAGAAACTAGTGGGATTGCAGACGAAGGTGGGGAGATCAAAGCCCTAGTTGAAAGGATGACACTTGAAGGCCGAGACTACGAGGCATTGTCAGAAGATGAGGTACGGATGGCGAGGATGGTCGGGAAAAACAAACGGTTCCATCTAAGTAGAACACATACCAACTCGATAATCTCGTCGTGGACAAAGGATCCCGTGTACCGTGGGAGTACCACCAGAACGAGGTGAGGCAAGGAGCTATGTAAAAATGCAAGGAGGCGGTGAAGGAAGCTGTGAAATTCTGTGCCTTGTCGCTACGATGGATATTCATGGTAGTGAAGTCTAACCCCTGGTGCTATGACGTGAAGTGCGAGATAGAGGGATGCCCTTAGCGAGTACACGCATTCCAGCTTAAATGAGATACCTACTAGAAATGCTCTATAGTAATCCCTCACACATGTGTCGTCTCTGAATCAATACAATCCCACAAGAATCTATCGTCAAGATTCATTGAGAATATCATGTACGACGAGATCATGGATAACATAGATTTTGAGCCTCAATCCATCATTTGGTCTATAGAGTCAAGGTTTCAATACACAATCAGTTATGCTAAGTGCCCCTGACCTCGACGCCGCCGCCCGAAGCCTTCTCCCCGACGGTTGCCCCCAAGTCGCACCTTCTCCCCGACCCCGTCGCCAACGCCGCCGGTTGTGACACCATGGTTCACTGTACAAGACATGCTTACGATAAGAGTGTCTTATGCAGTGACACTATCATGACACAACTATGGTGACGCTACTGCCACTGCTGGTCCAATTGACCTCCCCTGGCCAAATCCACCTCTCCGCCGTTAGATCTGCCTTCCCCTCTTCGCCCTCTCCTCCCGGTGTGCACGACCCCGGTTACCTCTCCACCGACCTCCCCCGGCTACCTCTCCTCCGACCTCGGCCTCGGCTACCTCACCACCGACACCGGCGATGTCGACCTCGTCCTCTCCCCCCGGCATTTGAGTTTGAATTGTTTATATTCTCTGTTGCTTCAGTTTTTCGGTTTGAGTTCGACTTGTTTACTGATTTAGGTTGTTGTTGCTAACATGAAGGAGATAGATGTGGTGAGCTACTGCGGTGGTCGATTTGCCAGTTGCACTGGGGTAACTACTCCCCTTTACTCTCTATCCCTTTCCCTCCCCTTACTCTATGATGTGGGTTATGGTGGGTGTTTTGTGATGGTTGAATGATATGGGTGGGTTCTCTGTGTATGATGTTGGTTCATGAGATGTGGTTTGAATGGGGCAAAACATCAGCCGTACGCATACAAAATTTTGTACATTCCTTGATATAGGTATACATCTGGTGTCGCCTGTCCTTCCCCCCGCTGGCTTCTCCTAGATCGAGGTACACATGTGTGCTTGAATATAGTTTTGTGATTGAATGTGTGCTTGAATATAGTTTTGTGATTGAATGGATGGGGAACAATGTGGCTTGATGATCTCACAAATACTTCAGTTTGCAGCCCCTGTAGTGACTAATCTAATCGACGCTGGGGATATCGGGGAGGTACAAACCAACGACTTCCTCTGCGACATCTAGGAGCCGCGGGCCAAGGCGGCGGAGGCGTGGCTCAAGTCGGCGGCAGCGGGAGGAAGGAGGGCGGGGATGAGGATAAGGATGTGCCTTTCGGGAGCTCCGCGATGAGGATAGGATCATGGCCTTCTTCAGAAGGCTCATGGGCGAGTGGAGCCAGAAGGTGGACAAGGTGCCGAAGGCGGAGAGGCGGATGGCCAAGGGGAATACATTTAGTATTTTTTTGCAGTTGAAAAAACTATCACGAGCAGTTCAAGTAGAATCGCGTAATAACTACTATCACAGACGGTTCTACTTTGGAACCGTCTGTGATATTCGTATCATAGACGGTTTACGAACAACCGCTCAGCGATAACGCCGTTATCACTGAGCGAACTTTTCGATGGTTCAAAATCGTGCGTGATGACGATTCCCAACCGCTCGTGATGAGGTTGTGTGTAGTAGTGTGTCCACGCGCTCTCCTGGCAGCCATACTTCTTGAACTTGCAGGCTCCATGAAGTTGGTCGTGGCTGCTGTCTCATCCTATATATATATATATATATGATTTTAAAATCATAGACGGTTTCATCTACAAACCGTGTGTGATAGTCAACTATCACA